>CM045768.1:17476765-18845932 GCA_025200525.1 Camellia lanceoleosa
ATTTTACTAATTTTTATTTTTTTAATTTTTCTTACTAAAACCCTACTCAATTCATTATCCAAATACAACGTTAAGCATTGTGATTAATTTGGGCATTGGAGTACCCCCAATTGGACACTAATGATGGTTATTTTGTCAATCTTGAAAGTGCAAAGCTGCAAAATCTATTTAACCAATATGGAATTTGACCTTGGTTTGAAACTTGACCACTACAAAACTCCATTGTTCTTTTGTTTTTTACAGAACTCCAAGAATTTCAACTTCCTCAAGAAAGAAGCAAACAAAGAAATCGCTTGCAAAGAAAACGTGGAGTGTTTGGGCTAAATGGACTTTGGGCTTATTACATTGTGAAATGAAGGGCAAGGGGTTGTCCAGATTGATATGGCCCAATATGTTTCATTTGTGGTTATGTACCAGTGCAAGTTAGATGTTTGCCTACCTGTTTGTAGTGTCTTTTTTTTCTTTTTTATTAATTATAAAGATATTTTGTTTGTTTAGAATAAAATATTGTACATAAAGAGATTTACAGTTGTATCCAGTGATAAAAAAATAAAATAAAAAACTGATTTATATATTATATTATATTTTTATATAATAATGTTTTACTATTTGGAGTGTATATATTAAAGTCTCATTATTGGCATTAAAAGGAGTTTTGTACAAATAATATAATAGGGTAATGTTAGAAATATCAAATTTTTTATCAAATAAATAATTAAATGTCTCACATGGATTTATGGAACTCACACCCATGTGTGATATTTGGTCATTCATTTAGTAAAAAATTTGGAACATATAGCAATTTCCTAATAATAACTCATATTCTTGATTTCTATGTACTGGATGTGGTATCAGTTTTGCCATTAATTTCATCCAATCGGTCTAAGAACAATATGTTTAAGAAAAATATATAATATTAAAGAGAAAATTGAATTCATAGCCAAATTTAATGATTTCAACACCATTATTATACTATTGACTTTATAATGTCGCTACACTCAGTGGCGTAGCCAGGAATTTAAAGGAGAGGGGGCACAAATTAATGATAACATTAGTGTGTTTGGTTTGAATTTTTTGGATTAAGTTTTTTAAAAATTGAGTTTTTTTTGTTTTCGTGTTTTTTTTTGTTTTTAGTGAATATTTTTAAAATTTTAAACATTTTTTTTTTTACTTTTTTAGATGTACTTTACTTAGATATATTTAAAAAGTAAAAAAATTTATGAAAAAATATTTTTAAAAATTAATAAATACATAAAAATACAGATAATGTACAGAATTCTCGTTTTTTTTTTAATTTATATTTTTGGTATTTAGTGAATTTTTAAAGGTTTTTTCACAATTTTTTTACTTTTTAGGTATATTTATGTTAGATATGTCTACAAATTAAAAACATACTTAAAATATTAAAAAAATTCAATAAAAAAAAAAAACGAAAAACAAGAAAGTAGAATTTTTTAAAAAGTATTTTTGGAAAACTCTAACCAAGCAATTATTTTTTATTTTTTTAATAAACAACAATGAAATATTACTAAACTTAAATATTAAGAGTTTATTTGGATAAATATGAATTTTAAATTAAAGGATTTGAGATTAAATTTTATATAAATATTAGGGAGTAACTATTTACAGGTAGATTGGAAAATTAAAAAAGAAGATAAGTTGAGATAGAAATAATATATTTTAGTAAAAAAATTCTATAAAACACATCATAAAAAAAAGTATCTATCATATGTTGCAATTATA
Organism: Camellia lanceoleosa; assembly: GCA_025200525.1. Lineage (NCBI taxonomy): Eukaryota > Viridiplantae > Streptophyta > Magnoliopsida > Ericales > Theaceae > Camellia > Camellia lanceoleosa. The sequence continues at coordinate 17,478,509 of CM045768.1, forward strand.
ATCTTTGTGGTATTTAGTTATGACACATTATAGTGTTAGATATAATTTAGTTGTAACTTCTTGTGGTTGTTATTTTGGTTATGACTATATATCAAGTAATAGTTATTTATGACTCATATTGATATTAGTTATAACTTATTGTAATTTTTTATTTTTATTTTTATAATTGAAGATGTGTTGCTTGATTATAATTTATATAGTGGTCATTTTAGTTATGAATGAAAAAAAACATATGGAGGACAAACTCTACATATCAAATGTACTTAACAATCCAATAAATTTCATATATCTTTATTGATGTTAATTATGTTTACATGTCAATAATAATAGATATCACCATTATATTAAAATTTTCATAAAAAATAATATAACTTGTCATAGTCTCTTTACTTTAAATTAAAATAATTATTATTGTTCTCATAATTTTAAAAATGTCATTGACATTTCACTTTAAATAATATTTTTATAAATTTTTATATTTAAAATATTTTCCTTATGTTTGAGAAAAAAAAAAAGAAAAAAAAAAAAGAAAAAAACCCAAGGGGGGCACGTGACCCCCTGGCGACTATGTGCCTCCGCCCCTGGCTACACTATCACTGTTATTTTAACCTTCTTCATGACACAACAATTATTACGGCTATTGCCACCACCTTTACCTTCACCTCTATATCTACATTTGTTTCATCACTATCACTATTAAGGGGTGATTTGAGATGATCTAAATAAATATATTTTTTGAATTTTTATAAAATACAAGTTTGGTATGGGTTAGGTTTGAAGTGATGTGGTAGAGAGGTGATATGATTTAAATAAAATGATATAATTTAAATAAAATAGTGATTTTTTAACTTTTTAATTTTTTAAAATTATGACAAATAAGATCTAAATACAGGGGAATTTTTTTTTTTTTTTTCACATAATGAAGCGCTAATAAGAAAATGAGCATGGTAGTGTTTGTGAAAGGGAAAGGAGGATCAGCGAGAGATGATGGAATGGAGGTAATAATAAGAGTGTCTTAAGAATTTTTTTTAACATCTCTTGAATAAGTATATTTATTTAAGTCACGTTATTTTTGTATTTTTTATATATTTTTTTATAAAAAATTTAAAAATATATTTATTTAGATTATTTTAAATAATTTCTAAAAGTATAGAAGTTGTTGATTAATTTAGGAATAGTGTCATGTGATATTTTATATGCATTGTGATTGGTGGAGATGGTAAAATCAATAATTTTATATTTAGGAGTCTTTGGGAAGCCAAAAAAAATTAATTTTTAATTTTTAATTTATTTTGAATCATGTCATCTCTCATATTTTTTATTCATTAAAAGACAAAATAAATTTAAAAAAATAAAAAAATTAATTTTTTATTAACTTCTCAAAACACTAATATAAGTGATTAAAAAATATAAAAAATTTGATAATTTACGAATGGTTAAAAATACAGTCATGTGATTCTTTTGTACTAACCATTAATTTTTCTTAAAAGTAGGTGTCGGCGATGCGATGATGAAGTTTCGCATCAGCTTTTCCGTCCTTCCTTTCCTTCACAAATATGAAAACGGAAAAAAACGTGGCCTCAGAAATTCCCACTGTATTTGCAGTCATTTTTATCTTAAAAATAATAACTGTATAAATGTCTCTGTCATTTCTTTCTCTGTATGTAAAGGACTACAAGCAGGACAGTCCTTTGCACCGGATTCTCTTTTTTCTTTTCTTACCGGGCGGATCTTTAAGAAGTTGAGTTATTTTAATTTTTGATTATTTTAATAAGTTATTGTTTGATTTTGGTTTTTTTAATTGGTTTTTTTAATTTTTTAAAATTTTTTTAGCTTGAAATTTTTTTAGTCGTTTGATATTCTTATTTGACTTTTTTGATTTTAGAATGACAAAATTGTCCTTAGTATAAAATGATATTTTTTTGACTTTTTATTTGTATATGGAATAGTTTAGTACTTTTTGTAATTTTTGTCTTTTTGTGATTTTGTAACTTTTTTTTGTCTTTTATAATTATATAGTCTACAAAGAAAACCAAATGAAGCCTAAAGTCTTATTTGGCATAACTTGTTTTAGCCTCCGTTTGGGAAGTGGATTGGCTTTTTGACTTTTTTAGCTATTTTAGCATGGGCTAAAAAGTTTAGTTTGGGAAGGATTTTTTGACTTTTTGAATTTTTTGAATTTTTTTGTGAGAGAAGAGTAATGATTATGGGTTGGATGTGATGCTTTGTTTGTTGTGGCTAAAATAGCCTATTTTGTTTTTTGTAGCTAAAATAGCCAAAAAAACCCCAAACCAAGCTTCCCAAACGAAGCCTTAGTCTATCTTTTTATATTTTTATCTTTTTTAGATCATATCAATCAATATTTTCTCTTTACTTTTCTACACATCTTTTTATAAAAAGTCAAAAAATATACTTATTTAGGATATCTCAAATCACTCATAAGTTAAAAATTTTATATTTAAAAAGATAATTAATTTTTTTATAATTAAATGTAAAAAAAAATGAAATAATTATAAATGTAATGTACTATTTTATAGGTGGGTTTGGGAAGTGGGTTGACTTTTTGGATTTTTAGTTTTTTTGGCTATTTTAGCCTGGGCTTAAAAGCTTGGTTTGGGAAAGGCTTTTTGACTTTTTGACTTTTTTGAGTTTTTTTGTGAGAGAAGAGTGTAATGATTATGAGTTGGATGTGATGTTTTATTTTTTTGGAGTTAAAATAGCCTGTTTTGTCTTTTGTGGCTATTTTAGTCCCAACCCACTACCCAAACGGGGCCACATATTACTAATTATTTAAAAAAAAAATTATATATTTTTTTTATAAATTTTGATAAAAAAGTTAAAATTTAACTTGCCGGTGTGTTTTTTGTATTCACCAACAATCACCATAAAATGCCAATTTCAGTCAAATCACAATAATATATCGCATCTACAATCCGTCAGGTGTTTGTCTTTGCATAATAAAGTTAAAAAGTCTCGCACCCGTATCATGACTGCTAGGAATTAAGACAAGAGAAAATAAAGATTAATCTGATTTATTCTATAAAATACAAAGGTATATAAGTGTGTTATTTGAACGGGTTTAATTCAAACAATTTTTTAAAATTTGGATAAGATATTTTTAAATTTAATATGAGTTTGGATAAAAATTCAAAAACTTAAATTAAATTTAAACAGATTTGGACAAAAACGTCAAATAACTTGAACAACCCAAAATACGAATTATATATATAGATATATAAAAAATATTAAATATACATATAAATTATTATCCATTACATGATATTAAAATAATTTTGATTATTAAATCACATTGAATATATATTATTATATATATAAATGACATAAAATCTTACATTTTTTTTTATTTTTTTATTTTCACTCATAAATTAGAAGGACTACTATATCAGCATCTCTCTTACATTATATGTGATGCAACTAATCATAAATTAGATGTGATGCAAATTATTTGTTTTGATGGTATTAATGATTTTTTATAAAATATATATTGTAAATAGAGTTAAATTTTAACAATATAATAATGTAGCTGCAAAAAAAAAAAATTTATATTCATTTATAATTCGGTCAACTCGGGTAATTCAGGTTTAACTTGGGTCGGGCTTGGGCATGTAACATTGGGTTACAATTCGGACTTGGGCAGGTCTCAGAACAACTTGGGTTGGGTTTAAACAACCTCCCAACCTGACCGAACCCGCCCGAGTAGCACCCCTAGAGGTATATTTGCGCCTCGTTTGAAAACAAGTTATTTTTGTAATTTTTTAGCTAAAATATAAAGTAAATAAATTTATATATTTAGAATGATTTTTAAATTTTTTGCAAAAAATGTGCAAAAATTAAAGAGAAAATAAAATTTTTGACTTTTTTTTGTATAGGTTATAAGTTTTTTTAATTTTTTTAGTAACTTTTAAACTTTTAAACTAAAACTATTACTTCTCAAATGAAACTACTATTGTTATAATTTTTACATACGATGATTAAAAAATTATAAGATGCAAGAATAATTATTTAACTCTCAGCTATAAATAATAAAAATTAGAAGAATAATACAAAAAGTCGATGATCAATAGGATTGACACTACAAATACATAAATTTTGTATTTTATATAAATTGATGTCACAGTTCTATTAGTTAATTGATGATAAAGGTATAATTTTAAACATTAAATGATATCATGTCAATGTTCTTTGATACTCCTTCTATTATAAAATATTAATCTGTTATTTTATTTTTGATTATTTCAAAATATTAATTTATTTTCAAAAATTAATGGCTAAAATAATATGAATTTTTTATTTTGTCATTTTTTAAAATTTATTAACAACACAAAGTACAATTATGACAATTGATATTCTCCAAAAAATCTACTTACAAAAGGTAATTTTGAAAATTTAATATTTTTAAAATGTAATAATTGTACTATAAAAAAAATTAAATTTTCCAAAAGAAACTATTATTTTAAGATGGAAGAAGTAAGAAAAATGATAACGACCGTAGTTGTCCTTCATAGTAGTATACGTATAAAAGAAATGAAAAGATACTTTGAAAAGTGTAAAAAAAGTTATATATTTTTCTAAAATTTTGTTTTGTTTTGTTTATGGACAGCTTAACAACCTTCTTTTTTTATGGTAAAAGTCCTAATTTCTATCTCTACTCATAAATTTCTGTTATTCATTGATTTTTTTTTTTAATAATTTAAATTTACATGAACTAGAGACAAGCCTATATACATATATATATATATATCAAAAAAAATAATAGTTGTAGCCCTGAGGGTGCATATTATTATTATAATTATGCTGCCCAACTTAGAAGCTAGCACCGCGACTATGTTTACGAAAATTCGATTTTTCCGTGTACTTATGAAAATGAATCGAGTGCTTGTCAGTTATGCATATGCATTTGAAGAGTCCTTTTGCTGAGTGAAACTACCTCTAAATTATAACAATAATGTTCCAAAAATGATAAATAATTTAAGAGCTCAGTGCACTTTTTTGGCTAACATGCAATTCCCAAATGAGATCACCAATAATTCTACATTTAATTATTTTAATATTGCCATTTCTGTATAATCAGTGAGATTCACAAATAAGTCTTTTTGATCAAATGATAGTTTAACAACAATTCAAAAATATACCCTACTTACTTATTTATTTTTTTGTCAGTAATTTGCATCACATCTAATTTAAAATATTATGATTAGTTTTTTTTTTTTTTTTTCAATAAACAATTATCAAAATATAATTCTAATTATATTAGAAGAAATAAATGAATACAGATTATGGTGACTTTCTAACAACTGACAATCACAGATACAGTGAATCATTGTCGGTTGGAGGCATTTTGAAGTTGAATTTCTTTCTCACTCCTTTTTATTTTAAGCCTCATTTGACAAGTAACTTTTTTAATAAAAAAATATTAAAAAATTAATAATTTATATTAAAAGTCAAAGATTTTTTTTATTCTCTACTTTTTATACATATTTTTATAAAAAGTCATCTAAAATATACTAATTTTTTTACATCATATTTTATTAAAAAAATCAAAAAATTATTAAAAAATATGTTCCCAAACGAAACTTTAGTGTTAAGAGTTTTTTATGGATTTCGGTCATCTCCTACATATTTATAATAGAAATATAATCTCATTAGATGTGCACATAACAACGTGATTTTCCTAACTTATATGATAATTTATGGTAATTTGATAGGATCACAATCCGTTTTGTACAACCACTTGCCCATATTGCACCGTCTTAGGGGAAATTAGGGGTGGTTTGGAATGTTTTAAATAAGTGTATTTTTTAAATTTTTATAAAAAAAAAATGTATGGAAAAATAGAGAAGGTGGTTAGAAAAGTATAGAGAAGATATTGATTGATATGACCCAAATAAGTGTATGTAGGTAAAAAAAAATACACTTTTCTAGTATACACATTTTAGTTTACTCTAAACACCTACTATGTCTCGTATCCAACATTTTTTCAAAGGGTAAATTACAAACACACCTCTTGAGATTTACTTAAATTACAAATTATCCCCTGTGATTTTAGAAATTATATTATACCCCCTAAGGTTTCTAATTTCATTACAAATAAGTCATTTTATTTATAAATCATCAAGTTAATTAACAGTTTTTAATAATGTTAAAATTTTATTTCAATTAATAATTCAGATAATTTTATTATTGTATAGGTGAATAATTAGAAATTTTACTTTTTTAATTAATTCTGTTAAATAAAAAAGTCTGACAAAGAAGTATTTGTAATTTTTTAAATCACATGAAACAATTCGTATTTTAAGTAAATCTCAGAGAATATATTTGTGATTTATCCTTTTTCAAAAAATAACTTCTGGTAGTGTTACTTTTGATTTGATCCACTCTCTTGAGCCTTGCCCATTTAAACTCCAGAATTGACCAAGGAGATCATCAATTTTTGTAGTAGAAAATAAAATTAATTAGCCAGGACATTGTAGTTAAATGGAATCATTCAAGACAAGATTTCCTAGCGGTTTCTTCTAATTAGAATCTACAGCGGTGAACAAGCTTGCTCCTCATGAGAAATATATTAATCACTTTATTCAGTTTATTAGTACTCTTTCATTTTATATTAGCATATTACTATATGATGAGACTACAATTACACTTAAATCTCATTTGATACTCCCTAGGGCATCTCACTCAATGCCAGCTGTAGATTAGTGTGGTGGTCTAAGAGGTTTTCTGGGTCCAAATCAAATCACAGATATTTGTCCTAAAATAAAATAAATAAATAAAGATCACCACCAAAATCATTATTGCAAATCACTGAGATATTTGTTCTAATAAAACGCATTAAGCCTCCGTTTGAAAAGTTGGTTTTGGGATTTTTTTAGTTAAAATAATCATAAAAAATAAAATAAATTTTTTAATCTAATAAAGTAAAATATCACATCTAATCTAAAAGTATTACATTCTTTCTCTCATAAAAAATTTTAAAAAGTCAAAAAAGTTAAAAGTCTTTTCCAAATTAGACTTTTTAGTTCTAGGTTAAAATAATTAAAAAAAGTCAAAAAGTCAAAATATCAATTTACTTCCCAAAACCCTAAGTATGATGACTGGTATAAAAAATTATTTTTAAAAAACATTTAGGGTTAGTTTGGGGTGTCTTAAAAAAGTGCACTTTTTGTCTTTTTGGACTAAAAAAGTTGAAAAAAAAATATGGAGGTTTGGGTTAACTTTTTGAATTTTTATGAAAAAATGTGTATTAAAAAATTGTATAAAAAAAGTGTGTAAGTGATGATTTGAGAGGGGTGGGGCCCAGCCGTTGAAATGGAAGCCGTGTCTTGGACTTGAAAATTATTGGGTGAGTAGTGAACAAAGCAGTGGACAGTTTTGTTTGGTTTGTGGGGTCATCACGGGTCTCATTTTAATAATCTGAACCGTTCAATGTGTATAACTCGTTGAACACTACGTACCTATAAAAAATCACGTTAATCGGATATCGATAGCTATATGATCAATTTTATTTATTTTTAATCATTAATATAACACCATCCATTTGTTGTACATAACTGATTTGATCATATATTTATAGATATCCGATCAATATGATTTTTTTCAGGCATATACTACTCGACGATTTCTACATATTGAACGGTTCAGATTATCAAAACGGGACCCGTGATGACTCCCATGAGACGAACAACGGTGTGTGTGAAAATTACACCGAATCATTTTTTTGTTTCCTGCACAGCCGCTGCAAACCTGCGCACCATCCATTCAAATGGTACTTTTTTGGAAAAAAAAATTGATTTTTTAATTTTTTTTGATGAATAGTGATATCTTTTTGGATTTTGGAATAACTTTTTGATTTTTTAACTTATACAGATCATGCCAAATCAGACCTTAATAATTTTTGTTTTTTTTTTATATAACCAATCAGAGTTCTAAGAGCACCAATTAAAGTCACTAAATGAATGAAGATTTAAACTAATGATTAATACAATAAAAAATAAATGTGAAATGTACTAAACCTAGCACACAGACTTGTAGAAAAGTAATATTCCCACCCCCCCCCCCCGGAATCCCCCGAAATATCAAATTAAGTAAAACAAAAAAAAAAGAAAAAAAAAAAAATAGTTTGCCAAAAATGAAAATTAGGGGGATTAGGGGGAGTTTTTTTAGAGGAATTTTTCATTTTCCTATTATATAAACAAATAAAACTAAAAATTGTTTTTACAATTTGATTTGTCAAGTTTGGGTCTCATTTCACAAACTAGAAGTTTAATTATTGAGATTCTCAGTTTAGTTTTCTAAGAAAAATTTATTAAAAAATGCACAATTTTTTAAACATGTACTTTTAGGATATACGTTAACAAATATCTGAAGTTATTGATATTCGTTGACAAATATCTAAAGTTATTAATATAAAACAGTTTATAAATACAAAAATCAATTGCAAAATTGAACATAATATTCTTACATGAAGTGAGTTTAATACCCTTTGTCTAGTTCTATAATTGCGCACTAGTGAAAGAATTTGTAAAATTAAGGGTGGCCAAGTGAGTCTCATACCCTTTTGTCTAGGGATAATTATTCAGTAATCTTAGAATATAGACACGTGATACTTTATAATATCATGATTGGTAGAGAAGGTGGGTAGATGGGATAGTTATAAAGAATTTGTAAAATCAAAGGGTAGCAAAGCAACTCGCATGTGTGCCAAGTGTCTTGCATGAACTAACCTGGAATAGCATATTCAAACAAAATAATTGCCAATACCATGGAACTCAGCAAATTTTCTGAAAGTTCCACCGTTCTCTCTCTCTCTCCTCCCCTTTGGCAATCTCAAGATGTCCCATGAACAGAATATCATGTTATGTAGTGTGGAATTACATGACTTTTGTATTTTTTCAAGACCCAACACCATGACTTTTGGGTCCCAATCTTTAAGTCTTGAATCCCAAGGAGACAAAAAAGATTAAAACCCACCATTCAATTTTTTTGCCATTTAACCGACATCTATTTTTACTCATTTTCTGTTGCTTCTACAGTTTCCTACTCCTTGGAAACAGTTAACAATTCTTCTCATACATCATGTTGTGTACTCTCCCTCATGTGCATCTGTCTGTCTCTACGAGTAGTATATATATACACACACTAGCAATGTGTGTGTTAGTGGTAAAAATTTTATTTGAATTTGATTTGAATAGTTATATGGGAGTAAGAAGTTACATGCCATTAGATGTAAATTTTATATAATAGTATAATATCTCTCTCTCTATATATATATCAATCTATTGATGGTTTGGTTTGGTGGTACGGGGGCAAATAATTAATGTATAGAGTGCGAATTCGGATCTTGATGCAGCCGGCCATCCTAAGAATTTCCCCAAAACGACGCTGTCGTTTGGGGATTTTTGTTTTTTTTTTTTTCTTTTCTTCTTCTTCGTTCTCTCTCTTCTCTTCTTCTACCGACGAACAGAACCGAGAGGGAAGGGGAGGGAGGAGCTTGTCGTCAAGACCTCGTCGCCTCGCCCGTCATGCCTTGCCGTCGCACCTCGTCATGAGCTTGCTTGTCAGAGCTCACCATGGTCGCACTCGTCATGAGCTCATTGGCCGTCCGCCCCGCCCCGCCTCCGCCTCCTCCTACCTCCTCCTCCCTCCTCCTTCCTCCCTCTTCCTCTCCTTCCTCACTCCCTCTTCCTCTGCGTTTTTTTTTGAAATTTGCCCCAAAACGACGCTGCTTTTGGCGGTAGAAACGTCACGAGAAGGGCGGTCGAGAATCCGGACTCATAAAGTGCAGGACATAAATAATAATAACAGAAATGATAGAAATCCCATTTTTCCTTAATCTCCACAACTCTCACAATCACATGTTAGTAAGTGATAAGTGAAAAAAAAAAAAACGAAAAATAAAAAGTAAAAAGTTGGCTAATCCCAATATATTAGAAGTGGTGGATGTCAAGAAAAAAAAAGAAGTTTCAACCTTTTTCCTAATAACAATGATATATTTTTTTTCGTTTTCATAATTGCCCATTAGAATGGCATGGTGGCCTTTTTATAAATAAAATACAGCTTACTAGCTTTTAAGTTTTAAAGTGACAAGTCCACAATATATATATTTTATGTCAGTATATTATTATTAAATTGTCATTCTTTATTGTTCAAATTTTTAAATAAAATTAGCGATCAATAATTTATCACAATATCAAAACAAACAATAAATCTTGTTTGAATCTCAATACTTAGACCTCGTTTGGGAACATGTTTTTTTAGTTACATTTTAATTTTTTGACTAAAATATAATGTAAAAAAATTAATATATTTGAAATGACTTTTTGATTTTTTAAAAAAAATATACAAAAGGTAGAGAGAAAACAAAATTTTTGATTTTTTGATACAGGTTCTTGACTTTTTATTTTTTTTAATAACTTTTTAATATTTTAACTAAAATCATCACTTGTCAAATAGGACCCTAAACTTTAAATAAATTAATCATCAACAAAAGTGTGGTATTGAGAGTTTTTCTGTTATAGAGCATAATTCTATGGAATCTCGTGACACAACCAAGTGGTTGTGCCATCTACTGCACTAGCTTATAAACAATGCATGCCGTGTTGTTCCTACAGTTTCGACAGTGAATATAAAAAAAATATAAAAATAATAAAAAAACCATTGAAGAAGAGACAAAACCTCAACTGTTCATCGTTCAACACTTTGATGGATTGTAGTAGTTGTTGTTGTTGTTGTTGTTGTTGTTGTTTTTTTTTTTTTATTAAAAAATATATATATTGTGAAAAGAGATTCCGCAGACGTAGTGACCAAACTGGGGGACACATCCATCCTTTTCACACCCTTTAGTGACAAGTCCTTTGTCGCTATGCCTATCCTCGTGGAAGGACTTCTTCAAGTTAAATAAGTGTGTAGTGCCCATTATGGAGCAATTTGAAAATTTGATAAAAAGTTGTTTTTTTTGACTTTTTATCAAGTTTTCTCAAAAAAGTTATAAAAAAAAAAAAAAAAAAAAAAAAATTCATAAAAAAATCAAAATTTTTTTTTTTCAAAAATATCAGTAAAAAAGTTAAAAAATTAATTTTTTATCAACTTTTCAAAATATCTCTATAAATATGACATTAATTGGGGTTTATGCATAATTACAACCAACTTAATCTAAAATACACAATGCATGTGATTAGATGCGTGGGGCCTCAAATGTAGCTTGTTCGAGAAACTATTCAATTTTGTATGCCTGTTTATATCATAAATGAATTGGTATTATTTATTTGTGAGGAATGTGACAGGTAATACTAGCGTTTGGAAATATATTATTTTAGTAATTTTTTGACTTTTTGATTAAAATATAAGATGAAAAAACTAGTATATTTGAAGTAATTTTTTAACTTTTCACGAAATAATATACAAAAAATAGAGAGAAAAATAGAATCTTTGACTTTTTGATATAAGTTATAAATTTTTTGACTTTTTAAATAATTTTTTAACTTTTTAACTAAAATATTAACTTGCCAAACGAATAACTTTTTAAATCGATGAATCTTTTGAGTTTTTTAAAGACTTTTGTTAATGCTTTTCCGTAGGATATATGTTAATAAAACTATAAAATGAAGTATTAAATGAGAATAATTACGCCCATTTGTATTGGAAGAATAAAAGGTTTAAAAATTGTCTCAGCTCAATAAATGCTTTTATAATGAGACCAAAATGACCCCTCTATTTTTCTTTCATTTTATCTCCTCACATCACATCTCTTATTTTTTATATATATTTTTTTGCAAGAACATAATAAAATATATATATATAAATTATATATGTATAGAAATACTAATGAACAGTGAGTTAAAAAGTTTCAAACTAAAATCTTCAATCCAAAACTCGTTCAGGTGAAAGTAGACAATAAACTTTTATTCATGAATCATGATTGTGTTAGTAATTACATTTTTTTGAGTTTTTGTTGGAATTTTGATTTAGATTTGTTAAAATACACTATTAATTTGATTGAGTTTTTAAGATTTTTTTTAAAAAAAATTTAAAATTAGTTTGACAAAAAAATTGAAAAATTAATTTGATTTATTTTTACATCTGTTTTGTCATTGGAGATTGTTAAAATTATTTATTACTTTCTTAACATGTGTCTTTAATGCACATGTTAACAAGATCCTTTTTTAATTGGACGATATTGCTTGAATATATTTTTGAATGAGTTAATTTCTCCCTAGATGACTCATTGTTTTCAATTAGACAACATTTTTAAGAGTTTTTGAATCGGATAATCCAATTAACTAAAAGAAGTCAAAATTTTCTTCCATGAATTAATAGTTAGAAGAGTTGAGATATGAAGTTCAAAATGTTCTAATGTTCTACAGTTGAAGTCGAAAATGAGAGAGAGCGAGAGACATAGTTACGCTATGTACTGGCCAGTTTGCATCGAAAAAAATGAAACATCGTGATGGATATAGCCCGGTATAGCGCTAAGATTGGAAATTGCAAGAGAATTGGCGAGTCGATGCGTAATGCTCAGAATCATTACACAAGTTCTGACGGGTCGATATTTACTGGGTTGCCTCGACGGAAAAAAAGAAAAAACTGAAAAACTTGTGAAATAATTTTTAAAATTTCAACGCTACGACACCCGATTCATTGATATGTACCAATCAATACTACCAATACTGATACTCTGCGATTGATACCGTTACGTTACCTGATACCGTAATTTAAAACCATGAGAGAGAGAGCATGAAGTAGTAAATGAGGAGGAGAGGGGAAGGCAGCTTCGCGGTTAATTACTGTGGTAGGGAGAAGAAGACAAGAAAGATGAAATACACAAGTGAATCAAGAAAAACCAAAAGGAGACAATATCTTATCACAATCTATGTACGATATAATGCCTCTATATATAAAATAATATATGCATATATATAGAGAGAGAAAGAAAGAAAGAAAGAAAGAGAGAGAGAAAGTCTCACACGTGTGCATGACCTGGAGACACGGCGGAATGGGGGGGCTGTATATGGTTACGTCCAGTCCGAATGAATTCAGATCTTGTTGACATTTCTTTTTGTCTTCTTCTTTCTAATTTTTTGGGTATTTTTTTCTATTACTTTATGTCATGTTACATTATTATTATAAATTAATAATAAAACCCATATAGTGTCGAGTCAAATGTTGTAAATACTTTATGTTATATTACATTAGTATATGGTGCAAGTGTTGTGGAGTCATGTAGTGTCAAACGTTAGACTTTGGACATGGTCAACTTGGAAGAAGTAACTTTGGAAGAAGAACATAGTGAACTTATAAAGCTCACTTGCTTAATTTGAAGGCTAACGTTCTGTAAAGTTACTTCAAATCCATCATCTCCAAGTCTTCATCCCTCTTCTCATTTACAACTCTCCTAAAGTTGTCTAATTGGGATAAAAGCAATACTCAATTAAAAAAAATAAAAATAAAAAAAGAATTTTCTTCCAATTAAGCTAGTTGAATCTTTTTTTATAATGTTGCAATTGTGGTATGTTCAATGTGATATGCAGATGACATTTTTTTTTTTAATAACCAAGAACCAATCTTCGGCAATATTCTTTTTTAACCCAGTTTACTTGAGCAAACTTGACATATGTGTGTTTTATTAAAAAAAAAAAAACTAGACATATGTGTGACTATTGGTTAGTCTCATGTATTGGACAAAATAAGATATCAAGACGCAAATTTAAAACCTAAAACCTCTTGCATAGAACTCGAGCGACATTTGAGTTGATGGTCATGCACTGATTGAGTTTCAAAAACAACCATGCATATTGTCCCCAAAACACACACACACACACACACACACACACAAATCACAGTCTTGACGGGGAAATTATCGAACTTTAATACCACATTGCTTTTCAAAATGTTGACATCTATTTATCTATTTATATATTATATAAAGTAAATGAGATTTTTAGTGAGTATTATGAGAATTTCAATATCTCATACTAATTTTTTAAATTTTAAACAATTAAGAAAATCTCAATTAGTTAGCTAATTAGTCTATGATTTATTTGATAATCCCACATCAGGAGAAGAAGGAAAAAATGAATTATTTTATTCATATAAAGTGAATCTTATACTTCCATTTAATGTTGTAGTGTTGTATATGTTTCAATTTAATATGATTTTAATTTTAAAATAAAATTTAAAAGTTTTAATTAATTAATTAATTTTTGTGTAAGTTGATTAGTGTTTTGACCTAACCGATTAGATTGAATCATTTTTGATTTAACTAGTTCGTTGGTTTAACCGCGTTTTAGCAAATTATCAAAATATATTCATTAGATTTGTTTAATTCGAAATAAACTAAAGATTGATCTAATTAAAGATTGAATGACTGACATTGTATGATTCAAAATAAATTTTCCGTCTAAATAATTGTTAACTTTTATTTTATAATCCCACATTGGAACAAGAAGGAAAAAATGAGCTGTTTTATTTCTATAAAGTGAACTTTAATACTGTAGTCTTGTGTATGCTTCAATTCAAGTCAGATTAAATTTTAAAATTAAAATAACATTTAAAAGTTTTAATTAATTAATTTTTGTATAAGTTGGTTGGTCATTTGACCTAACCGATTAGGCTGAACCGTTTTTAGTGAGGAGTATTGTGAGAGTTTCAATATCTCATACTAATTTTCTTGATTTTCTAAATTTTAAACAATTAAGAAAATCTCCATTATCGAACTAATTAGTCTATGATTTATTTGATAATCCTATATCGATAGAAGAAGGAAAAAGTAAATTATTTTACTCATATAAAGTGAATTTTATATTCTTATTTTGATATTGTGGTGTTGTGCATATTTCAATTTAATATAATTTAAATTTTAAAATAAAATTTAAAAGTTTTAATTAATTAATTTTTGTGTAAGTTGGTTGGTCTTTTGACCTAGCCGATTAGGCTGAATCATTTTTTATTTGACTGATTCATTGGTTTAACCGCGATTTTAGTAGTTTTATCAGAATATATTGATTGGATTTGTGTGATTAGAAATAAATTAAAGTTTGACTGACTGAGATTTATTAATTAGGAATAAACTTCCCATCCAAATAATTGTAAACTTTTATTTTATAATCTCACATCGGAAAAACAGAAAAAGTAAATTGTTTTACTTATATAAAGTGAACCTTAATATTGTAGTGTTGTGCATGCTTCAATTAAAATATCATTTAAAATTAAAATATCATTTAAAAGTTTTCATTAATTAATTTTTGAATAAGTTGGTTGGTCATTTGACCTAACTGATTAGGCCGAACCATTTTCAGTTTGACTAATTAGCCGGTTTAACCGTGATTTCTCATATTGATTTTCTTAATTTTAAACAATTAATTTTTTTTTTCCATTAGCTAGTTTTCATTTAACCATATAAAAATAAAATTCTAATTAGTTTATAATTTATTTTATAATCTCACATCAGGAGAAGAAGAAAAAAAATTCGAGTTGTTTCACTTATATAAAGTAAATCTTATACTCCCATTTACTATTGTAGTGTTATACATAGTTCAGTTTAAGACAATTTAAATTTTAAAATAAAAACTCTAATTAGTTTATGATATGATTTATTTTACAATTCCACATCGGGAAAAGAAAGAAAAAGTGAGTTGTTTCACTTATATAAATTAAATCTTATATTCCCATTTAATATTGAGTGTTGTGCATGTTTCAATTTATAACAGTTTAAATTTTAAAATAAAATTTGAAAGTTTTAATTAATTAATTTTGTATAAGTTTGTTTGTTTGTTTTTTTTGTTACAGGAAAATCCTCCCTATTCTCCCGCAGGTTCAAGGCAGCGCTTCTTGCAAAGATTACCAGGGTGTCCTGTTAGTTGATCCGAGTGAGGAGACTATAACTTAGGAACTTGCCCCGATCTCCCAAGATAAGCTCCGCTTAAGTTAGAACTCGCACAGTAAGGGAGTATTGAACCCACACCAAGTGCTAATTTTTGTATAAGTTTGTTGGTCTTTTGACCTAGCCGATTAGGCTGAATCATTTAAGGTGTGACTGATTCACTGATTTAATTGCGATTTTAACGGTTTCGTTTGAAATATATTGGTCATATTTGTTTGATTTGAAATAAATTAAAGATTGACATGATTAAAGATTAAACGACTGATTGCTTGACTAGAAATAAATTTTTCGTCCAAACAATTGTTAACTTTTATTTTATAATTCCACATCAAAAAAGAAAAAGAAAAAGTGAGTTATTTCACTTATATAAAACGAACCTTATGCTCATTTTTAATATTGTAGTGCTCTGTATGTTTTAATTCAAGACAGTTTAAATTTTAAAATTAAAATATCATTTAAAATTTTTAATTATTTAATTTTTGTATAAGTTGGTTAGTCTTTTGACCTAGCCAATGAGGCTGAACCGTTTTCGATTTGACTGATTCACTAGTTTAACCGTGATCTTAGCAGCTTTATTGAAATATATTTGTTAGATTTATTTGATTCGAAATAAACAAAAGATTGACTTAATTAAAGATTAAATGACTAATATTGTTTGATTCGAAACAAACTTCCCACCCGTACAGTTGTTAAATTTTATTTTACACAATCCCACATCGGGAAAAAAAAGGAAAAATTGAGTTGTTTAATTAGTTATATAAAGTAAACATACGCTCTCATTTAATATTGTAGTGTTGTGCATGTTTCAGTTGAAAATAATTTAAATTTTAAAATAAAATAAAATTTTAAAATTTTAATTAATTAATTTTTGTGTAAGTTGGTTGGTCTTTTGACTGATTTTAATGATTTTATCAATATAGATATGTATATTGTTTTATTTCTAAAATGTATGTTTAAAATTTATGACAAACTTTAATATAGAATAAACTAAAATTAAAAAATTTATAAAATGAAATTTATTTTTCTTTAATCATTACTATAATTTATTTTTGTAATTTATTCTATTTTTTTCATCTTTACTAATTATTTTTCTTTTATGACATCTATTTCTTATTTTATCATATAACAAATGAAATTTATTTTTATTTTATGACATATATTTCTTATTATGAACTTAAAATATACAATTAATGACATAACAACTGCAATATATATATCGTAATAAAATGGTTAAAATTTAATTCATTCTAAATTATTTTTATATACTTTTAAAATAAATTTTATGTTATTATTTAATTTTAAAATTAATTTTAATTATTTATTTAACCTGTGCTGGTAGGTTTTGAAGGCAATTTAATTAGATTTATTGTTCTGGATTCCCTTATACTTAAGGGTGAGAAAGAGTTGGGGTTGCTAACTATATAAAATTGAATACAACCCCAGAACATTGTTAGCGAACTACTAAATATATTATTTACACACCAACACCTAAAAAAACAAAAAAAAACTTCTTGATGGGTTTTATTTGTGATGGATATTTGGTAGTTCATCAACTCAATACAAAACAATAATGGTTACTATTTGAAGATGGAAGATATAAATGATTTAATGCATGGCTGCATAGAAATTAAAGTGGGGGCTGAATTAGCTTTTATTATTAGCCGATATGGTTACATATATCAATTAGTGTACCAATTAGTGTTATGACATTATTATTGACTCAACCCATTATACAAATTATAAATATTTAAAACTTCTAAAATTATGCGACATTATCTGTTAGTACATTAGTTAGTACACTAATTAATGCATATAACATTATTCATTATTAGCTGTCTTGCCCTTCTTGAATTTTTTGTATTTTTTTATTTGTTTTATTATTTTATATTTATTTTATATAAAAATAATTTAACAATTCATATACTAACAATTATCATCAAAATAAATATAGTTTTACTTAATTCTCTCACTATCATCTCTTTACTATGAATCCCCTCTATTCTACCTTAAAAAACAAACGAAGCCATAGGGTGTTGCACAACTCTTAATTCTCTTTACCAACTAAATTCTTGGAGGACATACATTAATGCAAATCTTATTGACACACATTAAGGTTGTGTTCGGAACTGAAATTTTTGAAAATATTGAAAAAATAATTTTTATTATGTTCACTTTATTTTTAATTTCTCCACCAATTAAAAATCCAAACACAATCTAATTGATATGAATAAAGAGTAATTTTAGATAAGTATAAATTTTGTAAATTTTTTTCATATAATGACATGACCTTTGTGATCTTTCATTTCAAAATATTCAATATTGTGACTGATAATTTTTAAAATATACATCATTCCAAAAGTTGGCATATATATCTCACGACATCCTAATAAAAGGGTTAAAAAAGGAAAAGAAAAAGAAAGATATTGGAATCACATGTAAACCAAAAAAAGGGCCCTAATAATGAGATTTGGCTTGCAAAATTATTGATTTGTTAGTAGTTAGGCTCTTTGATTAATTTGATGTGATAGGTACAAAAAAGTGGAATAAATATATTTGTGTTATTGCCCATGCTTTGTGTGTGGGTGAGCATCTATTTATTTATTTATTTTCCTCCCAAATGTTTAGAAATTGGTCATTGGCCCTAATTAATTTTTGAATATATATAGTCTTTCGTTTCAAAAATAGCAGGTACGCTATAAAGAGGAAGTGAAAATTTAATTTTTTATTCATTAACTTACCCCTTAAGATTTAAATTCATAATTTTACATAACAAATCATAGGCTGTGGGTGACTATCAATTTATTTTACTTTATTTTTAAATGTGGCTTTTTTCTTTTGATATATAGTCCTCGTTTAGCATTAACTTTTTTAACTAGCTTTTTTGTGTTAAGATTTTTTTAGCCTGACTTTTTTAGTTTCGTTTGGTTTGATTTTTTTGATTTTTGTAAGAGAAAAAATATAATGATTATAGTTTAAATATGATATTTTGTCTTATTAACTTATTTAACATATTTTGTCATTTTGTTCTTTTTAACCCAAAAATAATAGCCAAACGAAGCTATAGTGTTGTCGTTATTTTATTGTAACCATAAGCTGAAGAAAGCATGATCGGTGAGAGAATCATTTTTTAAGGATTATGAAACACTAAAAGGGCCTCCATGCTTGGTTTGGTGTATAGTGTATAGAGACTATCATTTTATTTTATTTCTTAAACACGTAAAGTTATTAGATATTTAATAAAAAGGGAAAATACATACTTAGTAAATTATTATTTATTTTGTTATTACTTAATAAAAGTAAATTAATATATTTTATCAATAACTAAAAAAATCATTATTTAAATAATACTATAAAATATTCTAAAATTATTAAATAATCATCCGATCCTATAATATATGATAACTTAAGTCATAATCAAACGAGTTTTTTAAAAATTACGTAGTATCATCAAATGAATAGGATTGCACACCTACCACTTTTTAAGCACACACTCACTGTTCACCTCTCTTTCCACACCACACCTCTTTGTTCTATTATGCACTTTTGGTAATGGTGGTTGCTAATCAAACTAATGGGCTCTGTAAGGCAAACCAACCACCTCTCTCTCTCTCTCTCTCTCTCTCTCTCTCTCATAATTTCAGGTATTTAATCAAAATGGGTAATGGATGGCCGACCACTCACTCAAAATAAAGTACTCTTTCTCTCTAGGATAATTAACAAAAGTGATCACAAAATTCGTTTAGTTGAGTTTTTAAAATTTATTTTTCTAATAATTTTTTTTAAAATTTTAAAACTAATTTAATAAAAATAAACATTATAAAAGATAATTTTAAATTTCAAAAAAAAAATTTATAGCTCAAAAAAGAGATCATATGAAAATAAATATTTTTCTATTTTTATTTTCCATAAAGTAGATTATGAAAACTCAATCAAACATAAATTTTAAACTAATTTCATTTCAAATATCACATTAAATTTAAAGTTAGACCATAAGTTTTATTATCTAATTAATTTTCAGATATATAACTTTTTTTCGTTAATCATTAGGCACCTGTTCTACTTCTTCACTTATCATCTTAATAAGGGTTCCTTTACTTTATCATGAAATCATTTAAATAGAGAGAGTAAGGTATATTTGAATCCACTTTATTAAAAGTAGAACCAAACGCCTCCTAAAAATAAGCATTGTTAGGAAACCAGTGAGTAAGGGCAAAAGGCTACTTCACTGAAAAGGGTTACTACACTCGTAATCAATTTTTTGTTTTGTTTTTTTTTAATCTTTATTAGTTGTTAGGTATCTTTAATTTAATCCCCAATTGAATGGAAGATTAATTTAGAGGCTCTGGAGCTTCTCTAAGGTAGAATCTAGCTTTTACTGTATCAATGTGGTTTTTTTTTTTTTAATGTTTTACAGTGATTAGTGTCTAAAGTGAGAATATTTAGGCTTGCCCACCACTTTGTGACAGGATTAAATATTATGTGAATTAACCTAAATTATTTAATTATTATGTAAGCTTATAAAGAATCAATGTTTCCCTTGATCTAAAATCCATGGACCCGTTTGATAACGTTTTGAGTACTGTTATATATTATCGGTTTTTCATTAGAATAATGTTTATAATTATCGGAATGTGCAGTAATATATTTTCATTAATTATTTAATAGATATTTCCAAACAAACGAACTAATCACAAGTATTTACGTAGGAGGTGATATAAAATAGAGACAAGGAAATCGTTAACATATAGCATTTTTTCTAACATTTTTACAAAAATTTGTAAATTAAAATAAAAATTTGTTTGATGTCTATTTTTGTTTGTAAACAATTACAAAATTTTGTTAAACTTTAGAAAACACACACACAAAAAAAGTTTATTCACTCACATTTTCATTCATTTTTCCCTATCTTACCTTTTTCAACAATCACCCACAATTCATCACCACCTTCGACCACCATCAATAGTGACGCCATTTGATCATCGCAATTGTTGTACTCTAGAGAAAATTATTGTTGGTATGTAATCCTACATACCAGAATCATTGTTCTACTAGAATACTTAATAATGTGGCCTGTTGAGGGGATGGGTGGGATGGGATGGAGACATTCCTTTCATTGGTAAAATTTGGACAAGATGAGTATCCCATGCTCCAACCTTCATGTCAATGTTGGTAAATAAAAAAAATGAAATTATTGGAGGGGCTTTTTATCCCCAAACCCCCAGCATATACCTCAATCTCATTTCACATTAATATTGTCATAAATATAAAACTATAAAATTATATTAACAATTAAGGGGACAACTATCAAATTTTGTAACAATCATATGAGAAGAGCTTATAAGCTTCTTTTTTAAATAAATCTTAAAAGCCAACACTCATTTGCATTCTTCCATTTTCATCAAAAAAATCAACTTAAAAAATTTATTAATAAAGTCAAAAAACAAAAAAGATGTTAAACCAACTAATTTTTTTAAAACATATTTGTGAACTTATAGGCTAATAAGCTAACTTATAAGGCTGAATAGCAATGGAAGAGAGCAATAATAATGAAAAAGATCTTTTATGAAAGAATTAGGAAGATCAGTACACAAAATAATTTTCAAGAGTACTTATCAAATTAGGCAAATGTTCTAAATCAGATTATTTTTATTGCAAGATCTATTTTCCCCTTTTGTGCCTTGAATCATTTTGCACTTCAAAGCGCCTTTCCCAATATTTTAATCACCCAAGTAGTAGATAAAAAGGTTAATTATGCAAATAGCCTCTAGTTTACATGATATGTTAATTTAGTTTTTATTATTTTAATTTGTTCAATTTTATTCTTTAATTTAACGGATTATGTCACATTAGTCCAATAAATAATGACGGTTAGGTTTGGTGAATGAAAAGTCTTCATATGCTGAAACGATGTGTTAATTTGATCCCTATTGTTTTAATTTGCTTGATTTTGATAGGGACCAAAATTAACACATCGTACAAACTACAGATACCAAATTGATAAATCGTTTGATTTTTTTGTCCACCAAACCTAACAACTGTTATTTGTTGGGTTAATATGACACAATCTGTTAAATTAAGAGGTAAAATCGAGCAAATTGAAACAATAGAAATCAAATTGACACATCATGTAAACTACATGGACTATTTGCATTATTTATCCTAGATAAAATTTACATTATCAGAATCTTGCTAAAGATACGTTTTCATTTGGGATAAATTTTTTTAGCCTGACTTATTTATTTTTTTTTTGATTATTTTAGCCTGATTAAAAAAGTTGTGTTTGGGATAATGATTGACTTTTTTTTATAGTTGATTTTATGATTGTGAAAAAAAAAAAAATAATTATAATTTAAATATAATATTTTATCTTATTAATTAAAATAACTTATTTTATCTTTATTAACTAATTTAACTCTCAACCCACATCCAAACGAAATGTTGAGTATCATTTGATATTTTCATGTTGCTTCAAAGCTACAAAAGCAAACTTGCACTCATTAGAATTACTTTTAGAAAATCAAAATTTCTAAACAGGCATTATTTTGAGAGACAGTTATTAATTAATATGATAACTATATATATATTAATTAACTTTGTTATGTATGAAATGCTGTGGTTGTTTCCATATCAACCAGCTTGGCAGTGCAAGGGGCCAAAACCCTATTAGGCAATCGGAAAACAACACTTGTTTAAGCCGTAAAAATTGCCTTACAAAATGTCATTATCATCCGATTCAGATAATCTGAGTAGGGGTATATTCTACCTGACTTAAGCAATAAAATGAATAATTGCATTAAAATTTCGAGTTTATATGTCACAAAGGCTAAAAAACAAAGGGAAAGACACAAGGCAACAAATTAGGGACCATTTCATACTAGAGAGATAGGAACCAGTGGAGAAGTACACTCCTTGCGTTCCAAAAAAAAAGTAGCTCCTTACCAAACATACCTACCAACTGAATTGGAATACAACAATTCACCAGTCTTCACTATAATGTGAAATCATGGTGATAAATTTACCTTTTACAGTGGACATTACAATTTAAGTAGTTAAAATTTTTACAACTATGCTATAAATTTAGAAAAATTACTTAAAATTAAAATTTGTGAACTTGATTCATTTTGTATGTACTTTTCATTCAGTGAGTGGTAAGGATGAGTGACTTACGCTTTATTTGATTGAAAGATTTGGGAAAGGGTTTAAAAAAAGAAAAAAAAGAAGTAGGTAAAATGTAAATAAAATGTACTTATATTTCATCTAATTTCACACAACTTTTTTATTTTCCTTTCTAAATCTTTTCCTAAATTCTCTAACTAAATACAGTTTCAGTAATTTTTTTTGTTTTTTTTAATATAATGAACTTTTAATAAATTATGAGAAGTTTGTTTTAAAAGTTACTAAAAAAAATTTAAATGCACAATTTTAGACCATATCCACAACCCCTCACTTTTGTCGGCAAGATATATCACTTATTCGCTTCACAGTCATGATAAGACAACTAAATTTATGTGTCAAAATTTTGATACTTTTTGATGTATCACAAATATATAAAATGCGAGATTAAATGTGAGTCTTTTATATTGAACACAGATAGGCCTGTACTTCGGACGGTAACCGATTGCTTAAATGACAAAATAGCATTTGCTTTTTCTCCATAATGGGAAGCTTCCACTTTCTCCATCTCATTAGATGCCCACCCCCACTTCACAATTGGAAATGGACTTGGGCTGAAAAGATGTACACAGTTGGGGTATATCCAATGTGATTTTAAAAATAAAATTATAAATTAAATGATAAATTGTGATTTAAGCTTGTTTGGCATCTACTGTATAATTTATCTTTTTATCTTTTTTTCATCACATCACCTCTCTACTTTTCTGCACATCTTTTCGTAAAAAGACAAAAAGTGCACTTTTTTAGGACACCCCAAACCAACCCTTAGTTATTTTGAGTGAATTCACGAATTGAATAATATTTTAATCAATTATCAAATATTTATATCATATACAGGGTTCATTTGGGAAGTGAGTTAATTTTTTGACTCTTTAACTATTTTAGTCTGAGACTAAAAAGTCTCGTTTGGAAATTTATTTTTAGTTTTTTTAACTTTTTGTGAGAGAAAGAATGTGATAATTATGGATTGAATGTGATGTTTTGTCTTATTGACCTAAAAAACTTATTTTATTTTATTTTTTTTGTAACTATTGTGGCAAAAAAATCCTAAATCTCAACTTTCCAAACGAGCTCTTAATACTAATTTGTATAATATTTTTCATATATATAATACAAATTAATTTTATTTAATATATTTCATATATATAACTTCTAATTTGTAATAAATTTCACATCTTAAATTTCTCTCACTCATTTTTATTTTGATATTTCATTAAAAGTTAAAAAATATATATGTATTAATTATAACGGATCAATCCAGAGAAAATTCAGTTCAGGAGAATGGCCATGGCTATGGGAGTTTCTCTGTCTTGAAGCTGTAGCAATGTTGATGGAATGTGAAAATCCAGTGAATTCTCCACTATACATGAACACCAATAGTAGTGCTTATACTAGTTGTATTAATAAAATAGTCAAGTTTTCTTCACAAACCCATTATTCTTGCAACTTTGCACAACTTGTGGATAAATTTTTGCCATCATCTTCATTATCATTATAATGAGTGTCAACAATGGTAGTAGCCACAATCATTGGTTCTGAATGAATGGTTTTTTTTTGTTACCACATCATCTAGATGCACATGAACCTCAGGATCTGATGGATGATCTGGAGAATTTTGGAATTCAGATGGCGATTTAAGGTCAGAATCGTCCTTTCCAACCATACCATTATCAGAGGAAAATCCACAGAATTCCTCGCCATATGCCCCATTAAAATCCCTATAAATATTTCTCTCTTTAGAATATGAAAAACCAACTTCTGAATCTGGTTCAAGTAGCGGACCATTTTCTATTATTTCTGGGAACTGCTGCTTTGCAAAGTCAACAGCCTGTGGATTATTATCTACTGCTGAAGTTGAGCTAATAGCTATCTCCCCAAACAATGGAGAACCATCCATTCCAGAAACTATGTCATCGTGCTCGTAGCCCATGGCTGCCACTCTAGGGGCCGTCGTCATCACCGAAGGCCAAGCCACCTTGCACACCATTAGCGGTCATAGCTTCGGTTACAATTAACGTCGCGACAACTCTGGCTACTATCGGTTTATGCCGATACCATCTCCATCTCATCTTGGTGCTTTACTTCAGACTATCACTCGTCGGAGTCGGATCCATCGATGGCTATTTCCATAGGCGTAGCAGCAGAAGAGGAAGACGCAATATTATTGTTGCTGGGGTTCGGCCTTATCTGATGAAGAATCAACAACGCGAAGTCAAAGAGAGAGAGAGAGAGAGAGAGAGAGAGAGAAATTGTGAACAAAGAGTCAAATTTCTCTGATATATGTTTAGGGATCTTAGATATCAAAAAATAATTTTATGAATCTCTTTCATTATAAAAAGTGGAGAAGGAACCCTAAACTAATTTTCTCTATTTTATAGAGCCTTACATACACCTCCATGAATTCATTGGATCAAAATTAAACCGTACGGCCTTGCTTCACAGCAGTCATGATCATTTTGCTCAAACATTTTAAAAATCTAATTACTATACTGTTACAATAACTGAACTAGAAATAAAAAATAAAAAAAAAATACAACTAGTTGAGGATTAAAAGAGAGAAGCAAAGTGAGATGCAATACCCAATAGGACACTACTATTATTCTGGATATCTAACTTAGCACTGGAGACAACGGTTAACCCCAGGAAGGTTATAACAGAACAAGGGGTTAACTGAAAAAAAACAGAAAAAAAAAAGAAAAAAGAAAAAAAAGACATTGACAAAACTAACGGCCGTTAGCAAGAGGACTAACGGCAGTCAGAACTGGACTAACGGCGGTCTCCTTGCACGGACTAGGTGGTAGACTGCTCTTTCCCGAGGCAACAAGTCGTTGCACGAAACTTTCGATTCTCTCTCCGTTAGTCTCCGTCAGCAGCCGTTTCCCGCCAAACGGTAGCGACTCCGTGCCTCTCTGTTTCAGCGCTCCCTCCGTGCTGGCCACACCGTTTGCCTGCACAGTTAACGCCGTCAATTAATTTATTTAATAATTAATTAATAAAAGTCAGATTAACAGTTGAATACTACTGACCGCAGCGATCAGATCTAATTACCTGAATTCTGACGTAGTCCGTGCGATTCCAACAGAAAGCGTTTCCAAGCATTTGATCGACGGTCTCCGAAACTCCGTCCAGAACGATGTCCACAACTGACGCCGTTGAGCAGTCGCCGTTACGACTGAGTTTGAGGCTAGAGTTGCTGTTTAACGGACCGTTGCCTAAAGAGAGGACTAACAGGTCTTCGACGCCGTTAACGGAGGGGAAATCACGTTTGTTGTGCAAAACGTGAGTGACGGCGGCGGCGGAGGGGTTGTTCATGACGAGACCGCCGTCGACGGCCAAACATGAGGTTTTTCCGTCAACGGAACTTAGGTTGAACGGCTTGAACAGTGACGGAGTCGCTGACGTGGCACGGCACACCTTCCAGAGCTCGAAGTCGTAACTCGGCGACTCGGTCGCGTCGGCTCGGGAGAAAACGAACGGCGCGCAGCTCTTGAGATCAAAGCAAGGGACCAGGAGAGGCTTACACGTGTCCTTCAAGGTCAGCACCTTACCGTCCTCTCTCGTCAATGCCTCCTTCAACACCTTATCGATGTTCTTGCCGGAAAATCTCCGTTGCCGGCGAAACACACCGACGTGTTTGACCTTATACAGTTCAGACTGCTTTTCGGTGACGAATTTGACGGCGTCTGTAGCCGTGAAGAGAGGACGTCCGTTTCCGTCTTCGGCAGTCAGCATTGCGGCGAAGAGAGCTCCGATTCCGGTTCCGGCGACAATGTCGAAGAAATCGGCAATGCGAGAATGAGAATCGCCGGTTTTAGCTCCGATCTGATCCTCTAAGTGTATCAAGGCGGCTCCAGCAAGAAAACCAGTGGTTCCTCCTCCGTCGATGCTGAGAATCCGCGTCTTCTTGCCCTCGCAGTGAGAGAGCCACTTCTGCTCAAGCTTTGAGAAAATCTCCAGCGTCACTTGACTAAGTTCCATCGAAGAGAAGAAATCGATCGCTTAGTGTATCGTTTGATTAGGTGAATTTTGAAACAGGACTCTCCGTGAAAAAGCAACAGGTCACGCTTTCTTGCTGTGAAGCATTAATGGAGTACGAATGCTCTTGAATCCATTAATGGAGTACGAATGCGCTTGAATCTCACTCTCTCTCTCTCTCTGTCTCTCTCTCTAAAACAGTCACACAGCACAGTAGATGTGCTTTCTCTCTCTCCAAGTCAGCGTCACAGTGTGTAGGGAAGGAAGGGAGAGGTAAAAAGGCAGGGAGGAGAGTGGGGAGGTTTCAGGTGTAGTTAGTTATATAAAGGCGCGGATTCTTCTGTTTATATCGCTCCATTTTCGATATTTGCTGGTGTAATTTATTGCGGAGTAATCTATCGTACCACTGTAGTTAAAAAAAAAAAAAAAAAAAATTAAGAATTATGAAAATTTTGTCATAAAAATGATTATAAAAAATTTATGATCATTGAATTACTTTGATTAGTGTGTGGTACTTTATTCTAAGTATAATCTAAGGGTCAAGAAGTTTTCATAATTATTTTCATAAAAGATTTTTCATAATACCTAGTATTGTTAAAAAAAAAACTATTGTACCAGTACTCTTTTTACATTATCGTTATTTTATTTTTACCATTTCACTTTATTGTCTTTTTAACCTTCTAATTTAATTTTTTAAGTTTACTTGATTCAGATTAAGACAATAATTTTAAATTAATAATTAATTATTTGAGAAAAGTGCACCAATACAAACTCACAAATCAATACAACTTCAGAATTAGTTAGCGGTTGTTTGACATGTATAAAAATAACACATTCTATTTTAATACATTATTATATTTAGATTATAATCATCTTATTTAAGTTACATCACTTCAAATCTAATATATATTCAACATTTTTTTCGTAAACGTATAAAAATCTATTATTTCCCAAACAACCTTAATGTAGATTAAATAAATTATTTATAATTTATTTTAATTTAAAATGTGTCAATCTTATAATTTATTAGACATATATACCTTAAATAAAATGAAAAAATTAATTATTTAAAATCTAAAATAACGATTATTAATTTTTTAACAACTAAAAAAATCCATAATGGGAAGAATGAAATTAAAATTTTACTTGACAATATTTGATTCCCAACCTCTCAAGTGAACTCAATTTATTTTATTTTAAAAAATATTAAAAATTTACAATTAATTAAATTTTACATAATTAAATTTATCACAAATTAAAATTGACACTAATTTTTTTTTTTTTTTTTTGCCCTTTCCTATATAGAGCCTAGGTCTGTGCTCTCTGGGCGCACGTGCTGCTGCGTGTAGACATTGGATTCCGGGCAAGCACCATTACCGGCTCTTTGATCGGCTTCGAGCTTGGTAAGCAAAAAATTAAGGATTTTTTTTTTCTTCATAAACATCTCTACCAGTATTTGTTTTATTTCTCATTTTCTTAACACAATCAAATTGCCATCTAAAAAAAATACTACATAATCAACAAAGACTTTTTTTCTGCCAAATATTGAAAATCCAAATATGAAGTACCTACTTCAAGTTCGAGATATGATCATTTGTCACGCTCTTTTTTAACTTGTTTCTCTTAATTTGTTCCATACAAATTTTACATGCGACAATGCTACGTAGCTCAAATTTTGTGGCTCAAAAGTGGCTCAAATGGTCAAAACGACGTCGTTTTGAGTACAGAACAACATAAAAATGGCCAAAACGACGTCGTTTTGGCCATTTGAATCACTTTTGAGCCACAAAATTTGAGTTACGAGACATTTTCCTTTTACATGTGCCGTTAAAAAAATAGAGAGACATATTTATAATTTAATTTACCAAAGCTAGTAATCATAAAGCACAAAAATATTCATATATAATATATATTCTTCTTAAAAAATCTTTGCATCTCAACATACTTACCAATCTTTATTCCTCTATCATTTCTTTGATTAACACACTCAAAATGAAAAATTACTTTGAATCCTCCCAATCTGGAGAGTGTTTGATCTGAAGTTTATGAATAGGAAGGCGATTATCTTCATTATCAACCCTATTATTTATCTGAAACCGAAATCAAAAACATTTCCATTCATATCCAAATGCATTGGGATATAAGAGTCGGTAAATTTTAATTTTGTAATAATCTCTTTTCAGAATAAATCTTAAAGCTACAAATCTACTAGGGATAAAAAAAAAATTTAAAACCATAATTACATATTTTAATTTTGGAAACCAAAAGTAAAATTAAATAAATTCTTCTTGGCATGCACTTAATTTTACTCTATATACAAAAATGGAAAGACAACTCAACAACCAGAAAGTTTGTTCAGACCAATAACATCTACCACCCAGAGTACATTTATGACTGAAATTATGAAGCATATGATTTATTTAATTTAAAGAGTAATAATATACAAATTAATAAATTTTAGAAACTAAATTTCAAAAATTCTTAATTAAAAGATGCACAAGTTAGTGAAGAAATATAGAAATTTCCTAATCCAAATTCATGTTTGGAAAACAGGGCTCAATATTAACCGATGTTAATATTGATTATTGAATTAAACTCTACCTTAATGCCGTGTTTGGTGGAGAGATTTGATAATAGATTTGGAAAGAAAAAGAGAAAATGTGTGTAAAACTAAGTGAAATATAAATATATTTTATTCAGATTTCACTTCCATTTTTTCTTTCTCTTTCCAAATCCCCCAATCAACCACAGCGTAAAGAAGAGAAACTGCTTTCTCACAACACGAGCAGTCCAATAATCATTTTCCAGTTAACAAGTATAGTTAAGAAGTATTTTTCCAACAATATTCTACAATCTTGATTAATATTTCTCAACCTAATAACAACAATCTCTCACTATCAACCGTGACACAACACGAGAACATCATTTCCATGAGAATGACATGATTAAAAAAATATTGTAAGTTTCATAGATGGATAACAATGCATTGGCTAAAAACATCGACAGCAAACATGACTGTTGCAATGATTTCTTACCATTCACCTTAATTACATTGCAAAATCAAAACAATGATATTATAATACCTACAATTCTCTTATCATGTTTGTCTATTATATCAAGTATCAACCTTAAGCATAACTTGTGAGACACGTTACACTAATATATTGTTAGACATATAAATTAATAAACAAGTTACCATTAACTAAAACAATATTTTTTTTAAAACTTAATTAAAGTATTTTAGCCACATAAATTATACACGAAATCGTATCAGACATTCTATGACACAGGATCATTATTGGTCTCAAAACTGCTTGAAAGCTATCAAGGTCAACTACCAGACAATTTAGAGCATTTTGCACCCTAAAGTTTCTTATAGACCACAACTCCATATGAAAGTGACAGCATTTTGACTGAGGAAGACCAACAAAATGTGTATGTCTGCATGGGTGCAGCAGATCTGACCAACTTGCACATCAATGAAGAAGACAGGTTAACAATCTAATGACAACACTATATCCAGCAGTTTAGACAGATACAGAAGAAAAGCAAAAACACAAATTTTTAATGAACCATGAGAAATCTCTATAACCAGGACCAACTTGATAAATGCTCGAGTTGTTGAACTATCTTCCAAAAGATGAATATGGACAACCATATTGGAGGTCCATGCAGGTGTAGGCTGGTGTCTTAGAATCATGCTTGTGAAAAAAATATGCACATGCCACTTCTGGCTAATTTGAAATTGCTTTGAACTTTGTTTAACATCAACAGTTAGAAAACATTTCATCTAGTGGAATTGCAGCTGAGAGAAAAAAACATGCAAACAGGGCCTTCAAAACCACTCCTGCTCTAAAATTTTCATTTCCTCTAATGTTGACTACAATTCTTCAGAACAGTACAACAAAAACAACAAAAAAGCTTCAATAAATATACATTACCTTTAGGAAGCTGCAAATGAAAAAAAAAAATCGCCCCATGTAATTAATTGGCTTCATAATATGAGAGCAACATTAGTCAGTTCTCTCACCCTCTCACCGGTTTATACTATTTCAATATCAAAAACCAAGACCACAACATCCCCCTCTTTTTTTTCTTCTGTTTTTTCTAACAAAAAAAGAAAGGAAAGAAAATACCAAGAACAAAAGATTAAGATATGTTCCGATTACTATATTTCCCATATCTTCGAGAGACCCCAGCATCAGATAGTGTATCCCACACCTGCATATATGATCCAAAAAAAAAAAAAAAAAAAAAGTTACTTCCATTCCACACAACTTTTAGAGGGGAAAATAGAGAGAGAATTGCAAAAGCATGAAGCATAAAAAGTTACATCCACTCACTTCCAATTTTCCCTTGGAGCCTCCTATGGCTAGCAAGAAGGGGCTATCCTCTGAGAAGGAAATGGAAAAGACAGCTCCCTGATAACATTAATAACAGGATGACACAATTCACCTCAGATTAATAATTATGTAGAATATTACTATGTCATAATTATAATATGTATTCTTTAGAAAAAGAAAAGAAAAGATAATCTCAAAGAATCACATACAGCTTTTGGATTATTAGATGCAACACATGATGGTTGGTTGTTTGACAAATCCCACAATTTTACCTGCAGCAATCAAGATTAACCAATTGAGAAAGTACTACTATTACTATATATGGAGGCCAACAGAAAAAAAGAGACACAAACTCAAAATCAGAAAGAGAAAATTACCATTTTATCAGTGGATCCAGTTGCAAGAAGCTACAAAAAACAGAGGGACAAACAGTTAGTATAGCAAGTACAGTGAAGTCGAGTAATAAAAATGTCTATAGAGGAGAAATATGTACATTTGGTGCCAAAGGATTATAGGAGACTGTGCAAACAGCTTTATCGTGTGCATGAAGAGTGAAACTTGGCTTTGAGTCAGAAGATTGATCAGACTTAGCAGCTCGGATATCAAAACCTTCAACTGTACCATCTTCAAGACTGACCTGAAAACACAATTAGATAATGATAATTCTGTTTCAAGAGGACATCTCCAAGAAAAACTAAATTAAGATGTGCTTAAAAAGAAAGATCCTATAAACCTTCCCAATTCAAAATGAAATCCCCTGTGCTTTGCATACTTGGAAAACAAAAAATGAACACAGCTCAAGATAGATACAGTGTAAACACAGACCACAAATGAATGCTCAGTGTGTGGATCCCATGCTACAGTTTCAACATCTGCTGAAACTGACCACTTAAATCCTGTATGAGAAGGTATCCTTCCATCCTTCTGCAATCACATAAACATAAATTTAATCAAAATAATGCTGAGGCAAGGCAACTTAGCAAACTGAATGTGCACGCGCGCGCGCGCACACAAAAAAAAAAATGCAGGAAAACAATAATTTTGAAGTTCATAATTAATAAACAGACCCAATAAAACATTTCCATTACCATGACTACTGTATGATCAAAGGATCCACTAAGTAGAACTTGTGGCACATGATGATTCCATGCAACGGCTTGAACCTGAAAATCAACTATAGCAAGGTGATAAAAATTATAAACAAATGAAGTTTTGCGACAGTAAATACAGAAGATTTGAATCCTGAAAAAAAGAACTGTCAGCCTATAATTTGTGGATACAGATACAAATGCCGAAACAGATATGAGGTGTCAGACTCTGTGAAATGGAAACCTCAAAAAAATATAGACACTGGGACATGGCCATACATATGCACATTTCTATATATTCATGCTTTACTTTGCATATTTTATATTATCCTCTGCATAGTTCCTATGTGAAATTTGTAGTTTTAATACACGTTTTTTGAACTTTCAAAAGTTTTCATGTTAATTGAAATTAAGGGTATAATTGTATTTTGCAAAGAAATTACTAACTCAATTACAAATTTAAAAAGTATGAACAATAGTTTTACTGTGTCCCCTACATCATAGATATTGACTGCCAATAGAAAGCACCCATAGATGTCTGTAAGCATATCTTCCATCAGAATTAGTTTATTTAAAGATCTCATGAGGTAAAGCTACTAAAACTTTCTAGTCATCTTTAAAATTAACAAAAGAAAATGGCTTCTCCAGACCAAACTGAAATGAAGGTAACTGCTGGAACTGAGAAGTACATTTAATTGACCCCGGTGACTTTCAACACAAATTGTTCTGGTTGTTTTGACACTTTGAAGGAGAACTAGGTTTCAAAAAATTCACTTTCGTAATTGTGTATATTACTAGTCAGTAATGAAGCCAGGGGGTCAAAAGATTGAGGGCCATTAACATTCTAAAGAACTATTAGTTTTAATAAAGCTTATATGCTGATACTATAGGTCCCACTCAAATATCCACAAGTAGCATAAAGAAAAGGAACAGATCCCATCAACATTGTTACCACCTTTATCATCAATGTAAAAGATCAACTTAACCAACTAGGCCTAGTCTAGTTGGCCACCATACCTTCCTTTGGACTTAGTCCCAAAGAGGTCATGGGTTCAATTCCCCTTATGGGGGTTGAATTAAGGGAGTGCAAGTCCTTAGATGCTTTGCTAAGGGTAGGGAGATTTTCTCCTATAGATACTAATCTAACAACTAACCACTAACATTTGCCAATCAAAACAAAAAAAACAAAAAAAAAATGTAAAAGATCAACTTGACTCAACAATGATTCCCATGATTTGTGTTGTTTACTCAATATTATATAGGTTTTCACCATTCCAAAATCCAGAACAAACATCAAAAGGCTCCAACGATACTTTACCCATGACTTCTGGTTTTTCTTTTTATACCTTAGCCAAGCATTTGCAAAAGTGCAATCTGAATTCAACCCACTTAGAACTAAAAATATTTTTCTATTCAGTATTTCACATGTCAATACTCATTATTAACATTCTTTATTATGTTATCTATATGATTGAACTAACAGGTGAACCAAGAAGGAGACAGAGAGGAATTTTCTAATACTACAATTCACGACACAATTAAAAAGATGTGTTGTAATCTATGAAGCACCAACACTTCAAAACAAGTGCCGTAATGCACGAACACTTCGGGGACACGTATGGGACATACCACATGGTGTGTCCCCTAATTTAATTAATTTATTTTCAAGGGACACACCGGGGACACTTCAGGGACACACTAAGGACATGCTGAGTTGTCTTTCCTCCCATCTGATTTAGTGCTTTTGATGAATGTTGAATGTTTATTATTTTTTTCTTATATTTAAATACTTAATAGATCATCGATATAAAAAAAAAAGATATAAATTGTAAGTGTTAATTTAAAAGTACTTTTTTTTTAATAATAATAATAATAATAATAAAAAAAAAAAAGAATTAGAGCTACTTTTTGTTAATATTGATTGTTTGTGAATATAATATTAATCTAGATAGCAAATAAAAATATATGAAAACATATTTTATTGCTGTGTCCGTGTCCGTGTCCGTGTCCTCATTTTTTTGAAATCGCCATGTCCCATGTCTGCATCCGCATCCGTATCCGTGCTTCTTATAATGCATCCTCACAAACAGCATAGAGATAAAACTACAATAGGGAGAGTGAAGGGTAACTCTTGCCTTATCTGTATGATGCTCCATGGTAATATCACATTTTCCAGTAGCCACGTCCCAAATCTTGACTAGTTTGTCAGCACTAGCACTGGCAAGTATATTCCTGTACATAGATTTTTACTTTAAGAGAAAATAACGGAGTGCTAAAATTTAGAAAAAGCATCTCACTTGTTCATACACAAACCAAAAAACAAGGACTAAAGTTCCCCA
The DNA here is from genome assembly GCA_025200525.1 of Camellia lanceoleosa. NCBI lineage: Eukaryota > Viridiplantae > Streptophyta > Magnoliopsida > Ericales > Theaceae > Camellia > Camellia lanceoleosa. Next base: position 17,513,322 of record CM045768.1, read on the forward strand.
GACCTGACCTGTACTCCTTGTTCCAGGCGAGACCAAGTACTGAATCAGTGTGGCTGTCTCTCTTGTACTTGATTGATTTCTAAAACAAAGCAAGTATCCATAATGGATTGTGGCAGGAAAAAGACGAATCCGTATTAGGTAAAACCGAAACATGGAAACTAAGTGCGGTGAAGGTGAAATTACAAGGGAAGGTGACAATAAATATCCACATTACTTAACAAAAAAAGAAAAGTTAAACATTGGCAGTGAAAACAGCATTCTTCACTAAAAATCATTTTATTAGATAAAAATAAAAATAACAAGAAAAAAAACATAAGTTGCAGGTGGTAGATCCGACATTTGATTGGCTAGATATAGAATACAATGCAATTTAAATCTTTTTAGACATCCAGACAAATGTCAATCAAAAGTCAAGAACGAATGTCAGAAAGATATTAGCAATTAATTTAACATATAATCAAATATAACGATCCAATGAGATGTTATGCCAATCATATAGCTAAGGGGGGAAAACCCAAATATCACACCCAAAACAGCCTGAATGGGTTGGTGGGCTATTGAACTCACATGTCAAATGATTTACAATTTTTACAATACACTCAATTTTGCTCAATATGGACGCAAAACAAAAGTTTGACAACAATATCGAGTAAAACATGCATGCACAAAATTGTAGGAGATCTTAAGCAAACCCAAGATTCTAAAGGCGCTGAGTTGGGAAGAAATTCACTAACTGACCTTTCCTTTTTTCTTCTTCTCAGAAATGCCGCCTAACACCACTGATGGCTGGACTTCATCCATCTGAGAACAATAAAAAAAATAAGAATTTTTGCAATAACATCTCCACCAATAGCTTCATCAGCCTATACTTTACTTAGGTCAAAGTCCATAGTGCACATACAATGTCAAGGTCCCATATTTCAATGGATGGTTCCATTGAACCTACAGCTATGAAGTTCCCTGCCAAAAGAAAAAAGCATTTGAGACGGAAAACACACATGAATTCATTGAAAAGAAACAAAAGAATGAGAAAAACAATGATCACTTGAGTTTCAAATAAAAAACTAAATGATCCAATCCAAGTAAATATCACTCAAGTTTCAAACAAAAACTATACGACCTAGGCAAAAAGGAAATCTAATAATCTCGAAAGAAAACAAATGTAACAGTAACTGGAAAAAGATAGTCTGCGATATGACAGTTATTTCCTGACCAATAAAATAAAACAAAGAAAATCTAAGGCAGCTACTTGGACAAAGCAAGTGCCTCCACAATTAAAGTTTCCCATATGAACTAGAACATGGTATCAACAACACCATAGGAGCTACAGTAAGCATCTTCATAGACCACACAATCTTCTTACATCAAGTGTATCTCAGAAATTTAGCCATATGAGAGAGAAAATTAACATAGTGCCTCGACAGGTGGGAACTTTCAGCCCCTCCCATAACCTGGTGATTATTACCAAGACTGAAATTATCAACATTTGATCCCGTTGAATATCCACAAGGAATAATCTTAGCCAGGTTAAATCCAAAGAGAAGAAAATGCTCCAATCCAAGCTTGCAAAATGAAGCAATACTTTACACATTAGCTTCTGTATTTCTAAAATAAAACAATACATATATAGTTCTATTGTAGCTAATAGGACCACATTAAATTTGGAAATCAACCAAAAACAAAGAACAAAGGCCAAAAGCAGCTTTTTTCAACAAAGAAATGTAAGTATGTTCATACCTTTTTCTCCACCTTTAATTGGGCAATCAAGCCATGCTGTGCAGAGGGGAAAAGCCGGAATGATGATATCATGGTGAACATACATGTTTGAATCATCATCAGCAGGGTCCTCATAAATCCAAACCTATTTGTACACATTGAGCTCACCAATTAAACTGGTTGGCTAATATAAGAAGAGATGGGAGAAATGAATCCATATATTCTCCAACTAAGTACTACATGCCTCAAGATGGCTGACATCATCTTCGTTACGAGCACAAACTATGACAGCATCCTCAGCTGTTATGGTCATGTCCTCAACCTCTTCAGAGTCATCATCCTAAAAAAGGCAAGGAAATAATAAGACAAAGAATTCCATTTCCTTCAACAAAAACAAAAGAAGTAACAAAAGTCAAACAATAATGTACAACATTGGTCAAACAAACTTACATTCTGATCCTTCAAATACGGGTCCATGTCATTACTTGGATAATAAGCATCCCCAATTCCCGTGCCAATCAGCTCAACACCTGCAACAACCAAGAAACAAATGCATGCTTGCTTAAAAGTTCATTTGATAATTTTTGCACATAAATAAAAAAGGGACATTTGACCAAATAATCATAATGCTTCAAGGTTAAGCCATGCCTTCAAATATACAGAATCAAAGAAACTATTCCCCATTAGAATATAAGAAAACGGGAGGTGGGTTACCATCATCCTCTTCATCATAGTGTTCCATGTCTAGTTCCCGCAATGAATCTGCTATGTCCTGAAAAGGAACTGAAGTCGTGCTCAAGGAGGCTTTGCCAAGTGCATCTGCAGCAACTAATGCATGGGCAATTTCATCACCCTGTTTAGCAGCATCAACAACCATATCTTCATCATGGTCCTCATTTTCACTCTCTTCGCTGCAAAAGAATCAGAAATACACATAGATATATACTAGACCAAAATTACATAAAATCCCATTCTTTTACCGCAATAAATTACTTTGTCTATGGAACTAAATAGTATCCTTGTATAAAGAACAACATATTGGAATACAGGAGGGGGTGAGGGAACACGGTTACAAACAAGAGGTGCACTTCTGTATAATCATTTTCCTTTTCACATTTTTATTTTAAATTTTTTTAGTAACACATCAAGTAATGTCAAGAAGCTAATCACAAATTAACATCTAAAACGACAATGAGAGCTGATTCTGTCATTCCAAGTTACAATCATAAGAAGAAGCAAGAGAGATGGGTGGAGAATGGGGGGCAAATGGCATCTAAAGTCAACTGATTTAGTTGCAAAATGTCTTTTTAATCCATGATACTGTATACAAAATTACCCAACAGAATAATATTCAGCTAAATTGAAAGAAGTGAGGATGTAAAAAAATTTACCTTCTCTCAAAAGTCCTGCTGTTCAAAATCTCTTCAATTTCCTCTTTTGAAGGAGGCTCAGCCACAGCTGGGATAGACCTTGAGACCCCTTTGGGGACCCAAGAAATAGCTGCTATCATATTCTTTAGACCAAAGGTCTATCTGGTCTATCAACAAACAAGAAAAGAATCTTTTAAAAATAAAACTCCCAGAAAACATACAAATGAGAACTCTTACTAAAAGTCACAAAAACACAAACTATAAACTAAAACCAATCTTTAACTAAAACTACCTATTTGAAACCAGAATGCAAAAGTAACACAAAGCTACCAAACATGTTACAACAGGACCAATTGTGGAAATAAAGAACAAGAAAGCCAGTGGTGAAAACTCTGTTGAGTGTTGAGTCCAAAACACAATCCTGTAGCAAGCTTATGAGACATACTTTGGCAAAATCAAAACTCTAATGCTGTGTTTGGTGGATTGAAATGAGATGGAATGGAATGATCATTCCTTTTACAATGGTCTATTCCGTTTTGCAATGTGTTTAACAGACATGGGAACGAACAATTTGATGGAATCATTCATTTCATTTCATTCCATTCCATCGAACCAAAAACTATCTGACTGTGAAAACCTCGTAATATCCTAAATATCGAGAAATTGAAGCTACCAATCTTTAGGGCAAAGTTCTATCAATTAGAGAAGGATCGTCCCAAATACGAACAGAGAATCTGTAAAAAGAAAAACATGGTGCTTATACAAATACATGTATGTGTAAATGTATATATATATATATATATAAGCATGTATCTATATGCAGTTGAGAAAATAGATGTAAGGGGAGGGTTACCTGAGAGAGAGAGAGAGAGAGAGAGAGAGAGAGTCGGGCAGAGGGAGAAGGGGCTGGACTGAGAGAGAGGGGAGCTTCGGTGGTCGGCTATGGAGGGTTTAATTAGGTTATATATATATATACTTGGTCGGTTGCGGTTGTGGTTGCGGATCGGAAAAAGAATATCCACCCGCCCCGAACGCCTGTGATTGACCAAACATACCATAACCCGCCCCGCTCCCGGTTTGGATGGGTTGGATCGGTGGGTTCTCCAAGTTGGGGTAAAATTGTCATTTCAATTTTTGATGATATTTTTAGTTCTTTTTATTATTTAAAAAAGTTAATTCGTTTAAATGCTAACAAAGAAAATATATTGGTGAAGCTTGGAGTTTGAAAATGTTTTTTTTTTTCTTTTTTTCGATTTTTAATGAATATTTCTTTTTATAAAAAAAATTACTTCTAAAATATTTCTAGACTAGTAGAAATTTCTAGACTAATAGAAATATCTAAAATATTTCTAGACTAGTAGAAATTTCTAGACTAGTAGAAATATCTAAATAATAAATTTTTTTAAAAAGGGAATGTAAGTTTAACCTCCTTTTTGGTTCTTCCTCAAAAGGACTTTTATTTTTTTAACCCATTTTTAAGAAATTGAGGAAAAATTAGAAAATTTAAAGATTATTTATTTATTTATTTAAAAATTATAAAACGATTTCCAAACATAGTTTTTTTTTGGTGAATAATTTCCAAACGTTGTTCATATTGTTAAATAAGTGACTTTTTGAAGGGTATGAATATGGAAAACCATACCCTTCAAACTCCACACAAAAAATTAAATATTTTTTAAAAAAACTCCAATCTCTCTTTATTCAATCCATTTTAATTTAGCAAAACTTTTTTTAAGGTCTATGGTATTAAGATATTTTATAATATAAAAGACATAATATTTTCATAGATGTTGTGGTCTCTCAACATTTTTTTAGAAAAATTTCGATTTAAAAAAATTTCAAACTAGAGAAATTTTAAAATACGGAGAAAATATCAAAATTTATCTAGTTTGATCAAATTCTATGATTTAAAACACAAAAAATTTCAAAATACAGAGAAAATCATAGAAATTGAGCAAACCAGAAAAATTTTAAAATTTTCTTTGCATTTTGAAATTTTCGTGGGTTGAATTTTCTCTGATTTGCTCACAAATTTCTATATGATTTATAATTTTCTCTATGTTTCAATCAAATTTCTTTGATTTGTTCATAATTTTCTCTGTCTGTTAACCAAACTAGACAAAATTGTGTCTTTTCACAGATAAATTTCAGACAACCTTCAATAAATACATACACAAAAAGAGATTGAGAATTGAAAATACTATTATTCAAATTTATGCTTGAATTTGAGTTTGTCCATTAAGTTGTCAAATTGAGTACAATACTCATAAATTAGTCACCATAGTGAGATATGAGCAAATCAAAATCAAAATAAAAAATCATATTGTGTGCTTGGTTTGAGTTTTTTAGATTAAATTTTTAAAAATTTGTTTTTCGTGTTTTTTTTTTGCTTTTAGTGAATATTTTTAAAATTTTAAGCATTTTTTTTACCTTTTTAGATGCACCTTATTTAGATGTATTTAAAAAGTAAAAAAATTGAGAAAACATATTTTAAAAAATTAATAAATACATAAATATATGAAAAATATACTGAATTCTAGTAATTTTTTTTTTGGTATTTTTGGCATTTAGTGAATTTTTAAAAGATTGTTTTTACAAAAATTGTACATTTTATGTGTATTTATGTTAGCTGTGTCTAAAAATTAAAAAAATTTCTTAAAATATTAAAAAAATTTAGTAAAAAAAAAAACATAAAAAATAAGAAAATAAAATTTCCTAAAAAGTATTTTTAGAAAACCAACACTACAAAAAAAAAACACCAAAGTCCTATTTTAGTCGCCAAATGTCAAATTTTCACTTTTTCCGACTAAAAATTTTAGTCGTCGGTTTTGTCGGGAATACCTTTGGCGACTAAAAAACTGTTAGTCGGCAATATATATGTCTTCAGCGACGAAAGAATTTGTCGCCAAATGCAATTCCATTTTTGGAAATTTTACATTTAGCGACTAAACTTTTAGTCGCCAATAGTATTTTTTGAAAAAAAAAAAAATACCCTCCCTGCCTGAGGAGCTCCCAAGTTTCGAACCTAATACCTCCAAGTTCCAAACCTTCATAGCACAGTCCCACCCACTACACCACTGAACCATCACGTGAATATAATTGCAACTTATATTATTTATATATTACTTTGACCGGTATTAATACAAAACTATATATATAAATATAATTATATATATTCAATATAATTTATGTAAAAAATAAATTATTTACTAAAAAAAAAATTGGCTCACTTTTGGAGACTAAATAATAGATTTAGTCGCCAATTCTACAATTTTGGGCTACTAATTAAATTTTCAGTCGCTAAAAACATATGTTCCGCCTAAAAACCTCACCTTTTGGCGACTAAACCTGTTTTTGGTCGCCAAAAACGTCGCCTTTTGGCTACTAAAGTGAATTTTAGTCGCCAATTGACTGTTTTCAGCTACTAATTTTTTTTTAGTAGCCAAAAATCTTGACCTTTAGCGACCAAACTGTTTTTAGTCGCCAAAACCTTAACGTTTGGCTACTAAATGGTTTTAGTCGCCAAAAACCCTAACCTTTGGCTACTAAAATTTTTTTTGTCGCTAAAACCCCCACATTTGGCGACTAAACAGCCTTTCAGTCGCTAAAACCCTTGCATTCGGCGACTAAACTCTTTTAGTCAGCAAAAGTGACCAATTTTGGCGACTAATTCCATTTTAGTCGCCAATTATACGACTTTCAGCGACGAAAAGAGAAGTTTTAGTCGCCAATTCTGCAATTTGTTGTAGTGCAAAAACAAGCAACCTAATTATTTTTTCTTCACCCATTCACACCTTATTTTCACACCACCCTTCTCTTCTTTCTTCTTCTTTCACACCAATCTGTGGAATAGCCAAAATTGGATTCTCTCCAAAATACTATACAAGGCAAGGAAGTCAAGATCACGCTTGCTCTTGGTAATTGTCAATTCTCAAATCCTATTGGAAAATTAGCAAATAGGAAAATTGGAAAGGGCTTTAAGTGATCATGAAAAAATTGTTGTTTTGTTGGAAGATGTTGATTTTGCTAATATTCAATTCTTGAAATTTCTTGCTGACGGGTTCAAAACTGAAAAAACTGAAGAGAATCAAGCAATAATCATCCTAACAAAGGATGATTCATATTCTACATGCTATGGAGATGATGCAGAGGAGGACTTGGATTTTGTAACTTAGATCAAATTGAAGGTGATTCCTAAGTGATGGTGTGGTTAGCGACGTTGATTCGTCGGAGACTGATCACGATCTAACATGCCTGAACTATAATGGCCTGACGTCCGAACAAGTTGAGCAGGCTCTAACTACTTTTGGATCTCCGGCGACAGTGGTGATAGAGGAGGAGAGAGAAATGATTGTTGTGTAGAGATCTGAAACCCTAAAAGAGAAGAGAGAGTGAGTGAGTGAGAGAGTGTGTATGATATATGGATATGGGGGTAGGGGTGGGGGTGGGGGTGAGGGACCTTAGGCTATAAAAAAAAAATATATATATATATATATATTGTGGACATTTTCCATTATTAAAAGTTGGAGAGGGATGGTAGACTAAATATCCTTTAAATTTATTGTAGTCCGTTTTTATCCTCATTTTGTTTAGTAATTCAATTATGAGTGATGATATATAAATATATATATATATTTGTACAAAAAATTTACATATAATGAGATGATATGTATCTATTAATTTCAAATAAAAAAGCTTATTAAAATTACTTATAGTTTTCAAAATGCTACTGCCACACCATTCACGTTAATTATTTGTATATATTTTTTGTTTGCAAATAATTTCCCTTCAATTATTATTAATAAGTTTAGGATAAGTTACAAATACATTCTTAGAGCTTTGATTAAAATATGAATCGCTTCCTGTGGTTCTAGAAATTACATTCCACTCCCTGAGATTTATAATTTCATACAAATTGCCCCTTTTATTAATAAAGCATCAAATCAATTAATAATTTTTAATGATGTTAGAAACATATTTTAATTAATAATTTAAGTAATTTTATTATTGTATAAGAGAGCAATCATGAATTTTATTTATTTTTAATTAATTCTGTTAAATAAATTTTTTTGACAAGGGAGCATTTGTAATTTTCCAAATTACAAGAAACAATCTGTACTTTAAGCAAATCTCAAAAGGTGTATTTATAAGAGAAATTTGGCTATAAACCCCCTTTACCTTCCTTTCATTGTTAAAAGGACTAAGAAAAAAAATTATACTTTCAAAACCTCCTCATAATTATAAAGTCTTGCATAAAGGACAAAATTTATTATTTAAATGTTTTATCAAATTATTATACCCTCAACTAAATCTTCCCACCTTCTCCGCCCATTCTCTCCCCACTTTCTCTGCCTCTCTTATCATAATCAACCTCAGTACACAACGAAGTTTGAAGCAAAATCATTAACTAAAATGTGAGCTAGGGCAAAGTAAAAGGAGAAAGACAATCTTGAGTAGTTGATCGATAGATTCTTTGCCATTGCAGATCGATTAGAGAGATCGACACAAATCTCAGATTTCGGATCTACACAGATCGACATACGATGTCTTTATCTTCAGATCTGAGATAGCGAACAGATCGTAGAAAGATCTAATCGATACTCGAAACCAGCTCCTCCTCTTTTCAGCGGGATCCAAGTCTCAAACTCCATTGACGGTCTCCTTTGATTCACAGCTCTCTCTCTCTCTCTCTCTATTAGGGCCAGATAAAGCTTCAACACCGATTTCATTAGAGCTCATACACATTATACAACAAAATTATGTGTATATGTAAATATATGTGCATTGATTTTATGATTTTGGGCTTCTCCACATAATTTATTTTAGATTCTTTGAACTTTTGCTCAACCGCTACATAGACTTCGTTTTTCTCTCTTGAAATCTCTTAGATCAATAACATGTATCTAAGTTGTTGTTAGCCTTCACTGGATGTAGATGATAATATGATTTTTTTTTTCATTTTTTCATTTTATATTTTGTTGTTGTTAATGATGATGATGATGTAGATGAAGAAACATATTGCAACATATACTCTTTTTTTTTTTCTTGTGTTGATTTTGATGAAAATGAGACAGATTGTAATAGATATAGAGAACATGATTCTGAGCTGTAGATGTCGCCTTGTTGTTTCCAATTGGCTTTATTTATTTATTATTATTTGTTAATAGAACTTAGAGTAAAATTTGACTCTAGTTAATTCATTTAGTATGTATTTTATTTTTTGTAACAGTAAAATTTTACTTTGATTAAAAACACGTTGATTTGCTTAACAATATAAAATTTTACTTTGAGTCATAGTAAACTTTACTCTGATTCAGAGTAAAATTTTACTGTAATTCAAAGTAAAATTTTACTCTAGTTAAAAACATGTTGATTTGCTTAACGATATAAAATTTTACTTTGAATCATAGTAAACTTTACTATGATTCAAAGTAAAATTTTAATCTGAAATTTTACTCTGGTTAAAAACATATTGATTTGCTTAACGATATAAAATTTTACTTTGAATCATAGTAAACTTTACTCTGAATCGAAGTAAAGTTTATTATGATTCAAAGTAAAATTTTACTCTGAAATACATTGTGAGAATGGCTTAATAGGAGAACTGATAGATATGAGGGTAATATAATAAAAGAAACAAGTTTTAAAATATTAGGAGGTTTTGAAAGGGAGCTTCTATTTGCACACACCACTTCCTCTCTCCTCACACACTTAATGATATTTTTTTTATTACATTTTTATCATAAAATAAAATTACCAAAATATCCTTTTCTTTTTTAACCAAAACCCTAACCCTAACCCCAATACCCAACACAGTCTCTCATTTTCCGGTCATGTCCTTCCTCCCTTCGTCACCTCTCTCCAGCCTCTCTCTTCTCGAATCAAAGCTCCACTCTACCCCATCTTTCATCGTTCACCCCCCCACCACCCCCGTAACCCTTCACTTTGGGACACAACACCACTGCCGCCGCAGCTCCTACCCCTTTGCGATCCTCAATTCTGCACACACAGAAAGAGAGAGAGATGAGAACCTAGATCTGGGAAGAAGACTTATTTTCTTACCATTCGGATAACTAGTGTCGAAAGAATAGCCTCCATTCGAAAATCAACCATCGAACTAATGAATTTGGTTTGACCATCAACATCCGAACAAAATACATTAGTTCGACCATTAACATCCGAAGCCCCCTTTTCGCGCGCGCGAGAGAGAGAGATCGAGGGGATGAAGTGGGGGTCACGGTTGTATCGCTGGTAGATGGAGGAAGCGGTGGGAATGACGACTGGAAGGGAGGTGATAGCGATGGTGTTGCGTCGCTGTCGGCGAGGTGGTTGCTGGTGTGGAAGGTGTGTGGATTAGGAGTCTTGGAAAGTTGTGTTTATGGGGATATAATTGGAATAAAAGTGTGTATCATGAGTAAATATTTTATTTTTTTAAGTATGTGAACTAAGAAGGATGTGTAAATAGAGGATTGAGTGTGTACAAATAGAAGCTCCTATTTTGAAAGTATCTATATAATTCTTATTCTTTTGAAAGATAAATTAGACAGTGAGAGGTTTATCATCAAATCTTCCTATTTATAATTTATCCATAAGTTTTAACAAAGGTTTAAGAATTCAATTTTCTTTTCAACGCCATCTAGTAATTTATTTGAATATTGGGTTTTGGCGGGGGGAGGGGGGCGACGGGGGGGATGGGCCTATTGCATTAATTCACCATGAGTCTATTGCATTAATTCACCATGAGTGCTGATAATTGCAGTTATGTTTGGAACTTTAGATTTTAAAATAATTTAAAATTAAGTAAAGGGAAAAGTCAATAAATATATAAAGTAACTTTTTTTTAAAAAACCTTTTCATTTTTTTATTTCGCAAATCTCTTCTCAAATTTTAAATATAAACATAGTCTAAAAAAATCAATATCCGAGCAACATGTCATGGCAATAATTTAGTTTCCTCACTTGATTTGTTAATCGTATTGAATTCATCACAAATTATGCTCAATTGAATTTTAAGAAACTTGTTTGGAAAATTAGAGACTAATTTGATAAAAATAAACATAAAAAAGACATTAAAATTTTTAAAATTATTTATACTCTAAAAAAATCATATGAAAATAATTTTAATTTTTTTTTACAACGAATTAGATTATGATTTTTTTTTTCTTTTCCCAAAAACAAGTTTTTAAAACTCACAAAAAAAAAAAAAAAAACTTGACCATATACATCACGCAATGAATAATATTGTTTCACCATAAATTAAGATGTAACCTGAGAAAAAATATCATCCAAAAAGACCAAACAAGCCTAACACGTTCAACATCACACAATAATATCTAAATAAAACCATAACATTCATACCAAAAAAGAAACAAAAAAAAGTTCCCAAACAGACGATTGATTTTGAAACACGAATCAAAGAAACATTCCTAATATGCAAAACCAGAAACAGAAAATGCTAAAACCACAATGGACAACCAAACTTTGCTTAGAGAAGAGGCACTGTTCTGTGTGGCAGGCACATTTGGTGCAGGTACTGGTGACAGCAGCACTGGCGGTGATGGTGACAGTGATGGTGATGACAATGGCGGAGATTGTGGCGTCTGGTGAGGAGCAGGAGCAGGACTTGAAGTTGGATGCGGAGCCGTAGTGTTGGTGGTTTTGGGAACACGGATATCGACCTTTTGGCCAGCTTCACAGTGGCCGGGGAGGCTGCAGATGAAGTAGAAATGGCCGCCTCTAGTGATGGTGAAGGAATCATTGCCGCTGTTGAGGGTGAAGTAAGGAGCCGTGGCATTGCATGCATTGAAGTTCTTGTGGGTTACTCTTATCACGTTGTGAAATTGCTTGTTGTACTCAAACACTACATCAATAATAATGCAAATCAAGGTAAAAAAGCAAAAAAAATTGCTCGCACAAGAATAAGCATAGGTCTTTACAATCAATTGATGCATATGATATGGCAGAATATTATGAAAATAATACTTGTTTCTAAATATAGTTTTTCATTTTTCCCACTTTTAGTAATAAAGTGCTCGTTTACACACGGAACATTCATTACATTTTAAAATTAATACCATCCACCATAATATATGATGAACTGTATAATAGGTAAAAAATAAAGTAAAAATTTCAATAATATATAGTCATAAAGTAATAGAATCCACCAAAATATATGAAAAACTATATAATATATAGGAAACAATTCCCATAATATATAAAGTCTCATTAGTAAAATTTTGTACCAAGATAATTACAGTACATATTTGACGTCAACTCCTTAATAGAGATAATAAAGAAAGAATGATCAAGAAGGGAACATAAAGTCCCAGAAAAACTCAAAGAAATTTTATGAAAAAACTTGTCGTAATAATATTTTAAAATATATTATGGGACAGAAAACAAATTAAAATATTATAGAATAACAAGAGAGAAAGAGAAACGAACAAATGGTGTCGCCGACATGGAAGAGCTTAGCAGCAGACCAAGCCTTGTAATCAACATGTCCAGTGTTAGTCCATCCAGATGAGCCCCCAACCTTATACACTGCACCCTTTGACACCCCAAAAACACTCACCACCATCACCAACATTATCACTAGTTTCTTTCCCAAACCCATCTCTCACACACTAGAGAGAATATATTTAGTGCAGAAGAAATTAAAATAGAAAAAAAAAGAAGCTAGAGAGAGAGAGAGAGAGAGAGAGAGAGCGAATGGGTGGAATGTGCCCCTACTGCTACTACGAGGCCCTATTTAACAATGCCCACCACCAGTCACTATTACTATTAACTTTGGAAAGTTTTGAAGATTTTCTTCGAAAAAGGGAATTTTATTAATTCACAGCCAAATTTTTATTTAATTTTTTTTCTTTTCAATTCGCATGGGTGATTGATTGTGTGCAAACATTAAATTTGGTTGCTGAATTATTGCACTTTCTTTTTCTATCTTTATAAATTGCCTTTAATAATTTTTTTCTCTATTTATGATTATCTTGCCAAAAAAACTGTGATACGATCTTTCTAGTTTCCTTCAGTAATTTTTGCAATCTATGATTCTCTATTTTTTTTTTCCTTGGGGTTAAATAATGTATGATTTTCTTGCCCAAAAAACTATGATACATAATGATGTCAATCGTCCATCTATAAGAGCATCTCCAACCATACTCTCTAAAAAGCCTCCTCAAAGTACACAGAAAACTACATTCTTTATTTTGCCTAACAAGTTTAGTTAGTGTACACTCCAATCATACTCTTTATTTTAGTTAATCAATCAAATTAACTTAACTAATTTTTAAAAGAAAACTATTATAAACATTAATAAATAAATAAAGTGCACAACCTTGCCAGCTCCCAAATTCTCAGAATTGGCAAAACCCTTGACGGCAGGAGTTTGGATCTTCTGCTATTGTTTCTTGCGGCGGGTCAAAACGACGTCGTTTTGATATTCTTCTTATTTTTCCCCCCCCTTCAATGCAGGCCGAAACTCCTTCTTCTTTTGTCTTCTTCTTTGGCAGGCCGAAGCTCTTCCTCACGCTGAACTCCACTGCCTTCCCCACCTTCTCCATCCTCTCTGTCACTCTGCTCACCGTCGCAAACCCCATCTCCTCCTCCTTCTTCCTTTCCTCGAACAATGGCGACAAATTGAATCCCTCCGATAATGAAATTATATGAAATGCATTTAGTATCTCCTTCTCTTTCTCCTCCTCCGATTCAATCCCTCTCTGATTCACTCATTTGTTTCACGTTTTTGGGAATTGTTTTGTTGAATTTGAACCAAGTTATGTCCATGAGTTCTGAAGTCTGTGACCTTGAGATTGCCATTTTCGTCTAAGTGGAGTTTCTTGGGCTTCAAATCGCGGTGGTAAATGCCATGATCAGTGGCCAATCAACAAATATGAACCAACTGTTTGAAGAAATTCCGAGCTGAGTCTTCCTCCAATCGGCCTTGGGAGACTTTCTCAAAGAGTTCGCCGCCGCAGATGTACTCCATAACGAAGTATATTTTGGACTTGGTAACCATGACTTCGTGGAGCTTCACGACGTTGGGGCAATGAACTTTTTTCATTATCGATATCTCGCGCTTCACTCGATCCATCATTTTGGATTTGATGATTTTGTCTTTGGAGACGACTTTCATGGCGACAATCTCGCCAGTGAGGAGATTTAACCGTCTTCAATGTGTTTGCAGTGGCAGGTGCGATCAATGATCCTGATGTTGGTTTGAAAAACTGTTAGCATTCCTTTGTAGAGGTTGAAATGAATGAAAGAGGTTTGACATCTGTTCTAGTTTTGTAGCAAGGAGTTTCGACTTGCGCTGGAAAATAGAATAAGAAGAAGACAAAAGAAAAAAGAAGGAAAAAAAAAGAGAGGTCAAAACGACGTCGTTTTGACCCGCCATAGAAACAACCGCAGAAAACAACTGCAGAGGATCCGGACTCTAAGGGCAGTAGTCAAAGTAAACTTGCTAAACTTCATTTTTGACTTCATCATCCCACAAAACATTTTTCTCATTGCCCATCTGAGCATATCCATTAAGCAACGCATTCCACGACACATCGTTTTGCTTAGGCATGCAAAAGAACACTTTATCTGCATATTCCATCTCACCACATTTTGCATAAAGGTCAACAAGAGCAGACCCAACATAAATATCTGAGAAAAACCCAAGCTTAATTACCTCTGCATGTACCTGTTTCCTAAACTCTAAGTCCAAGCAAATGGAACCAACTCTCAAGCAAGTTGCTAAGCTAAACTCGTTCGGTCTAATACCCTCATTCCGCATCTCAGAAAACAAATAAATATAATCATTCCCATACCCATCAGCAACAAGCCTAGAAATCATAGCTGTCCAAGACACGACATCCCGCTTAAACATTTCATCAAGCACCTGACACGCAAAATTAAAAACATGACATTTTGCATAGAAATTAATCAATGAAACCCACAAGTGCATATTTGGGTCTATCCCATTCTTGATGACCTGCCCATGAATTGCTTTTCCTTCATTCAAAGGCACTTTCAAAGCACATACTCTGAGCTTTTCCGAATACCCTTTAAGTCTCTCTATTTTATTTTTTGCATTTCTTTCAGGCCAATTAGGAGTATACAACGACCTTGTCAGTATTTCCTCAAACCCAATGTGAAGCTGAAATTTTGGGTTTTCGAAATCATCCAAAGCCAAATCAATAGATAGCTATTGAGAGAGGTCGTTGATGGAGAAGAACGGGAAAGGGAGAAAGAGAGAGAAAGAGAAAGAGAGTCACTTGAGTTGGCGGGAACACACTTTGCCTAGCAATGGAGGCTGGCTACTTGTGGAGAGCCAAAACGAGAATGGGCAAAATGCCTCACCATTTGCCTCATGCGTTGGAGCCCAAAAACTGCAGCTTCAATAGGCAAAATGCCTAATTCTCTCCATTTGCCTCATGCGTTGGAGATGCTGTCAATTAGCTAAGTTGTTATATTTTTCATTAAAATCTTTCGTCCATTTGTTCTCTTTGTCTTTCGTTTTTGCTTTCTATCTCACTTTTTTCTTTAAATATTTCAATGCCCTTTGAACCATACTAAAGAGAGGGGAAAAAAAAAAAAATCATACCAGTAAGTAAAAATTTATTTATTATTATTAATTGATTGGAGCTCGAGATGAACCTTTTATCTATAATTCTCTTACAGATTTTTCCAATATCCAAATAATTATATATTTTTTATCGGATAAAGTTAATAATTAATTGTTAGATTAGTATCTTGACGGAGTTAAACTGACACCCATACATCTTATAAGAAAATTTTGCCCTCCCATTTCACTCTTAAGAGTGAAACCTAAGATTTCCCTTTTAGAATAAACTTGGTGACCAAAAAATTAACCAACTAGATTAGAGCCCCATGATTGTATTGACCAAAATTTTATATTAACAACTACATGTCAAATGCAAATCTAAAAAATTACATGTCAAATGACATGTCATTACTGTTGTCCAAATTGTGAAATTAAATAAATAGATTCATGAATAAATCAAAATTATATATGAAGAACACATGCTGAGAATTACAACTAAATTACAACAGAAATACCCAATAGATTAAAATGGTAAAGAAAGCAAACTGAAGCTTGCACGGTAGAAGTTTCCTTAAAACAAATTTTTGCCATCTCACAGGTTGAGTGCTTGAGGAATTTCGGCGTCTGTCTCCCAAGATACGACGGTCAAAAATCAGCTACGGCAGAAGCACTCTCTGTCTAGCTTAGTGAACAAAAACCGTGGCAGCACTCTCTCACTGTAGAAACTTTCTGGCAAACTAACTTGTAAAATGGAAGCAAAATTTTTTATGTTGAGACTAGACAGGAGGGTCTCAATTTATACATATATAGGGGAGGTGCCTCCAACCTTTATGGCTAGTCACTAATGCACCATTAACCTGCCTTTATGGTTGGTCATTAATGCATCAATAACTTCTGTAATATTGCAGCAGTTACAAACATATTATATACACTAATCCCACTATCTCTTTTATGAAGCTAATTTCACAAGGCAATTTCTTATTCAATTCTCAGTGGTTTTTGACCATTCTTTTTGTGGTGTAAAGATCTCATTGCAAAGTATCTAGACCCACTTGGATCCATCACAATAGATGGTTGGGGTCCACTTTAATATTTAATTAAAGTCACTAAAAACCCATTTTTTCTAGCAATCCCCCGCATGAATAAAAATTAACTGAAATGACTCAACAAACGGACACCGTTCAACAATAATGACTCGAAGAGAGAGTATAACAGACTAACCCCGATATTAAAGAATGTAGCTTTTGATTTTGAACCTCTCCCAGTGAAAACCTATTGAGTTTACTGGCTGATCAGTGAATATGACATCTTGAACTGCTCTGCCATTTATGTAAACTGAGACAATAGATCTCACACGGGAATTATTCCTACCACCATTCTGTTCTCACTAGTGTGCCTTGTATTGCCCTGAGCATTAGCTTGGTTTAACAAGTGGTTTCAAAGAATTTTGGCCTTCCCAATTCTTCTAGAAGTGGCCCCACTTCACACTCACATAGGTGACTCTTCAAAGTATCCTGCTATACCCTGTTTGAATCCTCAATACATGAGAAGCATTAAAAATTTTGCTTAACCTTCACCTTTGCAAGTATCACTGCTTAAAGGAATGGCTGGAGGGTTTTACCCCCACAGTGACATACCATTGTTACACAGGTTGTCCCAATTGAACCTAGATCTTGGGATTTTCAGTCAACTAGGTTGGGTTTCCATTCCGGTAACTTCCAAAAGCCTCAACCCCATTCCTTTTGACGACGTTTTGACTAACACTCGATTTAACCCTTTGGTTAGTGGATCCACAATGTTGTCTTTAGACTTTACATAGTCTATAGAGACAACTCCATTTGAGAGTAATTGTTGTATGAAATTATGTCTACGATGGATATGCCTAGACTTTTCATTATACATATTACTCTATGCCTTACCAATTGCAGATTGACTATCACAATGAATACAAATAGATGGCACATGTTTAGACCAACATGGGATATCTTCAATGAAATGACGAAGCCATTCAACTTCTTCCGTTGCTTTATCTAAAGCAATAAACTCTGATTCTATCGTTGATCTAGATATTCACGTTTGCTTGGAAGATTTTCAAGACACGGCTGCCCCACCAAGAGTGAACACATATCCACTAGTGGACTTTGAGTCATTTATATCTGATATCCAATTCGCGTCACTATAGCCTTCTAGCACCGCTGGATATCGAGTATAATGCAGCCCATAATCTCGAATGTAGCGTAAATATCTTAACACCTGCACAATGCCCTTTTAATGAGTAGCATTAGGATTACACATGTATCTACTAAGCTTGCAAACCGAGTAGGCTATATTCGGCCTAGTACAACTCATCAGATACATCAAACTTCCAATTACCCGAGAATATTCTAGCTAGAAGACACACTTTTTATTATTCATGATAAAATGTAGACTTAAGTCCTACAGGTGTCGGTGACACACTCGTATCTGATCCATTAAACTACTCAAGTATCTTATCAACATAATGAGACTGAAAAAGTACAATTCCACCAGATGTTTTGGTAATCTTAATTCCCAGAATAACATCTGTAACGCCCATATTCTTCATGTCAAACTTGGAGTTTAATAACTTCTTGGTAGTTTTGATCATTTCATCATTATTACCTATAATGAGCATATCATCAACATATAGACACAAAATGACATAACCTCTGTCAATGTCTTTGACATAAACACACTTGTCACATTCGTTGATTCTAAACCCACTTGACAACATTACGTTGTCAAACTTCTCATGCCATTGTTTAGGCGCTTGCTTCAAACCATATAATGATTTGACAAGTTTACAGACTTTCTTGCTTTGCCTTGGAGCTGAAAACCCTTCAGGTTGCTCCATGTAGATTTCTTCATTCAAATCCCTATTTAAGAAAGCTGTCTTCACATTCATCTGGTGTATCTCCAGATTGCGCAAAGCTGCTATCGCAATCACCATGCGAATGGATGTTATCCTAGTTACAGGTGAGTACGCATCAAAGTAATCCAGGCCTTCTCGTTACTTGTACGCTTTGATAACGAGCCTAGCCTTATACTTATCAATTGACCCATCGGCCTTCATTTTTCTTTTAAAAATCCACTTGTAGTCTAAAGGCTTGCTACTTGGAGGTAAATCCACTAACTCCCAAGTGTGGTTTTGTAAGATGGAGTTAATCTCACTTTTGATCGCTTCTTTCCACAAAGGACTATCAGGAGAAGTCATAGCTTCGTGGAAAGTTTGAGGTTTGTTCTCAACCATATAAGTCAAGAAGTCTGGACCAAAAAACTTGGACATCCTAGCATTTTTACTCCTTCTAGGCTCATCCAAAACCTTAATTTGATCATCAAAATGATCATCATCACTAACAAGCTCATCAAATTGCTCCAAAGACCTCGGAATCCCTTCTTGGGTTCGGCAAGGAAAAATGTTTTCAAAGAAACATGCATTCCTTGACTCCATGATAGTATTCCTGTGTATGTCTGAAATTTCAGACTTATGTACAAGAAACCGATATGCACTATTATTATGTGCATAACTAATGAATATATAATCTACAGATTTCGGGCCTATCCTAACCTGTTTGGGTGTAGGTATCGCCACTTTTGCAAGACACCCCCACATTCGTAAGAATTTATAAGAAGGCTTAACGCCTTTCCGTAACTCATACAGGGACTTGCCTACCTTCTTCCGGGATACTTTATTCAGAATGTAATTTGTGGAGAGAATTGTTTTACCCCATATGTTTTGTGGCAATCTAGAACTTATCAACATTACATTCATCATTTCCTTTAGCGTCCTATTCTTCCGCTCAGCAATCCCATTTGGCTGAGGAGAATAAGGTGCCGTGGTTTGGTGGATAATTCTGGATTGAGCACAAATCTTAATAAACGGTAATTCATACTCACCACCACGATCACTTCTTAAAGCCTTAATCTTGCGGCCTAATTGATTCTCAACTTCATTCTTATAAAGAACAAATTTGTCAATAGTCTCATCTTTGTTTTTGAGCAAATAGACATAATAATACTTAGTGCAAGCATCAACAAAAGTGATGAAGTACTTATTGTCACCACGTGATTGTATAAACTTTAAGTCACACATATCACTATGTACTAAGTCCAACGGCTCTGAACTTCTTTCAATAGAATAAAACAAAGATTTTGTTAACTTTACTTCAACACAAGTTTCACACTTGTGTTTTGGATTAATCTTAAAAGATGGTATGTGATCTAACTTGATTAATCTACGTAAAGATTCAAAGTTCACATGTCCTAGTTACCATACCATAAATTGGAAGGCCCAAGCATACAAGCAGAAGAAGATGCAGTTTTATTCATCTTTGGGATAATAGTGATTACATTGAGTTTGAACATACCCCCCAACATATATCTCTTACCCACATACACTCTGCTTTTGGTCAGAATGACCTTGTCAGACTCAATGACCATGCGAAAACCATGTTTGCTGAGAAGAGACCCTGAGACAAGATTCTTACGAATGTTCGTAACATACAAGACTTCGTTCAAGGTCAGCTTTTTTCCTTCGGTCAACTTTAGGACTGCCTTTCCTTTCCTCTTAATAATGAAGGTAGCAGAGTTTCTCATAAACAACTTCTCACTGTTTGTAACTGGCTCGAAAGTTGTAAACAGCTTCTTCTTAGAGTAAATGTGGCGTGTAGCCCCAGTATCAATCCACTATTCTCTTGGGTTTGAACCCACCAAATTCACCTCATAGACAATGGCAGACAAGTGCATGTCTTTCTCATCATGGGAGTGCTCTTGCTTATCTGCCATGTGAGCACAAGGTTTGGCCTTGTATGGCTTCTTTAGCTTGCGGCAGTCACCAGCCCGATGTCCCTCGTTACCATAGTTGTAGCACTTCCCTAAGAATCGATAACCAGGTTCCTACGGCTTGTATGCCGATTTCTTTGCAACACCACCCCTTGGCCCCAGCTTTGAGCCCTTGTTCATAGGGGGCTTCTTCCTCACCCTAGAAGATCAGCCATGCTCAATGACATTGGCCTTCACTGAGGAGGTACTTCCTCCCCTTTTTCTATTATCCTCCTCAATTTGGAGTCGAATAATCAAGTTTTTAATTGACATTTCCTTGCGCTTGTACTTTTAGTAGTTCTTGAAGTCTTTCCAACCATTGGGAAGTTTCTCAATGATCATAGCAACTTGGAATGACTCGTTCAAAGGCATCCCCTCAATATGAATTTCATGCAAGATCACTTGGAACTCCTAGACTTAGCTTATTAGAGTTTTTAAGTCTGTCATTTTAAAGTCTAGAAATCGGCCAAACACAAATTTCTTTGTCTCGGCGTCTTCAGTCCTATACTTTTTGTCTAGAGATTTCCATAACTCTTTTGTTGAGCTTTTAGCACAAAACACACTGTAGAGTGAGTCTGCCAAGCTGTTGAACACATAGTTTCGGCAAAGATAGTCTGTCTGCTTCCATGTGTCAAGTGCCATGACTTTCTGCCTGTCTGGCTCATTCTTTGCCATGGCTGAAGGATTCTCACTCAAAACCTTTGCAAGGTTCAGCGTGGTCAAGTAGAACAACATCTTTTGTTGCTATCTCTTGAAGTTCACCTCAGTAAATTTCTCTGGGCGCTCATGGTGACTGAGTGGTCCTTCTAGAACAGTCGGAGTAACACCAGGGTTGACTACAGAGGTCACAGTTGGGGTTGGCAAGTCAGTTGTCCCAGGGTTCAGATCCCCACTTAGGGCTGCAAACAAACCGAGCTGTTCATGAATAGCTTGCAGCTCGACTCGTTAACAGCTTGTTCGATTACCAAACAAGTCGAGCTCGAGCTTTGTTACCAAGCTCGATTATTAAACGAGTCGAGCTCGAGCTAATATGAGCTCGCCTCGATTAGGCTCGACTCGATTATATCATATTATATTATATTATTATATCATATTATATATTAGTTACAAACAAAAAAAATAATTGAAAATATTAATGATAACCTAGTTTCCAAGTCATCAATAAGTAATAAAGTCTCCAAGTCATCAAGAAATAATAAACAAATAATAAAGCATTGTCCAACAGAAAGTGAGAGAATGGAAAACAATTTATAAGGGGTGAGATTACTTCAAGTTTCCTTATCATTCGATGTGGGACA
The DNA here is from genome assembly GCA_025200525.1 of Camellia lanceoleosa. NCBI lineage: Eukaryota > Viridiplantae > Streptophyta > Magnoliopsida > Ericales > Theaceae > Camellia > Camellia lanceoleosa. Next base: position 17,535,094 of record CM045768.1, read on the forward strand.
GCCACTGAATGAACTTCACAAAAAAAAGAAAAAAAGAAAAAAAGAAAGAATTGTAAATGACATCTCCCAGGTTTGGGATTGTTCAAGTATCCCACATCGCTTCTTTTACACATTCAATAGGGACAAGGGCTCCATGTAAGTGAAGGAGGCCAATAGCCTACCTTTGCTTCTGCGGTTCAAGGGACTATTAATTACAAAGTCGAGCCACATGAGCCGAGCTCGAGTTTTGCTTCAGCCTAACGAGTCGAGCTCGAGCTTAGTAATGTTAAGTTCGATTTGAGCTTGAGCCGAGCTTGAACACGATGATACTCAGCTCGGCTCAGCTCGTCTCATTTGCAGCCTTATCCCCACCAAAATTAGTAGTAGCAACATCATTGGTGACAGTTGCCATTTTTGAAAAATATAACAGAATATCACTTTTTGTGTTTCCAAAAATTAAACTTAATCCTTCGAAAATCTCATAGTTTGAAATTTAATTCAAAAACTAGTCTCACCACTTAACCTAGAATTGAACATGGTCAAGAATGTTCTTAGGAAGACTAGAGGGGTTACATCAGTCCTACTTAAAACCTAGTTAACCTTTTGACAAAACTTTTAAGATTATGTTGACTTCTAATCCGTAATAAACAATTTTAAGAATTAAATTTTTCAAGGGATGAACTTGGTTAAAACAAACCAGTTTCAAACTTACAAGCAATTAGAATAAAATTTCTAACAATTACAAGCAATGTAAAAAATTCCTATAACAAAGATAAGCCAAAAAAAAAAAGCTTCTAATATGCCAAGCAAACAACCTTGCTTAAAAAATTGGCAAGTAATCACTACTAAATCTCAAACAAAATTGCTTAAATAATATAGTCCAAATAATTCTTTTCCATGCTTAGGTATTCCTGTAAAAAAGTTAACAGAAAAATCAAAACAAAAATACAAATCAAATAATCTAGGCAGAAAGTAAATATAATAAATTAATTGAAACCATCTAGTAAACTAATTAATAAGAAAATTAACTAATCAATTAACATGCTAGATGTGTTACAAAAATAAAATTATTACAAAGGTGACAAAACCTTATACCTCCTAAATAATTAAACTTCTAGCCATGAGTTACATATGAATTTAATTGACAATAATTAATAAATTAAATTAATATTCAAGAGTTACATATCAATTTATACAAAACAATAATCATGTAATCTTATAACTCTAAATAAATAAATTAAATTAATATGAAAGAGTTACAAAACAAAATTAAAACTTCAAAATTAAATTCAACTTTAAAATAAAATTTGTGACTCCAAATTAAATTACAACTTTAAAAATAAAATTTAATAGTCATAACTCCAAATAAATAAATTTAATTCAACATTTTAATTCACCCAATTAAATTACACAATAGTCATATGCATAAATTTAGACAAGTTACAAAACTCTATAACTCTAAAACCTTAAATTAAAAGTTAATAGGCTAGAGTTATATAGAATTTAAATCACAATAAACATGGAATAAACTTGTAAATTATTCTAGCAATTAACATGTACATAAGTCTATAGTAATTAACATGTAAATAATTCTAGAATAAGAAGCATGAAAAATTGATTTAAATCTAGAAAATAAAAACATGTGAATTAATCTAGTATGTAATCATATATGCAACAATAACTAGCAACATGTAATTCCTCATTTTTTATTTTTTTTATTATTATTTTTTTTACTATTGTAGGCATGTCTTAGAAAAAGATGTGAAGGAAAATAAATTCAAATGCAAACAGTGGACAAACCCTGTACATCTTCCAATACACAGACACCAAACCAAAATTATGGCCAAAGTTTATTCTAACATAGAGAAACATGTGATTTATAACAATAGACCAAAACAAAATTAATCATGAAAGCAGTGGACTTATCTATTTTCTACAAACCAACAGTAAGCCTATTTCTATAATCAATACACAACTGTGCAAATGTCAATGTAACATCTAGTAATCCCGTAAAAAAAAAAATAGTGGACTAATTTTTCAAAAATTACCGATACTGAAAATATGCAAAGTAGGTACATAAAAATATTTTCTATTTATTTTCAATACAAACCGTGGGTGCACCAACTTATGTAGTAGACTAAATTTGACTTTCAAGCAAGAATAACATGGTAGCATGTACAATCAAGAATGTGTTTAGCACATCAAATATATGAATTGAAAGAAATTGAAACACACTGACAATAACACAGCAGCAAACATAAATATTAATTATGATTAAACTGGGTACATCTATCATGTAAATCTATTTGGCCACTCTCGTGGGAAAATATAAAAATCTGTTTTAAGCTTGTTGTCCAAATTGTGGAATTAAATAAATAAATTCATGAATAAATCAAAATTATATACCAAGAATGCATTCTAAGAATTACAACTAAATTACAACAGAAATACTCAATAGCTTAAAATAGTAAAGAAAGCAAATCGAAGCCTGCACGGTAGCAGTTTCCTTGAAACAGATTTTTGCCGCCTCACAGGTCGAGTGCTTGAGGAATTCCAGCATCTGTCTCCTAGGATACGACTGTCAAAAACCAGCTATGGCAAAAGCACTCTCTGTCTAGTTTAGCGAACAAAACCGTGGCACTCTCTTACTGTAGGAACTTTCTGGCAAACTAACTTGTAAAATGGAAACAAAAATTTCTGTGTTAAGACTAGACAGGAGGGTCTCAATTTATATATGTATATGGGAGAGAGGAAGAGCCTCCAGCATTTATGGCTGGTCACTAATGCACCATTAACTTGCCTTTATGGTTGGTCACTAATGCACCATTAACCTCTACAATATTGCAGATTACAAACATATTATACACACTAATCCCACTACCTCTTTCATGAAACTAACTTCATGAGGCAATTTTTCATTCAATTCTCAATAATTTTTGGCTATTCTTTTTGTGGTGTAAAGATCTCATTACAAACCCAACACAGTAGATGGTTGGGGTCCACTTTAATATTTAATTAAAGTCACCAAAAACCTTTTTTTTCCCCCCAACAATTACCACATTGGTATAATAAATATATTTTCTTCCTTTCACATATTATATTTGGGGTTGCAAATGAACAGAATTATTTGTGAACAGGTTCAAGCTCACCTTGATAAGAGCTCGTTTGAACTCCGTTCATTAATTTTATTTTATTTTATTTTATTTTTATTTTGTTTTTGCGTTTGAGCTCAAACTCGAGCTCGTTAAATTTTTAATAAACAAGTCCAAACATATTAAAACTCGACTCGTTTAACATTTATTATTTATATATTAAATAATGTAAAAATATGTATAAAAAATAAGATAAATATGTTAGTTATATATTTAAAAAATATAAATATAAATACTAGTTAACTATAGATAGTACATTTATATAATTGTAGTGGTAGATATTATTATTTTGGTAAAATGTTGACTTTTTAATATGTTTATATATATATATATTGTATATATAGTTACATAATCAAAGTTTTAATTATAACTTTAGTCTCATACGCAAATATAAATTTATAAATTTTTTGATTTGTTAATACTCATAAACAAACTCGAGCTCGAGTCAAACCTAATTTAACTTGACTTGAACTTGGTTCATTAAATTTTTATTTAACTTGAACTCAAAATTGTTAAAATTTTAATAAACAACTCAAAACATATTAAAATTCGATTCAATTCAGCTCGGCTAAATTGCAGTCCTAATTGTTTCCAGGCGTTATTTGATACATAATTTTTGCTATAAAAATTTGATGGTACTATGAGCTTATATGAGCACTGCCACACTGGCATGAGCTATTGTGCTAATCCAAAATCATAAATTGGGCTGTTTCTTTAAAGGAAATGGTCAGCCAGCCAGACTGTTTCTTTAAAGCAAACTGTATCTCAATCTCAGACAGACATTCCGAGACTCCTGCATAAGGATTCAATTGACAAACTTTGAAGTATATATATCAAAGGGGGAGTTACACTAAACCTCCCTATAGTTTAGAGCTTGTATTATTTTGATTTTTGATTTTTTAATTGTGACATATTTAATTTTAAATTTTGATTTTTGTTTCAAATAAGGATTATTGAATATACCATTACTCAATTTCAAGAATAAAATCGTCAATTTAATAAAATATAAACTAATTTGACAAAAATAAATGTCAAAAAATATTTTTAAATTTTTAAAAATTATTTATACCTACCAATGATAAAATTATGTAAAATTGATAAATCTTTTACACATTTATTTATTTATTTTTCTACCAAATTAATTTGTATTATATGTTTGGATGATGATGATGTAATGAGTGGTTGTTTTTATTTTCATTAAATTAGTTTCTATTTTTTCAAAAGTTAAATATGACGACAACTTTGATATCATTATTAAACCAATCTATTAAATCAAAAAATTTAAAACTAAAAACATTTCATATATTAAATATATTGATTATACATTAAAAGCCTAACAACCACTCATTATATGATCATCATCCAAACAAATAATAAAAATTAATTTGGTAAAAAAAAAATAAATGTGTAAAAAAATTATCAATTTTATATAATTTTATCTTTGATACGTAGAAATAATTTTTAAAAATTCAAAAATATTTTTTTGACATTTATTTTTATTAAATTAGTTTATATTTTATAAATTGACGACTTTGCCCTTGAAATTGAGTAATGATATTTTCAATTGTCCTTATTTGGAACAAGATTCAAAATTCAGAATTAAATGTGTCACAATTAAAAAGTCAGAGACCAAAATGATACAAGTCCTAAATTATAAGGACTGTTAATGTAATTCCCCTATATCAAAATAAGAAAGCAAATAAATATATATGTGTATGGGAAAGAAATACACATTTTTGTATAATCCTGTTGATCAAGTCTGCGCTCCTCCGTATGACGTCGTTTTATCTCCTGAAAACACAAACGTGAGCTAGCTGGCGGGTGTGTGCCGGAAACCTCTCCAATGCCTAAGTCAGTAAACTTGACAAATAGACAAAAACTCTGTGTATTTAGAAAACAAAGTTGTGTTACCTCTCCATAGGTGATGTTGGTGAGCTTTTATAGGTTTCGTGTGGCACAATCCTAGTAGGACTCTTACTCTTCCATGTAGAGTCCTCCTAAGATTCATACTCCTGAAGGATAATGCTTATCCTTCAATACCCCCTTCACTGCTTAAACCAAGTGAGATGGTTTTATCACGGCCGGACTACCATCCGATCGAAATAACATTGCCATACTAGACAGGCAGAAACGACCGAACTCTCTTAGATCGGTTCTCTCCTTACAGCTTGTACCCCGGTCTCACTTACTGAGACCGAACTAAACGTAACAGCTCGGACCGGTCTAACCAGAGCTAAGCTTACTGCGCGAAGTCGCCACACTTCGGCTCCGAATGGTATGACCGAGCTACCACTTTTACTCCGTCTCGTGACCTAACCATACTTCGGACCGATTTATCCCAATTACGGTGACCGACCTAAACTTATTTACTCAGTCTGGTGACAAAACATCTCATTATGGACCAATCCAATGTCTGCTCGCAGCCCATCTTCCAAGCCTTTTCACTACGGCCCAAAGAATGGCCCACTACTTAGCTCGGCCCAATTTATCTGTATAAATTACCCTCTCAATTGCCCCTTAATTCCATCTGCGTAGCATGATAGGGATTATATGCCCATCAGCCGAGCTAGAATTTGTAAACCTTTCCAGCCGAACTACAATCCTTTAGCTTTTCCAGCCGAGCTATAATCCTTTAGCTTTTCCAGCCGAGCTAAACTCAAGCCGAGCTGTGTATGTCCGGTCAAAACATCTCTTCAGTTGCAGCAACTGAATCGTTTCCCATTCCAATGACACGTGGCAGCCTGTGATTGGCTCTTCACAGCTGTTACGCCGCCCTCGTACTTCACACTTTTTTGAACAGTTCCCGCCCTTCCTCTTTCACAAAACAAAACCCCTTTGTTTTTCCAAAGATCACTCACCTTACTATTCAGTCTTTCTTCTCTCTCTTCTTGAGTTCTTACTGTTCTTCAACCTCGCATCTCTGAAGCTTGTGTTTTTGCTGCCGTTTGCTTCCATCTCGTTCTTCTTCCTCTCTACCAGGTAAGCATCATGAATCTGTTCTTGTTTTTCCTTTGTTTCCTATACTCTGTTTCATGTGTTTTTGCAAAATGCTTTTTATGCTCAGTTTCGTGTGGTTTCTGGAAAAAAATTTCGTTAGAACCTCATGAACTTCAAGAAACAACTAATAGAACACTTATTTGATCCACAATCACGTCCAACCGAATTAGGAAACTGTTTTTGCTACATATAGATTTAGGCAGACTAGAACCGAACTAGAACTTGTGCATGTAACAGTAGTTTCAATAGGTCACCATCTGATTCACATTAGCCGAAATAAAAACGCACCGAACTAGAAATCTTAGCCACGACCGAGCTGAGCCTTCGAGGGCTAAGCCAGCTTTCTCAGTTTCTAAACCGAACTTAGAAAGCTGTCCTTTGATGCCCAACCGGAGTAACAAACCCAAAGGTAGAACCGAGATAACCAAACATCCTGTCGAGCCGAGATAAAAAGCACCTTGTTGTAACCGAGGTAGATCCTGTAGTGCCTTATGTAGTCGAAGTAAGACTTCTCTTTCCTTGCTTTGTTTTTGTAGCACGGTCAACGATCTGTGCTTAACACATTTTTTTTCCACTTTGCAGACTTTAGGTTGCCCAAGCCATCCTCTTGAGAGCTCGACCGAGCTTCTGAGCACAACTTCTCAACCGAACTAATTTATTTTTAATTTATACAATAAATGGGGAAGTATAGGTTTTTGGTAGAAACCCCAGGAGGCCTTGCCGAATTCTGAAAGGATTATAAGATACCTGACGACGTGCACCTTACCCTAGCCAAACCAAATACCATTCCATAGGGGAATGAAGGCTTTGTACCCTTTACCCTGCTTTCAATAATAGAAACCGGATTGAGATTCCCAGTCCAACCTTTAATTTGTGAGTTTCTTAGGCAAACCAGACTATGCGCAACCCAACTCCCCACCAACTCTTACCGAATCATAATGGGAATAGCCGAACTAAACCGCCAAGCCGGTCTAAACCTCGGCCTAGCCGAAATATTCCACCAATATTCCTTAGGTTCAAAAGAGGATGGGTGGGTATACTATTTGAGAATACGCCGCCGACGTGAAAAAATAATTAAGGACACATCGGATAAGGACTTGAACGACGACGATTTTTTCTGGGTTTCTGGGAATTTTGAAGATCATCAAGCCCAGATTCTTGGCCGACGTATAAATTGGAATAAAGGGATACCTGGTATAGTTACTTTGGTTTTCCATGCATTCTTATTTTTTACTTCGGTTTCCAATTTTAGACCGGACTAACAGTTGTCTTCTTCATGCAGACAAATTTATATACACTCATTGTACAGCCACCCCAACCTCGGTACTCTCCGCGCCGCACTACGTATTCAAGAAAGAAGTTGGGCTAAACTTCTCAGCTTTGAGCCGACATACAGATACACTGGTCGCCGAAAAGCGAGAGTTACTGACTTTCTTCTTGAAGAAGCACCTGAATCGGACCCATCCTTGCCCCAGATAAACCTAATCCCACTCACAGCCGAACAAGAAATGGCAAAGAGGAGCAAGCTGAAGGCCCTTTTGACCGCAACAACTCCAGCCGATGTACAACCAACCGGCCAAACCATTGAGACCGTGGTGGCCCTTCCATCCTAATGGCCATCGTCATCTCGCGCAAGCAAACGTGCTCGGACTATCCAAACCGAGCAATGGCTTGTGGATGAGACCGTCGTGCCACCAAGCCCTCCAAGCCTTCGACACAGCCCCCAACTGGAGCAGTCCGACCGAACTGCCTCTTCTTTCAAATGGGTTCCTGAACTGACCTTCCAGGACTGAGCTATCATGAATTCGGATTCGGTGGTCACTGAGAAAGACCACTTGATGGCTTTGAACTTAGCCAAGAGTGTGTGCCTTCCCAAGGACATGGAGCACCATTACAAGCAGCTCAACACCGAACTGAAGTCCATTCAGTCTTCAACCAAGTCTATGATCCTGGTAAATAGCTAACTTTTTTCTCTGTAATTCTTCCAATCTTTCAGTTCGGCTAACGGTAAAGTCACTACTCCTTTGCACGCCGTTCAGAAAAACCAAGTTACACACAGGAGAGTGATGGAACTAAGAAGAAACACAAGGGAAGCCATGGCTGAGGCCGAAGCAAAGACGACCGAGCTAGAAGAGGCCAAAAAACAAATGGACGAACTATGAGCAGAGAATGGTCGACTGACCGGTCTAGTGAATTCAGCCGAAGTAGAGAAACAAAAGGCTGCCATAGAGTTGAAGGATAAATATCTACGCGAATTGGCGAAGATTGAGAAGAAAAAAAATGCCGAGATAGCTCAGCTCGAGGAAGGCATCAAAAGAGCCGAAAAGAAAGGCTTCAAGAAGGTTGAGGATGGCTACACTCAACAGTGTGAAGCCGCCAAAGACCTCTTTTTTAAGTGCGGCTGGAGGGCAGCGGTGGAGAAGCTCGGTTGCGGTCTTGAGACCGAGGTCTACAACCCTCCGGCCTACTGCATACCGAGCTCCCTGGCGGAGTACGCTGTTGCCCTTCAGCAGCAATTTCTTGAAGAGGGTTCGGGCATTGAAACAGATTCTGATGCTGAAGATACTCCGGTTATCAACGCGGACCAGTCAAGTCGGGTGGAGTCCACGGTGGAAGACCTAACCATTGAACAACCAGGTGAAATCAGCATTTCATCAAACAACTCTCGTGGATCGAGATTGAGCTCCCGCCTGAGACCGGTCTTCGTGCAGATGCTGACGCAGAATTTGATGCCGAAATCGATGAACTTTTCAGATGATTTTCTTTTTTTTCTTTCTTCTTTTGTTTGAAACTTGTAACCGGGCTGCGGCCCCTCAGTTGTACTCTGTTTTGTACTTCAATGAAAAAATCTCCTTCTGTGCTCCAACTCTTATTTCGGTCTTGTTCTATATGTTTGCACTTGTAATGAATCTTCAATGTCTTCTGTTGCTCAAACTCTTATTTCGGTTTGAATGCTTGCTTTCTAATTATTATTTAAATATTTCTGGGCCGATATATCGTATTCCGGTTTTAACTATCTAACTTACTAGCTAACCACTCTTTAGCCGATATAATTGCTTCGGCTGAAGAGTATCCAGTGTTGGTTTAATCCAGCCAACCAATCTTCAGCCGACATACTTACTTCGGCTGAATGGTAATAAGAGTTTGTTTAATCCAGCCAACCACTCTTCAGCCATGAACTTACTTCGGCTGAAGAGTACAAAGAGTTAGTTTAATTCAGCCACTCACTCTTCAGCCATAAACTTACTTCGGCTGAAGAGTACAAAGAGTTGGTTTAATCCAGCCAACCACTCTTCAGCCATAAACTTACTTCGGCTGAAGAGTACAAAGAGTTGGTTTAGTCCAGCCAACTACTCTTCAGCCATAAACTTACTTTGGCTGAAGAGTAACAAGAGTTGGTTTAATCCAGCCAATCTCTAAGTTGGTTTTTCCAGCCAACTTTAGAATATAGTGTTTGGTTATTCCGACCAAACGTCCTGCAGCCTGGATCCTTATCCTGGGCTTAGGAGGGGTGTTGGTTTAATCCAGCCAACCTGTAAATTGGTTTTTCCAGTCAATTTAGAATATAGTGTTTGGTTATTCCAACCAAACGTCCTGCAGCCTGGATCCTTATCCTGGGCTTAGGAAGGGTTCATAGTTGGTTATTCCGGCCAACTATGTTTACGATGCTCCTAACTTACTAAAGTTACTTTCTACTGAAAACAATTATGTTAAAAAAGAATCGACTTGTTTTATTGAGAAAGTAAAAAATTACATATACTTAAAAAAAGAAAAAAAAGCTAGAAGTAAAACAACTTGAGATTGGCAGTGTTCCATGGCTTGGGAATTGCTTTGCCGTCCTTATCTTCCAAGTGGTATGCCCCTTTGCCTGCTAATCCAACCACCTTGTAGGGTCCTTCCCAATTAGGCCCCAACTTGCCATCTCCTGGAATCAAGGTATTTCCCATCACTTTGCGCAGCACCCAATCTCCGATCTTGAATTGCCTTAGATGCACTGTTTTGTTGTATTTTCTGGACAACTCTTGTTGGTAGGAGGCGATGTGGACCAATGCTCTGTCTCTTCTTTCTTCCGCAAGGTCAAGCTCCAATGCTATGGCTTCGCCATTTAAGTCTGGGTCAAAGTTTTCGCTTCGAATTGTGGGGAGGCCAACTTCTAATGGGATGACTGCTTCCATGCCATAAGCTAAGGAGAATGGTGTTTCTCCTGTTGATCGTCGAGGCGTGGTGCGGTAAGCCCATAAAACATGAGGGAGCTCTTCTGCCCATTTGCCTTTGGCTCTCTCTAACCTTTTCTTCAATCCATCCAAGACTACCTTGTTTGACGCCTCTGCCTGTCCATTTGCTTGGGGATATGCCGGTGTAGAATTGTAGAACTCTATCTTGTACTCTTCACAAAAGCCTCTGAAAATTTTGTCGTCGAGCTGAGTGCCGTTGTCTGAGATCAGTGCCTTTGGTATGCCAAATCGAGTGATGATATTCTGCCAGACAAACTTCTTCATATCTTTTTCCTTGATTGACGCCAAGGCTTCTGCTTCCACCCACTTTGTAAAGTAGTCGGTTACGGCAAGAAAGAACTTCCTGTTGCCTGGAGCTGTTGGAAGTGGGCCTACTATGTCCAATCCCCACATTGCGAAGGGCCATGGACTGGTTAGACGTAGAAGTTCTTTGGCAGGTTAGTGTATTTGGTGTGCGAATTTTTGACACTTTTCGCACTTTTTAACATACTTCTCTGAATCCGCTTGCATGTATGGCCACAAATATCCTTGTGAAATCGCTCTATATGCCAATGATCTTCCTCCTTGATGGCTGCCACATACACCCTCATGTATTTCAAATAGGAATGCTTCCACTTTGCTGGGGTGAACACACTTTAAGTAAGGTCCCGAGAACGACTTTTTGTATAATGCCAAGGATGGAGAGAGCCAAAATCGCTGCGATTTTGCTCTTATTCTGTTGGCTTCTTTCTTTTCTTCCGGTAAGGTGCCGTCTTTCAGGAACAATATGATGGGGTCCATCCAAGAAGGGCCTAACTCTACACAACATACCTCTTCTGCTTCTGGGTCTTCAATGCTTGGTCTAGGCAGGTAGTCGATTAGTAGTGGGTGAGAGATGGAGGTATCTGCCATTGTTGACGCTATTAAATCTGCTCGCTTGCTTTTCTTCTCTGCCGATTTGTTCTATCCTGACTACCTCAAATTTTTTGATCTCTATTCTGACCAACTCTTGGTACTTGGCCATCCTGTCATCCTTTGCTTTATAGTCGCCTGAAATTTGGTTCACCACCAACTGTGAGTCGCTGTAGACCATTAGTTCGGTGGCCTTCATGTGGAGTGCTGATTTAAGACCTGCAAGAAGCGCTTCATACTCTGCTTCGTTGTTTGATGTTGGGAAACCCAGGTTAATTGCCTGCTCCACTACTAGGCCGTCTGGAGAGATGAGGACTATGCCAAGTCCTGCTCCATGCCGGTTGGATGCTCCATCCACGAAGAGCTTCCACATCTCTCCTACGAACAACTTCCAGCAAGTAGAGGGATCGGATGATGCCTTAGGCTCTTCCTTGTTGCTGGGGTCTTCTTCAAGGTCTATGCTTGCCGTCTGTCCCTCGTCATCTGGTTGTACCAAGCCTTGTCTTGTTGGTGAGTCCTGACTTGGTGTAGCATGGTTTGCTTCTTCATTCCTTTCTTTACTCTGGTCTGCCTTGGGGCCTGACTGAGTAACCAGCACAAGGGGTTGCGTTATTCCGACGTCAACTTCCATCCCTAGTTCGGTTGTTTCAGTTAGGTCGCCTGGGCAGATGTGATGACTTCTGGTGTGAATTCTGCGACAAAATCTGCCAACGCTTGTGCTTTTATTGCGGTCCTGGGTTGGAACTTGATGTCGTATTGTCCCAACTCTACTGCCCACTTTAAAATTCGCCCAGAAAAGTTCGCCTTTTCAAATAAAGTCTTTAATGGGAAGGCTGTGAGAACAACTATGGTGTGGGCGTGAAAGTAATGCGACAACTTCCTTGAGGCCATCATCAAGGCCAATGCCAGTTTCTCCAGTGGCAAATACCTTGTTTCGGCGGCCAGTAATGTCTTGCTGACATAGTAGATAGGAAGATGTTGGATTCCTTCTGAGCGGACCAACACTGCGCTGATTGCGTGTTGCGAGACTGCTAGGTACAAGAAGAGTTCTTCTTCAGGAATTGGAGTTACAAGTAGTGGTGGAGAAGACATGTATTCCTTCAAGCTTTCCAGAGCATGGTCGCATTCGTCGTCCCATTCAAACTTGGCTTTCAGAGCGTGGAAGAATGGTCGTAGTCTGTTTGACGACCGGCTAATGAATCGATTAAGCGCAGCGGCCATGCCGGTGAGATGCTGTACTTCCTTTACTGAGTTCGGTCTCTCTAACTCCTGAATAGCCTTGATCTGGGATGGGTCTGCCTCAATACCCTGGTTGGTAACCAGGAAGCCCAGGAATTTGCCAAATCCTACTCCGAAGGCGCACTTCGACGCATTGAGGTGCAACCTGTGTTTCTTCAGGATCTCAAACATCTCCCCTAGGTCCTTCAGATGGTCATTCTCATTTTTGCTCTTGACCACCATATCGTCGATGTACGCCTCTATTGTTTTGCCTAACAATGGTTCGAACATCTTTGTGACCATCCGTTGGAATGTCGCCCCTGAATTCTTTAGGCCAAAGGGCATGACCTTGTAGCAGTATAGTCCTCTTGGCGTGGTGAAGGATGTGACCTCTTGGTCTGGTTTGTGCATGGCAATTTGGTGGTAGCCTCTATATGCGTCCAGAAAGCTGAGTCGGTTGTGCCCCGCCGTTAGGTCTACCAATTGATCTATTCTTGGTAGAGGAAAGCTGTCTTTTGGGCACGCCTTGTTGACTGTCTTGTAGTCGACGCAGACACGCCACTTGCCATTCTTTTTTGGCACTACGACTGTGTTGGAGATCCATCTAGGGTAGTGCATCTCTCCGATTGCCCCAGCCTCCAACAAGTTTCCTACTTCTTCCGCTATTATCTCGGAGTGGTGGAGTGCCGATCTGCGGGTGCGTTGGATGATTGGTCTGGCGGATGGGTGGACGTTGAGTTGGTGGCAGATGAAGTTGGGGTCAATGCCTGGTATGTCGTATGGTGTCCAGGTGAACACTTCGATGTTAGAGGTCAAAAATTCCAAGACCTCCAATCTCTCGGTGCTGGACAATGACGAACCGAGCAAAAAGAATTTATCCGGGTTCTTTTTGTCTATTCTTACCTCCACTAAGTCTTCCACTACTTTTTGACTAGCCGCTTTGCCGACATCTGCGAACAGTTCATTACTTTCTGGTTCCTCCACCGAATGAACATATCCTTTGGCAGTGCGGCTGCCGTTTACCGTGACAAAGCACTGCTTCGAGATGATCTGGTCTCCATAGACCTCCTCTATTACTCCGGTGTCGTTGGGGAACCGCATCACTTGGTGGTAGGAGGATGCCACCAAACGTATGGCATGCAGCCATGTTCTGCCCAAGATGATGTTGTAAGTGGAGGGGACCTTCAACACCCAGAACTCCACTTGTTTTGTCACACTCCCTGCTCTGACTGGGAGGATTATTTTGCCGACGGGCCATTCTGGCATGGAGTTGAAGCCAATCAGGGGAGACACGGTAGGTGCCAAGTCTTTGTCCTGTAGCTTCAGTTGTTTGAAGGTTTCGTAGTACATGATTTCACATAAACTACCCTGGTCAATTAGAATCCGCTTGACGTCAAAATCCTTGACTTAGAGAGTGACGACCAGGGCGTCATTGTGAGGGCAATATATCCTTGCCAAGTCTTTATCCGAAAAAGACATGACATTCGTGGCCTCTGTCTTTCCCTTCTTGATGATAGGTTGGGCACTTAGCACTTCTCTCAAGTGCTCAGCCTTTTTAATTGATCCTCTGAGCTCGCATACATGCTCAGGTTCAAAGACTCTATGTATTACGTTGATTACGCCTTGAGGTGGGGCGTCAATTGGCATACCATTGAGGTTATTATGGTCCTGGGGGGCTGGTTGCGCCCCTCCTTCGATGTATTTATCCAGGTAGCCTGCCGCTACCAACTCCTCCAAGTGCTGTCTCAATGGCGTGCAATTCTCTGTGCGGTGCCCCTTTTCTTTATGGAAGGTGCACCGTGACCTGTCATCGTAGTCCTTCTGAGCCTCGCCTAGCTTGGCTGGCCACTTGACGAAAGGCTCGTCTCGAATCTTGCTAAGTATTCGGTAGATTGGTTTTTTGAAGACCGTGGTTATGGTAGTGCGGACTCTCAACCATATTTTGTCCTGGTCTTCTTCGTTGTTTCTTCTGCCACGTCCGTTTTTGTTTGGACGGTCTACCGTGTTGACCTTTGCTGAGGTCTTCTTTTCTGGTGCTGTGGCCGCGCCAAATTTTGCTTTGGCACGTGCACCATCCTCTTCCACCCTGATGTGCTGATGCACTCTTTCCATCAGGGCTTCCATGGTGAGGGGCGGTGTCATGGTAATTGAGTCCCTTAGTCTGTTGCCGACCGGAAGGCCTCTTTTATACTGTGCAATGGCGAGATTGGTGGGGCAGTCCCCAATTTGATTGAAGGTCTCCCAATAGCGACTGTTCTATGATCTTAGGGTCTCCTTGTCGCCCATGTCGATAGAGAGTAACTGGTCGATCTCCACTGGGGTTTTAGTGTTTGTTCGGAACCTTGTCACGAACGCCTCCGCTAATTGTGCCCAAGAGGCTATGCTGCCCTCCGGAAGTTTCTCAAACCAAGTCAAGCCTAAGTCGCCAAGGCTAGATGGGAGGAGGATGCACATCAAGGCCTCGTTCCGTCGGTATACAGCCATGACCTAGCGAAAGTGGCTCAAGTGTGAGTAGGGGTCCGTCTTCCCTTCGTACGTGGTGAATTTGGGCTGTAGGAAGCCTGATGGCAGGGGTGCATTCTCTATTGCCGGAACGAACGGTGAGGTCTGCAGCCTCGCCAATGCCTTATCTGTTGGTTCGTGGGTAGGGCGCGGTATTGGCATTCCAACCTCGATGCTTCCGTGCGTCTGAGGAGCCAACCGCTGCAAGGCAGAAATTCTATGTGGATCATGTGCCCTAGCGTCCTCCCTCCATCGTGCCTTTTCTTCTAGAATGGATCGTAGGTCGGACGATCTGGGCAACTCCGTCTGTCTAGACCTTATTTGATGCGTATGTGAGGGCCAATATGTGCTTCCCTCGGTGTACGACCTCTCAGATCTTGTCCTCTCAGACCTGGAGTGACGAGTTTTGGAGGATCTGGACTGTGTATCGCCTGTCTTGAGGCTTCTGTTTTTTGCTTAGGAGGGTGTAGTATTCCTACTACGACCTTCCGAGTGGCGAGGGGGCATCTTGTTTGCGCGTCCCTCTCCTGTCGCCACTTCTTTTCCTTTTACCTGGCGCTTAAGAGATTCCATGTCCGCCGCCATCCGACGAATCAATTCGTCTTGTTCCCTGATGCGATCCTCCAATGTTTGAGGATCAATCCTTCGCCGTTGTCTTTCTGGGCTTTGCGAACGGGAGGGATGAGGGCTGTTATTCCGCCTTCGTCCCCTTGCATCCCTCCTGGAATTCTATCTTTGCGGCTCTAGGTTTGCCATGGGAGTGACCAAGGGTAGGCCTTCGCGCCTTGCATCCCTGTCTGGAGTTTATCCGTCAATGGTGGACTGAGGTAACTTTTCATTGTTCGCCATTGATGTTTGAGAGAAAAAGCTTGATCAAGAGGTTTTGTTCTTGTTTGAATTCCCACAGACGGCGCCAATTGTACGGGAAAGAAATACACCTTATCGTATAATCCTGTTGATCAAGTCTGCGCTCCTCCGTATGACGTCGCTTTATCACCTGAAAACACAAACGTGAGCTAGCTGGTGGGTGTGTGCCGGAAACCTCTCCGATGCCTAAGTCAGTAAGCTTGACAAATAGACAAAAGCTCTGTGTATTCAGAAAACAAAGTTGTGTTACCTCTCCATAGGTGATGTTGGTGAGCTTTTATAGGTTTCGTGTGGCACAATCCTAGTAGGACAGTTACTCTTCCATGTAGAGTCCTCCTAGGATTCATACTCCTGAAGGATAATGCTTATCCTTCAACACCCCCCTCACTGCTTAAACCAAGTGAGATGGTTTTATCACGGCCGGACTACCATCCGACCGAAATAACATTGCCATACTAGACAGGTAGAAACGACCGAACTCTCTTAGATCGGTTCTCTCCTTACAACTTGTACCTCGGTCTAACTTACTGAGACCGAACTAAACGTAACAGCTCGGACCGGTCTAACCAGAGCTAAGCTTACCGCGCGAAGTCGCCACACTTCGGCTCCGAATGGTATGACCGAGCTACCACTTTTACTCTGTCTCGTGACCTAACCATACTTCGGACCGATTTATCCCAATTACGGTGACCGACCTAAACTCATGTACTCAGTCTGGTGACAAAACATCTCATTATGGACCAATCCAATGTCTGCTCGCAGCCCATCTTCCAAGCCTCTTCACTACGGCCCAAAGAATGGCCCACTACTTAGCTCGGCCCAATTTATCTGTATAAATTACCCTCTTAATATGAACGAGAGCATTTTTGAGAAAATCTTCAACATAACGTATATAGAACAGTCACATAACTCACATATCAGGAAAATAAAACTCTAGAAGGGTTCCAATCACCACATGCACATAACGCACGCGGATGAATATATAATGCCATTTAAACTAAGTACAATCTAAATGGCCAGGTAAAATTTTTCACATGCTTTTCCGTAGATTTTCAAAACCAGAAATCTACTTTTGAACGAGAGAAGCCAAGTTTTGCGTAATGTCTTCTTTAGCTTGTCGATCAAATGGATCATCACCAATATACAGATCTAAAATTGACCGGCACAGAAGTAAAAATAATATTAATCGAGGTGCAAGACATTCCTGTACATAAAAAAATCAGTATTTAGGATGATTTTTCATTCTTTTTTTAGTTAAGAAAAAATAATTAATTGAAGTGATCAGGTAATGCTAAAATCTGTTTCACTGAGGTCCATTGTATTATGCTTATAACAGTGTCATACAATTGACTCTTTCAGTATTCACTCGTGTTGAAGGTACAAAGCTTCATCCACGAAGCCTTCGTGTACAGTGGAGTCCCATAGTAGAATTTGATTTGGTGCACAATATTCAAAGCCGAGCTCCATGAGGTCATCTATGAAACTCCACTGTTGCCACCTCTGTTTAGGACCACATACATTCTAGCATTCATGTTTATAGCTTGGTTAAAAGTTTCACAAATATGTCTGTGCTTTGTGTATTTTCCTGTGTATGCATATCATTCCAAAATTTCAATGACCTTAATGCTCTACTTTTCCTTTCATTGGTAACTTGAAGATGGTCATTTTACTGGATGAGCTACAATCAAATGACATGAAAAGTCAAGATAAAATGTTTCATTGCCTACAATTTCTACAAGCAACACAAGATAAATTTAAACAAGAAATGATTAGATATAGTTTCCACTAATTTTAGTTTCAGAGAAGTCATCAATTTGGAAGGAGTAATAAATAATTTTTGCTTGATGAAATCATTGAGTATGTCTATTGCATCTATAATATATTATTTAAAAACCATAATAACATTTTGAAAATAAGTTTTCTTACTTGCCGTGCGAATCACATTGCCCTGTTCCCTTGAGAGATCTATGATTGATCCTCGAGGAATCTTGTATTCATCTTTGAACTGGGATGTGAACCTGCAGAAAATGACTGTTAGGTGAAAACAATAAATAAACATGCTACATAATGAAATTTTTTTCATTGAAACTGACTGAATTTTTTATTGTTCTCAGTCACATATATTAAATCAACAAGATTCTATTAGAAGACCTTCCAACAGAAACTTTAAAAACCAACAAGAGAGAAGGCAATGTTGATATCACCCCATGTGAAGGGGGTGATTCGCTTCACATGTGAACACACATAGCACACCAAGTCAACCATGGAGGCTATCAAGAATGGAGGCCACTAACCATGTCAAGGAAGGCGGCTACCAACCGGCAAGCCACAAAGGTGGACGGGGTTGACAGCCAGTTCACATGGAAGACTCCTTCTCCTCCAATGTGTATAAATGGAGGTTGAGAGGAGAGGTGAAAGTGTGAATGAGTTGCAAACCGTGAACCAAAGAGTGCGAGAGATGTGAGGCGGAAAGACCGTCTCTCTCGGTGTGAGCGAGGGAGACGGGAGAGTGGCTGAGTGATGAGAGTGTGAGCTCCTCCTATATTGTAATCTTTCTGTAATCTTTCCATTGGTATAGTGATAACCGGTTACTCTCCCATGGACGTAGGCTTTAAAGCCGAACCACGTTAAATATGGTGTCTCCTTATGTGTGGGTATGATTTTTCGCTTGCTATAATTTCTATAAGGTCTTGGGCGGGATCCCAGATCCCAACAAGTGGTATCAGAGCTTTGTTGGTGGCGTTTCGGAACAAAAATAGCGTGTTGTTTGAAACTGCCCAGAAATCAAATTGCTCGAAATCAGGTTTTGAGCGCATCAGGAGCAAAGCCTCAACGAGAGGAGTCCAGAAATGCAAAGCTGACACCCAGGAGAGCCTAGACGTGCCCCTACGCGCCTCGTGAAGAAGGCGTGTAAGACCCAATCGCTGCACGTGCCTCCACGCGCCGTGTAGGCAAACGGTGCGTGGGTCCAGTCTCAGACACACGCAGCACGCGCGTCCCAGGGAAGAAGGTGACTGAGCAAGACCTGCGTGCATGTCACGCGCATTCCACACGCGCACACCACGTCAGCGTGCCACCTCAGCACACGTGGCAATACGTCGGCAAGGAGTGCCACGTGTCTGTCCAGGTTAGCGGCCCAGTTAGTGCCACGTGTCGTCCACACGTCAGCGCCAAGTCAGCCTACGTCAGTGACATGTCATCTGCCACGTCAGTGACACGTGTCAGGCAGCTGCACACGTGGCAGCCGCGTCATCAGCCAGATCATCGCCATGTGGCAGCCAGGTCAGCGCCACGTGGCCATCCACGTCATTGACATGTGGCCGTCAATTAGTGCCACGTTATCACTGTGTGCCACGTCATTTGACACGTCAGCACACGGAGGAGGAGATCCAGTGTGACGCGGCTAAGGTAAAGCCGCAAAAGGAAGGATCCAGTGCTTCGCGGCTAAGGTGCAGCCACGGATCTGAGGCGTACAAAATGTTTTGGCTAGATTTGAGCCATTCAGAGTCCATTTTTGGCGATCCAATAGTGCTTTCCAACTATTTGGAGTATTCCGGATACATCCGTACGGCCATATTTTAGAATCAGAGTTTCCGCAAAAAGAAGGCAGATTTAAGGGATAGACGACATCAGGTGCAGTGGACAGAATATTCTGTTGGTACACGGAATATTCCCTAAACTTCTGAAAATTGCAATTTGGCCCAAATTTTTTAAAAAATTGTGGTGTGGCCCAACTTTTGAAAAAAAAAATTTTCAGTGAGGTCCCCGGAAGTGCAGCGAAGGTTGGTCCTAGCTAAACGGACCGTTCCGGACGCAACCGCGAGGTCAGAATAGTGAAATTCTGAACGATTTTGAAAGATCGTCAAAACATGGGAGTTTGTCATCTTCAATACTCGAAGGAAGGTTGCCGGATATTGTGGAACGCTGTGGATTCACTGAAGAGGTTAGAATGGGCAGATTCTGACCAGATTGAACAACCAGATACAGATCGAGATAGATCATTGAAGACTAGAGGAGATCAGGCTTGATCAAATGGCAAATCGAGGGAGATCAGGATTGGTCAGGGGTGATCAAGAGAATTGCACATGATTATCTCAAGATCAACAATGTCTAGGAAAGTTCTGTCAAAAAGACACTGTCTAAGGAGACTGGTTCTTAAGTAGGACCGGTTGTGACCCCACCAGTCTTTCCTGGGAACTTTCTTGGTTGTTGATGTGATTGGAAGATCTAGTTCAATCAAAAGTCCACTTTATCAGATAGATGATTGGCAACCAGTGCAGGCTCAGGAGAATGTTGTGGTAGTTGGAGCTACTGTCAAACATAATACAAGAAGTATTGGTAGTATGTGAACGTAGAAGGGCAACAGCTGCAACAGTGCACACATAAGGTGTAGGAGCACGTAGTCACAATAGCACAGATAAGTACACAGGAATGACATACAAGGTGCAGGTATACAACAGTGCAAGAGTACGCAGCAGAATTGTACAAAGGTGCAGTGTGCCGGATTTTGGCCTAGCAACATCAACTAGTTCACAGAGAAAGCTCCAGACAAAGAAATTGAAAGGGATAAGATGCTGTAGTGCGCACCCAGGGAGAGGCAAATCTCTTTCTTTGTCCTGAATTTGGTTCGCGGCAGTGAAGTTACGACGGGCACCCAGAGAGTTTGGGTGAAGTCACCTCAACAAGGAAACGGTGAGCATTTTATTAGAAGATGCAAGTACCTGGCGATAGAGGTGCGAGTCATACAAGATGATGTGTGGCAGTTGAAGACATTCCAAGTAGGAGGTGCAGATTCACTCTGGATACTCGGTGGAATAGAGCCATATTTGTACAACGGTGTTTTATCATCCATGTGGGTGATGAGGGTGAAAAATTTTGTTCACCCGGTTAAAGCCAATTGGAAGCCAATTGAAGACCTTTCAAAGTTAGTTGCAAAAGTTATCAATTTATTTGGAGACTCCTAGTTTAGTTACAGAACTTCAGAGTTCCTTGGTTTTTTCTCTAGGGGATAGAGAGAACCAACATTGGCAGAGTGTACTACGGAGATTTGGCATATGTAATAAGTCCAAATAGTAGTACTTTATTGGCATTGGCCTCTGTGGAGGCGTTGGAGATCCTTTATGGATCATTGTTGGAAGACTTGCATCTGGTGAAGCCTTGGTTTCTGCATTTGTCGATTTGAAGAAGGTGTGACAATCTACTTCAGATCTTGGTGGAGCTTTGGTGTTTTTGTTCAATGTCTATTGGAGGCATTGTTGTTGGCGGTCTTTCACGGATTACTGGCAATTTTCAGAGTCGTGGTTTATTGAGATTCATCATCACAGTTGGGATCTATGATCGTGTCTGATTAGATCCAGGGGTGTCTCTGGTTTGTGAGACTTGATTGTTTCTTCTTGTGGTGGATTTTCATTTTCACAATCTGTTCCATATTCGAAGACATCAACTATTGGTAGTCTGGGTGACGATTCAGACTTCGGGTGTTTGCTTCTCTGGAAGCGGTTTGACCATTGGGGTTCATTGAAGATTGGAAAAGATTGCTGTGAAGAAACGTGAAGATGGTGATTTTGTGAATCTCATGTGTTGGGATCCATCCCTTAATCTGCCGTTGGATTTGGAGGGAATAGATCGTTTGCAGACTCGGTGGAGTCAGCGGGGACTGTTGGAGTTGTGCATTTACGATGCACGCGCGTTTGGGCGGTTTTTGGCAACTGTGAAGATGGTGCATCATCTTGTGTCTGCCGGTTGAAATTGTAGTTGGAGGAATCTGGAGTTTGCTCGACACTTCAGAATTTTTTGGCTCTTGGCATTTTGTAAGTTCATTTGAAGTTTGTTCCGATACTTCTGAACTGTCAGAGCCTAACTGCGTCCACAGTCCAGTTTTGTTTGGTAGAGAACTTGCCTCAGTTCTCGGAGAATTTGTTTAGCTCTCTTGATTAATTCGAGCTTGAAGAGAGCAGTATTATGTTCGATGGTTGATCGGACATGATGTTTTTGGTACCACTTTTGAAGATTGCTTTGACGGAGAATTTGAAGCCTCTTTTGTTTAGTCTCCTCAGCATTGTTTCAAGCGGGTTGCTCACCATGTTTTGTTTGGAGTTGTCAAGGACAACTTGTTTGGCGCCTATGGAAATCGGAACTTGGCACTATGGTGGAGCTTGAGTTGCAGAAAATCGAAGAGCTAGCTCGATTGGTTCTGCATGTTCTTTGCATTGTGTCAATGTGATTTTGAGCAATGGAATCTGCTGTGTTTTTTGGAAAAGCGCTTATGCTTTGTACAGCAAATAGCATTCAGTTTTGACTGAATGGTTGGATACCTGTGTTATGGTATCGGTTTTGATTCTGTGGCAGCGAACACATCTCTTAATGAAACAAAGTTGTTGCGGATCTCTCAGGCGAGCTCGAGTGCAGGAGGAGAGATAGAGCCACAATGAGCACTCAAGGAGTATGGGTGCAGGTACTATGCTAGGTGTTGCATAGTTGGTGACTTGTACAGATCTGTTGAAGTTGCTTTGGAAGAAAGAGCTACTGTCAACCATCATCTGGTAGTACAAGTGATAGATACGCAGGTAACGCGTATCGCTGAACTGGAGATCAGGGATTGCAAAAGGCATGAACAATAAGTGTGTAGAAACGCTGGGAAGTTGTTCAAGAGTGCAAAGGGCAAATGCTGATAGTTCAGGATAGTTCAAGGGAAAAATCCGAGCTAAGAAAACCAGGGACGTTGATGTGATAAAACAACGAGTTTTTTATTGCTCCAATGACAGGTCCTGCGAGGAAATGCATGACAGTCAAGGGCATCCCAGCAGGGGGTGCAGGATAACTTGGTTACGCAAGTTTAAGCATAGTAAGTGAAGACATCCGAGATAGGAAGCATGGAAGAGATTTGTGGGAGATAGGAGCAGATGCTCTCTCCAAATCAGAGAGTGGTGTGAGTTGAGTTAAGAATGTAGGATTCCCTCCTCCTCTTGTATCTCTGGTGTATTATCTTTAGCTTTCAGGGGATGCAGCATCTCAGTGAGGAGATACAGACTATGTTGAATTTGGGCGTAACAAGATTAGCAGCAGTGTGTGCATTGGATCACCTCACATGGGTTGAGGGGGTGATTTGTTGATATGACCCCATGTGAAGGGGGTGATTCTCTTCACATGTGAACACACATAGCACACCAAGTCAACCATGGAGGCTATCAAGAATGGAGGCCACTAACCATGTCAAGGAAGGCGGCTACCAACCGGCAAGCCGCAAAAGTGGACGGGGTTGGCAGCCAGTTCACATGGAAGACTCCCTCTCCTCCAATGTGTATAAATGGAGGTTGAGAGGAGAGGTGAAAGTGTGAGTGAGTGAGCAAACAATGAACCAAAGAGTGCGAGAGATGTGAGGCGGAGAGACCGTCTCTCTCAGTGTGAGCGAGGGAGACGGGAGAGTGGCTGAGTGAGGAGAGTGTGAGCTCCTCCTATATTGTAATCTTTCTGTAATCTTTCCATTGGTATAGTGATAACCGGTTACTCTCCCGTGGACGTAGGCTTTAAAGCCGAACCACGTTAAATATGGTGTCTCCTTATGTGTGGGTGTGATTTTTCGCTTGCTATGATTTCTATAAGGTCTTGGGCGGAATCCCAGATTCCAACAAGCAAAAATATAATTAAAAGGAAAAAAAAAAAAACTTGAGATATTAGTGATTAGGCAGAGAAGGATGAAATACAAGAAAAAGCAAAAACAAGTTATATACAAAGAGATGAAGGAAGGGCAATATTTTGTGTGTTACAAACAACTGTTGAAGTGAATTGAAGCAATCTAAGGGTATATCACAATAAGCATAAAGGACCCAAGGAAAAATAAATAAATAAATAAAAACATCAAAAACATTCCAACATGCAGAACTTTACAAATTCAAAACTTCTGAAGTCCTTATATTTCAATAGTGCGATTTTCTTCAAAAGTATAATGTTCATCCATATCAGCCATATGATAGTGTATGTCGGCAAAAGAATGATTTACCTTTGAAGCAATTCTTTATTGTCTGCCCCACCAAACTTTTGTAGTCGTGTTCCAACAGACTCTTCAAAAGCACTGCGTACAGAACGAATGCTTAATCTTCCATAAACAATTTGAAGTCTGACAGTCATGCAAATATCACTTTCCATCAGATCATCAAATAACTCCTTGTTCTTCTCCTTCAGTTCAGAAACAGAAATATTTCCATATTTCTCACCCAGAACTTGCTTTATATCACCATCATCAGCATAAACACCTGTAGAATTACTTCCATCATAAAGGAAATTTCAAAGAGTGATGTCAATGTATGTTTTATTACTACAAGAACAACAATTGAGAAAACAAAACAGCACATACACATACTACTAGAATTAACATGAAGGATACAAAATATTGAAGTACGATCATTGTACACAATCTAAGTTATTTACAATAAACTATGGCAAACAATGTGTAACATAGAAGATGAGTGTCTTATGATGAGACTTAAAATTGTGTAGGATGAGTTTTGGGCATTGTGAAGCCCACAAATAGAATGATTGAAACAACAAAAATGTGATCACCAAAGGTTTAGCAAAACATAAATCCAATGCAATGTGTACAGCAAAGACAATTTTCCCATAATTACGTCAATGGATGTCATTTAAAAAAATAATACAAAACAAGTTAATTGATATTTCAGCGGGTTTCACATCTTTATAGCATCAATCAATCACCAATAATTGAGTGTCTGATTTTATTCACATACTTTGCCAAAGTGTGTGAAAAAAACACACTTGATGAGTAACTCCATGATTGGTTAGTGTGATGAATCCTATTTAAAGTGTAATGGACCCATTTAGCAACAAGCTACCATCAATTGATACTGTTTCAACAATATTTGAACTTAAAATTTCCCCTTCAATTAAATAAATTCATGAAACTATAGAGGCAAGTAAAAACCAGACTGAATTTCATAGGTACATAAATGAATTACAGTAATAGGTGATACCTAGTTTTTCGAGGAATGTGTTAGAAATTGAAATTCGAGATCATAGTATAACTAAATATAGAAGCTAAAGAACGAAATGAGGTACCGAATGCGTAGACGTCAATTTTTTTCAGGCCTAGCACACTCTTTTTTCGCAACCCAATTCCGAGAAGTAGTGGCAACTCTAGAAATTTTTGTCAGTGGTGTCAATCAAAAACTTAAATATTATATATCTTACAGAAAATTCACATTAATCATTATATCACATATGGAGAAAAAAAATCAACAAATTAATTTAAATTCTAAAATTATAAACAAAAATATTTCAATGTATTGATACTATTATTTAAGCAAAAAAACATACTAATACACAAGCTTTTATAATTGACCACGATGAGATTTCATATTTTGAAATCACTACATAATAAGTTCATTATCAACACCAAAAGAGTAGGATTTAAAATTATGGGTTTAAAGTTATATTTTAATAGTTCAATTACTAATTTTTTTTCTAAAATCTAATATTTATATAATAATAATAATAATAAAAATTCAGCCAGGGGTTCGGGTGACACCCCTGGCCAAGCCTTGGAGCCGTCCCTGCCGAGAAGCCGCCGAGAATCTCTGAGAATGGAAGGAAACGAGACGCCGGTCCTTGGATCAGTGATTGGAGATGGATCAGCTGCTAGAGAGAGAGAGAGCCCCAGGAGGGAGAGGAGTAATTGCAGAAATTTGAGACCAAGAAATTCAAAGCATTTTGGAGAAATGGGTTAGTGGGGTTTTGGGAGATGGCATAGGTGGCGCCAGCGGCGGCGGAGGCGGCGGCGACGGAGCACGCGACGGCGGAGACGGAGAAGGAGTGAGAGTGAACATTGGGTCGGCCGTTGATGGGGGGCTTTGGGGACTGAGAAAACAAGAAAGGACAGCGCAGAGATACCATTGTATCCTCTTCCTTGGTGAAGTTACAATTGCGGACTTGATTGCGAGAGTATAAAAAGATAGGACCTTGCTACATCCCCTAAAAACACCTTCCTAATCCCCCTAATTTTCATATTAAGTATAAAAAAAAAAAAAACAAGGAAACAATTACCCAGAATAGAAATTAGGGAGATTAGGGAGACATTTTTTAGGGCTCCAAATCATTTCCCAAAAAGATATAGGTAAGTTTTTTAGAACTTTTTTATTTTTTATTTTTAAAATATTATTTTTGAGTTTAATTTTTTTTAATTTACTTAAAATAATTTTTTGTCCAATTTTAAATGAAAAATACACTGGCAGTCATGTGATATAAAAATAGATAACTTTTTTTTTTGTTACAGGAAAATCCTCCCACTCTTTCGCAGGTCCAAGGCAGCGCCCCTTGAGGAGATCACCAGGGTGTCCTGTTGGCCGTTTCGAGCAAGAGACTATAACCTGGAAGCTTGTCCCGACCTCACAAGACAAGCTCCAGTAAGTCAGGACTCGCACAGCGGGGGAGCATTGAACCCACACCAAGTGCTGACTAGACAACTTGAGGTCCAACCTCCTAACCAATAATGCTTTCGCCCAGGAGATTGGCCCAAGGGGGAGGGGAATTGAACTTGTGACCTTGGGGCTTAAACCCCAAGGCTTTACCACAATACCACAACCCCTTGGGTTAAAAATAGATAACTTGCCTTTTGCATCCTTTAAGTTTCACAAATTTTCTACATTGGCTTTAAAAGTATTTTTCTATCGTATTTTGATCATTTATATTTTTTTTTTTTGAATTTACTCTCAAAACAAAATACCTTCTAATTTTTAATGATAAAAATGCCACTTTGGTAACTATGTTGCATAAAAATAAATTATTTTAAAATTTGGTTGAGTTTTGAAAATTGTTTTTTTTTATTTTTATTTTTTGTAATTAGAAAAAAAGTTTGACAAAAATAAATATTAAAAAATATATTTTTAAAATTTTAAAAAATATTTATACCTTGAGAAAAGAAAATAATGTGAAAATAATTAGTCTTTATTTTTCATTTTGCTACCAAACTATTTTTTTTTCCAAAAAAAAAAAAATCATAAAAACTCAACCACATAAAGAGGTGTTTGAATGCATACGAACGACGATCATGGTATAGGGTAAGACCATGAATGAAAGGGATAGAGGTAGAGAGGTGGTGAAGGTTTGGTTGGGTAAGGAGAAGACTGAAGGAGCTGTGGAAGTTTGGGAGTAGATTTGAACACTAAAAGTTAAAATGAGAAGAAAAAATTTTTAAAGGCCAAAGTGAGTAAATGTGAAAATTAAAAGGGCCAAAATGTAATATATCTATTTTGTTTAGTAGCGTCACATGGCTATCAACATGACATTTTATATTCAAAATTGAATGGAAGTTAGTTTTGAAAATAAATTGAAAAAAAGCTACAAATGTTTAAGGTCAAAATAAGAAAGAAAAAAAACATAAGAATCAAAGTGAAAAAAATTACAAAATTTAAACGGGCAAAGTGTAATTTCTCCATAAATATATATTGTGGGGATTGTGTCAAGTGATATGCACGTGGAATGTGGGCTTGATTTTGGGAGGTGGATCTTGGTTGGTCCGATTAGGGTCCAGGTAGCTTAGCCCAAGCTGACATGTAAGTTCCTTTTTAGATTGGATTTATCAACTTGTTAATAGTTTTAATTTTTTATTTGGATTAGTCTTGTTCATTTTCTATTAAGCAAAAGACAAAAAAAGCCCTGCAATCAACTATTGGCAGTGATACAATGGTTGGGGTATATGTCATAGATAGTGATGGAGTGTGGTGATTTTTTGTTTTTATTTTTTTAATGGTGATGGTATTGGTGCTGGCATTAATGGGTAGACTTTAGCGGCGTTAATGAAAGAAAGATATAAGTGAGAGAAAAAGATTAGAGATAAAAGAAATATATAATACGAGTTGAGTGTGTTTATTTTTATTTTTAGTTTGGTACTAACTCAAAAAGGATTTATTGTCACAAATCAAATTTTACGGACCTAGTGGGTTTTTTGGTCCAAGCCTAGGGAGGTAATGTGTAATTTACGCCACGCATTGTTAATTTTGATGAAAACCGGCAATTTTGTAATAATTTGATATTAATTTGAGCGAATTCGTTATTACAAATCAAACTTCAAGAAAACATGAAAAAAAAGGAGTAAAGTGTACTTTACCCTCAATACAAAGTATGAGGAATAAAATCACTTCAAGTTTTATTCGTCATCAAACTCAAGGATCCAAACTAAAACACAAGAAGAGAAAACACACATGCACGCGCACACACACATAACAATAAAGATAAATAATAAGCAGTGGCGGACTCGACACGCTTTTATTGGGGTTGGCGTTTCATTTGCATGCGAAACTATTTATTTCATTGGGTTGAGCTTGGACTTGGCTGACTCGGGCCACCTATTTTAGTTAGTAGTAGTAATTCTCAAATTTAGAGATGCCTCGGCCTTTACTGGTGTTAATATATTAATATATCTTATACTTTAGTGCTATTATGCTAATATAGTAATATATCTTATACTTTAGTGCTGTATACTTTAGTTCATTAGCTGTATACTTTCGGCAACCACACCCACTACCGTTTAGTGCGTATATTATTTAATGTAAATTATATGCTTTCGGTGCTCCATTTGTATCCCCATTCTCTCTATAAAAGAGAGCTCATTCTCCATTGTAAACATAATAACAGATATATAGAGCCATTCAGTTGCTCTTTCTCTCTCTTTCTCTCTCTCTCTCTCTCTCTCTCTCTCTCTCTCTCTCAAATTATTGTTTCATGGTATCAGAGCCTAGTGTTACATTTTTGGCAATTTTTGATTTTGGTGTTTAGTTCCGTACACAGTGGCACTACACCAAACCGCCCAGAATTTCCTCACGATTCCAACGGCATCAAGCCCGTCCTCAGAAACCCTCTCATGCGCCCACACGTGCCGTCTTTGTCCTCGGCGCGTCACCAAGTCTGCCACCACTCTCACACGCGCCTGCACGAGCCATCTGTTGCTATACACATCCGCCACGTGCTCACACGCGCCCACACAGTCACGGCTGACGTCAGCCCTGCCACTCCCGTGCGCCGCGCCTGCTACTGTGCGCCCCTCGTGCGCCGCTTCACTAGTGTGCACCCGCGTGCGCCAAAACTGCTACCGTGCGCCGCGCCTGCGCCAGTCCGCTACCGTGCGCCGCCGCCTTCCTGCTAACGTGCTTCTCCCTACACTCTGCTAACGTGCGCTGCTGACATCATTGTTGACATCCTCTCTGTCCAGCATACCTTTTCTAGCTATTTTCAACCTTCTGAACTCATTGGTACACTCTGTTTTACTTGATTTTGCTCTTACAGGCCTATTCCTCTTGATTTAGCCTTATTCAACCTTTATTATGGATCGTCATGATGCCTCCCATCCTATTTCCGTTATTTTGAATAGTTCCAACTATGTTCTGTGGGCCCAAGCCATGTCTTCCTTCCTCAAAGGAAAGAAGCTCTAGCGAATTATCACCGGGGATGTGACCCACCCAAAGGAAAGACACCTCTTTGAAACCATCGCTTTCCATCGCTACTACTACATATGAAGCCCGACTTGAGGACTGGGACAGTAAAAATTACCAAATCATTACCTGGTTTCGAAATACATCTGTTACCTCTATCAGTCTTCAGTTTGGTCGCTTTCAGCTTGACTCTGTCACTACTCCTGTAAAGGACATCTGAGATTTTTTGAAAGAATAATACCAGACTACTGGTCTTGCTCATCAATATCAACTTCAGAGCCAACTTCATCGAATGCGCCAAGAATCTAGTCAGTCCATTAATGACTTCCTTTCTCAAATGTACTCCGTTTGGGACCAGCTTGCTCTTTCTGAGCCGACTTGGCTTCACTGAGAAGATGCTGTCTTATTTAATGCCCATCGTAATCAGCAAAGGTTGGTGCACTTTCTTATGGCTCTCACTTCATCTTTTGAACCCGTATGTGCCTCTCTTCTTCATCGCCATCCTTTGCCCACTCTGGAACAAGCCATTTCTGAGCTGCTATCAGATGAGACTCGTCTTGCACTCTCCAAACTCATCATGTGGACTCTGTTCTTGCCACTCCTCTGTACCGGCCATCATTTACCCAGTGGACCATTGCCTGCCTCTATTGTCAGAATCGGGGCCTTCCTTCAACACATCTCCTGGTCAATTGCCCTGTCAGAACTTGCCGATACTGCAACAAACTTAGTCCTGGTCATCTGCAACAGGATTGTTTTCACAATCCATCCCACTCCTTCTCCAACAACCACTCTTCTCGCGGTGGTTCTTCCCAGGGGAGCTTTCCTCGTTCCGGGAATTAGTCTTATTCTGGGAATCAGTCTCATCACATTGCTGCTGCTGCCTCTGCCTCTACTGCTGCCTCTAAGGGTTTTTCTGAGTCTCCTGCTCCATCTACCCCTCTCTTTTCTCCAACGGATGTAGAGGCCATGTTCAAACACTTTTTCTTCCCTTCTGGTACACCTCCTCATACTGCTTTGTCTGTGATTCCAGGTAACTCTTCTTGGTATTTTGACTCTGCCTGTTGTAATCATATGACCTCCAGTTCTACTATATTTTCTTCTATCTCTTCATTTCCTCATATTCCCTCAATTCAAACTGCTGATGGTTCTCTCATGATTGTCTGTCATATTGGTATTGTTTCCACATCTTCTTTATCGTTGCCTCAAGTTTATCATATCCCTGCTCTCACTTTAAACTTTATTTCTATTGGTCAATTATGTGAACTTGGTCTAATTGTCACATTTTCTACTACTTAATGTTTGGTGCAGGACCCTCAGACGGGGCAGATTATTGGGATCGGCCGTAAGCACGAACGTCTCTATGAGCTCATTCACCTTCATGTTCCTGACTCTCCTCAGATCGCTGCTCCTGCATCTGCTTCCTCCTTATCACCTTTTCATCTTTGGCATT
Source organism: Camellia lanceoleosa (assembly GCA_025200525.1). Taxonomy (NCBI): domain Eukaryota; kingdom Viridiplantae; phylum Streptophyta; class Magnoliopsida; order Ericales; family Theaceae; genus Camellia; species Camellia lanceoleosa. Next base: position 17,565,824 of record CM045768.1, read on the forward strand.
GTCGGTTAGGGCATATTTTTGTTAATCGCTTAAAGTCTTTGGTTTATAGTGGACAATTGGGTCATGTACTTCCGGATACTTTCGATTGTATACCTTGTCAACTTGCCAAACAACCTGCTTTATCATTCAATAAAAGTACTTCTGTTTCCTGTGCACCTTTTGATCTTATACATTCGGATATTTGGGGCCCCTCCCCTACTCCTACTATGGGGGGATCTCGTTATTTTGTTGTTTTTATTGATGATTTTTCACGGTTTACTTGGATTTTTCTCATGAAAACTCGGTCTGAACTCAAAACCTTTTATTATAACTTTGCCCAAATGATCCACACCTAATTTTCCAAAACCATCAAACTTTTTCACTCTGACAATGCTATGGAATATCGGGACTTAGATTTCCTTTCTTTTCTTCAGAGTCATGGTACACTGCCTCATCGTTCCTGTGCTGGCACGTCCCAGCAAAATGGCTGTGCTGAACGGAAACATAGACATATTCTTGACACTACTCGTGCTCTCCTTCTCTCTTCTTCCTGCCCTGAAAACTTTTGGGGAGAAGCTGCCCTCACTGCTGTCTACACTATTAATTGTGCTCCTACCCCTGCCATCCAAAATCAAACTCCCTTTGAACGTCTGCATGGCACTCTCCCTCCATATACTAATCTTCGGGTTTTTGGCTCTGCCTGCTTTGTTCTACTTCAATCTCATGAACACACCAAGCTTGAACCTCGTTCTCATCTTTGTTGCTTTCTTGGGTATGGAATTGAACATAAAGGCTTTCGCTGTTGGGACCCTCTCTCTAAACGTCTTCGTATCTCCCGCCATGTCGTTTTCTGGGAGCACAAAATGTTTTCCTTCCTATCCTCCTTTCACTTAGCCGCACTTTCCACTAATGTATTGTTTACTAATCCTTCCATAGATATCTTCTCTGATGATTTTGATCCAGGTTCCTCTTGCTCTCCCTGAAGGTCCACCTCTCATTACACCACCTCCTTCTCCACCGGTTCTTCCTCTCACCGATCCTCCTACGGGTCGACCACACCGGGTAACTCAACCTCCTATCCATCTTCGTGATTATATTGTTAGATCTGCTGCCTTTTCTACTTATGAACCTACCTCCTATCGTGAGGCTTGTACTAATCCTCTTTGGTAGCAAGCTATGACTGATGAACTCCAAGCTTTGGACAAAACTCATACTTGGGATCTTGTTGATTTTCCTCTTGGCAAAACTGCGATTGGTTGCAAATGGGTTTACAAAATCAAGACTCATTCTGATGGCTCTATTGATCGCTACAAAGCTCGTCTTGTTGCCAAGGGTTTTAACCAGGAATATGGGATTGATTATGAGGAAACCTTCTTCCCTGTTGCTCGGCTTACCTCTGTTCGCAGTTTACTTACTGTTTCTGCTGCTCGCCACTGGGAGCTCTTTCAGATGGATGTCAAAAATGCTTTCCTCAATGGTAATTTTCTTGAGGAGGTCTACATGCAACCTTCACCTGGGTCCACTTTTCCATCTCATAAGGTTTGCAAACTACAGCGTGCCCTCTATGGCCTCAAGCAAGCACCCCGCGCTTGGTTTGCAAAATTCAGTTCTACCATTCATGACTTTGGGTTCACCTCTAGCTCCTATGACTCTGCTCTTTTTATACGGACTACTCTTCATGGTACCACTCTTCTCCTTCTGTATGTGGATGATATGATTATCATTGGCAATGATGCAGCTGGTATTCTCCAACTCAAACGTTTTCTTCATCGTCAGTTTGAGATGAAGGACCTTGGTACTCTTAACTATTTTTTAGGCCTTGAAGTCTCTCATGATTCTACTGGTTCTTATTTATCTTAGGCCAAATATGCATCAGATCTTCTAGCTCGTGCTGGTCTTACCGATTGCAAAACTACCTCTACTCCAATTGATCCTCAGATTCGTCTCACTCCTCTCGATGGGGATCTCCTCAATGATGCTACTCTTTATCGCCAGTTTGTCGGTAGTCTTGTCTATCTCACAGTGACTCGTCCTGACATTGCATATGCTGTTCACATTGTTAGTCAGTACATGTCGGCTCCTCACACTCCCCACTATACTGCTCTACTCCACATCCTTCGATACATCAAAGGCACTCTATTCCATGGCCTTCACTACTCTGCTTCCTCATCTCTTGAACTGCGTGCCTTTTTTGATGCTGATTGGGCTGGGGATCCTACGGATCGACGCTCCACCACGGGATTTTTTTTCTTCTTAGGGGATTCTCTTATTACTTGGCGTAGTGAGAAACAATCCCTCATTGCCTGTTCTAGCACCGAAGCTGAATACCGAGCTCTTGCTGATACTATTCAGGAACTTCTTTGGCTTCGCTGGCTTCTCACTGATATGGGTGTTTCCTCTTCTGGCGCTACCTCTCTTTATTGTGACAATCAGAGAGCCATTCAGATTGCTTACAATGATGTGTTTCATGATCGCACAAAGTATATTGAGATTGATTGTCATTTCATTCGATAGCACGTGGTACTGTTCATCTTCTCCCTATTGCTTCTGCCGATCAACCTGCTGATATTTTCACTAAGGCTCATCCTCCTGGGCACTTCCTTGATCTTGTTTCCAAACTCAACTTGGTCGATGCCTACCCTCCTTGAGTATGCGGGGGGCTGTTAATATATTAATATATCTTATACTTTAGTGCTGTTATGTTAATATAGTAATATATCTTATACTTTAGTGCTGTATACTTTAGTTCATTAACTGTATACTTTCGGCAACCACACCCACTACAGTTTAGTGCGTATATTATTTAATGTAAATTATATGCTTTCGGTGCTCCATTTGTATCCCCATTCTCTCTATAAAAGAGAGCTCATTCTCCATTGTAAACACACATAATAACAGATATACAGAGCCATTCAGTTGCTCTCTCTCTCTCTCTCTCTCTCTCTCTCTCTCACTCTCTCAAATTATTGTTTCAACTGGTTACCCCCTGTCTTCGCCGCCGATGGTGACCATGAAGCCACGCTCAGGCACTTTTTTAATGGTAGCCAATATAAGCTTAAAGTAGAGTGGAAACTGCGCTATCGCAAAAACCAACACGGGTATAACAGCCACAACATATTCAGCAACCTTGGCGTCTTTTAGTACATTTTTTAGGACGAAGAAATGCCCACCACAAAAAGATACCAACACGGAAGCTATGGAGATGAAGAGCGCAGTCAAATCGATGAAGAGCTTTGTGGGGAGGCTTCTACCAAAATCTATGGCTTGATGTCGAGATGTGAGAATGGCAAGGAACATGACTACTGCTGTCACAACCCCATCCCGCCCCTAGTAGAATGGTGCCATGATGGCCAGTAATTCGAGACTACCAAAGGCCACTTACAAGATCACACACACAAATCAGAGTAAACTTATGGGGCTTACAAATGCGGAAGCAATAAATAAAAGCTAAGTAGTCCATAAGAGCAGTGCTTAAGTTAAATGAAATGACATACATCTTACAATAGCTTACGTACAACAAAATGGAGTACAAAAATTACATCTTGACCAAAAGGCTTCTCAGCCATCAAATACAAAATACAAGGAAATAACTAAGAAGCATGATCTTCAAGATGTTGCAAAACACGAATCCAAAAACACATCGGCGAACACATCTAGGCGTCGCCGCCGCCCTGCTCATCACCTACATATATATAGAGAGGGTGAGCTTGGATACTCAGTGAATGGTATAAATAATAAAGGGTTTACATGAATGACATCCGAGATCTTTTAACAAAACAATACATGGAATAAATCAAGCTCGTCTATCAAATCTTCCAAAGCTTCAAGGGATGCTTACTAGCTTCAATATAATACAAGAGATGACATTCCGGACAACAAACCCACGCGGTAAAACCGTCAGTGGCAAGGCAAGACAAGACAAGAGAGATCTCTAAGCAATGGTGTCGTTGCATTATAGTCCCCAGACACTAAGGACTTGTGCTACAAATGCTTATAGTCCCCTAGCACATACGGACTTCCCGAGAATGTCATCAAAACAAGATATAATGTTGGATACACAAATAGGGATATTCATTCATGCTTACAAATACTTTCCAAAACAAAGCAAAACAAGACTTTTCTTAAAACATTGTAACATAACTTTATTAAAATGCCACTCACTTATTTCTTCAAACGTCGGGGTCAAGGCAAGTCCAAGTCCTACAAACACATGGCAAAAATCTGTTGAATGCGCTTCCAAATAAGTTTCACATGCATGCAGATGATCTCGGCATTCCTCAGATGCTAGGTTAAATCAAAATAAAACACTGTCTCCCATCTCGGGAAAACATGCTGGGCACCAACCAAGTCTTGGCCGAGGTCCCACACCTTCTCGCCGAGGTGTGGTCCTGAGGGCCACTTTCAAGGAAATGAAGTCGGGAAAAATCTGGGTTTTCCCTCTGCTCAAGAACATGAAGAACATGAACATGAAGATCATGAAGAAGATGAATGCAAAGATCATAACTTGTTATTACAAAATCTGAGATTTCATGCTATGAGTTCGAAAACATGGACCTGGGTACCCATACTAGAAGATCTTATGAAAACAAACACAAAAACATGTAACTTGTTGCAAACTTTCGAATCAAACAAGGCTTTTCTTCAAGAACTCATGAACACTAACTTTCTCTTTCTAAAACTAACTTTAAATCAATGCATGGCATGCAGAACAGGTTCAATCATGCAATGCAGCTAGGTGGTCAATAAGAACAGCAAGAGTTGATCAAGATTCTAACCTCAATACTCGAATCTAACAGTTTGAACTCTAAGGATCAAGCTTGCTATCTACTCTCACACTCTAAAACTCCTCCTTCTCCTTCTAGAGCTTCTCTCTCTTCAAGAACAAAGATTTGATACAAAATGATACATTTTAGGCTTGCCGGTTGACTTAACACTCAGCCCGGACACGTGGCAACGGTTGGTTGGCTCTACTTAAAAAGGTGACTGATTGAAAAGACAAGACTATGACAAAGTGTGTTCAACAAGCTAGGCGGCAAGGGACTCCGGCGAGTAATGACATCGGCTAATAACAAGACTTCAGCAAGCAAAGGGACAATGACCTCGGCTAGAAAGGTCAACTCTTGGCCCAGCTGTGCCACACCTCGGCCTAGATGTGCCACACCTCGGTCTAGGTTGTACCGGTCTAGGGCAAGATCATTTGGGTTCAAGGGCAACATCTCGGCCCAGATAGTACACATCTCAGCCTTGGTGGTGAACACCTCGGCCTAGATAATGATATCTCGGCCAATATGTTAGGGTGCGGAGGGAGGTCAACCAGAGAAATCCCAAGATGGTCCTAAGTGTAAGAGTATCAAAAGGGTGACCTAGGCTCAAGATGACCTCGGCTAAAACACATACACACCAATAAGGAACACACCATTCAAGTAACATTTATGCAAAACAAATCAAGGGATGCAAATGCAACACATTGGGACAAGATCATGTAACACATGCAAGCATGACTAGGGTGAAGTGGGGGTTGTTACAACTGCTGTGAGTGAAAAGCAGAGTGCTCCTAGTGACGAGATGGAAAAGACCTCAAACATGGGCTCCCTTTCGAGAACTGGTTCCCCACGATTTTTAGTTCCACCTGGCACACTGACTGATATGGCGAAGGTGACAGTTGTGATAAGTGCTGCTACAATGGTGCAAGAGTCTGAGGTTTTCATTAGCCACTCTATGTCATTTTTAACCAGCTCACTGTGCGTCTCCAGGAAGATCTCTTCCGCAGTCTTGCCCTCGTTGTTTTGGTGTCCCAACAAATGTTTTGGCATTTTCTCCTTAATGTACTACAATAGAGATCAGTTGCAAATCTATGTTATATATATATATATATCTTTCTAGCAATTAGTTGTGCAATGCAGTGATAAAACTAATATTTTTATAATATCATGTTGAATTGTTGCAAAGATATACTTAAATATTTTTATAAAAAATAAAAAAATAAAAAACTTAGCATAAATTTCACCAATAGTAGGGTTCGTTTGGGATGTGGATTGACTTTTTATTTTTTGTCATAAGGCTAAAAAGTTTTGTTTGAGATAGACTTTTTGGCTTTTTTGACTTTCGTAAGAGAAAAAATGAAATGATTATGGTTTGAATGTGACATTTTGTCTTATTAAGCTAAAAAGTCTATTTTATTTTTTTTATAGCTATTGTAGCACAAAAAAAAAAAGCCTCATTTTAACTTATGCCTAACGAAGACTTTATAGTTTCACTTGAGTTTCGTTAGGTGGTCCCTAATGTTTCAATTTAAACACATTTTATTCTCCAATCCTTATTTCTGTATCAAATAAGGACATTAAAAAATGGGTGTTAATTATTTGGATTAATGCCGTGTTTGGTTGGGGGATTTGAAGAGGAATTTAGAAAGGAACATGGAAAAAGTAGGTAAAATTTGAATAAAATATGCCTACATTATACCTAGATTCAAACACCTTTTCTTTTTTCCTTTCCAAATTTCTTTCCAAATTCTCCAATCAAATACAGCGTAAATGATCCCTCCACATGTCTCCAAATCCAGAACCCTATTCCCAGGGCCGGTCTTGACTTATTAGGGGCATAAGGCGAACTTTTTAAATTGGGCCTTTCATATATCATTATCTAAAAAAAAAAAAAATTGTTTAGATAAAAGGATAAAAATTTATTTCTATTGCATTACAATTTAACAAAATTTAGATAACAAATATATATATATATATATAATAGTTGAATTTCAATTAGTTGAATCAAATTTTTATTTTTTAGCTTACCAATGCTATAAGAACTAAAATTAATTGGGGGTAAGGATGCGATTTTTTTACACAACTCAAGCAATATATAAAATTAGCAAGTTAAGGTTGACTATTTTTCAATATGAATCCAAGTATGACACGACTCAATAATATGAATTATTAGTTATATATTTTAATGTTCACTAAGGGAAGCCATGATAATTTTTTAATCTTTTATTTAATTCCATCTAACTGAATAAAAAAAAGTATGTAAAATAATAATTAAGGCTAATATCTTTTTTTCATTTAAGATATATATATATTTTTGTTACCTATTTTAAAGTCAATCTAGTAAAAAAATATAGTAATAAGGTACAATTTTTTTAATTAGAAAAATGCAATTGAATTAAAATCAAACATTCTATGAATAATTTCATTTAGTAGAAATAAATTTTTATAAAATTCAACTTATGGGAAAAATTTTAATCTCTCCATACACTTGCTAAATTAATTTTAACTAAAAGTGAATGTTTTCACATTAAATATCAATCAGACACAAATCAAAATAATACCATACGATAACATGATAATAAATGAATTGAGCTAATATTGAAGTAATTATGAAATAACACAATATGATACACTCCCTTAATTGGGGCCCTAAATTTTGTTCAAAATTGAGGGCCCGAGGCGACCGCCTTAGTCGCCTCACCCCATGGCCGGCCCTGCCTATTCCACTAGTTTCATGTTTTGTTAAAAAAAGGACGAATTTGATAACTTGGATTAGGGTTCTGTCCAATTATACTATGAAATATATAACAATTACATATGTAAAAGCTAAACATACATCATCTAAACATGTTTCTTACCTCAAACCACTTGATTTCCCATTGCATTTGAAGTATAGCATTCGGAGCAAGCCAAGGGTGATAGGTTTTAAGCATTGCAGCAAGATGTAATGCACTGTTTCCTTCATTATCCAAACCGAGGAACAAATCTTTTATAGTTTGGGCATCAATTATTTTTATTAACGATTGGTAGATTTGAGGTTGTCTGTTTTCCGCTGTCAAAAGTATCAAATTCTTTCCCTCTAGGTTCACTTCATGTATAGCCGCCGGAAATTTGCTGAGGAAATCCTCTACTATTTCTTTGATACCACTTTTTACTGCAATTACTAATATTTTCTCTGTCGTCCAAAAACAGAACACTTACAATAATTAATTTGCCAATAAATATATATAAAGGGACACTTTTTAAAAAATCTCTTTTAAACTATTTATGTTTCATTTAGTTCACATTATTTTTTTATATTTTAATAAGTCTTATGGGTGACATAGTTACTGTACGGGAAAGAGATAAACCTTCTTGTATAATCCTGTTGATCAAGTCTGCGCTCCTCCGTACGACGTCGCTCTACTTCCTGAAAACACAAACGTGAGCTAGCCGGCAGGTGTGTGTCAGAAACCTCTCCGATGCCTAAGTCAGCAAACTAGACAAATAGACAAAATCTCTGTGTATTTGGGAATCAAAGTTGTGTTACCTCTCCATAGGTGATGTTTGTGAGCTTTTATAGGTTCTGTGTGGCACAATCCAAGTAGGACTCTTACTCCTCCATGTAGAGTCCTCCTAGGATTCATACTTTTGAAAGATAATGCTTATCCTTCAACACCCCCCTCACTACTTAAACCAAATGAGATGGTTTTACCATGGTTGGACTCTAATGTGGCCGAGGTAAGCATGGCTATGCTTAGCCGCAGAATAGACCGAACTATCCTTAGTTCGGTTCGTCCTTCCACTGCCCTTACCTCAGTTCCTCTTCCACAAACCGTGGTAGGCCTAAACCGAGCTAACTTTAAGTAAGGTTTAGACCGAGCTAACTGTGCAATGATCGGTATAAGTTTTAAGTATGGTGACCGAGCTAACCGTAAGCTCTTTGGAATCGGAGTAACTTCAAGCATCTTCAAGACCGGAGTAACTTATATGGCCATTTTACTCAGCCCTTCGCACTGCGGCCCATAACAGCCCATTACCCAGCTCGGCCCAATTTCCATATAAATTACCCTCTCAATTGCCTCTTAATTCCATCTACATAGGATGATAGGGATTATCTGTCTATCAGCCGAGCTAACAATTTTAGCCTTGCAACCAAGCTAAAAACTCTTAAGCCTTTCCAGCCGAGCTAAAAACTCATTTAGCCTTTCCAGCCGAGCTAAAAACCCTTTTAGCCCTTCCAGCCGAGCTAAAAACCCTTTTAGCCTTTCCAGCCGAGCTAAATTCAAACCGGCCGATTTGATCTGTCTAGTCGAATCGTCCCTTCAGCTGTGGTGACTGAATCGATTCCCATTCTAAGGACACGTGGTAGGCTGTTATTGGCCTATTGCAGCTATCACACCACCCTCGTACTTCGCAAAATTTGAACAGTTCTCGCCTTTAGGTCTTTTCATCAAAACAAACCCTTTCGTTTTTTTTTCAAATTTATTCATCTCACTATTCAACCCCTTCTCTCTCTCTTCGAACTTCCATTGCTCTTCAACCTTGTAATTTTTGAAGCTCGTGTTTTGCTGCTGCCATTGTTTCCATATTCAATTTCTTCCTCTTTACCTGGTAAGCTATCAAATCTGTCTTGCTTTCCTTGTTTTTGCATTTGTTTAATCCATAGCTTTAGGTTTGTGTTTTCGTGAAACACTTTCTTTCCATTTGCTTTGCCTTGTATATTTCTGGAAAAACTTAGCAATAGAACACTTGAATACATATAATATCCTGTAGAACGCTGTATTTGATCCAAAATCATGATGCAACCAAACTAGAAAGTTGTTTGTAGTTGATGTCACTCTATCAGACTACTTAACCGAACTAGCACTTTATGCTTATACCAGTAGTTTCAATAAGTCAAACCATCTTTTGATTTATCCTAACCGAGATAACAAACCAAACTAAGTCTGCAATTAGTGTACTGGGGAAACCTCAACTCCGACCGAGCTATGTCTCGGGGCTAAACCAGCATTCTTAGTTTTAGACCGAACTAAGAAAGCTGCCTCTAGAAGCTTAGCCGGTCTAACAAAAACCTTCCTTTTAACCGAGATACCAAACCGCTCGCCCAAACCGAGCCAACAAACCCCTTGCTCAAACTGAGCTAAAAGCCCGTAGTATGCCACATAGCCGAACTAAGACTTGATAGATGTTGCCTTTATTTCTCTTCAGCACGGTCCAACGATCTGTGCTTAACACTTTTGTTTTTTCACTTTGCAGACTTTAGGTTGCCCAGGCACTCCCTTGAGCGCTCAACCGAGCTACTCAGCCCACTTCCGCAACCGAGCTAACACAGTATAATTTATTCATAACTTAAGAGAAAATGGGTAAATATAGGTTTTTAGTAGAAACACCTGGTGGCTTGGCTGAATTCCGAAGGGAGTATAACATTTCTGACGACGTCTATCTTACCTTAGCCGAACAAGATATCATACCTTAGGGAAACCCTGGTTTTGTTCCCTTCACCCTCCTTTCCATTGTAGAAACCGGCCTAAGATTCCCTATATAACCTTTACTCTATGAATTCCTTAGACAAACTAGGATATGCCCAACCTAACTTTCCACAAACTCATACCGCATAATCAATGGTATAGCCGAGCTAAACCGCCGTGCTGGTATTAACCTCGGCTTAGTCGAACTCTTCCACCAATATTCTATAGGCTCAAAAGAAGACGGGTGGGTTTATTATTTAAGAATTTGACGTCGGCGTGAGAAAATAATAAAGGACACATCGAACAAAGACTTAAACGATGACGATTTTTTCTGGGTATCTAGGAATTTTGAAGACCACCAAGCTCAGATCCCAGGCCGCAGTATAAACAGGAAGAAAGGAACCCCCGGTATAATTACCTTGGCTCCTTTGCATGCTCCTCTTTATTTCGATTTTCTATTCTTGAACCGAGCTAACAGTCAATCTTCTTTATGCAGATTCAGCCCATCTTCAATCACTATATAGTTACCCCAACTTGAACACTCTCCACGCCACACTACGATACCCCGAAAGAAATTGGGCCAAGCTGCTGAATTTTGAACCGATGTACCGATACAGCAGCCGAAGGAAAGCCAGAGTAACAGATTTCTTATTGGAAGCCTCTTCTGAACCGGACCCCACCTTGCCCCAGATCAATCTAGTTCCTTTGACTGCCGAACAAGAAATGGCCAAAAGGAACAGAGTAAGGGCCCTTTTAACCGAGACAAACCGAGCCGAGGTACCACCACTGAACCAAACTCAAGAAACCGTGGTGGCCCTTCCTTCTCAACAACCTTCTTCATCACGCCCAAGCAAGCGCGCCCGGACTACCCAAACTGAGCAATGCCTTGCGGATGAAGATGAAGTCAGTATTCCACCAAGCCCTCCACCAAGTCCACAGCCGGAGCGTGCCGACCGAGCTAGCTCCTCCAAATGGCCTCGAAGAATGAATTTCCAAAACCGTGCCATTTGTGATACTGACTCAGTGGTGGCTGACAAAGACCATATGTTAGCCTTCAACCTGGCAAAGAGCGTATGTCTTCCCTCTGATATGGAGCATCACAAGCATTTGACCGAGCTCAAGGTCATCCAGTCTGCAACAAAATCAATGATCCCGGTTAGTAGCTCCTCTTGTCTCTCTAATTTTTCCAACTTTCTGTTCGGTTTTGTCCTTAGTTTCTTTGTATTCTTTTTCAGGCCATACAAAAGAGTCAAGTTGCGCACAAGTGTGTGTTGGAGCTTCGAAAAACAGCAAGGCAAGCCATGGCCGAAGCTGAAGAAAAAACCACCGAGCTAAAAGAATCCAAACAGAAGACAGCTGAGCTAGAGGCTGAGGTAGCTCGTCTAACCGGACTAGTTACCTTGGCTAATGCTGACAAACAGAAGGCCCTGACCGTGATGAAGGATAAGTACCTTCGTGAGCTAGCCAAGCTCGAAGGAAAGAAAAATGCAGAAATCGTCGAACTAAAAAAGAAGGTGGATGATGCCAATGCTGAAGGCTTCAAGGAGGAGGAAGCCCTCTACATGCAACAATGTGAGGCAGCAAAAGATTTATTCTTCAAATGCGGTTGGAGGGCAGCCGTGGTGCAGCTCGGTTGTGAGCTTGAGACCGAGGTCTACGATCCTTCTCAGTACTTCATACCGAGCTCACTGGTGGAGTACGCTGCATCCGTTCAACCACAGTTTCTTCAAAGGTTCAAATGATGATGAAGACACCGAGCCCAATAATACCCCAGTCGTCAATGAACAAGCCAATGATCAATCAGCTCGGTTGGAGCCAACGGTTGAAGACCTGATGACTGAAATCGTGTTTCCAATAGACACCGAGCTCCCAACCGAGATCGCTCTGCCGTCTGAAATCGGTCTTCGTGTTGACATTGATGCTGATCTCGATGATCTGTTCAACTGATTCTGTACTCTCTTTTGTTGTTGCTTGTTTTCAGTATTTTTCTTCTTCTCTTTTGGTCTTGTAACCGGGCTGAGGCCCCTCCTTTGTATTTGCCTTGAACTTGATCAATGAAAATCTTCTTTTGTTATTCAACACTTATTCCGGTTTGATCTGTATGCTTACACTTGTAATGAGTTTTCAATGAATTCTTTTGCTCCAATTGTTATCTCGGTTTACTTTCCTGTTTGTGCTTGCTTTCTAACTGTAATTTGAACGAAACACAATATTTTTCGGCCGAGATACTCTATTCCGGTTTTAGCTGAGCAATTTGGCTGGGCTTACTAGCCAACTACTCTTTAGCCGATATTCTTACTTCGACTGAAGAGTACCAGGAGTTGGTTTAATTCGGCCAACCACTGTGTAGCCGATATCCTTACTTCGGCTGAAGAGTACTAAGAGTTGGTTTAATCCAGCCAACCAGTCTTCAGCCTATACCCTTACTTTGGCTGAAGAGTGATAAGAGTTGGTTTAATCCAGCCAACCACTCTTCAGCCTATACCCTTACTTCGGCTAAAGAGTAATAAGAGTTGGTTTAATCCAGCCAACCACTCTTTAGTCGATATCCTTTACTTCGGCTGAAGAGTACTAAAAGTTAGTTTAATCCAGCCAACCACTCTTCAGCCTATACCCTTACTTCGGCTGAAGAGTAATAAGAGTTGGTTTAATCCAGCCAACCTCTAAGTTGGTTTTTCCAGTCAACCTAGAATAAAGTGTTTGGTTATTCCGACCAAATGTCCTGCAGCCTGGATCCTTATCCTGGGCTTAGGAAGGGTGTTGGTTTAATCCAGCCAACCTCTAAGTTGGTTTTTCCAGTCAACTTAGAATAAAGTGTTTGGTTATTCCGACCAAACGTCCTGCAGCCTGGATCTTTATCCTGGGCTTAGGAAGGTTCGCTGTTGGTTATTCCGGCCAACTATGTTTTTAATGCCTCTAACTCACCTAACTCACTAAAATGAACTTTTACAGAACGAAACGTTTATACTGAAAAGAAAACTACTTGTTTTATTGAGAAAGGAAAAAATTACACATATTTAAAAGAAAAAAGCTAAAAATAAAATAACTTGAGATTGGCAATATTCCATGGCTTGGGAATTATTTTGCCGTCCTCATCTTCTAAGTGGTATGTCCCTTTGCCTGCTAATCCAACCACTTTGTAAGGTCCTTCCCAATTAGGCCCTAACTTGCCATCTCCCGGTACCATGGTGTTTCCCATCACTTTGCGCAGCACCCAATCTCCGATCTTGAATTGCCTTGGATGTACTGTTTTGTTGTATTTCCTGGATAACTCTTGTTGGTATGGGGCAATGTGAACCAGTGCTCTTTCTTTTCTTTCCTCTGCAAGGTTGAGCTCCAATGCTCTGGCTTCGCCATTTAAGTCTGGATCAAAATTCTCGCTTCGAATTGTGGGGAGGCCAACTTCTAGTGGGATTATTGCTTCCATACCATAGGCTAAGGAGAATGGAGTTTCTCTTGTTGACCGCCGAGACGTGGTGCGATAAGCCAATAAAAGATGAGGGAGCTCTTCTGCCCACTTGCCTTTGGCTTTCTCTAACCTTTTCTTCAATCCATCAAAGACTACCTTGTTTGATGCTTCTGCTTGACCATTTGCTTGGGGATATGCTGGTATAGAATTGTAGAACTTGATCTTGTACTCTTCACAAAAGCCTCTAAAAATTCTGCCGTCAAATTGAGTGCCGTTGTCTGATATTAGGGCTTTTAGTATGCCAAACCGAGTGATGATATTCTGCCAGACGAACTTTTTCATGTCTTTTTCCTTCATTGATGCCAAGTTTCTGTTTCCACCCACTTTGTGAAGTAGTCGGTTGCTGTAAGAAAGAACTTTCTGTTACTTGGTGTTGTTGGAAGTGGTCCTACTATGTCCAACCCCCACATTATGAAGGGCCATGGGCTAGTTAAGGGTAGCAGTTCTCTGGCAGGTTGATGTATTTGGTGTGTGAACTTCTGACATTTCTTACACTTCTTCACATATTTCTCTGAGTCTGCTTGCATGTAAGGCCACCAATATCCTTGCAACATTGCCCTATATACTAATGATCTTCCCCCTTGATGGCTTCCGCATACGCCTTCGTGTATTTCGAACAAGAATGCTTCAACTTTGCTGGGATGAACATACTTTAGGTACGGTCCTGAGAATGATTTTTTGTATAATGCCAAAGGTGGGGAGAGCCAAAATCGCGACTTTGCTCTTATTCTGTTGGCCTCTTTCTTTTCTTCCGGTAAGGTGCCATCTTTCAGGAATAGTATGATGGGATCCATCCAAGAAGGACCTAGCTCGGTGCAGCATGCCTCTGCTGCTTCGGGTTCTTCAATGCTTGGTTTGGGCAGGTAGTCGATCAGCAGTGGATGAGGGATGGAAGTATATGCCATTGAAGCAAAGCCTGCTAATTCGTCTGCTCTGCTGTTTTTTTCCCGGCCGATCTGTTCTATCTGTACCACATCAAATTTCTTGATTTCTATTCTGACCAACTCCTGGTACTTAGCCATTCTGTCATCCTTTGCTTCGTAGTTGCCTGAAATTTGGTTTACCACTAGCTGTGAGTCGCTGTAAACCATTAGCTCGGTGCCTTCATGTAGAATGCAGATTTGAGGCCTGCCAGAAGCGCTTCATACTCTGCTTCGTTGTTTGATGCTGGGAAGCCAAGGTTGATTGCTTGCTCTACTACCAGGCCGTTTGGAGAGATGAGGACTATGCCGAGTCCTGCTCTATGCCGGTTAGATGCTCCATCCACGAAGAGCTTCCACATCTCTCCAACGAATAACTTTCAGCAAGTGGAGGGATCAGATAATGCCTTGGGGTCCTGAATGTTTCTGGTGTTTTCTTCAAGGTCTATGCTTGCTGTTTGCCCCTTACTATCTAATTGTACCAAGTCTTTATTTGTTGGTGAGTCTTGGCTTGGTGTAGTATGGTTCGCTTCTTCCTTGCTTTCTTTACTCTGGTCTGCCTTGCGGTCTGACTGAGTATCCTGTACTAGGGGTTGCGCTATTACGTCGTTAACTTCCATTCCTAGTTCGGTTGTGTCCGTCAGATTGACTGGGCAGACATGATGACTTCCTGGGGTAAATTCAGCGACGAAGTCTGCCAAGGCTTGAGCTTTTATCACGGTTCTGGGTTGGAACTTGATGTCATATTGTCCCAACTCTACTGCCTACTTTAAGATTCGCCTAGAGAAGTTTGCCCTCTCAAAAAGAGCCTTTAATGGGAAGGCTGTGAGGACGACTATGGTGTGGGCATGAAAGTAGTGCGATAGCTTCCTTGAGGCCATCATCAAGGCTAAGGCCAGTTTTTCCAGTGGCAAGTACCTAGTTTCGGCGCTCAGTAATGTCTTGCTGACATAAAAGATAGGCAGATGTTGGATTCCTTCCGCACGGACCAACACTGCGCTAATTGCGTGCTGTGAGACCGCCAAGTACAGGAAGAGTTCTTCTCCAGGTATTGGGGTGACGAGTAGTGGTGGGGAAGATATGTATTCTTTCAGGTTTTCCAGAGCGCGGTCACATTCTTCGTCCCACTCAAACTTGGCTTTTAGTGCTTGAAAAAATAGTCCTAATCTGTCTAACGACCGGCTAATGAATCGGTTAAGTGTAGCTGCCATACCGGTGAGATGTTGCACTTCTTTTACTGAGTTAGGCCTTTCCAGATCCTGAATAGCTTTGATCTAGGAGGGGTCTGCCTCTATACCCTGGTTGGTCACCAGGAAGCCCAGGAATTTGCCAGATCCTACACCGAACGCGCACTTAGGCGCATTAAGGCGTAAGTTGTGCCTCTTCAAAATCTGGAACATCTCACCTAGGTCCTTTAGATAGTCGTTCTCATCCTTGCTCTTGACCACCATGTCGTCGATGTAAGCCTCCATTGTTCTGCCTAACAATGGCTCAAACATTTTGTTGACCATTCTCTGGAATGTTGCCCCTGCGTTCTTTAGGCCAAAGGGCATGACCTTGTAACAATACAGTCCTCTTGGAGTTGTAAAGGATGTGACCTCCTGGTCTGGTTCGTACATGGCAATCTGATGGTAGCCTCTGTATGCATCAGGAAAGCTAAGTCGATTGTGGCCTGCCGTTAAGTCTACCAGTTGATCTATCCGTGGTAGGGGGAAGCTGTCCTTTGGGCATGCTTTGTTGATTGTTTTGTAGTCAACGCAGACACGTCATTTGCCATTCTTCTTTGGCACCACCACTGTATTGGAGATCCATCTTGGGTAGTGTACTTCTCTGATTGCCCCTGCCTCCAGCAAGTTTCCTACTTCTTCCGCCACTATCTCGACGTGGTGGAGTGCCGATCTACGAGTCCGTTGAATGATTGGTTTGGCGGATGGGTGGACATTGAGTTGGTAACAGATGAAGTTTGGATCAATGCTTGGCATGTCGTATGGAGTCCAGGCGAACACTTTGATGTTAGAGGTCAAAAATTCCATGACCTCTAATCTCTCAGTGCTGGATAACGACGAACCGAGCAAAAAGAACTTATCCGGGTTCTTTTCATCTATTCTTACCTCTATCAAGTCTTCCACCGCTTTTTGATTGGCCGCTTTGCCGACATCTGCGAACAGTTCATTACTTTCAGGTTCTTCCACCGAATGAACGTATCCCTTGGCAGCGCGACTGCCACTTACTGTGACAAAGTATTGCTTGGACATAATCTGATCTCCATAGACCTCTTCAATTACCCCGGTTTCGTTGGGGAACCGCATTACTTGGTGGTAGGATGACGCCACCGATCGCATGGCATGCAGCCATGTTTTGTCCAAGATGATGTTGTAAGTGGAAGGGACTTTCAATACCCAGAACTCCACTTGTTTCGTTATGCTTCCTGCTCTAACTGGAAGAATTATTTTGCCGACTGGCCATTCTGGCATTGAGTTAAATCCAATTAGGGGAGATACGGCCGGTGCTAAGTCTTTGTCTTGTAACTTCAATTGTTTAAATGTTTCGTAGTATATTATTTCACATGAACTACCCTGGTCAATCAAAATTCGCTTGACGTCAAAATCCTTGACTCGGAGAATGACAAACAGGGCATCATTGTGAGGGCAACATATCCTCGCTAAGTCTCTATCTAAAAAAGACATGACGTTCGTGGCCTCTGTCTTCCCCTTTTTTATGGTAGGTTGTGCACTTAGTACCTCTCTTAAGTGCTCAGCCTTCTTGATTGACCCTCTGAGCTCGCATACACGCTCAGGTTCGAAGACTTCATGTATCACATTGATTATGCCTTGAGGTGGGGCGTCGATTGGCATCCCGTTGGGGTTATTGTGGTCATGGGGGGTTGGTTGCATCCATTCTTCAATGTATTTATCCATGTGACTGGCTGCCACCAACTCCTCCAGGTGCTGCCTCAATGACGTGCAATAGTGTGGTGCCCCTTTTCTTTATGGAAGGTGCACCGCGACCTTTCGTCGTAGTCCTTCTGAGCTTCCTCTAGCTCGGCTGGCCATTTGACGAAAGGCTCATCTCGTATTTCACTTAGAATTCGGTAGATTGGTTTTTTGAATATCGTGGTTATAGCAGTGCGGACCCTCAACCATCTCTTATCCTAGTCTTCTCCGTTGTCTCACCTGCCTCGTCTGTTTCTACTCGAACGGTCTACCGCGTTGACCTTTGCTGAGGCCTTTTTCTCTGGTATTGCGGTCGTGCCAGATTTTGTTTGGCCCGGGCGCCATCCTCTTCCACCCTGATGTGCTGATGCACTCGTTCCATCAGGGCCTCCATGGTGAGGGGTGGTGTTATGGTGATTGAGTCCCTTAGTTTGTTCTTGATTGGAAGGCTTCTTTTGTACTGTGCAATGGCGAGATTGGTAGGGCAGTCCCCAATCTGGTTGAAAGTCTCCCAGTAGTGACTATTGTAGGATCTTAGGGTCTCCTTGTCGCCCATGTCGATGGAGAGTAGCTGGTCGATCTCCACCGGGGTTTTGGTGTTTGTTCTGAACCTTGTTACGAACGCCTCCGCCAATTGCGCCCAGGAGGCTATGCTGCTTTCTGGAAGTTTTTCGAACCAAGTCAAGCCTAGGTCGCCAAGGCTAGATGGGAAGAGGATGCACATCAAAGCTTCGTTTCGCCGGTATACAGCCATGACCTGGTGAAAGTGGCTCAAGTGTGAGTAGGGGTCCGTCTTTCCCTCATATGTAGTGAATTTGGGCTGAAGGAAGCCTGATGGTAGGGGCGCGTTTTCAATCGCCGGAATGAACGGCGAGGTTTGCAGCCTTGCTAGTGCCTTGTCCGTTGGTTCGTAGGCAGGGCGCGGTATTGGCATTCCAACCTCGACGCTTCCATGCATTTGAGGAGCCAATCGCTGTAAGGCAGAAACTCTGTGTGGATCGTGTGCCTTGGCGTCCTCCTTCCATCGTGCCTTTTCTTCGAGCACGGTTTGTAAGTCGAATGATCTGGGCAACTCCGTCTGTTTGGATCTTGTTTGGTGCGTATGTGAGGGCCAATAGGTGCTTCCTTCAGTGTACGACCTCTCAGATCTCGTCTTTTTAGATCTAGAGTGACGAGTTCTGGAAGACCTGGATTGGGTATCGCTTGTCCTGAGGCTTCTACTCTCTGCTTGTGAGGGTGTGGTATTCCTACTATGATCTTCCGAGTGGCGAGGGGGCGTCTTGTTTGTGCACCCTTTTCTTGTCGCCACTCCTTTTCCCTTCATCTGGCACTTTAGAGATTCCATGTCCGCTGCCATCCGTCGTACCAATTCGTTCTGTTCCTTGACGCGATCCTCCAAAGCTTGAGGATCAATCCTCCGCCTTTGTCTCTCTGGACTCTGTGAACGAGAGTGACAGGGGCTGTTAGTCCGCCTTCTCCCCCTTGTATCCCTCTTGGGATTCTGTCTTTGTGGCTCCAAGTCCGCCATAGGAGGGATAGAAGGTAGGTCTTCGCGCCTCGCACCCCCTTCTGGTGTTTGCCCGTCAATGGCGGACTGTGGCAAATCTTCGTTGTGCGCCATTGATTCTAAAGAGGAAAAGCTTGATCAAGAGGTTTTGTTGTTGTCTGAATTCTCACAAACGGCTCCAATTGTACGGGAAAGTGATAAACCTTCTCGTATAATCCTGTTGATCAAGTCTGCGTTCCTCCGTACGACGTCACTCTACTCCCTGAAAACACAAACGTGAGCTAGCCGGCGGGTGTGTGCTGGAAACCTCTCCGATGCCTAAGTTAGCAAACTAGACAAATAGACAAAAGCTCTGTGTATTCGGGAATCAAAGTTGTGTTACCTCTCCATAGGTGATGTTTGTGAGCTTTTATAGGTTCTGTGTGACACAATCCAAGTAGGACTCTTACTCCTCCATGTAGAGTCCTCCCAGGATTCATACTCCTGAAAGATAATACTTATCCTTCAACACCCCCCTTACTGTTTAAACCAAGTGAGATGGTTTTACTATGATCGGACTCCAATGTGGCCGAGGTAAGCATGTCTATGCTTAGCCACAGAATAGACCGAACTATCCTTAGTTCGGTTCGTCCTTCCACTGCCCTTACCTCAGCTCCTCTTCCACAAACTGTGGTCGGCCTAAACCGAGCTAACTTTAAGTAAGGTTTAGACCGAGCTAACTGTGCAATGATCGGTATAAGTTTTAAGTATGGTGACCGAGCTAACCATAAGCTCTTTGGGACCGGAGTAACTTCAAGCATCTTCAAGACCGGAGTAACTTATATGGCCATTTTACTTAGCCCTTCGCACTGCGGCCCATAACGGCCCATTACCTAGCTCGGCTCAATTTTCATATAAATTACCCTCTTAGTTACTAAAATACCCATAATAACATTCACATTTACAATATAAAAGTTCTGTGATGTGAATGTTAATATGTCAATGTGAATGTTTACACTGTCAATGTGAACATTCACACGTCAATGTGAATATTCACATTATAAAATATGAATGTTCACATTATCAAATTGTTAACCGGTCAAAAAAAATTTGTAAGGGTAGGAATGTCCATAAAATACTTAAATATAAGAATTAAGATTTGATAGATCAAATGTTCAAATAATAAGACTTATTAGAATACAAAAATAATTTATAGACTAATTAAGATACAAATACTTAAAAAAAAATTTCTAATAAATCTCCCATACACATATACCCACTTAAAATATAATTCCTATAAACACTTTTAAAAAGCTAACACTTAATGAGTGTATAATTATGTGCATTTGATAGCACTAAAAAATATCTACTTTGAAAAAACATGGAAACGTTGCTTTTAGCATGGAGTTCAATTACAGTTACAATAGCTAGAATATAACTTCAAATTTTAATTGACGAAGTTATATGTTTGTGCAGGTGGGAAAAACAATAATTAATGTTATAAATATTATATCAATCCGATTTCAAGTAATTAATTTCCCAGGAATATCTTATAATTTAAGGTGTTTGTATATTTGGTTATGACTTATTAGAGTGTTAGCTATGATGAAAGTTATTATAAAGTATTAGAATGTTAGTTATGAGTCATTGTGATGTTAATTATGATATTATTTGATTATAACCCATGAACTTTTTAGTTATATTTTATGTGGTGTTTGGTTACAATTTTTATTTTTTACTTTATGACTTTCATAGGATTGAGCTATGACATTTGTGGTAATGAAATTTACAACTATTATAACTTGCATATGATACACACTTTTTTTTAGAGTGTTTACCATAATATTATCCATTGGTATATATATTGTTTGTTTCTTCTTACGTCACGTGTCTCTCAATTTTTTACTTAAAAAAAAAAAAAAAATAGATAGATAAGGGAAATGAGACTTGAGTCTCGGACCTTGGGTTTACTAAAAAAAATTCTTAGGTTGCATTTGGTTTAGTTTTGAAAATGTGATACTCTTTTTGAAGTTGTGATTTGAGTGTAAAATTGTGAGTTGAGTTTTGAAAAAAAAAAAATTGATTGGTTATAAGTTTTGAAAAAAGTTTTTGAATTTTGAATTTTGGAAAGAATTTAGAGTTTTAAGTTTTGAAAAGAGTTTTGAATTGTATTTTGAGTTTTGAGTTTTTGAATTTTGAGTTGTATTTTGAATTTTTTGGATTTATTTTTTTAAAATATTAAAAAATGTTTAAGAAATTTTTTTTTATTTTAAATATTTAATTTTTATTTAAATATTTTTTAATTTTTAATTTTATTTTGTAAATATTTTATTTTTAATTTTTACTATTTTAAACTAAAAACAAAACTTGACACTCGTATCGTAACCAAACATATAACTCAAAACTCAATTCAAAAATTATTTTCAAAACTTATAACCAAACACACTCAAATCATAACCAACACATAACAAACAAAAAAATGATGATGAAAATAATAAATTGAACAAATTTTTGATGATAAAAATAATAAATTGTTTGGGTCCGTGTGGCCCACCACGGGCCCATTTTGATGATTTGCATTGTTAATTTTGTTGAGCACTTTGTGTATTTTATTTACAAAAAAAAAATTAGGTGGATCTGATATCTGTAACTTGTTTAATTTATTGTTTTTTCAGTAAAAAAAGAAACGACAATTGTGTTTTTAAAAAGGAATAATACGTTTTTTTGATGATAAAAATAATAAATTGAACAAATTTTTATAGATGAAATACACAAAGTTTTCAACAAAACAAATAGATCAGATCATCAAAACGAGGCCTGTAGTGGGCCTTACAAGCCCAAATAGCCCTCCAATACTCCAAAATATATATGTGTATATATATATATATATATGTACACTAATAATTAATCGTACATTTCTAGAATTGAAGTGGGTTAGAATTACCGTTTATGTGTGAGTATGTGACTTATCACTACATAATTAAGTGGCCTGCTATGTAACAACTATCTAAGAATGATTTCTGAAATCTCAGCTCCTTATAAGGCCCAACTCTAGAGGTTATCCTATGTGGTTAGTCCGAGAGAGAGAGAGAGAGTCCAAAATAAGGAACAATAGAGAATACGTACCTTTTTTTTTTGACAGCGGGACCCATCAAACTCTCACACTGGGCAATTGCTGACCAGGTGAGAGGGGCGGAGCCGTTAAATACACGCGTCCGGATCCTCTAGAGTGAAAACCCTCAAGTGATCTCTAGAGTGATTCATCCAACGGTGGAAATTAAATCTCACCAAAACGATGTCGTTTTGGTGAGTAATTTGAAAAAAAAAAAAAAAAAGAACAAAAAAAAGAAAAAGAAAAAAGAGAGGAAGAAGAAAAGAATAAACAACTTTAATTCAAAACATCCAAGTTCCTGCAAATATGAAGGATTAGAAGCTCTGTTTCAATTCAAAACATTAGAGAGAGAGAGATAGAGACCTGTCTGCAACTCTCTTTCAATTCAAAAAGGGTTTTGCTACTTCATGAACAGAGCTGCATTAGAAGCTTTAATTCAAAACATCCACCTAACATAATTTTCAATTCAAAAAGGGTTTTGCTACTTCATGAACAGAGCTGCATTAGAAGCTTTAATTCAAAACATCCACCTAACATAATTTTCAATAAAGTGTGTAATTTGATGAGAGAGAGAGAGAGAGAGAGAGACCTATTGAGTTTGTTTATTGATGATTTTGGTTTATTCAACAGTATTCAAAAACACAAACACAGTGTTGTTATCAATGGACTGGGTTTGATTGAGTATTTGAAGCTCCAATCGGGTAAAACTCCTTAAACAACTACACAAACCCACTGAGAGAAGGAGAGAAGAGAAGGAGGACATCGCCGCCCCACCCTTTTCCACCCCAGACGCGCTGCCGCCGTTGCCACACGGCTCCCCCGCCGCACCTCTCATTCCTTCCTTTTCCTTTACTTTTCTTTTCCTTCTAGATATATTTATATATATATATATATAAATCAAAACAAACAAATATATGAAACATAGAGATGATATATATATAAACATATATAAATCAAAACTACCAAGGCAGAGATTTGAAAACCCAGCCATGGCAGAGATTGGGGATCCTTCTTCTCTCTCTCTCTTTTCTTGTCTCTTTCTCACTCTGTTTTTGTTTTTGTTTTTGTTTTTTTTTCAAATTACTCACCAAAACAACGTCGTTTTGGTGAGTTGAATCTCAGCCCTTGGTCTGATGAGTGGGACACGTGTCGACTGCTTGTCTTGCATTGTAGGATATCATTGTAGAAACATTACTCTAGAGGATCCTTACGCTAAATACACACACACAATAGAGAATACGTACCTTTCGGTTTATGGTTCTTTTGGGTGTTTTTTCTCGAGGAAACTAGGCTATTTGTTACAGTATTGAGAATCCTTGCCACATCAATGCCCTGTTTGGTATCCGGAAAAGAGAGAGTAAAGGAACCACAGAGACTTTGACTTGAAGTATTTGTCTGTGTTGGGTTATCATGGTAGATGTCCGAATTGCTCTCCTCCGGGATCGGCATCAGTTTATTTAAATTAGTTTCGTAGCCTGATGCGGGTTTGAATCCACCATGTAAATATTCATAATAACTAGCAGTTTCCATAAGTCTCTTCTCGATCTCAATAGCCCACAAGTGTTTTTTTTTCATCTCCACTATGTGTTTTGGGAGCAAATGCCCAAATTCTAATCAAACAGAGTGATTATTTAACTTTCTATCAAATAGAGTGATTGTTTTGGGAGCACGTAAATATTCATAATAAGAAGCACATTAGGGCTGAGCAAGGAATCCGTGAAATCTGTAATCCGATCCAGTCCAGTTCAATCCGATAGGTTTGGATTGATTTTTTGAATCCGCGGTTCGGTTCCGGATTGAAGAATTAAAAATCCGTAGTCCACGAATTGGTTCCGGATTGAACCCCACAGTTCCGGATTGGAACCGATCCGGACCATATACAAATAATCTATATTTTTATTATAGATCCTCCCCCATAATATATTCTCTTATTTTATATAAAATCTAAACTCAAACCTAAAACTGTATAATATCTTCTTTTATTACTTTTGTTTGCTAGTTTTTAGTTTTAATTTGTAATGATGTAAATACTTATGGTGAAACCAGTTTTCTTCTAGTTGTTTAAATTCTAGAACAGTATGTTGCTATTATAGAAAAACATGTTGCTATTGTGGAACTAATATAGCGCTATATTTATATTTTTATGAAATTAAAGTGTTATATATATATATATTTGTTATTTAATTATGTGAATCCGTGGTCCTAAACAAATTAAATCCGTATTTAAATGGATTGGTTCGGATTGGTTCCATGATTTAAACGGATTGGATTGGTTCCAATTTTTCAAGAACCGTAGATAACGGATTGATCTTGATTTTACACCAATCCGGACCATGCTCACCCCTACCTAAAACTGTATAATATCTTCTTTTATTACTTTTGTTTGCTAGTTTTTAGTTTTAACACATGATGAACATGATATAAAAGACATCTCATCCAATGGCCGGATTAAAATCAATGTAAGTTTTTAATATATAAGTATTCAACTCGTGCTATATATGCACTCAGTTTTTTAAAAAAAAAATATTAAAAAGTTAGTTTGTCTCCTATCCATAGTAGTGAATTCGACCCTGGACCACATGCTCACCCCAAATCCAATTTTAATGATTCAATTTGAAAACACTTATTAGGGGGCATATTTGAATCCAAAAAATATATTAGTACGCCCAATTTAAATTTATAAATTTTAATTCTTATTATATTATAATGTGAATTTATTAATAAGGACAATCTATATTAAATTCTAAAATAATTTTTTTTTCTCATGATACACCCCAATTCATTATTCCAATTTAAATCTCTACATCTTCTTCCTTAAGAGATTAAAATTAGTTTGTCTTCTTCTTCTTTTTCTTCTTTCGCACTCCAAAACACCAATCCACCTTACCAAAAATCACCATTATTATTAACATCATTGTTTTTTATTATTTTGAAATCATAAACCCTAGAAGAAAGTTTGAACAATCAAACAATGGAGGAAAGTGATAATCAAGATAATATTTTGAAGCAATCCATCAAAGATGAGGTAAGTATTCATATAAAAATCAAAATATTTTCTTGATTGTCACTTTCCTCCATTGTTTGATTGTTCAAACTTTCGTCTAGGGTTTAGGGTTTTAAAATAATAAAAAAACAATGATATTAATGATAATGGTGAGTTTCGGTAAGGTTGATTAGAGTTTTGGAGTGAGAAAGAAGAAGAAGAAGACAAACTAGCTTTGATATCTTGGAGAAGAAGATGTAGAGATTTGAATAGAAATAATATATTAAAGTGTACCATGAGGAAAAAAAGAAATTATTTTAAGATTTAATAAGGATTGTCCTTATTAATAAATTCACATTAATATATAATAAGAATTTAAATTTATAAATTTAAATTGAGCGTACTAAGATATTTTTTGGGTTCAAATCGAATGCCCCACTTATTAGTCAGTCCTATTAACTAAATTTATTAACAATTTATCCTTTAATTTGTTGATATTAATAGTCCATTGTGTATATCATTCACTCCCCACCCCACCCCACCCCCCCAAAATAAATAAATAAATAAATAAAAATAATGTTATAATCAAAGAGTTAGACCTTTTATCATTAAATGTGTAATAAATCAAAAATTAACATTTATCATATCACATTATTGTGGATTGAATTGTAAAATAAAAAAAAAAATTTGTGTTCTTCAAACATTTTTCATATTTTAAATGCGCTAGATTAAAAATAAAATAAAATATATGTGTATATTAGAGGGTCCTTTGATAATGCCGTGACTTTATCAATGTCCTTTTTGATGTTACTGCGACGCTCACAAAATGCTTTCATATCCTCTTTTCTTCCAGATAGATGTAGGTGCTTTTTGACAATAAATCTTCAAATGCAAAATTACCTTTATGCAACTAAACACACCCCAAAAAAATGTATAGGCAGAATAATTCGTCAGGATTATGAAGCTATCACTTTAAAATAAAAAATTTATTAAGATGCTTCCTAATATCAAATCTATGACAGATACATTATTCTTATGAATGATTTCGCAGCAATTTTTTCAAGAATAACAATTTTCCCAAACTTAATTAACCGCAATACCAAATGAGGCCTTAGACGTGTAAGAATTGATCCTACTTCAATCAAAAGTTGGCCCAGCATGTGAAAATAACCACACAGGGTCTTTTGAAAAGTTGGTTATAATTCACTTTTCAAATTATATAACTCACTTTCCTTTCTCTCAAAAAGCTGATTATAATCAGCTTTTAACCAAAAAGTTTATTATAACCATCTTCTCAAAATAGCCCATAGTCTACTTGTAATTTGTAAATTGAAATGTACCGTTAAATATTTTATTCAATTTAACAATAAGTGTGAAAGACATGTAAGATATAAAGAAATTATATGTTCATTTTCAAATTTCAAATGAATAAATCGCATATGAAATATGTTAGTATATTATATGTATTATATATTAGTGCATAATATGTTAGCTGTAAATTACCAAGCTTTAATTATGTTGTTTTCTTAGTGCTTCCTTAGTGCACACTTTCTGCTTTCTTCTTTCGGCTCTCTTTGCTCCTTTGTACACTCTCTCCTCTATAAAAGGAGAGTCATCTTCACATTGTAAAGACACACAATCAATATACATACAATTCTCTATTTCTCTATACATTAAATCTTACATGGTATTAGAGCGAGGTTAAGAATCTAATAATTTCGCTGCACCGGCGGGCGGCAGCCTCGTCTTAACCGCCCGCCAGACCTCTACACATACCTTCACTCCGCTGCCACAAATTCCAAAGCAGAACTCCGCTGCCACTAAACCCAATGCAACATTCACCTTCTAGACCAGAGCATCATCACCATCATCCATCTTGGTCACCTCCGGAACTCCACACAAATTCCACATCCAGGAATATCATTCTTCTCTCTCTAGACTAGGGAGAGGTTAACAGTAACGTAGAGCCTAGCCATCTACGTATCATTGCTGAACTGAGGAACAATCCTCTCTCCACACATACAACAATCAACTCTCTCTCTGCAACTCTCTCTTCGGTCTTTGCAATTGGTCACCTCCGGAACTCCATACAAATTCCACATCCAGGAATATCATTCTTCTCTCTCTAGACTAGGAAGAGGCTAATATCAACGTAGAGCCCAGCCATCTACGTATCATTGCTGAACTGAGGAACAATCCTTTCTCCACACACACAACAATAAACTCTCTCTCTGCAACTCTCTCTTCGGTCTCTGCAACACCCAACAGATCATATCTTTATCTCTCTCCCTCTCGGATAGATCACACAGATACACATGCATGAACACACAAGCTCTCTCTCAAGAGGGTAATAATCAACACACATGGGCTCTCTTTTTAGCTCAAAGACCAAACCCATGGCTCTCTCTCTCTCAGGGGGAATAATACACAGATGGATATGCACACACTGAGGTCGGCTTGCATCTGGTTTTCACCAACCTCTCTCTCTCTCTCTCTCTCTCTCTCCATATGCAGCAATGGAGAAAGGGCAAACCTCCTCCATCGCAACATCCGCCGTGCCTTCTCTGATCTCCTCCGATCTGCTCAACCTGGTGACTTCCTCTTCGTTCACTACAGCGGCCACGACACCCGTCTCCCCGTGAGCACGAGACCGACATTGACGACCGTGCATCACCCCTCGACATGAATCTCATCGCTGGTGATGATTTTAGGGAGTTTGCAGACAAGGTACCAGAAGGTTGCCGCATTACAATTGTATCAGAATCGTGCCACAATGGCGGCCTTATTGATGAGGCTAAAGAGCAAATCGGCGAGAGCACCAAGAATTCCCATCATGGGAATGAATCGGGTCACACTTCCACTCTCATTATTCCCTCCACATGCACTCTCTTTTTTAAATAATTGTCCACCACTTTTGAACTCACTTACAACAATAATAATATTTTATCCCCATTCCCCTCGTCTACTCAAGGACACCCACCACTATGTCCACTTTCTAACCTATCATCCACTTCTTTATTTCTTTTTAATCAATTTTTCCTGTGCCTTTCACAACCACTTTTTGACCCAAAACATTTTCAACCCAAATTTTTTTTTTCTTTTATCTTATCTTTCTTGTGTCATGTGTATTCTGTGTGTGTCCAGCGTGTGTCTCTCCCCCATACCACCATACCCACCGTTTCTTCCTCTTGTATTTTATCCTATTTTATTTTCTTTCACAAGCACAATCGTATTGAATACTCAAAGTGCCCGCATACCATCACAGACTATTATTCACAAACCACCAAATTCAAGTTCTACCTTTCCATTGCAATACCAGAGCATTACCAATACATCACACACCCACACATAAAAAAAAAAAAAAAACACGAAAAAAAAAACACAAAAAAAAAAAAAAAAAATACAAACCAAAACAATCTCTACCCACAACCCACACCCACCACAAAAAGCCGGCCTTACTTTTTCGTCTCTTCAGCTGTTCTCTTCTTCTTGCCTCGATCTTGGGTGTCCCTTGACGGCACTGCCTCCGTGTTTCCCACGCCGCCGAGCACGTTCACTTCCCGTTGCTCCTCAAATGTCACATATGGCGGACCTCCGAATCGGAATATAACGGTGGCTTTTTGCTTCAGCTCTTTGTTTTCCGCCTTCAACACACATATCTCTGCTCGTGTATCCTTATACATGCCTTGGAGCAAAGCCAGTTGGGCGTTTAACTGCTGCACCTCATTTGTCCTACTTTGAAGCCGGTGTGTAGACAACCCATTTTTGACCGTCCTCAAGACTTGGACGTCACCGTTTGAACACTCGGTGATTGTCTTGGTTTGTGTTCGTTTTGAGTTCCTGGAGGTCTCGGCTACGCGCCTTGCCTCAGGATCTCCGAACTCGACTGTTCCGTGTTTGGTTTTGGCACCAAACACTTGTGTTTTTGCCTTGAAGGGTAGGGAATGGCTTGTTGGCCATACCCACATCCCACCGGCCTTCCCCTAGCATCACCGGCTGTTTATGGGTGCCACCGGCCATGGTTTCTTAAAACCAATGGCCGGTCGGCACTATATTTGGCCGACCGGCACTTTATTTTGTCGGCGACCTCTTTTGTTGGCCGGTGTGGCTCCTTTGAACCTTTGAGGCATGGTGCATGCCAGCTGTGCCAGCTGGGATGCACCATCACTCCTCCCCGTGCAGTTGGTGACTGTTTTGAACCCTTGACCCCCTAATTCCTTCTAGAAGAATGACCCCTTTGGCCAAGCTTGGCCAACTGTATTGGCTTCCTTTAGAAGCCTTGCCCCTCCCATAAACCTCCTGACCCCCTTGACCCTTTCTCTTTAGCTTAGCCATTAAGTTTCTTGGCTTTGCTTGGCCTATATAAGCACCATTCCTCTCCCTTGCTTAAGGGTTAGCCATTTTGGAAAGAAAACCAGAGCTCATATATATCTATATATCTGTCATATATACCCTCTCTCTAGATTTTTCCCTCTATCGCCTCTTGTGTGTGTGTGTTTTTAGGCCTAAAAGTGCATTTGGACCTTACTTTTGCACTAATACACACACCATTACACCTTGCTCCGAGATTGAGAGGCTTGGAGGGTTGATTCTTGAGCTTTTGGACTGATTTTGATCAATAGAGAGTGGTTGGATCATCTGTTCTTCAAGGGTAATCACTTTGCTTTAGTTTCCCCAAATTTGCACTAGATTTCTACCTGTCTTGCATGCTGATTTAGGCTTTGTGTATAACATAAAAAAGTCTTATATTTTCTTGCTTTAGAACTTTCATTAAGGGTGTTTTGTGGTTTGAGTTCAAACTCACCCTCTTAGGCCTTATTTGGCCTTTTTGATGCTTCCTTTGTGAGGCTTTGTTTGCTTGAGTGTTTTAGTCTTCTCACCACTGAAAACCAGTGATTTTTCAGTGGAAAGGAAGGTGGTTTGAAGTCTTGTATAGGGGAGGGACACCCCTCTCCCTTCATTGCCTCATTTCCTTGCCTTTTGGCTAAAAGGGCAACATGCATGCTTGATTGATTTTGGCCCTATTTAAGAGGTTTTTGGGTGTCTTTAGGTCATATGTAATCTCTGTTTTTGGTCGGATTTGTGCCCTTTTGCATGCTTAACATACTTGCTTTACATTCCTCTATTTGGCATAGAAATGCATTTTGTGTTTAGGCAATGATTCTTGCATGTGTTAGCCTAATTTCATGAAGGTATTGGCATCACTTTACCATGTTTAAGGTTTGTTGGCCATGTGTTTCAGTCATGCTTGCCATGTTTGGTGTCATCTCTTTGTGTTTTGGCTTGTAAGCCTTGAGCATATTGGCCTCTAGCATGCTTAGCTTAGACCATACTCATGATTTGGCATCATTTAGGATCGTATTTCAGTCCATAAATCATGTTTGTATGTTTGCATATGTGACCTCTTTCATGCTTTGAGGATATGCCCTTTTGTGCCTTAGCTTTAGGCCCATTGACTTGCATGTTGGCATGAGTGTTTGTTCATCATTTTGGGCACTTTTGGCCACTGATTTGGGGTGGATTGAGGTCTGCCCCTTTATGGTTTAACCCCCCCATTGCATGTTTGTCTCATGTTTGTTGCATGATTGCTTCATTAGGTGTTGTAACATGATAATCCTATTGCTTAAATTGTCCATGTTTGCATTGCATTTGCATCTTGCATGTCTAGCATTGCATACTTGCCATGATAGTTGCATAGCATTTGGCATGCCTTGTATCTTAATCTCATGTTGTGTCTTTGAGTCATGTTTGCATAACATGCATTGCATTACTTGGTTTGGGGTGTCAAACCAAGTGTGAGGGTTAAGGAGCGTTCATACTACAAGTGATGTAACGCCTCTTAACTCTCGGTCACCGGGGCCCTTGACTTCGACATGATAGGGTCTTGGTCCTCATTTGTGTGTTGCATGTATTTTCACATCAAATGGCAAGCTTGATCTCTTAGGCTATCATGCACAATTGATGGCTCAAGGATCGAGGGCCATGTTTCCCTGAGTTCAACACATGATGGGGAACATGGCCATGCTTACATGTACCTGAAATTTCATGCCATGCACTGCTTGTCTTCCGTTGCTGTCAAAACTGTCTTCTACAGGAAGTTTCTGCCGACCGGCAACATTTAGTGCCGACCGGCCATTAGTGAATGGCCGATAACTTCATCAGCAGCCGATGGAAATTCTATATGGCCAGTGGGCATTTCCTCCAGCCGATGGTATTCTAAAGTGTGCAAGGAACCTGTCCCAGGACTTTGGCAGCCTTTGGAGAAGCAGGGCAGTGTAAAACAGAGGCAGTAGTAGCATGGCACGGGTTTTCCGGGCAAGACGGACTCGAGCATGCATCATTCACGCATTCCGAGGCAGGGCCGAGGCCACTTTCTTTACACTTAATTTGTTAATTAATTAGAAGTTTTGTAATAATTAATTCAGTATTATTTATTCGGATTGTAATATTTATTCGGACCCTCCAAGCGAGGGCAATTGTGTAATAAGTGTGCGTGAGTGTGTGTATGTCTTCCAACCCCACGTCTTTCTTCCCTTTTATTTACTAGCTTTCGATGGTTAGTTTAGGGCATATTTAAATTAGCATACCTTATGTTATGCATGCGTGCATCCATACATTTGTTTTCCATGCACCGGGCTCGGCACATCACGCTAACTGCATATGTATTTCAAATTCCAAGATGAGTACTTGTTAATTGCAGCATTTCACATGCCATGTTTAGGATAGCCGAGCCTATTATAGCTGCATCCTGTATGTGTTGCATTAGCCATGTTTAACATGAATTAGGATTATGCATATGATTACTAACTAGTTTCTGTTTTGGCTTGGAGTACTCTGTAAGTTCTTATGCTTTAGCATACCGCATGCGTGTGAGTGTTGCCATGACAACATGATTACCATGAGGCTAGCTGCTTATGTGATATAACTGCTTGAATGCCTGTGGATGGAGGTCAAATTACCTAAATTGGAATAAATGCATTAAAACTGAGAGTTTTTAAGCCTACTGGATAGTGGCAAAACCATCTTTTCTAAAGCCCGCTCGAGGGTGGCAAAATTTGCATTTTAGCCTACTTACGAGTAGCAAATCATTTTCAAAACAAACATGAAATGTTTTGTTCCAATTCAGGCAATTTGGTCTATACTTGTTTGCTGTGCGCATAACATAGTAATTCTAGGCTAATAACCGGAATAAGGGCATGTAATGTTTTCAAAACAAGATATCACGGTTAGTAGAGGCCGGTCTTTGGATCGGACGAGAGGGGGTGCTCATAGCTGACCTTCCCCGATCGTACTTAAGTTCCCGAGCCGAGGCAACTTTGGTGATGACGGACACGTGGCCTTTGGCACCGAGTTAGGGTTTCCTAAATTCCCCCAAAATAAAATATTTAGGTGGCGACTCTGTATCTGGCGAAGCAGTCCATGTTTTGCACTTCTTTCAAAAATCTGTTTTCTCAAAACGATTTACCAGATTTGGACACTTTGGTTCAGATTACGAACCGTGACACAAATCGAGTCCGAAGTATGTGAGGTCCCCATGGCGTTATTCTGATTCTGGCGACTCTGCTGGGGAGTTAGAGAACTTGACTCGAATTCGTGATATCCTGTTTTGACTACACTTATGTGTTTCTTTGCATTGCATGTGCATTGGTGCGCCTAGGACACCGTGTTGGCCATCTGCTATTCCTGAGTGGTTTGCTGGAGGCTTGTGTTGTTAAGGCATGACTATAAGGCTGACGGTTCTTGCGAGCTCTGCCCGATGTAGAACACAAACCCCGGTTTTACCGGGGCACCCTTTTCGACCATTCGACCTAGTGCATATTCGGAATCTATAGTGACCATTCCAAATTAGGACAGGTCGCTTACCCGATATAGGTTGTTTGAAACTGCTGCGTGCGTAGTGAAACCCTAGCTCCTTACAAAGTAGGACAGGGAAACCCTACCCCAACATAGGGGTGTTTTGGCTCTCTTGTACATGCTATATGCTTTTAGAGTATCTACAGGAAATGCATGTATCAGTTTGCAAAATCAGTATCGAACTGCGGGCATCGATTTGGGGATTGATTCTACGAGGGTGTCGGTTTTGGGGCGATTATTCAAGAAACGATGATCGATTTGAGGGACAGTGTGTTCGGCTTATTGGCAACGTGTTATGATACCCAACCATGTGTTGTATGTTTATTTTGCGCCGTTACGCTGTCCGATTGACTGTTTATTTATACGCTTTATTTATCTTTTTGCTAGGTAGTTGAGCATAATTGCTTCCAACCCAGCAGATATTCCCCAAGCACTCTGGACTAGAGGTCGTCGACTCCATCGATCTAAGGATCTGATAGACGGACAACCAGTGTAGCACTCTCTACCCCCGGTTACTAGACGGAGGACAGCTAGGCAGAAGACATCAGTTCAACAGTCAGTACAGAGGGCTTTGTCTACCCCACCTGTCTGATGAGGGACGAGAACTCCGCTCCTCACGAAGGAACACACACCGAGAATTGATCGAGCGAGCAGTATGGCTAGCTTAGAAGAGATGGTGCACCAACCAGAAAGCATGAAAATGATGCAACGAGGATCTTTGTCCGAAGCGACGAGTTTGCCAAGCAACAGGCCACGGTTATGAATGAACAAGCAAAGTTAATTGTAAGGTTACAGCAGCAAGCCGGAGCCTCTGCTTTGCAACAAGTTCCTCCCCCACCAGGAGTTCCAAACCTCGGGGAGACGGCCGATGCTCAGAATGATGCAGAACTTCCCACAGGGTCGCCTCCACCCCCAATCCTCCCCCAAATCCAACCTCAATTATCAAAGACACCCACCAACTTACCAGACTCTCCCTTTGAGTTTGAAACTGATCCCACCGCTCTAAAGTTGAACAAGCTTGAAAAGCTGTTTAAGAGATCCCAAGGAACCAAGACCATCTCCGATATTGAAGATGGCTACACTGACGCGGCTGTAACGCTGTCCGACAAATTTAAAATGCCCTATATTGATCGATTTGATAGGTCCGGGGAACCCATGGTGCACCTGAGACTGTTTTCAGATATCCTAAGGCCAATGGACCTCAGTAGACTATAGAAGATGTCTTTGTTCGGTCGGACCTTCTCAGGTGTGGCGGCCATATGATATGCCAAGTTAGAAGATGATGTCAAGAGAAACTGGGACGAAATGGCTGAGGCCTTCATTGCACAGTACTCATACAATACCCAAATCAAGATTACAACCTGTGATCTCGAGACAACAAGACAGGAACCTAAAGAGAGTTTCTCAGAATTCGTAACCAGATGGAGGGCCAAGGCTTCGATGATGACCTTAAGACCTACAGACAAAGATCAAATTCGGATGATTGTGCGCAATCTTCAGCCGAAGTTGATGCAAAAGATGATTGTACTCCCCTTTCCTACTTTTTCTGACCTACATGAAATGGGGGTGCAGATTGAGGATGCCTTGAAGCAAGGTTTAATTGATAACGACCGTGAGCAACCCCGAAGGACTTTCAACCGCAACACTAATGCAGGCCTGAGTGGCACTACAACTACAAGAGCCTCCGAAGTGAGCATGGTCACCACCAACCCCCCTCCGAGAACCACGGCAGCTACACCATTCTCCGGTGCGTCCGGAAGTAACCCTGTGACCAAATACCCACCCAAAAATACGTAACCTTCGCTCCACTTTATATGCCCTGTCCAAAGCTCGGGGTTTTAATCGAAAAAGGGCACTTGAAGCCCCTAGAGCGCGCCCTTACGGTAAAGACTCCGCTACCCACAACCCAGCCAAGTATTGCGCGTTTCACCAACAGCACGGTCATGACACTGATCTATGCTTCTGATTACGTCATGAGATTCAAGATCTCATCGATAACGGGGTGATTCTGCCGCCCGAGAAGCCCAATGTTACTACAAACCCTCTCCCCACACATAACCAAGCTCCACCACCCAAAAAACTCAATTTCATTCATACTGGGGTCGTGTCCTACGATCCTAGTATCTATATCACACCTTCCCACCTGCCTAAGCCGGAGGTATTCCTTCCTGATTGCACTGATTTGTGCATGATGGACATCTCCATAACCCAACCTAAGCCAGCGGTGGTGACTGCCGAAGACAGGAGAGAGGAGGTCCCGAAGGAGAAGAGGATTGTTGAGCCAGAGTCTGCGGAATCTGGAAGTTGCATTGCGAAGACATACAGTCCGGACGACTACAATTCACCAACAGGCCAGGATAGGCCATATATGAAACTACCAACAGAGGGAGAGCTGTGTGTGATCCAAGGAGATAGTTTGGGACAGGGAACAGGTGATTTAACGGCTGTGGGGGAGGATCTTGCCAATCTCCAGTTTTACAGTGACCAAGACCCAGGGAACGTGGCAGCTAGCTGGTATGATTATGAGGAGTCGGCAGAGGCTACGGGATGGTTAGACGATCAACCAAATGTGGTAGAAGGGTTTCAGCTAGAACGGCGCCCGGCAGAGGCAAGAATGTCAGTGACAGCCGGAAAGGTTGAAGAACAGAGTGTATCGCCGGAGAGCGCCGGTGTCAAGAATTTCGCTCAGGATTGGAGCATTTTGAATACGGGAATAGCTGAACAGTCGGTTGCATTGACACACCTAGAACAGGAAAAATTTGAAGACTCCGAGAGAATCAGGAAGGCAAAGGCCCATATGGGGACTGAAACTGCTGTGTGCATAGAAACTGAGAATGCCGCAAGCATCTGGATGGAAGGTGCTGCGAGTACAAGAACAGCCATACCAGAGCCGGACAGATGTTTGTCAACTGTTGATGGAATGTGGTGGGAAGATGAGGGCCTGTGTCTTGCCCACACAGATGAAGATTGAGGGAACAACCAACCTGATAACACCTGGTACCTTGGAGAGGTCGACCATATGACGCGGAGTGGGCGGTATTTCAAACCTCCACACCTAGATCAACCAGAGGCCTCGGGGAAGGATAGAGAGGTTGAGAAGCAAAAGGAGAAGCAACTTGAAGAGGAGGCTGTACTCAAACAGTTTAAAAAGATACAAGCAGACATCTCCACATGGGGACTGCTCATGGCATCACGGGTGCATAGACAAGCTGTCTTATCAACCATGGACAAAGCGAAGCTTTCAATAGAAACCACGCCAGAGCAGCTGGTGGGATTAGTCTTTCCGGGAGGAGCTACCCCGACGTTGACTTTTTCTGACAAGGAATTGCCACCCGAGGGGGCAGACCATAACAAACCTCTCTACATTTCCGTGGAATGTAGGGATAAATGGATACCGGTGGTTCTTGTTGATACCGGATCCGCCATCAACGTTTGCCCGGCAAGGACAGCGTATGCAATCAGCTTAAAAGTCACGGATTTTGTACCAACAGCCCAAGTCATCCGGGCGTATGACAATACAAGTAGGGAAGTGATGAGAACAGTTAAAGTTCAGAATAAAGTTGGGCTGGGACAGCATGAGATAGATTTCCATGTCTTGGAGGTGCCTGCAACTTTCAACTTGCTTTTAGGGCGGCCGTGGCTGCATCAAGTGAAGGCAGTATCATCCACTTTGCATCAAATGGTGAAATACCCCTATGGGAAGGGAGTAGCCATTGTTTTTGGGAATTCATCAATCCATCCACCACCGGAGGTATCCACGCCTGTTCTAGAAATCGAGCATGGCATGGAGGATCTGTTTATATTAGGATTTACCCTAGCCGAGGCTCGGGTTGTACAGAACATCATGGCTACTACTGAGGGGATATATGTCAGTGCCCAAGCAGTCTATCTCATGAACAAACTCCAACATATCCCCGGGATGGGATTAGGAAAGAGCGGCCGCAAGGGCGTCGCAGCATTGGCCGAAGTGCCATACAACCCCCACGCCTTTGGCTTGGGTTATCTGCCCACCAAGGAGGATTGGGTAAGAAAAGGAAAGGAGATGGCTGGGAGAGCCAGGGCGAAACAGATAGGGAAGCCCTTTGAGTTGATGCACCGGCCCATCCGGGGTACCCTAAATAGACGCTTCGTCCGGGAGGGAGAGAATTTTCCATTCTGTGGTTTCCCAGAGCCGTGGCTGAACGCAGAGAGGAAACGCGTACCAGGGTTCGAGATCTTCTTTGACCTACAGTTACCTGGGGATGATGTTGCCGAAGAGCAGACAGACCTAACAATTGAGGTTGAACAGAACAGGAAAGTGGAGTCTGAGGACGCCGAACTTGAAATGGGGGTAGCACTGACATGTCTACTTTCAGATCCTTCGATCGACCAGTTGTGCTTGGGGGATAACTCCTCGGTGTCCATGATTGGGAATGAAACGGCTGCGGGCCTACCATCAACCATTTTAGATGCATCCATCGCACCCTCCCTCACCTGGCAGTACGAAGAGGGATTTACGCCGAGCGAGACCGGGTCAGTAGTGAGTCGATCGATTCCTCCGAATCTGTTGAGTCGAATCAGTTCCACCGACCGAGTCTGAGTCCCAGATTCTGGGGTGATAACCTGGATGCCACAGTCCTATCCAGGTCGTTTTTTTCTTTCTCTTTTAAGTCTGTTGTAACAGAAGAATCGGACGGTTTGGAAGTACATAATGAGAATGATATGAATATGGTTTCCGAGTACTTTTCTGTGCCTTTGATTTATTGCTTAAATCAGGACTTTCAAAATTTTGATGAAAACGACGAGGACGAAATTCCTCCGATTTTACAAAGTTTAATTGAACAAGAGCAGGAGAGGTTTGTCAAACCTTTAGTTGATGAAATCATTACTGTGAATGTTGGTACTGAGAAGGACCCGTGGGTGGTCTAGATCGGGTCCACGTTGTCTTTAGAGGAACGCGAGCGTTTAGTCGCTTTATTAAAAGATTTCAAAGATGTTTTCGTGTGGTCCTACGAAGACATGCCTAGAATCGATCCTGAGATTGTACAGCACCGGATCCCTCTCAATCCCGAGGCCCGACCTGTCAAACAGAAACTCAGGAGGATCCACCCTGATTGGGCCATTAAGATCAAAGAAGAGGTCACCAAGCAAATCGATGCAGGCTTCCTGCTGGTATCCAAATACCCGACTTGGTTGGCCAACATTGTTCCAGTACCGAAGAAGGATGGCAGAATTCGGGTATGTGTAGACTTCAGGGATTTGAACAGAGCCAGTCTGAATGACGACTTTCCCTTACCACACATTGATGAGTTGGTAGATTTCACAGCGGGGCATGCTTTGCTTTCATTTATGGATGGCTTCTCAGGCTATAATCAGATAGTAATGGCACCCGAAGACCGGGAGAAGACTGCATTCACCACCCCGTGGGGTACATACTGCTACAGAGTAATGCCATTTGGGTTGAAGAATGCCGGGGCTACTTATCAACGGGCAGCGACCACAATATTGCATGATATGATCCATAAAGAGGTTGAGGTGTACGTAGACGACATGATTGTCAAATCCAAAGAGAGAGAAGGTCACTACACCGCCTTGCAAAAGTTTTTCCAAAGGATCAGAGAATTTCGGCTGCGGTTGAACCCTCAGAAGTGCACATTCGGTGTTACAGCAGGAAAAATGCTAGGGTTTCTGATTATGCAAAGGGACATCGAAGTCGACCCTTCTAAAATCAAGGCCATCTTAGAAATGCCACCACCAATGACTGAAAAAGAGGTGCGAGGCTTTCTGGGTAAAGTGCAATTCATAAGACGGTTTATTTCAAAATTAACCTTAACTTGTGAACCACTTTTTGGTTTCCTGAAGAAAGGAAAGAAATTCCAGTGGGACGACCGATGTCAAGCAGCTTTCAAACAAATCAAAGAATATTTACAAAACCCACCCGTATTGTCACCACCGAAGCCAGGGAAACCATTGATATTGTACCTTTTGGTAACTGAGACTACAATGGGCTGTATGCTTGCACAAGAATCAGAGGATAAGGTGGAGAGAGCCATCTACTATCTGAGCAAGAAGATGCTAGATTACGAGACTCGTTACACTCCGCTGGAGAAAGCTTGCTTAGCTTTGGTATGGGCTACCAGGAAGCTGCGGCACTACCTGTTAGCTCACTCCGTAATGCTGGTTTCACGACTCGATCCTATCAAATATCTTTTCGAGAAACCAGCACTTACGGGTAGGCTAGCTCGTTGGCTGCTGTTGCTTTCCGAATTTGATCTAAAGTATGTGACGCGCAAGTTTGTGAAAGGGAGAGCAGTAGCGGAGTTCCTTGCTGACCACCCGGTCGAAGGGGATGAAGTAGTTGAGTATCTATTCCCAGATGAAGCCATTTTGTATGTTGAAGACGAAACTTGGACAATGTACTTTGACGGAGCGTCAAACCAGTATGGGTATGGGATAGGAGTGTTACTGATAGCGCTCGACAATTCCCGTATCCCTTTAGCATTCAAGCTCCAGTTCAAAGTCTCAAGCAATGAAGTAGAATACGAGGCATGTATTGTCGGTTTGGAAGCGGCTCTAGAACTAGGGGCAAAACGATTGGATGTTATCGGGGACTCCAACCTCGTTGTATCTCAAGCAAAAGGAGATTGGAAGGTCAAAGAAGAGAAAATGATAATTTACCACCAGACCTTGGATTTGTTAATTCCTCGGTTTGAAAAGCTGAACTTCACTTATCTAGTAAGAGAGAACAACAGGTTTGTAGATTCACTAGCAACTCTATCTTCCATGATAGACATCCCGTCCGGAGTCCGGATGCGTTCGATCATTATTGACCAGAAGTTTGTGCCAGCATATGAGTCGATATCTGCCATAGATGAAGCTCAGGATGAGAACCCCTGGTATTATGACATATGGAACTTCTTGGAGAAGGAGACGTATCCACCAGGGGCAAATGCCAAAAATAAAAGGGCAATCAGGAGAATGGCTGTTCAGTTCATCATCTGCGGGGGTAAACTGTACAAGAGAGGTCATCTGGGAATGCACAAGCTGTGTGTAGAAGTGGAGAAGTCGAAGCGCCTGATGGAGGCCATCCATGGAGGAGAATGTGGCGCACATATGAATGGGGTAATGCTGGCATGGAAGATCCTCAGACAGGGTTATTATTGGTCCACCATGGAGGAGGATTGTGTTGGCTTTGTTTGACGATGCCATAAATGCCAGATCTATGCAAACCACATGAACATCCCACCGTCAAGGCTATACAACATGACTTCGCCATGGCCATTCTCAGTGTGGGGAATCGACGTGATTGGGGCTGTTACTCCAAAGGGGTCGAATGGGCATGAGTTCATCCTCGTCGCGATAGATTATTTTACAAAGTGGGTTGAGGCCCAATCTTATGCAATATTGAAAGCTTCATATGTCGCGAAGTTTATCAGGAATAACATTATCTGTCGCTATGGGGTCCCGAACGAGATTATTTCAGATAATGGTTCCCACTTCAAGAAGGAGGTAATTGATTTGTTGGAGAAGTACAATGTGGCTTTTCATAAGTCTTCCACATACCGCCCGCATACCAACGAAGCAGTTGAGGCCGCCAACAAAAACATTAAACACATATTGCAGAAGATGGTGGAAACCTACCGGGATTGGCCAGATAAGTTGCCGTTCGCTCTGTGGGGCTACCGGACTTCGATTTGAACTTCTAGTGGGGCTACTCTGTATTCATTAGTCTATGGGATGGAGGCCGTCCTATCGATCGAGATCGAGGTTCCGTCGTTACGAGTATTGGCTGAGTGCCAAATAGCCGAAGCATTAGCGTGAAGCGTGTTTGAGGAACTCATGCTCTTCGATGAGAAGACTAAAAGCAACAGATCATGTTCAGGTTATCGGCAGAATCGCCAAGCTTTCAACAAGAAGGTTAAGTCCAGGAACCTAAAAGAAGGAGATTTGGTGCTCAAAGACAACCGAGCTCCCATCCATGACCCAAGGGGCAAGTTCAGACCCAATTGGACTGGTCCCTACATCATCAAAGCTATCTGGTCGGGTGGAGCTGTGGTTTTGATGGACCTAGATGGCCTGGAGTTCTCACAACCGATCAATATGGACAAGTTGAAAAAATATTACCCTTGAGAGGCTCCTTAGGCCGAAAACCCGAAAGGGCGACCTAGGCAAAAATTAGAGCACAAAAAATTAGAAAATAGAAAAACTGAGCTCGCAAGGTTGAAAACCCGCAAAGGGCGGCCTTGGCAAAAGTTAGAGCGTAAAAGGAGAGTGAAAATACTCGAGTGAACCGAAGCCGAAGTAAGGCTTGATTCCCATCTTTGGGATACGTAGGCAGCTTTATCCTGAAGTTCAGCCACAAACTTTTCCCCGATCAACTTTGTCCATTTGATCATCTCAGTCATCTTTGTCCATCAGCATTCATCGTGATCTCCGGTGCAGTGCTTTTCAGACTAGGGGCAACTTTCTGTTGCCGTAAGGTGCTGCGGTGCTATTCAGACTAGGGGCAACTTTCTAGTTGCTGGGATTCGGGATTGTATACCTTAGTGACAAATTTCAGGCATGTTCAGTTCTGATCCATATCGAAAATGGTTTTGAAAAGTTTTAATAAAAGTTGACTTTGTTCAGATTAATCTTTTTACAACTAAGACCATTTTTGGACCAAAGCAGAAAATTTTCAGTACCACAATCTTCAATTTCATTGATTTCACTACAGAGTTCTCCTGCTCTTGCATACAATTGAAGTTGCTTTTTATTACAATCATAAGGAAAACTTGAAAGTTCTAATAAAGCAATAAACTCGGGGCATAGTCAAGTCAGGTGCCCCTGCGCCCCCTCCCAGAGCTGGTCGAAGTCTCTGATACCAATCTAGGCCCATTCTGCACCTCTTCATTGAGCCAATCCCAACATTCATCAGACAAAGTGCAATTGAAAATGGGAGCGGGGGCCAGGAGCTCTCTGGTTCTCCATGCTGTAGCATATCGGGCAAGCTGTGCGCCTCGGATCGGGAATGTGGCTGGGTACTCTATCTCTTCTGGTGGACAAGTCTGGTCATGACCAAATTGACGACGGATCCGGAACGGAAAATAGAAGACACAGTGAGTCAGGTCAATCAGCTGAATCCCAAGTTGGCGAGTCATACTGTAGCTCATTGCCGGTAGATTGAGCCAAGGACATCGCCAAGCAATGCGGTCCGCTGACAAGCTACACATCCAGTCGAACCACCAACCCTCATCGAGGGCATCGACTAGGCATTGCCTGAAGAAGTAGCCACGAGCTGAGTAAGCCGGGCAAGAGTCCACAACCTGCAATTTATCCACCAACCACACTTGGGGAGGGAGGAAAAATGAGAGAATATAGAATAGAGAGGTGTACGATGAGAGAAAAGTAAGAGAAAGGTTTTGTGAGAAAAACTGAGCCCGAGGGCCGAGTGATGTGAGCAATATATATGTGAGATTGGGTGGGAAACATTACCTGCAGTAATAGTGGACTCCCCGCAAATCTGGCTGTCTCCTGACGATAGAAAGCATCCAAGCCCATCAGCGTTTCGGCCAACGCCATGGCAATACAGCTCTTACCCTCTTTCAAACCTTGGGTAACTTCAATTAATCGGATGCTAGATCCTCCAGAACCCGAGGCAAATAAGAAATGAGATAGCATACACAAACAGAGTGCGTGTTATCGAAAACCTTGCCAATGACGGTCGCTGCGGTCACCGGTACCAGACAAACGGCAAACCAAACTCGGAATATCCAGCATTCCCTCGCAAATTAGAGATCGAGCATCAGGTACGAAGAACCTACACATTTGTCCTAAGGCTTGGGCATGGCCAAAACGGGGTTGGGGCAAGATCTCTTCATTACGCTCAGACTCCGTTAAGACTTGAAAATATTCAAAGGTAGGACATACCTCTTGCCCGCCAAAGCTAAAAACATGCGTCACCGGATTCCAAAACCATGCCGCGGCATGGAGAAACGGAAAGTGCAGCGAGGTACGACCCAAAACGAATAGTGCG
Source organism: Camellia lanceoleosa (assembly GCA_025200525.1). Taxonomy (NCBI): domain Eukaryota; kingdom Viridiplantae; phylum Streptophyta; class Magnoliopsida; order Ericales; family Theaceae; genus Camellia; species Camellia lanceoleosa. The sequence goes on from CM045768.1 coordinate 17,608,767, forward strand.
TTTATGCCGAAACCCCGAAAATTTAGCTTTTCCGAGCCATCCAAGTTGTTAATCCAAGCTGCAAGATTTTGGGCAAGAAATTCTTCCATTTGGAGTAAATCAGTGTTGAAATGAGAAAAACCACGAAGCTGGGGCCTTTTGTAGGAGATAAGGTTAAATGGAGGACAAGTGTTAGCATTCTGCTGGTTCCTACCATTTTTGGCCGACCGGCCAAATATAGTGTCGACCGGCCATTATTGTTGGCCGGTGTAGTCCTCTCATGGCCGGTGGCCTTTCCCTAAGGCCGGTGGTCTTCCCTTTGGTTCCCTGAGTTGTTTATGCTCAGAGGTTGTGGAATCCCACCATTTCCAATGCCCTCCAATGATCAATTTTTGAAGGGCCACGTCCATTTGCTTATCGAGTTGTTGTACATTTGTTTATCGAGTTGTATTTCACTCTCTTTAAGTCTTCGTGTTGCTTATCAAGTTATACTCGCACTTAGTTAGCTTATCGTGTTCCCTTGTTTTTGCTTATCGAGTTGTAAGTCGGTTCGCTACCTGATTATTACGATGCAAATGCCTAAATTTCAAATGAATTTCAGTATCATTCACATTGTCATGTGATGCCTTGCGATGCGATGTATAGAATGTGCAAATGTAACATCTTTTGAATCAAAATAGCAATTTCATTTCCGACATGTGTTTTGCAAAGAAATACACAGTTTTGAAATACGTCGATAACAAGCCTGCCTGACGCAGTGCAATGTGCTTGAACTACCAGTAAAAAAGGAAAGTAAAACAAAAGGAAAGTAGGGCAGCAGAGTGTCGGGTTTGCTACTGATAGCCTCCCATCATTTTTCTTAAAGATTGATGCACCACCTGCGCCCTTGTTCAGGGTCAACTATATGATTTGGCACCTTCATTATTCAAGATATCGCAAGAAAGCGCGCCTTTTGGTAGGTTTTCTAGTTAACCTCAGGCCATATCTTTTTGAGCGACGCTCCATATGTGCGAGGAACATCCCTTCCCGTATCCTTTTGCATCTTGTGAGCTCCACAACATGCTTCAATTGTATGGTGTTGCAGTGCTTCACATCACACGCCTCGAGTTTCTATACACATTGCCTGCGTAGACCGCATGTTTTACTTACATGTATTCAAGTTCTTTTCTTACATGCCTTACTTGCGTAGACCGCATGTTTTATCATTACTTGCGTAGACCGCATGTTTTCTCATTACTTGCGTAGACCGCATGCTTTACTTGCGTAGACTGCATGTTTTCTCATTACTTGCGTAGACCGTATGCTTTACTTGCGTAGACCGCATGTTTTCTCATTACTTGCGTAGACCGCATGCTTTACTTGCGTAAATCGCATGTTTTCTCATTACTTGCATAGACCGCATATTTGTAATTAGTTTCATTACTTGCGTAGATCGCATGTTTTGTTTGTGTAGACCGCAGGTTTTACTCGCATAGACCGCATGTTTTACTTGCGTAGACCACATGATTTACTTGTGTAGACCGCATATTTGTAATCAGTTTCATTACTTGCGTAGACCGCATGTTTTGTTTGTGTAGACCGCAGGTTTTACTCGCGTAGACCGCTTGTTTTACTTGCGTAGACCGCATGTTTCGTTTGCGTAGACCGCATGTTTTGCTTATGTAGATGTAGACACCCCATTTTTGACCGTCCTCAAGACTTGGACGTCACCGCTGGAACACTCGGTGATTATCCATGTTTGTGTTTGTTTGGAGTTCCCGGAGTTCTCGGCTACGCGCCCTGCCTCAGGACCTCCGAACTTGACCGTTTTGTGTCTGGTTTTGCACCAAACACTTGTGCTTTGCCTTTGAGGGGCAGGGAATGCCTTTTGAGGCATCCCCACATACCACCGGCTGTGGCTAGAGGCCATCGGCTGGATGGTGTTGCCACCGGCACTATATTGTGCCGGTCGGCACTCCTTTTGGCAAAATGACCATTTTGCCCTGCCGACTCCCGTACAGCTGCTTTATGAGATATTTTCAGACAGCTGTATCACCTTTTGCTCCCCTCCATACACGTGTATGGAGGGATGAGCCTTTAGTTTGCTTAGCTTGTAAGCTTTGCTTGCCTATAAGAGGAAAGCTTCTCCTCTTGGCTCAAGGTTAGACATTGAAGGGCAAAAACCAGAGCTTATACATACATATATATCTATATCTCCCTCTCTCTCCTCTTGTGTGTGTGTTTTTGGACCAAAAAGTGTGATTTCACCTTACTTTTGCACCATTACACACACTACTACACCTTAATCCGAGATTGGGAGGCTTGGAGGCTTGTTTTGTGTGATCTTGGACTGGTTTTGATCACTAAAAGAGGGCTGGACCTTTTGTTCTTCAAAGGATCTTCAAGGGTAAGAACATCACTTTAGATTCCCCATTCTTGCAACTAGTTTCTACCCCTCTTGCTTTGTGATTTAAGCTTTGTGCATAACATAAAAAAATCTTGTTTTTACTTGCTCAAGAACATTCATTAAGGTCACTTTTGCATTTGAGTGAAGCCTCACTCTTTTAGGCTTTGTTTTGGTCCTTTTGTGCCTTTATTTGGAGCATTGTCTAACTTCAGTGTTTTTGGTCTTCTCACCACTGAAAACCAATGGGTTTTCAGTGGTGAGGGATGTTTGAAGTCTCATGTAGGGAGGGACACCCCTCTCCCCTTTGTCCACCTTTGGCTTTCATTCTTGGCTCATGAGGTAGCATGTGTGCATGCTTGCATTTAGCTTCAATTCAGAATTTTTTTGAGTGTTTTGGAGCATGTTTAACCTCTGTTTTTGGTCGGATTTGTGGCCTCTAGCATACCTCTCATACTTGCTTTGAAATGCTCTCTTATGCCTAAAAGCATGCCATGCATGTAGGCCATGTTCTTTGCACATTTTAGCTTGATCCCATGAGGGTGTTAGCATCATATTACCATGTATAAGGGCCGTGAGTCACCGATTTTGCCATGTATAGTGTGCTTGACATGGTCGCTTTGTATTTTAGGCTTTTAAGCCTCATGCATTTTGGCCCCTAGTATGTTCTACATTGATCACCCTCATGATTTGGCATCATTTGTGACTTTATTTCAGTCGATAAGTCATGTTTGAATGTTTGTATATGTAGCCTATTTCATGCTTTAAGGGTGTGCTCATGTATGTCTAGGACTTGGCATTGTGCATGCTTGCATACTTGGTGTATTTAGGGGCTGCCATGTGGGGGGAATTCGGGTGTCATCTTGCATTCTAATGCTCTGTTTTTGGTGGCCTAATCCATGCCATGAGTGGCTTCGGTAATGATGGAAAGATACTCTCTTTGATGCCTTAAGTTTAGGCTCATTAATTTGCATAATTTGTATAACATTTTGGTCACCATTTTGGGCATGTTTTGCCACTGTTTTGGGGAAGCTTGAGGGCTGCCCCATTGTGGCTAAGTCCCTCATTGTATGTTTGTTATATACTCGTTGCATGTTTTCCCCATTAGATGTTATAGCATGGTGGTCTTGTGCTTGATTGGTCCATATCGGCATGATGATAGCATCTTGTACACTCTAGCATTTTGCATGACTAATGTGTTAGTGGTGTGATACTTAGTGTGCTAGCATCCTAATTTCCATAATACATGTTTGCATGTTTGCATGAGTTGCACTTCATTACTTGGTTTGGGGTGTCAAACCAAGTGTGGGAAATAAAGGGGTGTTTGTACCTCAAGTGACAAAACACACCTTCATTCCCATGTCACTAGGGCTCTTGACCTTAGCATGATAGGGCCTTGGTTCCCATGTTTGTGTTGCATGCATTTTTTACATCAATGTGCAATCTTGGTTCTTTAGGCTATCATGCACCAAGGTGCACAATTGATAGCCCTAGAACCAAGAGCCATGTTTCCTTGAGTCCCATTCATGATAGGAAACATTGGCCATGCATAAATATGCTCAAAAATCCAATACCATGCACTGCTGCTTGCTGTTGCTGTCAAACTGTATTCTGCAGGAATTTTGTGCTGACCGGCCGGAAAGAGTGCCGACCGGCACTTTATCACTGGCTGACAGACTATTTTCAGAGCTTTCCGGGCCACCGGTGGCACTCAGAAGCATGCAAGGAAGGTTTTCTGGGGCTTTGGAAAATTTTGGAGAAGCAGGGCAGTGAAAACAGAGGCAGCAGTGGTGCGGTGTGGGTTTTTCCGGGCAAGTGGGATTCGAACATGCATCATTCGCGCGTCCCGAGGCAGGGCTGAGGCCCCCTTTCTTTTATTTACTTGATTTAATTTTTGTAATAATTTATTCATTTATTCTTTGGACTGTATTATTATTTTGGTCCCTCCGAGCGAGGGCGAATTTGTAATAAGTGTGTGTGAGTGGGTGTATGTCTTCCAATCCCCATTTCTTTCTCCCTTTTATTTACCTGCTTATGTTGGTAGATCAGGGCATACTTACTTTAGCATATCCTATGCAATGCATGTGTGCATTCATGCATTTGTTTACATGCATCGGGCTCAGCACATCATGCAAACTGCATCGTACTTTCAATTCCAAATTGAATACGTGATAGTTGCTGCATCTCATGTACCATGTTTAGGGTTAGCCGAGCCTACTCTAGATTGCATCTATGCCTGTGTTGCATTAGCCACTTAACATGACCTAGGACACGCATGTTTGCTAACTAGTTTATTGTTTTGGCACGGATTACGATGTAAGTATTTACGCTTTAGCATACCACACGTGTGTGAATGTTAACCTGACAGTATGCTTACCATGCGGCTAAATGCTTACATGATAAACTGTTTGAATGCCTGTGGGTGTAGGTTGGATTGCCTGAGTTGGAACAACTCGTTGAAATCCGTATTTTAGCCTACTTGCGAGTAGCGAAACCTAACACGTTTTTTTTCGAGACAAAACGGATATGTAATGTTTAGTTCTAAGTTAGGCAATCTAGTCTATACTTTTGTGTTGTGCGCATCACATAGTAATTCTAGGTTAATAACCGGAATAAGAACGCATAAAGTTTTCAAAATCAGATATCACGGTTAGTAGAGGCCGGTCTTCGGACAGGGCGAAAGGGAGTGCTCATAGCTGACCTTCCTCGATCGTACCCAAGCTCCCGAGCCAAGACCACTTTGGTGATGACGGACATGTGGCCTTCGGCACTGAGTCAGGGTTTCCTAAATTTCCCATTTTAAAATATTTAGGTGGCGACTCTGTAATCTGGCAAAGCAGTCCATGTTTGGCACTACTTTTCAAAAATCTGTTTTCTCAAACGATTTGCCGGATTTGGACTCTTTGGTTCAGATTACGAACCGCAACAAACAAAAGGGAGTCCGAACTATAACCGAGGTCCCTCGTGGACGTGTTACAGTAGACCGCATACTTATGTTCAAATTCATCGATTGCGTGGACCGCATACTTTACTTACATGTGTTCAATATTCGTTACTTGTGTAGACCGCATGCTTTACGTACATGTGTTTGTACCTTCATGGCATTGTCATGCCTCCCACTTGATTTGCGTTGTCCCGCATTTTTAATTGCGTTATGTGCATGTTGCTAATCACATTGTACCTGTTAAGTTTGTTTTCTTTGCAGGCATGATATTGTATGTACGGTTCATTTGCGACTGGTAGAACCAGACAAACCGGACAGGTATTGTAGCCTCCGCGTGAGATGTATCGAGAATCGCATAATTCTCTTACATCTTTTCTGCATTGTAGTGTAGTTTGGTGTATGCTAGCTTAAAACTGTTGCATGTGTGCTTCGTTACAGTTTTCTTTGCATGATCATGAGTTATGCTCGGCTTCGTGCATCGTCTTGCATTTTGCCCCTGCCTTCGGGCGCATATCTTGTTTCTCTTGCATGTTTGTCCAAGTCTTCGGCCTTGTCAAAAATGGGTCTTCTCTGGGCTTTGACATTCACTCCTGTCATTGTTATGACTTTCGAGTTCTGTCAAAGAGGGGCAACTGTAGACACCCCATTTTTGACCGTCCTCAAGACTTGGACGTCACCGTTTGAACACTCAGTGATCGTCTTTGTTTGTGTTCGTTTTGAGTTCTTGGAGGTCTCGGCTACGCGCCTTGCCTCAGGATCTCCAAACTCGACTGTTCTGTGTTTGGTTTTGGCACCAAACACTTGTGTTTTTGCCTTGAAGGGCAGGGAATGGCTTGTTGGCCATACCCACATCCCACCGGCCTTCCCCTAGCATCATCGACTGTTTATGGGTGCCACCGGCCATGGTTTCTTAAAACCAATGGCCGGTCGGCACTATATTTGGCCGACCGGCACTTTATTTTGCCGGCGACCTCTTTTGCTGGCCGGTGTGGCTCCTTTGAACCTTTGAGGCATGGTGCATGCCAGCTGGGATGCACCATCACTCCTCCTCGTGCGGTTGGTGACTGTTTTGAACCCTTGACCCCCTAATTCCTTCTAGAAGAATGACCCCTTTGGCCAAGCTTGGCCAACTGTATTGGCTTCCTTTAGAAGCCTTGCCCCTCCCATGAACCTCCTGACCCCCTTGACCCTTTCTCTTTAGCTTAGCCATTAAGTTTCTTGGCTTTGCTTGGCCTATATAAGCACCATTCCTCTCCCTTGCTTAAGGGTTAGCCATTTTGGGAAGAAAACCAGAGCTCATATATATCTATATATCTGCCATATATCCCCTCTCGCTAGATTTTTCCCTCTATCGCCTCTTGTGTGTGTGTGTTTTTAGGCCTAAAAGTGCATTTGGACCTTACTTTTGCACTAATACACACACCATTACACCTTGCTCCGAGATTGAGAGGCTTGGAGGGTTGATTCTTGAGCTTTTGGACTGATTTTGATCAATAGAGGGTGGTTGGATCATCTGTTCTTCAAGGGTTCTTCAAGGGTAATCACTTTGCTTTAGTTTCCCCAAATTTGCACTAGATTTCTACCTGTCTTGCATGCTGATTTAGGCTTTGTGTATAACATAAAAAAGTCTTATATTTTCTTGCTTTAGAACTTTCATTAAGGGTGTTTTGTGGTTTGAGTTCAAACTCACCCTCTTAGGCCTTATTTGGCCTTTTTGATGCTTCCTTTGTGAGGCTTTGTTTGCTCGAGTGTTTTAGTCTTCTCACCACAAAAAACCAGTAATTTTTCAGTGGAAAGGAAGGTGGTTTGAAGTCTTGTATAGGGGAGGGACACCCCTCTCCCTTCATTGCCTCATTTTCTTGCCTTTTGGCTAAAAGGGCAACATGCATGCTTGATTGATTTTGGCCCTATTTCAGAGGTTTTTGGGTGTCTTTAGGTCATATGTCATCTCTATTTTTGGTCGGATTTGTGCCCTTTTGCATGCTTAACATACTTGCTTTACATTCCTCTATTTGGCATAGAAATGCATTTTGTGTTTAGGCAATGATTCTTGCATGTGTTAGCCTAATTTCATGAAGGTATTGGCATCACTTTACCATGTTTAAGGTCTGTTGGCCATGTGTTTCAGTCATGCTTGCCATGTTTGGTGTCATCTCTTTGTGTTTTGGCTTGTAAGCCTTGAGCATATTGGCCTCTAGCATGCTTAGCTTAGACCATACTCATGATTTGGCATCATTTAGGATCGTATTTCAGTCCATAAATCATGTTTGTATGTTTGCATATGTGACCTCTTTCATGCTTTGAGGATATGCCCTTTTGTGCCTTAGCTTTAGGCCCATTGACTTGCATGTTGGCATGAGTGTTTGTTCATCATTTTGGGCACTTTTGGCCACTGATTTGGAGTGGATTGAGGTCTGCCCCTTTATGGTTTAACCCCCCCATTGCATGCTTGTCTCATGTTTGTTGCATGATTGCTTCATTAGGTGTTGTAACATGATAATCCTATTGCTTAAATTGTCCATGTTTGCATTGCATTTGTATCTTGCATGTCTAGCATTGCGTACTTGCCATGATAGTTGTATGGCATTTGGCATACCTTGTATCTTAATCTCATGTTGTGTCTTTGAGTCATGTTTGCATAACATGCATTGCATTACTTGGTTTGGGGTGTCAAACCAAGTGTGAGGGTTAAGGAGCGTTCATACTACAAGTGATGTAACGCCTCTTAACTCTCGGTCACCGGGGCCCTTGACTTCGACATGATAGGGTCTTGGTCCTCATTTGTGTGTTGCATGCATTTTCACATCAAATGGCAAGCTTGATCTCTTAGGCTATCATGCACAATTGATGGCTCGAGGATCGAGGGCCATGTTTCCCTGAGTTCAACACATGATGGGGAACATGGCCATGCTCACATGTACCTGAAATTTCATGCCATGCACTGCCTGTCTTTTGTTGTTGTCAAAACTGTCTTCTACAGGAAGTTTCTGCCGACCGGCAACATTTAGTGCCGATAGGCCATTGGTGAATGGCCGATAACTTCATCAGCAGTCGATGGAAATTCTATATGGCCGGTGGGCATTTCCTCCAGCCGATGGTATTCTAAAGTGTGCAAGGAACCTGGTCGGATGCTGGAGGGAGGAGGAGGAGGAGGAGGACTGGAGGGGGCACAATCATTGGGGGAGGAGGAGGAGGCGGAGGCGGGGCTGGAGGCGGTGGTCGGATGCTGCGACGATCGAGGCTATGGCGGGGCTGCGACGGGGCTGCGATGATCGGGAGCTGCGACGAGTGGGGCTGCGGCGGGGCTGCGACGGGCCTGCGACGATCGGCGGCGCCTCTTCTCTCTCTTTCTCCCTCCTCTTCTCTTTTTCTCTTCTCTCTCCCTCTCCTCTCTCTCCCTCTGCACAACGTCAAAAATGGCAGAAAAAAAGGAAAAAAAAAAAAAACCTAATGCCCAAAACGACGTCGTTTTGGGCATTAGGGGCATTCGGGGCGCGAGATTTCGGACACCAAATCATTTATCTATTTTGATATGATACAGTATTTAAAATGATATAATTTGATAATTTTATATTAATAGTACAATTATAATTTCTTTTATTTTGCTCACACAATGCCCAATGAAAATAACAGCGTGGACCCACAATGAGAGGCGTGAAAAAAAAAGTCTTGTTAAACTGTGTCATTTTGCACTAGCTCACTGTGTCTCTGTATGAAGATCTCTCGTGCGGAATCCGGATCCTCGGTAGCGCTACCCTGTAGCACTCCCCTGTCGCTCCCAAAACAACGTCGTTTTGGGGGCAGATTTTCAAAAAAAAAAAAAAACGCAGAAGAGGGAGGGAGGGAGGAAGGAGAAGGAGAGGGAGGAAGGAGGGAGGAGGGAGGAGGGAGGAGCTCGCCGTCCTCGTCCCTCGCCGTCGTCGCCGCCATCGCTGCCGTCGTCGCAGCCTTGGTCGCAGCCATGGCAGGCCGTCGCAGCCGTGGTCGCAGCCATGGCAGGTCGTCCGCTCGTCCCTCGCCGTCGTCGCCGCCATCGCTGCCGCCGTCGCAGTCGTGGTCGCAGCCATGGCAGGCCGTCGGAGCAGCTCCACCTCTCCGCCTCCTCCTCCTCCTCCCGCAATATTTATGGCCCCCTCCAGTTTAGTCCGGCCAGCCTTTCTCTTCCCTTCCTCCTCCTCCTTCCTTCCTCCCTCCTCCCTCCCTCTCCTTCTTCTTCTCCTTCCTCCCTCCCTCCCTCTTCTGCGTTTTTTTTTTTGAAAATCCGCCCCCAAAACGACGTCGTTTTGGGGGCGACAGGGGAGTGCTACAGGGTAGCACTACCGAGGATCCGGATTCCTCTCGTGCAGTCTTGCCTTAATTGTTTTGGTGCGCCACCAAATGTTTTGGTAGATTCTCCTTAATGCACTACAAATAAAGATCAGTTGCAAATCTATGTTATATATATGCATTCTTTTTATTTTTATTTTAATCAATAAAAGAAAATTTATTGACAAAATATTAGTATAAAGCAAGAATTACATCAATAATGGTGAAAGCAAGATTGCATTATAGAAAAATTATCTAATCCGAACTAGGTTGGCACTAAGAGACTTGCCCAATCATATATAAATACAACATTGCGAGATGGTGAGAAACCAACCAGAGAAATTATAATTGTTATTTTATATCACCATCTACTTGTATATCTATAATTGGTGCCATGTAACCTGAAGAGATTTGGCTTAGTAGATGGAGAAAGCAATTAAAGGGCTTATCATCTAAGAGATTGCAGGTTCAAAATCTACAAAGGCCAAAAATTTTAAACCTTGGAGCTACTAGAGATTTATCCAGTCGTTAATTTTAGGGCTCTGAGATTTTTAGTTAAGGTGCACATAAATTGACTCAAACACCCGATTATTAAAAAAAATAAAATTTGGTGCCATATTTAATTTGTTTGAAAGGTTTTACAGAAATAATAAAATCAAATCATCATGTTTGATTCAAAAAAATTGAGTCCATTTTAAGTAAATTAATTATTTTATTTTTAGTATTTTTTTTTAAATTTTTAGTTAATTTTTTTAATATTTTACGTAAATTATTTATTTTTTATTTATTTTTTTTTGTAGATATAACTAATCTAAATATATTTAAAAGTATAATATTTATGATTTTTTTTAAAAAAAATCACCAAATAAAAAAAATATAAAAAAATGAAAATTTACATCTCCTTAATTTATCATTCATAAATGACCCCTAATGATATGGCATTGAGGTTAAATCCTACCTAATAAAATGTTTCACAAATTAAATTTGACACTTATCAAATACATTATTAAAAATAATTTTTAAAAATAATAAATTAAATGTTTTAAGTATTTTTCTTTATAAAAAGGACACGCAATCATGATTAAAAGAGAAAAGATGCCACGTTTATTCGTCGCAACGTTAATCACATTTAAAAAATAAAATAAAAATGATTGATAATTTGAATTTGTATGACTTGAATGATTTGAATATATCAAAACAACGCCGTTTGACTTTTAAAACGATATAATTTTAAGACATTCAAATTATTTTGTTATAAAAATTTAAACTATCAAGTATTATTGTAAAAAAAATGCTGTACCCATTACAAACAAAATAGTGAAAAAGGGTCGAGTTTGATTTTGCGTTGGAGTTTGGGTTAGACCACTCATTAAGGCAACGTGGCTGGCCCAACACGAACTTTTTGGATTGGGGTGTTTCCGAAGGGCAAAAAAATTATTTTATTTTATTTTTAATTTTAATTTTTTTTATAGTTTTGCCTTTCAAGAACGTTTTCCAACACAGAACAGTGATAAATTGAGGCCTCGATTTATAACTTTGAGTTTTAGTTAAAAAGTAAAATGTCACGACCCCATTCCGCCCCTAGTAGAATGGTGCCGTGATGGCCAGTAATCCGAGATTACCGAAGGCCAACTTTCAAAATTCACACACAATCAGAGTATAATTTATGGGGCTTACATGTGCGGAAGCAATATATGTAAATCAAATTAGTCCCTAAGAGCTGTGCTTAGATCAAGTGGAATGGCATACATCATTACATAGCTTTACAACTTGAATACAAATAAGGTAAAATACATTTTTCATCTTGATCAAAAGGCTTCTCAAGCCGACATAACAAAATACATGAAGTACAAGTCAAGAAGCATAATCTTCAAGGTTGTCGACATAAAAATTGCCGACGTAACATGCATCAAACATTATCTTGCAAATATCACATCTCGGCGTCACTGCCTTTATGCTAAACACCTACATATATACATAGAGAGGGTGAGCTTGGATACTCAGTGAATGGTACAAGTAATAAAGGGTTAAATGAATAATTCCCGAGGTCCTTGTCAAAACAATACATATATCATAGCTTGTTCAAAGCATATACTTGGCATAACTTGTATCAAAAGATGTACTTGAGCTTTCAAATCTTGCTGGGAGTTTAATAACATCTACTTAATACTTGGGGTGATGACATTCCGGACAAAACAAGGGTTAATCGCCTCGGAATCGAGCACGCCCGTCCATAGACCGTCGGTGGCCGATGTCTTTCAAACATGATGCTACTTAGGCTTAGAGTCCCCTAGCATGGGAGGACTTGTGCCACAAATGCTTAAAGTCCCTTGGCACGTACGGACTATGCTACTTGGGCTTAACGTCCCCTAGCATGGGAGGACGGAGTCATCCGTTCATAGACCGTCGATGACTTGTGCTACAAAAGCTTAAAGTCCCCTAGCACGTACGGACTTGTGCCACAAATGCTTAAAGTCCCCTAGCACGTACGGACTTCCCGAGAATGCCACCCAAAACGAAACTTATACTTGATATGCAAAATAGGGGTAATCATTCATTCTTAACAAATACTTTTCAAAACAAAGCAAAGCAAAGCTTATCAAAACATGATAACATAGCTTTATTAAAAAATACCACTCACTTAGTTCTTGGGACGTCGGGATCAAAGCAAAGGTCCAAGTCTTACAAACACATGGCAAGGTCCACTGAATGCACTTCTCAAAACAAGTCTTACATGCATGCAAATGATCTCGGGAAAACATGTTGGGAGTTAAAACATTGTTTTACATGTCAAGAAGACATGCTGGGTACTAACTAGGTCTTTGCCGAGGTCCCACACCTCTTGGCCGAGGTGTGGTCCCGATGGCCACATACAGGGAAATGAAGTCGGGAAAATCTGGGTTTCCCTCTTGATGAACATGAAGAACATGAAGAACATAAAGAGCGTGAATGCTAAAATCATAACTTGTTTATGCAAATTTTGGGATTTCATGCTATGAGTTGGAAAACATGGACCTGGGTACCCATACTTGAAGATCTTGGGAAAACAAACACAAAAACATTGATCTTAATGCAAGCCTTCGGATCAAATCATGGCTTTTCCTCAAGAACACATGAATATCATATTCTCTTTCTAAAACTGAACTTCAAAGCAATGCATGGCTTTCAAAACATGCTAGATCACGAAATGCAGTTGGATGAACAACAAGAACAACAAGAGCAGATCAAGAATCTAACCTCAAAACACGGATCTAACGGCTCAAGGTGTGAAGATCAAGCTTGGAATCTACTCTCACTCAAGAACTCTTCTTCCTTTCTTCCTAGAGCTTCTCTTTCTTCAAAGGCAAAGATATGGAAATGATATAGTTTCTCTCTCTGCCGGCTGATTTAACACTCAGCTCGGACATGTGGCATTACCGAATTAGTTCTCCTCAAAAAGGTGATTGAAAGACAAGACAAGACTATGACAAAGTGTATTCAACAAGCTAGGCGACAAGGCACTCCGGCAAGCAATGATCTTGGTTGCGGACAAGGCATAGGCAAGTAAGGGAACAATGATCTCGGTTAGGAAGGACAACACTTGGCCTAGCTGTGCCACACCTCGGCCTAGATGTGCCACACCTCGGTCTAGGTCGTACCAATCCAGGAACAAGATCACTTGGGTGCAAGGATAACATCTCGGCCTAGATAATACACATCTCGGCCTTGGTGATAAACACCTCGGCTTAGATGATGACATCTCGGCCAATATGCCTTGGTGAAGGTGGAGGTCAATCAAAGTGGTTCCAAGATGGTTCTAAGCTTAAGGTGACCTCGGCTTGGAATAACCTAGGCTTGGCATGACCTAGACTTGGCATGACCTAGGCTTGGGGTCAGCAAGGGAGGAACAAAGCATGCACATAACACTTAGGCAAAACATGATAGCATCAAGACAAGACAAGAACATTTACCTAGGCAAAACAAGTCTAAGTCTACAAATGCAGGCTTAACAAGACAAAATCATGCAATGCACATGAATATGACTAAGATATGAGTGTGGGTTATTACATAAAAAGTTACTAAGGTCAAGTTTGGGAAGTTTCAAAAAAGTCAAAAAGTTACTCAAAAAGTTAAAAAGTTAACACTATTTACCAAAAGTCAACAATTACGGCTGCACAACTCCCAATTCTAATTTTCCTCTACAAACCAATTTTTACAATTTTTTATTACACATTTTTTTCATAAAAAGTCAAAAAGTTAACCCGAACATCCATATTTTTTCCCTCAACTTTTTAGCCCAAAAAGACAAAAAGTGCACTTATTTAGTACACCCCAAACAACCCCTAAGTTGTCATATTAAATTCTTTATTTTTTTACATATTTTTTTATGAAAAATTACAAAATTATTAAAATAACTAATTCTGCACAGTATGGTATGTTCATTGTTTGTATGAATGATGCATATACAATCTTGATCTTGGGCTTATATTCAATAAGCTTGTATTTGGCGGATTCTATTTGCATTTAAAAAATTATTAAGTAAAGATTCTATTTGCACCTAAAAATTATTAAGTACGTTCAATTTTTTAGTACATTCTATTAAATTATTTTGTGTTGCAATTTATTCTCAATACACTTTATGTTTTTTTTTCCCCTCAAATTACCTTTCAGGATATACCTAAATATTAAACAAATAAAAAATCTTAAATTATATAACCCCAAATTACAAAAGCTTTAAAAGGTTCTAACTGATTGCTTAGGTCAGATTAACAACTTGAAATCGGGCAAGGTTGTCTATATTCATTGTTTGTAAGTCAATGGACTGTTTGTATTGCAAAAATGCATCGTAATGTTGTTCAACCCCGCACACGATGCAGCTAAAACTACCTTGTTGTTGGGTAGTTAATTTTGGTGTTTTGTTTGAATCTTTACAAAATATATATAAGTTTATGTTCCTAAAAAAAAATGATTGTTTCTTGGATGTCATACAATATAAAGTGAGATACTCTTGTGAAAATTCAACAATTTTAAAGTCTTAGATATAACCACTCAAAACAACAAGTAATATATGCTTAAAATATATAATATTTGTGAAATTAAAATTATCACACTTCTTATTATTGAATTCGTAATCCAACTTGTCAAATTGAATAAAAATCGTATCACTTAAAAATATTTCTTCTATTCTCACTCTCTTTACATACACCCTTTTCGTTCTTGTTTTCATCCATCATTTAAAAATCACTTCAATATATTCTTCGTCAACAAACTCAAGCAACAAACCGGGAAAACAATAATAGAAACGACACATACATACAAAACTATAGGTAATAAATTTTCATCTGGGCAAGAATTTCATTTACGCTGTGTTTGGTTGAGAGATTTGGGGAGAGCTTCGGAAAGATAAAGGAAAGAAGTGTGTGAAATTAGGTAAAATATAAGTATGTTTTATTCACATTTCACCTATCATTTTCATTTTTCTTTCCAAATTCCTCCGAAATCCTCCAACCAAACACAACATTATGGTCCTCTGTCGAGAAGAGACAAATGATAGGTCTCACATATTGATAAACTACACCTATGACATCATTGCTAGCTGTATAATATTATAGCTGTACATTATTATACTTACCTATTTGCATTGTAGATATATCTCTATCTTTATACTTATCTATATCTCCTTGTATCTTTATCTTCTTCTATACCTATTTAGGTTTCTTTTCAGCCTATATATACAGGCTTCTCTTATTGTATTATTTATTCAATTCAATATATCAGAATCACTCTCATAACATGGTATCAAATCCTAGGGTCCTCTCCTAGCCTCTTCTTATTCTTTATCACAATTTTTTTTTTTCCTGTCTGGCAGCTTGATTCTGTCTCACATTGGTTTCTATTGGGTTTTGCGTTACTCGTTCATCCCTGTTTTCACATTTGGACTATACCAGCCTCTTCGCCTCTTTAAGACAAAGCCAACATTACCAGAATCACCTCCATCAGACGCCGCACGCACCTCCCAAAGATAGGTCATGCGCTATGACACTTCTTACGCGCTAGCTCCACGCGCCTTCTGCTCTCCTGCCTTGAGCTATCTTGCGCCACGGTTTCACCTGCTAACTTGAGCCGCATGTTTTGACATTATTGCTGACGTCAGCCCTGCTTTCCTATGTACCGCTTCCCTTGATTGCTATCGTGCTCTGTGTACACCTCTGCTAACGTGTGTCACGCTTTTTTGTGACGTCAACCCTTTCTGTGACGTCAGCCCTAGTTGATCAGCTCAATCCAACAAGTTTGACCAGCTGATTCCTTGCCTCTCTGGTCATTTTTTTGGCTTGTTTAGACCATATTGTGCACTTTGTATCGCCTCTAAATTCCCCAGCAGAGTCTCCAGAAATTATAGCTTGGATTTTTGTGCTCCTTTTGGATACGACTAGCCCTATAGTTCAGACTCCTGTGGTTCGGAATCTGATTTCACAAAGTGCAATGTGAAACAGTGAAAACACAAAAAGAATCCAAATCCGGCAATTCTTTTGGAAAATTGACGTTTGAATCAAATGCCAAAAATGGACTGCTTTGCTAGATTTCAGAGTCGCCACCTAAACATTTATGGAAAATTTAGGAAACACATGACTCGTGCCAAAGGCTACTTATCCGTCATCGCAAAGTGTCTCAGTTCGGAAACTTAGGCACGAGAGGGGAAGGTCATGAATTGAACACCCCATTCGCTCGATCAAAGATCGGCCTCTTCTAATTATGATGTGATTCTTATTTATATTATATTCTCTTGTTCTAATTATTAAGCTAACCTTACTATGTCTTGCACATAAGTATAGACTAATTTTGCAAAAGTTTGAACATTTTAATTTCATTTTTGTTTTGAAAATCGATTTGAATACGTGTCACTTGAAAAAAGCGAGTTTGTATGTACATTAATCAATTTGTCCCACTTTTAGAAATTAGCCTTCATCCACAGGCATTCAAACAAGTATATCAATTAAACACTCAGCCTCATGAAAAGCATGCTCGATATGACAACACAAATATACTATGTGATATGCTAAAATAATAAGTACTCACCTAGTACTCCAAGGCAAGCCAAATAGAGAAGAATGATTAGAAAACATGCACATTCCTAAACAATGCAATGTGACTAATGCAACGCACATATTATGCAATTTTTAATAGGCTCGGCTATGAGTATGGTATATGATTGCATTCAAGACATGCTATTAAGCACATATTCTAGTAATGAATTTGAACATTGATATTGGGTTAGTATGATGAGCCGAACCTTGGATGCATGCAAGACAATGAATGCAACGTATAAGAATGCTAATTTGAAAAATGATGCGCTATACTAACCATCATAAGCAAGTAAGTAAAAAGGAGAAAGACGTGGGGTTGGAAGATATACAACTTATTACATATTTGCCCTTATGCAAGAGGGTGCGAATCAAAGTCCGAAAGTCCAAATTAAACTAATTATTACAAACCAAATGAATAAATAAGCAAAGAATTAACTAGCTAACTACTCTATTACAACAAGGTTAATCATGAGAAGTAACCTAACTATCTAAGTTAATTAGCTATAACAATTACAAATAAGCAATAATGATAATTACAACACTAATAATTAAAAAGACTAATTGTAACAACAATAATAATTACAATGCTAATAAACATTGAGGTAAGCAAGGATGCATAAAGGTTGCATGCACAGTGTCCAAGAACAACTCTCTTGCTTAGGCACATTACGCTTCACTTTCAGCCACTGCCTTCTATTTTTTGCAAAATATACTGCTGACCAAACATTGATGGCCGGTCGTGCCTCAATGAGGCCCGGCTGGGCCCTAAAAGGGTTGGCCTTGCCTTAATTTCATGCAAATTCCTATTTTGTGCTCTGAAGTGAAAACAGTGTAGACAGAGTTATTCTAGACTCTGTTTGTCCCTCCCACACTTCTTTGTCATAGGAAAGCCTCGAGAGAAGGTTGGAATTGTTTCCAAAACCATCAATGAGCAAGTTGATTGCTTGATGATTTTCGATACAATTTGGACAAAAAATCAATAAATGAAATGAACAACAACCACCCTTCCATCCTATCATGGAGTGAACTCAAAGAGGGAAGTAGAGACGCTTCAAGGTTCATCAAAGCATTATGAATTGATGTAAGACAACCCTTGACACAATGGACTCGGCATAACATTCGGCTGAACCCGAAGCAATATAACTCATTTTCTTTATGTGGGTTGGTTCATTTTAAGCCAAATTCATTAGTCTTTGCTATCCTTTAATCCATTAAGTCCAAGGTGATTATTATGTCTACTAATAGATCACGTGTGCTAAGTGAGAAACATGTCAAACGGGAGATGATTCTCAACATGAGCAAGAGACTATGCCGTTGACAATGTACCTCCGTAGAGATTAAGCCATTAAGCATAAATTTCTAGTTCATGTTTTAAATAACCGTGAACTGATTGAAATACTCTCAAATGAAAGAAATGAATGGCAAGTTGATTATTAAAATGAGGTTCTTAAACATGAAAATTAGCTAAAGAAAAGCTTAAAACAATATACAACAAGCTATGTATGCAAACTTATGAGACAACAATCAAGCTAATCAAAGCACGAACTAACTAAACAATCTAGGACCGCCCTAAACCAGCCCTTAATAAATGAAAAAAAGTGGCTCAAAGTGAATAAAAAGAGCCTACAAAGCTAAACAACAAAGAGAGAAAACAAAGCTAGTAAGTAAGAACAATGAGGAGTGGTTAACCCCTCCACTTTTGAAACCTCAAAGCATGATTCTTAGCCCTTTTTTAAACTTTGAAAAATAATTTAGAAAGCAAAGAAAAAGAGTGTAAAAGCAAGGGTTTGAGCTATAGGTAAAGGCGTAAGAAAGAGTGTTAGCTCTTTCTACCCTTTTGGTAGCTTTCCAAACCTAAACTTAGACACTTAAAGGGAGATCAAAACAACACAACACTACAAGAACTAGATAGCAATAGATAAAATAAGAAGTAAAAGAGAGGATGACTAGCTTATACCTCTCATAGAAGTGAGATTTTGTTTATGAATCCAATTAAGTCCCAACACACTCTCAAGCTTGAATTATGGTGTTCAAGGCTCAACCAAGGTTCCTAGGCTCAGGGGTGAAGGTGTATATAATGTATGGATAAGGTGATAGGCTTGCTCAAAGGGTTGCTTGCACAAGAAGAAAGAGAAGAAGGAGCTCTCAAGAAGGTGTAGAGGCTTTCTTTAAATTCTTCAACCCTCAAAACAGAGATACCACTTCGTTTTTATAGAATTTGAGCATAAAAGATCATAAATATCTTCAAAAATGGACAGCTGGCAGGCTCTCGCCAAGAATAGTGTTTCTCGCTACTAAGGCACCACCGGCCCTCAATAGCCACGGCCGGTCCTCAATGAGGCACGGCCAGGCTTCAATGTGTTCTCCTATTTTTCTGCTTCAGACTCAGCATAGGTGGCACAATGTGTAAAAATGGATTTTTAGAGTATAAACAGTGGGAATATGGAAGATTTGGGATTGTTTCGGAGCTTGAACACAGTTCCTTCATTGAGACCTTGGACTACACATAACACCACTTTCATCATCGAATGCACTGGGCAAAGCGCTCGAGCCTCGCGGATGGTCAAAAATGGGGTGTCTACACATACCCTGACTGTTTTCGGCCTCTTAAATCTGCTGGTGTATTCTGTCTTGGCCAAATCCATCTCTATAAGGCCTCTTCTTCTCTCTTTTTTTGCCTTCTTTAAGTATCATGGATCGTCCGAACAACATCCATTCAATCTTTGTTACACTTTATGGGTCCAACTATGTTCTCTGGGCCCAAACTCTCTCTGGATTCATCAAAGGGAAGCGGCTTTGGCGTATTATCACTAGTGTCTTTTCTAAACCCATCCAGGAAGAAACAGAGACTACATCTGCTTTCGATGAACGTCATGATGAATGGGAAGGCAAGAACTACTAGATTATCACATGGTTCCGGGCTACTTTTGTTTCTTCTATCAACCTTTAGTTGGACACTTTCAGGATGATGATTCTATTACTTTTTCTGTCAAAGCAATTTGGGATTTCTTGAAGGAGCGTTATCAAACCACTGGACATGCACACCAATATCGACTGTTGCAGACTCTTCATCACATGCGCCAGGCACCAGTCATTCTATCAATGACTTCTTATCCCAGATGTCGTCTGGTTGGGACTAGCTAGCTCTTTCTAAACCTACATGGGCACATTCTGAGGACTTACAACTATTTATTACTTATCGAAATCATCAACGACTATTACAGTTTCTTATGGCTCTTTATAGCACTTTTGAGCCCGTGCATGCTTATTTGCTCCATCGTTTGCTCTTGCCCACTTTAGAGCAAGCAATTACTGAGTTACTATCAAAGGAGAATCGTTTTGGGATTCTGTAGACACCCCATTTTTGATCGACCTTAAGACTCAGACGTCACCGATTGAGCGCTCGGTGATGTTGCATATTGTGCTCGTTCAGAAGTCTCAGAGTCTCGGCAGTGAGCCCTGTCTCCGGACTTCCGAACCCTTTTCTGTACTTTGTCTTGGTTCGCGAACTAGGCTCGGTTTTCTCTGTTTTTGTTCCTGAAGGGAGGGAGTGGTCCCGTAGACCATCTCTCAGTGGCCATGGGCTACTTTTCGTGGCCGTAGGCCATTTTGCCCATTTCGGAGCCCGGTTCCCGGTTTTCAGAGCCGTCAGGCCATGTGCCTCGGTTCGGGACCGCCTAACCATCTCCGATTGCTCTGATTTTTGGCATGCATCTTATTTGCTCCCTTTTGAGGGACACTGGGGTCCGAGGGACCGACTTCGTGGTCGAACACCACTCTCGGTGCCCAACAGTTAGTTTTCGGGGTCCCGAACTGCGCGTTTCGGCCCCCGAACCTTCATTTTGCATCGGTTTGGGCTCATTTTTGGTGGAGGCCTTATTTTCATGGTTAGGAAGCTTGTAGGAGGGTGGGAGGCCAGCAATTGTTTTGACAACCAACTTTTTGTTTGGTCAAAAGTGGTTCAGCATGAATCCGGGAAGGAGAAAAGTCTGCGCGGCTTCACCGAAATGGGCGTAACTCTTTGCACAAGAGGAATCAAAATATGAGGCCACCACCATTGGAAAGCTTACTTCCGGGGCTTCATTTTGCTCTCAAGAATCTCCTAAGTCCGGATTCGGGGGGAGGAGATATGGTTGGTTGAAGTCTGGTTAGACCGAATATGCGCGGCTTTACGGAAACGGGCATAACTTTTTCCACAGGAGGAATTTTGATGCAAGGTTTGCGGCATTGGAAAGCTAACTTCAAGGGCTACATGGCCTACCAGTTTTATGGCTTGGACCTTTTGACCCTGGCCGGCCGGCCATGGGGGGTGGCCGGCCACCTGCAACTAAAGTACCTAGCCGGCCTGCTTCCTCAGTGAGGGTGTATTACAGCTGTATATCTGTTTTCCCCCCAAAATATCTGTACCCGGGGGAAGCTTTTGGAGGGAAACTTGGTGTCATTTTCCTCCTACCTTGCTCCCTCTCTTTAGCCTATATAACCAGCTGCCCAACTCTTGTTTTGGGGTTACAAAAAATCCCTAAGAGGCCTCACATTCATATCTCTCTCCATCTCTCTCAAATTCTCAAGTTTTGGTTCCATTTCTTCATCATCATCAAGCACCACCACCACTACTCTATTTCCAGCAGCTAGGAGAGCTTTCCAGCAGCTAGGAGGCATCCATTCTTCAAGCAAAAGGCAGCCAAGACTTGTCTACAAGGGTAAGTTGCCATTTCCCCCTTTTGTAGCTCATTTTTGCACCATTCTTCTAGCCTATTTTCATGTTGTTTTGAGCTTCGACCCTAACTGAAAGGGTCATTATTTTGAACCATTTTACATGATTGTTGAAGGGTTCAACCCTATTTGAGATCACCATCTTGTACTTGCTTCAATATCATCTTATATGTCACATTTTTGCATGAAATTTCTAGCCTATGAGTGATCTGTTTTCGAGCATAATGTAAACTGTAAGAGGGCCTATTTTGAGCCTCTCTTAAACATTAAAGAAGGGCTCAACCCTGTTTGGGGCCCCTATCTTGCACTTGCTTCATAATCTCTCCTATTTACCGTAAATTTGCATGACTTGTTTGGCCTATATTTAAATTGTTTTGGAGCATGTCATGAACTGTGAGTAAGCTTATTTTGTGTCCCTCTATAACATTATAGAAGGGATCAACCTTGTTTGGGGCCTCCATGTTGTACCTACCATTATACCCCTCTTTGGCCCCCATTTTTGCATGCTTTTTTAGGCTTATCTAGATTCTGTTTTGGGCCATAATCAGAACTGGAAGGGGTCATATTTTGACCCCATGGACATATTTCATTAAGGGTCTTTTCCTGTTTGATGAATGTTTGGCCTACTTCATGTTATACCCTCTTGTGGCCTATTTCTTGCATGGCATTTTTAGCATGTTTGAATACTGATTTGGGGGATTTAATCTACTGTAAATGTTCATATTTTTAGTCCCTCATCAGTGTTGTAGAAGGGTATTTTTCCATTTGGGCTTTGTATATACCACTTGCTTCATAGCCTCCCTTGTGGAGCCATTTTTGTATGCCATGTTAGCCCTATTTATGATTGCTGTTTGGCCATGTTTTGTACTGGAAAAATGCTAGTTTTGGGGCTGCCTTGCTTCTTCCTTTTCATGTCATGTATCAATTATGCATGTTTGGTGTAGCTATAGGCCATTTCGGGTGCCAAAATTCATGTTTCGGGATCATTCCATGCATCGGGTACACTTTGGACATGTTTCGGGACTGTTTTGCCCCACATTTCAGTGCTGAAATTCCATTGGCATGTTTGCATATCATTTTCTATGTCATTTCATGCCTTAATGCCATTGCCTCGGTTTGCGTGCCCGTGTGCACGCATTTCGAGGCACTTCATTTTCATCCATCGGCTTCTTATGTGAGTGTGGCTGAGGCTCACCCATGTTAGTGTAAGTCCATTTTGCATTCTGTATGCCATTTTAGTCTCATTGCATTGTGTATGCCATTGCCTCGGTTTGCGTGCCCGTGTGCACGCATTTCGAGGCATCTCATTTTTCATCTCTCGGCTTCTTATGTGAGTGTGGCTGAGGCTCTCTCATGTTAGTGTAAGCCCATATTGTATTGTTTATGTCATTTTAGCATCATTGCATTTCGTATGCCATTGCCTCGGTTTGCGTGCCCGTGTGCACGCATTTCGAGGCACTTCACTTTTATCCGACGGCCTCTTATGTGAGTGTGGTTGAGGTCTACTCATGTTAGTGTAAGTCCAATTGCATTGCGTATGCCATTTTATGCCTTAGGATCATTTCCTCGGTTTGCGTGCCCGTGTGCACGCATTCCGAGACATCTCATTTTCATAGCATTGTGTATGTTAGGATTGTATCTTAGTTGCATTTCATACATATCATGCATATTGCATTGTGTTCGAGATAGGAGTTAGCCCGGGCACGGGAAACGAGGTGCGTTTCGTACTCCGAGTGACGGAACGGGTCTCAATTCCCCAGTCACCGACACTCCTGATTATCCATGATGAAGTTAGGTCTAGTTGTATTTCCATGTGCATTCATTCTACATTGAATGGTGCATTTCGGTTCCTCGGCCATCATGCATCGAGATGCGTGATTGGTGGCACGAGGATCGAGGCATGCATAAATTTGTGAAATACATTGCTATGCCCCTTTCCTGCTCTCTGTTGCAGCAAAATGAAGAATCAGCAACTTTTCGGAGTCTGGCACGCATTTCGAGAAACATTGCAAATGGAGGCTAATTAGGGCATCCCAGTGGATTTCCGCGCAAATCAGCCCAAACATGCATCATTTCATTATCCGGAGCGGAGTCAAGGCAGTCCCTGGCTTGCATGCCAGTTTACAGTTTTTCTTAGTTAATTTGTTAATTAATTAGAAATCTGTATTATTCGGACTGTATTATTTGGGACTGTATTATTTATTCGGACCCTCTGCGCGAGGACATAATTGTAATAAGTGTGGGTGAGTGTGATGTATGTCTTCCAACCCCCACTTCTTTCTCCCTTTTATTTACTTGCTTACGATGGTTAGATATAGGACATATTTCAATTAGCATACAGTATGACAGCATGTTTGCATCATTCATCTGTTTTGCACGCACCGGGCTCGGCGCATCATACAAACTGCATTTGTATTTCAATTTCGAATTGAGTACGTGATAATTGTAGCATTTCATATGCCATGTTTAGAATAGCCGAGCCTGCTATAGTTTGCATCTTCGCATGTGTTGCATTAGGCAATTCTGTATATTTAGGATCATGCATGATTTCTAATCGTTTTTCTGTTTTGGCTTGGAGTACTCGGTGAGTTTTATGCTTTAGCATCCTTGCATGTGTGTGAGTGCTGCCATAAATAGCATGCTTACCATGAGGCTAAATGCTTACGTGATATAACTGCCTTGAATGCCTGTGGGTGGAGGTTGAGTTATCTGAATTGGGACAATTCATCAAATGTTTGTTTTAAGCCCACTAGATAGTGGCAAAATCATGTTTTTCTAAGCCCACCCGAGGGTGGCAAATCCACGTCTTAGCCTACCTGCGGGTAGCACCATCAAACCTTTTCTCAAACAAACAAACATGAAATGTTTTGTTCCAATTCAGGCGACCCAGTCTATACTTATATGCTGTGCGCATCGCATAGTAACCTAGGCTAATAACCGGAATAAGAACATACAATGTTTTCAAAAACAGATATCATGGTTAGTAGAGGCCGGTCTTTGACCGGGCGAGCGGGGGTGCTCACGAAGTGACCTTCCCCAATCGTACCCAAGTTCCCGAGCCGAGGCAACTTTGGTGATGACAGGACACGTGGCCTTTGGCACCGAGTCAGGGTTTCCTAAATTTCCCATTAAAAAAAAAAAATATTTAGGTGGCGACTCTGTATCTGGCGAAGCAGTCCATGTTTGGCACTTCTTTCAAAAAATCTGTTTTAAAAACGATTTGCCGGATTTGGACTCTTTGGTTCAAGATTAAGAACCGTGACATTTGAGTCCTTCGAACTGTAGTAGACCCAATATTGAACCAGAACAGGGGGGGATTCGCACCCCTTTCCCCGGGATGCGTTCGGGAACGTCTACAGATTCTCAAATCTCAAACCATGGATTATGTTCTTGTTACAAATAGTCTTAGAGTTCTTCATCTCCTCAGCCCTCTAGTATATGCAGTTATTGTTGCAACCGCGACTTGCCAGCTAATCATTCTCTTATTCAGTGTCAGGTTTGCGAATGTTTAATGTGTCACAAGACTGCTCTAGGTCATCTCCAAAGCAATTGTCCTCGAGCTCCTTCCACTGTTTCATCTAAGACCAGGTCTTCTCGTTCTAGGTATCAGTCCAATTTTGGCCAAGGTTCTCACTCTGCTGCTATTACCTCTGAGGGTTCATTTACTCACCACTCCACTGATTTCACTGCTCTTTCCTTCTCTATGGATGATGTTGAGTTTATCATCAACCAGGTGCTTGCCAAATTTGGTACTCCCCCATCTACTGCTCTTTCAGTGACCTCAGGTAACTCTTCATGGTATTTTGATTCCGCATGCTGTAATTATATGACTTCTGACTCCACTATGTTTTCTTCTTTATCATCATCATCTTCTGTTCCCACTATCCACATTGCTGATGGTTCTCATATATCTGTTAGTCACATTGGCCCAATCTTTACTTCTATTGTGTCTCTTTCTGGTACTTATCACATTCATGCTCTTCAATTGAACATTATCTTTGTTGGTCAGCTATGTGAACTTGGTCTAACCGTTATATTTTTTGCTAATGGTTGTTTGGTGCAGGACCCTTAGAGAAGACAGATCCTTGGGATAGGCTGTAAGCATGGATGTCTGTTCAAGCTTCTACATCTCTGCATTCCACACAAATCATCTACTGCTGCTTCCATTGCTTCCTCTGCTGCATCTATTATGTCTTTTTTTCGTCTTTGGCATTGTCGCTTAGGACATGTCTCTTTTAGTCCTTTGAAACCTTTGGTTTCTAGTGGTTAGTTAGGTTGTGTCCATCTTGAAAATGGTGATTGTTTATCTTGTCAAATTACTAAACAACCTGCTTTATCTTTTAATCAAAGTACTTCTATTTCTACTGCTCCTTTTGATCTTGTATATTCCGATATTTGGGGACCTTCCCCCATATCGACTATGGGGCGGTCAAGATACTTTGTGATTTTTGTTAATGATTTTTCTCGCTATACTTGCATTTTTCTTTTAAAAAATCACTCTGGACTTAAGTAGATTTATTAGGATTTCTCTGCCATGGTCCACACTCAGTTTTCTTGTACTATTAATATTTTTCTTTCTGATAATGCTAAGTAGTACTTGGATTCTGATTTTCTTTCTTTTCTTTTGGCTAATGGTACACTATCTCATTGATCTTGTGCAGACATATCCCAACAAAATGGCCAAGCCGAATAGAAGTACCGTCATATTCTAGACATTACCCAGGTTCTTCTCATTTACTTTTCTTGTCCTGAAATTTTTTGGGAAGAAGCTTGTAGACACCCCATTTTGACCGCCTGCAAGACTTAGGTGCTTAGATCGATACACTTGATGATGAAAGTTGAATTGTGTGTTTTGAATTCACAGCGATTCGGATTCAGTCAGGCTCTCAAAATAACCTCAAATTGTCAATATTTACCTTGCTTGAACCTTTGAGTCTCATTTTTGGACCTTTTGCCACCTTGAGCTGAGTTTGAACCAAAAAAACAGGGGAGAGCATGAATGCCCGGCCATGCCTCAGTGAAGGCCGGTCGTGGCTATAAATGGCCGGCTGGGCCTTGGTGGCGAGAAACACTGTTCTGGGTGGGAACCCGCCAGCTGTCCATTTTTGAAGATATTTATCACCTTTTGAGCTCAAATTCTATAAAAACGAGGTCCAACCCCTGTTTTGGAGGTTGACAAAAATTCTAGAAAGCTTATATACACCTTGAGAGCTATCGTTCCTCCTCCTTCCATAGCAAGCAACCTTTAAGTTAACCTACCTCCCTTGTGTCATCTCCATACAGCATACACAACCTTGTCTCAGCATCCTAGAGCCTTGGTTGAGCTTTGAATACCATAATTCAAGCTTGAGAGTGTGTTGGAGCTTAGTTTGATCACAAACAAAAAATCTTACTCCCTTGAGAGGTATGAGCTTGCTATCTTCTCCATTGCTTTCATTTCTTTCATTTGCTACCTAGTTCTTATTGTTTTGTATTGTTTTGATCATATTTTAAGTGTTTAAGTTTGGGTTTGAAGAGCTACCAAAAGGGTAGAGAGAGTTTGCTCTTTCTACACCCTTATCTATAGCTCAAACCTTAACTCTTACACTCTTTTTCTTTGATATCTACACTAATTTTTAGAGTTTTAAAAGGGCTAAAAATCGTATTTTGAGGTTTCAAAAGTAGAGGGGTTAGCCACCCCTCCTTGTTCTTGCTTATTAGCCTTGATTCTTCTATTTGTTGTTTAGCTTTTTAGGCTCTTTTTATGCATTTTTAGCCACTGTTTTTCATCTGTTTAGGGTTGTTTTAGGGCTATTCTAAGTTATTTAAATGGTTCATGCTTTGTTTAGTTTAGTTGTTGTCTCATGAATTGGCATACATAACTTGTTGCATGTTGTTCCAAGCTTTCCTTTACTTACTTTTCATGTTAAAAGACTCATTCTAACAAATCATCTAACCATCTATCTCTTTCATTCTTGAGAATGATTTCAACCGATTGAGGTTGCTCAAAACATATAAGAGAGACTTCTACCTAATGGCTTAATCTTTTCGGAGATTCATTGTCAACAGTATAGTCTCTCTCTCTCATGTTTTAGAAGAACCTCTCATTTGACGTTACTTCTTGTCTAGCGGACTTTAACATCACCATGGACAAATGAACTAATGAATGGCAATGACTAAATAAATTGGATTAAAATTGGATCAATGCATATAAAGAAAATGACTTAAATTACTTAGATGTAATAACCTTCAGCACTGATTACCGATAAGTTACTGATTACTGCTAAACCGAGACCGATTATGATTGATAATTGAATTGATTGAAATACTGAACTGACTGACTGAGATTCGAAACTGAATCGATTGACCGTATCTGTTCAATTGCATGTTTATCTGTTTGACTGTTTAATTATCTGTTCAAATTTGTATGTTTAAACTGAAATTGATTGATGTTCTGTGTTCCTCATAATTAATGTGATTTTATGGCATATTTATTTGAAAATCGATTTGGTGTGATTAAATTAGATTAAAATAAACTAAATCAAAGAGTTGCGTTATTTACGGAATTGTCATGTTAGTGGGCCCTTTATTATAACATATTTGAGCCTTGTTATACTCATTTGCAAACATTTCATCAGCTCATTTTGAGCACACCACCGAATTTAGAGAGAGAGGAACTTAGAAGATTGGTCTTCATCTTGTACATTGCTTAGAAATTATGAAGATTAAGGGAGTTCTTGCTTGATTGAACTTCTACACTTGTAATTGAAGACCTAAGGTAGATCATTGACCTTCTTTATTGTGCATTCGAGTTTATTCTTGCATGATTCATGGGTCTTTAGTGATCTAAGGCATGAATTGGTTCAATAGTGTTGAGTTGAAGCCCATTCCATGTATGCATACTTGTATTGATAAGTTTAAAGTTGTTTTCATGGCAAATGTTACATGCATGCTCATATTTATGTTTAAGTCCATGATTTCATCATGTTTTTGGAAGTTTAGACTCATTTGAACTTGCTTTGGAGCTTTGAAGTTGATTAAAGCCTTGCATGTCACATTTGAATTGTTGTTCTTGAACTTTGGTTTCAAATGAGTTTAATTAAGCTACCCTTGGGCTTTGATTTTTATAAATTGAGCTTGGAATCATGTAATATTATGAGTTTACAAGAGTTTTCCAGAAATTTAGCCCAAGAGGATCGATTTTGATGCTTTGAAACTTGGTTTTGAACTTGGAGTTCAAATCTGGATTTTCCAGATTTTGGTCGTTCACTCGAGCAAGGGAAGTGCCGCTCGAGTGAGGAAATTGAGCTCCCAGCATCTCTCACTGTTTTACAGTCCGCTCGAGCGGGGTATTGTACGCTCGAGCGGAGGCTTGTGTCACACGCTCTAGCGGGGAACTGTTTTTCTATAAATTCTGAAACTGTTTTTTGAATGCATCTTTGCATCCTCATTCCATTCTAGGCATTCTTAGGCCTAGTTTAAGACATCTTAATGAGGATACAGATGTAGAACCACACCAAGGCAAATTAGGGATTAAGTTATTATCTTTCCCAGCTGTGTAGCTTAGTGTATGTTCAATCTGTTAACTGTGTAGGGTTGGCTTACCGAGGAGACGCTCTAGCTTACTGTAGCCCAGAACTCTGTGAGTAACAATTGTGTAAAGATATGTTCGAAATGATTATCTTTTGAATACTGAACTGTACTGCTTTTTGAACTGATATTGTTAACTGAATGAATGTATGTCCTATATTCTGAACTGTATTGTGGCATCCTTGGCAACTCATTCTTGGATTCTTTATTACAGAGATCTGTCGGTTCCTCGTTGGAACCACTCATCGCTTATTTGATTGATGGCCATCAATCGATCGGTCTTTTAAGACCTCATCTTATCTTATCGCTATTGTCACGCATATCTCGAGCAA
Source organism: Camellia lanceoleosa (assembly GCA_025200525.1). Classification (NCBI taxonomy): domain Eukaryota; kingdom Viridiplantae; phylum Streptophyta; class Magnoliopsida; order Ericales; family Theaceae; genus Camellia; species Camellia lanceoleosa. The sequence goes on from CM045768.1 coordinate 17,638,056, forward strand.
AGTGCTGCCTGAGACCTAAGTCTTGAGTGTGAGCCACCTCTAGAATCTATGCGAGACACCTCTTGAGTCCATATTGGGCTTTAAGCCAATCTATGAAATCTGGAGCAAAGTGTTGCACGGACCTAAGTGCTATAGTGTGAGACACCTCTAGAATCTGTGCGAGACACCTCTTGAGTCCATAAGAACTGCATCTTTATTATTATTCAAGTATTATTATTATTCTTTGTCTTTATCAATTATTATTACTGTACTAACACTGCTACTACCACCGTACTGTTTTGCTGTCGGATGTGCCATGTATGATTATTATGATTTCTAAATGACTGATATGACATGAAGTATAAGCCACTAACTGTATAACTGATTTACCGAGGCAAACGATTGTTTAAAATACTGAAAGGACATTATTTCTTAACCCCTTTACGCATTATGTTATTCACTGGGCTTTAGCTCACTGCTCATATATATGTGTAGGTGTTCAAACACCGGACCATTGCTAGCAGCGTCAGGGTAAACTCCAATTTTGTCAAGCCAACCACTGTGCCTCACTGCGAGGTTCCGAGCCTATCAAGCTATGGCTTAGGGGCTTAGGGGTGTTTTATTTCCCCCATCTGTCTCTGTACCTGTTTTGTATAACTGTATAGACTGATAGCACTGTACTGTACCGTTTACTGTACTGTTTAATAGGGATTAAGTCCCTGTACTGAATGATTGTATATATGATGCATACTGTTCTGTACTGAAGGTATAAATGTATGAAAAGTCTTTTTGCATACAGACTGTCATAGCTCATTGGACATTGTTTTATTTACTGTATTGCCTTCCACCATGCCCCTGTACTTTGTATTACTGTTCTACTGTTAAACAGGCCTTCGGTAATCTCGGATTACTGGCCGGTTACGGTGCTAAATCCATAGGGGCGCAGAAGCTTTCGTTGTTTGGAAGGACCTTGTCTGATGTGGCGGCCATCTGGTACGCTAAGTTGGAGGACTTTACAAAACAAATTTGAGAGGAGCTATCTAAGGCATTTGTTACTCAGTACTCATATAACAATCAAAGAGTAGTAACCATTAGTGAGCTGGAGGCTACTACCAAGAACCCCAAAGAATCATTCATTGATTTTGTCGCCCGGTAGAGAGCCAAAGCAGCCTGAATGACAAATAGACATGTCAAGAGAGAATAAGTCAGTCTAGTAGTCCAAAACCTCGAGCCAGACATTTTACAGAGAATGATAGTGGCACCGTTGTCCACATTTGCTTCCTTACATGAGCTGGAGGTCCAGATCGAGAGTGCATTCAAAAAGGGTATCATCTACAAAACAAGCGAACCCGTAAGAAGGCCGTTTTCTCGGAATATCAATGCTAGCAGTAGCACTATTCCGCAGCCTGTAGATGTTAGCAATGTCGTCACAATGGCCAAAATGGATGATCCTTTTACTAATGCCAGACTTTCTTAACATCAAAGCTATCGGGGAAGACTAAATGGCACAGAATCAAAATAAGTGGCATGAGCAAGGCCTGCATGACTTAGCAAACCTAGAGGAGGATCTGGCAGAATTAGAAGAGGATCTGGAGGATCTTTACTTCTTTGAGGAAGAAGACACAGGCTGTGTAAAAATAAGATGGTGGGACCCGAGCCAGCCAGAAACTAGCAATGGATGGTTGAGTGAGGAAGAGTCCGATGTGGAGGAACAAATAGAAGAGATTGGGGGAGAAGAGAAAATTACTGTTAAGGGTAAGGCTGAGGTTGCACCTCTTATTGAGAAGGAACAGACACTGGAACAGTTTCAAAAGTAAAGGATGAGGAAATCCAAGCGAAGATAGCTCTAGAACAAGGTAAACAAAAAGGGAAAGAAGAAGCTGAGTCCACAACCGGCAGCATTCAAAACACTAAAAAAACAAAATGGGATCCCAAGGACCGAAAGAGAATGTTGAGAAAACTCAAAAAGTACCGAGATGTTGAAACTCGAGCTATGGTGGAAGAAGAATGGTATGATGATGGAGCGCGTGCTGTTAATATGCTCTAGATAAAACCTGATGCAAGTTTAGCCATGGCTGTATGAGAGTAGTGGGAAGACAACAACATGAGTCATGCATACACTAATGAAGGTTGGAAAGCTGATACCCGAGATGACACCTGGTATATTGATGAGATCAATCATATGACCCAAAGTGGTCGGTACTTCAAACCCGCAGCATTGGACTAGCTAGAGACTTCTAGAAAGGAAGCTGAGAAAGCGAAAGAGAGGGATGTGGAGGAGAACATGGTCTTGAAATAGCTCAAGAAGATTCAGGCCGACATATCCATCTGGAGACTGATAATGGCGTCTTGAGAGCATAGACAAGCTCTGTTCGAAACAACGAACCGAACCAAACTACCCATTGACACCACCGCTGACCAATTGGTGTCATTGGTCATCTCTGGGGACGTTATGGCAGTAATATCCTTCACGGATAAAGAATTGCCTCCCAAGGGTGCCAACCACAATAGGCCTTTGTATGTAACCTTAGAGAGTAAAAAAAAGTGGATTTGTGGTATTAGTAGATATCGAGTCAGCGATCAATGTATGCCCAGTCAAAACTACCTATGGCATTAGTTTAAGGCCGATTGACTTTACACCTGCGACCTAAGCTGTCTGGGCTTATGATAATACAACCGGGATGTCATGGGGATGTTCAAGAGCAATATCCTGATCGGCCCGTCCGAACATGAGATAGAATTCCATGTCATGGATGTTTCGGCCACATTCAATCTGTTACTGGAAAGGCCCTAGCTCCATTAGATGAAGGTTGTGTCATCAACAATCTATTAGTTAGTGAAGTACCCCTTTAAAGACTGGATCGCCACCATATACAATAACTTTGCAATCTATCCTCCCTAAGGAACTACTGCACCACTACTAGAGATCATACATGGGGAAAAGGACGTGTTCCTTTCCTGCTTCTCTCTGGCAGAAGCCCGGTTGGTTCAAACCATCATGGTAGAGGGTGATGGAGATTATGTGAGTGTGCAATGCATATACATAATGAACAAACAGAGGCATATGCCTGGGTCAAGACTAGGCCGAAGCGGAAGGCATGGAGGTACTGTTGCTAAGAAGCTGAGTCATAACCCTTATGCTTTCGGGCTGGGATACAAACCTACTGCTGCAGATTGGCAGAGGAAAGGACAAGAGCTGAGAGAGAGGCTAAAGGCAAAAAGAACTGGAAAGTAGTATGAGTTAGTCCACAAACCTATATGAGGAACCCTGAACGGACGCTTTGTCCGCCAAGGGGAAGATTTCTCGTTCTGTGGATTCCCAGAGCCCTGATATGACTGGGAGACAAAGGCAAGGTATTCGGGGTTCGAAATCTTTTTCGGGCACCAGTTACCAGAAGAGTAGGATGAATAGGCAAACCTAAGCACTGGCACGGATCAAGGAAGGACTGCAAACCTAGGCATTGAAGAGGAGGAGTTGCTGGGAAAGGCACTGGCTGACTTACTGATGAGTTCTACTGTTGGAGCTGAGACCACCAACTTAGGGGATAATTTTACTATCTCAACGATCGGGGATAACCCGGCAGGGGATTTCTCCAATCTTATCTTGGATGCATCTGAGGCTTTGCGCTTGGTTTGGAAGTTTGAGCAAGGCGTCATCAACAGTTTTGAATCGGATAGTGGGTCTAGATTTGATTCCACTGATTTTACGGAGACGGAGTCAGATTCGAGTTCCTCTGAGTCTGGTACTTCTGGGAGTGGTAACCCGGATGCCAAAGTCTTGTTCAGGTCGTCTTTTAGTTTTTCTTTTGAGTCCATTGTAACTGAGGATCCAATATTTTTGAATGGGAATACTGTGAATGTTGTCTACTTCTCTGTGCCTTTGGTTTGTTGTACTGATCTTAATTTTTAAAATTTTGACATAAACGAAGAGGAAGAAATTCCTCGGGCTTTGAAAATTTTGGTTGATCATGAAAAGGAGAGGCGTGTTAAGCCCTGTACAGATGAGACCGTATCAATTAATGTGGGTGCTAAGGAAGATCCTCACTTGGTCCAGATCGGGTCCACGTAGCGTTAATCGCTTTATTAAAAAATTTCAAAGATGTTTTCGCGTGGTCCTACAAAGACATGCCTAGAATCGATCCTGAGATTGTACAGCACTGAATCCCTCTGGACCTTAAGGCCTGACCAGTTAAGCAAAAGATGCGTAGAGTTCACCCAGATTAGGCTTTGAAGATTAAGGAAGAAGTTACCAAACAAATTGAGGCAGGGTTCTTGCTTGTATCTGAATATTCGACGTGGTTGGCCAATATTGTTCCAGTCCCAAAGAAGGATAGCAGAATCAGAGTTTCTGTCGACTTTAGGGATCTGAATAAGGCTAGTCCAAAGGATGATTTTCAACTGCCATATATTGATGAGTTAGTAGACTTCACCGCGGGCCATGCATTGCTCTCGTTTATGGACGGATTTCCCAAGTATAATCAGATCTTGATGGCACCCGAGGATAGGGAGAAAACTGCTTTCACCACTCGGTGGGGCACCTATTGTTATCGAGTCATGCCATTTGGGCTGAAGAATGCTGGGGCCACTTATCAGAGGGCTGTAACTACCATTCTGCACAACATGATCCACAAAGAGGTTGAGGTATACGTGGACGATATGATTGTCAAGTCCAAAGATCAAGAGGGCCACTACATCGCCTTGGACAAATTCTTTCAGCGGATCAGAGAGTGTAGATTGATGTTGAACCCGCAAAAATGCACTTTCGATGTAACAACAGGAAAAATACTGGGATTCTTGATTACACAGAGAAGAATTGAGGAAGATCCTTCCAAAATCAAGGCCATCTTAGAAATGCCACTACCAAGGATTGAAAAAGAGGTGCACGGCTTTCTAGGTAAAGTACAATTCATAAGGCGATTTATTTCAAATATAACCTTGACTTGTGAACCATTATTTGGTCTCTTGAAAAAAGAAAAGAAGTTCTAGTGGGATGATCGCTGTTAGTTCGCTTTTGAACTGGTCAAGCAGTACCTGCAGAATCTGCCTGTGTTATCCTCGCCAAAACTAGGAAAACCGTTGATCTTATACCTGTTAGTGACAAACTCAACTATGGGGTGTATGTTAGCTCAAGAGTCGGAGGCCAAAATGGAGAAAGTTGTTTACTACTTAAGTAAGAAAATGCTGGATTACGAGACCCATTACACTCCCATCGAGAAATCTTGTCTAGCCTCGGTATGGGCTACTCGGAAGTTAAGGCACTACCTGTTAGCTCACTCCGTAATCTTGGTTTCGGGATTAGATCCCATCAAAGATCTTTGGTTGCTTCTTCTCTCCAAATTTGATCTTACATATATTACACGCAAGTTTGTTAAAAGGAGAGCTGTAGCAGAATTTTTGACTGATCACCCAGTAGGGGGGATGAAGTGGTGGAGTACCTTTTCCCAAATAAAGATATTCTGCAAATAGAAGAGAGAATGTGGACGATGTACTTTGACGGAGCAATCAATCAATACAGCAGTGGCACCTCCAGCAAGCGCATCACCAGCCGCAACAACAGTGGTAACGGTAGCAGCAACCTTCGGCACAGCTTGAGCCATACCTGGGGTAAGAGGCGCCATCACCCGGGTGTGTAGGAAGGTAGTGAAGTTGCCAGGCTCATAATGATGATCGCCGTCCTCGCCTATCATCAAAAGGTCAATAGGAGGACCGTCTTGTAGATCATCCACTACCTTCATAGCCGGGGGAGGCGGATATGGAATGTCGGGGTTAGCGACGCCCCGCGTCTAGCGGATAAACCTCTCCCCAAGTAGTACGCCCAGCCAAAAGGGGCCCTTGAACAGAATCCTCATTGTAGAAATATGCCATGCAGCGGCGTAGGTCGTCCTCGACACCTGGGGAATGCCCGCCCAAGGGTGCTAGTCAACCTGAGAAACCAGTGTAGTGTTAGATCAGTGCAATATGAGAATGACAGTGCGGTGTTAGAAATCAATGCAATGTCAGAAGTCAGTACAGTATGAGAATGGCAATATGGTACAGATGCAACAACATAAGAGTGACCGTGTAGTGTGAGAAACAGTGTAATATGCTTATAGTAGGTAAAAGCTAAAGGCCGGTATTTTGCCACCTGGCCTGCAGTGATCATGTCAAAGAAGCGGTGGAAGTACGGGAAGGTTCGGTCTACAAAGCGGCGTCGCTTGAACTGCAAGTTGTAGTATCGGGAGCGGGGTACTGGCAACTCGATCGGCCTCACTGGGATTGGGGCCAAAGAAGTGAAATATGTGTAGACCCAAAGCTACAAACGGAAGACATAGGAAAAATAGATCATATGAACAAGAAATGCAACAGTGAATAGAATGTAAAGCATACTAGAGAAGTGAGTGTAGGGTATATCTCCCAAACCCTCCAGTAACCGCCGAGTGAATCTGCCTTGCGGTGAGAGATGGAGCACATGTAGCAGTATAAGGTGGCCAGGCTGGCACCACCCCAGTCATACTCCACCACCCGAGGAAGGCGTACCAGTGCCCCTAGAAGGTATAACCCCACAGTATTTTCCCTATTCACAAACAGGGTAGTACCGAGAAGATACATGAGGAAGCTGCGGGTGTACTGGGCAACCTCATCTAATGCTTGAAGTTAAATTAACGCAGCGTAGCACAATAAAAGGACATGTAACTTTGATAAATTAAATCCTGTTTCTAACATTCTAAAGAGAAAAAGGAAAGAAAAATGCTTTGGAGCTCTAATTCTTGCGTTCTAAAACTAGCTCTAATGAGTTGGCAGTGAGCCCCACCCACTGTGATATGATGTTTTGGTCTTGGTTTGTTTGTTTGTTTGTTTGTTTTTTTCCCCTTCTTGCCATGTCATTAGTGCTTCATTAGAGTATCAAAATTAGTGCTCTGAATCATTGCTAAAAAAGAAAACCTCCGTACTAGAAAGCAAAATTGTTTGCTAATTTGGTTCTTCTTCAACTCCAATTTTCTTTATTAGCTACCATGTTAATCACAGCAAACACTTTTTTTCCTTTTTTTTTTTTAATCAGCACAACAAACACAACATTTTTTTTTTATTTTTTATAATCGGGTATCCGGGCTAGCTTATATGCACCTCAACTAATCCCAGAATCCTAAAATTAACAATCGGATAAACCCCTTGGCCTTTGTGAAATTCATACCTACAACCTCTTGGATAGTTAGCCCTTTGGTTGTCTTTTTCTCCGACTAAGTCAAACACCTTGGGGTTAACACAACTAACACATTAAGTCAGTAATATTATGTGCAGCCTAACAAAGAAAAATAAAAATAAAATAACTTCGTGAAAAAAATAAAACAGATTCATTTTTTTCATTTACGGTTTCATTCATGTGCAAATTACCTTCCTATTATTTGAAAATAATCATATAATTTATTTTTTGTTTGTGGATTGAAATACACCATTAGACATTCTATCTAAGTTAAGAGTAAGTGTAAAAGGGATTATGTACTCATTTGAAAATGTTAATAAAGTAAACCGTACAAGAAGTTAAATTGAATTTATGTTGGCTTTTTGGCTTTCGAGGGTTATATTTGTAAATGCGAGCGTGCTAGCAAGGATCAATTAGTCCTTACAGAAATTTTAATTGGCAACCAATTATCAGACGATTATGTTTTAGTTCTTTCAGCCTCAATGAAGAGAACTTTTACAGGTGGCTTGACTTAGGAGAAATTAAGCAAAATAACAGTTAAATGAAAAGCAATTGAAGTATTTCATCAGAATGAAAACTTACAATGGTCCAAACTCAGCATCTTAGAGGTTTACAGCGACAATCTACTTGAAACTACTCCTATAAACGAAGTGCAGTGTAGGAATTTAAAGTGTAGGAATGTAAAGACTAGAAATGTAAAACTGGAAAAGAAAATATGAAGTGAATGACTGTTTTGTTAGATCTGAGTCTGGGCTTTTTTCTGGGGGCTTCCCTGCTATTTATACTCCTCAAGGATGACCATCGAACTGCACTTCAAACCGTCGAACTGCTCTTCCATGATCGCTGATCATGTTGCTTTATAAGTAGTTCCACTACGCCATCACTTGCAGTTGGGCTTCCCTCCTATATTTGAATTTGAATGTGAGTAACCGTTGAAGCCACTTCACCTTGCATCTCTTTACTGATCCAATGCTACTCAAATCACGTGAGAACTAATATTAACTGCCACGTGTACGATCAGGATCGAAAACTTGAATAGTCTTCCTATATTACCTTTACTCTGCCACGTGTCGAATGGTGATTGGCTTTTAAAAAATATGTAGCCAACAATTTTACTTTCCAAAAAATGGGCAAAATTACTTGTAATTTGCATATGTTACTTATGTATAGTCTTTTTATTTAAATTCTTAATGGGCCGGACACAAGAGGTTATGTGCATAGGTAAAACTTTTTTAAAAGAAGTTAAAATGATATAATTTGAAATGATATAATTTTACTTTCCAAGAGGTTATGTACAGTATTTAAAATGATATAATTTGATAATTTTATATTAATAGTACAATTATAATTTCTTTTATTTTGCTCACACAATGCCTAATGAAAATGACAATGAGAAAGGTCTTGCTAAACTGTGTCATTTTGCACTAGCTCACTGTGTGGTCCTGTTTGGAAGAGTTGTGGGAAAGTAATTACAGACTATAGCTTAATAGATTATAATTTATAGCTGTGAACATAAGTTATTAATCTGTTTAGTGTAGCTGTGGGATTATGAATTTAAGCAACAGAGTAGTGTTTGGTAGATAAGCTGTAAAATAATTTTTTTTTGGTATAATTGTCATTTTTACCCTTATATGATATAAAAATGATGACTTTGTCATTTTTTTTAGTTAACATAATTAGTATTAATTAGTATCAATTTATATAAAAATTGATACATTTGATAAAAATGTAATGGAAGTAATATTGTACCAGTTTTTTTTTTTCCATTATAAATTAATTAGTATAAATTAATTGCTTAATTATTAATTAGTATCAATTAATGGGTTAATTAGTCTCAACTAATACTAAAATTATTAATTAGTATCAATTAATATTAATAATTTTTTTTTCTTGTTTCTTTTATTTATTTTTATTTTTTTCATTTTATTTTATTTTCTTTAGTTTATAGTTTATTTTTTCAAATTAGAAGTGGTGCATGCATGGTGAGATTAAAATTTAGAAAAATGTTGAAATACTAATTAAAATTTTCAAATTATATTCATTTTAGTTTATAAATACATGAATATTAATTGATATTTTTTTTAATTTATTAAAAATTGTTACAAATACCAATTAATATTTTTTTAATTTATTATTACAAAATTGTTACAAAATATACCAATTTATTAATATTTTATAATTTCATTCATGAATGACCCCTAATGATGTGGCATTGAGGTTAAACCCTATCTAACAAAATGTTTCACAAATTAAAATTTGTCACTTATCAAATACATTATTATTAATAATTTTTAAAAGTAATAAATTAAATATTTTAAGTATTTTTCTTTATAAAAAGGACACGCAATCATGATTAAAAGAGAAAATATGCAACCTTTATTCGTAGCAACGCTAATCGCATTTAAAAAATAAAATAAAAATGGTTGGTAATTTGAATTTGTATGACTTGAATAGTTTGAATGTATCAAAATGATGTCGTTTTATTTTTAAGTAATTTAATTTTTTTATTTTAGTATTTTTTTAATTTTTAGTTAATTGTTTTAATATTTTACGTAATTTTTTTTATTTTTTAGATATAACTAATCTAAATATATTTAAAAGTATAATATTTATGAATTTTTTAAAAAAAATTCACCAAATAAAAAAAATATTAAAAAAAATAATAATTTACATCTCCTTAATTTATCATTCAGAAATGACCCTTAATGATGTGGTATTGAGGTTAAACCTTACCTAATAAAATGTTTTCACAAATTAAATTTGACACTTATCAAATATATTATTAAAAATAATTTTTAAAAGTAATAAATTAAATGTTTTAAGTATTTTTCTTTATAAAAAGGACACGCAATCATGATTAAAGGAGAAAAGATGCAACCTTTATTCGTAGCAACGTTAATCAGATTTAAAAAATAAAATAAAAATGGTTGGTAATTTGAATTTGTATGGCTTGAATGATTTGAATATATCAAAACGATGTCGTTTTACTTTTAAAACAATATTATTTGAAGACATTCAAATTATTTTGGTTATAAAAATTTGAACTATCAAGCATTATTGTAAAGAATAATACTTTGTAACTCGAGAAATGTGGCTCGAATAGCGAAAACGAGTCGTTTTGGCTATTTATTTATTTTTCTTTTTCTTGCTTTCAGAAGAGAGAAGAGGCAAGAGAGGGAAGAGAAAAGAGGAGAGGAGGAAGAGAAGGAAGAGAGAATGAAGATAAGGTGGCGTCTCTCTCTCTCTCTACCGGTGGCGGCGCCGATGGGTATCGCCTCTTTCAAACTCTACTTTTTTTTTTTTTTGATCTGGATTTGAAGATGAGGGGAAAATGAAAAAAAAAAAAAAAAATTTGTTGATGATGATGATGTGTTGATGATGAAGATGTTGTTGATGATGTGTTGATGAAGACACTTTGTTTTCTCTATATTTTTTTTTTAGTTGATCTGGATTTGATCTGGATCTGAAGATTAGTTCATCAAAAAATAAAATAAAATTGGTTGATGATGATGATGTGTTGATGAAGGCATTTTTTTTTTTCTTGTTCTTCTTCTTTTTGTTCATCAAAAAAATATGTAGAAAAATGCAAAAAAAAAAAAAAAAAACAGAAAAAAGAAAAAAAAAACATTAAAACGATGTCATTTTAATGTCGGGCCATTCAAGCCATGCTAATTTTGAGCTACTAACCGGAATTGTATTGTAAAAAAAATGTTGTACCCATTACAAACAAAATAGTGAAAAAGGCTTGAGTTTGATTTTGAGTTGGAGTTTGGGTTAGACCACTCATTAAGGCAACGTGGCTGGCCCAACACGAACTTTTTGGATTGGGGTGTTTCCGAAGGGCAAAAAAAATTATTTTATTTTATTTTTAATTTTAATTTTAATTTTTTTTTTTTTATAGTTTTGCCTTTCAAGAACGTTTATTTTGTTCCAACACATAACAGTGATAAATTGAGGCCTCGATTTATAACTTTGAGTTTTAGTTAAAAAGTAAAAAGTTACTAAGTTGTCATATTAAACTTTTTATTTTTTTACATATTTTTTTATGAAAAATTATAAAATTACTAAAATAACTAGTTTTGCACAGCTTTTGGGCTATGGTATATTCATTGTTTGTACGAATGATGAATATAGAATCTTGATCTTGGGCTTATATTCAATAAGCTTGTATTCAGGGGATTCTATTTGCACTTAAAAAATTATTAAGCAAAGATTCTATTTACACCTAAAAAAATTATTAAGTATGTTCAATTTTTTAGTACATTCTATTAAATTATTTTGTGTTATAATTTATTCTCAATATACTCTATTTTTTTTCTTCTCAAATTACTTTTCAAGATATACCTAAATAACAAACAAATCAAAAATCTTAAATTATATAATCCCAAATTACAAAAGCTTTAAAAGGTTCTAACTGATTGCTAAGGTTTGATTAATAACTTGAAATCGAGCAAGGTTGTCTATTGGTACTCTCAAAATATAATAGATGATATATGTCATATATGTAAGTTAATGGACTGTTTGTATCGCAAAAATGCATCGTAATGTTGTTCAACCGGCACATGATGCGGCTAAAACTACCTTGTTGTTGGGTAGTTAATTTTGGTGTTTTGTTTGAATCTTTACAATATATATATATATATATATATCTAAGTTTATGTTCCTAAAAAAAAATGATGATTGTTTCTTGGATGTCATACAATAGAAAGTGAGATACTCTTGTGAAAATTCAACAATTTTAAAGTCTTAGATATAACCACTCAAAAGGACAACTAATATAGGCTTACAATATATAACATTTGTGAAATTAAAATTATCACACTTCTTCTTATTGAATTCGTAATCCAACCCGTCAAATTGAATAAAAATCATATCACTTAAAAATATAATTTTCTTCTATTCTCACTTTCTTTACATACACCCTTTTCATTCTTGTTTTCATCCATCATTTAAAAATCACTTCAATATTATTCATCAACAAACTCAAGCAACAAACCGGGAAAACAATAATAGAAATGACACATACACACAAAACTATAGGTAATAAATTTTCACTTGGGCAAGAATTTCATTGATACTGTGTTTGGTTGAGAGATTTGGGGTGAGATTCAGAAAGAGAAAGGAAAAAAGTGTGTGAAATTAGGTAAAATATAAGTATGTTTTATTCACATTTCACCTACCATTTTCATTTCTGTTTCTAAATCCCTCCTGAAATCCTCCAACCAAACACAACATTATGGTCCTCTGTCAAGAAGAGACAAATGATAGGTCTCACATATTGATAAACTACACCTATGATATCATTGTTAGCTGTATATTATTATAGCTGTATATTATTATACTTATCTATTTATATTGTAAATATATCTCTATCTTTATACTTATATATATCTCCTTGTATCTCTATCTTTTTCTATACTTATCTAGGTTTCTTTTCAACCTATATATACAGGCTTCTCCTATTGTATTATTTATTCAATTTAATATATTAGAATCACTCTCATAACATGGTATCAGAGCTTAGGGTCCTCTCCTAGCCTCTTATTTTTCTTTATCACATTTTTTTTTTCTTCTGTCTGGCAGCTTGATTCTGTCTCACGTTGGTTTCTACTGGGTTCTGCGTTTCTTGTCCATCTCTGTTTTCACATTTGGACTATACCAGCTTTTTCGCCTCTTCAAGACGACGCCAACACCACCAGAATCACCTCCATTAGACGTCGCACACGCCTCCCAAAGATAGGTCATGCGCTATGACGCTTCTTACGCGCCCCATGCGCCTTTTGCTCTCCTGTCTTGAGCTATCTTGTACCACGGCCTCACCAGCTAACTTGAGCCGCGTGTTTTGACGTCATCGCTGACGTCAACCCTGTTTTCCTGTGCACCGCTGCCTCTGATTGCTACCGTGCTCCGTGCGCACCTCTGCTAACGTGCATTGCGCCTTTTTGTGACGTCAGCCCTTGCTATGACGTCCGCCCTAGTTGATCAGCTCAGTCCAACAAGTTTGACCAGCCAATTCCTTGCCTTTCTGGTCATTTTTTGGCTCGTTTAGACCATATTGTGCACTTTGTATCACCTCTAACTTCCCCAGCAGAGTCGCCAGAAACTATAGCTTAGCTTTTCGTGCTCATTTCATATACGACTAGCCCTACAGTTTAGACTCCCGTGGTTCTGAATCTGATTTCAAAAAGTGTAATGTGAAACAGTGAAAACACAAAAAGAGTCCAAATCTGGCAATTCTTTTGCAAAATCGACGTTTGAATCAAATTCCAAAAATGGACTGCTCTGCTAGATTTCAGAGTCATCACCTAAATATTTCTGAAAAATTTAGGAAACCCATGACTCGTGCCAAAGGCTACTTATCCGTCGTCGCCAAAGTGTCTCGGCTCGGGAACTTAGGTACGAGAGGGGAAGGTCATAAATTGAGCACCCCACTCGCCCGATCAAAGATGGACTTCTACTAATCATGATGTGATTTTTATTTACATTATATGCTCTTGTTCCGATCATTAGGCTAACCTTACTATGTGTTGCACATAAGTATAGACTAATTTTGCAAAAGTTGGAACATTCTAATTTCATGTTTGTTTTGAAAATCAATTTGAATACGCGTCACTTGAAAAAAAAACGAGTTTGTACGTACATTAATCAATTTGTCCTAATTTGAGCAATTAGCCTCATGGAAAGCATGCTCGATATGGCAACACAAATATACTATGTGATATGCTAAAACAATAAGTGCTCACCTAGTACTCCAAGGCAAGCCAAATAGAGAAGAATGATTAGAAAACATGCATGTTCCTAAAAAATGCAATGTGACTAATGCAGCACATGTATTATGCAATTTTTAATAAGCTCGGCTATGAGCATGGTATATGATTCCATTCAAGACATGCGATAAAGCACATATTCAAGTAATGAATTTGAACATTGATATTGGGTTAGTATGATGAGCTGAACCTTGGATGCATGCAAGACAATGGATGCAACATATAAGAATGCTAATTTGAAAAATGATGCGTTATACTAACCATCGTAAGCAAGTAAGTAAAAAGGAGAAAGACGTGAGGTTGGAAGACATACAACTTATTACACATTTGCCCTCATGCAAGAGGGTGCGAATCAAAGTCCAAAAGTCCAAAATAAACTAATTATTACAAAATCGAATGAATAAATAAGCGAAGAATTAACTAGCTAACTACTCTATTACAACAAGGATAATCATGAGAAGTAACCTAACTATCTAAGTTAATTAGCTATAACAATTACAAATAAGCAATAATGATAATTACAACACTAATAATTAATAAGACTAATTGTAACAACAATAATAATTACAATGCTAATAAACATTGAGGTAAGCAATGATGCACAAAGGTTGCATGCACAGTGTCCAAGAACAACGTTATCTGCCTAGGTTTGTTTTGTTTCACCTTTAGCCACTGCCCTCTGTTTTCTGCAAAACATACTGCTGACCAAACATTGACGGCCGGTCATGCCTTAATTTCATGCAAAATCTTATTTTGTGCTCTGAAGTGAAAACAGTGCAAATAAAGTTATTCTAGACTCTATTTGTCCCTCCCACATTTCTCTATCATGGGAAAGCCTCGAGAGAAGGTTGGAATTGTTTCCAAAACCATCAATGAACAAGTTGATTGCTTGATGATTTTCGATACAATTTGGACAAAAAATCAATAAATGAAATGAACCACAACCACCTCTCCATCCTATCATGGAGTGAACTAAAAGAAGGAGGTAGAGACGTTTCAAGGTTCACCAAAACATCATGAATTGATGTAAGACAACCCTTGACACAATGGAAACAACCAACATAATTCATATATTAGAGAAAATCAATCAGAGCATATAAGTTAATGTGTTACAATTATGGTCCGAGAAATTTGGATTCTAGAGAAAATTCATTACAAGGGTAGAAATAAACCAGTGGTAATCAAAGAAGAAACATAAATTGAAAGTTTAGAAAAAATTGATGTCAATCAGTTAAAGAACATAAATTATTCCATATAAGATATTGCATCACAGATAAAGTTAATCTCGATTAATCAAGGCACAAGGAGGGAAACAAAAAATGGTCAAAGAAATTTTGAAATTTCACGAGACTTCAGTGGCGATAGAAATCTAACCTGTCGAGGTGCAAGAGAGTGGATTAGTGTCTTCTGCAACTGTTTGGTCAAGCTTTGCAGGTTCCTCTTTGCACATCTTGGGAATTCAGTTGTGTTACTGTCTTCTGAGTCAATGATAGTCGCATGTTCGCATAACCAATACTGTGATGAAAATTGAAGTAATTAAATTTTGCTAAATACACAAATTTGTAAGTATCATAATTGTAAATTCTACTTACCAGTAATGCAATGACATACCTCGCAACTTTTTCTGGAGTTTTGTGCAATTTTGTGATAGAATCGATCAATGTTGCTGTGATTGCTTCTGGCCAATCATACTGCTTCATTGATTCAAGAGGTTCCACGTACTTGATACAAACCCACCATATTGAATTCTCACTTATTGCAAAAAAATAGGGTGAGACACAAGTACAAAGTAACAATGATTGCTACATCTTTGAAGTTAGTTGGTTGCTTGCCTTTCATTGTTTTGACCAAGGCATTCTTAAGAACAAGACCAATGAGCCTTGTGTCCTTTGGGAATCTTTGCCTTAGGAATACAGTGTTTGGTTTTTTTTAGTATCTCAATGACATGGCTCATTTACCACCTTGCAAACCAAAAATCAAGGTCATGTCATTGGTTGTAAAGGTCAAGTTCTTTTTACCAACTGTGAATGCTTTCGTTTTTTCATTGTAACATTGGATTATTGCAACTACATTATCATCATCAGATTTCTCAGACTTCCTTGGATCCAACCTTCTAGTGGTTGGAGCTTGGATCAAATACCATAATGGAGTATTTTGAAGCTCTTCAAGTTGGTTTGAATTGAATTTACGGGTTTGAAAAAAGGACACAATAGATGAGAGGTTGGATCGGTATTGAATGTTGTAATGAGTTCTCATTCTTTGGAGTTTAACAGGTTTTTTCCCCTTTGAGCTTGAGTTTTTTGAAGTTGGGGTATTCATCTTGACACTTGTTGCTTCATCACCTTAGACTTGTGTTTTTTGGCAAGGAGCTTGTAGTGTTTTGCTACTTTTTGATCTAAGATCATAAGAAGACTCAAAAAGTTTCTGTTTCTTTTGTGGTGTTTTTGGTGTTTTGCTACTTTTACGTTTCTCCATTTCTAGACAATGAAAACATAAAGATATCAACATTAAATCCCATAGAAAATTAAACATGCTATAGAAAATTGAACATGTCAGAGAAAATTATACATAAAGGAGAAAACTAAGGTGGCCAGAGAAAATTATAAATGTCAGAGAAAATTATACACTAAAAATAAAATGTCAGAGTACTAATTGTTTTCCTGTGGAATACATCTAGCCAAAGAAAATTTCCATTCTCAGAGAAAATCAAAAAAGCAACATAAACATTCCAAAGAAATCAGCAAGAGATAAAAATAATCTGGCCAGAGAAAATTATAAATTACAGAGAAACTTAGACGTAGACAAGAGAATACTAAAAGTGTTTTTGTGTGGAATACATGTTGCCACAACTAATTTCCATTCCTAGAGCAAATAAACAAAGCAACATAAACATGACAATTTTTTTTTTATTTTAAAAATTGATAAAAAAATTACATATAGATGTAAAATATAGCCGGAGAAAATTCAAATACATTCTAGAGAAAATTACACATTCTAGAGAAAATTTCCATTCCGTCATATTAAAATGCCAGAGAAATTTACATACACAACCAGAGAAATTTAAACATAATAGAGACATACCAGGGAGAAAAGTGATGTGGCCAGAGAAAATTATAAATGTCAAAGAAACTTAGACACAGATAAGAGAGTAATATTACATATAGATGTAAAATATTGCCAGAGAATTCAAACACATTCCAGATAAAATTACACATTCTAGAGAAAATTTACATTCCGTAATATTAAAATACCAGATAAATTTACATACACAACCAGAGAAATTTAAACATGATAGAGACACACAAGGGAGAAAAGTGATGTGGCCAGAGAAAATTATAAATGCCAGAGAAACTTAGACACAGACAAGAGAGTAATATTACACATATAGATGTAAAATATAGCCAGAGCAAATTCAAACACATTGCAGAGAAAATTACACATTCCAGAGAAAATTTCCATTCCATAATATGAAAATGTCAGAGAAATTAACAGACAACCAGAAAAAATTAAACATGACAGACACACACAAGGGAGAAAAGTGATGTGGCCAGAGAAAATTATAAATGCCAGAGAAACATAGACACAGACAAGAGAGTAAAATTACATATAGATGTAAAATATAGCCTGAGAAAATTTAAGAAAAAAACATAAATCTAGCAAGCAAAGAAAATGAAAATGATACATGCCAGAGAAAATTAAACATGGCAAACTAGAGAAATTTATAGAGCAGAGAAATTTGAATGAATTGTATTTGAAAATTACATAGAAAAATACAAAGAAATTAACCATGCTAGAGATAATAGGGGAATAAACAGAAACAAATGGGGGAATAAACATGCTAGAGAAAATTCAAAGAAGAAACATAGATCAAGCCAATACCAGAGAAATTCAAATGACGGAGAAATTTATAGACAAAATCACACAAACATCTTCAAGAATAAGTTCAAAACTCAGAGAAATAACATTTTTCAAATTTATGTAGTTTTTTATTACGAAATTGAAACCCTAATTAATAGAAGGTTAATATAAAATGCAATTAACTATGTTTTCAGAGAAAAACTCGTTGGATTGTAGAAAAACTTACTAGAGTGAGTATAAAATCCTAATTACGAACTGATATGCTTTGAGATGAAGATACACTGTGATGAAGATGAACTGAGATGACGGTGAATAGTGAAAATGGGTAAGAGAAATTTGTGAGGAAGGAATGGAAAAGATTTTCTCAGAAGATATTGAAACCCTAATGTCGATAGTGAAGATGATTCAGAAACCCTAACTCTGTTCTCCTCTTCTCTTGCTCGTGAAGATGGTTGGATGTTTGGAATGGAACTGAGTCGTCGGAATCTAGTGGAGTGTTCTCAGTTGATTTGTGAAGGTATTTTAGTCCAAGAAACAATTAAAAATGCGCGCGTTCTAGTTGAGGGACCTGATGCATCATCCCTTTTTTTAGTGTCCTATATCCTTTAAATTACTATTATTAGGAACCTTAAAAAAAAATTCTCCTTATTAATCTATCAAATTGTTGGCGTGATTGTTTTTTGGCTTTTATTTTTCTATATTATAACGGGTATGATTCAATTATTTATTTGCTTTTAAAAAATTGAAATTATTGTTGTTGTAATCCATTTGTATATATCAACTTTGTGAAAATTCATAAATGCTTGTATGTTTGTTTATCTAGGAATTTTGGCGGGCACTCAGGCATAGGGATGGTGTTTGCAGATTTCATTACTAGAGGACTTGTGTACATTATAAAGTATCCTTCTTTGGCTGCTGTTTCATTCTCTGCTTGTGTTTTTTTTTTCTTGAATTCTTGACATGGTTACGAGCAAGGATGGATCTAGGGGGGAGGGGGGGGGGGGAGGGAATTTTAAAATAATTTAAAATTATAAGAGTTTGCACCCTCAATTTTTTTTAGATAATTTCAAAATTATATAGAGTAGCCCCCCAATTTTTTAAACTATTTGGAATTTTTTTTTGAATTAGTTGTCATATATAATAATCTATTTTAAATTTCATGTATATATATTTTTTAAATTAGGTCAAGATGAAAGTAAAATTTTAGAAACTTTAGTGGGTCAAAGTGTAAAATATAAAACTTTTACATAGATATAACCTATAAGGCTTGCTGGAGAAGCTTTAAACAAAGCACTAAGATTAAAAAAAAAAAAAAACACCTGATCTGATCTGAGAGACTTGTTTCGATTCTGCGAAAGAGAGAGGAGCAAAGCGACGAGAGATACGGAGAAGCTTTGTTGTCGGTGGTCCAGTGAAGGCTTTGTCGGAGCTGTCGGTGTGGATGGTAGAACCGTGGATATCCTTTCAGACGAAATTATCTAATATTCTCAAATGAAGAGTAAGGAATTGTACTGCGGTTTGACAAAAAAATAAGTTATGAATCTGAAAGGATATTAGATAAAATAATCTATGGGGGCATAAGTTATCTGATATTCACAAACGAAAAGTTATGAATATGATAAGTTATCTGATATATGATATCCCTTCAGCTTTAATGTGATGTGATTATTTTGCTTTTAGATTGAAAATTATTAATCTATGATTGATTGTGATTTTAGACTGAATAATGTGATTATTTTGATTTTAATTTGTTATTGGTGCGATGAAAATCTAATAATTGTTATTGGTATAATTATTTACTAAATATTGTGATTTTTTTTAATACTGTGATTTGGTGTCTACAACGAAGATACTTATTCAAAAATTTAGAGAAGATGGATGGGTTCCATTGTTGGGGAAAATTAAATTATTTTCTAATGATCATGGTATACAGATTCCTGATATGAGTTGTCCTTATAAAGGAGGCCGAGGTCGGTCTCGTTCTAAAAGAGATCAGCTCACCGTAGAACATCATTTTCGAGTTGATATTTTTATGGTTATAGTTGATTCTCAATTACAAGAATTAAACAATAGGTTTAAGGAAGATGTAATGGAATTGCTTGTTCTTAGCTCAGCTTTGGATCCTAGGGATGGTTATAAAACATTCAAAATTGAGGATATTTGCAAACTTGCAAATAAATTTTATCCCATGGATTTCTCCGAGTAAGAAAAATTGCATTTGAAGTATCAGTTGGAAAACTATAAGCTTGATATATCCATACTTCCCGAGTTTCAGAAGCTGTCAACCATTTCTGAGTTGTGTCAAATGTTGGCAAAAACAAAAAAGTCGACAAGTTATCCTCTTATTGATAGATTGATCCGTCTTGTGTTGACTTTACCTGTTTCAACTGCTACATCAGAACGTGCATTTTCAACTATGAAACTCGTTAAGTCTAAATTGCACAATAGAATGGAAGGTGGTTTTCTGGCTAGTTACTTGATTATGTACATTGAAAAAGACATTGCTCGAGGGTTTGATGTAGACTCTATCATTCATGCTTTTGATATTATGAAAGAGTATCGAGCTCAATTTAAGATATCTAATTTTAGTAAATAAATGCATGTAGAAATAGTTATTACTTTTTGTAAGTGAATATGGGCAAAAAGATATTCTCAATTGTATGATCATCTTTTGGTACTCAACTATGTTGACAAGGAATATATAGCTCAATATTTTATCGTAACATTATTGATTTTTTTCATGTTAGTAGAAATTGGTATTGAACTTCAAATTTTATGGGTTAGAGGTTAAACGTACTTTGACCCCCCTAAAGTTATAATCCTGGATCCGTTCCTGGTTACGAGTTGATATTTATGTGTTTAGATAGCAAGATGATTATTGGGGATGCATGCCCGCATCTGAGTGTTTCAAAACTATCAAGAAGAACAGAGTTGAGGTAGAAGAGCTTCAATTCTGGTGTAAATATCAGTAATAGAAATTTTTTTCTTGGACAATTGAAGTTCAGTGAAATTTATTTTGTAGAATCTCTTTAAAATGTTTAGCCAATTAAATACAATATTTAAACTTTTGAATGGTTATTTTTTCTAACCAACAACATGATTGTCAAATAAAAATGGCCTATGACAGTTTATAGGAAAATAAATAATCTGAGCTGGTCCAACATGCATTTATTATAGGGAGTTTTTTTTGATAAATCCATTTTCTAAGAGCCTTATTCCATCCAACCCATATTCTGTTTGACTATTCCATTAGGTCCTATTTGAGATAAGAAGACCAAAATACCCTTTTCATCTACTTATGTTCCATTTAGTTCACATTATTTTCTTATGTTTCAATAAGTCCTATGGGTGACATAATTACCAAAATACCCCTAATGTGAATGTTCACACCGTTAATGTGAATGTTCATATCGTCAATGTGTAAGGGCTCGGCCCATGTCGATCCTCGTGGGTGCCCGGAAAAATTCGAGTAGGGCCGGGGTGGGCCCGGCCCGTTAACAATGTGAATATTCAGATTGACATGTTAATATTCACATTAATAGGAGTGTAAAATTGGCCCGCGTCTTGTGGCGGAGCGAAACCCGCCCGTGGCCCATGGGGGCCCGGGACGGGCCCGGTCCGGCCCGTTGACAATGTGAATATTCACATTGACATGTTAAAATTCACATTGATAAGAATATAAAATTGGTCTGCTACATGGGCGGCCAAAAGCCCCCTCGCGGCTCGGGGCGGGCCCGGCCCGGCCCGTTGACAATGTGAATATTCACATTGACATGTTAACATTTACATTGATAGGAGTGTAAAATTAGCCTGCCCACGTGTATGGCCGAAACCGCCCACTGATTGTTGACAATGTGAATATTCACATTGACATGTTAACATTCACATTGATAAGAGTATAAGATTGGCCAGCGGCCCAGGGCAGGCCCGACCCGGCCCATTGACAATGTGAATATTTATATTTACATGTTAACATTCACATTGATAAGAGTGTAAAATTGGCCCGCAGCCCAACCGCAGCCCAAGGCAGGCTTGGCCCGACCCGTGACATTATGAATATTTACATTGACATGTTAACATTAACATTGATAGGAGTATAAAATTTGCCTGCTGCCTGAAGATTACTCGCGGCCCAGGGTAGGCTTGGCTCGGCCCATTGAAATAGTGAATATTCATATTAACATGTTAACACGCACATTGATAGGAATGTAGAATTGGCCCGCGGCCCGTGGGTTGCCCGAAGCCCGCCCACGGCCCGGGACAGGCTCGTTTGGGTCCAGGCCCGAGCCGGTGGGTCCAGCCTTGGGTCGGGCCGATGGGCTTGGGCCTAACCTCAGGCTTGGATCGAGCTTGGGCAGATCTGGCCATTTTTTTTAATTCTTTTTAATTTTTTCTACCAAAATTTTATTATTTTCCACAAAAAAAGACACTAGGCCTTGCGCGCGGGCCGAGCCTCGGACCGAGCCTTGAATGGGCCTTAACCAGGCCGATGGGCCGGGTCGAGCTTCAAAGTGATGGCCTAGGCCCTAGCCTAGGGTCTCGGACTAGGCTCGAGCCCGGGCCCGGGCCCAAACGAGCATTTCCTGGGCCGTGGGCGGGCTTCGGGCAGCCTACGTTCTTTTTGACTATTCCATTAAGTCCTATTTGAGGTAAGAAGACCAAACTACCATTTTCATCTACTTATATTCTATTTAGTCAACATTATTTTCTTATGTTTCAATAAGTCCTATAGGAGACGTAATTACCAAAATACCCATAATGTGAATGTTCATATCATCAATGCATAGAGGCTCGGGCCGGCCCGTATCGAGCCTTGTGGGCTCCGAAAAAATTCGGGCCAGGCCGGGCTAGCCCACGGGCCAAAAAATTAGGCCTAGGCCCTAGCCTTGGCATAAGGGTATTCGGGCTTTGGATGGGCCGATGGATCGAGCCTCGGGTCGGGCCGGTGGGCTTGGGCCTAGCCTCAAGCTTAGGTTGGGCTTGGGTGGGCCTGGCCATTTTTTTTTTTAATTTTTTAAATTTTTTCTACCAAAATTTTATTATTTTTCACAAAAAAGACATTGCGCTTTGGGCAGGCTAGGCCTCAGACCGAGCCTTGAATGGGCCTTAAGCAGGCCAATGGACCGGGGCGGGCTTCAAAGTGATGGCCTAGGCCCTAGCCTAAGGTCTCGGACATGCTCGGGCCCGGACCCAAATGAGCCTGCCCTGGGCCGTAGGTGGGCTTCGGGTATCCCACGGGCCGCGGGTCAATTCTACATTCCTATCAATGTGCATGTTAACATGTCAATGTGAATATTCACATTGCCAACAGGCTGGGCTGGGCCTACCCCGGGTCACGGGCAAGCTTCGGGCAACAGGTAAATTTTACACTCCTATCAATGTTAATGTTAACATGTGAATGTGAATATTCACATTGTCAACGGGCTGGGCCGGGCCGGGCCCGCCCCGGTCCTCGGGCAGGCTTTTGGCCGCCCATGGGCCGCGGGCCAATTTTATACTCTTATCAATGTGAATGTTAACATGTTAATGTGAATATTCACAATGTCAACGGGTCAGACCGGGCCCGCCCCGGGCCGCCCACGGGCCGCGGGCGGATTTCGCGCCGCCATGGGATGCGGACCAATTTTTTCACTCCTATTAATGTAAATGTTAACATGTCAATGTGAATATTCACATTATCAACGGGCCGGGCCCGCCCCGGCTCGCGAGCAGGTTTCAGGCTGCCCACGGGCCAATTTTACATTCATACCAATGTGAATTTTAAAATATGATTGTTCACATCATAAAATTGCTAACCGTTCAAAAAATATTTATAAGGGTATCAAAATTAAATATAAGGGTATAAGTGTCCAAGAAAATAGTGTAAATCAAGAAAATGGACTTTATGAAATAAAACTATACATACATGAGACTAAATGGGTTAAAAAATTCCTTTATGGATTTCTTGGGTTAAAACACTTCTAAATGGAATTTATAATTAAAAATCCATTTATTATATTATTAGAGATTAAGGAGTTTCATAATCTTTAATGCTGCTATTGATCCTTCACTTTTTATTTTGTATGAAGAAAAAAAGGGGAGCAAGAATGGATGTTGAAGAATTTTTATAGAGATTTCCTATTGCCCTTAGTTGTCTATAACTGCTCCTCATTGGGTACCCAAATCTTTTTATTTCCATTTCTCTGTCCGATCTTTTACTTGATTTCCAGTTCAAAAAAAAAAAAAAAAAATCTTGTACTTGATTCTGTTGGCTTTTTGGCTTTCGAAGGTTATTTTTGTAATTGCGAGCTTGCCAGCAAGGATCAATCAGTCCTTATAGAATTTTAATTGCCAACCAATTATCAGACGATTGTGTTGTAGTTCTTTCAGCCTCAATGAAGAGGAGTTTTATTGGTGGCTTGACTTAGGAGAATTAAGCAAAATATCAATCAAATGAAGAACCACTGAAGCATTTCATTAGAATGAAAAACTTACAATGATCCAAACTCAGCCTCGTAAAGGTTTACAACGACAATCTACTTGAAAATACTCCTATGAACGAAGTGCAGTGTAGGAATTTAAAGTGTAGGAATGTAAAGAACAAGAATGTAAAATTGGAAAGAAAAATAAGTAAAGTAGAATAAGACTGGTTTTTTGGATCTGAGTCTGGGGCTCTTTTCTAGAGCCTTCTTTGCTATTTATATTTCTCAAGGATGACCATCAAACTGCACTTCAAACTATCGAACTGCTCCTCTATGATCGCTGATCATGTTCCCTTATAAGTAGTTCCATTACGCCATCACTTGCAGTTAGGCTTCCCTCCTATATTTGAATTTGAATGTGAGTAACTGTTGAAGCCACGTCACCCTGCATCTCTTTGTTGATTCACTGCTACTCAGATCTCGTAATAACCAATGCTAACTGCCACGTGTACGATCAGGATCGAAGACTTGAATAGTCTTTCTATATTACCCTTATTCTGCCACGTGTCGAATTGTAATTGGCTTTTACAAAATATGCAGCCAACATTATCCCCCGCACTAATATACCCAATACTTGGTGATATTAGTAGATCAAGGTCTTTTTCCCACGTCTTAGAACGTGCATGAGCTTTGCATTCTTCTAGAAATGCAACTGTCATTCATCATCTGCATTAAACTCTCTTTCAACCCTTTAAACACCCCTACCACCTTAGTATTCGAACAGGCTGTTACATTTTTTATGGCCTAAGAGGTAAGGAGCAAGGGCTATGCGTTTTTTCAAAGCAAGTGCATTCGCAAGTGGAGCAAACTCAGGTTTAATCCTCTGAGATGATGTACAAAAGAGAAATTTGTACAACCAGTATAAAATAAAGGAAAAAAGTTCTCTATCTCTCACGGGGCCTTCCCTTTTATTTTCAGCCTTTACAAAGTCACTATAAGAGGAGTTTAAGGATGGAAGGGAAAATTTGACAGAGAGGTTTGGGTAGCTGGGAGTGAAAGGAGAGCCAAGGGGTGAAAGCCCTAAGAGATGACAAATATCAAGAACGGTGGGGGCCATCATATCGCACTGAAACTGGAAAAAATTAAAAGCCATATTCCAAAAGCAAAGAGCAGCAGGAATCAAAAAGGGGTCCTCAGGGATGATGAACTTGGAAAGATGAAGGGCGTCGAGGATACAGAGCTCTTGCAGGTCATCTTCTCTCGTAGGCACAACTCTGTCATACCATTCCTCCCATTCAGTTCTCAATGTCGGCCAGTAACGGTGAGGCCGGGTCATTCTCCAATTCCCCCAATCGAGCCCTCCTTCGTAGAGAAGAAAGTGGTCTTCCAAGCGAGGGTATAAAGCTGGAAGTTGAGCAGGAGCTTCTCGAAAGATGAGACCTAGGACGTACTCTTATTTGTTGCTGTGACGAGGAACGCAGAGGCGTCCATCTATGGCACTTGACCCATCAGTTGTTAGCTTGGCGATTTCTTCATCAATACATCTTTTCAAAGCCATGGTTGGACTTATGCGATCGCCAGTAAGTACTTTCAGAGAGGAAGGATCCATTGGTAGCAAGTAGCAAGGAAGGGAGGGCTAACAGAAGAGAAGGGTTTGTGTGTTAAGCGAGCAAGTGATTTCAAAGCACGAAATAAAAGGGTTTTAAAAGCCTTTGTGTCTGGAAAATGTATCGCGTAATTCGTTAAGTACTAAAAGTACGAATACGACGAGTTTCCTTCAATATTGATACTTTTGGAGGGAAAAACACAGCCCAAATGTTGATACCAGCTTTGAAGTAAAATATTTGACTTCGAAACCAGATTTTGACGCCAAAAGTCAAATAACAACGGCTTTGAAACTACGAAGTTAGCTTCGAAGCACATTCCATACCTAAAGATGTAAGAATACTTATGTATTTGTTTGCTTTAAAAGGATTAAAGACATGTTTTAGGTTTCTCAATAAAAGTAATGTCTTTCGAAGTAAAACTTGAGACTCCTTAAGGATGGGAATTGGTATTCGAAATATCAAAACCAATAGTTGGTTTGTATACCTACAAACAGAGATTGTCTTTTGAACTAAAACAGCATGGACTGTTCTTCGAAGCAAAAATGGTCAATTTAAAATTGGTTGATCATACTAACCATGACCATATGTTGGTTATGATTAAAACGAGCTTTAATGGGTAAGATTGTTAAATTCGAAGCACTAATTCTAAATGAAAATTAGCAAAAACTGTTAACTATATACCATAAATTGGAAAAGATCATTGTTGGTTCTTTTTAGTGTTTCATTTAAAACAATTGAGTCCAAATTCGAAGGATAAGATTGTTCAGTTCGAAGCCCTGAATTTGCTTTAAAGATAAATGGGGACAAGATCAAACCATACCAAACAAAGAAAAAGTCTTAGTGGTATTAAAGCAAAAGCAGTTACATCGAATAGCCCTATTTGGGTACAAACTCAAGCTCATAAAAATAGGGAATGGAATAAATAACAAGATCGTGAAATTTAGTCTAACCGTGATTAATGAATTTCTATTCTTTCTTTATTCTATCCTCTATATCTTCTAACATTGGCTGCATGAGTTGATGTGCTCTCACTTCGTAAAAGAGCTCTTCAGCCTTTATTTCGAATGATGCTTCTTTCAATCCTTGTTCAAATTCGTCTATATCCAAGTCATCCCAGTACGCAAAAACTTTATTCTTGAAATCATTGAATTCTTCAATGAAGTTCTCTGCTTCGTACTGGGCATGAACTCGAAGGGACGAGAGTTGGTCTAAAGATTATGTGGTGGCCATAGAGATCCGATGCCAGTGGAGAAGCAATGGAAGTTGGTCCAAAAACATGTGAAGCTTTGCTTGGGCGAGGGGATTGAGGACATGACCCCAAGTCAGAATATCACAAGCCCATCGAAGGTTCTTGAGAGGGACTTCGTCCTCAAGAACATTGAAGGGAAAGTGAGAGAAAGCCGCGAGCAGAAGTTGAGCTTGCTTCCGCTTAGCTGGAGTAGGGGAAGGTAGAGGCTTGTAAGGTGGAAAGACCTTATCCGTAGAGAGGGCAAGCCTCAGTCTCTTTGTCCAG
Organism: Camellia lanceoleosa; assembly: GCA_025200525.1. Classification (NCBI taxonomy): domain Eukaryota; kingdom Viridiplantae; phylum Streptophyta; class Magnoliopsida; order Ericales; family Theaceae; genus Camellia; species Camellia lanceoleosa. The sequence goes on from CM045768.1 coordinate 17,665,361, forward strand.
CAAGGATTTGGCGGAGGAGAAGGTGTGGATGCTTTTATTTTAGGAGATGGAGCAAGGGCAGAAGGAACAAGAGCATTAATATAATCGAGCTAGTCAGAAGAACAAATCTTCGCCTTCTGGGCTAAGAATGATGGATTGTACCCTTGTGCCTCTTTTAGGCGTCGGGCGGCGTGCACTATCTTTGTAGGCATAGAGGATGTATACCATGCCACAAGTAGATTCTTCTCCAAACTGCGTCGATGGTCAATGGGCACATAGGGATAGACCACCGAGCTTCGCGCATAGGAAGGGAACTCTAAAGGGTCAATAAACTCGACAAAGTGATGGTTGATTCATTCCCTCAAATCACAGGCCTCAGGTTTTGACCAGCTTGTCCAGTCAGAAGCCCCAAAAGAGGAAGAAGTTGCAGCCTTATCCCATGTAGAGGGTTGTGAAGAAGAACTTCCCATGTCCATATTTGCGACTTTCTGAATCAAAGGATTAAGAGCAGTTTGTTCGTAGTCCAAGGGTGAGGCAGAAGAAGAACTTCCCATGTCCATATTTGTAAGTTTTTGAATCAAAGAATTAAGGGCAATATGTTCGAAGTCCAAGGGTTGATAATTTGTAAAGGCATCCATGACCTGAATATAGAAAGGTGGGTAAAGGTGGCTAATTAATGCATGGAGGTTCTTTCGAGGAGGAACATCATCATCATATGACTCTTTGTATGCTCGATCAATGGTGGGGAAAATTGATTCGGCCATAAAAAATATATCAGTCTGTTCGAATACTAAGGTGGTGGGGGTGTTCAAAAGATTGAAGGAGAGTTTAATGCAGATGATGAATGACAGTTGCATTTCTGGGAGAATGCAAAGCCCATGCACGTTCTAAGACGTGGGAAAATGACCTTGATCCACTAATATCACCAAGTATTGGGTATATTAGTGCGGGGGGTAATGTTGGCTACATATTTTGTACAAGCCAATTACAATTTGATGTGTGGCAAAATAAGGGTAATATAGGAAGACAATTCAAGTCTTCGATCCTGATCGTACACGTGGCAGTTAGTATTGGTTATTACGAGATCTGAGTAGCAGTGGATCAACAAAGAGATGCAAGGTGATGTGGCTTCAACGGTTACTCACATTTGAAATTCAAATTCAGGAGGGAAGCCTAACTGCAAGTAATGGCGTAATGGAGCTAATCTTGGGGCAACATGATCAGCGTTCATGGAGGAGCAGTTCGACGGTTGGAAATGTAGTTCGATGGTCATCCTTGAGCAGTATAAATAGCAGAGAAGGCCCCAGAAAAAGCCCCCAGACTCAAATAAAAAAAACCAGTCTTATTCTACTTTAATTCATTTCCAGTTTTTCCTTTCCAGTTTTATATTTACAGTCTTACATTTCCAGTTCTTTAGATTACTGTACTTTAAAATTCCTGCACTGCACTTCGTTCATAGGAATAGTTTCAAGTAGATTTGCTATAAACCTCCACGAGGCTGAGTTTGGATCATTGTAAGTTTTTTTCATCTTAATGAAATGCTTCAACTGTTCTTCATTCAATTGTTATTTGCTTAATTCTCCTAAGTCAAGCCACCAATAAAAGTCCTCTTCATTGAGACTGAAAGAACTAAACACAATCATCTGATAATTGGTTGACAATTAATTTTCTGTAAGGACTAATTGATCCTTACTGGCACGCTCGCAATTATAAAAATAACATTCGAAAGCCAAAAAGCCAACAATAAATATTTTGGCCTAACTAACTATCCATGGTTATTTTGTGTTCCCTATATTCTTGGCATAATATTTCTCACTTTGCTGTGTACTTGTAGCTGTTATCCTTTCAGGTGACGAGATGTAAGGGAAACCCATAACCTCACAAAATGGAACCCGCATGTGGATTGATGTTGAACCACTTTTATTTTTATTTTTATTTTTTTCCTTTTATTTTTTTTTATATTTTTGCTCCCTTTTGTTCTACTCGGGGCCGGTCATTGAATAATAAAATAATAAAAGCCCTATAAATGTATTTCTCTTATTAAAATAGTAAAATGGAGTAATTTCTTATTTAAATATTTTTATTTCTGCTTGCGTAGTTTAATTTGATACAAATAGAAAAAGTTAGTAAGTTGCAATTCCAACTCTAAGTCCCTGGGATTGGGTCGTCACACATATAAATCGCCCTTTTTATTAATAAATCATCAAATCAATTAATAATTTTTAATGACGTTAGAAACATATTTCAATTAATAATTTCAGTAATTTTATTATTGTATAAGAGAGCAATCATGAATTTCATTTTTTTTTAAATTCATTCTGTTAAATAAATTTTTTGACAAGGGAGCATTTGTAATTTTTCAGATTACAAAAAACAATTTGTACTTTAAGCAAATTTCAAAAGGTGTATTTATAAGGAAAACTTGGCTATAAACCCCCCTTATCTTCCTTTCATTATTAAAAGGACTAAGAAAAAAAATTATACTTTCAAAATCACCTCATAATTATAAAGTCTTGCATAAATGACAAAATTTATTATTTAAATATTTTATCAGATTATTATACCCTCAACTAAATCTTCCCACCTTCTCCGCCTATTCTCTCCCCACTTTCTCCGTCTCTCTCCTCATAATCAACATCAATACACAACGAAGTTCGAAGCAAAATCATTAACTAAACGCAAGCTAGGGCAAAGTAAAAGGAGAGAGACAATCTTGAGTAGTTGATCGATAGATTCTCTGCCATTGCAAATCGATTAGAGAGATCAACACAAATCGCAGATCTCAGATTTACACAGATCGACATACGACGTCTTTATCTTCAAATCTGAGGTAGTGAACAGATCGTAGAAAGCTCTAATTGATACTTGAAACCGGCTCCTCCTCTTTTCAAAGGGATCCAAGTCTCAAACTCCATTGACGGTCTCTTTTGATTCACGGCTCTCTCTCTCTCTCTTTCTCTCTCTCTCTCTCTCTATATATATATATATATATTAGGGCCAGATAAAGCTTCAACACCAATTTCATTAGAGCTTATACACATTATACAACAAAATTATGTATATATGTAAATATATGTGCATTTGATTTTATGATTTTGGGCTTCTCCACATAATTTATTTTAGATTCTTTGACCTTTTGCTCGACCGCTACATAGACTTCATTTTTCTCTCTTCAAATCTCTTAGATCAATAACATATATCTAAGTTGTTAGCCTTCACTGGATGTGGATGATAATATGATTTTTTTTTTCGTTTTTTCATTTTATTTGTTGTTGTTGTGTTGTTGATGATGATGATGATGTAGATGAAGAAACATATTGCAACCGATACTTTTTCTTTTTTTTTTCTTCTTGTGTTGATTTTGATGAAAATGAGACTGCTAGTAATAGATATGGAGAACATGATTCTGAGCTGTAGATGTCGCCTTGTTGTTTTCAATTGGCTTTTATTTATTTATTTATTATTATTTGTTAATAGAACTTAGAGTAAAATTTGAATCTGATTCATTCATTTAGTATGTATTTTATTTTTTGTAACAGTAAAATTTTACTCTGGTTAAAAACATGTTGATTTGCCTAACAATATAAAATTTTATTTTGAATCATAGTAAATTTTACTTTGATTCAGAATAAAATTTTACTGTAATTCAAAGTAAAATTTTACTCTGGTTAAAAATATGTTGATTTGCTTAACGATATAAAATTTTACTTTGAATCATAATAAATTTTACTATGATTCAAAGTAAAATTTTAATCTAAAATTTTACTCTGGTTAAAAACACGTTGATTTGCTTAACGATATAAAATTTTACTTTGAATCATAATAAACTTTACTCTAAATCAGAGTAAAGTTTACTATGATTCAAAGTAAAATTTTACTCTGAAATATACTGTGAGGATGATTTAATAGGAGAGCTGATAAATATGAGGGTACTATAATAAAATAAACAAGTTTTAAAATAATATGAGGTTTTGAAAGGGAGCTTCTATTTGCACACACCACTTCCCCTCTCTTCACACACTTAATGATATTTTTTTTTATAACATTTTTATCTTAAAATAAAATTACCAAAATATCCCTTTTTTCTTTAACCAAAGCCCTAACCGTAACCCTAATACCCAATACAGTCCCTTCTCTTCTAGTCATCTTCTTCCTTAACACAATCCCTCCCTCCGTCACCTCTCTCCAGCCTCCATCTTCTCGAATCGAAGCCCTACCCACCCCATTGTTCATCGCTCACTTATCCTCCCCACCACCCCCGTAACCCCTCACTTCGGGACACAACACCACTGCCGCCGTAGCTCTCGCCACTTCGCGACCCTCAATTTTGCACACACACACATAGAGAGAGAGAGAGAGAGAGAGAGAGAGAGAGAGAGAGAGAGAGGAGAACCTAGATCTGGGAAGAATTATTTTCTTACCATTTTGACAACCAATAACAAAAGAATAGCCTTCATTCGGAAATCAACCATCGAACCAATGAATTTGGTTTGACCATCAACATCCGAAGCCCTCTTTTTGAGAGAGAGAGAGAGAGAGAGAGAGAGAGGATGAGGTGGGGGTCGCGGTATTGTCGCCGGTGGGTTGAGGAAGCGGTGGGAATGGCTACTGGAATGGAGGTGGTAACGATGGTGTTGTGTCGCCGTCGGCGAGGTGGTTGCTGGTGTGAAAGGTGTGTGGATTAAGAGTGTTGGAAAGTTGTGTTTATGGGGATATAATTGGAATAAAAGTGTGTATAATGAGTAAATATTTTATTTTTTATTTTTTTAGGTATGTGAACTAAGAAGGATGTGCAACTAGAGGATTGAGTGTGTGCAAATAGAAGCTCCAATTTTGAAAGTATCTATATAATTCTTGTTCTTTTAAAAGACAAATTAGATAGTGAGGGGTCTATTACCAAATCTTCATATTTATAACTTACCCATAAGTTTTAACAAAGGTTTAAGAATTCAATTTTCTTTTCAACGCCATCTAGTAATTTATTTGAATATTGTGGGGGGTATATGGGCCTATTGCATTATTTCACCATGAGTGCTGATAATTACAGTTATGTTTGGAACTTAGATTTTAAAATATTTTAAAATTAAGTAAAGGGAAAAGTCAATAAATATATGAAGTAACTTTTTTTTTTAAAGCTTTTTTATTTTTTTATTTCGTAAATCTCTTCTCAAATTTTAAATATAAACATAGTCTAAAGAAATCAAAATCTGAGCAACATGTCATGGCCATAATTTAGTTTCCTCACTTGATTTGTTAATCGTATTTAATTCATCACAAATTATGCTCAATTGAATTTTAAGAAACTTGTTTGGAAAATTAGAGACTAATTTGATAAAAATAAACATAAAAAAGATATTAAAATTTTAAAAATTATTTATACTTAAAAAAAATCATATGAAAATAATTTTAATTTTTTTTACAACGAATTAGATTGTGATTTTTTTTTCTTTTCCAAAAAAAAAAAGTTTTTAAAACTCACAAAAAAAAAAAAAAAAATTGACCATACACATCACGCAATGAATAATATTGTTTCACCATAAATTAAGATGTAACATGAGAAAAAATATCATCCAAAAAGACCAAACGAGCCTAACACGTTCAACATCACACAATAATACCTAAATAAAACCATAACATTCATACCAAAAAAAAACAAAAAAAAGTTCCCAAACAGACGTTTGATTTTGAAACACGAATCAGAGAAACATTCCTAATAAGCAAAACCAGAAACAGAAAATGCTAAAACCCCAATGGACAACCAAAATTTGCTTAGAGAAGAGGCATTGTTCTGTGGGGCAGGCACATTCGGTGCAGGTACTGGCGGCAGCAGCACTGGCGGTGATGTTGATGGCAATGGTGGAGATTGTGGCGTCTAGAGAGGAGCAGGAGCAGGACTTGAAGTTGGATGCGGAGCGCTAGTGTTGGTGGTTTTGGAAACACGGATATCGACCTTTTGGCCTGCTTCACAGTGGCCGGGAATAGGGATGGCAATTTGAACCCGGCCCGACGGGGACCCGACCCCCCGTCCCCGATAAGAATGGTTTTTTTCCGAAAAATACCCCCGTGGGGACGGGGATGGTATTCGAAATTCAATCCCCGGTGACATTCGGGCCGGGGACGGTGATACACATTTCATCCCCGGCCCCGCCCCGACCCCGCCCCGTGCCCCCCGCCCCGTTAGCCCCGATTTATATTATATATATATATATATGTTTACGGCTTGGTTTGGAAAGGAGCAGCCCCTCTATTCTATTTAAATATTAAATATTATATATTATATATTATATATTATATATTATATATTATATGTTTGGGTCAACTCTCTCTCTCTCTTACATTCTCTCTTATCTTCTCTCACTCTCTCTTCTTTCCAGTGGCGAGTGCTGTGCGATCTCCTCTTTGCAGTGGCGACGATGCGATCTCCTCTTCCCGGTGGCGATGGCGTCATCTCCTCCTCCGCAGCAGTGCGCACACCCTCCTCCGTCGCCGCCTCATCCTCCTCCTCCGCACCACTGCCAAACCTTCGTACTCCGGCTTCGGTTCCCACCACGACAGATCTGGGCAGATCTGAGTAGATCCCATCTCCACCATACTACCGCAGATTTTATATCTCACATCTCAGATCTGAGAAGATCAGATCCCACCATTTATGTATATACATGTATATGTGTTTGTCACTGTGTGTCTCCATATTATTATTTATTTTATTTTTTTTTTAATTTTTTTTTTTTTTTTTTTTTTGTGGTTGATGATGTTGCCGTTGATGATGTTGTTGAGGAAAATGATGTTGAGGGAGCTACGGGGATTTTCCGGGGTCGGGGAAACCCGATCCCCGTTGGGGGCGGGGGTGGGGGGGGTAATGGATTCCCCGTCGGGGATCGGGGACGGGGACGGGGAGTTTTGTAGCTTCGGGGATCGGGGACGGGGAGTGCGATCCCCGGCCCCGCCCCGCCCCGTTGCCATTCCTAGCCGGGAAGGCTGCAGATGAAGTAGAAATGGCCGCTTCTAGTGATGGTGAAGGAATCGTTGCCGTTGTTGAGGGTGAAGTAAGGAGCCATGGCATTGCATGCATTGAAGTTCTTGTGGGTTACTCTTATCACGTTGTGAAATTGCTTCTTGTACTCAAACACTACATCAATAATAATGCAAATCAAGGAAAAAAAGCAAAAAAATTTCTCGCACAAGAATAAGCATTGGTCTTTACAATCAATTGACGCATACGATATGGCATAATATTATGAAAATAATTCTTGTTTCCAAATATATTTAATCATTTTTTCCAACTTTTAATAATAAAGTGCTTGTTTACACACACAGCATTCGTTACATTTTAAAATTAATAAAATTCACCATAATATATGATGAACTATATAATGGTTAAAAAATCAAGTAAAAATTTCAATATTATATAGTCATAAAGTAAATTGAGTCCACCAAAATATATGAAAAACTATTTAATATATAGGAAAAAATTCCCATAATATATAAAGTCTCATTAGTAAAATTTTGTACCAATATAATTACAGTACATATTTGATGTCAACTCCATAATAGAGAAAATAAAGAAAGAATGATCAAGAAAGGAACATAAAGTCCCAAAAAAACTCAAAGAAATTTTATGAAAAAATTTGGGGTAATAATATTTTAAAATATATTATGGGACAGAAAACAAATTAAAATATTACAGAATAACAAGAGAGAAAGAGAAACGAACAAATGGTGTCGCCGACATGGAAGAGCTTAGCAGCAGACCAAGCCTTGTAATCAACATGTCCAGTGTTTGTCCATCCAGCTGAGTCCCCAACCTTATACACTGCACCCTTTGACACCCCACAAACACTCACCACCATCACCAACATTATCACTAGTTTCTTCCCCAAACCCATCTCTCACACACTAGAGAGATATATTTAGTGCAGAAGAAATTAAAATAGAAAAAAAAAAAGAAGCTAGAGAGAGAGAGAGAGAGTGAATGGGTGGAATGTGCCCCTACTAGTGATAATGTTGGTGATGGTGGTGACTGTTTGTGGGGTGTCAAAGGGTGCAGTGTATAAAGTTGGGGACTCATCTGGATGGACAAACACTGGACATGTTGATTACAAGGCTTGGTCTGCTGCTAAGCTCTTCCATGTCGGCGACACCATTTGTTCATTTCTCTTTCTCTCTTGTTATTCTATAATATTTTAATTTGTTTTCTGTCCCATAATATATTTTAAAATATTATTACCCCAAATTTTTTCATAAAATTTCTTTGAGTTTTTGCTTTCTATCTCACGTTTTTTCATTAAAATCTTTCGTCCATTTGTTCTCTGTCTTTCGTTTTTGCTTTCTATCTCACTTTTTTTCTTTAAATATTTCAATGCCCTTTGAACCATACTGAAGAGAGGGGGGGAAAAAAAAATCATACCAGTAAGTAAAAATTTATTTATTATTATTAATTGATTGGAGCTCGAGATGAACCTTTTATCTATAATTCTCTTATAGATATTTCCAATATCCAAATAATTATATATTTTTTATCGGATAAAGTTAATAATTAATTGTTAGATTAGTATCTCGACGGAGTTAAATTGACACCCATACATCTTATAAGAAAATTTTGCCCTCCCATTTCACTCCTAAGAGTGAAACCTAAGATTTCCCTTTTAAAATAAACTTGGTGACCAAACAATTAACCAACTAGATTAGAGCCCCATGATTGTATTGACCAAAATTTTATATTAACAACTACATGTCAAATGCAAATCTAAAAAATTACATGTCAAATGACATGTCATTACTGTTGTCCAAATTGTGAAATTAAATAAATAGATTCATGAATAAATCAAAATTATATATGAAGAACACATACTGAGAATTACAACTAAATTACAACAGAAATACCCAATAGATTAAAATGGTAAAGAAAGCAAATCGAAGCTTGCACGATAACAGTTTCCTTAAAACAAATTTTTGCCATCTTACAGGTCGAGTGCTTGAGGAATTTCGGCGTCTGTCTCCCAAGATACGACGGTAAAAAACCAGCTACGGCAGAAGCACTCTTTGTCTAGCTTAGCGAACAAAAACCGTGGCAGCACTTTCTCACTGTAGAAACTTTCTGGCAAACTAACTTGTAAAATAGAAGCAAAAATTTCTGTGTTGAGACTAGACAGGAGGGTCTCAATTTATACATATATAGGGGAGGTGCCTCCAACCTTTATGGCTAGTCACTAATGCACCATTAACCTGCCTTTATGGTTGGTCATTAATGCACCAATAACTTCTGCAATATTGCAGCAGTTACAAACACATTATATACACTAATCCCACTACCTCTTTCATGAAGCTAACTTTATGAGACAATTTCTTATTCAATTCTCAATGGTTTTTGACCATTCTTTTTGTGGTATAAAAATCTCATTGCAAAGTATCTAGACCCACTTGGATCCATCACAATAGATGGTTGGGGTCCACTTTAATATTTAATTAAAGTCACCAAAAACTCATTTTTTTCTAGCAATCCCCCACATGAATAAAAATTAATCGAAATGACTTAACAAACAGACACCGTTCAACAATAATGACTCGGAGAGAGAGTACAACAGACTAACCCCGACATTAGAGAAGGTAGCTTTTGATTTTGAACCTCACCCAGTGAAAACCTATTGAGTTTACTAGCTGATCAGTAAATATGACATCTTGAACTGCTCTGCCATTTATGTAAACTGAGACAATAGATCTCACACGGGAATTATTCCTACCACCATTCTGTTCTCACTGGTGTGCCTTGTATTGCCCTGAGCACTAGCCTGGTTTAGCGAGTGGTTTCAAAGAATTTTGGCCTTCCCAATTCTTCTAGAAGTGGCCCCACTTCACACTCACATAGGTGACTCTTCAAAGTATCCTGCTATACCCTGTTTGAATCCTCAATACATAAGAAGCATTAAAATTTTTGCTTAACCTTCACCCCCGCAAGTATCACTGCTTAAAGGAATAGCTGGAGGGTTTTACCCCCATAGTGACATACCATTGTTACACGCAATTAGGTTGTCCCATTGAACCTAGATCTTGGGATTTCCAGTCAACTAGGTTGGGTTTCCATTTCGGTAACTTCCAAAAGCCTCAACCCCATTCCTTTTGACGACGTCTTGACTAACACTTGATTTAACCCTTTGGTTAGTGGATCTGTAATGTTGTCTTTAGACTTTACATAGTCTATAGAGACAACTCCATTCGAGAGTAGTTGTCGTATGAAATTATGTCTACGACGGATATGTCTAGACTTTTCATTTTACATATTACTCTGTGCCCTACCAATTGCAGATTGACTATCACAATGAATACAAATAGATGGCACAGGTTTAGACCAACGTGGGATATCTTCAATGAAATGACGAAGCCATTTAACTTTTTCCGTTGGTTTATCTAAAGCAATAAACTCTGATTCCATCGTTGATCTAGATATACACGTTTGCTTGGAAGATTTCCAAGATGCGGCTGCCCCACCAAGAGTGAACACATATCCACTAGTGGACTTTGAGTCATTTATATCTGATATCCAATTCGCGTCACTATAGCCTTCCAGCACCGCTGGATATCGAGTATAATGCAGCCCATAATCCCAAATGTAGCGTAAATACCTTAACACCTGTACAATGCCCTTCTAATGAGTAGTATCGGGATTACACATGTATCTCCTAAGCCTGCTAACTAAGTAGGCTATATCCGGCCTAGTACAACTCATCAGATACATCAAACTTCCAATTACCCGAGAATATTCTAACTAGAAGACACTCTTTATTATTCATGATAAAATGTAGACTTAAGTCCTACAGGTGTCGGTGACACACTCGTATTTGATCCATTAAACTACTCAAGTATCTTATCAACATAATGAAATTGAAAAAGTACAATTCCACCAGATGTTTTGGTAATCTTAATTCCCAGAATAATATCTGAACGCCCGTATCCTTCATGTCAAACTTAGAGTTTAATAACTTCTTGGTAGTTTTGATCATTGCATCATTACTACCTATAATGAGCATATCATCAACATATAGACACAAAATGACATAACCTCTGTCAATGTCTTTGACATAAACACACTTGTCACATTCGTTGATTCTAAACTCACTTGACAACATTACGTTGTCAAACTTTTTATGCCATTGTTTAGGCGCTTGCTTCAAACCATACAATGATTTGACAAGTTTACAGACTTTCTTGCTTTGTCCTGGAGCTAAAAACCCTTTAGGTTGCTCCATGTAGATTTCTTCATTCAAATCCCTATTTAAGAAAGCTGTCTTTACATTCATCTGGTGTATCTCCAGATTGCGCAAAGCTGCTATTGTAATCACCATGCGAATGGATATTATCCTAGTTACAGGTGAGTACGTATCAAAGTAATCCAGGCCTTCTCGTTACTTGTACGCTTTGATAACGAGCCTAGCCTTATACTTATGAATTGACCCATCGGCCTTCATTTTTCTTTTAAAAATCTACTTGTAGTCTAAAAAGGCTTACTACTTGGAGGTAAATCCACTAACTCCCAAGTGTGGTTCTGTAAGATAGAGTTAATCTCACTTTTGATCGCTTCTTTCCATAAAGGACTCTCAGGAGAAGTACAGCTTCGTGGAAAGTTTGAGGTTTGTTCTCAACCATATAAGTCAAGAAGTCTGGACCAAGAAATTTAGACATCCTAGCCTTTTTACTCCTTCTAGGCTCATCTAAAACCTTAATTTGATCATCAAAACGATCATCATCACTAGCGAGCTCATCAAATTGCTCCAAAGACCTCAGAACCCTTTCTTGGGTTCGGTAAGGAAAAATGTCTTCAAAGAAACATGCATTCCTTGACTCCATGATAGTATTCCTATGTATGTCTTAAATTTCAGACATATGTACAAGAAACCGATATGCACTATTATTATGTACATAACCAATGAATATACAATCTACGGATTTCGGGTCTGTCCTAACCCGTTTGGGTGTAGGTATCGCCACTTTTGCAAGTCACCCCCACATTCGTAAGAATTTATAAGAAGGCTGAACGCCTTTCCGTAACTCATACAAGGACTTGTCTACCTTCTTCTGGGGTACTTTATTCAGAATGTAATTCGTGGAGAGAATTGTTTTACCCCACATGTTCTGTGGCAATCCAGAACTTGTCAACATTACATTCATCATTTCCTTTAGCGTCCTATTCTTCCGCTCAACAATCCCATTTGACTGAGGAGAATAAGGTGCTGTGGTTTGATGGATAATTCCGGATTGAGCACAAATCTCAATAAACTGTGATTCATACTCACCACCACGATCACTTCTTAAAGTCTTAATCTTGCGGCATAATTGATTCTCAACTTCATTCTTACAAAGAAATTTGTCAATAGCCTCATCTTTGCTTTTGAGCAAATAGACATAACAATACTTAGTGCAAGCATCAACAAAAGTGATGAAGTACTTATTGTCACAACGTGATTGTATAAACTTTAAGTCACACACATCACTATGCACTAAGTCCAACGGCTCGAACTTCTTTCAATAGAATAAAACAAAGATTTTGTTAACTTCGCTTCAACACAAGTTTTACACTTGTGTTTTGAATTAATCTTAAAAGATGGTATGTGATCTAACTTGATTAATCTACGTAAAGATTCAAAGTTCACATGTCCCAGTCTACCATACCACAAACTGGAAGACCCAAGCATATAAGCAGAAGAAGATGTAGTTTTATTCATCTTTGGGATAATAGTCATTACATTGAGTTTGAACATACCCCCTAACATATATCTCTTACCCACATACACTCCGCTTTTGGTCAGAATGACCTTGTCGGACTCGAAGACCATGCGAAAACCATGTTTGTTGAGAAGAGATCCTGAGACAAGATTCTTACGAATGTCCAGAACATACAAGACTTCGTTCAAGGTCAGCTCCTTTCCTTCGGTCAATTTCAGGACCGTCTTTCCTTTCCTCTCAACAATAGAGGTAGCAGAGTTTCCCATAAACAAATTCTCACCGTTTGTAACTGGCTCGAAAGTTGTAAACAGCTTCTTCTCAGAGTAAATGTGGCGTGTAGCCCCAGTATCAATTGACTATTCTCTTGGGTTTGAACCCACCAAATTCACCTCAGAGACAATGGCAGACAAGTGCATATCTTTCTCATCATGGAAGTGCTCTTGCTTATCTGCCATGTGAGCAAAAGGTTTGGCCTTGTATGGCTTCTTTTGCTTGCGGCAGTCACTAGCCCGATGTCCTTCGCTACCACAGTTGTAGCACTGCCCTAAGAACCGATAACCAGGTTCCTATAGCTTGTTTGTCGACTTCTTTGCAACACCACCCCTTGGCCCCAGCTTTGAGCCCTTGTTCATAGGGGGCTTCTTCCTCACCCCATAAAATTTGCCATGCTCAATGACATTGGCCTTCACTGAGGAGGTACTCACTCCCCTCTTTCTATTATCCTCCTCAATTCGGAGTCAGATAATCAAGTTTTCAACTGACATTTCCTTGCGCTTGTGCTTTTAGTAGTTCTTGAAGTCCTTCCAACCATTGAGAAGTTTCTCAATGATCACAGCAACTTGGAATGACTCGTTCAAAGGCATCCTCTCAATATGAATTTCATGCAAGATCACTTGGAACTCCTAGACTTAGCTTATTACATTTTTTAAATTTGTCATTTTAAAGTCCAGGAGTCGGCCAAACACAAATTTCTTTGCCCTGGCGTCCTTAGTCCTGTGCTTTTTGTCTAGAGATTTCCATAACTCTTTTGTTGAGCTCTTAGCACAAAACACACTGTAGAGTGAGTCTGTCAAGCTGTTAAACACATAATTTCGGCAAAGATAGTCTGTCTGCTTCCATGTGTCAAGTGCCATGACTTTCTGCCTGTCTGGCTCATTTTTTTCCACGGCTGAAGGATCCTCACTCAAAACCTTTGCAAGGTTCAGCATGGTCAAGTAGAACAACATCTTTTGCTGTTATCTCTTGAAGTTCACCTCAGTAAATTTCTCTGGGCGCTCATGGTGATTGAGCGGTCCTTCTAGGACAGTCGGAGTAACACTAGGGTTGACTACAGAGGTCATAGTTGGAGTTGGCAACTCAGTTGTCCCAGGGTTCAGATCCCCACTTAGGGCTGCAAACAAACCGAGCTATTCATGAACAACTTGAAGCTCGGCTCGTTAATAGCTCGTTTAAGCTCGTTCAATTACCAAACAAGTTAAGCTTGAGCTTTGTTACCAAGCTCGATTATTAAACGAGTCGAGCTCGAGCTAATATGAGCTCGGCTCAATTAGGCTTGACTCGATTATATTATATTATATTATATTATATCATATTATATATTAGTTACAAACAAAAAAAAATAATTGAAAATATTAATGATAACCCAGTTTCCAAGTCATCAATAAGTAATAAAGTCTCCAAGTCATTAAGAAATAATAAACAAATAATAAAGCATTGTCCAACAGAAAGTGAGAGAATGGAAAACAATTTATAAAGGGTGAGATTACTTCAAGTTTCCTTATCATTCGATGTGGGATAGCCACTGAATGAACTTCACAAAAAAAGAAAAAGAAAAAAAGAATTGTAAATGACGTGTGCCAAGTTTGGGATTGTTCAAGTATCCCACATCGCTTCTTTTACACATTCAATAGGGACAAGGGCTCCATATAAGTGGAGGAAGCCAACAACTTACCTTTGCTTCTGCGGTTCAAGTGACTATTAATTACAAAGTCGAGCCACACGAGCCGAGCTCAAGTTTTGCTTCAGCCTAACGAGTCGAGCTCGAGCTTAGTAATGTTAAGTTTGATTCGAGCTCGAGCTGCGCTCAAGCACTTGAAAATTTATTCGAGCCGAGCTTGAACACGATGATACTCGGCTCAGCTCGGCTCGGCTCGGCTCGGCTCGTTTGCAGCCCTATCCCTACCAACATTAGTAGCAGCAACATCATTGGTGACAATTGTCATTTTTGAAAAATATAACAGAATTCCACTTTTTGTGTTTCCAAAAATTAAACTTAACCCTTCGAAAATCTTATAATTTGAAATTTAATTCAAAAACTAGTCTCACTACTTAACCTAGAATTGAATATGGTCAAGAATGTTCTCAGGAAGACTGGAGGGGTTACACCGGTCCCACTTAAAACCCAGTTAACCTTTTGACAAAACTTTCAAGAGTATGTTGACTCCTAGTCCGTAATAAACAATTTTAAGAATTAAATTTTTCAAGAGATGAACTACGTTAAAACAAAGTAGTTCCAAACTTACAAGCAATTAGAATAAAATTTCTAACAATTACAAGCAATGTAAAAAATTCCTATAACAAAGATAAGCAAAAAAAAAAAAAATGCTTCTAATATGTCAAACAAACAACCTTGCTTAACAAATTGTTAAGTAATCACTACTAAATCTCAAACAAAATTGCTTAAATAATATAGTCCAAATAATTCTTTTCCACGCTTAGGTATTCCTATAAAAAAGTTAACAGAAAAATCAAAACAAAAATACAAATCAAATAATCTAGGCAAAAAGTAAATATAATAAATTAATTGAAACTATCTAGTAAACTAATTAATAAGAAAATTAACTAGTCAATTAACATGCTAGATGTGTTACAAAAATAAAATTATTACAAAGGTGACAAAACCTTATACCTCCTAAATAATTAAATTTCTAGCCATGAGTTACATATCAATTTAATTGACAATAATTAATAAATTAAATTAATATTCAAGAGTTACATATCAATTTATACAAAACAATAATCATGTAATCTTATAACTCTAAATAAACAAATTAAATTAATATGCAATAGTTACAAAATAAAATTAAAACTTCAAAATTAAATTCAACTTTAAAATAAAATTTGTGACTCCAAATTAAATTACAACTTTAAAAATAAAATTTAATAATCATAACTCCAAATAAATAAATTTAATTCAAAATTTTAATTCACCCAATTAAATTACACAATAGTCATATACATAAATTTAGACAAGTTACAAAACTCTATAACTCTAAAACCTTAAATTAAAAGTTAATAGGCTAGAGTTATATAGAATTTAAATCACAATAAACATGTAATAAACTTGTAAATTATTCTAGCAATTAACATGTAAATAAGTCTATAGTAATTAACATGTAAATAATTCTAGAATAAGAAGCATGAAAAATTGATTTAAATCTAGAAAATAAAAACATGTGAATTAATCTAGTATGTAATCATATATGCAACAATAACTAGCAACATGTAATTCTTCATTTTTTATTTTTTTTATTATTATTTTTTTACTATTGTAGGCATGCCTCGAAAAAAGATGTGCATGAAAATAAATTCAAATGCAAACATTGGACAAACCCTGTACATCTTCCAATACACAGACACCAAACCAAAATTATGGCCAAGGTTTATTCTAACATAGAGAAACATGTGATTTATAACAATAGACCAAAACAAAACTAATCATGAAAGCAGTAGACTTATCTATTTTCTACAAACCAACAGTAAGCCTATTTCTATAATCAATACACAACTGTGCAAATGTCAATGTAACATCCAGTAACCCCGGAAAGAAAAAAACAGTGGACTAATTTTCCAAAAATTACCAATACTGAAAATATGCAAAGTAGGTACATAAAAATATTTTTTATTTATTTTCAATACAAACCGTGGGTACACCAACTTATGTAGTAGACTAAATTTGACTTTCAAGCAAGAATAACATAGCAGCATGTACAATCAAGAATGTGTTTGGCACATCAAACATATGAATTGAAAGAAATTGAAACACACTGACAATAACATAGCAGCAAACACAAATATTAATTATGATTAAACTGGGTACATCTATCATGCAAATCTATTTGGCCACTTTCATGGGAAAATATAAAAATCTGTTTTAAGCTTATTGTCCAAATTGTAGAATTAAATAAATAAATTCACGAATAAATCAAAATTATATACCAAGAACGTATTCTAAGAATTACAACTAAATTACAATAGAAATACCTATTTGATTAAAATGGTAAAGAAAGCAAACCGAAGCCTGCAAGGTAGCAGTTTCCTTAAAATAGATTTTTGCTGCCTCACGGGTCGAGTACTTGAGGATTTCCGGCATCTGTCTCCTAGGATACGATGGTCAAAAACCAGCTACGGCAGAAGCACTCTCTGTCTAGCTTAGCGAACAAAAACCGTGGCAGCACTCTCTCACTGTAGGAACTTTCTGGCAAACTGACTTATAAAATGGAAACAAAAATTTCTATTTTGAGACTAGACAGAAGAGTCTCAATTTATACATGTATAGAGGAGAGAGGAAGAGCCTCCAGCCTTTATGGCTGGTCACTAATGCACCATTAACCTGCCTTTATGGTTGGTCACTAATGCACCATTAACCTCTGCAATATTGCAGGTTACAAACATATTATACACACTAATCCCACTACCTCTTTTATGAAACTAACTTCATGAGATAATTTTTCATTCAATTCTCAATAATTTTTGGCTATTCTTTTTGTGGTGTAAAGATTTCATTGCAAACCCAACACGGTAGATGGTTGGGGCCCACTTTAATATTTAATTAAAGTCACCAAAAACTTTTTTTTCCCAACAATTACCACATTGGTATAATAAATATATTTTCTTCCTTTCACATATTATATTTAGGGTTGCAAATGAACAAATTGTTTGTGAACAGGTTCAAGCTCTCACCTTGATAAGAGCTTGTTCGAACTCGATTCATTTATTTTATTTTATTTTTTATGTTGTTTTTGCGTTTGAGCTCAAACTCGAGCTCGTTAAATTTTTAATAAACAAGTCCAAACATATTAAAACTTGGCTCGTTTAACATTTATTATTTATATATTAAATAATGTAAAAATATGTATAAAAAATATGATAAATATGTTAGTTATATATTTTAAAAATATAAATATAAATAATAGTTAACTATAGATAGTACATTTATATAATTGTAGTGGTAGATATTATTATTTTGGCAAAATGTTGACTTTTTTAATATGTTTATATATATATATATTGTATATATAATTACATAATCAAAGTTTTAATTATAACTTTAGTCTCATACACAAATATAAATTTATAAATTTTTTAATTTGTTAATGCTCATGAACAAACTCGAGCTCGAGTGAAACCTAATTCAACTTGACTTGAACTCGGTTCATTAAATTTTTATTTAACTCAAACTCAAACTTGTTAAAATTCTAATAAACAAATCAAAACATACTGTAGACACCCCATTTTTGACTGTCCTCAAGACTTGGACGTCACCGTTTGAATACTCGGTGATTATCAATGTTTGTGTTCGTCTCGAGTTCCTGGAGGCCTTGGCAGCGCGCCCCGTCTCAGGACCTCTTGACTCGACTGCTTCGTGTTCGGTTTTGGCACCAAACACTTGTGTTTTTGCCTTGAAAGGCAGGGAATGGCTTTTTGGCCATCCCCACACCCCACTGGCCCTCCCCTACCATCACCGGCCACATATGTGTACCACCGGCAGTGTTTTCTTAAAAACAATGGCCGGTCAGCACTATATGTTGCCGACCAGCACCTTTTTGTGCCGGTGATCCATTTGGCTGGCCGGCGTGCATCCTTTGCACCCCTGAGGCATGGTGCATGCCAGCTGTGCCAGCTGGAATATACCATCACTCATTCCCGTGCATAGGAGTGACCTATTTGCACCTTTGAACCCCCAAACCTTCTAGAAGATTGACCCCTTTGGCCAAGCTTCTTGGAGAAGCTTGGCCAGCTGTCTTAGCTTCCCCAAGAAGCCAAGACCCCTTTGCACCCTTTGCCCCTTTTAGTTAGCTTCTTGGAGAAGCCTTGAGCCTTGTTTTTTTGCCTATATAAACACCATCTCTCTCCCTTTGTTGGAGGTTAGCCATTTTCAACAAAAAACCAGAGCTTCTATATCTATATATCTGCCATATACTCCCTCTCTCTACATTTTCCCTCTCTCTCCCCTTGTATGTGTGTTTTTAGGCCTAAAAGTGTGGTTTTACCTTACTTTTGCACCAATACACACACCATCACACCTTAGCTCAAGATTGGGAGGCTTGGAGGGTTGTTTGTTGAACTTTTGGACTGGTGTTGATCAATAGAAGAGTGCTGGATCATCTGTTCTTGAGGTGTTCTTCAAGGGTGAGCACTTTACTTTAGTTTTTCCGTTTTTGCAACTAGTTTTTACCTGCTTTGCTTGCTGTTTTTATCTTTGTGTATGACATAAAAAAATCTTATATTTTCTTGCTTTTGAACTTTTATTAAGGTCACTTTGTGGTTTTAGTGCAAACTCACCCTCTTAGGCCTTATTTTGGCCTCTTTGGTGCCTTTATTTTGAGCCTTGTTTGCTTTGTTATTTTGGTCTTCTCACCACTGAAAACCAGTGGGTTTTTAGTGGTGAGGAAGGTGGTTTGAAGTCTTGTATAGGGGAGGGACACCCCTCTTCCCTTTGTACCTCTTTTACCTTTGTTTTTGGCTTAAAAGGCAACATGCATTCTTGCTTGTTTTTGACGCCATTTCAGAACTTTTTTGGGTGTTTTGGATCATATTTTATCTCCGTATAATGGTGTTTTGTTGGCCTCTTGCATGCTTAACATACTTGCTTTGCATTCCTCTATTTGGCATAGAAATGCATCTTGCGTTTAGGCCATGATTCTTGCATGTATTAGCATAACTCCATAAAGATGTTAGCATCATTTTGCCATGTTTAAGGGCTGTGAGCCACTGATTTTGTCATGTTGGGCATGCTTGATGTGATTGCTTTGCATTTTGGGCTTGTAAGCCTTGAGTATTTTGGCCTCTAGCATGCTCACCTTAGACCATCCTCATGATTTGGCATCATTTAGGATCATATTTCAGTCCATAAATCATGTTTGTATGTTTGTATATGTGACCTCTTTTATGCTTTGAGGATGTGTCCTTTTATGCCTTGAGATAGGCCTTGTGCATGTTTGTGTGTTTAGGGTATTTTGGGGCTACCATGTCAAGGGGTTTCGGTGTATTTTTGCATGATAGAACTCTGTTTTTGCTCGCCTAATACATGCCATGAGTGGTCATGTTAGTGGTAGTAAAATGCTCTCTTTGGTGCCTTAGGTTTAGGCTCATTAACTTGCATGCTTGTATAGCATTTTGTTAATGTTTTTGGGCATTTTGGCCACTGTTTTAGGCCTATTTAGAGCCGCCTAAATCATGTTTAAGTCCACCTTTTCATTAGTTTGCATTCCCTCATGTTTGCTTGTATGCTTGCATAAGTGCCTTGCCATGCCATGTTGCATCCTTAGCTTGCATGCCTAGGTTGCATTGCATCTTGCATGCATGCCTTGTTCCTTGAGTTGGTGATAGGAATTGGGCCTTGTTTTGTTTGATTGGTTTGCATTTCATTCGACATGAAAGTGCACACTTGATTCTTTAGGCCATCATGCATGGAAATGCGTGATTGGTGGCCCGAGAATCGAGGCACATACCCCTTTGAGTCGCAAACATGATAGGGGGCATGATTGGTGCATACATTTTTTGAATTGTGTTGCCATGCAAGTTTTTCCCTCTCCTGCTGTGAGTTGCAGGTTCTGCAGGCATTGTTTGCCGACGGCAACATTTGCTGCCGGCCGGCAATAAGTCATCAGCCGATGGATTCATTTTGTACCGATGGCCACATCCTATTGCCGATGGTAATTCTACTCAGCCGGTGGTATCCCCTAGTGCCCTGAGAGGCATTCCTGAGACTTTGGCAGTTTTCAGAGGAGCAAAGTAGGGAAAACAGAGGCAGACTATGCATGGCGGCGATTAAAACAAGTCCCGAGCATCTTGCCGCATCGACACCTTCAGGGCTTTACTGTTTTAATTAGATTAATTAATTTGTTTAGTTAATTTAATTGATCTGTAATATTTAATTAGCTTGCGTAGTTAATTAATTTGTATATTCTTTTGGTCCCTCCGGGCGAGGGCAAATCTGTAATAAGCATGTGTGAGTGGTGTGCATGTCTTCCAACCCCCACTTCTTTCTTCCCTTTTATTTACCCGCTTACGATGGTCAGTATTAGGGCACGTTTATTTTAGCATACCTTATGCTATGCATGCGTGCATCCATGCATTTGTTGACATGCACCGGGCTCGGTACATCATGCTAATTACATTTGTACTTCAAATCTAACTTGAATACGTGCACCGAATGATTGCATTTCACATGCCATTTTAGGGTTAGCCGGGCCTATCCTAATCACATTCTGTATGCGATGCATTAGTCACTCTAACATAAACTAGGGCATGCATGTTTGCTAACTTGTTTATTGTTTTGGCATGGAGTACAATGTGAGTATTTATGCTTTAGCATCTCGCATGCGTGTGAATGTTAACATGACAGTATGCTTACCATGAGGCTAAGTGCTTACATGAGATAAACTGTTTGAATGCCTGTGGGTGAAGGTTGGATTGTTTGAGTTGGAAAAACTCATTGAAATCCGTGTTTTAGCCTACTTGCGAGTAGCAAATTTCAAAGCGCTTTTCAAAAAACAAACGGATATGCAATGCTTGTTTCCAAATTAGGCAATCTAGTCTATACTTGTTTGCTGTGCACATAACATAGTAATTCTAGGCTAATAACCGGAATAAGAACGCATAACGCTTTCAAAATTGGATATCATGGTTAGTAGAGGCTGGTCTTCGGACCGAGCGAAAGGGGGTGCTCATAGATGACCTTCCCCGATCGTACCCAAGCTCCCAAGCCAAGACAACTTTGGTGATGACGGACACGTGGCCTTCAGCACCGAGTCAGGGTTTCCTAAATTTCCCATTTTAAAAAAAATATTTAGGTGGTGACTCTGTATCTGGCAAAGCAATCCATGTTTGGCACTACGTTTCAAAAATCTGTTTTCTTCAAAACGATTTGTCAGAGTTGGACTCTTTGGTTCAGATTAAGAACCGCAACTAACAAAAAAGGGGGGAGTCCGAACTGTAGCTGAGGTCCCTCGTGGGCGTGTTACAGTTTCTGGCGACTCTGCTGGGGAGTTTAGAGAGCTTGACTCGAACTCGTGATATCCTGTTTTGACTACACTTATGTGTTTCTTTGCGTTGCATGTGCATTGGTGCACCTAGGACACCGTCTTGGCCATCTGCTATTCCTGAACGGTTTGCTGGAGGCTTGTCTTGTGAAGGCATGACCATAAGGCTGACCGGTTGCGGGCTCTGCCAGTATGGGAACACAAACCTCGGTTTTACCGGGGCACCCTTTTTGACCATTCGACCTAGTGCATATCGAAATCTATAGTGACCATTCCAAACTAGGACAGGTTGCTTACCGGATATAGGTTGTTTTTAAACCATTGCATGCGTAGTGAAACCTTAGCTCTTGACAAAATAGGACAGGGAAACCCTACCCCAACATAGGGGTGTATTGGCTCTCTTTTACATGCTATGTGCTTTTAGAGTGTATCTCTACAGGAATGCGCATATCAGTTTGCAAGTTTTGGTATCCGGCCTGAGAGCACCAGTAACAGTATTTTGGGGAATCAGTTATCTGTGGGTACCAGATTTAGACATGGGGGCAATGATTCAGAAACAGTGATCAGTATTTGAGGAACAAGAGTATCCAGTTCACTAGCAGTGTGTTATGATATCCAACCGTGTGTTGTATGTTTATTTTATGCCGTTATGTTGTCCAACTGTCTGTTTATTTATACGCTTTTTTATCTTTTTATTAGGGTAGTTGAGCACAATTGCTTCTGACCCGGTAGATATTCCCCAAGCACCCTGGATTAGAGGTCGACGACTCCATCGATCTGAGGATCTGGTAGACGGACAACCAGTGTACTACTCACTACCCCCGGTTACTAGACGGAGGTCAGTCAGGCAGAGGACATCAATACAGCAGTCAGTTCAAAGGGCCTTATCTACCCCACCTATGTTCAGTAGGGATCAGGGTCCCGTGTCACCAACAGAGAGAGAATATATACCGGTAATCCAACCAGAGCAGGATAGTATGGCTAGTTTGGAGGAGATGGTGCGCCACCTCCAAGAGAGCATGAAAACAATGCAGCAGGATGCCGTCCGTCAGGCAGAATTTGCCAGGCAACAGGCCACCCTTGTGAAGGAACAGGCAGAGACAATTGCCAGGCTAGAGCAGCAAACCGGAGCATCTGCTTCGTATCAAGCTCCTCCCCCACCAGGAGTTCTGAACCTCGGGGAGACAGCCAATGTTCAGAATGATACAGAACTGCCCACAGGACCACCCCCACCTCCAACCCTATCTCAAATCCAACCTCAGCTATCAAAAACACCCACCAACCTATCGAACTCTCCCTTTGAGTTCGAGACTGATCCCACCGCACTAAAGTTGAGCAAGCTTGAAAAGTTGTTCAAGAGATCCCAAGGGGTCAAGACTATCCCCGACATTGAAGATGGATATACCGACGCAGCTGTGACGCTGCTCGACAGATTCAAAATGCCTCATATTGATCGATTTGACGGGTCCGGGGACCCCATCGTGCACTTAAGACTGTTTTCATATGTCCTAAGGCCAATGGGCCTCAGTAGGCTTCAGAAGTTGTCTTGATTTGGCCGGACCCTGTCGGGTGTGGCGGCCATATGGTATGCCAAGCTAGAAGATGACGTTAAGAGGAATTGGGACGAAATGGCTGAGGCCTTCATCGCGCAGTACTCATACAATACACAGATTGAGATTATGACCCGTGATCTCGAGAGGACTAGGCAAGATCCTAAGGAGAGTTTTTCAGAGTTCGTAACCAGATGGAGGGTTAAGGCCTCGATGATGACCTTGAGGCCTACGGACAAAGACCAAATTCGGATGATTGTGCGCAATCTTCAGCCAAAGTTGATGCAAAAGATGATAGTACTCCCCTTTCCTACTTTTTCTGACCTACATGAAATGGGGGTGCAGATTGAAGATGCCTTGAAGCAAGGCTTGATTGATAACGATCGGGAGCAACCCCGAAGGACCTTCAACCGCAACACTAATGCAGGCCTGAGTGGCACTACTA
The DNA here is from genome assembly GCA_025200525.1 of Camellia lanceoleosa. Classification (NCBI taxonomy): domain Eukaryota; kingdom Viridiplantae; phylum Streptophyta; class Magnoliopsida; order Ericales; family Theaceae; genus Camellia; species Camellia lanceoleosa. Next base: position 17,689,318 of record CM045768.1, read on the forward strand.
CTACGAGAGCCTCCGAAGTAAGCATGGTCACCGCCAACCCCCCACCAAGAGCCATGGCAGCTACGCCATTCTCCGGTGCGTCCGGAAGCAACCCGCAAATAGCTAAATACCCACCCAGAAACACCAGAACTTTCGCTCCACTTTATATGTCCCTATCCAAAGCTCTGGGGGTTTTGATAAAAAAAGGGCATCTGAAGCCCCTGGAGTTGCGGCCCCTACCAGAAAAACTTCCCCCTACCCATAACCCAGCCAAGTATTGTGCATTTCACCAACAGCACGGTCATGATACGTCTCGATAGGTTCCGGCGTCATGAGATTCAAGATCTCATCGATAACGGGGTGATTTTGCCTCCCGAGAAGCCCAATGTTACTACAAATCCCCTCTCCACACATAACCAAGTCCCACCACCCAAAAGACTCAATTTCATCCATACTGGAGCCGTGTCCTATGACCCTAGTATCTATATCATGCCTACCCACCTGCCTAAACCGGAGGTGTTTCTTCCCGATTGCACCGACTTGTGCATGATGGACATCTCCATGACCCAACCTGAGCCAGCGGTGGTGACCACCGAGAACAGGAGAGAGGAGATCCCAAAGGAAAAACAGGTGGTTGAGCCAGAGTCCGCGGAATCGGGGAATTATGTTGAGAAGACATATAGTCCAGATGACTACATTTTATCAATAGGCCAAGATGGACCCGGAGTAGAATTGCCAACAGAGGGAGGGTTGTGTGTGATTCAAGGAGATAGTCTAGGACAGGGAACATATGGTTTAACAGCTGTGGGGGAGGACCTTGCCGACCTCCAGTTTTGCAGTGACCAAGACCCAGAGGATGCGGCAGTCGCGTGGTTCGATTATGAGGATTCAGCAGAAGTTACTGGGTGGTTGGACGATCAACCTGATGTGATAGGAGAGCTTCAGTCAGAATAGGGCTCAGCAGGGTTGAGAATATCAGTGACGGCCGGAAGGGTTGAAGAGCAGAGTACATCGCCGGAGGGCGCCAGTGTCAAGAATTTCGCCCGAGATTGGAATATTTTGAGTACGGGGATTATTGAACAGTCAGTCATGTCGGAACAAGCAAGTTTTGAAGATTCTGAGAGAATTAGGAAGGCGAAGGCCCATGTGGGAGTTGAAACTGCATGTGCACGAGGCAAGAATGTTGCGGGCATGTGGATGGAAAGGTCTTTGCGGCGCAAAAACATATATATACGAGCGGACAGGTGTCTGTCAGCCGCTGATGGAATATGGTGGGAAGATGGGGACTTATGTCTTGCCCACACGGATGAAGATTGGGGGAATAACCAACCTGATGACACCTGGTACCTTGGAGAGGTCGACCACATGATGCGGAGTGGGCGGTATTTCAAACCCCCACACTTAGATCAACCAGAGGCCTCGGGGAAGGATAGAGAAGTTGAGAAGCAAAAGGAGAAGCAGCTTGAAAAGGAAGTTGTACTCAAACAGCTAAAAAAGATACAAGCAGACATCTCCATCTGGGGACTGCTCATGGCCTCATGAGTACATAGGCAGGCTGTCCTGACAGCTATGGATAAGGCCAAACTCTCTATAGAGACTACACCAGAGCAGCTGGTTGGGCTGGTTTTTCCAGAAAGAGGTTTCCCGGCATTGACCTTTTCAGATAAAGAACTTCCGCCCGAGGGCACAAATCACAATAAACCCCTCTACATCTCCGTGGAATGTAGAGATAAGTGGATACCGGTGGTACTTGTTGATACCGGGTCTGCCATCAACGTCTGCCCAGCAAGGACAGCATATGCGATTGGCTTGAAAACCGCAGATTTCCTACCAATGTGACCAGTCATCCGGGCGTTTACAATACAAGTAGAGAAGTAATGGGGCGATTAAAGTTCGACAAAGGTCGGGTCGGGCAAAGACGAGATAGATTTTCATGTCCTAGAAGTTCCCGCAATTTTCAATTTGCTTTTAGGGCGACCGTGGCTGCATCAGGTGAAGGCAGTGTCATCTACTTTGAATCAAATGGTGAAATACCCCTATGGGAAGGAAGTAGCCATTGTCTTTGGGAATTTATCAATCCACCTACCACCAGAGGTATCCACGCCTGTTCTAGAAATCGAGCATGGCATGGAGGATGTGTTCATATCAGGTTTTACCTTGGCTGAGGCTCAGGTCGTACAGAATATCATGGCCGCTAACGAAGGGATATATGTCAGTGCCCAAGCAGTATATCTCATGAACAAGCTCCAATACATCCCCGGGATGGGATTAGGAAAGAGTGGCCGTAAGGGCATCACAGCATTGGCCAAAGTGCCGCACAACCCCCATACCTTCGGCTTGGGTTATCTGCCCACCAAGGAAGATTGGGTAAGAAGAGGAAAAGAGATGGCTGGAAGAGCCAAAGTAAAATAGACGAGGAAACCCTTTGAATTGATGCATCGGCCCATTCGGGGTACCCTAAACGGACGTTTCGTCCGGGTGGGGGAGGATTTTCCATTATGTGGTTTTCCGGAGCCGTGGTTGAACGCAGAGAAGAAGCGCGTGCCAAGGTTCAAAATTTTCTTTGACCTACAGTTGCTTGGGGATGATGTTGCTGAAGAGCAGACAGACCCAACAGTTGAGGATGAGCATAGCAAAGAATTAGAGTCTGCAGACACAGAGTTTGAAATGGGGGTAGCACTGTGTAGACACCCCATTTTTGACCGTCCTCAAGACCTGGACGTCACCACTTGAACACTCGGTGATTATCCATGTTCGTGTTCGTTTGGAGTTCCCGAAGTTCTCGGCTACGCGCCTTGCCTCAGGACCTCCGAACTTGACCGTTTTGTGTCTGGTTTTGCACCAAACACTTGTGCTTTGCCTTGGAGGGGTAGAGAATGCCTTGTGAGGCATCCCCACACACCACCGGCAGTGGCTAGAGGCCACCGACTGGTTGGTGTTGTCATTGACACTATATTGTGCCGGTCGGCACTCTTTTGTGCCGGTCGGCAGTCAATTTTGTCAAAATGACAATTTTGCCCTGCCGACTACTGTTCAGTTACTTTTTGAGATATTTTGAAGCAGCTGTATAGCATTTGTTTCCCCTCCATACAAGTGTATGGAGGGATGAGCCTTTGGTTTGCTTAGCTTGTAAGCTTTGTTGCCTACAAGAGAGGGCTCTCTTCTCTTGGCTCAAGGGTTAGAAAAATTAGAGCTCTTTGCTTAGAAAATACAGAGGAAGATCTGGTTTTAGGGTTAGGGTTCAATACATATCCTATCTCTATATTACTTTTGTGTGTGTTTTAATTCATACTATTGCACACAAGCACCTAGTGCTTCACCTTCCTTGGGCTACTGAGGTTCTAAGGGCTTGTTCTTGATATTTTTGACTGGATTGGAGCTTAAGGAGGCAACAAGAGCACCCTTTGTGAAGAAGGTCAACAAGGGTAAGAAACTAGTCCTTTTTACCCCATTTTTGCATCCTATTTCTACCTATCCTAGAGCTATTTTTGTGCTTAGTGTTTAATACAAAAAAGTTCTGTTTTTAGGCCCTCTTGATAGTTTATTAAGAGTATTTTGTGCTTTGGGGAAGTTTGACCCCTCTTAGGCCTTGTAAGGCCTCTTTTTGTGCTATTCTGTGCAAGTTTCGAGATTTTGGTGTTTGGGCCTCTTCACCACTGAAATCTTGAGGGATTTCAGTGGTGGAGATGGTGCCTTGAAGTCTCCAAAAGGGGAGGGCCACCCCCTCTCCTTGTTGTCCTCGAAAGGGACCATTTTTGGTCTCTTAAGGAAGCCTTTGTTCAAGTGTGTGTTGATCATGTCTAGGCTGCATTTCATGCTTATTATGCCATAATATAATCATGTTGTGTGTTGGTTTTGGTACACCATGCATGCTTAGCATGCCTACCATGTAATGCCTCCTTGATCCCTTAACATGCCTTAGGTTGTTAGCCTTTGTTTGAGCATGTTTTAGGCTTAGACTTGTGAATGTTTTGTGCTTATTTTGCCATTCTTTAGGTCTTTCCATAGTTGTTTGGATCGATTTTGGCATATTTAGTATAGCTTCTTTGCATTTGTAGTTTGTCGGGCTTGTATGCCTCAAGTATGTGAATGTGTAGCATCTGTTGCTTGCATCATTTTGGTGGTTTGGAACCACCCAACATGTAATTTCAGTCCCTTTGGCATGCTCATATGCTTGCCTTAGTTGCCTCTTTGTTGCTTTGAGAGCATGCGTTGTATGCCCTATGTCTTGACTATTGTGCATGCTTTTGAATTTGAGCCACTTAGATGCCATCTAAGTAGTCCTTTGGGCTTGATTTTGTGTGCTAAAACTCTGATTTTAGTTGCTTAATTCTTGCCATGTTAGGTCTTGTCAAGTGTAGTTCAATGCCTCTTGGCTTGCCTTAAGTACTTGGGCCACACTTGCATGCTTATGTTTGCTTCATTTGCGTAGGTTTGGCACCACATTCTAGCATGATTTTTAGAGCTTATATTGCATGCTAGCTGTCCATGATATCCCCTTTTAAGTGTGCTTGAAAATTGCTAGTTTAATGCTTAAGTTTTGGACCATTATATGTGCACATATGTGTGTGTGTTTAGCCTCCATGTTTGGGCATTTTGGCCACTGTTTTAGGCTTGTTTGAGGCTGCCTAACCGAGTTTAAGTCCATTCCTCCATGTGTTGTAGCATGCTTACTTTGTATGTTGTCACATACTTGGTCCCATTTGCATGTTGCATGCTATACATTGTTCTCAACATGTTGCTCTTTGCATGTTTGATATGTTTGCATGCTTGTTCCATGCCTTGCCTGATTGTTTGTCTTAGTCGCATGCCTAACATACAATGTTTACTTGCATTGCCATGTTACATACCTAGCTTCACATGCTTAGGATTACCTTGCATGAACATGCATGCTTAGCCTCTTGAAGTGAGTGTGATAGAGGTTAAGCTCCCTTTATTGGGTTATTTGGTTTGCATTTCATTTGAAATTAAAGTGCACACTTGATTCTTTAGGCCATCATGCATGGAAATGCGTGATTGGTGGCCCGCGAATCAAGACATATGCCCCTTTGAGTCGCAAACATGATAAGGGACTTGTTTGGTGCATAAATAGCTTGAATTGCATTGCCATGCAAGTTTTGCCCTTTGCTGCTATGAGTTGCAGGTTCTGCAGGAATTTATTGCCGGCCGGCAGTATTTAGTGCCGACCGGCAGTCAATAGATGGCCGGTGGATTCATTTTATGCCGATGACCACAAATTCACTGCCTGTGATCATTTTACTTAGCCGGTGGGATCCCTCAGCATCCTGAGAGGCATTTCTGAGACTTTGGCAATTTTCGAGAAAACAAAGCGAAAAGCAATGAGCTAGGCATGGCAGTGCAATTCTGAGCGGAATCCGAGCGCGCATGCATTGAGCCCTCACCTCAAGGCGGTTTACTGTTTTTCTTAGATTAATTATTTTGTTAATTTAATTAATTTGTAATAATTAATTAGCTTGCGTAGTTAATTAATTTGTATTATTCTTTTGGTCCCTCCGAGCGAGGGCAAATCTGTAATAAGTGTGGGTGAGTGGTGTGCATGTCTTCCAACCCCCACGTCTTTCTTCCCTTTTATTTACCCGCTTATGATGGTAGATTAGGGCACGTTTATTTTAGCATATCTTATGCAATGCATGCGTGCATCCATGCATTTGTTGACATGCACCGGGCTCGGTACATCATACAACCGCATTGCATATTCAAATCCAACTTGAATACGTGCATCAAATGATTTCATTTCACATGCCATTTTAGGGTTAGCCGAGCCTATCCTAATCACATTCTGTATGCGTTGCATTAGCCACTTAACATGAACTAGGATCATGCATATGATTACTAACTAGTTTATTGTTTTGGCACGGAGTACGATGTAAGTATTTATGCTTTAACATATCGCATGCGTGTGAATGTTAACATGACAGTATGATTACCATGTGGCTAAATGCTTATATGAGATAAACCGTTTGAATGCCCATGGGTGGAGGTTGGATTGCTTGAATTGGAAAACTCATTGAAATCCGTGTTTTAGCCTACTTGCGAGTAGCAAATTCCAAAGCACTTTCCAAACGAACGGATATGCAATGCTTGTTTCCAAATTAGGCAATCTAGTCTATACTTGTTTGTTGCGCGCATAACATAGTAATTCTAGGCTAATAATTGGATTAAGAGCATGTAATGTTTTCAAAATCGGATATCACGGTTAGTAGAGGCCGGTCTTGGACCCGCGAAGAATGCTCATAGCTGACCTTCCCCGATCGTACCCAAGCTCCCGAGCCAAGACAACTTTGGTGATGACGGACACGTGGCCTTCGGCACCGAGTCAGGGTTTCCTAAATTTCCCATTTTAAAAATATTTAGGTGGCGACTCTGTATCTGGCAAAGCAATCCATGTTTGGCACTACTTTTCAAAAAAAAATCTGTTTTCTCAAACGATTTGCCAGAGTTGGACTCTTTGGTTTAGATTAAGAACCGCAACAAAAAAAAACAGGGGAGTCCGAACTGTAGCGGTAGCGAGGTCCCTCGCGGGCGTTGTCTACAGTTTCTGGCGACTCTGCTGGGGATTTTAGAGAGCTTGACTCGAACTCGTGATATCCTGTTTTGACTACACTTATGTGTTTCTTTGCATTGCATGTGCATTGGTGCGCCTAGGACACCGTGTTGGCCATCTGTTATTCCTGAGTGGTTTGCTGGAGGCTTGTCTTGTCAAGACATGACCATAAGGTTGACCGGTTGCGGGCTCTGCCAGTATGGGAACACAAACCCCGATTTTACCGGGGCACCCTTTTTTTGACCATTCGACCTAGTGCATATTCGGATCCGTACTGACCATTCCAAACTAGGACAGGTTGCTTACCCGATATAGGTTGTTTGAAGCCGCTGCGTGCGTAGTGAAACCCTAGCTCCTAACAAAATAGGACAGGGAAACCCTACCCCAACATAGGGGTGTATTGGCTCTAATTTATCTGCTATGTGCTTTTTAGAGTGTATCTCTGCAGGGGAACGCATATATCAGTTTGCAAAGTTTGAGCATCAGGCTTGAGGGCACTGGTATCAGCATTGTTGAGAATCAGTTGTGTCTGCGGGTATCAGTTCAGTTTTGAACAATAATTACGGGAACGATGATCGATAGTAGAGTCTGTTGTCCCATTTGCATCCGTATTTGATTTGCTTGAAATCTTGCTTGTTTTCCGTTTGATTCGAGATTGAGAGGCGATCGGAAGCGACTAGTGTCTTCTTCTTGCTGAGGTAGAACTGAACATGACGCAAAACTCAGAAGAGATTTTGGTCATGACGGCCGCGTTGAGTCAGGGAAACACCCCACAAGATGAGACTACTGTTGACATGCCGCATCCACCTAGGTCGCCTGCCGCACATCTGGATTCCTCAACTATATCAGGCTCGCGAGCCTACTACAATTGAACTAATGGGAATGATAGGTGATCTTCAAAGATTCGTGGCAGATCTCGCCTATGGAATGTCTGTTTCGCCACCAGCCGCACCATATGCCGGAGGCTTCATACCCCAGGAGCCCCCGCTACTGGGACGAATTGTAATTGAACTCAACCTACCGGAGGTGACCTCCAGCTATGGTAACGACGCAGCAAACCAAACTCTAGATCAGGCCGAGGCCAGAGATAAAGACAGATGAAGACAGGCACCCTCCCTCACTTGGTAGTACGATGAGGGGTTTTTGTCGAGCAGCACCGGGTCAGATAGTGAGCCGGAATCTGATTCCATCGAGTCTTGTGAGTCGGAATCAGGTTCTAACTCATCTGAGTCTGAGTCCGGTATTCCTGGGGGTGATAACCCGGATGCCACAGTCCTGTCCAGGTCGTCTTTTTCGTTCTCTTTTGAGTATGTTGTAACTGTAACAACCCTCGTCGATTTCGATTAACCCGAATTGTCTCGATTCTTGCTAAACCGAATCGATAATGGTGATAAGTTAAGCTGGATGAACCTCTTGAGCAGGTGAATGGGCTGGCCGAAATTGAATAAGTTTATCTATTGAATTGCATTTCTATCTGTTTGATTGAATGATTATCTGTTTGAGTTTATGTGTTTAAACTGCTAATTGAAGGCCTTATCGGCGGCCGATTTAGAAACCGTTTGAAGTTTTAGGATCAGTAGAACATTTGTGATTTAATGGTATATTTATCTGAAAAATTGATTAGGAATGATTAAATTAAATTAAATATTGATTTAATGGCCAAGTTTGACTTATTTACACCTAGACCACTTAGTGGCCCACTACTCCTCATACTTGAGCCTTATACTAACATTTGATCAAAGCTTTTCTTCTGTCATTTCCTTTTGCTTCCACCAAAAATAGTAGAGAGAGGGAGAGAGTTGAGTTCATCTTGGTGATTTGCTAGGAGACTTGAAGTAGATTGAAGTATACTTGCTACTCTAGCCTCCTTACCTTTAAATTGAGACTTAGGTAAGTGAATCATCTCCCTAATCGCATCATTGAGCTAAATCTTGCATGTTTCATGTTTAATTAGAGAGCTAAGACATGAATTGTTCATAATTGTTGAGTTAGAGCTCCATTCATGCATGCATGTATATATTGGTGAGTTTGAAGTTGAATTCTTGGAGATTTGCCACATGCATGTTCATGGTATTGTTATAGTCCATGTTTTCAACTTGCTCTTCAAAGAATTGAGCTCATTTGAGCATGATTGGAAGCTTAAAATTGTTTTGAATGCATGCATGTCATGTTTGAGCATTGTTCTTGAAAATGGTTTGAAATTGAGTTTAATTGAAACACCCTTGGGCCTTGATTTCTTAAATTGAGCTTTAAAACTTGTTATTCTATGTGTTTGAAAGAGTTTTCCAGAAAATGGGCCCAAGAGGATCGAATTTGGAACATTGAAACTTGGTTTGAAACTCAGAGGTCGAATCTGGATTTTCCAGAATTTGGCCGTCCGCTCGAGCGGGGAATTCATGCTCCCAGCATTTCTTCGCATTGTTTTACAGTCCGCTCGAGCGGAGAGTTTCACGCTCGAGCGGGGAAATCGCGCATCCAGCATCTTGCACTGTGCATCAGCCCGCTCGAGCGGGGAAGTTGACGCTCGAGCGGGGACCTTTGTTGGCTTGTCCGCTCGAGCGGGGAAGTTGACGCTCGAGCGGAGGCCCTGTTTTCTGAAAATTCTGAAACTGATTTCTGTGCACATTTTTGCATCCTCATCCCATCCTAGGCATTCTTAGGCCTAGTTTAAGGCATCTTAATGAGGATTTAGACATAGAACCACACCGAGGAATTTAGGGATTTAATTATATCCTTCCGACTGTGAACTTAGTGTGTGTTCTATTTGTTAACTGTTTAGGGTTGGCTCCCGGGGACGCGCTCTAGCTGCTATAGCCCAATCTCTGTGAGTAACAGATTGTGTAAAGATATGTTCAAATGGTTATATTTTGAATACTGAACTGAACTGTTTATTGAACTGATATTGTTTATTGAATGAATGTATGTCCTCAGTATTGTGGCATCCTTAGCACCCATTGTTATTGGTATTCTGAGCTCTGTCGGTTTCCTTGTGGAACCATACATTTCTTGATTGATGATCATCATTCTTGTTGGGTGCATTAAGACCGGTCCTTTGGACCCTCTGTTTATAGGCTAATGGATGTACCACATATGACCGATTGATTGAAATCTTGATTAATCAAATCTTGAAGATTGAAATACTGTATAATGAATTGATTTCATTACTGTAAGGGACATTCATTCATAACCTCTTTACACTGTATGTTATTCACTGGGCTTTAGCTCACTGTTTATATATATATGTAGGTTCTCAGCAACCAGACCGGAGCTAGGAGCGTGGGATTGGTCCCCAGTTTTGTCAAGCCAGCCTATGTGCCTCACTGCGAGGTTCCGAGTTGCCATGTTATGGCTTGGGGTGTTTTTGTGTCCCCTATCGGTCTCCTTACTGTATTGTACTTTTGTATAGACTGTTTACTGTACTGTTGTCTAGGGATGTGATCCCCGTACTGACTGCTTGTAAATGATTGTATAGACTGTATATGGATTGTACTGTTTTGAACCGTATGAATGCATAAAAATGTTTTTGACATACAGATTTTCACAGCTCAATGGACACTAGTTATTTACTGTTTTGGCTTCCGCCACCCTACTGTTTGTTGTATTCGCTACAGAGGCCTTTGGTAATCTCGGATTACTGGCCAGTTACGGTGCTAAACCCATAGGGCCGGGTTAACATTTTTATGCAGCTCAATGGACACTAGTTATTTCTTTGTTTGGCTTTGATCAGATACTCTGTTGTATTCTGTAGGCCTTTGGTAATCTCGGATTACTGGCCAGTTACGGTGCTAAACCCATAGGGCCGGGTTTGAGTCGTGACAGTAACGGAAGAATTGGACGGTTTGGAAGTACATAATGAGAATGAGGTGAATGTGGTTTCCGAGTACTTTTCTGTGCCTTTGATTTATTGCTTAAATCAGGACTTTCAAAATTTTGATGAAAACGATGAGGACGAAATTCCTCCGATTTTGAAACGACTAATTGAACAAGAGCATGAGAGGTTTGTTAAACCCTTAATTGATGAAATCACTACCGTGAACATTGGTACTGAGAAGGACCCGCGGCTGGTCCAGATTGGGTCCACGTTGTCTTCGGAGGAACGCGAGCGCCTGGTCACTTTATTAAAAGATTTCAAAGATGTTTTCGCGTGGTCCTACGAAGACATGCCTGGAATCGATCTTGAGATTGTACAGCACCGGATCCCTCTTGACCCCGAGGCTCGACCTGTCAAACAGAAACTCAGAAGGATCCGCCCTGATTGGGCCATTAAGATCAAGGAAGAGGTCACCAAGCAGATTGACGCCGGCTTCCTGCTGGTATTCGAATACCCGACTTGGTTGGCCAACATTGTTCCAGTGCCGAAGAAGGATGGCAGAATCCGGGTATGTGTGGATTTCAGGGATTTAAACAGAGCCAGTCCGAAGGATGACTTTCCCTTACCGCATATCGACGAGTTGGTAGATTTCACAGCGGGGCATGCTTTGCTTTCGTTCATGGATGGCTTCTCAGGTTATAATCAGACAGTAATGGCACCTGAAGACCGGGAAAAGACTGCTTTTACCACCCCATGGGGTACATATTGCTACAGAGTGATGCCATTTGGGTTGAAGAACGCTGGGGCTACATATCAACGGGCTCCAACCACAATATTACATGACATGATCCATAAAGAGGTCGAGGTGTACGTGGACGACATGATTGTCAAGTCCAAAGAAAGAGAGGGCCACTATACCGCCTTGCAAAAGTTTTTTCAAAGGATTAGAGAATTTTGGCTGCGGCTGAATCCTCAGAAGTGTACGTTTGGTGTTACAGCGGGAAAAATGCTGGGATTTCTGATTACAAAAAGGGGCATCGAAGTCGACCCTTCTAAAATCAAGGCCATCTTAGAAATGCCACCACCAATAACTGAAAAGGAGGTGCGAGGCTTTCTGGGTAAAGTGTAATTCATAAGGCGGTTTATCTCAAAACTAACCTTAACTTGTGAACCACTTTTTGGTCTTCTGAAGAAAGGAAAGAAGTTCCAATGGGACGGCCGATGCCAAGCTGCATTTGAATAGATTAAAGAGTATCTATAGAATCCGCCCATGTTGTCACCACCAAAGCCGGGGAAATCGTTGATATTGTATCTGTCAGTAACCGAGACTACAATAGGCTGCATGCTCGCACAAGAGTCGGAAGATAAAGTGGAAAAGGCCATCTACTATCTGAGCAAGAAGATGCTGGATTACGAGACCCGCTACACTCCGCTGGAGAAGGCTTGTTTGGCCTTGGTATGGGCTACCAGGAAGCTACGACACTACCTGTTAGCTCACTCTGTAATGTTGGTTTCACGACTCGATCCCATCAAATATCTTTTCGAGAAACCAGCACTTACGGGTAGGCTAGCTCGTTGGCTGCTGTTGCTCTCCGAATTTGATCTCAAATATGTGACACACAAGTCGGTAAAAGGGAGAGCGGTAGCAGAGTTCCTTGCCGACCACCTGGTTGAAGGGGATGAAGCTGTTGAGTACCTATTCCCAGATGAAGCTATTCTGCACATCGAAGATGAAACTTGGACGATGTACTTTGACGGAGCGTCAAATCAGTACGGGTATGGGATAGGGGTGTTGTTGATAGCGCTTGACGATTCCCGTATCCCTTTAGCATTCAAGCTTCGGTTCAAAGTCTCGAACAATAAGGCAGAGTATGAGGCATGTATTGCCGGTCTAGAAGTGGCCCTAGAACTAGGGGCAAGGCGATTGGACGTCGTTGGGGACTCGAACCTTGTTGTGTCTCAGGCGAAAGGAGACTGGAAAGTCAAGGAGGAAAAGATGATAATTTATCACCAGACCTTGGATTTGTTAATTCCTCGGTTTGAGAAGTTAAATTTCACTCACCTAGTAAGAGAGAACAACAGGTTCGTGGATTCGTTAGCAACTCTATCTTCCATGATAGACATCCCATCTGGAGTCCGGATGCGTCCAGTCATGATTGACCAGAAATTTGCACCTGCTTACGAGTCAATCTCTGCCATAGATGAAGTGCAGGACAACAACCCCTGGTATTATGACATATGGAACTTCTTGGAAAAGGAGGCGTACCCACCAGGGGCAAATGCCAAGGACACAAGGGCAATCAGAAGAATGTCTGTTTAGTTTATCATCTGCGGGGGTAAATTGTACAAAAGAGGTCACCTGGGAATGCATAAGTTGTGTGTAGAAGCTGAAGAGTCGAAGCGCCTAATGGAGGCCATCCATGGAGGATAATGTGGGGCACATATGAATGGGGTAATGCTGGCACGGAAGATCCTCAGACAGGGTTACTACTGGTCTACCATGGAGGAAGATTGTATCAGCTTTGTTCGGCGATGCCACAAATACCAGATCCATGCAAGCCGCATGAACATCCCGCCGTCAAAGCTGTACAACATGACGTCGCCATGGCCATTTTCAATTTGGGGAATTGATGTGATTGGGGCTGTTACCCCGAAGGGGTCGAATGGGCATGAGTTTATCTTGGTAGCAATAGATTACTTTACGAAGTGGGTCGAGGCCCAATCTTATGCGGTGCTGAAGGCTTCGCATGTCGCAAAGTTTATCAGAAACAACATTATTTGTCGTTATGGAGTCCCGTACGAGATCATTTCAGACAATGGTTCCCACTTCAAGAAAGAGGTGATTGATTTGTTGGAGAAATACAATGTGGCTTTTCATAAGTCGTCCACATATCGGCCGCAGACCAACGGAGCAGTTGAGGCCGCCAACAAGAACATCAAACACATATTGCAGAAGATGGTGGAAACCTACCGGGATTGGCCAGATAAGTTGCCGTTTGCTCTGTGGGGCTACCGAACTTCAATTAGAACTTCTACCGGGGCGACTCCGTATTCCTTGGTTTATGGGATGGAGGCCGTTCTACCTATAGAGATTGAGGTTCCGTCTTTACGACTATTGGCTGAGTGTCAAATAACCGAGGCGGATTGGCAGCAGAGCAGATTCGAGGAACTCATGCTCTTTGATGAGAGGAGATTAAAAGCACTATACCATGTCCAAGGATATCAACGCAGAATTGTCTGGGCTTTTAACAAGAAAGTTAAGTTCAGGAATTTGAAGGAAGGAGATTTGGTACTCAAAGACAACTGAGCTCCCATCCACGACCCAAGGGGCAAGTTCAGACCCAATTGGACTGGTCCCTATATCATCAAGTCTATCTGGTCAGGTGGAGCTGTGGTTCTGATGGACCTAGATGGCCTAGAGTTCTCCCAACCGATCAACATGGACAAGTTGAAGAAATATTATCCCTGAGAGGCACGCTAGGCTGAAAACCCGAAAGGGCGACCTAGGCAAAATTCAGAGCACAAAAAAAATTAGAAAATATAAAAACTGAGCTCGCAAGGTTGAAAATCTGCAAAGGGCGGTCTTGGCAAAAGTTAGAGCGCAAAAGGAGAGTAAAAATACTCGAGTGAACCCAAGCCTGAACTACGTAAGGCTTGATTCCCATCTTTGGGATACGTAGGCAGCTTCATCCTGAAGTTCAGCCATAAACTTTTCCCCGATCAACTTTGTCCATTTGATCATCTCGGTCATCTTTGTCCATCAGCGTCTATCGCAATCTCCTTGATGCTATTCGGACTAGGGGCAACTTTCGTTCTTTGTCTGTCAGCAGTGATGCAGATTCAAACAAGGGGCAACTTTCCAGTTGCTAGGATCCGGGGTTGTGCATCTCAGTGACAGATCTCAGGCGTGTCCAGTTCTGATCCATATCGAAAATAGTTTTGAAAAGTTTTAATAAAGGTGACTTTGCTCAAATAAATCTTTTTACAACTAAGGCCATTTCTGGACCAAAATGGAAATTTTCAGTACCACAACCTTCAATTTCATTGATTTCAATACAGAGTTCTCTTGCTCTTACATACGATTGAAGTTGCTTTTTATTACACTCACAAAGAAGACTTGAAAGTACTAATAAAGCAATAAATTCGGGGCATAGTCAAGTCAAATGTCCCTGCGCCCCCTCCCAGAGCTGGTCGAAGCCTCTGATGCCAAAATGGGCCCTTCCTGTGCCTCTTCATTAAACCAATCCAAGCACTCATCAGACAAAGTGCAACTGAAAGTGGGAGCGGGGGCTAGGAGTTCTCTCGTCCTCCATGCTGTGGCATATCGGGCCAGCTGTGCGCCTCGAATCGGGAATGTAGCCAGGTACTCTATCCCTTCCAGCGGGCAAGTCTGATCATGACCGAACTGGCGCAGGATACGGAATGAAAAGTAGAAGACACAGTCAGTCAAGCCAATCAATTGGATCCCGGGTTGACGGGTCATGCTGTAGCTCATTACCGGGAGATTGAGCCAAGGGCACCGCCAAGCAATACGGTCTGCGGACAAACTGCACATCCATTCGAACCACCAACCCTCATCAAGGGCGTTAACTAGGCGTTGCCGAAAGAAGTAACCGCGAGCTGAATAAGCTGGGCAAGAGTCCACAACCTGCAGTTTATCCATCAACCATACTTGGGGAGGGATGAAAAATGAGAGAATAAAGAATAGAGAGATGTGCGATGAGAGAAAAAGTAAGAAAAGGGTTTTGTGAGAAAACCTGAGCCTGAGGGCCGAGTGATGTGAGCAAACATATATGTGAGATTGGGTGGGAAACATTACCTGCAGTAATAGTGGACTCCTTGCTAATCTGGTCGTCTCTCGACGATAAAAGGCGTCTAAGCCCAGCAACGTCTCAACCAGAATCATGGCGATGTAGCTTTTGCCCTCCTTCAAGCCTTGGGCAACCTCAATCAACCGGACACTAGACCCTCCGGAACCTGAGACAAACAGAAAATGAGATAGCATGCACAAACAGAGGGCGTGTCGCCGGAAGCCTTGCCAGTGATGGTCATCGCGATCACCAGTCTTAGAAAAACGGCAAACCAAGCTCGGAACATCCAGCATCCCTTCACAAATCAGAGAACGAGCATCGGGTATTGAGAGCCCACACATTTGCCCTAAGACTTGGGCATGGCCAAAACGAAGTTGGGGCAAAATCTCTTCATTACGCTCAGATTCCATTAGAGCTTGGAAATCTTCGAAGGTAGGACACACCTCTTGCCCGCTAAAGCTGCAAACGTGTGTCACCGGATTCCAAAACTTTGCCGTGGCATGAAGAAATGGAAAATGCAGCGGGGTACGACGCAAAGTGAATAGTGCGTTTATGCCGAAGGCCCGGGAATTCAGCTTTGCCGAGCCATCCAAGTTGTTAATCCAAGTTGCGAGATTTTGGGCAAGGAATTCTTCCATTTGGAGTAAATCAGAGTGGAAATGAAGAAAACTATGAAGCTAGGGTCTTTTGTAAGGGATAAGGTTGAATGGAGGACAGGTGTCAGCATTCTGCTGGTTCCTTCCATTCTTGGCCGACCGGCCAAATAGATTGCCGATCGGCCATCTGTTTTGGCCGATAGATCACTTATTCGGCCGATGGCCTTTCCTCACGGCCGACGGCCTTTCTGTTGGGCCGGTGGTTCTCCCCCTTGTCCTCTGAGCTGTTTATGCTAAGAAGTTAGGGAATCCCACCATTTCCAATACCCTCCAGTGATCAATTCTCACGAGGGCGCGCCCATTTGTTTATCGAGTTGTTGTATATTTGCTTATCGAGTTGTATTTCACTCTCTTTAAGTCTTTGTACTGTTTATCGAGTTGTACTCGCACCTGCTTGGTCGTAACGAGTCCCTTTGTTTTGCTTATCGAATTGTAATTGGTTCACTACTTGATTATTACGATGCGATGCTTCGTTTTCAAAACACAGTGTCAATTTCGGTCACATTGTCATGTGATGCCTTGCGATGTGATGCGTAGAACGTGCAAATGCAACACCTTTTGAACAAATAGCTGTTTCATTTCCGTCATGTATTTCTAAAAAAAAAGAAGAAGAAAAATATGCGATTTCAAAAAATAGAACCTGCCTGAGGCAATGCAATATGCTTAAACTCCTAATAAAAAGGAAAGTAAAGCAGGAAAATAACAGGGTAGCAGGGTACCGGAATGGATACCAGTAACCTCCCTTTGCGGTCATTGTACCTCTCGCGCCCTTGTTCGGGTCAATTGTGCGGTTTGGCACCTTCATCACTCAAGGCAATACAAGAAAATACACTGTCAGAATGCAAGTGGACCTTCGAGTTGACCTCAGGCCATGACTTTTGTGAGCGATGCTCGGTACATACGAAGGACGCTCCTTCCCGTATCCTTTTATATCTTGTGAATTCCATAAATCATATCAATCATACTGTGTTGCAGTACGTTGCATTTCTGCATCATGTTTTACCATGTTCAATTTCAAGTTCCTTTTATATACACATTGCGTGCGTGCGTGCATTGCTTTACTTATATGTGTTCAAGTTCCTTTTTTATACACATTGCGTGCATGCGTGCATTGCTTTACTTACATGTGTTCAAGTTCCTTTACTTACATGTGTTCAAGTTCCTTTTATATACACATTGTGTGCATGCGTGCATTGCTTTACTTACATGTGTTCAAGTTCCTTTTATATACACATTGCATGCATGCGTGCATTGCTTTACTTACATGTGTTCAAGTTCCCTTTATATACACATTGCGTGCATGGGTGCATTGCTTTACTTACATGTGTTTAAGTTCCCTTTATATACACATTGCGTGCATGCGTGCATTGCTTTACTTACATGTGTTCAAGTTCCTTTTATATACACATTGTGTGCATGCGTGCATTGCTTTACTTACATGTGTTCAAGTTCCCTTTATATACACATTGCGTGCATGCGTGCATTGCTTTACTTACATGTGTTCAAGTTCCCTTTATATACACATTGCGTGCATGCGTGCATTGCTTTACTTACATGTGTTCAAGTTCCCTTTATATACACATTGCGTGCGTGCATGCATGCATTGCTTTACTTACATGTATTCAAGTTCCTTTTATATACACATTGCGTGCATGCGTGCATTGCTTTACTCACATGTATTCAAGTTCTCTTTCCATACACATTGTTCGCATTGACCGCTTGCTTTACTTGCATATGTTCAATTCCAGGTTTCTTTGTATACACATTGCTTGCATGCGTGCATTGCTTTACTCACATGTGTTCAATCCCACTATCTTGTTATACACATTGCATGCGTTGCCACGCACTTTCGACTGCATTGTCATGCATATTGTTAACGATATTGTACCTGTTAAGTTTGCTTTCTTTGCAGGCACAATATTGTATGTACGGTTCATTTGAGGCTGGTGCAACCAGACGAACCGCACAGGTATTGTATCCTCCGCGTGAGACGTATCGAGAATTGCATAATTCTCTTACATCCTTTTTGCATTGTAGTGTAGATTGGTATACGCTAGCTTAAAACTGTCGCATGCGTGCTTCATTACAGTTTTCTTTGCATGATCATAAGTTATGCTCGGCTTCTTGCATTTTCAGTTACATTTTGCCCCTGCCTTCGGGCGCATATCTTGTTTGTCTTGCATGTTTGTCTAAGTCTTCGGCCTTGTTAAAAATGGGTTGTCTTTGGGCTTTGACATTCACTCCCGTCATTGTTATGACTTCCGAGTTCTGTCAAAGAGGGGCAACTGTAGACACCCCATTTTTGACCGTCCTCAAGACTTGGACGTCACCGTTTGAATACTCGGTGATTATCCATGTTTGTGTTCGTCTCGAGTTCCCGGAGGCCTTGGCAGCGCGCCCCGTCTCAGGACCTCTTGACTCGACTGCTTTGTGTTCGGTTTTGGCACCAAACACTTGTGTTTTTGCCTTGAAAGGCAGGGAATGGCTTTTTGGCCATCCCCACACCCCACCGGCCCTCCCCTACCATCACCGGCCGCATATGTGTACCACCGGCAGTGTTTTCTTAAAAACAATGGCCGGTCGGCACTATATGTTGCCGACCGGCACCTTTTGTGCGGTGATCCCTGGTGTGGCGTGCATCCTTTGCACCCCTGAGGCATGGTGCATGCCAGCTGTGCCAGCTGGAATATACTATCACTCATCCCCGTGCATGGGAGTGACCTATTTGCACCTTTGAACCCCCAAACCTTCTAGAAGATTGACCCCTTTGGCCAAGCTTCTTGGAGAAGCTTGGCCAGCTGTCTTAGCTTCCCCAAGAAGCCAAGACCCCTTTGCACCCTTTGCCCCTTTTAGTTAGCTTCTTGGAGAAGCCTTGAGCCTTGTTTTTTTTGCCTATATAAACACCATCTCTCTTCCTTTGTTGGAGGTTAGCCATTTTCAACAAAAAACCAGAGCTTCTATATCTATATATCTGCCATATACTCCCTCTCTCTACATTTTCCCTCTCTCTCCCCTTGTGTGTGTGTTTTTAGGCCTAAAAGTGTGGTTTTACCTTACTTTTGCACCAATACACACACCATCACACCTTAGCTCGAGATTGGGAGGCTTGGAGGGTTGTTTGTTGAACTTTTGGACTGGTGTTGATCAATAGAAGAGGGCTGGATCATCTGTTCTTGAGGTGTTCCTCAAGGGTGAGCACTTTACTTTAGTTTTTCCGTTTTTGCAACTAGTTTTTACCTGTTTTGCTTGCTGTTTTTAGCTTTGTGTATGACATAAAAAAATCTTATATTTTCTTGCTTTTGAACTTTCATTAAGGTCACTTTGTGGTTTGAGTGCAAACTCACCCTCTTAGGCCTTATTTTGGCCTTTTTGGTGCCTTTATTTTGAGCCTTGTTTGCTTTGTTATTTTGGTCTTCTCACCACTGAAAACCAGTGGGTTTTTAGTGGTGAGGAAGGTGGTTTGAAGTCTTGTATAGGGGAGGGACACCCCTCTCCCCTTTGTACCTCTTTTACCTTTGTTTTTGGCTTAAAAGGCAACATGCATGCTTGCTTGTTTTTGGCGCCATTTCAGAACTTTTTTGGGTGTTTTGGATCATATTTTATCTCTGTATAATGGTGTTTTGTTGGCCTCTTGCATGCTTAACATACTTGCTTTGCATTCTTCTATTTGGCATAGAAATGCATCTTGCGTTTAGGCCATGATTCTTGCATGTATTAGCATAACTCCATGAAGATGTTAGCATCATTTTGCCATGTTTAAGGGCTATGAGCCACTGATTTTGTCATGTTGGGCATGCTTGATGTGATTGCTTTGCATTTTGGGCTTGTAAGCCTTGAGTATTTTGGCCTCTAGCATGCTCACCTTAGACCATCCTCATGATTTGGCATCATTTAGGATCATATTTCAGTCCATAAATCATGTTTGTATGTTTGTATATGTGACCTCTTTTATGCTTTAAGGATGTGTCCTTTTATGCCTTGAGATAGGCCTTGTGCATGTTTGTGTGTTTAGGGTATTTTGGGGCTACCATGTCAAGGGGTTTGGGTGTATTTTTGCATGATAGAACTCTGTTTTCGCTCGCCTAATACATGCCATGAGTGGTCATGTTAGTGGTAGTAAGATGCTCTCTTTGGTGCCTTAGGTTTAGGCTCATTAACTTGCATGCTTGTATAGCATTTTGTTCATGTTTTTGGGAATTTTGGCCACTGTTTTAGGCCTATTTAGAGCCGCCTAAATCATGTTTAAGTCCACCTTTTCATTAGTTTGCATTGCCTCATGATTGCTTGTATGCTTGCATAAGTGCCTTGCCGTGCCATGTTGCATCCTTAGCTTGCATGCCTAGGTTGCATTGCATCTTGCATGCATGCCTTGTTCCTTGAGTTGGTGATAGGAATTGGGCCTTGTTTTGTTTGATTGGTTTGCATTTCATTTGACATGAAAGTGCACACTTGATTCTTTAGGCCATCATGTATGGAAATGCGTAATTGGTGGCCCGAGAATCGAGGCACATACCCCTTTGAGTCGCAAACATGATAGAGGGCATGATTGGTGCATACATTGTTTGAATTGTATTACCATGCAAGTTTTGCCCTCTGCTGTTGTGAGTTGCAGGTTCTGCAGGCATTGTTTGCCGATCGGCAACATTTGCTGCCGGCCGGCAATAAGTCATCAGCCGATAGATTCATTTTGTGCCGATGGCCACATCCTATTGCCGGTGGTAATTGTACTCAGCCGGTGGTATCCCCCAGTGTCCTAAGAGACATTCCTGAGACTTTGGCAGTTTTCAGAGGAGCAAAGCAGGGAAAACAGAGGCAGACTATGCGTGGCAGTGCGATTCCGAACAAGTCCCGAGCATGCTTGCATCGACACCTTCGAGGGCTTCTTGTTTTAATTAGATTAATTAATTTGTTTAGTTAATTTAATTGATCTATAATATTTAATTAGCTTGCGTAGTTAATTAATTTGTATATTCTTTTGGTCCCTCCGGACGAGGGCAAATCAGTAATAAGTGTGTGTGAGTGGTGTGCATGTTTTCCAACCCCCACTTCTTTCTTCCATTTTATTTACCCGCTTACAATGGTTAGTATTAGGGCACGTTTATTTTAGCATACCTTATGCTATATATGCGTGCATCCATGTATTTGTTGACATGCACCGGGGTCGGTACATCATGCTAATTACATTTGTACTTCAAATCTAACTTGAATACGTGCACCGAATGATTGCATTTCACATGCCATTTTAGGGTTAGCCGGGCCTATCCTAATCACATTCTGTATGCGATGCATTAGTCACTCTAACATAAACTAGGGCATGCATGTTTGCTAACTAGTTTATTGTTTTGACATGGAGTACAATGTGAGTATTTATGCTTTAGCATCTCGCATGCGTGTGAATGTTAACATGACAGTATGCTTACCATGAGGCTAAGTGCTTACATGAGATAAACTATTTGAATGCCTATGGGTGAAGGTTGGATTGTTTGAGTTGGAAAAACTCATTGAAATCCGTGTTTTAGTCTACTTGCGAGTAGCAAATTTCAAAACGCTTTTCAAAAAACAAACGGATATGCAATGCTTGTTTCCAAATTAGGCAATCTAGTCTATACTTGTTTGCTGTGCGCATAACATAGTAATTCTAGGCTAATAACCGGAATAAGAACGCATAACGTTTTGAAAATCGGATATCATGGTTAGTAGAGGCCGGTCTTCGGACCGGGCGAAAGGGGGTGTTCATAGCTGACCTTCCCCGATCGTACCCAAGCTCCCGAGCCAAGACAACTTTGGTGATGACGGACACGTGGCCTTCGGCACCAAGTCAGGATTTCCTAAATTTCCCATTTTAAAAAAAAATATTTAGGTGGCGACTCTGTATTTGGCAAAGCAGTCCATGTTTGGCACTACGGTTCAAAAATCTGTTTTCTTCAAAACGATTTGTCAGAGTTGGATTCTTTGGTTCAAATTAAGAACCGCAACTAACAATAAAGGGGGGAGTCCGAACTGTAGCCGAGGTCCCCCGCGGACGTGTTACACATACTAAAATTCGATTCGATTCAGCTTGGCTAATTTGCCGCCCTAATTGTATCTAGGCGTTATTTCATACATAATTTTTGCTATAAAAATTTGATTATGGTACTATGAACTTATATGAGCACTACCACACTGGCATGAGCTATATAGGCACATAAATTGTGCTGATCCAAAACCATAGGAAATGGTCAGCCAGCCAGACTGTTTCTTTAAGGTAAACTGTATCTCAATCTCAGAGAGGCATTCTAAGACTCCAGCATAAGGATTCAATTGACAAACTTTGAAGTATATATATCAAAGGGGGAATTACACTAAACCTCCCGATAGTTTAGAACTTGTGTTATTTTGATTCTTAATTTTTTAATTGTGACATATTTGATCTTGAATTTTAATTTTTGTTTCAAATAAGGATTATTGAATATACCATTATTCAATTTCAAAGACAAAAGCGTCAATTTAATAAAATATAATTTGACAAAAATAAATGTCAAAAAATATTTTTAAATTTTTAAAAATTATTTCTATCTACCAATGATAAAATTATGTAAAATGGATAAATCTTTTACACATCTATTTATTTATTTTTCTACCAAATTAATTTGTATTATATGTTTGAATGATGATCATGTAATGAGTGGTTATTTTTATTTTTATTAAATTAGTTTCTATTTTTTCAAAAGTTAAATATGGCAACAACTTTGATATCATTATTAAACTAATCCATTAAATCAAAAAATCTAAAACTAAAAACATTTCATAGATTAAATAAATCGATTACACATTAAAAGCCTAACAACCACCTATTATATGATCATCATCCAAACAAATAATAAAAATTAATTTGATAAAAAAAATAAATAAATGTGTAAAAGAATTGTCAATTTTACATAATTTTATCTTTGGTACGTAAAAATAATTTTTAAAAATTCAAAAATATTTTTTTGACATTTATTTTTGTTAAATTAGTTTATATTTTATCAAATTGACGAATTTACCCTTGAAATTGAGTAATAGTATTTTCAATTGTTCTTATTTGAAACAAGATTCAAAATTCAGGATTAAATGTCACAATTAAAAAGCCAAAGAACAAAGTGACACAAGTCCCAAACTATAAAATCAACAAGATTCTATTAGAAGACCTTCCAACAGAAACTTTAAAACCAACATGATATAATTCAAAAATATAATTAAAAGGAAAAAAAAAAAACCTCGAGATATTAGTGACAAGGCAGAGAACGATGAAAGAGATGAAGGAAGGGCAATATTTTGTGTGTTACAAACAACTGTCAAAGTGAATTGAAGCAATCAAAGGGTATACCACAATAAATAAATAAATAAATAAAAACATCAAAAACATCCCAACATGCAGAACTTTACAAATTCAAAACTTCTTATATTTCAATAGTGCGATTTCCTTCAAAAGGCCATATCAGCCATATGATAGTGTATGTTGGCAAAAGAATGATTTACCTTTGAAGCAATTCTTTGTTATCTGCCCCACCAAACTTTTGTAGTCGGGTTCCAACAGACTCTTCAAAAGCACTGCGTACGGAACGAATGCTTAATCTTCCATAAACAATTTGAAGTCTGACAGTCATGCAAATATCACTTTCCATCAGATCATCAAATAACTCCTTGTTCTTCTCCTTCAGTTCAGAAACAGAAATATTTCCATATTTCTCACCCAGAACTTTCTTTATATCACCATCATCAGCATAAACACCTGTAGAATCACTTCCATCATGAAGGAAATTTCAAAGAGTTATGTTAATGTATGTTTTATTACTACAAGAACAGCAATTGAGGAAACAAAACTGCACATACATGTACTACTAGAACTAACATAAAGGATACAAAATATTGAAGTACGATCATTATGTACAATCCAAGTTATTTACAATAAAATATGGCAAACAATGTGTAACATAGACGATGAGTGCCTTATGATGAGACTTAAAATTGTGTAGGATGAGTTTTGGGCACTGTGAAGCCCACAAATAGAATGATTGAACCAACAAAAATGTGATCACCAAAGGTTTAGCAAAGCATAAATCCAAAGCAATGTGTACAACAAAGAAAAATTTCCCATAATTATGTCAATGGATGTCATTTAAAAAAATAAAACGAAACAAGTTAATTGATATTTTGGCAGGTTTCACATCTTCATAGCATCAATCAATCACCAATAATTGAGTGTCTAATTTTGTTCACATACTTTGCCAAGGTATGTGAAAAAAACACACTTGATGAGTAACTCCATGATTGGTTAGTGTGATGAATCCTATTTAAAATGTAATAGACCCATTTAGCAACAAGCTACCATCAATTGATACTGTTCCAACAATATTTGAACTTAAAATTTCCCCTTTAATTAAATAAATTCATGAAACTATAGAGGCAAGTAAAAACCAGATTGAATTTCATAGGTACATAAATGAATTACAGTAATAGGTGATACCTAGTTTTTCGAGGAATGTGTTAGAAATTGAAATTCGAGATCATAGTATAACTAAATATAGAAGCTAAAGAACGAAATGAGGTACCGAATGCGTAGACGTCAATTTTTTTCAGGCCCAGCACACTCTTTTTTCGCAACCCAATTCCGAGAAGCAGTGGCGACTCCAGGAATTTTTGTCAGTGGTGTCAATCAAAAATTTAAATATCATATATCTTACAGAAAATTTACATTAATCATTATATCACATATGGAGAAAAAAAATCAACAAATTAATTTAAATTCTAAAATTATAAACAAAAATATTTCAATATATTGATACTATTATTTAAGCAAAAAGACATGCTAATACACGAGCTTTTATAATTGACCACGACGAGATTTCATATTTTGAAATCATTGCATAATAAGCTCATTATCAATAGTGAGTTCAAAAGAGTAGGATTTAAAACTATGAATTCAAAGTTATATTTTAATAGTTCAATTACTAATTTTTTTCTTAAAATCTAATATTTATATAATAATAATAATGAAAATTCAGCCAGGGGATTCGGGTGACACCCCTGGCCAAGCCTTGGAGCTGCCCCTGCCAAGAAGCCGCCGAGAATCTCCGAGAATGGAAGGAAACGAGACGCCAGTCCTTGGATCAGTGATTGGAGACGGATCAGCTGCTAGAGAGAGAGAGACCCAGGAGGGAGAGGAGTAATTGCAGAAATTTGAGACCAAGAAATTCAGAGCATTTTGGAGAAATGGGTTAGTGGGGTTTTGGGAGATGGCATAGGCCGGCGCCAACGGCGGTGGAGGCGACGGCGACGGAGCACGCGACGGCAGAGGCGGAGAAGGAGCGAGAGTGAACATTGGGTCGGCCGTTGATGGGGGGCTTTGGGGACTGAGAAAACAAGAAAGGAAAGCGCAGAGATACCATTGTATTCTCTTCCTTGGTGAAGTTACAATTGCGGACTTGATTGCGAGAGTATAAAAAGATATGGGTAAGTTTTTTAGAACTTTTTTATTTTTTATTTTTTAAATATTATTTTTGAGTTTAATTTTTTTTAATTTACTTAAAATAATTTTTTGTCCAATTTTAAATGAAAAATACACTGGTAGTCATGTGATATAAAAATAGATAACTTGCCTTTTGCATCCTTTAAGTTTCACAAATTTTCTACATTGGCTTTAAAGTATTTTTCCAATCGTATTTTGATCATTATATTTGTTTTTTTTTTTTGAATTTACTCTCAAAACAAAATACCTTCTAATTTTTAATGATAAAAATGCCACTTTGGTAACTATGTTGCATAAAAATAAATTATTTTAAAATTTGGTTGAGTTTTGAAAATTGTTTTTTATTTTTATTTTTTGTAATTAGAAAAAAAGTTTGACAAAAATAAATATTAAAAAATATATATTTAAAATTTTAAAAAATATTTATTCCTTGAGAAAAGAAAATAATGTGAAAATAATTAGTCTTTATTTTTCATTTTGCTACCAAACTATTTTTTTTTTTCAAAAAAAAAAAAAATCATAAAAACTCAACCACATAGAGAGGTGTCTGAATGCATACGAATGACGATCATGGTATAGGGTAAGACGATGAATGAAAGGGGTAGAGGTAGAGAGGTGGTGAAGGTTTGGTTGGGTAAGGAGAAGACTGAAGGAGCCGTGGAAGTTTGGGAGTAGATTTGAACACTAAAAGTTAAAATGAGAAGAAAAAAATTTTAAAGGCCAAAGTGAGTAAATGTGAAAATTAAAAGGGCCAAAATGTAATATATCTATTTTGTTTAGTAGTGTCACATGGCTATCAACATGACATTTTATATTCAAAATTGAATGGAAGTTAGTTTTGAAAATAAATTGAAAAAAAGCTACAAATGTTTAAGGTCAAAATAAGAAAGAAAAAAAACATAAGAATCAAAGTGAAAAATTTACAAAATTTAAACGGGCAAAGTGTAATTTCTCCATAAATATATATTGTGGGGATTGTGTCAAGTGATATGCACGTGGAATGTGGGCTTGATTTTGGGAGGTGGATCTTGGTTGGTCCGATTAGGGTTCAGGTAGCTTAGCCCAAACTGACATGTAAGTTCCTTTTTAGATTGGATTTATCAACTTGTTAATAGTTTTAATTTTTTATTTGGATTAGTCTTGTTCATTTTCTATTAAGCAAAAGACAAAAAAAGCCCCGCAATCAACTATTGGCAGTGATACAATGGTTTGGGGTATATGTCATAGATAGTGATAGTGTTTGGTTTTTTGTTTTTATTTTTTTAATGATGATGGTATTGGTGCTGGCATTAATGGGTAGACTTTAGCGGCGTTAATGAAAGAAAGATATAAGTGTGAGAAAAAGATAAGAGATAAAAAAAATATATAATACGAGTTGAGTGTGTTTATTTTTATTTTTAGTTTGGTACTACCTCAAAAAGGATTTATTGTCACAAATCAAATTTTACGGACCTAGTGGGTTTTTGGTCCAAGCCTAGGGAGGTAATGTGTAATTTACGCCACGCATTGTTAATTTTGATGAAAACTGGCAATTTTGTAATAATTTGATATTAATTTGAGCGAATTCGTTATTACAAATCAAACTTCAAGAAAACATGAAAAAAAAGGAGTGAAGTGTACTTTACCCTCAATACAAAGTACGAGGAATAAAACCACTTCAAGTTTTATTCGTCATCAAACTCAAGGATCCAAACTAAAACACAAGAAGAGAAAACACACATGCACGCGCACACACACATAACAATAAAGATAAATAATAACCAGTGGCGGACTCGACACGCTTTTATTGGCGCTGGCGTTTCATTTGCATGCGAAACTGTTTATTTCATTGGGTTGAGCTTGGACTTGGCTGACTCGGGCCACCTATTTTAGTTAGTAGTAGTAATTCTCAAATTTAGAGATGCCTCGGCCTTTACTGTCTTCGCCGCCGATGGTGACCATGAAGCCATGCTCAGGCACCTTTTTAATGGTAGCCAATATAAGCTTAAAGTAGAGTGGAAACTGCGCTATCGCAAAAACCAACATGGGTATAACAGCTACAACATATTCAGCAACCTTGGCGTCGTTTAGTACATTTTTTAGGATGAAGAAATGCCCACCGCAAAAAGATACCAACACGGAAGCTATGGAGATGAAGAGCGCAGTCAAACCGATGAGGAGCTTCGTAGGGAGGCTTCTACCGAAATCTATGGCGTGATGTCGAGATGTGAGAATGGCAAGGAACATGACTACTGCTGTGAGTGAAAAGCAGAGTGCTCCTAGTGACGAGATGGAAAAGACCTCAAACATTCGAGAACTGGTTCCCCACGACTTTTAGTTCCACTTGGCACACTGACTAACGTGGCAAAGGCGACAGTTGCGATAAGTGCTGCTACAATGGTGCAAGAGTCTGAGGTTTTCATTAGCCACTATGTCATTTTTAACCAGCTCACTGTGCGTCTCCAGGAAGATCTCTTCCGCAATCTTGCCCTCGTTTTGGTGCCCTAACAAATGTTTTGGCATTTTCTCCTTAATGTACTACAATAGAGATCAGTTGCAAATCTATGTTATATATATATATATATCTTTCTAGCAATTAGCTGTGCAATGCAGTGATAAAACTAATATTTTTATAATATCATGTTGAATTGTTGCAAAAATATACTTACTTAAATATTTTTATAAAAAATAAAAAAAATAAAAAACTTAGCATAAATTTCACCAATAGTAGGGTTCGTTTGGGATGTGGATTGACTTTTTGATTTTTTGTCATAAGGCTAAAAAGTTTTGTTTGAGATAGACTTTTTGGCTTTTTTGACTTTCGTAAGAGAAAAAACGAAATGATTATGATTTGAATGTGACATTTTGTATTATTAAGCTAACAAGTCTATTTTATTTTATTTTTTTATAGCTATTGTAGCACAAAAAAAAAAAAAAAAAAAAAAAGCCTTATTTTAACTTATGCCTAACGAAGACTTTATAGTTTCAGTTGAGTTTCGTAAGGTGGTCCCTAATGTTTCAAATTAAACACATTTTATTCTCCAATCCTTATTTCTGTATCAAATAAGGACATTAAAAAATGGGTGTTAATTATTTGGATTAATGCCGTGATTGGTTGAGAGATTTGAAACTGAATTTGGAAAGGAACATAAATAAAGTAGGTAAAATTTGAATAAAATATACCTACATTATACCTAGTTTCAAACACCTTTTCTTTTTTTCTTTTCAAATTTCTTTCTAAATTCTCCAATCAAATACAACGTAAATGATCCCTCCACATGTCTCCAAATCCAGAACCTTATTCCCAGGGCCAGCCCTGACTTATTAGGGGCCTAAGACGAATTTTTTAAATTGGGCCTTTCATATGTCATTATCTAAAAAAAAAAAAAAAAATTGTTTAGATAAAAGGATAAAAATTTATTTCTATTGCATTACAATTTAACAAAATTTAGATAACAAATATATATATATATATAATAGTTGAATTTCAATTAGTTGAATCAAATTTTTATTTTTTAGCTTACTTATGCTATAAGAACTAAAATTAATTGGGGGTAAGGATGCGAATTTTTTACACAACTCAAGCAATATATAAAATTAGCAAGTTAAGGTTGACTATTTTTCAATATGAATCCAAGTATGACACGACTCAATAATATGAATTATTAGTTATATATTTTAATGTTCACTAAGGGAAGCCATGATAATTTTTTAATCTTTTATTTAATTCCATCTAATTGAATAAAAAAAAGTATATAAAATAATAATTAAGGTTAATATCTTTTTTTCATTTAAGATATATATTTTTTTTATTACCTATTTTAAAGTCAATCTAGTAAAAAAATATAGTAATAAGGTACAATTTTTAATTAGAAAAATGCAATTGAATTAAAATCAAACATTCTATGAATAATTTCATTTAGTAGAAATAAATTTTTATAAAATTCAACTTATGGGAAAAATTTTAATCTCTCCATACAGTTGTTAAGTTAATTTTAACTAAAAGTGAAAGTTTTCACATTAAATATCAATCAGACACAAATCAAAATAATATCATACGATAACATGATGATAAATGAATTGAGCTAGTATTGAAGTAATTATGAAATAACACAATATGATACACTCCCTTAATTGGGGACCCTAAATTTTGTTCAAAATTGGGGGCCTGAGGCGACCGCCTTAGTCGCCTCACCCCAGGGCCGGCCCTGCCTATTCCAATAGTTTCATGTTTTGTTAAAAAAAGGACGAATTTGATATCTTGGATTAGGGTTCTCTCCAATTATACTATGAAATATATAACAATTACATATGTAAAAGCTAAACCTACATCATCTAAACATGTTTCTTACCTCAAACCACTTGATTTCCCATTGCAGTTGAAGTATAGCATTCGGAGCAAGCCAAAGGTGATAGGTTTTAAGCATTGCAGCTAGGGCTGCAAATGAACAGAGCCGTTCATGAACAAGCTCGAACTCGGCTCGGTAAGAGCTCGTTCGAACTCGGTTCGTTAATTTTTTTTGCAGTTTGAGCTCGAACTCGAGCTCGTTAAATTTTTAATAAACAAGCCCAAACATTCTAAACCTCGGCTCGTAATCTCGACTCGTTAGCTGGTTCGTTTAATATTTATTATTTATATATTAAATAATATAAAATAATGTATAAAAAATAAGAGAAATATGCTATTTATATATTTAAAAAATATAAATGTAAATAATACTTAACTATAGATAGTATATTTATATAATAGTGGTAGTAGATATTATTATTTTAGTAAAATATGGACTTTTTTTTAGTATGTTTATATATATTGTATATATAATTGTATAATCAAAATTTTAATTGTAACTTTAGTCTCACATGCAAGTATGAATTTATAAATTTTTTGGCTCGTTAAAGTTCGTGAACAGGCTCGAGCACGAGTCGAGCTTAAGCCAATTCGGCTCGAGCTCGGTTCGTTAAATTTTTATTCAGCTCGAGCTCGTTAAAATCTTAATAAATAAGCCCAAACATACTAAAACTCGGCTCGGCTCGTTTGCAGCCCTAATTGCAGCAAGATGTAATGCACTGTTTCCTTCATCATCCAAACCAAGGAACAAATCTTTTATAGTTTGGGCATCAATTATTTTTATTAACGATTGGTAGATTTGAGGTTGTCTGTTTTCCGCTGTCAAAAGTATCAAATTCTTTCCCTCTGGGTTCACTTCATGTATAGCCGCCGGAAATTTGCCGAGGAAATCCTCTACTATTTCTTTGATACCACTTTTTACTGCAATTATTAATATTTTCTCTGTCGTCCAAAACCAGAACACTTACAATAATTAATTTGCCAATAAATATATATAAAGGGACACTTTTTTATAAATCTCTTTTAAACTATTTATTTTTCATTTAGTTCACATTATTTTTTTATATTTTAATAAGTCTTATGGGTGACATAGTTACTAAAATACCCATTGACATGGATAGGCCCATAAGGGGAACCCGGCTGATAAAGCCCAGGACAGCTGGAGGCCAACTGAGCATGAAGGGCTAATGATATTCGGACACATGGCAGGTGCAGAACAGGCCACGTCAGCAGACAAAGATCTGCAAACTTATTGCCACAATACATCACCATTAATGCAGCCTATCACAACATTTATTACGACAACCCCTCCCCATCAGAACAACGCCCCCTTACCCTATACAAGGTAAGCTATAGCACAGGCTTTCGGCCGGCCGGCCGGCGGGCGCCAGGGGGGATACGTCGGAAGGGACAGTGAAATGATTACCAAAGGATTTAAGCAAGCATGGAAGACAACAAGAAGGTTAAGCTTTTCTATCTTCAATCTCTCTCGACATACCTTATCTCTTCTCCCTACTTACTAACTTGCCTGTCGGAGGGTTCACTGGGGGACTACTCCGTTCCCCATTGAACTTGCTTGTAGGTCATCTAGTGGGCTTCGCTACTCGGCCGGGGGTTGGAGGAGCTTGGATCGGTCCAATCCATCAACTGGGGAAGAACTGTACCATCAGTTGGCGCCGTCTGTGGAAAGTTGGTTTGTCCGTGCGCCAGTTGTGTTCATTGCCGCCGGAGACTCTGTTCCAGTAACCTTTTCACCCCACCCGTCAAGTGTATGGTCACGACTAGATCCATGGCTTCCCACCATAATGCTGCCGATCATCAAACCGACCCTCCCAATCCAAACAACCCACTACAATACTTCATCGAACTTACCAACAGCATCAACCGCATGTGTAGACACCCCATTTTTGACCGTCCTCAAGACTTGGACGTCACCGTTTGAATACTCGGTGATGATCCATGATTGTGTTCGTCTCAAGTTCCCGGAGGTCTCGGCTGCGCGCCTTGTCTCAGGACCTCCTGACTCGACTGCTTCGTATACGGTTTTGGCACCAAACACCTGTGTTTTTGCCTTGAAGGGCAGGGTAGGGCTTGTGGGCCATCCCCACACCTCACCGGCCAGGGCTTGAGGCCACCGGCCCTATTTTCTTGCCATCGGCCATTGGTGATGGCCGGTCGGCATTATTGGTGGTCGGTCGGCACATTTTGTGGTCGGTCGGCCATCTTTGTGGGCCAATTGGCTCTTTTTCTGGCCGAGACCTCTTCTTGGGGAGGCTTGACCCTTTTGACCCCCATGTTCTAGCTTCTTGAGGAAGCTTGAACCTTTTGAACCCTTGGTTCTAGCTTTTTGAGGAAGCTTGAACCTTTTGACCCTTGGTTCTAGCTTCTTGAGGAAGCTTGAACCTTTTGAACCTTGGTTCTAGCTTCTCCAAGAAGCTTGACCCTTTTTAGCTTCTCTAAGAAGCTTGAACCTTTTTAGCTTCTCCAAGAAGCTTGAACCTTTTTAGCTTCTCCAAGAAGCTTGCACCTTTCTAGCTTCCAAGAGAAGCTTGCACCTCTTGAACCTTTTGCCTAGCTTCTCCAAGAAGCTTGGCTCTT
Source organism: Camellia lanceoleosa (assembly GCA_025200525.1). Classification (NCBI taxonomy): domain Eukaryota; kingdom Viridiplantae; phylum Streptophyta; class Magnoliopsida; order Ericales; family Theaceae; genus Camellia; species Camellia lanceoleosa. The sequence goes on from CM045768.1 coordinate 17,721,555, forward strand.
TTGTCTAGCTTCTCCAAGAAGTTTGGCCTTCTTAACCCCTTTGCTTAGCTTCCCTTGGAAGCTTGCCCCCTTTGACCCTTTTTTGTGTTAGCTTCTCTAAGAAGCTTAGCACCTTGTCTTGCTCTATATATAGAGAGCCTCTCCACCATTTTCAAGGGTTAGAAAATCTGATATATATGGAATATATATCACTCTCTCTCTATATCTCTCTCTCTCTACATTTGTATGTGTTAAAGTGCTCTAAAGTGAGTGATTCTTGGCCCCTTTGCACCACAACTCCTATCCTAACACCTCCATCATCAACCTAAGGAGCTTGGAGGCCATTTTCAGAGGCTAAGGGACTGGTCTTTGATCCAAGAAGCTGCTGGTTTCGTTGGTCTACAAGGGTGAGCCTTTAATCCTCTTTTATTCCCCGTTTTTGCACCAGCTTTTAGCCTGTCTTGCTTGCTGTTTTGAGCTTTGTGTATAATATAAAAAAGTTCTGTTTTTTTTTTTTTTTTTTTTTTGTGTTTAAGATACTTCATTAAGGACACTTTTGTGTTTGGGGTCGTTTACCCTCTCTTAGGCCTTGTTTGGCCCCATTTTGTGCTATTTTTGGGGAACTTCGGGACCACCTTGTTTGGGCCTCCTCACCACTGAAATCTTGAGGGATTTCAGTAGTGAGGATGGTGGTTTAGGGTCCTAAGAAGGAGAGGGCCATCCCCTCTCCTTGTTGTCTTGTTTGCTTGTATTTTTGGCCTTACAAAGGGGCCTATATTTGCACACCTCTTGAGATTAGTTCAGGCATTTTTCAATGGGTTTTAGGACCCCTATAGGCCATTTCCAGAGCTGGTTTGGCCTTGTTGAATGTCCATCATGTATGTGCTTAATAACCTCTTGTATGGCCCTCTAAAGGAGCTCATCATTTTTGCATGTATTGGCTCCATTTTAGTGGTTATTTAGGCATATTTTTGCATGTTTTATTCACTACTTTTTGATGGTTTGGTCAGATTTCATATGCTTCACATACATACCATACAACTCATGATTACTAACCTATGTTGCATGTTGTTTTGGCCAAGCATGCTAACTTATTTTGGCTACATTTCATACATGTTTTAGCATTATTTTGGGCTGCATAGGGACCGTTTGTGGCTGTCTTCATCATTCGAGCATCGCTTTGCATTTCACTAGCTTTAGTGCTTAAGTCCTTAACAATGCATTACATGAGTGTTTGCATGCTTTGGAGTCATCTTGGAGTCAGTTGGCATACCATTTCAGATCTGGAACATGCACCATTGTATGCCATATTTCCTCCTTGCCATGTTTTGGTAGAGTTGTGTTTTTGTGCCTTAAGCTTGGTTAATGCATTGTGCATGCATTCCATGTATTTTGTTGCCTCATTTGCATTATCATGGCCACTGTTTTGGGCCTAGTATAGGGCTGCCCAAATTAGTTTAAGTCCACTCTTTACATGTTGTTACATGTCTTACACTTTGCATGCCTTGATTGCATCATGTCTTGCATGTCCACTAGCTTGCATACTTGTTCATGGCTTGCTTGTTTGCATTGCCATGTTGCATACTTAGCTTCCATGCCTAGGTTGCATAGCATTTTGCATGCATGCCTTGCCTCTTGAAATCAAGTGATAGAGGTTGGGCCTTTATGTGTTTATTTGGTTTGCATCTCATTTGACATAAAAGTGCATACTTGGTTTCTTGGCCCATCACGCATTGAAATGCGCGATTGGTGGTCCGAGAATCGAGAAACATGTCCCTTTGAGTCATAAACATGATAAGGGGTGTGTTGGTGCACACATTTGCTTGAAATGTATTGCCATGCCTTATTTTTTCCTCTGCTGCTGTCAAAACAGGTTCTGCAGGAAGACATGGCCGGTCGACTACATATAGTGCCGACCGACCAACAATTGGTGGCCGATGGCTTCACAAATGGCCGATGACCATCCGGGAATGGCCGGTGGTGTTCCCACTTGGTCGGTGGTGCTCCGCAGTGTCCATGGAGTATACCTTGGGAGTTGTACAATTTTCAGAAGAGCAGAGCAAGGAAAACAGAGGCAAACTTGTGCATGGCGTTGGATTTCCGAGCAAAGCCGAACATGCTTGCGTGCATCCCTCTTCCCGAGGCCATTTTACTGCTTTAAATAGTTTAATTAATTTGTTAATTAGTTAAGGGTTTGTAATAATTAATTAGCTAGGATAGTTAATTATTTATTCGGTTTGTATTATTATTTGGTCCCTCCGAGAGAGGGCGGACTTGTAATAAGTGTGGGTGCGTGTGTGCATGTCTTCCAACCCTCACTTCTTTCTTCCCTTTTATTTACCCGCTTATGATGGTAGATTAGGGCATGTTTAAATTAGCATGCCTTATGCAATGCATACGTGCATCCATACATTTGTCTTGCATGCACAGGGCTCGGCGCATCATACTAACTGCATCTGTATTTCAATTCCAAATTGAATACGTGTTAGTTGTAGCATTTCACATGTCATTGTAGATTAGCCGAGCCTATTGTAGTTACATCTTGTATGTGTTGCATTAGCCATCTTAACATGAGCTAGGATCACGCATTGATTACTGACTAGCTTTTGTTTTGGCTTGGAGTACTAGGTAAGCTTTTATGCTTTAGCATATCGCATGCGTGTGAATGTTGCCATAATAGCATGATTACCATGAGGCTAGCTGCTTATGTGATATAACTGCTTGAATGCTTGTGGATGGAGCTCAAATTACTTAAATTGGAACAATGCATGAAAACTGTGAGTTTTGAGCCCACTAGATAGTGACAAAATCGTCTTTTCTAAAAGCCCACTTGAGAGTGGCAAAATCCGCATTTTAGCCTACTTATGAGTAGCAAACCATTTTCAAAACAAACGTGAAATGTTTTGTTCCAAATTAGGCGATTTGGTCTATACTTGTTTACTGTGTGCATAACATAGTAATTCTAGGCTAATAACCGGAATAAGAGCACACAAAGTTTTCAAAACTAGAAATCACGGTTAGTAGAGGCCGGTCTTCGGATCGGGCTAGAGGGGGTGCTCATAGCTGACCTTCCCCGATCGTACCCAAGTTCCCGAGCTGAGGCAACTTTGGTAATGACGGACACGTGGCCTTTGGTACCGAGTCAGGGTTTTCTAAATTTCCCCATTAAAAAATATTTAGGTGGCGACTCTGTATCTGGCAAAGCAGTCCATGTTTGGCACTTCTTTCAAAATCTGTTTTTCTCAAAACGATTTGCCGGATTTGGACTCTTTGGTTCAGATTAAGAATCGACAACAAAAGGGAGTCCGAACTGTAGAATAAAGCCCAAGGGCGCGTCTACACATGGCCGAGCAAAACCAGGCCTTAATAAATGCTCTGCTCCAGAGAAACCTCCCTATTCCTCCACCGCCACCTCCAGATATTCCACCCCATCCAGAACAAACTCCGAGCCATATTGTCCCACAACCCAATCTACTTAACTCGGGAGTTTTGCAACCTCCTCACCCACACATAAATCCACTACCTCCACCCCTACGTCCGTCAGTCGTAACACCAGCTCCCGAGGGAGAAGCTAGCAGCGTCCAACACCTGCCTCCCTCTGGTGGCGACAACATTTCCCTTTGGGACACTGAACTCCGAGCCATGAAGCTCCAGCTCCAAGGGGTTATATAGAATATCCAGCATAAGCCTTCCACTACGGCAAACTCACCATTTGTCGCCTCCATCCGAGACAAACCCCTGCCCGCCAAATTCAAAATGCCCACCATCGACTCCTTTGATGGAACGACCGACCCCGTCGACCACCTAGAGACCTACCGCACCCTCATGATCCTCCATGCCTTTCCTGACGAAATCATGTACCGGGCTTTTCCCGTGACTCTGAAGAGGTCAGCTCGACTGTGGTTCAGCCAATTACCACCAGACTCTGTCTCCACTTTTTAGCATCTCAATGACTCTTTCCTGAGCCACTTTATCGGGGCCCAGTGCCAATGGCGCCCGGCCACCCAACTCCTCAACATACGTCAGACCGAGGGGAAATCATTACGCAGCTTCGTTACTCGCTTCAATACCGAAGCCCTACAAGTAGCGGAAAACGACGATAAGGTCATCCTCGCGGCTTTCATGGCCGGTCTACGGTCGTCTGATTTCCTTTTTTCCCTCTCTAAAAACCCCCCCACCTTCATGGCCATACTACTCTCCAAAGCCCAAAAGTACATGAATGCCGAAGATTCATTGGCCACTCGGCAGGACCCAATAACTAAAAACCCCACCCCCAGAGATAAGCGAAAAGACGCCGAACCCAAAAACGCCCAGTATCATAGCCAAACACCCCACTTTAATGACCGACCTCCTTGAGCTGACCGGTCGGTATCCAACCGACCACCCGGTCGGTTCGAGCGGTACACGCCCCTCAATTCTCCCATGGAACACGTCCTTAATCAGATCCAACGAGACTACCCCCTCAAATGGCCCTTGTCGTCCTGAACCCCTTCCAATCGGAAAGATCAGTCCAAGTACTGCCGTTTCCACCAAGACCATGGCCATAAACACTGACGATTGCATCAACCTCAAGGATTAGGTGGAGACCTTGATACGTCAGGGGCGCCTCAGCCGGTTCACAGACACTCGCCCTCAGCAGAGGCAACGAACCGAGCCCCACAGGAACAACCGCCGTCGCACCCCACCCCGACCGCCAGCCCAACCTACTCAAGGCCATGATCGACCTCCACAGCAGCCTCGGCCACAAGGTAACCCGCCCTCGCCTGTTGGTGAAATCAGAGTTATTTCAGGTGGACTTGCCTGCGGGGGACCATCCCGCTCGACTCAGAGGGCGGAACTAAGAAAAATAAGGGAGGGCTCAGACAAGGCAGTCGCTACTGTAGACCGACCCTCCAAACAGTCCAAACAGTGGACAGAGCCCATCACCTTTACGGACGACGACTGTACAAGCATCCGTTACCCACATGATGACCCCTTTGTCATTTCGGCCATCCTCTCCAACTACAAGGTCAGACGAGTTCTCATTGACAACGGCAGCTCTTCAAACATCATCTTCCTCAACTGCTTCCGCAAGCCCAAGATTAGGGAAGAAAGCTTGTATCCACTCCAAACCCCCCTGGTCGGCTTCACTAGTGACCGTGTGACCTCCATTGGTTCCATTGACCTTTCCATCACCATCGGCGAATACCCACGGCAGGCCACGAGGTTGCTCACCTTCCTTGTGGTCGATTGCCCATCTGCCTACAACATCATCCTTGGCCGCACCACCCTAAACGCTTTCCAGGCCATCACATCCACCTATCATGTTGCCCTCAAGTTTCCCACTGATCTCGGGGTCGGAACAGTCAGAGGAGAGCAGACCGTGGCCAGGAGGTGTTATGTTGCTTCACTTAAAGAAGTCAAGCTGAAGGAGGCAATGATCATCGAAGGACTTGACGTCCGGGATGAGGACGAGCTGGTCAGAGGAGAACCAGTGGAGGAGCTCGTTGAGGTCCCTATTGACCCCACCAACCCACTGAAAACTGGTAAGATCGGTAGCCAACTATCCCCCCAAGAAAAATCCGATCTTACTGCCCTTTTGACCGAACACAATGACGTCTTTGCTTGGACCCACTCAGACATGCCAGGCATTGACCCCTCCTTCATAACTCACCGCCTCAGCATCGAACCTTATTTCCGACCTTACCGTCAAAAGCAGCGTATTTTCCACCCAGAGCGCAATAATCTTATAGCCGCAGAAGTTGACAAACTCCTTGAGGCTCAATTCATCCAAAATGTAGACTATCCTAAGTGGCTGTCCAATGTGGTTCTAGTCCGCAAGAACAATGGCAAGTGGCATCTCTGCGTCGATTACTCTGACCTGAACCGAGCTTGCCCCAAAGATAGCTATCCACTCCCCCACATAGATCTGCTAGTCTATGCCACGACCAATCACCAAATGCTCAGCTTCATGGATGCTTTCTCCGGGTACAACCAAATCATGATGCACTCATCCAATCGGGAACACACATCCTTCATCACCGACCGAGGTACCTACCACTACTGTGTAATGCCGTTCGGACTGAAGAATGCTAGGGCCACCTACCAACGGTTAGTCAATGCAGTTTTCCATCATCAGATCGGTCGGAACATGGAAGTGTATGTGGACGACATGCTAGTCAAGAGCAAACTCTCCACTGACCATCTGACCAACCTACGAGAGACCTTTGCCACCTTTCGCAAGTATCAGATGAAGCTCAACCTAGAGAAGTGCGCCTTTGGCGTAGGATCTGGAAAGTTCTTGGGTTTTATGGTCAGTCAGCGCGGCATTGAAGCCAACCCTGAGAAGATCAAGGCCTTGATTGAGATGCAGTCACCCAAAACTGTTAAAGAAGTTCAAAGACTCACTGGCAGAGTGGCGGCCCTCAACCATTTCATTTCCCGCGCAACAGATAAGTGCCTACCATTCTTCAAAGTTCTTCGGCAGACTTTTGAATGGACAACTGAATCCGAAAAGGCTTTCCAGCAGTTAAAGTAATGCATGGCCAATCCCCCCATTCTTTCACAGGCAATTACGGGCGAACCCCTCTTCCTCTATTTAGCAGTATCGAACACCGCCGTCAGTGCAGCTCTTATCAGGGAAGACGGCTCAGTCCAACGGCCGCTCTACTACATCAGTCGAGCTCTTAGGGGAGCGGAGCAGAATTACCCACTGCTAGAAAAGTTGTCCCTAGCCTTGGTCACCGCCTCCAGACGACTTCGTCCTTACTTCCAGGCCTATTCCATAGTGGTCCTCACCGACCTACCTCTAAAGAAGGTCATGCAGCAACCAGAGCTTTTTAGCCGACTTATGCAGTGGTCAGTGGAACTCAACCAGTTTGACATCTCTTACTGCCCTCGCATAGCAATCAAGGGACAGGCCATCGCCGACTTCATCCTGGAATTCACCAACCCTACCCCAACCACTACCTCTCCACCCCCACCAACTCCTGCGAACCAAAAGACCCCCATTCTTGGACTCTCAACGTCGACAGGTCATCCCGAAGGGAAGGTAGTGGGGCTGGTGTAATAACCCCAACCCGTAATTAGCTCCTAACCGGTAATTAAGGATGTTAATTAAGTGATTAAGATTGATGATGGGATTAATACGTAATTTGCATCATAATTGGCCATCTAACTGTCACCTATAAAAATGTCTGCTTAGAATCCCGCTTTAAAATGAAAATTGAAAGCCTTATCGGCATCCAAACCCGGAATTGATTATACCATCGTCTTAATTGGAATTTTTAGAACCTTATGGCAAATTTTGTTAAAAATTGATTTAATCTGATTCGTTAAGTCGCGTTTGGCATGCCTTATGTTTTATTTAATGTGTTTTAGCCCCTTAAGCTTATATTTGAGTTATAAGCTCATTTGAGCTCATTTTCCCTCATAACTTAGTGCAAAAATCTGAGGAATTATTTTAGAGTGAGAGAGAGTGCAACTCTAGAGAGAGGAGAAGGAGGTTCAAGAGGAATTCAAGAGAGATTGAAGGCTAGAGTTTGAATTAAACAAATATTGTGCTAGAACAAGAGAAATTGAGGGCTCTAGGTAAGAACCTAAGCTTTGATTCTTGTAAATGTTATGTTTAATTGTTGAATTCATGAAGATTATGAGTTTAATCATGTAATTTGAGCTTAGAATGAGGAGTTGAGTTTCAAATCATGCATGCATGCATAAATTCTTGCATTTTGAAGTTAATTTTCATAAAAACTTACATGCATGTGTTAATTTCACTCATATGTTGGTCAATCATCTTGTTTTCCATCAGATTACCTAGATTCCCTATGTTTTGGAGGGTTTGAATTCAAAAGAGTCCATGCATGTGGTATTCTTGAGCATTCATCATGTTTTAAGTTGAAAATGTGAGTTTTGACAAACTCTTAGGCCATGATTTTATCAAATAATCTTTGATTCATCATGTTTTACAAGTTTACTTTGTTATACCAAGTTTTGGGGGCCAAGTGAGGAGTTTTGGAGGTTTAAACTCGAGTTTTGAACTCAGGTATGCAATCTGGAAATTCCAGATTTTCGCATCCTCGCTCGAGCGAAGGGGTTCTCGCTCGAGCGACCACTCTGAGATCGTGCACCTCGCTCGAGCGACCAAGAAGTCCGCTCGAGCGTAAATTTCATGCTCCCAGAAGTTTGCATCATTTACAGACCGCTCGAGCGAAGGAATGTGCGCTCGAGCGACCAGTCACATTTTTGCATGCTCGCTCGAGCGAGGACTTAAAATTCTGAAATTTTGCCTAAGTGTTCCAAGGCATGTTTTGACATCCTCATTGCATCCTAGGCATTCCTAAGCCTTAATTAAGCTATAGTAATGAGGTTATGGGCTAGAAACGCACACTAAGAAAAGAATGTAACAATATATTGAATGACAAGTGTATGTGTGAGTTGAGCATTGAAATAAGTATGAATCACACTAAGAGATTGCAAGGGTGTGTGTGTTCTAAGCCTTGTGATAAGAATAAACATGAACCAACGTGATGAAAGCTAAGCCGTGTTGGCCAAGTACATGTGTAATGATAAGATTCGTTGGTGCTATGTATTTTGTGATTGTAGGTCAACGTCCGAGAAGTGCTTGACCATCTACGGAACCACTGTGAGTAACGTTATCGTAAAGATACGTTTATATGAAATTATGTTCCAAATGTGATATATTAAGTTATGATTTCTGAAATGATATATGTTTCTGTGAACGAACATTCCAAGTTTGAAATCTATTATGGCATCCATAGATAGTCCCAAGTCATGGGGGACGGCATGAAAATGCGGGTCCATAGCGATTCTGAGATCTCGTTAGCCACTTCATTGTGGTGTTTGTTTAATCGGTGTCCGGGACCGGTTACTCTAGTCGAAAGACGTTATGTGATATGTGATATGTTCTATGGGATATGCCATTATTATGTTCTGATATGAGATGACTATGATTATGCTATGATCGGTTTTGTATGTATAAAAATGTTCGGATTTCGTTCACTAACCCCTTTACCTTAATGTTATTCACTGGGCTTTAGCTCACTGTTTGTATATATATATTATAGGTGAGCATTCTGGAGTGCAAGCCCGAGGGTTTTGTGGGGGACTGTGTTCTGTTGTCAGCCAGCCATTGTGCCTCACGTGGAGGTTCCCGAAGTGTCTTGGGATCAAGTTTTGTTTAGGCTGTTATGCATGAGACTTATGTTAATTATGTTGGTTGTACATTTGCGTAAGTGTGTGGGTATAATATAATGTATGGTTGACTCATGGTTATGTAATTAAAGTTTTAAAATTATTCTGTTTCATGTAAGTCAACACAGCTCATTGGACATTTATATTTTCGTATATTGCTTCCGCTAGCCCCTTATTATATGCCTGTCTGTTCAGAGGCCGTAGGTAATCTAAGGATTACTGGCCGGTTACGATGCTAAACCTATAGGGTCGGGTTTGGGTCGTGACAGAGTGGTATCAGAGCACGAGTTATATCGCACACACGTGTCCATATGAGCTATAGGATGTCCTAGAAATGAAGTAGGGACATTGCATTATCATGTGTAAACATATGAACGTATTTGAACTGAAAATGAAAAGAAATGAATCTATGAATTAAATGGAATAACATGTCTTGATAAATTCAAATACCGAATGTAAAATCTATATGAACATGAACGTATGAAAGTAAAGAATCACGTGACTATATCTGAAGTGAACATAAATGTATAAACACATTTGATAGGAAATGAAATGTGAAATCTATAAGAACTTCCCTTGTATTGATAAGCACCCTGTTTCTGTATAGATCAATGGAAAGAACAAGGAATGTAGACGAATCTGAATCTTCCGCCGCTAGATTTAACCGGTTAGAGGAAATGGTTGAAGCCTTAACTGAAAATCTGAAACAACAGCAACAAGGGCAAACATGTGTACCTGAACCAGCTAATTATGATATGATAACGCTGACACAGAAATACAATAAGATGAAACCACCTGAATTTCTGGGGGGTATTGAACCGTTAAAAGCTGAGGCTTGGGTCTTAGAGACTGAGAAAATATTTGAGGTATTTCCGTGTATGGAGGCACAAAAAGTTTTGTTGGCAACATTCACACTTAGAGAAGAAGCTAGGAGATGGTGGATGTTAGTGCGAAATGATAGTGAGGGAGTGACATGGGGTAGGTTTAAGGAAATTTTCTTCGAAAAATATTTTCCCCAATGCATCCGGGATAGGAAGGTATCTGAGTTTATGCAATCAAACAAGGAAAATGACTGGTGAATATGAAATCAAATTCTTGAGTTACCCCGTTATGCACCCCATATGATAGACACTAATGACAAAAAGGCTAGGAAATTTGAAGGTGGGCTTGACTTAGAGGTGTATGACCGAGTCGGCATCTTAAAATTACCAAAGTATGTGGATGTTCTTAATAGGGCCTTAATGTCTGAAGCAAACATAGCAGCCTTGAAAATATCAAAATCAACACCATCAACTAAATCCGAGAGAACAAAACAGAAGAAACAAAAGGTTGAATTGACAAGTAATTCGTTGGTCAACGTGAATGAGAAATTCGGGGCAATAACTGTGAATAAAGAAGGTCAGGGGAGTAATGTAACCAAAGATATACCTGTCTGTAGAGAATGTGGGAAACAACATTGGGGCATTTGTCGCCGTCTGTCAGGGGCTTGTTTTAGGTGTGGTCAGAAGGGGCACTTAGCTAAATCTTGCTCGCGAACTCATCCGAACAACAAAAAGCCTTAATCTACACCCTAGTTTCAGAGAATGCTCAGAACACCGAATGACTAACGCAGGTATTACCCTAACCATGTGTAATTGTTTTATGGGAATTTGTGGGTGAATCATGTACTGCTTAGTTTGATATAGATTGTGGGAATATTGAATGAACTTCTGCTTATGAAATTGTGAATGAATGCCTGAATGATAATTGATCTTAGACTTGTATCGGTATGTGTATATATGTCCTCGTTTGTGAACCTATTAGAACTGGTGGGATTGAACCGTGATTAATGAACATCTTGAGACCTACTGGTTAACATGAACTATTGTGATTGACCTGTTGAACTATGCTTGAACTGTTAAATATGGAGACACATTAGTGTTGACAGTATATGGGACATGTTGAACTCATATATATATCTAGACCTTTGCATGGAATGTTGGTTAATTACATTGTATCTAGACTGAGTAGACTTACGACTTGTTGCCTTAATCGTCATATCTGGAGAAACTGTTTTGTGTCGTCTGTATATAGAACTCGTGAATCTGTAATGGAAGGGTTGTTAGACTCTAGACATGTACATACATGACTATACCTTTGCTCAGAATGACTGATATGATTATTTGTTGATGACCTTTAAACGGTGAACTGTGATTGTTGAACATTGACTAGACTGTTGACTAGACAAGGGAGCCTATGCTTTAATGACTGTATGACCAACCTGAAACTTTTGTATAACGATCTGCTATTGTGTACCTTATGCTTACATGAACTCAATTGGGAAATTGTTCTGTTGACTGTGATATTTATTTCTGATATGAATAATTATATACCTGTGCATCTACATGTGAACTTACTCGGAGAATGTAACACTGTATATGACCTGAGCACTTGGATATGAACTACTGTGATACATAACTCTGCTGTGATTTGAGAACGGAGGAACTTAGAACAACTGGAAAACTACTAACTATATACCTAAGTGAATGGAGTATGAACTATAGAACTACTGTGCCCCGTCAGAAATGATAAAGCTGATTTAATCTGATAGAACTGTAGTTTGATGAGACCCTTGCTTGATTGATAGAACTTCTGTTTGATGACTCACGCTTGAACTGTTACTTGGTATGACCGGGTAGAACTTCATCTAAGATGATTGGGTAGAACTTTTATTCGTTTGATCTGAGAAGATCCTTATTGAGAACTACCGTGTGATTTGATTACATTATGGGGGATTGTAAATTACTTATGACTGAATGACATGACTGTTTTGTTAAGGGAATTAATCGAATGAAAATTTGAGTTGATCCTGAACACTTAGGAAGAATGTGAACCGTCAGGAACAGACTATGTGACTATGAAATCTAGTACTTTATGCTTGGGAGATCTGGGGACTACTGTATATATTTGACAGGTGATTACTTACCTGATATTACCATTGGACCATGAACCCGTTTGACTAGAGAATGACTGCTTTGGTGTTACTATACTTCAGAAATGATGGGATTTGTTGATAACAGGCTGGTTTGATGGTAAACTTTGACTATTTGGGGGTATATGTAATCAATATGATTGCTTCTGTATCCACACATGATATGATTGAATCGGTGGAAACTGAGACTGGGGGAAAGTATATGAATGGTTACTTCGGAATTCCGTTTACTGATAACTTGTACGAACTTACCTTGTGTTCCGGATAACTTCAGAATGACTTGAACTGACTGTGATGGAATACCGAACTAAGAACCAAATTGAACAAGACCGAATGATTGACTCAGAAATTAATAAATCGAATTTCTGTAACTTAACGGGGGAAATTACTTATGAAAATGAAATTAGTATAATTTATAACCCCGATAAGTGTTTGATATAAGTAGTGTGTGTATTAATGCAGTAAAGATGTATGCAACTGTGTTTATGTTCTATGTCATGAAATAAGTTTTTCTTTCTAAATGTTATATGTTGCATACTGCATGACTGTTCAGTTTCTGAAAAGTTTTGTGGCACCCTTAGCTCTTATGGCCCTTGCTCGGGGGTAAGAATACCGTAGCCGATGGCCCTTGCCTGAGGGTAACAATACCATGGCTATGTATGTAGTCTTCGGACCTACCTGTTGTGGTCTTCGGACCTACTTGTTGTGGTCTTTACACCTACCTGATCTGATAGCTAATGGGTGTACCACGTTTGACCTTGTGCGAAGTCCGAACATTTATACGTATATGAATCAAGATTCGCTCATTACGCTTATGCGTTCTGTTCTGCTCTGTTAGTGCTAATGAATGCACCATGTATGCTTGAGCAAGAAATGTGCCATCCATGTATGATCGGGACAAGAATATGAAAATGAGCATGTATCTGAATCTGTTCTAGAATGAAATCTGAATGTGTTTAAGGCTCTGTATTAATGTGAACTCTGACTCCTGTATATGATTATGATTCTGTCTTCAGTTATGAGCCTATTTGTGAACATGATTATGTTCCCGTTTTGAAAAGAGTTAGAATTCTTTGTTTCTGATATAAGGTGACTCGAGTTTGGGGACCAAACTCTTTTAAGGGGGGAAGACTGTAATAACCCCGACCCGTAATTAGCTCCTAACCGGTAATTAAGGATGTTAATTAAGTGATTAAGATTGATGATGGGATTAATACGTAATTTGCATCGTAATTGGCCATCTAACTGTCACCTATAAAAATGTCTGCTTAGAATCCCGCTTTAAAATGAAAATTGAAAGCCTTATCGGCATCCAAACCCGGAATTGATTATACCATCGTCTTAATTGGAATTTTTAGAACCTTATGGCAAATTTTGTTAAAAATTGATTTAATCTGATTCGTTAAGTCGCGTTTGGCATGCCTTATGTTTTATTTAATGTGTTTTAGCCCCTTAAGCTTATATTTGAGTTATAAGCTCATTTGAGCTCATTTTCCCTCATAACTTAGTGCAAAAATCTGAGGAATTATTTTAGAGTGAGGGAGTGCAACTCTAGAGAGAGGAGAAGGAGGTTCAAGAGGAATTCAAGAGAGATTGAAGGCTAGAGTTTGAATTAAACAAATATTGTGCTAGAACAAGAGAAATTGAGGGCTCTAGGTAAGAACCTAAGCTTTGATTCTTGTAAATGTTATGTTTAATTGTTGAATTCATGAAGATTATGAGTTTAATCATGTAATTTGAGCTTAGAATGAGGAGTTGAGTTTCAAATCATGCATGCATGCATAAATTCTTGCATTTTGAAGTTAATTTTCATAAAAACTTACATGCATGTGTTAATTTCACTCATATGTTGGTCAATCATCTTGTTTTCCATCAGATTACCTAGATTCCCTATGTTTTGGAGGGTTTGAATTCAAAAGAGTCCATGCATGTGGTGTTCTTGAGCATTCATCATGTTTTAAGTTGAAAATGTGAGTTTTGACAAACTCTTAGGCCATGATTTTATCAAATAATCTTTGATTCATCATGTTTTACAAGTTTACTTTGTTATACCAAGTTTTGGGGCCCAAGTGAGGAGTTTTGGAGGTTTAAACTCGAGTTTTGAACTCAGGTATGCAATCTGGAAATTCCAGATTTCGCATCCTCGCCGGCGAAGGGTTCTCGCCGGCGACCACTCTGAGATCGTGCACCTCGCTCGAGCGACCAAGAAGTCCGCTCGAGCGTAAATTTCATGCTCCCAGTTTGCATCATTCTGAGACCGCTCGGCGAAGGAATGTCTTTCGGCGACCGATCACATTTTGCATGCTCGCCGGCGAGGAAAGCTTCGCCGGCGAGGACTTAAAATTCTGAAATTTTGCCTAAGTGTTCCAAGGCATGTTTTGACATCCTCATTGCATCCTAGGCATTCCTAAGCCTTAATTAAGCTATAGTAATGAGGTTATGGGCTAAAGCACACTAAGAAAAGAATGTAACAATATATTGAATGACAAGTGTATGTGTGAGTTGAGCATTGAAATAAGTATGAATCACACTAAGAGATTGCAAGGGTGTGTGTGTTCTAAGCCTTGTGATAAGAATAAACATGAACCAACGTGATGAAAGCTAAGCCGTGTTGGCCAAGTACATGTGTAATGATAAGATTCGTTGGTGCTATGTATTTTGTGATTGTAGGTCAACGTCCGAGAAGTGCTTGACCATCTACGGAACCACTGTGAGTAACGTTATCGTAAAGATACGTTTATATGAAATTATGTTCCAAATGTGATATATTAAGTTATGATTTCTGAAATGATATATGTTTCTGTGAACGAACATTCCAAGTTTGAAATCTATTATGGCATCCATAGATAGTCCCAAGTCATGGGGGACGGCATGAAAATGCGGGTCCATGACAGTTACGAGATCTCGTTAGCCACTTCATTGTGGTGTTTGTTTAATCGGTGTCCGGGACCGGTTACTCTAGTCGGAAGACGTTATGTGATATGTGATATGTTCTATGGGATATGCCATTATTATGTTCTGATATGAGATGACTATGATTATGCTATGATCTGTTTTGTACGTATAAAAATGTTCGGATTTCGTTCACTAACCCCTTTACCTTAATGTTATTCACTGGGCTTTAGCTCACTGTTTGTATATATATATTATAGGTGAGCATTCTGGAGTGCAAGCCCGAGGGTTTTGTGGGGGACTGTGTTCTATTGTCAGCCAGCCATTGTGCCTCACGTGGAGGTTCCCGAAGTGTCTTGGGATCAAGTTTTGTTTAGGCTGTTATGCATGAGACTTATGTTAATTATGTTGGTTGTACATTTGCGTAAGTGTGTGGGTATAATATAATGTATGGTTGACTCATGGTTATGTAATTAAAGTTTTAAAATTATTCTGTTTCATGTAAGTCAACACAGCTCATTGGACATTTATATTTTCGTATATTGCTTCCGCTAGCCCCTTATTATATGCCTGTCTGTTCAGAGGCCGTAGGTAATCTAAGGATTACTGGCCGGTTACGATGCTAAACCTATAGGGGCGGGTTTGGGTCGTGACTGCTGGCCTCATCCTCACCTCCCCTGAAGGTGGTTATTTCAAATGTGCTCTCCGTCTCTTGTTTGAGGCCAGCAACAATGAGGCCAAATATGAAGCATTGATAGCAGGACTTCGCCTGGCCAAGGATATTGGTGTCAGCCACATCCGAGTGTTCAGTGACTCCTAGCTCATCGTTGGTCAGATTATGGGGGAATTCGATGCCAAGGATGGCACAATGCGGGCTTACAGGGACATGGCGCTCCCTCTTGTTCGCCTTTTCAATACTTTCCAGATCAAGAACATACCTCGCGCGGAAAACTCCAAAGAAGATGATATGGCTCAGTTGGCCTCTGCAGATCAGTCCGACCTCAGCCACGGAGTTCACCTCGAATACCTGACTCATCTGGCCATCTCAGCCGACCCGCACGAAGTGCAGTTCCTCTAACATGAACCCATTCCCTGGGCATCCGACATCATCCTATTTTTGACAACAGGAGAACTCCCAGATGACCAACAGCAGGCCGCCAAGGTCAGGACTCGGTCGTCTAACTACGTCCTGGTCAATGGCATCCTGTACAAACGTGGTTTTTCACGACCATATCTGTGATGCCTCAACTCAACTCAAGCAACCTATGTAATGCAAGAAGTCCATGAGGGAATTTGTGGCAACCACTCGGGCGGCAGGTCTCTAGCCCACAAAATACTCCGTACTGATTATTTTTGGCCAACTCTTAATCAAGATGCAACTAATTTTTTCCTCAAATGCGATAAGTGTCAACGTTTTGCCAACATCCCCCATGCCCCCCCTACAGAGTTGATCACACTCTGTAGCCCCGTCAGCGTTTTGCCAACATCCCCCATGCCCCTCCTACAGAGTTGATCACACTTTGCAGCCCCTATCCATCAGTTTGCGCCGTCTGTGGGAAGTTGGTTTATCTATTCGCCAAATGGGGGATCGACCTAATCGGCCCACTTCCCACCGGCCGAGGCCAGACTAAGTTCGCAATCGTCGCTATTGACTACTTCACCAAGTGGGTAGAGGGTGAACCCCTAGCCTCCATCACCGAGCGGAACACAACTAGGTTTATCTGGTAATTGATCGTTTGCAGGTTTGACATCCCTCAGGCCATCGTGTCAGACAACGGCAAACAATTCGACAACGCCAAGTACAGGAAGTTCTGTGCAGACCTCCAGATTCAACCATGTTTCTCCTCTCTTGGTCATCCCCAAGCCAATGGCCAAGTTGAGGTCACCAATCGTTCTCTTCTGAAGATCACCAAGACTAAGCTGGAAGCTGCTAAGGGACTCTGGGCTGAGGAACTGCCGAATGTACTCTGGGCCTACCGAACTACAGCTCGGACTATCACTGGGGAAACCCCTTTCCGCCTGACATTCGGCGCTGAGGCGGTTATTCTGGTGGAAGTCAGTCTGCCAACCCCTAGGATTTTACATCCGGATCCAACGCTCTCTGAGGAGCTTCGTCGGGCAGATTTGGACCTAATTGAAGAACTCAGAGAGACCACTGCTGTCAAATTGGCCTCATACCAACAGAAAATAAGAATGCACTACAACCGCAAAGTCCAACCACGGGAATTCGCTGTAGGAGATCTTGTCTTAAGAGAGGCCACTCTCGCCACCAAAAATCCGACCGAGGGAAAACTGGCAGCCAAATAGGAGGGACCTTACATTGTAAAAGCCCGCCCACGTCGGGCACTTACCGACTTCAAGACATGGAGGGTCGAGACCTTCCCCACCCCTGGAACACTGAACACTTGAAACGCTACTTTCAATAGGCTATTGCTTTTATATTGCTCAATTGTTGTACTTTCTTTTTGACGCATAATGTAAATTTTGATCGTTGGACTACACTTCTCATGGCAACAATTTTATCTCCCAGCTACCCCTGTCGTCTCAATAACATTTTTTACTTGCAGCACTCACTCAAAGCCTCAACCAGACTGAGCATCTCAAAGCCTCGTTCAGACCGAGCACTCAAAGCCTCAGCCAAACTGAACATTTTAAAGCCTCAGCCAGTCTAAGCACTCAAAGCCTCAGCCAGACTGAGCATCTCAAAGCCTCAGCTAGACCGAGCACTCAAAGCCTCAGCCAGACTGAGCATTTTAAGGCCTCAGCCAGTTTGAGCACTCAAAGCCTCAGCCAGACTGAGCATCTCAAAGCCTCAGCCAGACTGAACACTTCCAAAAGTCTCAGTCAGACTGAGCACTTGAAGAGCCTCGGCCAGACCGAGCGCTTGAAGAGCCTCGGCCAGACCGAGCACTCAAAGCCTCAGCCAGTCTGAGCATCCAAAGCCTCAGCCAGACTGAGCACTTCCGAAAGGCTCAGCCAGACTAAGCACCATGATCACCTCAGCCAAACCGAGTGCCATCACCTCAGCTCCAAAAAATTGCTTAACTTTAGCCTTAGTAGCACACTTAGTCACAATTTGAGGTCCACATTTTTATACCACCCTTTACTTAGTTAAACTCCCAGAGACTTTCTTTCACTTTTTCTTCACCAACCAGAGTACTTCCTCAGCCGTACGGTGAACACCAACACACAACTCCATCACAAGTTCAACTTCCCTCTACATTGAGGAATTCCTTACGTCACTTTACATTATTACAAATTCGGTTTCACTATACAAAGTGGAATTTCTAACTTAACTCTGTATTATTACGAATTCAATTTCATTCTGTATTTAGGCGTCCCTAGCCTTACTCAACTATTATCACCAGTTTCTATCACAAGTCTTCATCTATTTCAGACGCATGGGTAAACATACTCAATTGCGAAACAAAATTGACATTTCATTCATTTAGAAATGTGTACATCAGTCCACTACAGTACTTCAAAAAAAAAAAAAAAAAGATACAATGTGTATACAAAAACAAAACAAAAACTCTTAAGTACACACATCTTCAATTCACTCATATTCCTTACTGGAGACGAGATCTGCTTTTTCAATTCCTTCATCCAGGGGGGTCTGGGCCACGTCATCCTCCCCAATCGTAACACTACTCAGGTCAAGCTCTTGGAACAGCTCCTCAGCCCTACGTTTGAACATCTTCCATCCGCTGTCCCAGTACTCAGCAATTTCGTGCTTGTAGAAGTCTGATTGCTGGAAACTCTCAATGACTTCAGACTTAGTCCTCCCTCCAGCAGTCGTCCTTGATGGCCCAGCCCCCCCAGATTCCACCCCAGCTAAGCTGCTGGCGACTGCGACATCCACTACTATCTGAAATTCAGGAGATCCTTTGAATTGATTAACTGCTGCAACGCATAGATCGGGGTAGGCTGCCTTCGCCCTTTCCTCGTCTAGCTCTTTTTGTAGGATCGCCTTCTAAGAGGATGCTTTGGTCCTTTCTATCTCCAGCTCCTTACGCAGAGCCTCCATTTCAGCGGCTGCCCTCGCCCTCTCCGCTTCCCTCTCCTTCTGAAGAGTCTCCCTCTCTACAGTCGCTCTGCCTCCAACTCCTTACGCAGGCTTTCCCTCTGCTCCACCGCTTTGGCACGCTCGCCCTCCAGCTCCTTTTGCAGAGCATCGACCTTAACATCCACCTCGTCTTTTTGCCTGACGAGCTCTTCATTATTGCTCATGGCCTCTTCATGCCGCTCGACCGCAACGGCACAAGCTCTTTGGGCCTCCTCCAACTTCTTCTGCTCGCCAGTAAGTTGGAACTCTAGCGACACAACCTGGTGGTGTGTGTCCTCCAGCTCCACCTTGACCGACTGCAGATCACTGTGAGCAGTTTCCCAGCTTGCACTATCTTTCTTCAACTTGGTCAGCTGAGCCTTGGCTTCATCAGCCTTGAGTTTAGCAGCCCCTGCTTTCCTCAGCAGAGCCCCTGCGAGGGTGGTTACCTCCATTTGAGCGGAGCATAACCTCCTCAACAGGTCAGTCTCACTGAATCTAGGCGCTGAGTGCAGAGCTGACTCCTCTACAATCTTCACCAGGCGGTTTGCTCCTTACTGGGCCCTCCTCTCCTTCGGCCCGTCCGGCCACCTGGGACATCATCATAAATTGTTGTGGCGAGGCGGCTCCCCTTCACAGGGATCGAGGCCCCTTTGGGTCTGTTGCCCCACTCTCGGCTCTGCACCAGTTACCCCAACTCCTACTTGTACTGCTGGGGCAATCTCCACAACCTCCAACATTGGGGTTACCACCACCACTTCTGGGGCATCCTTGACCACAGAGGTCTCCACCATGTCTGGAACGACCTTAGCCTTTTTGGACCCAGGCTCATCTGCAGCCTCCTCTGCGGCACTTCTCTTCTTTTTCTTCAGAGCCTCCCCCTCCCTTCTGGCTTGTTCTTTCACAGGATCAACTGGGGGTGGTCGCGGCTCAAAACTGCTTAAGTCATTCCCCCCAGTGGCCTTGGGTGCGGTTGGCTCCTCTCCCGCGCGATCGGTTGAGCCGGTCGGTCTTCTTGCGCTTCCTTAAACTTTTTGGCTTTGGCTAGGATGGCCTGATCCTCTGCCTCCTGAGCTTCCCTCTTCGCTTCCAACTCTGCTCGGTCGAGGTCCCCACCAATCGGCAGTGGCCCCAACCCTGCCTTGAACACTGCGGACGGCTGAACGAGCTCGTCCCATTTGACCTTCTCTCTCTCCCTCCACTCATTCACCCTCTTCACCCTCTCCTCTGCCGTTGTCCCCAGTCTTGCCTCCAACGACCTGATGGGCACCTTCCAGATGGTGCGCACCCCAGGCCCCCCATTGGCAGACACATAGAATCATCTTGGTCGCCACCCCTTGATTGACGACGGCAGCCCCGCCACTAACCCCATCCCCATTACTGCCTGCAAGGTGACCCACGTCTCTTGTTGTCCTGAGGCTTTATGGCAGGCAAAAAATTCATCTACTGTCATGGCCTCCCCTCCATTCGCCTTCGGCCATGCGCTTGCACAGGCCAGCAGGATCTTCCATGCATTGGGCATCAGCTGGCCCGGTGCTACCTCCAGCCGATTGAGTACATCCACTACCACTTGAGGTAGTGGCAACCTCAGTCCACCCTTCAGAGCCTCCTCGTACAGGGAAAACTCTCATCGTCTTGCGTCAGACGGCCTCTCCGTTGATGTCGGCAGCAATAACTCCACCTCTATCGGAATCTGGTATTTTTCACGAATAGCCTCCAAATCCGCTGCAGTAACCGTTGATTTATCCGCCTTTGTGTGCCAGTGGTCCGGTTCTGCCTGGCTGATTGGCTCCGCAGCTGCTATCACGGTGGAACTGCGGAATCGTGCAACCGTTTCCCCCGCCCTCTCCATCCTATACTGCTGCGCCAACTCTACAGCATCATCCTCCCCAAGCGGATCTACCCTGACAATCGCAGTTTCTTCCTAGGCCATTTCTAAGCTGTGTCTGCGAATCGCTTCTGATCCAGGTGCCAAAAAATTGAAGAAGTGTTGTAAAGGTGTATCGTGAGCAACGAATGAAGTAACCCTTGGAATATTTTGGTTCTTTGTAAACAAGTAGGTGAATCGAATGATGCCAAAAGCCCATGGTTTGCCTGTATTCCAAGGATCCCAATTAATTTTCGCCAGTTTGAAAACTTTTCAAATCATCCGCCAAATTTGTCCTTACAACACCTATAATAATGGCCTAACGTTTCGTCTCTGATCCAACGCCTGACCTTTCCCCCCTCCAAGATCTTGCCACGTGTATGACCACGATGCACTGACTCCTGCCCTTACCTTGTCTTTTCCACTTCAAATCATCACGTGACACGTCGCATTTTGAGCCCCGCATCTTTCCGCTCGGCCACCCTCGCGGTCGACACGCCTCGTGATCGGTCTTTCCGCTCAGCCACCCCCACAGTCGACACGCCTCGCGATCGGTCTTTCTGCTCGGCCACCCTCGCGGTCGACACGCCTCGCGGTCGGTCTTTTGACATACCTTATCTTTTCTATCTTCAATCTCTCTCGACATACCTTATCTCTTCTCCTTACTTACTAACTTGTCCGTCGGAGGGTTCGCTGGGGGACTACTCCATTCCCCATTGAACTTACTTGCAGGTCATCTAATGGGCTTCGCCACTCGGCCGGGGGCTGGAGGAGCTTGGATCGGTCCAATCCATCCACCGGGGAAGAACTGTACCATCACCCATAATAATATTCACATTTACAATATAAAAGTTCCGCGATGTGAATGTTCACATCAGTAATGTTCACACCATCAGTATGAATGTTAACATGTCAATGTGAATGTTTATACTGTCAATGTGAACATTTACATATCAATGTGGATATTCACATTATAAAATATGAATGTCCACATTATCAAATTTTTAACTAGTCAAAAATATTTGTAAGGGTAGGAATGGCCATAAAATACTTAAATATAAGAATAAAGATTTGATAAATTAAATGTTCAAATAATAAGACTTATTAAAATACAAAAATAATTTATGGACTAATAAGATACAAACACTTAAAAAAAAAAATTCTAATAAATCTCCCATACACATATACCCACTTAAAATATATGTCCCATAAACACTTTTAAAAAGCTAACACTAAAAAAACATGGAAACGTGTTTTTAATTGACGTGCATTTGATAGCACTAAAAAATATATGTGCATTTGATAATTATGTGCATTTGATAGCACTAAAAAATATCTACTTTGAAAAAACATGGAAACGTGTTTTTAGCATGGAGTTCAATTACCGTTAAATGTTGAATACTACAATAGCTAGAATATAACTTCAAATTTTAATTGACGAAGTTATATGTTTGTGCAGGTGGGAAAAATAATAATTAATGTTATAAATATTATATCAATCCGATTTCAAGTAATTAATTTCCCATGAATATCTATAAATATTATATTTGGTTATGACTTATTAGAGTGTTAGCTATGATGAAAGTTATCTATTTATCTATCTATCTATCTATCTATATATTAAGGAAAAGGGCATTTTAAAACCCAAGGCTTGTGGAAGCTCTAACATGTCAATTCTAATTTCTTGATTTTTTTAATATTTTTTTTAAAAAAAATTGACTTGGTGATTGGTGATTGGTTCAAAGATTGTAATAATTACACTATTGATTACAATAAATACTTAATTGATAATAATTACACTTATTAAATGAATAACGCAATAAATGAAATCCTAATTTCCTTACTTTTTGCATCCCCAAAAGATCCATGTAATTATTGTGTAAATGCCTCTTAAATAAATAAATAAATACTTATTAAATTCTTTCAAACTCCTCGGTCAAACCCCATGTATTTAATTTATATATTATGTAATTATTGTGTAAATGTCTCTTAAATAAATAAATAAACACTTATTAAATTCTTTCAAACTCCTCGGTCAAACCCCATGTATTTAATTTATATATTAAAAAAAATGAAAACAAATATAAATATCTATAATTATCTCGTGCATAGCACGGGTGATAGGCTAGTACTATATATATAAACAAATGTAGTAGAGTATGAGAATTCTTCAAACTCTTAATACTAAATTCTTATGGATTCTCTCTCCTATGTGTCACTTCTCAAGTCTCTCCTCCCACTTTTCCTAATTTTTAATCATTTGTCAATTATTTAAATCTCAAAAGCTTCTCCAAACTCTTAATACTCAATTCTTATGGATTCTCTCTCCTATGTGTCACTTCTCAAGTCTCCCCTCCCACTTTTCCTAATTTTTAATCATTTGTCAATTATCTAAATCTCAAAAGCCAAAATGATTATATATATTTAAATAAAATGATAAATATTTAAATATGAATAACAAAGAGGTAGAGATAAAAATATAAAATAAATAAAATAAAAAGATAGCTATTCAAATTTCAACTACAAAATAATATAAAGAGTCAAATAAAAGATAAAAAAATAAAAAATATTACATGTCAATTAATTATAAAAATAAAAAGTTAACTATTTATATATGATCAATTAAAAAAAATTAAATAAAAAAATATTACGAGTAAAATGATTTTTAAAATAAAAAGGTAATTATGTATATATGAATAACAAATAAATATAGATGAAAAAATATACAAAAATAAAAATATAACTATTTAATGAAAATTCAAATAAAAGATAACAAAATATTTAAATAAAAAAAAGAATAAGATTGGGATATAAATATCCCAAAAAGATGATAATTTTTTTAACGATCTATATTTATCTTTTGTTAGTTTGTTATAGAATTTCTCTATATTTCAACGTAATCTTTTTAAAGTTTACCTTTAAGTGGAACTTAATATTTTATCTTTTAAAATCATCAATTACTTATCCATACAAATTTTTAACATGATAGAATTCCATATATATCTTTTGTTTAAGCATAATCTTTTTAATATAAAAACAAGTTCCTGCGAAAGAAATCATGAATAGAAAATTGGGAGGAAAACAATCAACATTGAGCCATTTCTGATCCCTTTTCGGTGCCTAAAAGTCTTAAATATTTGCTTTACATTTGAAACGTGTACTTGCATGAGTTTTTGCATTTGTAAGAGAGTGAGTTCATATAAATGGATATTATTATTTTTTTTGGTTACAATTTGTATTTTTCATTATTTATTTCTTTTTGTTAATAATGTGTCATTTAATTGAGATTTTATTCTTTTTTTATATTTATAAAAGCATTGCAATTATCAATTTGTAACTCTCCCACTTATTGATTATTTGTGTTTAATTTTTTTGTGGTGTAGATGTTAGATTGAAAATGAAGAACACATCAAAATTTATTGAATATGGGTTATACTTTAAATGTATTCATCAGTTGATTTTTTATTGTTGATTATCCTATTGAAATAATTCATGATTAAATTTATTTTTAGTAACTTATTTCTTTTGAGAACTAAACCACAAATTTCTTCTTTGTTTAAATTATTTATTTATTTATTTAGATTCAGAGTTTGAGCAAATGGAAGATATCTCATATTTAAAATGTTAATTTTTTTTTGAATAATTTAAATATTTATACTCTTTATGTTTGTCAATTCAAGTATAATGCATTTTCAAACATTTTTAAATTTTTTTTTTTTTTGTAATCATTCCAAACCTATTTGTGTTTAATGAATCAATATAACGAAAAAAGAAATAGCATGTAAAAAATTTTAACTACTAACTAAATATAGTGGGAATTAAAATTAATTTTATTTTAATTTATTATATTATATGAGATGATTAATGTAATATCTACTATTGATTAAGCAAAATTAGTGTTACTTAAATTTAATATATTAGTCATTTTGATTAATTATAATATGCCTTTATTACTCTATTTTTGGTTGTCTGAAGTAATTCTTAGATAAATTAGCTATTATATATGTGATGATTTACTAATGTATGATAGTTTTTTAAAATTTTCAATAATGTGAAATATTAAATATTTTTAATGATGTGGAGTAAGATTTATATACACAAACCAAATAAAAATGTCAAGAAATATAAACAAATAGCAATTTTTTTTTTTTTAGTAATTATTGACTTTCTAAAAATCTGTGCATCGCACGGGTGACCACTAGTTATAAAGTATTAGAATGTTAGTTATGAGTTATTGTGATGTTAATTATGATATTATTTGATTATAAACCATGAACTTTTTAGTTATATTTTATGTGGTGTTTGGTTACAATTTTTATTTTTTACTTTATGACTTTCATAGGATTGAGCTATGACATTTGTGATAATCCAATTTACAACTATTATAACTTACATATGATACACACTTTTTTAAGAGTGTTTACCATAATATTATCCATTGGTATATATATTGTTTGTTTCTTCTTACGTCACCTGCCTCTCAATTTTCTACTTCAAAAAAAAAAAAAAAAAAAATTAGATAGATAAGGGAAATGAGACTTGAGTCTCGGACCTTGGGTTTACTAAAAAAAACTCTTAGGTTGCGTTTGGTTTAGTTTTGAAATTGTGATACTCTTTTTGAAGTTGTGATTTGAGTGTAAAATTGTGAGTTGAGTTTTGAAAAAAAAAAATTGATTGGTTATAAGTTTTGAAAAAAGTTTTTGAATTTTGAATTTTGGAAAGAATTTAGAGTTTTAAGTTTTGAAAAGAGTTTTGAATTGTATTTTGAGTTTTGAGTTTTTGAATTTTGAGTTGTATTTTGAATTTTTTGGATTTATTTTTTTAAAATATTAAAAAATATTTAAGAAAATTTTATTTTTTTTTATTTTAAATATTTAATTTTTCTTTAAATACTTTTTAATTTTTTATTTTATTTTGTAAATATTTTAGTTTTTATTTTTACTATTTTAAACTAAAAACAAAACTTCACACTCGTATCGTAACCAAACATATAACTCAAAACTCAATTCAAAAATTATTTTCAAAAATAGTCCAGAATCAATCCATACTTTCTTCTTTTTCCTGCCCGAAGGCAAGAATCGTCTAATGCTTGAAGTTAAATTAACACAGCATAGCACAATAAAAGGACATGTAACTTTGATAAATTAAATCCTGTTTCTAACATTCTAAAGAGAAAAAGGAAAGAAAAATGCTTTGGAGCAATAATTCTTGAGTTCTAAAGGTAGCTCTAATGAGTTGGTAATGACCTCCACCCATTGTGATATAATGTTTTAGTTTTGGTTTGTTGTTTGTTTATTTTTTTTTTCCTTGTCATGTCATTAGTGCTTTATTAGAGTACCAAAACTAGTGCTCTGAATCATTGCTAAAAAAGAAAACTTCCGTACAATAAAGCAAAATTATTTGCTAATTCGATTCTTCTTCAACTCCAATTTTCTTTATTAGCTACCATGTTAACCACAGCAAACACTTTTTCCCCCTTTTTTTTTAATCAGCACAACAAACACAACAAATTTATTTATTTATTTTTTTATATTTTTTATAATCGGGTATCCGGCCTAGCTTACATGCACCTCAACTAATCTCGGAATCCTAAAATTAACGATTGGATAAACCCCTTGGCCTTCATGAGATTCATACCTATAACCTCTTGGATAGTTAGCCCTTTGGTTGTCTTTTTCTCCGACTAAGTCAAACACCTTGGGGTTAACACGACTAACACATTAAGGCTATGTGCAGCCCAACAAAGAAAAATAAAAATAAAATAAGTTTGTGAAAAAAATAAAACAGATTCATTTATGGTTTAATTCATGTGCGAATTACCTTCCTATTATTTGAAAATAATCATATAATTTATTTTTCGTTTGTAGATTGAAATACACCATTAGACATTCTATCTAAGTTAAGAGTAAGTGTAAAAGGGATTATGTACTCATTTGAAAATGTCAGGAAAGTAAACCGCACAAGAAGTTAAATTGAATTTTACTTTCCAAAAAATTGGCAAAATTATGCATAAGTTACTTATGTATAGTCTTTTTATTTAAATTATTAATGGGCCGGACATAAGAGGTTATGTGCATAGGTAAAACTTTTTAAAAAGAAAAAATAAAGAAAGAAAGTGAAATTTCCCCCTCCCCCGTCAAAAAAATAAAAAATAATAATAATGTGATGCCGAACCCCGCACTGTTAATTTCCAGCCTCCAGAATAGTATTTATAATGGTTTTGTCATTTTGCCAATTTTCAACCTCATATTTTGATATGATACAGTATTTAAAATGATATAATTTGATAATTTTATATTAATAGTACAATTATAATTTCTTTTATTTTGCTCACATAATGGCCCTATTTGGTAGAGTTATGGGAAAGTACTTATAGTTTATGCCTAAACAGCTTATAGCTTATAACTATGAATATAAGTTGATTTTTGACTTATAAATTAAGTATCTCTTGCCCCACTTAAAGAATAAGCTGATTTCTGACTTCTAAAAAGCTATAAGCTATAAGCTATAAGCTAAACCAAACACATCAAAATAGCTTAAATTAAGCTAAAAATTAAAATAAGTAACTTTTAAGCTGCACCAAACAGGACTAATGCCCAATGAAAATGACAACATGGACCCACAATGAGAGGCGTGAAGAAAAAAGTCTTGTTAAACTGTGTCAATTTGCACTAGCTCACTGGAATTTGGATCATCGGCAGCCCTACCCGGCAGCCCCCCAAAACGACGTCGTTTTGGGGGTTTTTTTTTTTTTTTTCCTTTCTTCTTCGTTCTTGCTTTCTCTCTCTTCGAACAGAAACCAGAGCAGAGCGGAGGGGGAGAAGAGGGAGGAGGGAGGGGGAGGTCCGATCGTCGCCTCGCCGCCGGCCGTCGCAGCAGTCCGATCGTCGCCCGATCCGCCGGGCTGTCAGCATCGTCGCCCAGTCTCCTCCGCCTCCGCCTCCTCCTCCTCCTCCTCCCCCTCCCCCACTGGTTATGGCCCCCTCCAGTCCGGCGACTCCCTCTTCTTCTCCCTTCCTCTCTCTCTTCTTCCCCTCCCCTCCCCCTCTCTCTCTTCTTCTCCTCCCTCCCCCTGGTTCTGTCGAGCTCGACGAGGAAGAAGAAAAGAAAAAAATTCAAAAAAAATCAAAAACCCCCCAAAACGACGTCGTTTTGGGGGGCTGATGGAACGGCTGCCCAAAAAGGGCGGCCGAGGATCCTTACTCTAGCTCACTGTGTCTCTGTATGAAGATCTCTCGTGCGGTCTTGCCCTAATTGTTTTGGTGCGCCACCAAATGTTTTGGTAGATTCTCCTTAATGCACTACAAATAAAGATCAGTTGCAAATCTATGTTATATATATGCATTCTTTTTATTTTTCTTTTAATCAATAAAAGAAAATTTATTGACAAAATATTAGTATAAAGCAAGAATTACATCAATAAAGGTGAAAGCAAGATTGCATTATAGAAAATTATCCAATCCAAACTGGGTTGGCACTGAGAGACGAGCCCAATCATATATAAATACAACATTGCGAGATAGTGAGAAACCAACCAGAGAAATTATAATTGTTATTTTATATCACCATCTACTTGTATATCTATAATTGGTGCCATGTAACCAGAAGAGATTTGGCTTAGTAGATGGAGAAAGCAATTAAAGGGCTTATCATCTAAGAGATTGCAGGTTCAAAATCTACAAAGGCCAAAAATTTTAAATCTTGGAGCTACTAGAGGTTTGTCCAGTCGTTAATTTCAGGGCTCTGAGATTTTTAGTTAAGGTGCACATAAATTGATTCAAACACCCGATTATTAAAAAAAATAAATTTGGTGCCATATTTTATTTGTTTGAAAGGTTTTACAGAAATAATAAAATCAAATCATCATGTTTGATTCAAAAACACTGAGTCCATTTTAAGTAAATTAATTTTTTTGTTTTTAGTATTTTTTTAATTTTTAGTTAATTTTTTTAATATTTTACGTAAATTTTTTATTTTTTTAGATATAACTAATCTAAATATATTTAAAATTATAATATTTATGAATTTTTTTTTAAAAAAATCACCAAATAAAAAAAATATAAAAAAATGAAAATTTACATCTTCTTAATTTATCATTCATAAATGACCCTTAATGATGTGGCATTGAGGTTAAACCCTACCTAATAAAATGTTTCACAAATTAAATTTGACACTTATCAAATACATTATTAAAAATAATTTTTAAAAATAATAAATTAAATGTTTTAAGTATTTTTCTTTATAAAAAGGACACGCAATTATGATTAAAAAAGAAAAGATGTCACGTTTATTCGTCGCAACGTTAATCACATTTAAAAAATAAAATAAAAATGATTGATAATTTGAATTTGTATGACTTGAATAATTTGAATATATCAAAACAATGCCGTTTTACTTTTAAAACGATACAATTTGAAGACATTCAAATTATTTTGATTATAAAAATTTAAACTATCAAATATTATTGTAAAAAAAAATATTGTACCCATTACAAACAAAATAGTGAAAAAGGGTCGAGTTTGATTTTGCATTGGAGTTTGGGTTAGACCACTCATTAAGGCAACGTGGTTGGCCCAACACGAACTTTTTGGATTGGGGTGTTTCCGAAGGGCAGAAAAAATATTTTATTTTATTTTTAATTTTAATTTTTTATAGTTTTGCCTTTCAAGAACGTTTTCCAACACAAAACAGTGATAAATTGAGGCCTCGATTTATAACTTTGAGTTTTAGTTAAAAAGTAAAAAGTTACTAAGTTGTCATATTAAATTCTTTATTTTTTTACATATTTTTTTTTATGAAAAATTATAAAATTATTAACATAACTAGTTCTGCACAGTATGGTATGTTCATTGTTTGTATGAATGATGCATATACAATCTTGATCTTGGGCTTATATTCAATAAGCTTGTATTTGGGAGATTCTATTTGCATTTAAAAAATTATTAAGTAAAGATTCTATTTACACCTAAAAATTATTAAGTACGTTTAATTTTTTAGTACATTCTATTAAATTATTTTGTGTTGCAATTTATTCTCAATACACTTTATGTTTTTTTTTTTTTTTTCTCAAATTATCTTTCAAGATATACCTAAATATTAAACAAATCAAAAATCTTAAATTGTATAACCCCAAATTACAAAAGCTTTAAAAGGTTCTAACTGATTGCTAAGGTCTGATTAACAACTTGAAATCGGGCAAGGTTGTCTATATTCATTGTTTGTAAGTCAATGGATTGTTTGTATTGCAAAAATGCATCGTAATGTTGTTCAACCCGCACATGATGCGGCTAAAACTACCCTGTTGTTGGGTAGTTAATTTTGGTGTTTTTTTTGAATCTTTACAAAATATATATATGTTTATGTTCCTAAAAAAAAATGATTGTTTCTTGGATGTCATACAATATAAAGTGAGATACTCTTGTGAAAATTCAACAATTTTAAAGTCTTAGATATAACCACTCAAAATGACAACTAATATATGCTTAAAATATATAATATTTGTGAAATTAAAATTATTAGACTTCTTATTATTGAATTCGTAATCCAACCTGTCAAATTGAATAAAAATCGTATCACTTAAAAATATTTCTTCTATTCTCACTCTCTTTATATACACCCTTTTAGTTCTTGTTTTCATCCATCATTTAAAAATCACTTCAATATATTCTTCATCAACAAACTCAAGCAACAAACCGGGAAAACAATAATAGAAACGACACATACACACAAAACTATAGGTAATAAATTTTCACTTGGGCAAGAATTTTATTTATGCTGTGTTTGGTTGGGAGATTTGGGAGAGCTTCGGAAAGATAAAGGAAAAAAATGTGTGAAATTAGGTAAAATATAAGTATGTTTTATTCACATTTTACCTACTATTTTCATTTTTCTTTCCAAATTCCTCCGAAATCCTCCAACCAAACACAACATTATGGTCCTCTGTCGAGAAGAGACAAATGATAGGTCTCACATATTGATAAACTACACCTATGACATCATTGCTAGCTGTATAATATTATAGTTGTATATTATTATACTTACCTATTTGTATTGTAGATATATCTCTATTTTTATACTTATCTATATCTCCTTATATCTCTATCTTCGTCTATACCTATTTAGGTTTCTTTTCAGCCTATATATACAGGCTTCTCCTATTGTATTATTTATTCAATTCAATATATCAGAATCACTCTTATAACATGGTACCAAATCCTTGGGTCCTCTCCTAGCCTCTTCTTCTTCTTTATCACAATTTTCTTTTTCCTGTCTGGCAGCTTGATTCTGTCTCACGTTGGTTTCTACTGGGTTTTGCATTACTTGTTCATTCCTGTTTCCACATTTGGACTATACTAGCCTCTTCGCCTCTTCAAGACAAAGCCAACGTTACCAGAATCACCTCCATCAGACGCCGTACGCACCTCTCAAAGATAGGTCATGCGCTATGACACTTCTTACGCGTTAGCTCCACGCGTCTTCTGCTCTCCTGCCTTGAGCTATCTTGCCCCACGGTCTCACCTGCTAACTTGAGCCGCATGTTTTGACATTATCGCTGACGTTAGCCCTGCTTTCCTGTGCGCCGCTTTCCTTGATTGCTATCGTGCTCCATGCGCACCTCTGCTAACGTGTGTCATGCCTTTTTGTGACGTTAACCCTTGCTGTGACGTCAGCCCTAGTTGATAAGCTCAATCCAACAAGTTTGACCAGCTAATTCCTTGCCTTTCTGGTCATTTTTGGCTTGTTTAGACCATACTGTGCACTTTGTATTGCCTCTAAATTCTCCAGTAGAGTCTCCAGAAACTATAGCTTGGCTTTTCGTGCTCCTTTTGGATACGACTAGCCCTATAGTTCAGACTCCTGTGGTTCTGAATCTGATTTCACAAAGTGCAATGTGAAACAGTGAAAACACAAAAAGAGTCCAAATCCGGCAATTCTTTTGGAAAATTGACGTTTGAATCAAATGCCAAAAATGGACTGCTTTGCTAGATTTCAGAGTCGCCACCTAAATATTTATGAAAAATTTAGGAAACCCATGACTCGTGCCAAAGGCTACTTATTTGTCATTGCCAAAGTGTCTCGGTTCGGAAACTTAGGCACGAGAGGGAAAGGTCATGAATTGAACACCCTACTCACTCAATCAAAGATCGGCCTCTACTAATTATGATGTGATTCTTATTTATATTATATTCTCTTGTTCCGATTATTAAGCTAACCTTACTATGTGTTGCACATAAGTATAGACTAATTTTGAAAAAGTTTGAACATTTTAATTTCATTTCAGTTTTGAAAATCGATTTGAATACGCGTCACTTGAAAAAAGCGAGTTTGTACATACATTAATCAATTTGTCCCAATTTTAGCAATTAGCTTTTATCCACAGGCATTCAAACAAGTATATCAATTAAACACTTAGCCTCATGAAAAGCATGCTCGATATGACAACACAAATATACTATGTGATATGCTAAAACAATAAGTGCTCACCTAGTACTCCAAGGCAAGCCAAATAGAGAAGAATGATTAGAAAACATGCACGTTCCTAAACAATGCAATGTAACTAATGCAACGCACATATTATGCAATTTTTAATAGGCTCGGCTATCAGTATGGTATATGATTCCATTCAAGACATGCTATAAAGCACATATTCTAGTAATGAATTTGAACATTGATATTGGGTTAGTATGATGAGCCGAAGCTTGGATGCATGCAAGACAATGAATGCAACGTATAAGAATGCTAATTTGAAAAATGATGCTCTATACTAACCATCATAAGCAAGTAAGTAAAAAGGAGAAAGACGTGGGGTTGGAAGATATACAACTTTTACACATTTGCCTTCATACAAGAGGGTGTGAATCAAAGTCCGAAAGTCTAAATTAAACTAATTATTACAAACCAAATGAATAAATAAGCAAAGAATTAGCTAGCTAACTACTCTATTACAACAAGGATAATCATGAGAAGTAACCTAACTATCTAAGTTAATAAGCTATAACAATTACAAATAAGCAATAATGATAATTACAACACTAATAATTAAAAAGACTAATTGTAACAACAATAATAATTACAATGCTAATAAACATTAAGGTAAGCAAGGATGCACAAAGGTTGCATGCACAGTGTCCAAGAACAGCTCTGTTTGCTTAGGCCTGTTCTGTTTCACCTTCAGCCACTGCTTTCTATTTTTTGCAAAAATATACTGCTGACCAAACATTGATGGCCGGCCGTGCCTCAATGAGGCCCGGCCGGGCCCCAAAAGGGCTGGCCTTGCCTTAATTTCATGCAAATTCCTATTTTGTGCTCTGAAGTGAAAACAGTGTAGACAGAGTTATTCTAGACTCTGTTTGTCCCTCCCACACTTCTTTGTCATAGGAAAGCCTCGAGAGAATGTTGGAATTGTTTCCAAAACCATCAATGAGCAAGTTGATTGCTTGATGACTTCTGATAGAATTTGGACAAAAAATCAATAAATGAAATGAACAACAACCACCCCTCCATTCTATCATGGAGTGAACTCAAAGAGGGAAGTAGAGACGCTTCAAGGTTTATCAAAGCATCATGAATTGATGTAAGACAACCCTTGACACAATGGACTCAGCATAACATTCGGCCGAACCCGAAGCAATATAACTCATTTTCTTTATGTGGGTTGGTTCATTTTAAGCCAAATTCATTAGTCTTTGCTATCCTTTAATCCATTAAGTCCAAGGTGATTATTATGTCTACTAATAGATCACGTCTGCTAAGTGAGAAACATGTCAAACGGGAGATGATTCTCAACATGAGCAAGAGACTATGCCGTTGACAATGTACCTCCGTAGAGATTAAGCCATTAAGTATAGATTTCTAGTTCATGTTTTAAATAACCGTCAACCGATTGAAATACTCTCAAATGAAAGAAATGAATGGCAAGTTGATTATTAAAATAAGGTTCTTAAACATGAAAATTAGCTAAAGAAAAGCTTAAAACAATATACAACAAGCTATGTATGCAAACTTATGAAACAACAATCAAGCTAATCAAAGCATGAACTAACTAAACAATCTAATACCGCCCTAAACCAGCCCTAAATAAATGAAAAACAGTGGCTCAAAGTGCATAAAAAGAGCCTACAAAGCTAAACAACAAAAAGAGAAAACAAAGCTAGTAAGTAAGAACAATGAGGAGTGGTTAACCCCTCCACTTTTGAAACCTCAAAGCATGATGCTTAGCCCTTTTTTAAACTCTGAAAAATAATTTAGAAAGCAAAGAAAAAGAGTGTAAAAGTAAGGGTTTGAGCTATAGGTAAAGGTGTAAGAAAGAGTGTTAGCTCTTTCTACCCTTTTGGTAGCTCTCCAAACCTAAACTTAGACACTTAAAGGGAGATCAAAACAACACAACACTACAAGAACTAGATAGCAATAGATAAAATAAGAAATAAAAGAGAGGATGACTAGCTTATACCTCTCAAAGAAGTGAGATTTTGTTTATGAATCCAATTAAGTCCCAACACACTCTCAAGCTTGAATTATGGTGTTCAAGGCTCAACCAAGGTTCCTAGGCTCAGGGGTGAAGGTGTATATGATGTATGTATAAGGTGATAGGCTTGCTCAAAAGGTTGCTTGCACAAGAAGAAAGAGAAGAAGGAGCTCTCAAGAAGGTGTAGAGGCTTTCTTTAAATTCTTCAACCCTCAAAATAGAGATACCACTTCGTGTTTATAGAATTTGAGCATAAAAGATCATAAATATCTTCAAAAATAGACAGCTGGTAGCAAGAATAGTGTTTCTCGCTACTAAGGCACCACCGGTCCTCAATAGCCACGGCTGGTCCTCGATGAGGCACGGCCAGGCCTCAATGTGTTCTCTTATTTTTCTGCGTCAGACTCAGGCTCTTCTCATTTACTTTTCTTGTCCTGAAAATTTTTGAGAAGAAGCTTGTAGACACCCCATTTTGACCGCCTGCAAGACTTAGGTTCTTAGATCGATACACTCAATGATGAAAGTTGAATTGTGTGTTTTGAATTCACAGCGATTCGAATTCAGTCAGGCTCTCAAAATAACCTCAAATTGTCAATATTTACCTTTTTTGAACCTTTGAGTCTCATTTTTGGACCTTTTGCCACCTTGAGCTGAGTTTGAACCAAAAAAAATAGGGGAGAGCACGAATGCTCGGCTATGCCTCAGTGAAGGTCGGCCGTGGCTATAAATGGCCGGCCGGGCCTTGGTGGTGAGAAACACTGTTCTGGGTGGGGTTAGCCACCCCTCCTTGTTTTTGCTTATTAGCCTTGATTCTTCTATTTGTTGTTTAGCTTTTTAGGCTCTTTTTATGCATTTTTAGCCACTGTTTTTCATCTGTTTAGGGTTGTTTTAGGGCTATTCTAAGTTATTTAAATGGTTCATGCTTTGTTTAGTTTAGTTGTTGTCTCATGAATTGGCATACATAACTTGTTTCTTGTTGTTCCAAGCTTTCCTTTACTTACTTTTCATGTTAAAAGACTCACTCTAACAAATCATCTAACCATCTGTCTCTTTCATTCTTGAGAATGATTTCAACCGATTGAGGTTGCTCAAAACATCTAAGAGAGACTTCTACCTAATGGCTTAATCTTTTCGAAGATTCATTGTCAACAGTATAGTCTCTCTCTCTCATGTTTTAGAAGAACCTCTCGTTTGATGTTACTTCTTGTCTAGCTGACTTTAACATCACCATGGACAAATGGACTAATGAATGGCAATGGCTAAATAAATTGGATTAAAATTGGATCAACGCACATAAAGAAAATGACTTAAATTACTTAGACTTGGCCGGACATTATGTTAAGTTTATCGAGTCAAGAGTGATCATGCGCTAATTCATGGCGTTTTGATGATTTTTGAATCGTCTCTACCACCCTCTTTAAGTTCACTCCATGACAAGAGGGAGGGGCGATCATATCCATTGCATTTCATTGATTTTTGTCCAAAATTGTATCTGAGATCATCAAGTAATCAATTTGCTCATTGATGGCTTTGGAATCAATTTCAACCTTCTCTCAAGGCTTTCCCATGACAAAGAAGGAAGAAAGGGACAAACAGAGCTTGAACAACTTTGTCTACACTATTTTTGCCTTAGAACACAGAATAGAGTTTTGCATAAAACTGAGGCACGATCGGCCTTCTCTATGCTCGACCGGGCTTCATTGAGGGCTGGCTGACCCTTAAAGTTTGGTCAGCGATGTATTTTTGCAGAAAACAGAGGGGAGTGACTGAGGTGAAATAGGGCAAGTGTAGACGTCCCCGAACACCCCGGGAGGGTTAAGTCCCGTTCCGTTCATATTGGGGTCACTACAGTTCAAGGACTCAAATGTCACGGTTCTTAATCTTGAACCAAAGAGTCCAAATCCGGCAAATCGATTTTGAAAATAGATTTTTTTGAAAAGAAGTGTCAAACATGGATTGCTTTGCCAGATAAAGAGTCGCCACCTAAATGTTTTTTTAATGGGAAATTTAGGAAACCCTAGCTCGGTGCCAAAGGCCACGTGTCCGTCATCACCAAAGTTGCCTCGGCTTGGGAACTTGGGTACGATTGGGGAAGGTCACCTCGTGAGCACCCTTCTTCGCCGATCAAAGAAGACCTCTACTAACCATGATATCTGATTTTGAAAACATTGTGCGTTCTTATTCCGGTTATTAGCCTAGATTTACTATGTGATGCGCACATCATACAAGTATAGACTGGATCGCCTGAATTGGAACAAAACATTTCATGCTTGTTTGTTTGAAAATGGTTTGATGGTGCTATTCGCAAGTAGGCTAAGACGTGGATTTGCCACCCTCAGGTGGGCTTAAGAAAACCTGATTTTGCCACTATCTAGTGGGCTTTAAAACAAACATTTGATGAATTGTTCCAATCCAAGTAACCCAACCTCCACCCACAGGCATTCAAGCAGTTATATCACATAAGCACATAGCCTCATGGTAAGCATGCTATTCATGGCAGTCACTCACACGCATGCAAGAATGCTAAAGCATAAAACTTACTGAGTACTCCAAGCCAAAACAGAATCTCATTAGAAATCATGCATGATCCTAGATATACAGAATTGCCTAATGCAACACATGCAAAAATGCAAACTATAGCAGGCTCGGCTATTCTAAACATGGCATATGGAATGCTATAGCTAACATGTATTCAACTTGGAATTGAAATACAAATGTAGTTAGTATGATGCGCCAAGCCCGGTGCATGCAAAACAGATGAATGAATGCAAACATGCTATCATACTGTATGCTAATTGAAATATGCCCTAATCTAACCATCATAAGCAGGTAAATAAAAGGGAAGAAAGGCGTGGGGTTGGAAGACATACATCACACTCATGCACACTTATTACAATTATGCCCTCGCACAGAGGGTCTGAATAAATATACAGTCCCGAATAAAAGAATAGTACAGTCCAAATAATGTACAAATTCTTAATTAATTAACAAATTAACTAAGAAAGTCAGAAGCGGCATGCAAGCCGAGGCGCCTTGATTCCGCTCTGGATGATAAATGATGCATGTTCGGGTTGCCTTTGTGCGGAAATCCATGACGATGCCCCAATTAGCCTCTGTTTGCACCTGTTCTTGAAATGCGTGCCAAGCTCTGAAAATTTGCTGATTCTTTATTTTGCTGTAACATAGAGCAGGAAAGGGGCATGGCAATGTATTTTCACAAATGTATGGATGCCTTGATCCTCGTGCCACCAATCACGCATATCGATGCATGATGGCCGAGGAGTTGAATTGCACAACTCAATATGAAATGAATGCATATGAAAATACAACAAAACCTAACTCCATCATGGATGATCCGGAGTGTCGGTGACTGGGGAATTGAGACACGTTCCGTCACTCGGAGTACAGAACGTACCTCGTTTCCCGTGCCCGGGCTAACTCCTATCCCGAACACGATGTAATATGCATGATATGCATGAAATGCAACTAAGATACAACCTAACATGCGAAAGGCTATGAAATGGCATACACGATGCATGAGGAAACATGGCATACACAATGCGCTAATATACGGCCTAGCATACGCAATGCTATGGAATGAAATGGCAAACACAATGCAATATGGGCTTACACCAACACAAGTGGACCTCAGCCACACTCACATAGGAGGCCATAATGATGAAAATGAGACAACTCAAAGTGCGTGCACACGTGCACTTAAACCGAGGACTGAACCTACGGCACTGAATGCCACTCTAACAAGACATGGAAAAACACACAAAATGGCATACTATCATGCAAAAATCAGAGGTAAAATGAGATGCAAAACAGCCCTGAAACCCGGTAAAATGAAACCCGATGCATGAAACGAGTCCCGAAACACAGGTTTTAGCGCATAAAATGGCCTACAACTATACAATGCATACATAATTTGAATATGAAATGTAAAGAAAGAAGCAAGGAAGCCCCGAGAAAATAATTTTTACAGTTTAGAGTGAGGCCAAACAGTGGGCACAAGTGGGACTAAATTAGCATGCAAAATGGCTCCGCAAGGGAGGTAATGAAGCAAGTCACAAATGCTGGCCCCAAACAGGAAAGGGGCCTTCCACAACATTGAAGAGGGACTAAAAATATGACTTTTTTCAGTTTATGGAAAGCCCCAAAAACAGATGCAAGTATGCTCAAAATCCTATGCAAAAATGAGGCCAAAAGAGGATTAAACACAAAGTATACAAAATATGCATCAAATAGCTAAAGACCCTCAATGAGACATGAAGAGGGGATCAAAATAAACCTCTTTTAAGTTCGGACCAAGGTCCAAAAACAGAAGCTCAATAAGATAATGAATCATGCAAAAATGGGGACCAAAGAGGGGTTCAATGGCAAGTGGTACATGGAGGTCCCAAACAGTGGTAAGCTCTTCTTCAATGTTGAATAAGGGCTCAAAATAAGCTCAGTTACAGTTTATATCATGCCTCAAATCAGCTTACACATGGGCCAAAAATACTATGCAAGA
The DNA here is from genome assembly GCA_025200525.1 of Camellia lanceoleosa. Lineage (NCBI taxonomy): Eukaryota > Viridiplantae > Streptophyta > Magnoliopsida > Ericales > Theaceae > Camellia > Camellia lanceoleosa. The sequence continues at coordinate 17,760,482 of CM045768.1, forward strand.
TAATGGCATACAAAGGGATATTGAAGCAAGTGCAAGATGGGGGTCCCAAACAGGGTAAGACCCTTAATGAAACAGAAACATGAGCTCAAAAAAATGACATTTCCAGTTTTGGTCGGAGCTCAAAACAGCAAGAAAAAGGGGCTAAGAAAACTTGCAAAAATGAGCTAGAAAGAGGAAGAAATCAACTCACCCTTGAAGACCAATCCTTTGCTGCCTCTTGGACTAAGAAAAGCTGCCTCCTAGCCTCTGAGAAGACCTCCAAGCTGCTGGAATGGAAGTGGTAGTGTGGTGCTAGGTGGTGATGAAGAAAAGGGTGTAGGACTTGGTGTTTTGAAGCTTGAATGGAAAGAAGGAGAGGAGATATGCATACAAGGCTCAAAGGGATTTTTTTTCAACCCTTGGACCAATGCTGGAGGCTGGTTATATGGACCAAAGAGGGGGAGAAAAGGAGGGAAAAATAGGGGGGAAAACAAGCCAAGTTTCCTCCCAAAAGTTGTCCCCCCGGATACAGATTTTTGGGGGGAAAAAAGTATACAACTGTAATGTACTCACCCTGAGGAGCAAGGCCGGCCAAGTATTGGAGCTGCAGGTGGCCGGCCGGCCAGGGGTCAAAAAGGCCAAGTTGAATTAGTGGCCGGCCACCACCAATTGATGTCCTCCCAGGTGCCCTCAACACAACCCTATGGTCCAAAATTGGCAACTGTGAACCAGGAGAGAGAACAACCCACTTTTCAAAGGGGTTCAAAAGGGTCAAATGGAATTACTGGCCGCCCATGTGATATTTGTGTCCTCCCAGGTGTGTACAACACAAATATGTGGTTTGGAGCTGAAGAAAGTGGCCTTAGGGTGGTCAACATTGGCTTTGGAGTGAGAAAAATGGGCATCGGAGGGCGATGAAGGAATATAACTGGTCGCTGAAACAATTACTGGCCTCCCACCCTTCTATGACCTTCCTGGTGATGAAACAGAGGTCCCTGCCAAAAATGAACGAAAACCGATGCAAAATAAAGATTCGGGGGCCGAAACGCGCAGTCCGAGGCCCCGAAAACCAACTGTTAGGCACCGGGAGTGGTATTCGACCACGAAGTGGATCTCTCAGACCATAGTGTCCCTCAAAAGGGGGTAAATAAGATGCATGCCAGAAACCAGAGCAAACGGAGGTAGTTAGGCAGTCCTGAACCGAGGCACACGGCCTGACGGCTCCAAAAATTGGGAATCGGGCTCCGAAATGGGCAAAATGGCCTACGGCCACGAAATGTAGCCCACGGCCACCGAGAGATGGTCTACGAGACCTCTCCCTCCCTTTGGGAAGAGAAACAGAGAAAACAAAGTTTGGTTATAACCGAGGCAAAAGGCCTGAAAAGCCCGAAGTTCGGAGGCGGGCTCACGGCCAAGACTCAAACCTCCGGACGAAGCACGATATGCAACATCACCAAGCACTCAATTGGTGACGTCCCGTCTTAAGGTCGGTCAAAAATGGGGTGTCTCTGATTGCCCCTCTTTGAGAACTTCGGAAGTCACAAGTGGCGGGAGTGAATGTCAAAGCCGAGAGCGACCCATTTTGACAAGTAGAAGACTTAGACAATCATACAAGATGAGCAGAGATATGCCCAGCGTGCCCATGAGCAAAGGGCAAATGCAAAGCGATATGCATAGAGCCAGATGTTACTTAAAGATCATGCAAATGCAGCAAGCTGTAATGAAGCAAGTATTCGCAAATAGATGCAACAGTTTTAAGCAAGAATGCAAAGCAACAACTATATTTCATGGAGTTAAGAATGCAGAGAATTGTTCAATTCTCGTCCGTCTCACACGGAGAAGATACGATACCTGAGCGATTCGTCTGGTCGCACCAGCTTCGAATGAACCGTACATACAATATCGTGCCTGCGAAAGAGAGAAACTCAACAAGCATAACATGTTTAGGAAGATATATCCAATGTGATATCGAAAATTCGACAAAAACGGTGTCGGTGGGTGAATGCATCGCAGTGCGAGAAAGGAGCGTGTGTGACAACGCAAGCTTAAACACAGAGGCATGGTAATATCAAGAAAACATGCATGACAATGAAAATATGTTCATGAGAATGCAAGTTATGTGCATGATAATGCAAAACGAGCATAAATTAGGGTGCTCGTTTGTTACGAAACAACGAGCAAGGAAACACGCGTTTCGGCGAAGGCGACTCGATCGTGGCCTCTGGTTCACCCCCAAAGGGGTTACAACATGTTTTGAAAAGGATACACTATGATTTTGATGAATAATGATGAGACATATGTCAGAAATTGAAGCTGAAGTTCCGGCGGAGCGATTTCATGCCAGAAAGTGCACTTTTCTTGAACTTTTTCAGGTCCTGGGAACTCCAATCTTCCTCAAAATTTGCAGAGAGCTAGGTGAGCATGTGGGGAACACCACCGGCCAGTTTCTTTCCCCTAGGGAGGCCACCGGCCAGGCTTCAAAAAGAGAATGGCCGGCCAGCCAGAAAAGGTGGCCGACCGGCCACCTGCCCAAATCCGTGGGTAATTTTGTCTTTTCACCCTCTTTTCTTTAAATACACTTACCCAAACACTTTGAGCTCATAACTTCAGGTCTGAAATCATTTTCTCCTCCCTCCCAAACCATTTTCTTCTCCAGATCTGAGCTTTATACGCGTTTTCCAACCCCCCATGCGAGTTGTTTTCGCGAAAACTTTCAGTTTTAAACACTTTGAACCGATGAAATTTTGATTTCGGGGCTTCTTTTCTCATTTTCGCCACTTGAGGTAAGTTTTTCTCAACATTTGGAAGATTTTCTCGGGGGTTGACTTTTGTTGACTTTTTCCAATTTTGGCTCATTTTGCTCATTTTTGCTCCTTTTTGCAAATTTTCTGAAATGGCCGGTCATTTTCCTCACGGCGGAGGTCCTCCGGGTGCCGGGGATGATTTTGATGTCATGACTCTGCCTCTGAGGGTTCGACCCTTCATTCCCGAGAGGAATGCCCTGTCGGCACACGTTCTTCCGCAGGCCGTTTTTTGTCACTTCACTGACTTTAATGAGCGAGCACCCGGAGATTTGCTTCTACGGAAGCCAGAGTATCACCTCTCCCACGAGGCACGAGAGGTATTTACTTCGCTTTTTACCTTTTCTGCAACATATTCTGTGTTTTTCATGCACTTCGTGTCTTTGCCATGTTTGTCTGCACATTTTGAGTAAGTAGCTTATTTAGAATGTTTAGTTCACGACACAGCATCCTGTTTGCATTCTGAATACACAGTTCAATCACTTGAATTTCTGAACACTGGGTCCATAAATTGATTGTGGACGCACGACACACATCGGGTAGGGAATTGAATACACAGCCCAATACTTGAATTCTGAGATGAACACACACAGTCCATTCTTTGATGTGAACACACGGCACACACTGATTGAGAGTTGAACACGTAGCCCAAAAATTTGAGATGAACACGCAGCCCATATTTTGATGTCGAACACATAGCTCGTCGTTGAGGTGAACACACGGCACACACCGATTGAGAATAGAAGACGCAGCCCTAACTCGGATTTTCTGAACACACAGCCCAAATTGAAGGTGAACACGCAGCACACACTGATGTAGAGTAGAACACACAGCCCTAACTCGGATCTTCTGAACACACAGCCCAAATTGAAGGTGAACACGCAGCACACACTGATGTAGAGTAGAACACACAGCCCTAACTCGGATTTTTTGAACATACAGCCCAAATTGAAGGTGAACACGCAGCACACAGTGATCGAGAGTTGAACACGCAGCCCAAACACTGATTTTCTGAACACACAGCCCAAATTGAAGGTGAATACGCAGCACACACTGATGTAGAGTAGAACACACAGCCCAAACTCGGATCTTCTGAACACACAGCCCAAATTGAAGGTGAACACGCAGCACACACTGATCGAGAGTTGAACACGCAGCCCAAACACTGATTTTCTGAACACACAGCCCAAATTGAAGGTGAACACGCAGCACACACTGATGTAGAGTAGAACACACAGCCCAAATTGAAGGTGAACACGCAACACACACTGATGTAGAGTAGAACACACAGCCCGCTTACTTTACTTCGCACGCAGCCTATTTACTTGCACACGACTTATTCATTTCATTTGCACACAGCTCATTCATTTTATACTGACACATGTATTCATTCTGAATGCAGGTTGGTTCTCGCACTGTGCGGGGATACGGCTCCACCGCTGCTAGAGATTGATATGCTGAGCTACTGGAGGCTGTCCGAGATTTAGTTGATTTAGCGAGGTTCGGGGCCTTCTGCGTTGGGTTATCGCGTTGTCCTACCAGGAGGACACTGATGGCAGCTTTGGTGGAGAGATGGTGGGATACCACCAACTCCTTTCATTTTTCCGCCACTGGGGATTTGACTATGACCCCGCTGGATTTTGCTGTATTGACTGGCCTGGACATAGGAGGTTGGCCCATTCCTTACGACGAGGACATGGGCGAATGGGAGGCCGCTTGGATACATTTGCTGGGGGCCCGCCCGCCTGTTGACAGAGCTTCCGGGAGAGTCCGATACACCTGGTTCTCTTCCCATTTTCGGAGAGAGGGGATGGAGCCCGGGACTCCTGAGGAGGCAGAGCAGTATGCCCGTGGTTTTCTTATGTTCCTCTTCGACTACTCGTCACGATAGAGGAAACACTTGGTCAGATATCATTGAGCGCCTGGTGGACCTATCACAGTCGGACGCAGACGACTGGGTGGCGCCGCCTGCTACCCTTATCGCTACATGAGCGCGACCTCCCGCGGGCAGGGAGACTTACTTGGCAGTTATTGAAGAGCCTGGGAGGTACTTTCTGTTCTCTTGATTTACATTTCTTCTCCTCATTACTTGTACATTGCATACACAACGCACTTTACACTATGTATTTTGCCCTCAGCACTTTGTATTTACATTCTACACTGCTTTCCTCAGTTATGGGTCTACGTATGTTTCCCGACGTTAGCCCCAGAGTTGGTGGTGGCAGGGCCCCTCATGACCCCGTACTCACTGGTATTCGAGGGCCAGCACCGGCCGAGACCCCGAGAGACTCTCTTTTATCTACGGCAGTATTTTGACACTGTGCGGACGACGGAGGTATTTCAAAACTCTCAGTCCCTTCCGTTTTCATTTTTGATCTGCCCCATATATTCCCGATTTCTGATTGGTTTATGCACTTGTTATCCGCAGATTAAATGGCAGCCTTGGGCGCCCTTGGGTGATGGTCTCCGATTTCAGTATGCCGGAGGATCGGGCACCTCCCAATATAGGATCCTACTCGAAGGACCAGCTGGTAGAGCATGGTTTCTGGGGGAACGCTTTTTGCGTCAGGTATGGGGGTACACTTCTCAGGACCCTCCCGCAGCACCCCCAGTCAGTATGCAGACTGCTGATAGGCTCTCTTCTCAGGATGTTGTTAGTGCTATGCTGGGCACTGATGCTTTGCTACATCTTGAGGAGGGGGACAATGCCACTTATCGCCACGTATATCTGATGCCTTCCTTGACGGGAGTGCGTACTCCGTCACTGAGGCCTGCTGGTGTGCCATCTTCGAGTCAGGCTCGTGCTACAGATATCCCTTCCTCCAGCAGGGCTGGTACGTCTAGAGGTGGGGGTGGGTTGGTTCCCCCAATCCCTCCGACTCTTCATCATCCTGGGTGGCCAGACATGCCGACCGAGTTAACGAGTTGGCGATTTGGAGTTCCTTACCAGGTCTCGCTGGAGCCTCCCCTTCCTGACCATAGATATGTCAGAGATCCTGATTCACCACCGATATGCTTTACAGCTTTGATTTATCAGTCGGATACTTGGACATTCATTCCTTTACTGATAGTTTTGCATCTGTATCTGCAGCCTCCTGTTGAGTACGTGGATGAGATGCTTGGAGTGATGGCCGCATTTGAGGGCATGATCCTGCGGAGGGAGGCTCAGCTGGCCATTATGGGTATGCAGGTACTGTTCATCTTTCTTGCATTTATCCTATTTCTGATGACACGCTGGTTTTGAACATTTTACTGCATTGATAGGCTGTTTGTGTAGAACACATCTGACACACATCCCACTCACATACTGTATTTGTATCTGATTTTCATATTTGAACTGATGTATTGAACTCTTCACTTTCAGATGCCTCCTGTATATGCTCCGCCGTGGGCCGGGCCACCCGGGCCTTCTCAGGGAGGTCGATCGTCTGGACCTTTTCGAGGCGCTGGGCCATCTGGGCCTTTTCGGGGAGCTGGGCCATCCAGGCCTTTCCGAGGAGCTCGAGGAGGGTCTTCTCGCAGACGCAGGGCACATATTATAGAGGCGGAGCCTGATGAGGATGAGGAGGAGGACGTTGCAGACCGTCAGTCGGAGACATCTGCTGAGGAGGGGGATTCTGGTCTTGGTTCCGGGAGTGGAGGCGAGGCTGAGGGGGATCCTGAAGATGACAACTCCGACCTGGATAATGGTGGTGCAGAGGTTGTCTCGCAGAAGAGGATGAGGAGGGCCTCTCATTCCCATTCCCGAGGGTATTGATGCTGCTGTTTCCTGCTTTATTTTCCTTTTTGCTAGTAGTTTGTAGCATTTTGCATATTGTTAGGCAATTTTATTTTCTGTAAAACTTGTACCTTTATTTGTAAAAGGAAATATGATGGGGTGAAACAGCTTTTGAAAAAGTGTTGTATTTTTATGCTCTCAGCATCACATCGCATCATTTTGCACAAAAATGGGATTGAATGGAAATGTGCACTTTGTATTTACCAGGTTAGGTAATGAACCGACGTAATCAAATCAAAAAACTCGACTCACAAAGAAATAACAGAATCTTAGCAAGTTTACAACTCGATAAGCAAAATACAACAACGTTAACGACTCGATAAACAAGACTTAACAAAATTGCGTAATCAAAGAGTAACAACTCAAAACACAAAATACGACAGCTCGACAAAACTTACAACTCGATAAACAAAACGACAACTCGATAAGCAAAGATTACAACTTGATAAACAAAACAACAACTTGATAAGAAAAGATTACAACTTGATAAACGAAACAAAGCGTACTTCGGACGATCTGGGCAACGGAACGCATCCGAAACAGAGGGAAATAGAGGCCTTCGATACACCCGATGCTTGGAAATGCCTGGAATTTTCCTCTGGAGGGCAAAACAGGACCAAAGGCATACATTGGAGCATGGCCGGCCACTTTTTGGAGCTGGCCGGCCACTTTTTGGAGCTGGCCGGCCAGTTTTTTGTATCTGAGGTGAGAAATGTGGCCGGCCAGCTAGAAAAGGTGGTCGACCGGCCACTTATTTCAGCAGCCGTCAAATTTTTGACACGTGTCCCCCGAATAGTGTCCCATCCTCTATAAAAGCTCCGACCTTGGGACTCATTCATTTTATCACTGCTTTGCACAAAAATAGAGGCATTTCTCACAGAAAATCTCACATCTTGGATCTTTTCTCTAGATGGCTCGGAAAAGTTGAATTTCTGAGGTTTCGGCTTGAATGCACTATTCCCACTGAGCTGCACTCCGCTGCACTTTCCCTTCCTCCATGCCGCGGCGAGGTTTTGGAACCCAGTGACGCATGTTTTCAGCTTCAGCGGGCAAGAGGTATGTCCAACTTTCGAAGATTTTCAGGTTTTGAAGAAATCTGAATGCTGTGAAGAAATTCTGCCTCAATTTCGCTTTGGCTACGCCCAAGCTTTAGGGGAAATGTGTGGGCTCACCTTGCATGATGCTCGGTCTCTGATCTGCAACGGGGAACTAGACGTTCTCGACTTGATCCATCGCTTTTCTGATGCTGGCAACCGCGGCAACCATTATTGGCAAGGCTTTCGGCAACACACCCTTTGCTTGTGTATGCTATCCCACTTTCTGCTCACCTCAGGATTTGGTGGATCTAGCATCCGTCTGGTTGAAGTCGCTCACGGCTTGAGAGAAGGAAAGAGCTGTATCGCTATGACACTGGCCGAGACGCTGATGGGTTTGGATGCTTTCTATCGCCGGGAGACGACCAGATTTGCAGGGAGTCCATTATTGCTACAGGTAATGTTTCCCACCCAATCTCGCATATATATTTGCTCACATCACTCGGCCCTCAGGCTCGGTTTTTCTCACAAAACCCTTTTCTTACTTTTCACTCGTCGCACATCTCTCTATTCTTTATTCTCTCATTTTTCATCCCTCCCCAGGTATGGTTGATGGATAAATTGCAAGTTGTGGACTCTTGTCCAGCCTACTCAGCCCGCAGCTACTTCTTTCGCCAACGTTTAGTTGATGCCCCTGATGAAAGGTGGTGGTTCGACTGGATGTGCAACTTGTCCGCAGATCGCATTGCTTGGCGCTGCCCTTGGCTCAATCTCCCAGCAACGGGTTATAGCATGTCCTAGCTGATCGGGATTCAGTTGATTGGTCTGACCCACTGTGTATTCTATTTTCCGTTCTGGTTCCTGCGTCAGTTTGGTCATGATCAGACTTGCCCACCAGAGGGGATTAAGTATCCGGCTGCTTTCCCGGTCCGAGGCGCGCAACTTGCCCGATATGCCACGGCATGGAGGACTAGAGAACTCCTGGCCCCCGCCCGTACTTTCAACTGCACTTTGTTTGACGAGTGCTGGGATTGGCTCAATGAGGAGGCACAGACCAGGCCCAGCTTGGCATCAGAGGCTTCGACTATCTCTGGGAGGGGGCGCAGGGGCACCTGACTTGACTATGCCCCAGATTTATTGCCTTATTAGTATTTTCAAGTTTTCATTATGAGTGTAATAAAAAGCAACTTCAGTTGTATGCAAGAGTAGGAGAACTCTGTTTTGAAATCAATGAAATTGAAGGTTGTGGCACTGAAAATTTCTGCTTTGGTCCAAAAATGGTCTTAGTTGTGAAAAGATTAATTTGAACAAAGTCAACTTTTATTAAAACTTTTCAAAACTATTTTCGATATGGATCAAAACTGGACACGCCTGAGATCTGTTACTGAGATGCACAACCCCGGATCCTAGCAACTGGAAAGTTGCCCCTAGTCTGAATAGTACCGTGGCACTATGTGGCAACGGAAAGTTGCCCCTAGTCTGAATAGCACTGTACCGAAGATCACGATGAATGCTGATGGACAAAGATGACTGAGATGATCAATATGGACAAAGTTGATCGGGGAAAAGATTGTGGCTAAACTTCAGAATGAAGCTGCCTACGTATCCCAAGGATAGAAATCAAGCCTTACATAGTTCAGGCTTAGGTTCGCTCGGGTATTTTCACTCTCCTTTTGCGCTCTAACTTTTGCCAAGGCCGCCCTTTGTGGGTTTTCAACCTTGTGAGCTCAGTTTTTATAATTTCAAATTTTTTGTGCTCTGAGTTTTGCCTAGGTCGCCCTTTTGGGTTTTCGGCCTAGCGAGCCTCTCATGGGTAATATTTCTTCAACTTGTCCATGTTGATCGGTTGGGAAAACTCTAAGCCATCTAGATCCATCAGAACCACAGCTCCACCTAACCAGATTGACTTGATGATGTAGAGACCAGTCCAATTGGGTCTGAACTTGCCCCTTGGGTCGTGGATGGGAGCTCAGTTGTCTTTGAGTACCAAACCTCCTTCCTTTAAGTTCCTGGACTTAACCTTCTTGTTAAAAGCCCGGGCAATTTTGCGTTGATAGCCTTGAATGTGGTACAGCGCTTTCAGTCTTCTTTCATTGAAAAGCATGAGTTCCTCGAATCTGCTCTGCTGCCAATCTGCCTCGGCTATTTGACACTCGGCCAATACTCGTAATGACGGAACCTCAATCTCAATAGGTAGAACAGCCTCCATCCCATAAACCAATGAGTACGGAGTCGCTCCAGTAGAAGTTCTGATTGAAGTCCGGTAGCCCCACAGAGCAAACGGCAGCTTATCTGGCTAGTCCCGGTAGGTTTCCACCATCTTCTGCAATATGCGCTTGATATTCTTGTTGGCGGCCTCAACCGTTCCATTGGTTTGCGGCCGATAGGTAGATGACTTATGAAAAACTACGTTGTATTTTTCCAACAAGTCTATCACTTCCTTCTTGAAGTGGGAACCATTGTCTGAAATTATTTCGTTTGGGACCCCGTAGCGACAGATGATGTTGTTTCTGATAAATTTTGCGACGTGCGAAGCCTTCAACACCGCATAAGATTGGGCCTCAACCCACTTTGTGAAATAATCTATCGCTACCAAGATGAACTCATGCCCATTCGACCCCTTCGGCGTAACAGCTCCGATTACATCAATTCCCCAGACTGAAAATGGCCATGGCGAAGTCATGTTGTACAGCTTTGACGGCGGAATGTTCATGCGATTTGCATGAATCTGACATTTGTGGCATTGTCGGACGAAACCAATACAATCCTCCTCTATGGTGGACCAGTAATAACCCTGTCTGAGGATCTTCCGTGCCAACATTACCCCATTCATGTGCGCACCACATTCTCCCCCGTGGATGGCTTCCATCAGACGCTTTGACTCTTCGGCATCAACGCACAGTTTATGCATTCCCAGATGACCCCTTTTATACAGTTTACCCCCGCAGATGATGAACTGAACTACCATTCTCCTGATTGCCCTTTTGTCTTTGGCATTTACCCCTGGTAGGTATACTTCTTTCTCCAAGAAGTTCCAGATGTCGTAATACCAGGGGTTTTCGTCCTAAGCTTCATCTATAACGGCAATCGACTCGTAGGCAGGTGCAAATTTCTGGTCGATGATGACTGGACGCATCCGGACTCCACACGGGATGTCTATCATAGAAGATAGAGTTGCTAAAGAATCTGCGAACCTGTTGTTCTCTCTTAGTAGATGAGTAAAACTTAGCTTCTCAAACCGAGGAATCAGTAAATCCAAGGTCTGGTGATACATCATCATATTTTCCTCTTTTACTTTCCAGTCTCCTTTAGCTTGAGACACAACAAGGTTCGAGTCCCCAATGACGTCCAACCGTCTTGTCCCTAGTTCTAGGGCGGCTTCTAGACTAGCAATACACGCCTCATATTTTGCTTCATTGTTCGAGACTTTGAATCGGAGCTTGAAGGCTGGAGGGATACGGGAATTGTCGGGTGCTATCAGCAACACTCCTATCCCATACCCGTATTGATTTGACGCTCCGTCAAAGTACATCGTCCAAGTTTCGTCGTCGATGTGTAAAATGGCTTCATCTGGGAATAAATACTTGACTGCTTCACCCCCTTCCACTGGATGATCGGCTAAAAATTTCGCCATCGCTCGCTTTTGACCGACTTGCGTGTTACATACTTTAGATCAAATTCGGATAGCAACAGCAACCAACGAGCTAGCCTACCCGTAAGTGCTGGTTTCTCGAAAAGATATTTGATGGGATCAAGTCGTGAAACCAACATTACAGAGTGAGCTAACAGGTAGTGCCGCAGCTTTCTAGTAGCCCATACCAAGGCTAAGCAAGCCTTTTCCAGTGGAGTGTAGCGGGTTTCGTACTCCAGCATCTTCTTGCTGAGATAGTAGATGGCTCTCTCCACCTTGTCTTCTGATTCTTGTGCAAGCATGCAGCCCATTGTAGTTTCAGTTACTGACAGATACAAAATCAACGGTTTCCCTAGTTCTGGTGGTGACAACACGGGCGGGTTCTGTAAATATTCTTTAATCTGTTCAAATGCAACTTGACATCGGCCGTCCCATTGGAACTTCTTTCCTTTCTTGAGGAGGCCAAAAAGTGGTTCACAAGTCAAGGTTAATTTTGAGATAAACCGTCTTATGAATTGCACTTTACCCAGAAAGCCTCACACCTCCTTTTCAGTCCTTGGTGGTGGCATTTCTAGGATGGCCTTGATTTTGGAAGGGTCGACCTCGATGCCCCTTTGTGTAATCAGAAACCCCAGCATTCTGCCCGCTATAACACCGAATGTACATTTCTGAGGGTTTAGCCGCAACCGGAACTCCCTGATCCTTTGAAAAAACTTGTGCAAGGCGGTGTAGTGGCCCTCTCTTTCTTTGGATTTGACAATCATGTCGTCCACATGCACCTCAACCTCTTTGTGGATCATGTCATGTAATATTGTGGTCGCGGCCTGTTGATAAGTAGCTCCAGCATTCTTCAACCCAAATGGCATGACTCTATAGCAGTATGTCCCCTACGGGGTGGTGAATGCAGTCTTTTCCTGGTCTTCTACTGCCATTACTATCTGGTTGTAGCCTGAGAAGCCATCCATAAATGAAAGCAATGCGTGCCCTACTGTGAAATCCACCAACTCATCAATATGCGGTAAGGGAAAGTGTAACACGTCCGCGAGGGACCTCGGTTACAGTTCGGACTCGATTTTTGTGTCGATTCTTAATCTTGAACCAAAGAGTCCAAATCCGGCAAATCGTTTGAGAAAACAGATTTTTTGAAAAGTAGTGCCAAACATGGACTGCTTTGCCAGATTACAGAGTCGCCACCTAAATATTTAAAATGGGAAATTTAGGAAACCCTGACTCGGTGCCGAAGGCCACATGTCCGTCATCACCAAAGTGGTCTTGGCTCGGGAGCTTAGGTACGATCGGGGAAGGTCAGCTATGAGCACCCCCTTTCGCCCAGTCCGAAGACCGGCCTCTACTAACCGTGATATCCGTTTTTGAAAACATTATGCGTTCTTATTCCAATTATTAGCCTAGAATTACTATGTTATGCGCACAGCAAACAAGTATAGACTAGATCGCCTAATTTGGAAATAAACATTGCATATCCGTTTGTTTTGAAAATGCTTTGGAATTTTGCTACTCGCAAGTAGGCTAAAACACGGATTTCAATGAGTTTTTCTAACTCAAGCAATCCAACCTCCACCCACAGGCATTCAAACAGTTTATCTCACATAAGCATCTAGCCGCATGGTAAGCATACTGTCATGGAAACATTCACACGCATGTGGTATGCTAAAGCATAAAATACTTACATCGTACTCCGTGCCAAAACAATAAACTAGTTAGCAAAATATGCATGACCTAGCTCATGTTAAGTGGCTAATGCATCGCATGCAGGGGTGTAATTTAGAGTAGGCTCGGCTAACCCTAAACATGGCATGTGAAATGCACTTTATTCAATGCACGTATTCAATTTGAAATTTAGAATACAATGCAGTTTGTATGATGTACCGAGCCCGGTGCATGTCAACAAGTGCATGGATGCACACACGCATAGCATATGGTATGCTAAAATAAACGTGCCCTAATCTACCATCGAAAGCGGGTAAATAAAAGGGATAGAAAGAAATGGGGATTGGAAGACATACACCCACTCATATACACTTATTACAAATTCGCCCTCGCTCGGAGGGACCAAAAGAATAATACAGTCCGAATAACTAATTAACTACGCAAGCTAATTAATTATTACAAATCAACTAAATTAATTAAATAACATAATTAATCTAATTAAACAGTGAATTGCCTCGGGATGAGGGCCAAATGCAGCGCGCGCTCGGGACTGGCTCGGAATCGCACTACCATGCATGATTGCCTCTGTTTTCCCTGCTTTCCTCCTCTGAAGACTACCAAAACTTCAGGAACACCTTCTTGGGCACTGGGGATCACCACCGGCTGGGGTAGAACACCACCGGCTGCCATATGTGGTCATCGGCACTAAATTCATCCATCGGCTGTCAATTGACTGCCGGTCGGCACTAAATAGTGCCAGCCGGCACTTAACACCTGTAGAACTTGCAACTCACAGGAGCAGAGGACAACAACATGCATGGCAAGGTGATTCAAGGTATTTATGCACTATACACACCCCTTATCATGTTGGTGACTCAAAGGAAGGTGTGCCTTGGTCCTCGGACCACCAATCACGCATTTCCATGCATGATGGCCCAAGGATCAAGAATGCAACTTTGATTTCAAATGCATGCAATGCAAACAAGCAAACAAGGGTGTTAAACCTCTATCATGACTTGGTCAAGAGGCCTAACATGCATGCCAATGTGATGCACTCCTAGACATGGCAACTAGCATGCAATATGGCAATACAATGCAAACCTAAGTAAGCACACAAGGCAAGCATGCAAACCACATGGAGGATGGACTTAGACATGATCTAGGCAGCTCCAAAAGGCCCAAAATCAGTGGCCAAATGCTAAGTTATGGGGGCCAAACACACATGCACACATACACATGTTAAGGTGCCAACACTTAAGCATAACAAACAACATTCAAGCACACTTGAAATGAGTTGATCATGGACAATTGACATGCATATAAAGCTCTGAAAATCACACAAAACATGATGCCAAATCATGCAACAAAGCAAGCCAAGTATGCAACAATAGGTCCAAGTACTTGAAGCAAGCCATAGAGGCTTATACTAAGGTCAAGTCCACCAAGCCTCACAAGGCCGAGGGGACTCAAAAGTCACAAGGCACTTAAACAAAGCCTAAGGAGTACCTAGATGGCATCTAAGAGGTTCAAGCGCAAAGGCATGCAACATGACCAATGAATGAAGCATTCAACACATGCTTTCAAAGCATTAAAGAAGCCACTAAGGCAAGCATATAAGCACATCATAAGGTCTGAAATAGCATGCTAGGGGGTTCCAAACCACCAAAAATAATGCAAGCAAGACATGCTACATATTCATGCTCTTAAGGCTAACAAGCCAAATGCAAAGAGGCTATATTAAACATGCTATAGTTGACTCAAACAACATGAGACAGACCTAAAGCATGTCAAAATAAGCATACAAGCTTCATGGATCTAGGCCTAAAACATGCTAGAAAGAAGGCATACAAACCTAGGCATGTTAAGGCATCAAAAGGCATTACAAGGCAACTATGCTAAACATGCATAAGAAACCAAAACCAACTTAAAATCATGTTATAACATGACAATATAAGCATGAAAAAAAAGTCAAACATGCTCAACACACACTCAAGCATGAAGCTCCATAAGGAAGCAAAACTTGCCCTTTTCAAGGACATCAAGGGGAGGGGTGGCCCTTCCTTTGGAGACTTTATGGCACCATCTCCACCACTGAAATCCCTCAAGATTTCAGGGGTGGAGAGGTCCAAGCACCAAAGTCTCGAAGCTCTCACAAAATGGCCTAAAATGGGGTCTTTTCAAGGCCTAAAGGGGGTCAAACTTCCCCAAAGTGCAAAACACTCTTGATAAGCAATGAAGAGGGTTAAAAAAAAGAACTTTTATGTGTTATAGACTAAGCACAAAAACTGTTTTAAGCTAGGCAAAAACAAGGTGCAAAAATGGGGGAAATAAAGCAAGTTTCTTACCCTCGATGATCTTCTTCACAAAGGTTGGAGTTGTTGGTTCCTTGAGCTCCAAACCAGTCAAAAATCTCAAGAACAAGCTCTGATCTTTGAGCACACCAAGAAAAGGTGAAAGACTATGTGTCTTGGTGCAATAATGTGAACTAAAACACCTAGAACACAAAGGAAAAGAGAGAGATAGGATGTGTATCTATCCTAACCCTAAAACCAGAGCTTCTCCCTCTCCTAAAATGTCTAATCCTCCAAAAATTCTCCCCCTTTAGCCAAGAGAAGAGCCCTCTCTTGTATAAGCACAAAACTTACAAGTTAAGGCAAGTTTCAAGGCTCATCCCTCCATACACGTGTATGGAGGGGAAACAAAAGGCATACAGCTGTTTGAAAATATCTCAAAAAGCAGCTGTAAAGTGGTCGGCAGGGCAAAATGGTAATTTTGCCAAAACGAGTGCCGACCGGCACAATATAGTGCCGGTGGCAACACCAGCCAGCCGGTGGCCTCTATCCACAGCCGGTGGTATGTGGGGATGCCTCACAAAGCATTCCCTGCCCCTCCAAGGCAAAACACAAGTGTTTGGTGCAAAACCAAACACAAAACAGTCAAGTTCGGAGGTCCTGAGGCAAGGCGCGCAGCCGAGAACTCCGGGAACTCCAAACAAACACAAACATGGATAATCACCGAGTGTTCCAACGGTGACGTCCAAGTCTTGAGGACGGTCAAAAATGGGGTGTCTACAGTTGCCCCTCTTTGACAGAACTCGGAAGTCATAACAATGACGGGAGTGAATGTCAAAGTCCAGAGACGACCCATTTTTGACAAGGCCGAAGACTTGGACAAACGTGCAAGACAAAACAAGGTATGCGCCCGTAGGTAGGGGCAAAATGCAAGACGATGCAAGAAGCCGAGCATAACTTATGATCATGCAAAGGAAGCTGTAATGAAGCACACATGCAACAGTTATAAGCTAACATACGCCAATCTACACTACAATGCAGAAAGGATGTAAGAGAATTATGCAATTCTCAATACGTCTCACTCGGAGGATACAATACCTGTGCGGCTTGTCCGGTTGCGCCGGCCTCAAATGAGCCGTACATACAATATCGTGCCTGCAAAGAAAGTAAATTTAATAGGTACAACATTGTTAGCCATATGCATGGTAATGCGAAATGCAAAATGATATGCAATATATACAGAATGATGTATGAATAATGCAAATGATGATGCAATGCAATTGAAACGATACAAACTACATGCAAAGCAATTGAATCATGATTCAATCATGAGCGGTTCGAAACCACACAAATGTCAAGTAGATTGATGGAAGTAGCAAGTCCGTCTACCATAGAACGATGTCTGAACTATGAGTGATGTAGACAGACACAAGAACAAGTATTGGGTGGGATGACATAAGTGGGGTGACGACCCGCTGAAGAAAGAATAATGATCCTAATGCCGGATGCAACAATTATACTACAATATAAAATCTACAATGGATATAGCGTGTAGCCAAACCGTATCTCGCTTAGGAAAGGCATGCACACATACAAGCCATGTCTAACACAGAAAAGGTGCTGCAACCTCAAACCAAGCTCATCAAGGAGTAGGCGCGATGCACATGGACCATGCTTTGACGTGAAAAGTAAGGGCACATACCAGACCAAGTCCAACAAGGAAAGGCGCAAGCCATAAATGGAAGTGATGCAGTGGATGCATGCAAGCTACAATGCGATATATACAATATGCAATGGAATGGATGTTTACGGAAAATGCATGACATATGCACTATACTACAATGAAATGCATGACAGATGCAATGTTTGTTTTTGAATTTTTTTTGAAATGCATGACATATGCAGTATTTACAAATGATGCATGACATATGCAATGTTTTTTTTTTTTTTTTTTTTTTTTTGAAATGCACGACATATGCAATATTTACAAATGATGCATGACAAATGCAATATAATGCAATTGGCTGAGATTGCAGTTTTCCCTATTCTCCCGACGAGGCGATACACTAGGTTGGTTCAGTATCCAGAATTGAGGCGTAAACACGCCGCCTCAACCTATGGGGCTTCCATACAGATTTTAAGCCGAGGGTACACCTCCTGGGTATTTAAACCAGACTTTAGTCTCAGAAATTCCGAACCTTTACGTTCTAGGCATAAGCCATTCAAACTCTAGTTTTCACCGTCCCCATTGGTCTCCTAGGAACTTATCAAGAACACGCATGTGTGGCTTTACCAGACCACCGAAAGTCGTTCGGGCACGACAAACACCGAAGGAGTTGCACCTTCAGAGGATTTAAGGTCTCCTAGACCGGGATGCAAATGTAGTGAAGGTTTCGCACCCTCCAAGGATTTAAGGTCTCCTAGACCATGCGCCTTTAAGGTCTCGCCAGACCCGGGGGGCAATGATGAGGCGCGCGAAACAACGCGATGGAATGCATGCCAAATGCAATGAGGTGCGCAAAACAATGCACTGGAATGCATGCCAAATGCAATGAGGTGCACCTTAATGCACCGAAGGTCTTGCACCTCCCGAGGACTTAAGGTCTCCTAGACCGCGCGTGTTTAAGGTCTCGCCAGACCCGGCGGGGCAACTGTTGCACAACACTTTAAGTGCATGCGACGCAAATGAGACATGCATGCGGATGCGAATGGGGAAAATGAGACGTGCGTGTCTCAAAAGATGGAAAATGGAGTGCAATGAGGTACACGTGCCTCAAAGGATGGAAAATGAAGTGCAATGAGGGTGCACCAAACGGCGCGATGAAATGCATGCCAAATGCAAGGAGGGGCAACTTAACACACCGAAGGTCTTGCACCTCCCGAGGATTTAAGGTTTCCTAGACCGCGCGTGTTTAAGGTCCCGCCGGACCCGGGTGGCGTGGTTTCAAAATGCGCGGCAACGCGCGGCTGTTGAGATGATGATTCATGACAATGCATGCGCCAAAGGTTTTGTACCTTCGAAGGATTTAAGGTCTCCTAGACCGTACGTGTTTAAGGTCTCGCCAGACCGTACGTGTTTAAGGTCTCGCCAGACCGGTCGGAATGGAAAATGATGAGGTAACGCGCATGGGACCCGTGTACCGATATAAATGAGAAGTGGAATGCAAAACGAGGTACACGTACCTCGAGATGCAACGAAGCGCAAGATGAGGCACGCGTACCTCATTGAATGGAAAATGGAATGCGAAACGAGGCACACGTACCTCGGAATGCAATGAAATGCAAAATGAGGCACACGTACCTCATTGAATGGAAAATGGAATGCGAAACGAGGCACACGTACCTCGGAATGCAATGAAATGCAAAATGAGGCACACTTACCTCATTGATGGAAAATGGAATGCAAAACGAGGCACACGTACCTCGGAATGCAATGAAATGCAAAATGAGGCACACATACCTCATTGATGGAAAATGGAATGCAAAACGAGGCACACGTACCTCGGAATGCAATGAAATACAAGTGTGACACGCATGCCACACGAAAAAATGCAAGACAGTGCAAGTCACAAGGGATGTGCAAGACGGCACGACGCGACGTACCAGACAAAAGGGGGGATGCGTGTAATGCACACGGGGCAACTCTTGAATCTTATAAAAGACAAAAGGATACAAAAAGGATATAGTCTTTGCTTGAATTTGAATGCCACTCACAGTAGACACAGTCCGAAGTCGAAACGGAGGCCAGTTGAGCATCGGGGATGCATTTTCTTGCACTTTCTTGAGCTATGAAGACCAAAACTCCTCAATTTTGCCTAAACAAGGCCTTGGGAACACCACCGGCTGGGTGGGAAGGCCACCAGCTGCCTAAAACTCTCCACCGGCACAATAATGTGCCGACCGGCACAAAACAGTGTCGACCGGCCAAAAGTTGCTGATCGGGGGCAGATTCGGCATTTCACCTTGGGTTTTATAAAATAGGGCTTAAAACCCTATTCCTTTCACTTCTATACCGCCGAAATTACTCTCTCTATCTCTCTAGAGTCTCTTTTCCTCGATTTTCGCTCATTCCTTTGCGTTTTAGGGTCGATTTAAATGCTCGATTCGCATGGTTCACCGCTTCGTACATTTCCACCTTATCGAAATCTCGCTTCGATTTCTTTGCTATTTTCGCTTTCGGACTTGTTCCCCGATTTTCTACATTTCGCAGTATTTTCATCTCCGGCCTTTTCCGCCATTTTCGACCGCCGGTTGACCTTCTCGTTGACTTTTTCAGATTCCGCCTTTTCCTTTCCGGCTATTTTTCTCACCACCACTACCATGGCTGATGACGTTCCACATGTCAGGACTCCCCCGGATCACGAGATGGATCCCGGGGTTAAGCTCCTCCCGCTGGGCGAGCGACCATTCGACCCGGCGACCTATCGCCCGGCCATTCACGTGCTTCCGCCAGATGGACTCCGCCACTTCCGCGGTTTTGACAGGGCTCTGGACCCGGAGCTTCTGCTGCGCGAGCCGACCTCGCACCTCTCATTCGGCACTTCCGAGGTAACATTCTTGTTTTTGCTTTATTTCCTGCAGTGTAGATTTGTAAATTGTCAACTACCATAGCTGATTACAACCTTTACTTGCTTAACTCTGATATACTATACTGTAGTTGATCATAGACAACTTCACAATTGATATCTGCTTAGGACCGACACACATGCACACACACTGCACTAGCCTTAATCACCCATATACACGGTAAGACCGTATTTCATCAGAACTCACCGATACCCTAGATTTATTTGAATCAAAACCGCACACATGCCGAATTGAACCATTCAACACGCCGACGATACATGTCAGAGTTCAATGTAGGCACACTATGACCCGTTATCCGCCGAATCAAAAATGTGCACATGTGCACCATATATCAGATGTCGCTTCACAAACATTCGGACACGCCACAGTAGTCCACCGCAAAGATAATCAAACCGACATTTGCTTGATTCAAAAATGTGCATACATGCACCATATTTGCATTGCATTTTACTCAAAAACACACTAATGCATCGCATATTGTAGTTTATCAGAAGCACACCAAGACCCTTGCCGCTTGAATTTGAAAAACGTGCACGCATGCTAGATTTGTACCGACTTTAACATGTTTCCTCAGAACTGTACATTTCATATTGCTTTGCAACCATTTGTTTGTAAATAGAGAGATTCCCATACCATCCGCGGGTATGGGAATGTTTTGGCTCGAGATTGGTACCTAGAGCTTCCGGAGGCGGTCCGACACATCGTGGATGAGGCGGGCTTCGGTTCCTTCTGCAGGGGTCTGACGCGGCTTACTGCCTGCAGGCCTCTTCTAGCTGCCCTAGCAGAGAGGTGGTGGGACACCACCGATTCATTTCACCTATCGGCGACTGGGGACATGACGATGACCCCTTATGACTTCTCGGTGCTCACTGGCATCGGGTTGGGTGATCCGATCCTTCGACACCGAGCATGGACGAGTGGATCGCCGATCCATTTGCTTGGCGCGGCTCCGCCTCTTGCACGCCCAGGCTTTGTCCGCTATTCTTGGTTCGAGGTGCGCTTGTCGACGCATTCGATGACCGAGGTGGCCGTGGAGCAGTATGCGCGCGGCATTTTGATGTTCTTGTTGGGGACCACCCTATTCGCCAACCGGCGAACACTGCCTCTTCGCTTACTCAACGACCGGTGGACGCCCCGACACTTTGCGCTTATGATCGGGTGGCGCGCTCGCCACTTTCTACGGTACATGAGCTCGGTCTCCGTGGCGTGGCGCTGTTTCGGAGGCTACTTCAAGAGCTTGGGAGGTATGTCTTCTCTACTTTTCATTTCGTTTCAGACTTTCAGATCGCACACCGCCACGACGTGTCCGCTTACACTTGTCAGATAATCGTACACACGGCACACACATACTCCCGCTTTAATCGACCGCATAATCGCTCACACCGTACACTCGCCAATACACCGCACAACACACGGCCTCGCTATTTCGCTTTATTCTTCATTTTTGTCAGATTCGATGATCATATCGACATCTATTTTGCGCCAGGGTCTATGCCTACTTTCCTAGGCTAGAGCCAAGACGAGACTCGAGACTCCTCCGTTGTCCCTTCTCACGCCACGACGGAGGTGCACCCGGAGGTCATGGAGACTTTCACTTCTTCCGTCGCTATTTTGACACAATCACCTCCGCCGAGGTATGTTTTACTTACGCTCATTTAAGCTTCACTTTTCATGTATATTTGCAATACCAAGAGGGCAATAAAGCAGATTTCAATTTCAGATCACTGGCGACCATGGGCTCTCTGCGGCCGATAGTCGAGATCGGTTTGCTTGCCTTGATCGAGACCTCGTGTTACGGATTTTCTTTGGAGGGCCCGGTCTGTCGGGCTTGGTACAGGTGAGCGCTTCTTCGTCGGACCTCGTGGTTACTCGGCGAATAGTTCGAGCACCCTCCGAGCATATGGGGACACCGAAGCGTTTCACCGTGGCAGATGGCGGACTACACCATCGGGAGGCGGACGGTTTGAGGCGAGGGCGACTACTCGAAATCGCCCAGACCTTCATCATCTGGCGGCGAGTGGTGGTGTCGCCGAGCCGAGAGAGACCTGCGGCGGCGGCTAGGGCAGGCGGGAGTAGGAGCGGATCGTCCTGAAGAGCTCGAGCTCATGCGGCAGGAGAAGTCAGAGGGGCGAGGGGCCAGGCGGCCCGCTCCTACCATCTTGACATCTGAGGCGAGTGGGGAGACCTACCAGATCCCTTTTGCTCCTCCCCATTTGGTCATGAGTTGGCCGGTATTCTGACTTGCCTCGGTATGTACCACTTTACTTCAAGATCTTGCATTGTCATTTCGATTCGATTCATTCGATATTCCACGTAATATTGATGCATCCGATATTTTGCGTGCTTCTTCGAGTACACGGCGGTCGGTGGAGTCAATGCCTCCATGGCGGGATGTTGCGGCGGACCTTTGAGTTCTTAGCCTTCTACGCCTTCCCAGTATGTTTTTGTCGACATAGTTCCAAACTATATACAAATCGCCGCATAATCGATGCACTACACATCATCTCGATAAAGCTGTTCACGGCATTCACACATTTCAGACATCGTATTCGCATTCTCACCGATAAAGCGCCACGGCATTCACACTGCTTTACTCATACGCCGCGTGACCGATAAAGCGCTACGGCATTCAAACATCAGACTCATGCAATGCATTCTGCACTGATAAACTGCTCACGGCATTCAAACATCAGACTCATGCAATTGCATTACGCAGCGATAAAGCTCACGGCATTCAAGCATCAGACTCATGCATCGCTTCAGACCGTTAAACTGCTTCATATGTACTGATGCATTTGCCTTTTGTATTTTTCAGCCTCCCTTCCCGATTCCTCTTGTGGGTGGCGGCGCTCCATCTGGACCTCCCATTTCTACTAGGGATGGCAGGATATTCCCCCGCACCAGAGGGGGGCGTGGCCATGTGGGGAGCAGCTCACAGGCTCCAGTTGCAGGGGATGGCGAGTCGGAGGTGGAGGCCTCTGAGGAGGAGACCGGGGGCAGCTCGGGCTCGGGCTCTGACAGTGACACTTCTGACGATGCTCCTGTGCTTCTGCCCAGGAAGAGGGCGAGGATGGATCCCCCGGCGCGAGGCCATTGATGATGATTACAGACTTCTGCTGTTTTTCTTTCATTTTCTTTTCATGTACTGCCACAGGCAGATTTTGCTTTCCTTAAAACTTATGTACTTGAAAAGATTATGAAATGGAACAAACTTTTATTTGAAAAAGAATGTTATATCTGCACATTTCATACTTTGCACCGCATGGCATCATATTACACCTCAAATGTAAATGATATTGATCTATTGTTTGAAAACTGAGCACTCACACTGTACTAATCAGATAATCAACCGACTAAACAGCAAAACAGCTCATACAAATCCCTGCTCAATCCGAACACACAGCCCATACTCTGCTGGGGACTAATATGCTAGGGATTGATCTGCATATAGCCCATAACACAGCATTTGGTTCATTCTACACATGGCAAACCCTGAACAAATAGCCCCAATCTGACGAGGCAGATCACAAAGCTGACACGGTTGCAGTTGAAACACACTCGGATGTCCCAAATTTTCCCTTTCCTTCTCTTGCTTTGCACGGATGTAGAGAATGGCACAGCATTCTGAGCACAAGCGATTACCTTTTGGAAGAGGATGGGTTTTCAACCGGGGTATCGAGCCTACCACAGAACACGACAAGACAGACTCAAACAAGGAAACAAAAAGCGCACGACCTAACGCAACGAGATACACTCGGAAAAAACTCAAAGTCAAAATTGAGACCAACAAAATCGAAAGACACGACACACGGACACGTTTACAAAAAGACCTCAAATTTCGAGGAGCCAGTTCCTCCGGGTATTATTCCCGCCCTTTCTGATTTGTGATACTCACATCACTTGGCCCTCAGACTTATTTTTCTCAAAGCCCTTTTCTTCACTTTTCTCTCAACTTACTCCTCTCTATTCTTTATTCTCTCATTTTTCATCCCTCCCCGGGGGGAATGACAGATGAATAGGAAATCACGGGTTCACGCCCAACACTGTTGGCTCACGGCTATTCCTTCTGGTAGATAGGGTGCCTTCTTGGCAAGTGCATTGGCGACGAGGGGGAAGACGGAACACCCGACATCAACTGTGCCCCTAGTTCGTCATTTTGACAATTTTTTGTTTGTTAAAACAGCTTTGATCAAAAATGAGAGTTAGATTAACGCACTTATTCGATTTTTGATTTGAAAATCGTGCGAATCAGGCTGTGAGCACTAAAAATTCTCTTTTTGGGTCCAAACATGGTCCAATTTTGAAAATGAAACAGTTTTCAGGAAAATAAGTCAACCTCAGTGAAAATTTTCAAAAACTATTTTTGCAAACAATCAACGCTCAACGAGCGCGGAACCTACCCTCGAGATGCGCAACCTCGGATCGGAGACAATGGAAAATTGCCCCTGGCTTAAAGGGGGATAAGGCAACGGAAAGTTGCCCCTGGTTTAGACGGTAACTCAGGGCAACTTATGGCAATGCATGGCAACGGAAAGTTGCCCCTTGTTTGGATGATGCCGCGGCATATTGTAAGCCAGTCTTTGTTGATGACGATCGGACCCTCGGGCGCGGAAGAGTCGAAGACGGTTTGAACCAATATATGGACACAGTCACCTGGAAGGTGTTGGAGGTTTGGACTTCAAGAGGAAGTTAATCACGTAACCCCGGGTTGCTGCAACCGAGATCTTGGATTCGGAGGAGGCAAAAGTAATCAAAACCATGACATGGACTGAGACGCTATGGAAGCGTTGGGGGCTGGACTTCAAGATGAAGTTGCCTACGTATCCCAAACATGGGAATCAAGCCTTACGTAGTTCCAGTTAAGGTACACTCGGGTATTTAACCTTCACTGTTTAGGCTCTAATTTTTGCCAAGGTGCCCAATGCGGGTTTTCAACCTTGCGAGCTTTGTTTTTCTTTTCTTCTTTCTCTCTCTTTTTATATATATATATTTTTTCTTTTTTTGCATTTTTCTTTTATTTTCTTTTTGCTTTTTTTTGTATATTTGTTTTCTTTCTTCTTTTTTTTTCTTTGCTCTAACTTTTACCTGGGTTGCCCTTCCGGGTTTTCGGCCCAGCGAGCCTCTCAAAGGGTACAAGTGTAGCAAGCTCATGCCAAATGGTTTTGAGATTGAAGCCTCTCGACATCCAGGAGAACGATTGTTGTGTTGATTTGCAGGGGAGTCCATCACGGTTGTTTCTCGAGCTTTGCTTGGCGGAGTCTGATCTCCTTGATCTGACGTTGATGCCTCTTGTTCGAGGGCTGCTTCAAATTGGGCCACACAGGCGTTTCATGGCACTGAATGTTTTGCACGGATTGCGGTTTGCAACAGATAAATCAAATCTCGAGACTGGGAGCGATCCTGGGCTGCACCATCTCAAGAACGGTTCCACACAGGTCTTCGCGAGACTGCGCAAAATATTTTGTTTTTGAAAGTTTTTAAGAAAGCGACAAATCGCTCGTGTTGAAGATAGTGTGGAACTCCCGATCGTGCCAGGTCCTTCTCAAGATTACTCACGACAAGCATGATTTCAGTCATTAAAAGCTTGGCATGCCTCTCTTTCTCTCAAACTGATCAAAATTTTGCAAAAATCCGAGGAATTCCTCCCTCTTTGTTTTTATCACCGCAGTGTTCGAAATGGGGTTTTATGAAAAGGTTAGGTCATCATAACGATGCTCAAGGCACAAGAGAGCAGGCGGAATGCACTGTCGTTCCATTCACATTCTCCGGCACGGCTAGCTCAAATAACAACAAGTACAGAACACAGTAGCCACAGCTGTTTCATTCAGATTTGTTGGTGTAACTGGCTCTTCGGCAGCAAACAGGCTCAAAAAGCAAAAGTAAATGATTACAAGGCAAAACGGTGTTCGAGGCAACAACCCCGAAATCGCCTGGTATACTATACAAGAGGGATTGACTCGTTACAACAAGACAGACCCTGTAAGCAAAAAGACTGACTCAACACAGGGAGACAGACTCAAAAACAAAACAAAAGACTGACTCGACACCCAAGTCAGGATTTACAAAACTAGCATCGGCAGGTGCTCAAAAATGCGCGCCAAACGCCATATCCAAAAATGTACCAGACACTGCCCGCAGGCGGTTGAATCCCGATTACATACTCGCAGTATCGGTATCCTCAAAATCCAACAACTGAGTGGTGACGGACTTTGCTGAGGTAGGCGGGAGGATAACCTCGTTGTCAATCAAATCTTGTACCTCATGACGGAGGCGGAAGCAATTATCAGTGGCATGGCGGTCTGGCGATGGTACGCCAAGACAGGAAGCATCATGTGTGGTCGGGAGATTCTTCGAGCGGCCGAGACTCAGGGCTTAAGGTGTCCCCTTCAAAGAAGGATCTGCAATGCCTTGGACAATGGCATATAGAGAGCATGAAAGACCTCGCCCTCAAGCGTGTATTTTGGAGTTCGAGCACTCTTGCTAGATGCACTAGCGAATGGATCGGGTGCGATCTTGGGTTGCCGATCCTTTCCGTGCAAGGTCGAACGGAAGAATCGTCTGGCATGACGGGGCCAATCCGATTCTCTCGATTGATCGAATCGCCTCAGCGGAGTAGGGAAAGCATCCTCCATAGCTTTTGTCGTGACTGTGGATATCTGTTGCTTGTTCATTCCCCCGGCTTTCAAAGCCTTTATCGCCTACGCAGCTTGTTCCACCTGGTCAGATTCCGCCTTCACTTTGTCTTTGCCTCGCCTCACCGATGAGAGGTTTGGGTTGGTACTGGTACATCACTGTTGTGGGTGGAGGTCATCTCCGACTGATTGAGCTCGATCACAATCCGCCCCAGTATCGGGGGCTCTTGGGGTTCGAAATTTCCGGCATACGGTGCAACCGGTGGCGAAGTTGACATTTCGTAAGCGAGATCCGCCACGGACCTCTGGAGATCACCTATCATCCCCATTAACTCGAATGTAGTGGGCTCACGAGCCTGATAGAACTGGGGGGCCCAGATTAAGTGTGCAGCGGGCGACCTGGGAGGATGAGGCATATCAACGCCGGTCTCACCCTGTAGGGTAATCCCTTGATCTAGTGCGGCTGTCATAACCACTATTTCTTCCGAACTCTGCATCATCCCTAGTCTTGCCTTAGCAAAGGGGAAATACTGACTATTCTGTATCAACTTTCTGAACTCTCTGAACTGAAAGGAAAAATGGACAGCATTTCAGCCCAAAACAGATCAAACACAGGCGTAGTCAACCAACTGATCTCTACTACTGATAACTGTTCCCCAAAATCGCTGTTCCCAGAACCAAACTGATACCCACAGACATAACTCATACTAGTTCCTCAACAACACTGATACTGGTGCCCTTCAGGCCGGATACTCACACTGGTAAACTGATATGTACATTCCTGCAGAGATACACTCTAAAAGCACATAGCAGATAAGTGAGAGCCAAAACACCCCTATGTTGGGGTAGGGTTTCCCTGTTCTATTTTTGTCAGGAGCTAGGGTTTCACTACGCACGCAGCAGTTTCAAACAACCTAACATCGGGTAAGCAACCTGTCCTAGTTTGGAATGGTCACTATGGATCCGAATATGCACTAGGTCGAATGGTCGAAAAGGGTGCCCCAGTAAAACCGGGGTTTGTGTTCCCATGCTGTCAGAGCCCATAACCGGTCAGCCTTATGGTCATGCCTTGACAAGACAAGCCTCCCAAGAAACCGCTCAGAATGGCAGATGGCAAACATCGTGTCCTAGGCGCACTAATGCACATGCAATGCAAAGAAACACATAAGTGTAGCCAAAACAGATATCACGAAGTTCGAGTCAAGCTCTCTAAACTCCCCAGCCAGAAGTCGCGAATCGTAACATCGCCCGTCGATTCTGATTCGGACTCGATTTTTGTGTCGGTTCTTAATCTTGAACCAAAGAGTCCAAATCTAGCAGATCGTTTGAGAAAACAGATTTTTTGAAAAGTAGTGCCAAACATGGACTGCTTTGCCAGATTACAGAGTCGCCACCTAAATATTTAAAATGGGAAATTTAGGAAACCCTGACTCGGTGCCGAAGGCCACATGTCCGTCATCACCAAAGTGGTCTTGGCTCGGGAGCTTAGGTACGATCGGGGAAGGTCAGCTATGAGCACCCCCTTTCGCCCGGCCCGAAGACCGGCCTCTACTAACCGTGATATCCATTTTTGAAAACATTATGCGTTCTTATTCCAATTATTAGCCTAGAATTACTATGTTATGCGCACAGCAAACAAGTATAGACTAGATCGCCTAATTTGGAAATAAACATTGCATATCCGTTTGTTTTGAAAATGCTTTGAAATTTTGCTACTCGCAAGTAGGCTAAAACACGGATTTCAATGAGTTTTCCCAACTCAAGCAATCCAACGTCCACCCACAGGCATTCAAACAGTTTATCTCACATAAGCATCTAGCCGCATGGTAAGCATACTGTCATGGCAACATTCACACGCATGTGGTATGCTAAAGCATAAAATACTTACATCGTACTCCGTGCCAAAACAATAAACTAGTTAGCAAAATATGCATGACCTAGCTCATGTTAAGTGGCTAATGCATCGCATGCAGGGGTGTAATTTAGAGTAGGCTCGGCTAACCCTAAACATGGCATGTGAAATGCACTTTATTCAATGCACGTATTCAATTTGAAATTTAGAATACAATGCAGTTTGTATGATGTACCGAGCCCGGTGCATGTCAACAAGTGCATGGATGCACACACGCATAGCATATGGTATGCTAAAATAAACGTGCCCTAATCTACCATCGAAAGCGGGTAAATAAAAGGGATAAAAAGAAATGGGGATTGGAAGACATACACCCACTCACACACACTTATTACAAATTCGCCCTCGCTCGGAGGGACCAAAAGAACAATACAGTCCGAATAACCAATTAACTACGCAAGCTAATTAATTATTACAAATCAACTAAATTAATTAAATAACATAATTAATCTAATTAAACAGTGAATCACCTCGGGATGAGGGCCAAATGCAGCGTGCGCTCGGGACTGGCTCGGAATCGCACTACCATGCATCATTGCCTCTGTTTTCCCTGCTTTCCTCCTCTGAAGACTGCCAAAACTTCAAGAACACCTTCTTGGGCACTGGGGATCACCACCGGCTAGGGTAGAACACCACCGGCTGCCATATGTGGTCATCGGCACTAAATTCATCCATCGGCTGTCAATTGACTGCCGGTCGGCACTAAATAGTGCCGGCCGACACTTAACACCTGCAGAACCTGCAACTCACAGGAGCAGAGGAAAACAACATGCATGGCAAGGTGATTCAAGGTATTTATGCACTATACACACCCCTTATCATGTTGGTGACTCAAAGGAAGGTGTACCTTGGTCCTCGGACCACCAATCACGCATTTCCATGCATGATGGCCCAAGGATCAAGAATGCAACTTTGATTTCAAATGCATGCAATGCAAACAAGCAAACAAGGGTGTTAAACCTCTATCATGACTTGGTCAAGAGGCCTAACATGCATGCCAATGTGATGCACTCCTAGACATGGCAACTAGCATGCAATATGGCAATACAATGCAAACCTAAGTAAGCACACAAGGCAAGCATGCAAACCACATGGAGGATGGACTTAGACATGATCTAGGCAGCTCCAAAAGGCCCAAAATTAGTGGCCAAATGCTAAGTTATGGGGGCCAAACACACATGCACACATACACATGTTAAGGTGCCAACACTTAAACATAACAAACAATATTCAAGCACACTTGAAATGAGTTGATCATGGACAATTGACATGCATATAAAGCTCTGAAAATCACACAAAACATGATGCCAAATCATGCAACAAAGCAAGCCAAGTATGCAACAATAGGTCCAAGTACTTGAAGCAAGCCATAGAGGCTTATACTAAGGTCAAGTCCACCAAGCCTCACAAGGCCGAGGGGACTCAAAACAGGTCACAAGCAGACTTAAACAAAGCCTAAGGAGTACCTAGATGGCATCTAAGAGGTTCAAGCGCAAAGGCATGCAACATGACCAATGAATGAAGCATTCAACACATGCTTTCAAAGCATTAAAGAAGCCACTAAGGCAAGCATATAAGCACATCATAAGGTCTGAAATAGCATGCTAGGGGGTTCCAAACCACCAAAAATAATGCAAGCAAGACATGCTACATATTCATGCTCTTAAGGCTAACAAGCCAAATGCAAAGAGGCTATATTAAACATGCTATGGTTGACTCAAACAACATGAGACAGACCTAAAGCATGTCAAAATAAGCATACAAGCTTCATGGATCTAGGCCTAAAACATGCTAGAAAGAAGGCATACAAACCTAGGCATGTTAAGGCATCAAAAGGCATTACAAGGCAACTATGCTAAACATGCATAAGAAACCAAAACCAACTTAAAATCATGTTATAACATGACAATATAAGCATGAAAAAAAAGTCAAACATGCTCAACACACACTCAAGCATGAAGCTCCATAAGGAAGCAAAACTTGCCCTTTTCAAGGACATCAAGGGGAGGGGGTGGCCCTCTCCTTTTGGAGACTTTATGGCACCATCTCCGCCACTGAAATCCCTCAAGATTTCAGGGGTGGAGAGGTCCAAGCACCAAAGTCTCGGAGCTCTCACAAAATGGCCTAAAATGGGGTTTTTCAAGGCCTAAAGGGGGTCAAACTTCCCCAAAGTGCAAAACACTCTTGATAAACAATGAAGAGGGTTAAAAAATAGAACTTTTATGTGTTATAGACTAAGCACAAAAACTGTTTTAAGCTAGGCAAAAACAAGGTGCAAAAATGGGGGAAATAAAGCAAGTTTCTTACCCTTGATGATCTTCTTCACAAAGGTTGGAGTTGTTGGTTCCTTGAGCTCCAAACCAGTCAAAAATCTCAAGAACAAGCTCTGATCTTTGAGCACACCAAGAAAAGGTGAAAGACTATGTGTCTTGGTGCAATAATGTGAACTAAAACACCTAGAACACAAAGGAAAAGAGAGAGATAGGATGTGTATCTATCCTAACCCTAAAAACCAGAGCTTCTCCCTCTCCTAAAATGTCTAATCCTCCAAAAATTCTCCCCCTTTAGCCAAAAGAAAAGCCCTCTCTTGTATAAGCACAAAACTTACAAGTTAAGGCAAGTTTCAAGGCTCATCCCTCTATACACGTGTATGGAGGGGAAACAAAAGGCATACAGCTGTCTGAAAATATCTCAAAAAGCAGCTGTAAAGTGGTCGGCAGGGCAAAATGGTAATTTTTCCAAAACGAGTGCCGACCGGCACAATATAGTGCCGGTGGCAACACCAGCCAGCCAGTGGCCTCTATCCACAGCCGGTGGTATGTGGGGATGCCTCACAAAGCATTCCCTGCCCCTCCAAGGCAAAACACAAGTGTTTGGTGCAAAACCAAACACAAAACAGTCAAGTTCGGAGGTCCTGAGGCAAGGCGCTCAGCCGAGAACTCCGGGAACTCCAAACAAACACAAACATGGATAATCACCGAGTGTTCCAACGGTGACGTCCAAGTCTTGAGGACAGTCAAAAATGGGGTGTCTACAGAAAGTCGTCCTTCGGACTTGCTCTGTTCAAATCCCTGAAGTCCACGCATACTCAGATCCTGCCATTCTTCTTCGGCACGGGAACAATGTTGGCCAGCCAAGTCGGATATTCTGATACCAGTAGGAAGCCTGCGTCGATTTGCTTGGTGACCTCTTCCTTAATTTTGAGAGCCCAGTTCGGGCGGATCCTCCTGAGTTTCTGTTTGACAGGTCGGGCCTCGGGGTCAAGGGAGATCCGATGCTGTACAATCTCAGGATCGATTCCAGGCATGTCTTCGTAGGACCACGCGAAAACATCTTTGAAATCGTTTAATAAAGCGACTAAGCACTCGTGTTCCTCCGAAGACAACGTGGACCCGATCTGGACCAGCCGCGGGTCCTCCTCAGTACCAATGTTCACGGTTGTGATTTCGTCCACTAGGGGTTTAACAAATCTTTCCTGCTCTTGCTCAATTAATCGTTGCAAAACCGGAGGAACTTCGTCCTCGTCGTTTTCAAAATTTTGAAAGTCTGAATTAATGCAATAAATTAAGGGCACAGAAAAGTACTCAGAAACCACGGTTACTTGATTCTCATTAGGCTCATCCAAATCGTCCGATTCATTTACAACAGACTCAAATGAAAAGGAAAAAGACAACCTAGACAGGACTGTGGCATCCGGGTTAACATCCCCAAAAGTACCAGACTCAGACTCAGTCGAGCTGGAATCTGATTCCGACTCACAAGACTCAGTGGAATCAGATTCTGGCTTACTACCTGACCCGATGCTGCTGGACAAAAATCCCTCCTCGTATTGCCAAGTGAGAGAGGGTGCGATAGATGCATCCAAGATAGCTGCTGGTTGGCTCGCAGCCGTTTCATCCCCAATCATGGAAACCACAAAGTTATCCCCCAAGCACTTATAGTCAATCGGAGGATCAGAGAGTAGACATGCCAGCGCTACCCCCATTTCAAATTCTGTGCCCTCAAGATTCACTGCCTTGCACTGCTCAACCTCAGCTGATGGGTCTGTCTGCTCTGTGGCAACGTCATCCCCTGATAGTTGCAGGTCGAAGAAGATCTCGAAGCCTGGCACGCGTTTCTTCTCCACGTTTACCCATGGCTCTGGGAAGCCGCAAAATGGAAAGTCCTCCCCCTCCCGGACAAAATGTCCGTTCAGGGTACCCTGAATGGGCCTATGCATTAACTCAAAAGGCTTCCCAGCCTGCTTTGCTCTGGCTCTTCCGGCCATTTCTTTTCTCTTCCTTACCCAGGCCTCTTTGGTGGGCAAATAACCCAAGCCAATGGTATGAGGGTTGTGTGGCACTTCGGCCAATGCTGCGACGCCTTTCCTGCCGCTCCTTCCTAATCCCATCCCGGGGATGTGTTGTAGCTTGTTCATAAGGTAGACGGATTGAGCACTGACGTACACACCTTCATTCACAGCCATAATATTCTGCACCACCCGGGCCTCAGCCAAAGTGAACCCCGATAAGAACACATCCTCCGTGCCATGCTCGATTTCTAGAACTGGTGTAAACACTTCCGGCGGCGGATGGATGGATGAATTTCCGAAGGCGATAGCCATCCCCTTCCTGTGAGGGTACTTCAACATCTGATGTAAAGTGGAAGAGACTGCCTTCACTTGGTGCAACCACGGCCGCCCCAAGAGTAGATTAAAGGTTGCGGGAACGTCCAAGACATGAAATTCAATGTTGTGTTGTCCCGGACCAACCTGAGTCTGAATTTTGACAGTCCCCATCACTTCCCTGCTAGTATTATCATATGACCTGATCACTTGAGTAGTCGGCACGAAGTCCGCAGGCTTCAACCCGATTACATACACTGTTCTGGCTGGGCAGACGTTGATGGCAGACCCGGTATTCACTTGTCTCTACACTCCACGGAGACATAGAGAGGTTTGTTATGATTTGTGCCCTTAGGCGGTAGTTCTTTGTCTGAAAAGGTTAATGCCGAGAAACCTCCTCCCGGAAAGACCAGCCCAACCAGCTGCTCTGGTGTTGTATCTATAGAGAGTTTGGCCTTGTCCATAGCAGATAGGACAGCCTATCTGTACTCGCTGACATAAGCGATCCCAGATGGAGATGTCTGCTTGTATCTTCTTCAATTGCTTGAGCACAGCTTCTTCTTCAATCTGTTTCTCCTTCTGTTTCTCAGTTTCTTTGTCTTTCCTAGATGCCTCAGGTTGGTCTAAGTGCTGGGGCTTGAAATATCGCCCACTTCTTGTCATAAGAGCGATCTCGTCAATATACCAGGTATCATCTGGTTGGTTACTTCCCTAATCCTCATCTGTGTGGGCAAGACATAAGTCATCGGCTTCCCACCACATCCCGTCGGCAGCTGACAAACACCTGTCCGGCTCCGGTATGATCGTGCTCGCAGCACCTTCAGTCCTCATGCCCGCAGCATTTCCTATTCCCGTGTACACAGCACTCTCGACCCCCACATGGGCCTTAGCTTTTCTGATTCTCTCGGAATCCTCAAATCTTTGTTGTTCCAACTACGTCAGTACATCTGGTGGTTCAATACTCCCTGCATTTACAATCCCCAAATTCTGAGCGAAATTCTTAGTGCCGGCGCTCTCCGGCGGTGGATTCTGACTCTCGGCCTTTCCGGCCACCACTGACACTCTTGCCCCTGCCAGGCCTTGTTCCGGTCGATATTTTACGATGTTTGGTTGATCATCTAACCATCCGGTAACTTCTGCCGACTCCTCATATTCGAACCAATTGATTGCTACATCCTCTGATTCTTGGTCATTGAAGAACTGGTGGTTGGCAAGGTCCTCTCCCACAGCTGTTAGATCATCCGTTCCTCGTTCAAAACTGTCCCCCTATATTACACATAATTCTGCTCTTTCTGGCGGCCCCACACTCAGCTCAGACCGGCCCACTGCTTGGATGTATTCACTCGGATCATAAGCTCCTTCAGCAAGATTCCCGGACTGTTCAATCTCAGACTCGGCAACTCTCTTTTCCTCTGAAATCTACCCTGTCCCATCTCTGGTGGTCACCACCACTGGCTTAGATTGGGTTGTGGAGATGTCCATCATACACAAGTCAGTGCAGACAAGAAGGATCACCTCCGGCTTAGGTAGGTGGGATGGGGTAATATAGATACTAGGATCGTAAGACACGACCCCAGTTTGGATGAAGTTGATTCTGTTGGGAGGAAGGGCTTGGTTATGTGATGTGAGAGGATTTGTCGTGACGTTGGGTTTTTCGGGAGGCGCGATCACCTGCTTGTCAATAAGATCCTGGATCTCATGACGCAATCTGAAACAACGGTCGGTGT
The DNA here is from genome assembly GCA_025200525.1 of Camellia lanceoleosa. Lineage (NCBI taxonomy): Eukaryota > Viridiplantae > Streptophyta > Magnoliopsida > Ericales > Theaceae > Camellia > Camellia lanceoleosa. Next base: position 17,795,125 of record CM045768.1, read on the forward strand.
CATGATTGTGCTGTTGGTGATACGCGCAGTATTTTGCCGGGTCATGAGAGGGAGGGAGTGGATTTGGTAGCGGCCTCGGCTCTAGGGGCGTCAAATGCTTCTTCCTGATCAATACCCCCAGAGCTTTGGACAGGGGCATATAGGGGGTTGAAAGTTCTTTGGCCTCTAGGTTGATATTTGGTGCTTTGGGTATTGCTTCCAGATGCGCCAGAGAAAGGTGTGGCTGTCGTGGGTCTTGGGGGAGGGGAAGTGGTGGTGACCATGCTCACCTCTGGCTTCGTCGATTCTTGCGCCACTCGAACTGCGTTATTACGCTTTGAAAGTCCTTCTGGGTTGCTCCTTATCCTGGTCAATCAGACCTTGTTTTATGGTATCCTCGATTTGTACCCCATCTCTTGTAAATCTGAGAAGGTGGGAAAGGGAAGTACGATCATCTTCTGCATCAATTTCGGTTGGAGATTGCGCACAATCATCCTGATTTGATCTTTGTCTGTAGGCCTCAAGGTCATCATCGATGCCTTTGCCCTCCAACGAGTTACAAAGTCTGAGAAAGTCTCCTTGGGTTCCTGCCTCGTTGTTTCGAGATCACGAGTTGTAATCTCGATTTGTGTATTGTACGAGTATTGTGCAACAAAGGCCTCAGCCATTTCATCCCAGCTTCTTTTGACCTCGTCTTCCAACTTCGCGTACCAGATGGTTGCCACACTCGACAAAGTTCGGCCAAACAGGGAAAGCTTTTGTGGTCGGGTTAGGCCCATTGGCCGCAGAATGTCTGAGAATAGTCGAAGATGAACCATGGGGTCCCCGGACCCATCGAAGCGGTCAATTTGTGGCATCTTGAACCTGTCTGGCAATGTTACGGCTACATCGGTGTACCCATCTTCGATGTCCGAAATGGCTTTTACCCCTTGTGATTTCTTGAAAAGCTTCTCAAGCTTGCTCAGTTTAGGGCTGTATGGTCGATTTCGAACTCAAAGGGAGGGTCCGGGTGGTTAGGTGTATGAGTCTTGGACAGTTGAGGTGGAAGCGGGGGCGGAGCTAGCCCCGTTGAAAGGTTTGTGTCCTCTTGGATATTCTGGACATTTGGCACGGTGTTCTGGGTGTTTGGCAGAGCATTCTGAACAGTAGAAGCCTGCTCGGGTAATGGGGGCCCTGGTGGAGGAGGAACCTGATGAGAAGCAGATGCCGCATTCTGCTGTTGCAGTCTAGTAATGAGCTCGGCCTGCTAGGCGATGACTATGGCCTGTTGCTTAGAAAATTCCGCTTGGCGGATGACATCCTCCTGCATCTGTCTCATGCTCTCTTGCATTTGACGCATCATTTCTTCTATCTCGGCCATATTCTGTTGGTCCAACTGACTGATCGGTAAGTGTATCTCTATGGCGGAAACAGGAATCCCAACCTGACTGTTTGCTGCTAAAGTAGCCCGCTGTCCCAGTAATCCCTGCTCTGACACACTGCGCTTCCTTGGCCTTCTTCTAACAACTGGGGGTAGGGAGTGGAACACTGGATGTCCGTCAACCAGATCCTCAGATCGATTGAGTCGGCGACCTCGTGTCCAAAGTGCTTGGGGAATATCTACTGGTTTGGAAGCAATGGTGCTACAACTGTCCTAGCAAAAGATAAATAAAGCGAAAAGGAAATAAATAACCAGATAAACGGACAGCCACTACTGCAAAAATATTTAAAGATCACACTTTGACAAAAAAAAAAAAAAAAGATCTCACTTTTATTGGAAGTGTGATAAAAAAAATTAGATTGATATTTTAATCACACTTTAATTGATTGAGTGTGATAATATTTATTTTTTATGTCACTTTTCAATTAAGTGTGATTATATATATATATATATATTTAATCACACCTTCTAATTAAAGTGTGATTATATATACACTACTACTTTTTAATCACACTTTTTAAACAAGTGTGATTATATATATATTGTTTAATCACACATTCTAATTAAAGTGTGATTATTTATATATTTTTTAATCACACCTTCTAATTAAAGTGTGATTATATATACACTACTACTTTTTAATCACACTTTTTAAACAAGTGTGATTAAATATATACTTTTTAATCACACATTCTAATTAAAGTGTGATTATTTATATATTTTTTAATCACACCTTCTAATTAAAGTGTGATTATATATACACTACTACTTTTTAATCACACTTTTTAAATAAGTGTGATTATATATATATTTTTAATCACACATTCTAATTAAAGTGTGATTATTTATATATTTTTTAATCACACTTTCTAATTAAAGTGTGATTATATATACACTACTACTTTTTAATCACACTTTTTAAATAAGTGTGATTATATATATATATATATATTTTTAATCACACATTCTAATTAAAGTGTGATTATTTATATATATTTTTTAATCACACATTCTAATTAAAGTGTGATTATATATATACTATTACTTTTTAATCACACTTTTTAACTAAGTGTGATTATTTATATATTTTTTAATCACACATTCTAATTAAAGTGTGATTATTTATACACTATTACTTTTTAATCACACTTTTTAACTAAGTGTGATTACATATATATATATATATATATATATATATTTAATCACACTTCCTAAATAGGTGTGATTGTATAAAATATTTCAAATTGATTTTTATATAAAATATACAATTCCCAAATTTTTAATCACACTTAATCTGATTGAGTGTGATAATATTTATTTTTTATGTCACTTTCTAATTAAGTGTGATTATATATATATATATATATATATAGGGTAAATTACACTGATATCTCCTAAGATTTATGTTTATTACAGTTCTCCCTTCACGTTTTGGAAATTACATCTCCCTCCCTGAGGTTTAAAGTTTCATTACAAATTCCTCCCTTAGCAATTTAATTTTTTTAAATACTAATTTTGCCCTTACTAGGTAAATTACATTGACACTCCTTATATTTTAGAAATTACAATCTCCTCCCTGGGGTTTAAAGTAGCATTACCAATTGTCCATTCGGTTAGTATTAGTTGGAAAAAAAATTCATTGAAAAAAAATTAATTGGAAAAAAAATTATTTGAAAAAAAATTAATTGAAAAAAAAAAAATTGTTAGTAAAATTTTTAAATTCTGTTTAAAAACCAATATAAACTTATTTTTTGCATTTACGTTTTTTTCTCAAATTTACAAACTGAGACAACTATTTATAAATCAAAAAAATTATCAAATAAGTTTTTATGACAATTTTTAATTTTTTTGTAAATATAAATTGAAAACTGAAAATGAAATAGTTACCAAACAGGTTTCAGATGGTAAAAACGTCGTAAAATTAACAAATAATTAAATAAGTTACCAACATAAAAAATGACTTATCAAAAATTTCTTAGTCTATGTATGGTTTGATTTTTAGAAAAAAAAAATAAAAATAAAAATTTAATTTGGTTAAGAAATAAAAAATAAAAAATAATTATCATTTTTATATAATTTTTATCTTTCAAGTGGTTAGAAATAATTTTTTACAAATTAAATTGAAACAGCCATACGTATGCATATAACCTGCCCAAAAGTTAAAATGATAATTATTTTTTACCCTTAAATGATAATTATTTTTTTGTTTTTATTTCTTAATCAAATTAATTTTTTATTTTTAATTTTTTTTTCTAGAAATCAAACCATATATGGCCTAAGAATCTTTTGATAAGCCATTTCTTACGTTGGTAACTTATTTAATTATTTGTTAATTTTACAACATTTTTATTATCTAAAGCCTGTTTGCTAAGGTGTCATTTGATAACACTTACGTTTTCAGTTTTCTGTTTATATTTACAAAAATTTTAAAAACTCAAATAAAAACTTGTTTGGTAAATTTTTGATTTATAAATCAGTGGTCTCAGTTTATAAATTTGGCCAAAAAATGTAAACTCAAAAAATGTGTTTCCGTTTTGAGTTTTGAGTTTTTTGTTTTTTTTTTACCACCCAACACTAGCCACCACCCGCCATCATTTTTCACTACCACCACCCACCACCCATCCCCCACCACTACCTGCCACCACCACTCACCACCCACCTACCACCCACCCGCCACCCGCCACTACCATCCACCGCCCGCCACCTAGCTGCTACTACCACTCAGCACCCATCTATCACCACCATCCACTACCCGCCACCACCAGCCACCCACCACCACCACCCACCTGCCACCCACCCGCCACCACCACCCACAACCCACCACCACCACCACTACCACCACCTACCACCCATCCACCACCCACCTACCACCACTACCCACCACTCACCACTACAACCACCCACTCGCTACCACCTGCCACCTTCACCCACCCACAACCACCACCACCCACTACCACCCGCCATCTGCCACCCACCTGCCACCACCACCCACCAACTGTCACCAACACCCACCTGCCAGCCACTATCACCCATCACCCACCACCCACTCGCCACCATCACCCACCTGCCATCTACCATTCACCGCCCGTCACCTACCCGCTACCACCACTCAGCACCCATTTACCACCACCCGCTACCACCAGCCACCTACCACCGCCACCCACCAGCCACCTGCCACCCACCCGCCACCACCACCTACCACCCACCCGTCACCCACTTGCCACCACCACCCACTACTTACCACCATCACCACCATCACTACCACCACCACTACCTACTCGCTACCACCTGCTACCGTCACCCACCTACCCACCACCCACTACCACCCATCATCTGCCACCCACCTGCTACCACCACCTACCACCCGCCACCTATCCGCCACCCACCACCCACCATCCACCACCTGCCACCACCAGCTACCCACCACCACCAGCCACTTACCACCACCACCACCACCCACTCGCTACCACCCGCCACCGTCACTTACCCACCCACCACCACCACTACCGCCACCATCACCACCACCGTCACCCACCCACCACCCACCACTACCCACCCACCACCACCCGTCATCCGCCACCCACCATCGCCAACCACCCGCCACTCGTTACCATCACCTACCCACCCACCACCACCAGCTACCCATAACCCACCGTCACCACTTTCCACCACCGTTTTCCACCGCCATGTGCCGCCATTTGCCACCACTTGCCATTTCTCACTCTTTTTTATATTTTTAATTTTTTAAAAACATTTTGTCAATTACCAAACGCGTTTGTAGTTTATGTTTTTCTAAAAATAAACAAAAAATAAACAAAAACCAGTTTATAAAATTTTTGTAAATATAAACTGAAAACGTAAACGTTACCAAACAGACCCTAACCACTTCATTTTCAGTTTCCAATTTATATTTACAAAAATTTTAAAAACTGTCATAAAAACTTGTTTGATAATTTTTTTGGTTTACAAATGATTGTCTCAATTTGTAAATTTGAGGAAAAAATGTAAATTCAAAAAATAAGTTTACGTTGATTTTTAAATAGAAATTTAAAAATTTTACTAGCAAATTTTTTTTTTTCAATTAATTTTTTTTCCAATTAATTTTTTTGGGGTAAATTACACTAATCCCCCATGAGATTTATGTTTATTACAGTTTCTCCCTCACCTTTTGGAAATTACATTTCCCCCTAACGTTTAAAGTTTCATAATATTACAGATTTTCCCCTTTAGCAATTTAATTTTTTTAAATACTAATTTCGCCCTCACAAGGTAAATTACATTGACACCCCTCACATTTTAGAAATTACAATCCCCTCCCTAAGGTTTAAAGTAGCATTACCAATTGCCCCCTTGGTAAGTATCAGTTGGAAAAAAAATTCATTGAAAAAAATATATTTATTTATATTATAATGTCTTTTTATTATATATTTATATATATTTGTATTTATATTAAATAAATTATACGTTTATATACATTATATATTTATATACATTTTACATTGATACATTATACATTGAAATATATATTTAATGTATATATTTATATACATTACACATTGATACATTATATCTAGACAATTATATATTTATATATATATTATACATTGAAAAAATCAAAACATCTAGAAAATATTAAATAATAATACAAATTAGTGAATATTATTTTTTATTGCCTAAATTAGTGAACATTATTTTTATTGCCGTGAACATTATTTTTTTATTGCCTTTATATGTTTTGATCAAGCCAGTTCAACAGATCAAAGCATCTAGAACTTCTCACTCTGCTCCTCCACGGCTCTTCCTTTCGCTCTCCCTCTCCCTTTCATTCTCACTCTTTCTCCTCCATGGCCGAAATCAAACACATCACAAACCAAACCAAACCAAACCAAAGAAAACAGAGCACAAGATCGGAACCCGATCTCCCCTTCTCCTTCATGATCGGTCGGATCAGAGAGAGAGCGAGCTTCGGATCAGAGTGAAGATCTGAGTGAAGATCAGAGCTTCGGATCAGAGTGAAGATCTGTGTGAAGATCAGAGCTTCGGATAAACTTCAGTGCTAGGTAAAAGAGTAATATGATGACTCATGAGTTTTACTTTTTATTCCAAATGTGAATGGAAGAGCCTCCATGGTGCCTGTATTCCACACCACCAATTTTGACTCAAGTATCTCGATTGGTGATTGTTGAATTGCCAAGTTATTTCCATATTCATGAGATGAATGCACTTTTTTTTTCTTTTTTTTTTTAAACCCTAATGGATTTTTATTTTTCACCAATTCATCTTGGATTTTGTGCTTTATTCCATTAGTTTTTTTTATGAACAACCCTCAAGTTCAGGTTTTTTTCAAATGGAAACATTTTTGAAATAAACAATGGCTTATTTGACTTGGTTTCATTCTTAATCATTGTTAGCTTAAGTTGGAGGTTTCATTCTTAATCATTGAAACTTGGAGGTTTCTTGATGGTGTCCCTTTCTCTCCTGTTGACAAACATGGTTAAGTTATATATGAACATTTAAGAGAGCCGGTTGATGCAGTTTGGGTCCTCAGATGGGAAGTAGTTGGTGGTAGGCCCTCTACAAAGAGATAGGACGACGTTTCTGAATGTGGATGAATTTTTGGTTATAATTGTAGAGACCAAGCAAATACTTAGTTTAAGCTGCCCAAAAGCTCATGGTTCCTGCCCTTGGAAGACCTTTTGTTGTCTTCAATCACTATGTATGTCCATTATTCTAATTTATAATTCTATGGTTACAAACCCAATATTTGATAAAATTGATGTATAGGCTATCAATAATTAATATTATTTGATTTGGAGGATATTGATAGCAAAATAAGAGGAATGTCATATTTTTCATTTTATAGCAGCATAGACAAGAGGAATGTCAAATCATAGGCAGCATTTTGGATTAGAATTTGATATAAATTTAGATCTATACTTATTATGTAATTTTGAATTCTTGCTTTCAAGTTTGTATGCATTCTTTTGGTATATTGAGTTTATGACTATTTCATTAAAAGTGCTTTACATGCTTTGGTCAATGTATTTTCTTATTATACTTGGTATTATCCTAGAAGTCACCTGAGAGATTATCAGACACCGGGACATGGTGATTTCCTAAAAATTAAGATACGAACACGACAGGGATATGACAATTTTATATATATAATTTTTGCTATTTTTTTGAATATTGCACCCACAAATAACCAAAAAAATGAAACATTAACAAAAATTCAACATGAAAAAACAACTCAAATTATAAACTTTAATGAATTTAAAGGGTATTCGAAAATATTTTTTATTAATTATAAACTATTACATCATAGTTATTTGCCTTTATCAACATTAGAAATTGTGGGTCTGCTTCTAGCACAAGTAGAAAACTTTCCTATAATCATTACAAGTTATAAAAATAACAATTTCAACAATCAAACATTGATTTAGATAAGGGAAAAAATGCCACTGGTATTGTTTACGGAGAATACTACAAAGTGATGATTAACATAGACAAGATGGCTTGCATCATCCTTCTCTTTTGTTGATGTTTACGGAGAATACTACTCTGCATCTAAGGCTAATAATCTGACTATTTGTTAATCATTGGGATATATTATCGCGTGTATATCATTGTGCTAATCACGACCATTGTCATTTCTCGGTTGGTTTTTGGTTGATCTGCTGCCGCTAATCTGTTGATCTGCGTGTGCTAATTTGTTGAGTCTTTTTATATGTCATTGTGCTAATCTGTTACTCTGTATCCATGCCTCTATTTTGCATCTATTTTGATTTGACTGTTTGTTTTCTTGCTGTATCTGTAAGTGGCTGTCTCTATTGGTTTCTCACCAACAGGGTATTGGATTGGTGCTTCCATGTGATGGCTTGCATCATCTTTCTCTTTTGTTAATGTTTCTCTCTTCCTGTAAGGTTTCCATCATCAATAAAGGGATCTTTGATGTTGATCAAAAAACATAGACAAGATGTTTACATAGTCGTGATTATAAATTTATAATGACACTTTTTACAACATATAGAAGATAATATCTTGGAGTGTGTCCAAAGGCAGGACACACATGTTAATTACCTATCCCCGACATGTCAAGGAGGAAAAAAGATAATTAAAAAATGAGGCATGCCACGTGGTGTGTTTGGTATTCATCCCGGTGTGTCAGAGGTGAGTCAATGTTCGACATGTGTTGGACACAGAAACAACAACTAAGTTGAAGTGTCCATGCTTCATAGATGTGCCTTAGATTTTTTGAATAGATGTGGAATCAATTAAACTAATTTATTTGTTACCTGCCATTTTGAATAGATGTGGAATCAATTAAACTAATTTAGATTGGCTTCTCCAGATAAAAAAATTACAGAACCATAATAGAAATCATGATTTCACTTAAAATGTGTGATTAAAAATGACCCCTTTTAATCACACTCCCAAAGATCACACTTTAATAAAACTAAAAAGGTGTGATTAAATAACAAAGATCACACAAAAAAAGTGTGATCTTTATCTGTTTTTGTAGTAGTGACGGTTCGATCTCCAAACATCACAATCCTTTGATCACTTTTTTCTCTTCATGTTGCTCTCTATCTCTATCCCTAATTCTCTTTTATATGCATATCTAATGTATTTATACCTATTTTTGTAGTTCAATATCGCCAATCCGACCACTGGCTGCCAGAAGAAGCTTAAAATCGACGATGATCAGAAGCTGTGAGTTTATACCTGTTTTCACTAATTTGTGCTAATTTTGTTGGATTTTTGAGGCTGCAATTGATCTCATCCACACTCACCGCAGCCCCTTCATTAGAGAGCATGGGTGGAATGAGTGCTCTAACTGCAGTTGACGTTCCTACACTGCTTGGAACTGGTCCCTTTTCACTTGTGGGTTGTACGTGATTTCGTAAACTATATTTCTTCACTCTTATTTTTGTTCTTAAAAGGATTGTTCTGCCAATTAATTTCATGATCATGTGTGCCTTCAAAACATGGACAAATGGAACCCTGGATTGCTACTAGTTCTGTATCTGTTGTAAACTTTTTATATATATTATTGATCGGCTTTGTAAACTTGGTGTATTATCTGGATAGTGAACAATAAAAATAAAAATCTCTGTTTGACACCACTTAGAATAAGCTTTAGGAAAAGGTGCATAATTCAAGTCTCAGTTGGGAAATAATACTAGTTGTAAAAGTAAGTGTGGATGATTTACCTGGAAGATAGTAGTCTGATTGGCAACTCGTATAACATCTCGCATTCTTACACAGATTTTATCAACATGAGAGTATGTTTTTAATGTCCAATTTTCTCTAAACTTTGGAGTGTATACTTTTAATTATATGCTCATAATTACTTATTACCTATAAATAAAAAAAAGATTCACGATTATAGAGATAGTGTTGCATTCATCACCATTGGATTGCCTTGTTCTGCGTAGAGTAATAAACGTAGTTTAGTAGTGTCCCAGGGGGGGATTTCGTCATAGAATCGCTTTTGCACATATATGGAGCTCATAACGGCCATAATGTAGTTGTGGAAATCTCATGCAAATGTATAGCTTTGGATAAGCTTTGTTTGCTCTTTTCTTATTAGTATTGTTATTATATGATGCAGCTGACAGGAATGAAGAAAACAAGCAAGTCAATCCTGTGCCTGCATACTTGCGTTGGCCTCTGAAAAGAACGAAAGACTTTTCTAACTTTTCTTTTTATTCAATGAATCACATATACACTGTACAAGATATTATATAGGAAAATATCTGACTAACTCGGTAAATAACTAACCAACTCAGTAACTAATGCAGTAACTAACTCAGCTAACAAACACTCTAACCATCTAACAAACATTACAACTGTAGCTATGTTTGTTACAGATATTTTCTGAAGAGCATTTAGGAAAACAGAACTGTGATGAACAAGATATCAATGCTGACTTCTTCTGCAGTGATGGCTCTGCTTCTAGCTGTGAATCTATGGTTGTTGCAGCTGGGTATGTATGTATCTTAGCAGCCTCACATGCAGTCGATCAAAAGTGGACTAAGTTTGAGAGAAATCGGAGGTGGTTTTCCAAAACACCATCGTGCTCCATCTCTTCACTTTGCTTGTTACACTGTTGCTAAACCCTTAACAATTGTGCAAAAGATGCAAAACATAAAGAGACTAAGGGGACATAGGGATGCTGTTTATTATGGTAATCTTCTTATCCTTAACTATATTTAACTAGTGTGGTTTTGGGAATTCCGTTCATTCAAATGGTAGAGTTATTCTTAGGTGGTTCTTTGGTGGCAGTAGTTGTAAAAAAATCATATATATTAGCTTCTAATTATTTTTTTGGATAACAATTTTAGTATTATTATTATTTAAAATTTTTGCTGTTTGTTGCTCCCTATTCTTCTGCTAATCAGTATGTGTACTGAGAAACAAATTAATGTTTATCTATCTATCCCACCATGCCTTTTGGCTTTTACCGATCAAAAAAAAAAAAAAAAAACACATGCACACACACAAAGTAGACATGTTAATAAAATTTGCTCTTTTTTAATTAGTTAAATAGGACTGTTTTACGAAATTGTCCCAACCACATCTCAGATATTGGCTTTTAGAGCACAACATTAATAGTTTATATATTGCCATATTTAGTTTGTTTGGATGGAACCCCATTTTCATTCCTTGTGTTACTTGTCTACTCTTCTTAATTTTACTGAAAGGGTGACATTACTGATTTGGCTGTAAGTTCAAACAATGCTTTGGTGGCATCTGCTTCAAATGACTACAGCATTCGAGTTGTAAGGGTTCTTTCCATTTACACTTAAAATATAAATCCATCATACTATTTATCCCTTGGTGACCTAATAGTTTTTTCTTGTGTATTACAAAGGCGCTTCCTGATGGATTTCCTATTTCAGCTTTTATGGACATATAGGAGTCATATCGCCATTGCATTTAGTCCCCGGCCTAGCTCTATGTACCAGCTGTTATCGTATGTTACATCCCATACTTCTAAATGCATGTTCTATTCCCTATAGTCCCTCAATTGATCTAATGGCTTTATTCTTAATATGTCATTTGATAGTTGTGTTGTTCTTCTACTAGCACCCAGAAATTTTATCATAAGCTAAGAAGCACATGTGAAGTAAGAAATTCTTCCATGTAAAGTATTTATATAAACCAAACCAAACCAAACTAAGTCTTAGGTCACATCATATCTTTTTTGTCCTTAGCAGTACCTTGTTGAAATAGAAACAAATGTTAGCTATATACTTATATATATATAGAGGCAACACCCAATTTGGTGTTCATGAAGTTTTGTGGACTTTTATTTTCCAAAAGTAAAAGCTGACTTTCCACTTACAAATAGTTACAACTACTTTATATATATATATATATATTATATTTTGTTAATTTGGCACACAGTGTGCGCCTCACCTTCTAGTACGATGAAATGTAGTACTGCTACAGGTTGTTGAGATTTTAAGTTGAACACAAGTGATACTGGCATATTGAATGCAATTTGAGTAAACTAGTTTCAGAATTGAGGAAAAAATTAAATTATTATTTTTTGCTTAATATGCTTTGCAAGATAAACTCTTTGAGAGCAGAATTTTATTGTTGATTTTCATAAAGGCTCGACAACTAAATGATGAAGTTACTTGATGGGCCAAAAGAATCTGTATATGTGCTCTATTTGTGTTCATACTTTAGAACATTTGGTAATTTCTTACTTCGTATGTTTTAATATGCAGAGTATTTGAGGTCAATGGAAAAATAAACATCATTTTGCGATTTGATTGAATATGTTCTAGAAGTTGTTAAGTTGTGTCATGGGTGGATGTATCTTGAGGGCTATTGTTGGTCTAAGTGGTTGGCTTCCTGGTTCAAGGTATGAATTCAATATTCCTTAGATGGTGAATAGAATGCTTATTCCTTAGCTTAGAGAAAGGATGTATTTTTGTTGGAATGGCAATCCCCACTTATGTAAAGCGAAAGGGAATGCAAAGCTGGAATGGACATTCCATTCTAACCCATTCCATAATACAAACGAGCTTCAAGGCTGTGTTTGGTTGGAGGATTTGATGAGGAAAATAGAAACGGAAAGAGAAATAAAAAGAAAAGTAGAAAGAATTGATATGACTCGAATTCCAAACTAGGTTTGGTTGAGTTGAGAAATGGAGAAAAAAAAAAGTGTGAACTCAAATGATAAAAAATGGGATTCCATTTTCCCCCCTCCCCCCCTCCCAAAAAAAAAATGGAGTAAATTCTTGAGTTTTTATTTATTTATTTATGGGTACCTAGAATTATGGTTCAACAGTAATAATAATATACATTCACAAAAAGATCGTACACAAGCTGTATTGAGATTTATCATTTTTAAATATTGTGCTCATTAGTAACCTAATTACAATGTCATTGACACTGAACTGCTATGGCATTAAGATCAAACATAAATGATTAATGTTTCTATTTTGGTTTTGCTGAATTAACTTTTTAGTTTATTCATATGCATCAGTGGTTTCTGGATTAACTTGTGTTTTTATTTTTCAGGTCAAAATTTTTTTGGAGAGATGCAAAATATGGTCCAAGAATTAAAGAACTTAGTTTTTTAAGTTTTTTCATTTTTTAATATATGTAAGCACAGTTAATTTTTTATTATTTAATTTCTTTGTATATACTTTTGAATATTTAATTTTCATTTATGAAATATATGACGTTATTCTATTCAATATGTGGTTATGATTCAAAATATAGTATATAGTGTGTATTACATTCTTCAAATGTGCATACAAAAATAATATTAATTATTTTTTAAATATGTTGAACCCTTTTTTATTACAGATTTTATTAGTTATTAATCACACTTAAAAGGTGTGATCTAAATATTATTAATCACACTTAAAAAGTGTGATTAAAAATGACATTTTTTAATCACATTTCCAAAGATCACACTTAAAAGGTGTGATTTAAATGTTATTAATCACACTTAAAAAGTGTGATTAAAAATGATCATTTTTAATCACACTTCCAAAGATCACACTTAAAAGGTGTGATCTAAATATTATCAATCACACTTAAAAGGTGTGATCTAAATATTTTTAATCACACTTAAAAGGTGTGATCTAAATCTTATCAATCACACTTAAAAGGTGTGATTAAAAGGGGTATCAATCACACTTAAAAGGTGTGATCTAAATATTTTTAATCACACTTAAAAGTGTAATCTAAATCTTGTCAATCACACTTAAAAGGTGTGATTAAAAATGACCCCTTTTAATCACACTCCCAAAGATCACACTTTAATAAAACTAAAAAGGTGTGATTAAATAACAAACATCACACAAAAAAAGTGTGATCTTTATCTGTTTTTGTAGTAGTGAGCATAACAGCTTAAATTAAATACACAACACACGGCTGGGCATAACAACACATGGCTGGTAAGTTGAATACACACTGTCGTCAAACACTGATCAATATCCTTGAATCACTGTCCCCAAAACTGAATCGGATACCCGCAGATAACTGATTCTCAAATACTGACTGATGCCCGCAAGCCTAATGCCCAAACTCATAAACTGATGCATGCATTCCTGTAGAGACGCACTCTAAAAGCACATAACAGATAAGTGAGAGCCAAAACACCCCTATGTTGGGATAAGGTTTCCCTGTCCTATTTTGTCAGGAACTAGGGTTTCACTACGCACGCAGCGGTTTCAAACAACCTATAAACGAGTAAGCAACCTGTCCTAGTTTGGAATGGTCACTATGGATCCGAATATGCACTAGGTCGAATGGTCGAAAAGGGTGCTCCGATAAAACCGGGGTTTGTGTTCCCATACTGGCAGAGCCTACATCCGGTCAGCCTTATGGTCATGCCTTGACAAGACAAGCCTCCGGCAAACCGTTCAGGAATAGTAGATGGCAAACACGGTGTCCTAGGCACACCAATGCAAATGCAATGCAAAGAAACACACAAGTGTAGTCAAAGCGAGATATCATGAATTCGAGTCAAGTTCTCTAAATCCCCAGCAGAGTCGCCAAAAACTGTAGACGTCTCCGAACGCCCCGGGAGGGTTAAGTCCCGTTCCGTTCATATTGGGGTCACTACAGTTCAAGGACTCAAATGTCACGGTTCTTAATCTTGAACCAAAGAGTCCAAATTCGGCAAATCGATTTTGAAAACAGATTTTTTTGAAAAGAAGTGCCAAACATGGACTGCTTTGCCAGATACAGAGTCGCCACCTAAATGTTTTTTTAATGGGAAATTTAGGAAACCCTGACTCGGTGCCAAAGGCCACGTGTCCGTCATCACCAAAGTTGCCTCGGCTCGGGAACTTGGGTACGATTAGGGAAGGTCACCTCGTGAGTACCCCCGCTCGCCCGGTCAAAAACCGGTCTCTACTAACCATGATATCTGATTTTGAAAACATTATGCGTTCTTATTCCGGTTATTAGCCTAGATTTACTATGTGATGCGCACAGCATACAAGTATAGACTGGATCGCCTGAATTGGAACAAAACATTTCATGCTTGTTTGTTTGAAAATGGTTTGATAGTGCTACTCGCAAGTAGGCTAAGACGTGGATTTGCCACCCTCGGGTGGGCTTAAGAAAACATGATTTTGCCACTATCTAGTGGGCTTTAAAACAAACATTTGATGAATTGTTCCAATCCAAGTAACCCAACCTCCACTCACAGGCATTCAAGCAGTTATATCACATAAGCACATAGCCTCATGGTAAGCATGCTATTCATGGCAGTCACTCACACGCATGCAAGGATGCTAAAGCATAAAACTCATTGAGTACTCCAAGCCAAAACAGAAGCTTATTAGAAATCATGCATGATCCTAGATATACAGAATTGCCTAATGCAACACATGCAAAAATGCAAACTATAGCAGGCTCAGCTATTCTAAACATGGCATATGGAATGCTACAACTAACATGTATTCAACTTGAAATTGAAATACAAATGCAGTTAGTATGATGCGCCGAGCCCGGTGCATGCAAAATAGATGAATGAATGCAAACATGCTATCATACTGTATGCTAATTGAAATATGCCCTAATCTAACCATCATAAGCAGGTAAATAAAAGGGAAGAAAGATGTGGGGTTGGAAGACATACATCACACTCACGCACACTTATTACAATTATGCCCTCGCACAGAGGGTTCGAATAAATATACAGTCCTGAATAAAAGAATAGTACAGTCCAAATAATACAGTCCAAATAATGTACAAATTCCTAATTAATTAACAAATTAACTAAGAAAGCTGTAAAACTGGTATGCAAGCCATTGACTGCCTTGATTCCGTTCCGGATGATGAATGATGCATGTTCGGGTTGCCTTTGTGTGGAAATCCATGACGATGCCCTAATTAGCCTCTGTTTGCACCTATTCTTGAAATGCGTGCCAAGCTCCGAAAATTTGCTGATTCTTCATTTTGATGTAACATAGAGCAGGAAAGGGGCATGGCAATGTATTTTCACAAATGTATGCATGCCTCGATCCTCGTGCCACCAATCACGCATATCGATGCATGATGGCCGAGGAGTCGAATTGCACAACTCAATATGAAATGAATGCATATGAAAATACAACAAAACCTAACTCCATCATGGATGATCTGGAGTGTCGGTGACTGGGGAATTGAGACACGTTATTACTCGAGTACAACGTGCCTGCTTCCGTGCAAGACTAACTCCTATCCCGAACACGATGCAATATGCATGATATGCATGAAATGCAACTAAGATACAACCTAACATGCAAAAGGCTATGAAATGGCATACACAATGCACGAGAAAACATGGCATACACAATGCGCTAATATACGGCCTAGCATACGCAATGCTATGGAATGAAATGGCATGCACAATGCAATATGGGCTTACACCAACACAAGTGGACCTCAGCCACACTCTAACACGACATGGCAAAACACACAAAATGGCATACTATCATGCAAAAATCAGAGGTAAAATGAGATGAAAAACAGCCCCGAAACCCGGTAAAATGAAACCCGATGCATGAAACGAGTCCCGAAACACGGGTTTTAGCGCATGAAATGGCCTATAACTATACAATGCATACATAATTTGAATATGAAATGAAAAGACAGAAGCAAGGAAGCCCCGAGACAAGAATTTTTACAGTTTAGAGTGAGGCCAAACAGTGGGCACAAGTGGGACTAAATTAGCATGCAAAATGGCTCCGCAAGGGAGGTAATGAAGCAAGTCACAAATGCTGGCCCCAAACAGGAAAGGGGCCTTCTAAAACACTGAGTAGGGACTAAAAATATGACTGTTTTCAGTTTATGGAAAGCCCCAAAAAAAGATGCAAGTATGCTCAAAATGCTATGCAAAAATGAGGCCAAAAGAGGATTAAACACAAAGTATACAAAATATGCATCAAACAGCCAAAGACCCTAATGAGACATGAAGAGGGGGTCAAAATAAGCCTCTTTTCAGTTCGGACCAAGGTCCAAAAACAGAAGCTCAATAAGCTAATGAATCATGCAAAAATGGGGACCAAAGAGGGGTTCAATGGAAAGTGGTACATGGAGGTGCCAAACAGTGGTGAGCCCTTCTTCAATGTTGAAGAAGGGCTCAAAATAATCTCAGTTACAGTTTATATCATGCCTCAAATCAGATTACACATGGGCCAAAAATACTATGCAAGATAATGGCATACAAAGGGATATTGAAGCAAGTGCAAGATGGGGGTCCCAAACAGGGTAAGACCCTTAATGAAACAGAAAAATGAGCTCAAAAAAATGACATTTACAGTTTTGGTCGGAGCTCAAAACAGCAAGCAAAAGGGGCTAAGAAAACTTGCAAAAATGAGCTAGAAAGAGAGAGAAATCAACTCACCCTTGAAGACCAATCCTTTGCTGCCTCTTGGACCAAGAAAAGCTGCCTCCTAGCCTCTGAGAAGACCTCCAAGCTTCTGGAATGGAAGTGGTAGTGTGGTGCTAGGTGGTGATGAAGAAAAGGGTATAGGACTTGGTGTTTTGAAGCTTGAATGGAAAGAAGGAGAGGAGATATGCATACAAGGCTCAAAGGGATTTTTTTTCAACCCTTGGACCAATGCTGGAGGCTAGTTATATGGACCAAAGAGGGAGAGAAAAGGAGGGAAAAATAGGGGGGAAAACAAGCCAAGTTTCCCCCCAAAAGTTGTTCCCCCGGATACAGATTTTTTGGGGGAAAAAAGTATACAACTGTAATGTACTCACCCTGAGGAGCAAGGCCAGCCAAGTATTGGAGCTGCAGATGGCCGGCCGGCCAGGGGTCAAAAAGGCCAAGTTGAATTAGTGGCCGGCCACCACCAATTGATGTCTTCCCAGGTGCCCTCAACACAACCCTGTGGTCCAAAATTGGCAACTGTGAACCAGGAGAGAGAACAACCCACTTTTCAAAGGGGTTCAAAAGGGTCAAATGGAATTACTGGCCGGCCATGTGATATTTGTGTCCTCCCAGGTGTGTACAACACAAATATGTGGTTTGGAGCTGAAGAAAGTGGCCTTAGGGTGGTCAACATTAGCTTTGGAGTGAGAAAAATGGGCATCGGAGGGTGATGAAGGAATATAACTGGTCGCTGAAACAATTACTGGCCTCCCACCCTTCTATGACCTTCCTGGTGATGAAACAAAGGTCCTTGCCAAAAATGAACAAAAACTGATGCAAAATTAAGGTTCGGGGGCCGAAACGCGCAGTCCGAGGCCCCGAAAACCGACTGTTAAGCATCGGGAGTGGTGTTCGACCATGAAGTGGATCTCTCAGACCACAGTGTCCCTCAAAATGGGGTAAATAAGATGCATGCCAGAAACCGGAGCAAACGGAGGTAGTTAGGCGATCTGAGCGAGGCACTGCGGCTGTGGCTCCGAAAACCAGGAACCGGGCTCCGAAATGGGCAAAATGGCCTACGGCCACAAAATGTAGCCCACGGCCACCGAGAGATGGTCTACGAGACCTCTTCCTCCCTTTGGGAAGAGAAATAGAGAAAATCGAGTTTGGTTCGCAAACCGAGGCAAGGCACAGAAAAGCCCGGAAGTTCAGAGGCAAGGCTCACGGCCGAGACTCTGAAACCTCTAGACGAGCACGATATGCAACATCACCAAGCGCTCAATCGATGACGTCTGAGTCTTAAGGTTGGTCAAAAATGGGGTGTCTACAGCAAGCTTGGGGCAGACAGAGCTGTTCTCGAGCACCGTGCATGTGCATACATGCAATTCTTGCGCATCCTCGCTTATATTATGATAATTGTAATTAATTAATTTAATATTATTTATTGGAATTAATCTCATCATTAACGTCTTGTAATTATTATTGTCCCATTTATAATTGTTGTAGTTACTTAGCTTAGAGAGTTAGTTTATTTATCTTGGTTATCCATATTGTAATAATCTTGGTTATTCGTTGTAATAGCATAGATAGCATAATTAGCTAGTTAATTAGCTTAGCCTATTTTATTTATTCGTTCGGTTTTGTAATAGTTAGTTTAATTCAGACTTTCGGACATTGATTTGCACCCTCTTGCGTAAGGGATCAAATGTTGTAATAATGTGTATGTCTTCCAACCCTATGTCTTTCTACCTTTTATTTATTCGCTTACGATGGTTAGTATAGGGCATCATGTTTCTTTAGCATACTCCATGTTTCGCATCCATTTGTCTTGCATGCATATAAGGTTTGGCTCATCATGCTAACCCGATATTAATGTCCAAATTCATTTCTCGAATCCATGCTCTCTCGCATGTCTTGAATGAAATCATGTACCATGCTCATAGCCGACCCCATAAAATACATAATTTGTGTGTTGCATTAGCCATAATTGCATAAGTTAGGAACATGCATCTTTTGCTAACTCGTTCACCTTGTTGGCTTGGAGTACTAGGTGAGCTTTTATTGCTTTAGCATCTTGCATCGAGTGTTTGTGTTGCCATGTCAAAAGCATGAATTCCATGAGGCTAATTGCTTAAATGATATATAAATTGTTTGAATGCCTATGGATGAAAGCTAGGTGCCTGAATTGGGATGATTTGATTAAATGTTCCATTTTAAGCCCACTTTTTCAAGTGGCATGTTTACAAACTCTTTTCAAAACAAAACATAAGATCAAGTGTTCCAATTCTTGCAAACTAGTCTATACTTGTATGCAACACATAGTAATGAAATGCTAGTTTAATAAAGCAGAATAAGAGCATATAATGCAAATAAGAAACACATCATGATTAGTAGAGGTTGATCTTTGATCGGACGAGTGGGGTGCTCAATTCATGACCTTCCCCTCTCGTACCTAAGTTCCCGAGCCGAGACGCTTTGGTGATGACGGACTAATGGCCTTTGGCACAAGTCTCGGGTTTCCTAAATTTTTCAAAAATATTTAGGGGATGACTCTGAAATCTAGCAGAGCAGTTAATTTTTGGCATTTGATTCAAATATCGATTTTCCAAAAAGAATTGCCAGATTTGGACTCTTTTTGGTTTTCACTATTTCGCATTGCACTTGTGAAATCAAATTCAGAACCACAAGTGGAGTCCGAACTATAGGGTTATTCTCCTTCCGAAAGGAGCACGGAAAGTCGAGCTACATTTTTTGGCGACTCTGCTGGGGATTTTAGAGAACTTGACTTGAAACTCATGATGTGACCTTTTATTTACACTTATATGTTTTTTTTGCATTTATATTTGCATTGGTGCGCTTAAAGTCATTTTGTTTGCCGACTGCTATTCTTAGACGATTTGCCGGAGGCTCGACCGAAAGGGTTGCCAAAAGGCTGAGCAGTCATGGGTTCTGCCATGTTAGGAACACAACCTTTGGATCTGGGCTACCGTTTGATCCTTCTTTCACTTCTCAGTGTTAGGTGTGAGAGGTATATTAGATAATCTTGCCAAGGTATCCTTTTGACCATTCGACCTAGTTGCATATAGTGAAACTATAGTGACTATTCTAATTTAAGACAGGATGCCACCTATTCATAGGATGTTGTGAAACTCGTTGTTTGAATTAGTACAACCTAGATCATGCCAAAAATCTAGGACAGGGTAACCCTACCCCCCTCATAGGGGTGTTTTGGTTCTTTTTACTCGATGCATGCTTTTACAGTAAGACTGTACATGATGGCTTATATCAGTAAGGTTTAAAAACAGAGTTCAGTGGGGATTACAGTTCAACTATGTATCTTGAATGTTGTGAATTGAGGCCAAAGTGCTGTCTGATTTTGATTTTGTTTTTCTTTCTTTCTTTTTGTTAGGTAGTTTACCAAGCTTCAGAAAGACCCGATATTTTCCAAGTTGTGTGGACTTGTTTTGGCAGGCTGTGCAAAGCTTGAGACCTTGTTGATGGTTAGCTCGTGCTAGTCTCGCTTCCTCCAGTCACTCGATGGAGAAGGAATAGACAATCAGTAGATTCAGTACAAAGCACTTCATGAACACCTACCCGTTCTCAATCGATCCATTCACCAGCATCTAGTTCACCTAGGTTAGCAATGGCACAAAACACAACACCAAACGCAGAGAAATTCGCTACCATGATGATTGCTGTCCAAAGAACTATGGATACTGTAAACCAAAGAATGGCTGCACAAGATGAAGCCATTCCTGATCTGCGACATACATCTGGGGCATTAGCGTCAACTGTGCATCCAATCAGTACTATTCAGCCAAACTCGGATCTACCCCCGCCAGCAGAAAATCTACCAGTCCCAGATCCTCAAGACATATTTTCCCTAGCTCCAGTTTATCGTCCTTCGGTTCCACCTCCTCCAGGGATTTTTCTTTTCGATATCAGTGAAATTGATCTAGCCTTGGTCAAAATCGCTAGATTGGAGAAAGCATTGAAGAAATCTCAAGGCTTCAACTCTATTCCTGATATCGAAGATAGGTACACTGAGGCTTCGATTAGATTACCAAAGAAATTTAAGATACCCCACATCGACAGATTCGATGGGAGTGGAGATCCAATTGTGCATGTCCGATTGTTTTTGGATGTATTAAGGCCCATGGGTTTGTCTCGGGCGCAGAAGCTTTCGTTGTTTGGAAGGACCTTGTCTGATGTGGTGGCTATCTAGTACGCTAAGTTGGAGGACTTTACAAAACGAAATTGAGATGAGCTATCTAAGGCATTTGTCACTCAGTACTCATATAACAATCAAATAGAAGTAACCATTAGTGAGCTGGAGGCTACTACCAAGAACCCCAAAGAATTATTCATTGATTTTGTCGTCCAGTAGAGAGCCAAAGCAGCCCGAATGACAAATAGACCTGTCGAGAGAGAATAAGTCAGTCTAGTGGTCCAAAACCTCGAGCCAGACATGTTGCGCTGAATGATAGTGGCACCGTTGTCCATATTCGCTTCCTTACATGAGCTGGAGGTCCAGATCGAGAGTGCATTCAAAAAGGGTATCATCCACAGAACAAGCAAACCCGTAAGAAGGCCGTTTTCTCGGAATACCAATGCTAGTAGTAGCACTATTCCGCAGCCTGTAGATGTTAGCAATGTCGTCACAATTGCCAAAATGGATGATCCTTTTACTAATGCCACAACCTCATAACCTTCACAAAATACTGGTCCACCTTGAAACCGTAGAGCCATTACTTCCCTCCATATAAGCCTAACTCAAGCCCTCAAGTTATTGATATGAAAGGGGTATCTCAAGCCTCTCGATCTTCGTCCACTCCCAGACCCATTACCACCCAAACACAACCCTACCCAGTACTATATCTTCCATCAACAACATGGCCATCCCACAGACATGTGCTACCGCCTACGTCATGAGATTCAGCATCTCATTGACAACAAAGTCATCGCCCCACCGCAAAACCAAACGTAAAAACCAACCCACTTCCTACACATAACCAAGTCCCCCTGCCTAGAAACATTAACCATATCTATACACTACCACCCACCTTCAACCCCAGCATATACATTACCTTATCTCACCTATCAAAATCGAAGATGGTAATTCCAGAAAGCACAGACATGTGTATGATGGATCTAATACCACAAACCCAATCTGAACCTGAGGCAGTAGAAATGGAGAAAGAGAAGAATGCACTAAAGACAGGGTTGTCTGATACCCGTGTCATAGATAAGGGGGACTCGCTTGCGGAGGAGTGTGATCCCAGCTTATACATTGTCGCCATCGATCAGCCAAAGCCAGTGGTCATATTGCCAGACTTTCTTAACATCAATGTTATCGAGGAAGACTAAATGGCACAGAATCAGAATAAGTGGCATGAGCAAGGCCTGCATGACTTAGCAAACCTAGAAGAGGATCTGGCAGAATTAGAAGAGGATCTGGAGGATCTTTACTTCTTTGAGGACGAAGACACAAGCTGTGTACAGATAGGATGGTGAGACCCGAGCCAACCAGAAATTAGCAATGGATGGTTGAGTGAGGAAGAGTGCGATGTGGAGGAACAAATAGAAGAGACTGGGGGAGAAGAGAAAATTACTGTTAAGGGTAAGGGTAAGGCTGAGGCTGCACCTCTTACTGAGAAGGAACACACACTGGAATAGTTTCAATAGTAAAGGATGGAGGAAATCCAAGCGAAGATAGCTCTGGAACAAGGTAAACGAAAAGGGAAAGAAGAAGTTGAGTCCACAACCAGTAGCGTTCAAAACACTAAAAAAACAAAATGGGATCCCAAGGACCGAAAGAGAATGTTGAGAAAACTCAAAAAGTACCAAGATGTTGAAACTCGAGCTATGGTGGAAGAAGAATGGTATGATGATGGAGTGCGTGATGTTAATATGCTCTAGATAAAACTTGATGCAAGTCCAGCCATGACTACATGAGAGCAGTGGGAAGACAATGACCTGAGTCATGCATACACTGACGAAGTGTAGACGTCCCCGAACGCATCCCGGGCGAGGAGTGCGAGTCCCCAGGGTTCTCGTTCGCTTATGGTCTACTCTGATTCGAAGGACTCAAATGTCACGGTTCTTAATCTTGAACCAAAGAGTCCAAATCCGGCAAATCGTTTTGAAAACAGATTTTTTGAAAGAAGTGCCAAACATGGACTGCTTTGCCGGATACAGAGTCGCCACCTAAATATTTTATTTTTGGAAAATTTAGGAAACCCTGACTCGGTGCCAAAGGCCACGTGTCCGTCATCACCAAAGTTGCCTCGGCTCGGGGACTTGGGTACGATTGGGGAAGGGCACTTCGTGAGCACCCGCTTCGCCGATCAAAGACCGGCCTCTACTAATCATGATATCTGTTTTTGAAAACATTGTGCGTTCTTATTCCGGTTATTAGCCTAGGTTACTATGTGATGTGCACAACATACAAGTATAGACTGGATCGCCTGAATTGGAACAAAACATTTCATGCTTGTTTGTTTGAAAATGGTTTGATGATGCTACCCGCAGGTAGGCTAAGACGTGAATTTGCCACCCTCAGGTGGGCTTAGAAAGACATGATTTTGCCACTATCTAGTGGGCTTAAAACAAACAGTCAATGATTTGTTCCACTTCAAGTAACTCAACCTCCACCCACAGGCATTCAAGGCAGTTATATCACATAAGCAAATAGCCTCATGGTAAGCATGCTATCATGGCAGTCACTCACACGCATGCAAGGATGCTAAAGCATAAAACTCACCGAGTACTCTAAGCCAAAACAGAAGCTCATTAGAAATCATGCATGATCCTAAATATACAGAAATGCCTAATGCAACACATGCAAAGATGCAACTATAGCAGGTTCGGCTATTCTAAACATGGCATATGGAATGCTACAACTAACATGTATTCAATTTGGAATTGAAATACAAATGCAATTTGTATGATGCGCCGAGCCCGGTGCGTGCAAAACAGATGAATGATGCAAACATGCTATCATGCTGTATGCTAATTGAAATATGCCCTAATTTAACCATCATAAGCAGGTAAATACAAGGGAAGAAAGACATGGGGTTGGAAGACATACATCACACTCACGCGCACTTATTACAATTATGCCCTCGCGCAGAGGGTCCGAATAAATATCTGATCCCAAATGAAAGAATAATCTGATCCAAATGATCTGATCCAAATAATGTACAAATTCCTAATTAATTAACAAATTAGATAAGAAAGTCAGAATCGGCATGCAAGCCGTGGACCTTTGATTCGATAAATGATGTATGCCCGGTGTTTTTGCGGAAATCCACGGCGATGCCCCGATTAGCCTCTGTTTTGCAATTATTTCTTGAAAAGCACGCCAAGCCTCGGAAGACTGCTGATCCTTGATATGCTGCAACAGAGAGCAGGAAAGGGGCATAGCAATGTATTTTCACAAATGTATGCATGTCTCGATCCTCGTACCACCAATCACGTATCTCGATGCATGATGGCCGAGGAGCCGAATTGCACAACTCAATATAGAATGAATGCATATGAACACTACAACAAAACCTAACTCCATCATAGATAATCTGGAGTGTCGGTGACTTGGGAATTGAGACACGTTCCGTTACTCGGAGTATGGAACGCACTGCTTCCGTGCAGGCTAACTCCTATCCCGAACACGATGCAATATGCATGACATGCATGAAATGCAACTAAGGTACAATCCTAACATACACAATGTTATGGAATAGCATACACGCTATACGAGGTAATACACAACCAAGCATGCACAATGCTATGGATGAAATGGCATACGCAATGCAATAATGGGCTTACACCAACATGAGAGAGCCTCAGCCACACTCACATAGGAGGCCATAATGATGAAAACAAGACAACTCGGAATGCGTGCACGCGGGCACGCAAACTGAAGACGGACTCTCAGGCACCGAAATGCCACTCTAATAAGACATGGCAAAGACATGGAATATGATATGCAAACATGCAAAAATCAGTGACAAAATGAGGGGCAAAACAGCCCCGAAACGAGGCGAAATGAAACCCGATGCAAGGAACGAGTCCCGAAACATGGAATTAAGCACATGAAATGGCCTATAGCTATGCAATGCATGCATAATTTGAATGTGAAGTGTAAAAGAAGAAGCAAGGCAGCCCCAAAAATAGCATTTTTAAAGTATAAATCATGGCCAAACAGCAAGCACAAGTAGGTCTAAAATGGCATACAAAAATGGGCCCGCAAGAGGGGTGATGAAGCAACTCACAGCTGCTGGCCCCAAATAGGAAAGGGGCCTTCTACAACATTGAAGAGGGGCCAAAAATATGATGTTATACAGTTTATGAAAACCCCCCAAAACAGATACAAGTATGGCCAAATTAACATGCAAGAAATGGGCCAACAAAGGGGCAAAGAAGCAAGTGGTGCACGCTGGCCCCAAACAGGTTAGGGCCCTTCAACAATGTTGAAGAGGGGCCCAAAATATGGCTGTTTACAGCTTATGATCAGACCCAAAACAGAACACAAGCATGCTCAAAGTATGATGCAAGATGAGGCCACCAAGAGGGCTATAACATGAAGTATACCAAGGATGCTTCAAAAAGCCCTAGAACCTTAATGAAACATGACAAGGGGGTCAAAACAGGGCCACTTTCAGTTCTGATTATGCCTGAAAAATAGAAGCAAGATAAGCTAACAAATCATGCAAAAATGGGGACCAAAGAGGGGTACAATGGAAAGTGATACATGGAGGTCCCAAACAGTGGTGAGCCCTTCTTCAATGTTGAATAAGGGCTCAAAATAAGCTACTTTACAGTTTATGAAAGAGCTCAAAACAGATTATATATAGGCCAAAAATATCATGCAAAAATATGGCATCCAAGAGGGGTAATGAAGAAAGTGCAACAAGGAGGTCCCAAACAGTGAGGAACCCTTAATGAAAGGTGAAGAAGAGCTCAAAAAAAAAAAACTAATTTCAGTTTTGGTCGGAGCTCAAAACAGCAAGAAAAATGGCTAAAAAGAATGATACAAAAATGAGCCAAAAAGAGGGAAATGGTAACTCACCCTTGTAGACCAATCTTTAGCAACTTCTTGGACCAAATTTAGTGCCTCCTAGCCTCTGAGAAGACCTCCAAGCTTCTGGAAATGGAAGTGGTGGTGTGGTGCTAGGTGATGGTGTGTAAAAATGGTTAAGAACTTAAGGGGTTTTGAGGTTTAGAGTAGAGAGAGAGAGAGAGAGAAATTTAATGTGAGAGGCTTATACAAAAATCTCTAACCCTTCAACACAGACCTGGGTGCTGTATTTATAGGCAAAAGAGGCTGGAAAAGAGGGGGAAAAAAAAGGGGGGAAATATTTCAAGTTTCCCTCCAAAAATTGGCCTAAAGTGAGACAAAGAGGCAAGTGGTAGCTGCGGTTCTCAAAACGAAGAGAGCCCTTCAACAAAGTTGAAGAGATGCTTAAAACAAGACACTTTCTAGTTTACAACCAAGTCCAACACAGCCCAAAAGTATGCCTAAAATACCGTGCAAAATAAGCCTAAAAAGAGGTAAAGAGGCAAGTGACAGATGGAGATCTCAAACAATAAAAGGTCCTTAATCAAACATGAAAAGGATCTCAAAATATGACTATCTCAAGTTTGGGTCGGAGCCCAAAAATGCAAAATGAAGGTTCGGGAGCTGAAACACGCAATTTGGGGCCCCGAAAGTGGGCTGTTAGGCACCGGAAGTGGTGTCCAACCACGAAGTTGGTCTCTCGAACCACAGTGTCCCTCAAAAGAGAGGAAATAAGGTGTGTGCCAAAAACCGGAGCAAACGGAGGTGGTTAGGCGGTCCCGAACCGAGGCACACGGCCTGACGGCTCCAAAAACCGGGAACCGGGCTCCGAAATGGGAAAAATGGCCTGCGACCACGAAACGTAGCCTACGGCCACTGAGAGATGATCTACGAGACCTCTCCCTCCCCTCGGAAAGGAAAAATAGAGAAAATAGAGCCTGGTTCGCAAATCGAGGCAAAGCACGAAAGAGTCCGGAAGTCCGGAGGCAAGGCTCGCAGCCGAGACTCTGAAACCTTTGGACGAGCACGATATGCAACATCACCAAGTGCTCAATCGATGACGTCTGAGTCTTAAGGTCGGTCAAAAATGAGGTGTCTACACGAAGGTTGGAAAGCTGATACCCGAGATGACACCTGGTATATTGATAAAATCAATCATATGACCCAGAGTGGTCGGTACTTCAAACCCGCAGCGTTGGACCAACCAGAGACCTCTAGAAAGGAAGCTGAGAAAGTGAAAGAGAGGGATGTGGAGGAGAACATGGTCTTGAAACAGCTCAAGAAGATTCAGGCTGACATATCCATCTGGAGACTGATAATGGCGTCTCGAGAGCATTGGCAAGCTCTGTTCGAAACAACGAACCGAACCAAACTACCCATTGACACCACCACTGACCAATTGGTGTCGTTGGTTATCTTTGGGGACGTTATGCCAGTAATATCCTTCACAGATAAAGAATTGCCTCCCAAGGGTGCCAACCACAACAGGCCTTTGTATGTAACCTTAGAGAGTCGAAAAAAGTGGATTCCGGTGGTATTAGTAGATATCGAGTCAGTGATCAATGTGTGCCCAGTCAAAACTACCTATGCCATTAGTTTGAGGTTGATTGACTTTACACTTGCGACCCAAGCTGTCCGGGCTTATGATAATACAATCGGGATATCATGGGGACATTCAAGAGCAATATCCCGTTCGACCCGTCTGAACATGAGGTAAAATTCCATGTCATGGATGTTTCGGCCACATTCAATCTATTACTGGAAAGGCCCTAGCTCCATTAGATGAAAGTTATGTCATCAACAGTCTATCAGTTAGTGAAGTATCCCTTTAAAGACGGGATCGCCACCATATACAATAACTCTGCAATCTATCCTCCCCAAGGAACTACTGCACCACTACTAGAGATCATACATGGAGAAGAGGATGTGTTCCTTTCCTGCTTCTCTCTAGCAGAAGCCCGGTTGGTTCAAACCATCATGGTAGAGGGCGATGGAGATTATGTGAGTACGCAATCCATATACATAATGAACAAATAGAGGCATATGCCTGGGTCAGGACTAGGCCGAAGCGGAAGGCAAGGAGGTACTGTTGCTAAGAAGCTGAGTCATAACCCCCATGCTTTCGAGCTGAGATACAAACCTACCGCTGCAGATTGGCAGAGGAAAGGACAAGAGTTGAGACAGAGGCTGAAGGCAAAAAGAACTGGAAAGCAGTATGAGTTAGTCCACAAACCTATATGAGGAACCCTGAACGAACGCTTTGTCCGCCAAGGGGAAGATTTCCCATTCTGTGGATTCCCAGAGCCTTGATATGACTGGGAGACAAAGACAAGGTATTCGGGGTTCGAAATCTTTTTCGAGCACCAATTACCAGAAGAGGAAGATGAACAGGCAAACCTAAGCACTGGCATGGATCAAGGAAGGACTGCAAACCTAGGCATTGAAGAGGAGGAGTTGCTGGGAAAGGCACTGGCTGACTTACTGATGAGTTCTACCGTTGGAGCTGAGAGCACCAACTTAGGGGATAATTTTACTATCTTAATGATCGGGGATAACCCGGCAGTGGATTTCTCCAATCTTATCTTGGATGCATCTGAGGCTTTGCACCTGGTCTGGAAGTTTGAGCAAGGCGTCATCAACAGTTCTGAATCGGATAGTGGGTCTAGATCTGATTCCATTAAGTCTACAGAGTCGGAGTCAGATTCGAGTTCCTCTGAGTTTGGTACTTCTGGGAGTGGTAACCCGGATGCCAAAGTCCTGTCCAGGTCGTCTTTTAGTTTTTCTTTTGAGTCCATTGTAACCGAGGATCCAAACTTTTTGAATG
This sequence comes from Camellia lanceoleosa, assembly GCA_025200525.1. Lineage (NCBI taxonomy): Eukaryota > Viridiplantae > Streptophyta > Magnoliopsida > Ericales > Theaceae > Camellia > Camellia lanceoleosa. The sequence goes on from CM045768.1 coordinate 17,824,250, forward strand.
GGAATACTGTGAATGTTGCTTACTTCTCTGTGCCTTTGGTTTGTTGTGCTGATCTTAATTTTTAAAATTTTGACATAAACGAAGAGGAAGAAATTCCTCGGGTTTTGAAAAATTTGGTTGATCATGAAAAGGAGAGGCGTGTTAAGCCCTGTACAGATGAGATCGTATCAATTAATGTGTGTACTGAGGAAGATCCTCGCTTGGTCCAGATCGGGTCCATGCAGCGTTAATCTCTTTATTAAAAAATTTCAAAGATGTTTTCGCGTAGTCTTACGAAGACATGTCTAGAATCGATCCTGAGATTGTACAACACTGAATCCCTCTGGACCCTGAGGCCCGACCAGTTAAGCAAAAGATGCATAATGTTCACCCAGATTAGGCTTTGAAGATTAAGGAAGAAGTTACCAAAGATATTGAGGCAGGGTTCTTGCTTGTATATGAATATTCGACGTGGTTGGCCAATATTGTTCCAGTCCCAAAGAAGGACGGCAGAATCAGAGTTTCTGTCGACTTTAGGGATCTGAATAAGGCTAGTCCGAAGGATGATTTTCAACTGCCGTATATTGATGAGTTAGTAGACTTCACCGCGGGCCATGTATTGCTCTCGTCTATGGACGGATTTCCCGGGTATAATCAGATCTTGATGGCACCCGAGGATAGAGAGAAAACCGCTTTCACCACTCGGTGGGGCACCTATTGTTACTGAGTCATGGCGTTTGGGCTGAAGAATGCTGGGGCCACTTATCAGAGGGCTGCAACTACCATTCTGCACGACATGATTCACAAAGAGGTTAAGATGTACGTGGACGATATGATTGTCAAGTCCAAAGATCAAGAGGGCCACTACATCGCCTTGGACAAATTATTTCCGCGAATCAGAGACTATAGATTGATGTTGAACCCGTAAAAATGCACTTTCGGTGTAACAACAGGAAAAATGCTGGGATTCTTGATTACACAAAGAAGAATTGAGGTAGATCCTTCCAAAATCAAGGCCATCTTAGAAATGCCACTGCCAAGGATTGAAAAAGAGGTGCACAGTTTTCTAGGTAAAGTACAATTCATAAGGCGATTTATTTCAAAACTAACCTTGACTTGTGAACCATTATTTGGTCTCCTGAAAAAAGGAAAGAAGTTCCAGTGGGACGATCGCTATTAGTTCGCTTTTGAACAGGTCAAGCAATACCTGCAAAATCTGCCTGTGTTATCATTGCCAAAACTAGGAAAACCATTGATCTTGTACCTGTCAGTGACAAACTCAACTATGAGGTGTATGTTAACTCAAGAGTCGGAGGTCAAAATGGAGAAAGCCGTTTACTACTTAAGTAAGAAAATGCTGGATTATGAGACCCATTACATTCCCCTCAAGAAATCTTGTCTAGCCTTGGTATGGGCTACTCGGAAGTTGAGGCACTACCTGTTAGCTCACTCTGTAATCCTGGTTTCGGGATTAGATCCTATCAAAGATCTTTGGTTGTTTCTTCTCTCCGAATTTGATCTTATATATATTACACGCAAGTCTGTTAAAAGGAGAGCTATAGTAGAATTTCTGACTGATCACCCAGTAGGGGAGATGAAGCAGTGGAGTACCTTTTCCCAAATAAAGATATTTTGCAAATAGAAGAGAGAATGTGGACGATGTACTTTGACGGAGCAGTCAATCAATACAACAGTGGCACCTCCAGCAAGCGCATCACCAGCCGCAGCAGCAGTGGTAACGGTAGCATCAACCTCCGGCACAGCTTGAGCCATACCTAGGGTGAGAGGCGCCATCAGCCGGGTGTGTAAGAAGGTAGTGAAGTCGCCAGGCTCATAATGATGATCGCCGTCCTCGCCTATCATCAAAAGGTCAATATGAGGACCGTCTTGCAGATCATCCACTACCTTTATAGCCGGGAGAGGCGGATATGGAATGTCGGGGTTAGCGACGCCCCGCGTCTGGCGGATAAACCTCTCCCCAAGTAGTACGCCCAGCCAAAAGGGGCCCTTGAACAGAATCCTCATTGTTTAAACATGCCATGCAGCGGCGTAGGTCGTCCTCGACACCTGGGGAATGCCCGCCCAAGGGTGCTAGTCAACCTGAGAAATTAGTACAGTGTTAGATCAGTGCAATATGAGAATGACAGTGCGGTGTTAGAAATCAATGCAATGTCAGAAGTCAGTACAGTATGAGAATGGCAATATGGTACAGATGCAACAACATAAGAGTGACCGTGTAGTGTGAGAAACAGTGTAATATGCTTATAGTAGGTAAAAACTAAAGGCCGGTATTTTTCCACCTGGCCTGTAGTGATCGTGTCAAAGAAGCGGCGGAAGTACGGGAAGGTTCGGTCTACAAAGTGGCGTCGCTTGAACCGCAAGTTATGGTACCGGGAGCGGGGTACTGGCAACTTGATCGGCCTCACTGGGATCGGAGCCAAGGAAGTGAAATATGTGTAGACCCAAAGCTACAAACGGAAGACATGGGAAAAATAGATCATATGAACAAGAAATGCAACAGTGAATAGAATGTAAAGCATATCAGAAAAGTGAGTGTAGGGTATACCTCCCAAACCCTCCAGTAACCGCCGAGTGAATCCACCTTGCGGCTGGAGATGGATCACAAGTAGCAGTATAAGGTGGCTAGGCCGGCACCACCCCAGTCATACTCCACCACCCGAGGAAGGCGTACCAGTGCCCCTAGAAGGTATAACCCCATGGTATTTTCCCTATTCGCAAACAGGGTAGTACCGAGAAGATACATGAGGAAGCTGTGGGTGTACTGGGTAACCTCATCTAATGCTTGAAGTTAAATTAATGCAGCGTAGCACAATAAAAGGACATGTAACTTTGGTAAATTAAATCCTATTTCTAACATTCTAAAGAGAAAAAGGAAAGAAAAATGCTTTGGAGCTCTAAAGCCTATTTTGGAAAGATGGTTATAATCAGCTTTTTGATAAAAAAACTGCTTATAATCAGCTTTTTTGTGAGAGAAGAGGTGGGTTATAATCCAAAAATCAGATTATAACCGTGTTGCCAAAATAGGCCTAATTCTTGCGATCTAAAACTAGCTCTAATGAGTTGGCAGTGAGCCCCACCCACTGTGATATGATGTTTTGGTCTTGGTTTGTTTGTTTGTTTGTTTGTTTGTTTTTTTTTTTTTTTTCCCCTTCTTGCCATGTCATCAGTGCTTCATTAGAGTACCAAAATTAGTGCTCTGAATCATTGCTAAAAAAGAAAACCTCCGTACTAGAAAGCAAAATTGTTTGCTAATTCGGTTCTTCTTTAACTCCAATTTTCTTTATTAGCTACCATGTTAATCACAGCAAACACTGTTTTTCCTTCTTTTTTTTTTTTTTTATAATCAGCACAACAAACACAAGAAATTTGTTCTTCTTTTTTTTTATTTTTTATAATCGGGTATCCGGATTAGCTTACATGCACCTCAACTAATCCCGGAATCCTAAAATTAACAATCGGATAAATCCCTTGGCCTTTGTGAAATTCATACCTACAACCTCTTGGATAGTTAGCCCTTTGGTTGTCTTTTTCTCCGACTAAGTCAAACACCTTGGGGTTAACACAACTAACACATTAAGTCAGTAATATTATGTGCAGCCCAACAAAGAAAAATAAAAATAAAATAACTTCGTGAAAAAAATAAAACAGATTCATTTTTTTCATTTACGGTTTCATTCATGTGCAAATTACCTTCCTATTATTTGAAAATAATCATATAATTTATTTTTTGTTTGTGGATTGAAGTACACCATTAGACATTCTATCTAAGTTAAGCGTAAGTGTAAAAGGAATTATGTGCTCATTTGAAAATGTTAAGAAAGTAAACCATACAAAAAGTTAAATTGAATTTTACTTTCCAAAAAATGGGCAAAATTACTTGTAATTTGCATATGTTACTTATGTATAGTCTTTTTATTTAAATTCTTAATGGGCCGGACACAAGAGGTTATGTGCATAGGTAAAACTTTTTTAAAAGAAGTTAAAATGACATAATTTGAAATGATATAATTTTACTTTCCAAGAGGTTATGTACAGTATTTAAAATGATATAATTTGATAATTTTATATTAATAGAACAATTATAATTTCTTTTATTTTGCTCACACAATGCCTAATGAAAATGACAAAGAGAAAGGTCTTGCTAAACTGTGTCATTTTGCACTAGCTCACTGTGTGGCCCCGTTTGGTAGAGTTGTGAGAAAGTAATTATAGATTATAACTTAATAGATTAAAATTTATAGCTGTGAACATAAGTTATTAATCTGTTTGGTGTAGCTGTTGGATTATGAATTTAAGCAACAGAGTAGTGTTTGGCAAATAAGCTGTAAAATAGTTTTTTTTTTTGTATAATTGTCATTTTTTCCCTTATATGATATAAAAATGATGATTTTGTCATTTTTTTCAGTTAACATAATTAGTATTAATTAGTATCAATTTATATAAAAATTGATACATTTGATAAAAATGTAATGGAAGTAATATTGTACCAGTTTTTTTTTCATTATAAATTAATTAGTATCAATTAATTGCTTAATTATTAATTAGTATCAATTAATGGCTTAATTAGTCTCAATTAATACTAAAATTATTAATTAGTATCAATTAATATTAATAAATTTTTTTCCTTGTTTATTTTATTTTATTTTATTTTTTTTCATTTTATTTTATTTTCTTTAGTTTATAGTTTATTTTTTCAAATTAGAAGTGGTGCATGCATGGTAAGATTAAAATTTAGAAAAATGTTGAAATACTAATTAAAGTTTTCAATTTGTATTCATTTTAGTTTATAAATACATGAATATTAATTGATATTTTTTTTAATTTATTAAAAACTGTTAGAAATACCAATTAATATTTTTTTAATTTATTATTACAAAATTGTTACAAAATATACCAATTTATTAATATTTTATAATTTCATTCATGAATGACCCCTAATGATGTGGCATTGAGGTTAAACCCTATCTAATAAAATGTTTCACAAATTAAAATTTGTCACTTATCAAATACATTATTAAAAATAATTTTTAAAAGTAATAAATTAAATGTTTTAAGTATTTTCTTTATAAAAAGGACACGCAATCATGATTAAAAGAGAAAATATGCAACCTTTATTCGTAGCAACATTAATCGCATTTAAAAATAAAATAAAAATGGTTGGTAATTTGAATTTGTATGACTTGAATAGTTTGAATGTATCAAAATGATGTCGTTTTATTTTTAAGTAAATTAATTTTTTTATTTTTAGTTAATTGTTTTAATATTTTACGTCATTTTTTTATTTTTTAGATATAACTAATCTAAATATATTTAAAAGTATAATATTTATGAATTTTGAAAAAAAAAATTCACCAAATAAAAAAAATATTAAAAAAATATGAAAATTTACATCTCCTTAATTTATCATTCAGAAATGACCCCTAATGATGTGGTATTGAGGTTAAACCCTACCTAATAAAATGTTTCACAAATTAAATCTGACACTTATCAAATATATTATTCAAAATAATTTTTAAAGTAATAAATTAAATGTTTTAAGTATTTTTCTTTATAAAAAGGACCCGCAATCATGATTAAAGGAGAAAGATGCAACCTTTATTCATAGCAACGTTAATCAGATTTAAAAAATAAAATAAAAATGGTTGGTAATTTGAATTTGTATGGCTTGAATGATTTGAATATATCAAAACAATGTCGTTTTACTTTTAAAACAATATTATTTGAAGTCATTCAAATTATTTTGGTTATAAAAATTTGAATAATACTTTGTAACTCGAGAAATGTGGCTCGAAAGTGGCTCAAATAGCAAAAACGAGTCGTTTTGGCTATTTATTTATTTCTTTTTCTTTTTCTTTTTCTTTCTTTCAGAAGAAAGAAGAGGCAAGAGAGAGAAGAGAAGAGAGAGGAGAGGAGGAAGAGAAGGAAGAGAGATGAAGATAAGGTGGCGTCTCTCTCTCTCTACCGGTGGCGGTGCCGATGGGTATCGCCTCTTTCAAACTCTACTCTTTTTTTTTTATTTTTTATTTGATCTGGATCTGAAGATGAGGGGAAAAAGAAAAAAAAAAATTGTTGATGATGATGATGTGTTGATGATGAAGATGTTGTTGATGATGTGTTATGAAGACACTCTATTTTCTCTACATTTTTTTTTTTAAAGTTGATCTGGATTTGATCTGGATCTGAAGATTAGTTCATCAAAAAATAAAATAAAATAAAATTGGTTGATGATGATGATGTGTTGATGAACATGTTGTTGATGAAGGCATTTTTTTTTCTTCTTCTTCATCAAAAAAATATGCAGAAAAATGCAAAAAAAAAAAAAAGCAGAAAAAAGAAAAAAAGAAAAAAAAAACATTAAAACGACGTCATTTTAATGTCAGGCCATTTGAGCCATGCTAATTTCGAGCTACTAACCGGAATTGTATTGTAAAAAAAATGTTGTACCCATTACAAACAAAATAGTGAAAAAGGCTCGAGTTTGATTTTGAGTTGGAGTTTGGGTTAGACCACTCATTAAGGCAACGTGGCTGGCCCAACACGAACTTTTTGGATTGGGGTGTTTCCGAAGGGCAAAAAAAATTATTTTATTTTATTTTTAATTTTAATTTTTTTATAGTTTTGCCTTTCAAGAACGTTTATTTAGTTCCAACACAGAACAGTGATAAATTGAGGCCTCGATTTATAACTTTGAGTTTTAGTTAAAAAGTAAAAAGTTACTTAACTTTTTATTTTTTTACATATTTTTTTTATAAAAAATTATAAAATTACTAAAATAACTTGTTTTGCACAGCTATTGGGCTATGGTATTATTCATTGTTTGTACGAATGATGAATATACAATCTTGATCTTGGGCTTATATTCAATAAGCTTGTATTCAGGGGATTCTACTTAAAAAATTATTAAGTAAAGATTCTATTTACACCTAAAAAAATTATTAAGTACGTTCAATTTTTTAGTACATTCTATTAAATTATTTTGTGTTATAATTTATTCTCAATATACTCTATTTTTTTTTTCTCAAATTACTTTTCCAGATATACCTAAATAACAAACAAATCAAAAATCTTAAATTATATAATCCCAAATTACAAAAGCTTTAAAAGGTTCTAACTGATTGCTAAGGTTTGATTAATAACTTGAAATCGGGCAAGGTTGTCTATTGGTACTCTCAAAATATAATAGATGATATATGTCATATATGTAAGTTAATGAACTGTTTGTATTGCAAAAATGCAACGTAATGTTGTTCAACCCGCACATGATGCGGCTAAAACTACCTTGTTGTTGGGTAGTTAATTTTGGTGTTTTGTTTGAATCTTTACAAAATATATATATATATATCTACGTTTATGTTCCTAAAAAAAAAAATGATGATTGTTTCTTGGATGTCATACAATATAAAGTGAGATACTCTTGTGAAAATTTAACAATTTTAAAGTCTTGGATATAACCACTCAAAAGGACAACTAATATATGCTTAAAATATATAACATTTGTGAAATTGAAATTATCACACTTCTTATTATTGAATTCGTAATCCAACCTGTCAAATTGAATAAAAATCATATCACTTAAAAATATAGTTTTCTTCTATTCACACTTTCTTTACGTACACCCTTTTCATTCTTGTTTTCATCCATCATTTAAAAATCACTTCAATATTATTCATCAACAAACTCAAGCAACAAACCAGGAAAACAATAATAGAAATGACACATACACACAAAACTATAGGTAATAAATTTTCACTTGGGCAAGAATTTCATTGATACTGTGTTTGGTTAAGAGATTTGGGGTGAGATTCGGAAAGAGAAAGGAAAAAAGTGTGTGAAATTAGGTAAAATATAAGTATGTTTTATTCACATTTCACCTACCATTTTCATTTTTCTTTCTAAATCCCTCCTGAAATCCTCCAACCAAACACAATATTATGGTCCTCTGTCAAGAAGAGACAAATGATAGGTCTCACATATTGATAAACTACACCTATGATATCATTGTTAACTGTATATTATTATAGTTGTATATTATTATACTTATCTATTTATATTGTAGATATATCTCTATCTTTATACTTATCTATATCTCCTTGTATCTCTATCTTCTTCTATACTTATCTAGGTTTCATTTCAACCTATATATACAGGCTTCTCCTATTGTATATTTATTCAATTTAATATATTAGAATCACTCTCATAACATGGTATCAGAGCCTAGGGTCCTCTCCTAGCCTCTTATTCTTCTTTATCACATTTTTTTTTCTTCTGTCTGGCAGCTTGATTCTGTCTCACGTTGGTTTCTACTGGGTTTTGCGTTTCTCGTCTATCCCTGTTTTTACGTTTGGACTATACCAGCCTTTTTGCCTCTTCAAGACGGCGCCAACGCCACCAGAATCACCTCTATCAAACGCCGCACACGCCTCCCAAAGATAGGTCATGCACTATGACGCTTCTTACGCGCCCCATGCGCCTTCTGCTCTCTTGTCTTGAGCTATCTTGCGCCACGGCCTCACCTGCTAACTTGAGCCGCGTGTTTTGACGTCATCGCTGACGTCAACCCTGTTTTCCTGTGCGCCGCTGCCTCTAATTGCTACCGTGCTCCGTGCGCACCTCTGCTAATATGTACCGCGCCTTTTTGTGACGTTAGCCCTTGCTATGACGTTCGCCCTAGTTGATCAGCTCAGTCCAACAAGTTTGACCAGCCAATTCCTTGCCTTTCTGGTCATTTTTTTGGCTCATTTAGACCATACTGTGCACTTTGTGTCGCCTCTAAATTCCCCAGCAGAGTCACCAGAAACTATAGCTTAGCTTTTCGTGCTCATTTCATATACGACTAGCCCTATAGTTCAAACTCCCGTGGTTCTGAATCTGATTTCACAAAGTGTAATGTGAAACAGTGAAAACACAAAAAGAGTCCAAATCTGACAATTCTTTTGTGAAATCGACGTTTGAATCAAATGCCAAAAATGGACTGCTTTGCTAGATTTCAGAGTTGCCACCTAAATATTTATGAAAAATTTTGGAAACCCATGACTCGTGCCAAAGGCTACTTATCCGTCATCACCAAAGTGTCTCGGCTCGGGAACTTAGGTATGAGAGGGGAAGGTCATGAATTGAGCACCCCACTCGCCCAATCAAAGATCGGCCTTTACTAATCATGATGTGATTTTGATTTGCATTATATGCTCTTGTTCCGATCATTAGGCTAACCTTACTATGTGTTGCACATAAGTATAGACTAATTTTGCAAAAGTTGGAACATTCTAATTTCATGTTTGTTTTGAAAATCGATTTGAATACGCGTCACTTGAAAAAAATGAGTTTGTACGTACATTAATCAATTTGTCCCAATTTTAGCAATTAGCCTCATGGAAAGCATGCTCGATATGGCAACACAAATATACTATGTGATATGCTAAAACAATAAGTGCTCACCTAGTACTCCAAGGCAAGCCAAATAGAGAAGAATGATTAGAAAACATGCATGTTCCTAAAAAACGCAATGTGACTAATGCAACACATGTATTATGCAATTTTTAATAAGCTCGGCTATGAGCATAGTATATGATTCCATTCAAGACATACGATAAAGCACATATTCAAGTAATGAATTTGAACATTGATATTGGGTTAGTATGATGAGCCAAACCTTGGATGCATATAAGACAATGGATGCAACGTATAAGAATGCTAATTTGAAAAATGATGCGTTATACTAACCATCGTAAGCAAGTAAGTAAAAAGGAGAAAGACATGGGGTTGGAAGACATACAACTTATTACACATTTGCCCTCATGCAAGAGGGTGCGAATCAAAGTCCGAAAGTTCAAATTAAAGTAATTATTACAAAACTAAATGAATAAATAAGCGGAGAATTAACTAGCTAACTACTCTATTACAACAAGGATAATCATGAGAAGTAACCTAACTATCTAAGTTAATTAGCTATAACAATTACAAATAAGCAATAATGATAATTACAACACTAATAATTAATAAGACTAATTGTAACAACAATAATAATTACAATGCTAATAAACATTGAGGTAAGCAATGATGCACAAAGGTTGCATGCACAGTGTCCAAGAACAACGTTATCCACCTAGGCTTGTTTTGTTTCACCTTCAGCCACTGCCCTCTGTTTTCTGCAAAACATACTGCTGACCAAACATTGATGGCCGGTCATGCCTTAATTTTATGCAAAATCTTATTTTGTGCTCTGAAGTGAAAACAGTGCAGACAGAGTTATTTTAGACTCTGTTTGTCCCTCCCACATTTCTCTATCATGGGAAAGCCTCGAGAGAAGGTTGGAATTGTTTCCAAAGCCATCAATGAGCAAGTTGATTGCTTGATGATTTTCGATACAATTTGGACAAAAAATCAATAAATGAAATGAACCACAACCACCTCTCCATCCTATCATGGAGTGAACTAAAAGAAGGAGGTAGAGATGTTTCAAGGTTCACCAAAACATCATGAATTGATATAAGACAACCCTTGACACAATGGAAACAACCAACATAATTCATATATTAGAGAAAATCAATCAAAGCGTATAAGTTAATGTGTTACAATTGTGGTCCGAGAAATTTGGATTCTAGAGAAAATTCATTACAAGGGTAGAAATAAACCAGTGGTAATCAAAGAAGAAACAAAAATTGAAAGTTCAGAAAAAATTGATGTCAATCCGTTAAAGCACATAAATTATTTCATATAAGATATTGCATCACAGATAAAGTTAATCTCAATTAATCAACGCACAAGGAGGGAAATAAAAATTGGTCAGAGAAATTTTGAAATTTCACTGAGACTTCAGTGGCGATAGAAATCTAACCTGTCGAGGTGCAAGAGAGTGGATTTGTGTCTTCTGTAACTGTTTGGTCAAGCTTTGCAGGTTCCACTTCGCACATCTTGGGAATTCAGTTGTGTTACTGTCTTCCGAGTCAATGATAGTCGCATGTTCGCATAACCAATACTGTGATAAAAATTGAAGTAATTAAATTTTGCTGAATACATAAATTTTTAAGTATCATAACTGTAAATTCTACTTACCAGCAATGCAATGACACACCTCGTAACTTTTTCTAGAGTTTTGTGCAATGTTGTGATAGAATCGATCAATGTTGCTATGATTGCTTCTGGCCAATCATACTGCTTCATTGATTCAAGAGGTTCCACGTACTTGATAAAAACCCACCATATTGAATTCTCACTTGTTGCAAAAAAATAGGGTGAGACAGAAGTACAAAATAACAATGATTGCTACATCTTTGAAGTCAGTTGGTTGCTTGCCTTTCATTGTTTTGACCAAGGCATTCTTAAGAACAAGACCAATGAGCCTTGTGTCTTTTGGGAATCTTTGCCTTAGGAATACAGTGTTTGGTTTTTTTTAGTATCTCAATGACATGGCTCATTTACCACCTTGCAAACCAAAAATCAAGGTCATGTCATTGGTTGTAAAGGTGAAGTTCTTTTTACCAACTGTGAATGCTTTCATTTTTTCATTGTAACATTGGATTATTGCAACTACATCATTATTATCAGATTTCTTAGACTTCCTTGGATCCAATCTTCCAGTGGTTGGAGCTTGGATCAAATACCAGAATGGAGCATTTTGAAGCTCTTCAAGTTGGTTTGAATTGAATTTACGGGTTTGAAAAAAGGAGACAATAGATGAGAGGTTGGATCGGTATTGAATGTTGTAATGAGTTCTCATTCTTTGGAGTTTAACAGATTTTTTCCCCTTTGAGCTTGAGTCTTTTGAAGTTGGGGTATTCATCTTGACGCTTGTTGCTTCATCACCTTAGACTTGTGTTTTTTGGCGAGGAGCTTGTAGTGTTTTGCTACTTTTTGATCTAAGATCATAAGAAGACTCAAAAAGTTTCTATTTCTTTTGTGGTGTTTTTGGTGTTTTGCTACTTTTGCGTTTCGCCATTTCTAGACAATGAAAACATAAAGATGTCAACATTAAATTCCATAGAAAGTTAAACATGCTACAGAAAATTAAACATGTCAGAGAAAATTATACATAAAGAAGAAAACTAAGGTGGCCAGAGAAAATTATACAATGAAAATTAAATGTCAGAGTACTAATTGTTTTCCTGTGGAATACATCTAGCCAAAGAAAATTTCCATTCTCAGAGAAAATCAAAAAAACAACATAAACATTCCAAAGAAATCAGCAAGAGATAAAAATAACCTGGCCAGAGAAAATTATAAATTCTAGAGAAACTTGGACATAGACAAGAGAATACTAAAAGTGTTTTCGTGTGGAATACATGTTGCCACAACTAATTTCCATTCCCAGAGCAAATAAACAAAGCAACATTAACATGACAAATTTTTTTAAAAAAAATTGATAAAAAAAATTACATATAGATGTAAAATATAGCCAGAGAAAATTCAAACACATTCTAGAGAAAATTACACATTCTAGAGAAAATTTCCATTCCGTCATATTAAAATGCCTGAGAAATTTACATACACAACCAGAGAAATTTAAACATGATAGAGACATACCAGGGAGAAAAGTGATGTGGCTAGAGAAAATTATAAATGTCAAAGAAACTTAGACACAGACAAGAGAGTAATATTACATATAGATGTAAAATATAGCCAGAGAATTCAAACACATTCCAGAGAAAATTACACATTCTAGAGAAAATTTACATTCCATAATATTAAAATGCCACATAAATTTACATACACAACCAGAGAAATTTAAACATGACAGAGACACACAAGGGAGAAAAGTGATGTGGCCAGAGAAAATTATAAATGCCAGAGAAACTTAGACACAGACAAGAAAGTAATATTATACATATAGATGTAAAATATAGCTAGAGCAAATTCAAACACATTGCAGAGAAAATTACGCATTCCAGAGAAAATTTCCATTCCATAATATGAAAATGTCAGAGAAATTAACAGACAACAAGAAAAAATTAAACATGACAGACACACACAAGGGAGAAAAGTGATGTGGCCAGAGAAAATTATAAATGCTAGAGAAACATAGACACAGACAAGAGAGTAAAATTACATATAGATGTAAAATATAGCCTGCGAAAATTTAAGAAAGAAACATAAATCTAGCAAGCAAAGAAAATGAAAATGACACATGCTAGAGAAAATTAAACATGGCAAACTAGAGAAATTTATAGAGCAGAGAAATTTGAATGAATTGTATTTGAAAATTACATAGAAAAATACAGAGAAATTAACCATGCCAGAGAAAATGGGGGAATAAATAGAAACAAATGGGGGAATAAACATGCTAGAGAAAATTCAAAGAAGAAACATAGATCAAGCCAATACTAGAGAAATTCAAATGACGGAGAAATTTACAGACAAAATCACACAAACATCTTCAAGAATAAGTTCAAAACTTAGAGAAATAACAATTTTCAAATTTATGTAGTTTTTTATTATAAAATTGAAACCTTAATTAATGGAAGGCTAATATAAAATGCAATTAACTATGTTTCCAGAGAAAAACTTATTGGATTGTAGAAAAACTTACTAGAGTGAGTATAAAATCCTAATTACGAACTGATATGCTTTGAGATGAAGATACACTGTGATGAAGATGAACTGAGATGACGGTGAATAGTGAAAACGGGTAAGAGAAATTTGTGAAGAAGGAATGGAAAAGATTTTCTCAGAAGATATTGAAACCCTAATGTCGATAGTGAAGATGATTCAGAAACCCTAACTCTGCTCTCCTCTTCTCTTGCTCGTGAAGATGGTTGGATGTTTGGAATGGAACTGAGTCGTCGGAATCTAGTGGAGTGTTCTCAGTTGATTTGTGAAGGTATTTTAGTCCAAGAAACAATTAAAAATGCGCGCGTTCTAGTTGAGGGACCTGATGCATCATCCCCTTTTTTTAGTGTCCTATATCCTTTAAATTACTATTATTAGGAACCTTAAAAAAAAATTCTCCTTATTAATCTATCAAATTGTTGGGGTGATTGTTTTTTGGCTTTTATTTTTCTATATTATAACAGGTATGATTCAATTATTTATTTTCTTTTAAAAAATTGAAATTATTGTTGTTGTAATCCATTTGTATATATCAACTTTGTGAAAATTCATATATGCTTGTATGTTTGTTTATCTAGGAATTTTGGCAGGCACTCAGGCATAGGGATGGTGTTTGCAGATTTCATTACTAGAGGACTTGTGTACATTATAAAGTATCCTTCTTTGGCTACTGTTTCATTCTCTGCTTGTGTTTTTTTTTTTTTTTTGCTTGAATTCTTGACATGGTTACAAGCAAGGATGGATCTAGGGAGGGGGGGGATTTTAAAATAATTTAAAATTATAGGAGTTTGCACCCTCAATTTTTTTTTTAGATAATTTCAAAATTATATAGAGTAGCCCCCCAATTTTTTAAACTATTTGGAGTTTTTTTTTTTTTGAATTAGTTGTCATATATAATAATCTATTTTAAATTTCATGTATATGTATTTTTTAAATTAGGTCAAGATGAAAGCAAAATTTTAGAAACTTTAGTGGGTCAAAGTGTAAAATATGAAACTTTTACATATATATAAGCTATAAGGCTTGCTGGAGAAGCTTTAAACAAAGCACTAAGATTAAAAAAAAAAAAAAAAAAAAAAAACACCTGATCTGATCTGAGAGACTTGTTGTGATTCTGCGAAAAAGAGAGGAGCAAAGCGACGAGAGATACGGAGAAGCTTTGTTGTCGGTGGTCCAATGGAGGCTTCGTTGGAGTTGTCGGTGTGGATGGTGGAACCGTGGATATCCTTTCAGACGAAATTATTTAATATTCACAAACGAAGAGTAAGGAATTGCATTGTGGTTTGACAAAAAAATAAGTTATGAATCTGAAAGGATATCAGATAAAATAATCTGTGTGGGCATAAGTTATTTGATATTCACAAACGAAAAGTTATGAATATGATAAGTTATCTGATATATGATATCCCTTCAGCTTTAATGTGATGTGAATATTCTGCTTTTAGATTGAAAATTATTAATCTATGATTGATTGTGATTTTAGACTGAATAATGTGATTATTTTGATTTTAATTTGTTATTGGTGCAATGAAAATCTAATAATTGTTATTGGTACAATTATTAACTAAATATTG
Organism: Camellia lanceoleosa; assembly: GCA_025200525.1. NCBI lineage: Eukaryota > Viridiplantae > Streptophyta > Magnoliopsida > Ericales > Theaceae > Camellia > Camellia lanceoleosa. The sequence continues at coordinate 17,839,366 of CM045768.1, forward strand.
TGATTTTTTTTTTTAATACCGTGATTTGGCATTTACAACGAAGATACTTATTCAAAAATTTAGAGAAGATGGATGGGTTCCATTGTTGGGGAAAATTAAATTATTTTCTAATGATCATGGTATACAGATTCCTGATATGAGTTGTCCTTATAAAGGAGGCCGAGGTCGGTCTCGTTCTGAAACAGATCAGCTCACCGTGGAACATTATTTTCGAGTTGATATTTTTATGGTTATAGTTTATTCTCAATTACAAGAATTAAACAATAGGTTTAAGGAATATGTAATGGAATTGCTTGTTCTTAGCTCAGCTTTGGATCCTAGGGATGGTTATAGATCATTCAAAATTGAGGATATTTGCAAACTTGCAAATAAATTTTACCCCATGGATTTCTCCGAGTAAGAAAAATTGCATTTGAAGTATCAGTTGGAAAACTATAAGCTTGATATATCCATACTTCCCGAGTTTCAGAAGCTGTCAACCATTTCTGAGTTGTGTCAAATGTTGGCAAAAACAAAAAAGTCGACAAGTTATCCTCTTATTAATAAATTGATCCGTCTTGTGTTGACTTTACCTATTTCAACTGCTACATCGGAACGTGCATTTTCAACTATGAAACTCGTTAAGTCTAAATTGCACAAAAGGATGGAAGATGGTTTTCTGGCTAGTTACTTGATTACATACATTGAAAAAGACATTGCTCAAGGGTTTGATGTAGACTCTATCATTCATACTTTTGATATTATGAAAGAGTATCGAGCTCAATTGAAGATATCTAATTTTAGTAAATAAATGCATGTAGAAATAGTTATTACTTTTTGTAAGTGAATATGGGCAAAAAAAATTCTCAATTGTATGATCATCTTTTGGTACTCAACTATGTTGACAAGGAATATATAGCTCAATATTTTATTGTAACATTATTGATTTTTTTCATGTTAGTAGAAATTGGTATTGAACTTCAAATTTTATTGGTTAGAGGTTAAATGTACTTTGACCCCCCCCCCCAAAAAAAGTCATAATCCTGGATCCGTTCCTGGTTATGAGTTGATATTTATGTGTTTAGATAGCAAGATGATTATTGGGGATGCATGCTCGCATTTGAGTGTTTCAAAACTATCAAGAAGAACAGAGTTGAGGTCGAAGAGCTTCAATTCTGGTGTAAATATCAATAATAGAAATTTTTTTCTTGGACAATTGAAGTTCAATGAAATTTATTTTGTAGAATCTCTTTAAAATGTTTAGCCAATCAAATACAATATTTAAACTTTTGAATGGTTATTTTTTCTAACCAACAACATGATTGTCAAATAAAAATTGCCTATGACAGTTTATAGGAAAATAAATAATCTGACCTGGTCCAACATCCATTTATTATAGGGAGCTTTTTTGATAAATCCACTTTCTAAGAACCTTATTCCATCAAACCCATATTCTTTTTGACTATTCCATTAGGTCCTATTTGAGATAAGAAGACTAAAATACCCTTTTCATCTACTTATGTTCCATTTAGTCCATATTATTTTCTTATGTTTCAATAAGTCCTATGGGTGACATAATTACCAAAATACCCCTAATGTGAATGTTCACACCGTCAATGTAAATGTTCATATCGTCAATGTGTAGGGGCCCGGCCCATGTCGATCCTCGTGGGTGCCCGAAAAAATTCGAGTCGGGCCGGGGTGGGCTCGGCCCGTTGACAATGTGAATATTCACATTGACATGTTAACATTCACATTAATAGGAGTGTAAAATTGGCCCGTGTCCCGTGGTGGCGCGAAACTCGCCTGCGGCCCATGGGGGCCCGGGGCGGGCTGGTCCGGCCCGTTGACAATGTGAATATTCACATTGACATGTTAAAATTCACATTGATAAGAGTATAAAATTGGTCCGCTGCCCATGGGCGGCCAAAAGCCTGCCCACGGCCTGGGACGGGCCCAGCCCGGCCCGTTGACAATGTGAATATTCGCATTGACATGTTAACAATCACATTGATAGGAGTGTAAAATTAACCCGCGCCCCGTGGATGCCCAAAACCAGCCCACGGCCCGTGGGCGGCCCGGGGCGGGCCCGGCTCGGCCTGTTGACAATGTGAATATTCACATTGACATGTTAACATTCACATTGATAAGAGTGTAAAATTGGCCTGCAGCCCGTGGGCGGCCCGAAACTCGACCGCAGCCCGAGGCAGGCTTGGCTCGACCCGTGACATTGTGAATATTTACATTGACATGTTAACATTAACATTGATAGGAGTATAAAATTTGCCTGCTGCCCGAAGCTTGCTCGTTGCCCGGGATAGGCCTAGCCCGGCCCATTGACAATGTGAATATTCACATTGACATGTTAACACGCACATTGATAGGAATGTAGAATTGGCCCACGGCCCGGGACAGGCTTGTTTGGGTCCCGGCCCAAGCCGGTGGGTCGAGCTTTGGGTCAGGCCAATGGGCTGGGGCCTAACCTCAGGCTTGGGTCGAGCTTGGGTGGACCTGGCCATTTTTTTTAATTCTTTTTAATTTTTTATATCAAAATTTTATTATTTTCTACAAGAAAAGACACTAGGCCTCGCGCGCGGGCCGGGCCTCGGTCCGAGCCTTGAACGGGCCTTAACTGAGCCGATGGGCTGGGCCGAGCTTCAAAGTGATGGCCCAGGCCCTAGCCTAAGGTCTCGGACTAGGCTCGAGCCCAAGCCCAAACGAGCCTTTCTCGGGCCGCGAGCGGGCTTCGGGCAACCTATGTTCTTTTTTACTATTCCATTAAGTCCTATTTGAGGTAAGAAAACCAAAATACCATTTTCATCTACTTATATTCTATTTAGTCCACATTATTTTCTTATGTTTCAATAAGTCCTATAGGAGACATAATTACCAAAATACCCATAATGTGAATGTTCACATCGTCAATGTGAATGTTCATATCATCAATGCGTAGAGGCCCGGGCCGGCTCATATCGAGCCTTATGGGTGTCCGAAAAAATCTGGGTCAGGCCGGCTGGCCCATGGGCCAAAAAATTAGGCCTAGGCCCTAGCCCTGGAACAAGGGTATTCGGGCTTTGGACGGGCTGATGGATCGAGCCTCGGGTCGGGCCGGTGGGCCTGGGCCTAGCCTCAAGCTTATGTTGGGCTTGGGCGAGCCTGGCCATTTTTTTAAATTTTTTCTACCAAAATTTTATTATTTTTCACAAAAAAGACATTGCGCTTTGGGCGGGCTAGGCCTCAAACCGAGCCTTGAATGGGCCTTAAGCGGGCTGATGGGTCGGGGCGGGCTTCAAAGTGATGGCCTAGGCCCTAGCCTAAGGTCTCAGACATGCTCGGGCCCGGACCCAAACGAGCCTGCCCCGGGCCGTGGGCGGGCTTCGGGTAGCCCACGGGCCGCAGGCCAATTCTACATTCCTATCAATGTGTATGTTAACATGTCAATGTGAATATTCACATTGTCAACGGGCCGGGCCGGGTTGGGCCTACCTCGAGCCACGGGCAAGCTTCGGGCAACAGGCAAATTTTATACTCCTATCAATGTTAATGTTAACATGTCAATGTGAATATTTATATTGTTAACAGAACGGGCCGGGTCCGCCCTGGGCCTCGAGCAGGCTTTTGGCCACCCAAGGGCCGTGGGCCAATTTTATACTCTTATCAATGTGAATGTTAACATGTTAATGTGAATATTAACATTGTCAACGGGCCGGACCGGGCCCGTCCCGGGCCGTCCATGGGCCGCAAGCAGATTTCGCGCCGCCACACGATGCGGGCCAATTTTACACTCCTATTAATGTGAATGTTAACATGTCAATGTGAATATTCACATTGTCAACGGGCCGGGCCCGCCCCGGCTCGCGGGCGGGTTTCGGGCCGCCCACGGGCCAATTTTACATTCCTACCAATGTGAATTTTAAAATATGAATGTTCACATCATAAAATTGCTAACCGTTCAAAAAATATTTATAAGGGTATCAAAATTAAATATAAGGGCATAAGTGTCCAAGAAAATAGTGTAAATCAAGAAAAATGACTTTATGGAATAAAACTATACATACATGGGACTAAATGGGTTAAAAAATTCCTTCATGGACTTCTTGGGTTAAAACACTTCTAAATGGGATTTATCAATAAAAATCCCTTTATTATATTATTAGAGATTAAGAAGTTTCATAATCTTTAATGTTGCTATTGATCCTTCACTTTTTATTTTGTATGAAGAAAAAAAGGGGAGCAAGAATGGATGTTGAGGAATTTTTATAGAGATTTCCTATTGCCCTTAGTTGTCTACAACTGCTCCTCATTGGGTACCCAAATCTTTTTATTTCCATTTCTCTGTCTGATCTTTTACTTGATTTCCAGTTCCAAAAAAAAAAAAAAAATCTTGTACTTGATTCTGTTGGCTTTTTGGCTTTCAAAGGTTATTTTTGTAATTGCGAGCGTGTCAGCAAGGATAAATCAGTCCTTACAGAATTTTAATTGCCAACCAATTATCAGACGATTGTGTTGTAGTTCTTTCAGCCTCAATGAAGAGGACTTTTACTGGTGGCTTGACTTAGGAGAATTAAGTAAAATATCAATCAAATGAAGAACAACTGAAGCACATTTCATGAGAATGAAAAACTTACAATGATCCAAACTCAGCCTCGTAGAGGTTTACAGCGACAATCTACTTGAAACTACTCCTATGAACGAAGTGCAGTGCCGGAATTTAAAGTGTAGGAATGTAAAGAACATGAATGTAAAACTGGAAAGAAAAATAAGTAAAGTTAAATAAGACTGGTTTTTTGGATCTGAGTCTGGGGTTCTTTTCTGGGGCCTTCTCTGCTATTTATACTTCTCAAGGATGACCATCAAACTACACTTCAAACCGCCGAACTGCTCCTCCATGATCGCTGATCATGTTCCCTTATAAGTAGTCCCACTACGCCATCACTTGCAGTTAGGCTTCCCTCATATTTGAATTTGAATGTGAGTAACTATTGAAGCCACGTCACCTTGCATCTCTTTGTTGATTCACTGCTACTCAGATCTCGTAATAACCAATGCTAACTACCACGTGTACGATCAGGATCGAAGATTTGAATAGTCTTCCTATATTACCCTTATTTTGCCACGTGTCGAATTGTAATTGGCTTTTACAAAATATGTAGCCAACATTACCCCCCGCACTAATATACCCAATACTTGGTGATATTAGTGGATCAAGGTCTTTTTCCCACGTCTTAGAACGTGCATGAGCTTTGCATTCTTCTAGAAATGCAACTGTCATTCATCATCTGCATTAAACTCTCCTTCAACCCTTTGAACGCCCCCACCACCTTAGTATTCGAACAGGCTGATACATTTTTTATGGCCTAAGAGGTAAAGAGCAAGGGCTATGCATTTTTTTGAAAACAAGTGCTTTCGCAAGTGGAGCGAACTCAGGCATAATCCTCTGAGATGATGTACAAAAGAGAAATTAGCACAACCAGTATAAAATAAAGGAAAAAAGTTCTCTATCTCTCACGGGGCCTTCCCTTTTATTTTCAGCATTTACAAAGTCATTGTAAGAGGAGTTTAAGGATGGAAGGGGAAATTTGACAGAGAGGTCTGGGTAGCTGGGAGTGAAAGGAGAGCCAAGGGGTGAAAGCCCTAAGAGATGACAAATATCAAGAACGGTGGGGGCCATCATACCGCACCGAAACTGGAAAAAATTAAAAACCATATTCCAAAAGCAAAGAGCAGCAGGAATCAAAAAGGGTTCCTCAGGGATGATGAACCTGGAAAGACAAAGGGCGTCGAGGATACAGAGCTCTTGCAGGTCATCTTCTCTCGTAGGCACAACTCTATCATACCATTCCTCCCATTCAGTTCTCAATGTCGGCTAGCAACGGTGAAGCCGGGTCATTCTCCAATTCCCCAAATCGAGCCCTCCTTCGTAGAGAAGAAAGTGGTCTTCCAAGCGAGGGTATAAAGTTGGAAGTTGAGCAGGAGCTTCCCGAAAGATGGAACCTAGGACGTACTTTTGTTTGTTGCTGTGACGAGGAACGAAGAGGCGTCTATCTATGGCACTTGGCCCATCAGTTGTTAGCTTGGCGATTTCTTCATCAATACATCTTTTCAAAGCCATGGTTGGGCTTATGCGATCGCCAGCAAGTACTTTCAAAGAGGAAGGATCCATTGGTAGCAAGTAGCAAGCAAGGGAGGGCTAACAGAAGAGAAGGGTTTGTGTGTTAAGCGAGCAAGTGATTTTAAAGCACGAAATAAAAGGGTTTTAAAAGCCTTTGTGTCTGGAAAATCTATCACGTAATTCGTTAAGTACTAAAAGTACAAATACGAAGAGTTTCCTTCAATATTGATATTTTTGAAGGGAAAAACACAGCCCAAATGTTGATACCAGCTTCGAAGTAAAATATTTGGTTTCGAAACCGGATTTTGGCGCCAAAAGTCAAATAACAACGGCTTCAAAACTACGAAGCCGGCTTCGAAGCACATTCCATACCTAAAGATGTAAGAACACTCAAGTATTTGTTTGCTTCAAAAGGATTGAAGACCTGTTTTAGGTTTCTCAATAAAAGTAATGTCTTTCGAAGTAAAACTTGAGACCCGTCAAAGATGGGAATTGGTATTCAAAATATCAAAACCAATATTTGGTTTGTATACCTACAAACAGAGATTGTGTTTTGAACTAAAACAGCATGGACTGTTCTTCGAAGCAAAAATGGTCAATTTAAAATTGGTTGATCATACTAACCATGACCATATGTTGGTTATGATTAAAACGAGCTTTAATGGGTAAGATTGTTAAATTCGAAGCACTAATTCTAAATGAAAATTAGCAAAAACTGTTAACTATATTCCATAAATTGGAAAAGTTCATTGTTGGTTCTTTTTAGTGTTTCATTTAAAACAATTGAGTCCAAATTTGAAGGATAAGATTGTTCAGTTCGAAGCTCTGAATTTGCTTTAAAGATAAATGGGGACAAGATCAAACCATGCCAAACAAAGAAAAAGTCTTAGTGGTATTAAAACAAAAGCAGTTACATCGAATGGCCCTATTTGGGTACAAACTCAAGCTCATAAAAATAAGGAATGGAATAAATAACAAGATCATGAAATTTAGTCCAACTGTGATCAATGAATTTCTATTCTTTCTTTATTCTATCCTTTATATCTTCTAACATTGGCTCCATGAGTTGATGTGCTCTCACTTCGTAAAAGAGCTCTTCAGCCTTTATTTTGAATGATGCTTCTCTTAATCCTTGTTCAAATTCGTCTATATCCAAGTAATCCCAGTACGCAAAATCTTTATTCTTGAAATCATCGAATTCTATAATGAAGTTCTCTGCTTCGTACTGGGCATGAACTCGAAGGGACGAGAGTTGGTCTAAAGATTGTGTGGTGGCCATAGAGATCCGATGCTAGTGGAGAAGCAATGGAAGTTGGTCCAAAAACATATGAAGCTCTGCTTGGGCGAGGGGATTGAGGACATGACCCCGAGTCAGAATATCACAAGCCCATCGAAGGTTCTTGAGAAGGACTTCGTCCTCAAGAACATTGAAGGGCAAGTGAGAAAAAGCCACGAGCAGAAGTTGAGCTTGCTTCCGCTTAGCTGGAGTAGGGGAAGGTGGAGGCTTGTAAGGTGGAAAGACCTTATCCGCGGAGAGGGCAAGCCTCAGTCTCTCTGTCCAGCAAGGATTTGTCAGAGGAGAAGGTGTGGATGCTTTTATTTCAGGAGATAAAGTAAGGGCACAAGGAACAAGAGCATTAATATAATCGAGCCAGTCAGAAGAACAAATCTTCGCCTTCTGGGCTAAGAATGATGGATTGTACCCTTGTGCCTCTTCTAGGCGTCGGGCGGCGTGCACTATCTTTGTAGGCATGGAGGATGTATACCATGCCACAAGTAGATTTTCCTTCAAACTGCGTCGATGGTCAATCGGCACGTAGGGATAGACCACCGAGCTTCACGCATAGGAAGGTAACTCTAAAGGGTCAGTAAACTCGACAAAGTGATGGTTGATTCGTTCCCTCAAATCACAGGCCTCAGGTTTTGCCCAGCTTGTCCAGTCAGAAGCCCCAGAAGAGGAAGAAGTTGCAGCCTTATCCCATGCAAAGGGTTGTAAAGAAGAACTTCCCATGTCCATATTTGCGACTTTCTGAATCAAAGGATTGAGAGCGGTTTGTTCGTAGTCCAAGGGTGAGGCAAAAGAAGAACTTCCCATGTCCATATTTGTAAGTTTCTGAATCGAAGGATTAAGGGCAATATGTTCAAAGTTCAAGGGTTGATAATTTGTGAAGGCATCCATGACCTGAATATAGAAAGATGGGTAAATATGGCTAATTAATGCATGGAAGTTCTTTCGAGGAGGAACAGCATCATCATATGACTCTTCATGTGCTCGATCAATGGAGGGGAAAATTGATTCGGCCATAAAAAATGTATCAGTCTGTTCGAATACTAAGGTGGTGGCGGTTTTCAAAAGATTGAAGAAGAGTTTAATGTAGATGATGAATGACAGTTGCATTTCTGGGAGAATGCAAAGCCCATGCACATTCTAAGATGTGGGAAAAAGACCTTGACCCACTAATATCACCAAGTATTGGGTATATTAGTGCGGGGGGTAATGTTGGCAACATATTTTGTACAAGCCAATTACAATTCGACGCGTGGCAAAATAAGGGTAATATAGGAAGACAATTCAAGTCTTCGATCCTAATCATAAACGGGGCAGTTAGTATTGGTTATTACGAGATTTGAGTAGCAGTGGATCAACAAAGAGATGCAAGGTGATGTGGCTTCAACGGTTACTCACATTTCAAATTCAAATTCAGAAGGGAAGCCTAACTGCAAGTAATGGCGTAATGGAGCTAATCTTGGGGCAACATGATCAGCGATCATGGAGGAGCAGTTTGACGGTTGGAAATGCAGTTCGATGGTCATCCTTGAGCAGTATAAATAGCAGAGAAGGCCCCAGAAAAAGCCCCCAGACTCAGATAAAAAAAACCAGTCTTATTCTACTTTAATTCATTTCCAGTTTTTCCTTTCCAGTTTTACATTTAAAGTCTTACATTTCCAGTTCTTTACATTACTGTACTTTAAAATTCCTGCACTGCACTTCGTTCATAGGAGTAGTTTTAAGTAGATTTGCTATAAACCTCTACGAGGCTGAGTTTGGATCATTGTAAGTTTTTTTCATCTTAATGAAATGATTCAACTGTTCTTCATTCAATTGTTATTTGCTTAATTCTCCTAAGTCAAGCCACCAGTAAAAGTCCTCTTCATTGAGGCTAAAAAAACTAAACATAATCGTCTGATAATTGGTTGACAATTAATTTTCTGTAAGGACTAATTGATCCTTGCTGGCATGCTTGCAATTACAAAAATAACCTTCGAAAGCCAAAAAGCCAACAGTAAATATTTTGGCCTAACTAACTATCCATGGTTATTTTGTATTCCCTATACTCTTGACATAATATTTCTCACTTTGCTATGTGCTTATAGCTGTTATCCTTTCAGGTGACGAGATGTAAGGGAAACCCATAACCTCACAAAATGGAACCCGCATGTGGATTGATGTTGAACCACTTTTATTTTTATTTTTTTTCCTTTTATTATTATTATTTTTTTATATTTTTGCTCCCTTTTGTTCTACTCGGGGCCAGTCACTGAATAATAAAATAATAAAAGTCCTATAAATGTATTTCTCTTATTAAAATAGTAAAATGGAGTAATTTCTTATTTAATTATTTTTATTTCCACTTGCGCAGTTTAATTTGCTACAAATAGAAAAAGTTAGTAAGTTGTGATTCCAACTCTAAGCCCCTGGGATTGGGTCGTGACACATACAAATCGCCCCTTTTATTAATAAATCATCAAATCAATTAATAATTTTTAATGATGTTAGAAACATATTTCAATTAATAATTTCAGTAATTTTATTATTGTATAAGAGAGCAATCATGAATTTTATTTTTTTTAATTAATTCTGTTAAATAAATTTTTTTTGATAAGGGAGCATTTGTAATTTTTCAAATTACAAAAAACAATTTGTACTTTAAGTAAATCTCAAAAGGTATATTTATAAGGGAAATTTGGCTATAAACCCCCCTTACGTTCCTTTCATTATTAAAAGGATTAAGAAAAAAAAATTATACTTTCAAAATCGTCTCATAATTATAAAGTCTTGCATAAATGACAAAATTTATTATTTAAATATTTTATCAGATTATTATACCCTCAACTAAATCTTCCTACCTTCTCCGCCTATTCTCTCCCTACTTTCTCCGTCTCTCTCCTCATAATCAACATCAGTACACAACGAAGTTCGAAGCAAAATCATTAACTAAAACGCAAGCTAGGGCAAAGTAAAAGGAGAGAGACAATCTTGAGTAGCTGATCGATAGATTCTCTACCATTGCAAATCGATTAAAGAGATCGACACAAATCTCGGATCTCAGATTTACACAGATCGACATACGACATCTTCATCTTCAGATCTGAGGTAGTGAACAAATCGTAGAAAGCTCTAATTGATACTCGAAACTGGCTCCTCCTCTTTTCAAAGGGATCCAAGTCTCAAACTCCATTGACGGTCTCTTTTGATTCACAGCTCTCTCTCTCTCTCTCTCTATTAGGGCCAGATAAAGCTTCGACACCAATTTCATTTGAGCTCATACACATTATACAACAAAATTATGTATATATGTGAATATATGTGCATTTGATTTTATGATTTTGGGCTTCTCCACATAATTTATTTCAAATTCTTTGAACTTTTGCTCGACCGCTACATAGACTTCGTTTTTCTCTCTTGAAATCTCTTAGATCAATAATATATATCTAAGTTGTTGTTAGCCTTCACTGAATGTGGATGATAATATGATTTTTTTTTCCTTTTTTCATTTTATTTGTTGTTGTTGTGTTGTTGTTGATGATGATGATGATGATGATGATGAAGAAACATATTGCAACAGATACTTTTTTTTTTTCTTCTTGTGTTGATTTTGATGAAAATGAGACAGCTAGTAATAGATATGGAGAACATGATTCTGAGCTGTAGATATCGCCTTGTTGTTTTCAATTGGCTTTTATTTATATATTTATTATTATTTGTTAATAGAACTTAGAGTAAAATTTGAATCTGATTCATTCATTTAGTATGTATTTTATTTTTTGTAATAGTAAAATTTTACTTTAGTTAAAAACATGTTGATTTGCCTAACAATATAAAATTTTACTTTGAATCATAGTAAACTTTACTCTGATTCAGAGTAAAATTTTACTGTAATTCAAAGTAAAATTTTACTCTAGTTAAAAATATGTTGATTTGCTTAACGATATAAAATTTTACTTTGAATCATAATAATCTTTACTATGATTCAAAGTAAAATTTTAATCTGAAATTTTACTCTGGTTAAAAACACGTTAATTTGCTTAACGATATAAAATTTTACTTTGAATCATAGTAAACTTTACTCTGATTCAGAGTAAAGTTTACTATGATTCAAAGTAAAATTTTACTTTGAAATACACTGTGAGGATGGCTTAATAGAAGAGCTGATAGATATAAGGGTACTATAGTAAAAGAAACAAGTTTTAAAATATTATGAGGTTTTGAAAGGGAGCTTCTATTTGCACACACCACTTCCCCTCTCTTCACACACTTAATGATATTTTTTTTATTACATTTTTATCCTAAAATAAAATTACCAAAATATCCCTTTTTTCTTTAACCAAAACCCTAACCCTAACCCTAATACCCAATACAGTCCCTTCTCTTCTAGTCATCTTCTTCCTTAACACAGTCCCTCCCTCCAGCTTCCCTCTTTTCGAATCGAAGCCCCACTCACCCCATCGTTCATCGCTCACTCACACTCCCCACCACCCCCGTAACCCCTCACTTTGGGACACAATACCACTGCCGCCGTAGCTCTCGCCACTTCGCAACCCTCAATTCTGCACACACATAGAGAGAGAGAGAGAGAGAGAGAGAGAGAGAGATCTGGGAAGAAGACTTATTTTCTTACCATTTTGACAACCAATAACGAAAGAATAGCCTTCATTCGAAAGTCAACCATCGAACAAATGAATTTGGTTTGACCATCAACATCCGAACAAAATACATTAGTTCGACCATCAACATCCGAAGCCCCCTTTTCGCGAGAGAGAGAGGATGAGGTGGGGGTCGCGGTAGTGTCACCGGTGGGTTGAGGAAACGGTAGGAATGACGACTGGAAGGGAGGTGGTAACGATGGTGTTGTGTCGCCGTCGGCGAGGTGGTTGCTGGTGTGAAAGGTGTCTGGATTAAGAGTGTTGGAAAGTTGTGTTTATGGAGATATAATTGGAATAAAAGTGTGTATAATGAGTAAATATTTTATTTTTTATTTTTTTAGGTGTGTGAACTAAGAAGGATGTGCAACTAAAGGATTGAGTGTGTGCAAATAGAAGCTCCCATTTTAAAAGACAAATTAGACAATGAGGGGTCTATTACCAAATCTTCATATTTATAACTTACCCATAAGTTTTAACAAAGGTTTAAGAATTCAATTTTCTTTTCAACGCCATCTGGGGGGGGGATGTGGTGGTGGTGGTGGTGTTAGATGGGCCTATTGCATTATTTCACCATGAGTGCTGATAATTACAGTTATGTTTGGAACTTAGATTTTAAAATATTTTAAAATTAAGTAAAGGGAAAAGTCAATAAATATATAAAGTGACTTTTTTTTTAAAGCTTTTTTATTTTTTTATTTCGTAAATCTCTTCTCAAATTTTAAATATAAACATAGTCTAAAGAAATCAAAATTCGAGCAACATGTCATGGCCATAATTTAGTTTCCTCACTTGATTTGTTAATCGTATTTAATTCATCACAAATTATGCTCAATTGAATTTTAAGAAACTTGTTTGGAAAATCAGAGACTAATTTGATAAAGATAAACATAAAAAAGATATTAAAATTTTAAAAATTATTTATACTTTAAAAAAATCATATGAAAATAATTTTAATTTTTTTTACAACAAATTAGATTATGATTTTTTTTCTTTTCCAAAAAAAAAAGTTTTTAAAACTCACAAAAAAAAAAAAAAACTTTGACCATACACATCACGCAATGAATAATATTGTTTCACCATAAATTAAGATGTAACATGAGAAAAAATATCATCCAAAAAGACCAAACGAGCCTAACACGTTCAACATCACACAATAATACCTAAATAAAACCATAACATTCATACCAAAAAAAAACAAAAAAAAGTTCCCAAACAGACGATGGATTTAGAAACAAGAATCAGAGAAACATTCCTAATAAGCAAAACCAGAAACAGAAAATGCTAAAACCACAATGGACAACCAAACTTTGCTTAGAGAAGAGGCACTGTTCTGTGGGGCAGGCACATTCGGTGTGTATCTTGGCGACAAGAAGATCAAGGCGGAAGACGGCAAAGGATGGTGAGAGTGATGGTGATGGCAATGGCGGAGATTGTGGCGTCTGGAAAGGAGCAGGAGCAGGACTTGAAGTTGGATGCAAAGCGGTAGTGTTGGTGGTTTTGGGAACACGGATATCGACCTTTTGGCCGGCTTCACAGTGGCCGGGAATGCTGCAGATGAAGTAGAAATGGCCGCCTCTAGAGATGGTGAAGGAATCGTTGCCGCTGTTGAGGGTGAAGTAAGGAGCCGTGGCATTGCATGCATTGAAATTCTTGTGGGTCACTCTTATCACATTGTGAAATTGCTTGTTGTACTCAAACACTACATCAATAATAATGCAAATCAAGGAAAAAAGTAAAATTTCTCGCACAAGAATAAGCATAGGTCCTTACAGTCAATTGATGCATATGATACGACAGAATATAATGAAAATAATACTTGTTTCCAAATATATTTAATCATTTTTTTCAACTTTTAATAATAAAGTGCTTGTTTACACATACAGCATTCGTTACATTTTAAAATTAATACAATCCACCATAATATATGATGAATTATATAATGGGTAAAAAATCAAGTAAAAATTTCAATAATATATAGTTATAAAGTAAATAGAATCCACCAAAATATATGAAAAACTATATAATATCAGCAATGTTAGGTATCATGAAAAGTTTTTCATGAAAATGGTCATGAAAGATTTGTGACCTTTAATCAAGCTAATCTAAGGGTCACAAATTTTTCATGATCACTTTCATGATAAAATTTTCATGATCTCTAACATTTCTCATATAATATATAGGAAAAAATTCCCATAACATTAGTAAAATTTTGTACCAAGATAATTACAGTACATATTTGATGTCAACTCCTTAATAGAGATAATAAAGAAAGAATGATCAAGAAAGGAACATAAAGTCCCAGAAAAACTCAAAAAAAATTTATGAAAAAATTTGTGGTAATAATATTTTAAAATATATTATGGGACAGAAAACAAATTAAAATATTATAGAATAACAAGAGAGAAAGAGAAACGAACAAATGGTGTCGCCGACATGGAAGAGCTTAGCAGCAGAGCAAGCCTTGTAATCAACATGTCCAGTGTTTGTCCATCCAGCTGAGTCCCCAACCTTATACACTGCACCCTTTGACACCCCGCAAACACTCACCACCATCACCAACATTATTACTAGTTTCTTCCCCAAACCCATCTCTCACACACTAGAGAGATATATTTAGTGCAGAAGAAATTAAAATAGAAAAAAGAAGAAGCTAAAGAGAGAGAGAGAGAGAAAGAGCGAATGGGTGGAATGTGCCCCTACTGCTACTGCGAGGCCCTATTTAACAATGCCCACCACCAGTCACTATTACTATTAACTTTGGAAAGTTTTGAAGATTTCCTTCGAAAAACGAAATTTTATTAATTCACAGCCAAATTTTTATTTAATTTTTTTTCAATTCACATGGGGGATTGATTGTGTGCAAACATTAAATTTGGTTGCTGAATTATTGCCCTTTCTTTTTCTATCTTTATAAATTGCTTTCAATATTTTTTTTTTCTCTATTTATGATTATCTTGCCAAAAAAACTGTGATACGATCTTTCTGGTTTCCTTCAATAATTTTTGCAATCTATGATTCTCTATCTTTTTTTTGTTGGGGTTAAATAATGTATGATTTTCTTGCCCAAAAAACTATGATACGTAATGATCTCGATCGTCCATCTATAATGAGAGTCAATTAGCTAAGTAGTTATATTTTTCATTAAAATCTTTCGTCCGTTTGTTCTCTTTGTCTTTCGTTTTTGCTTTCTATCTCACTTTTTTCTTTAAATATTTCAATGCCCTTTGAATCATACTGAGGGGGAAAAAAAATCATACCAGTAAGTAAAAATTTATTTATTATTAATTGATTGGACCTCGAGACAAACCTTCTATCTATAATTCTCTTATAAATATTTCCAATATCCAAATAATCATATATTTTTTATCGACTAAAGTTAATAATTAATTGTTAGATTAGTATCTTGATGGAGTTAACTGACACTTACCTTATAAGAAAATTTTTCCCTCACATTTCACTCCTAAGAGTGAAACCTAAGATCTCCCTTTTAGAATAAACTTGGTGACCAAAAAATTAAGCAACTAGATTAGAGCCCCATGATTGTATTGACCAAAATTTTATATTAACAACTACATGTCAAATGCAAATCTAAAAAATTACATGTCAAATGACATGTCATAACTGTTGTCCAAATTGTGAAATTAAATAAATAGATTCATGAATAAATCAAAATTATATATGAAGAACACATGCTGAGAATTACAACTAAATTACAATAGAAATACCTAATAGATTATGTGGGAGCCGAATTTCCTTGGATCAATAGAGAAGAATGGACCAGTCTGGTCCATAACATAACCTTTATTTGGCATTGATCCTAGTCAATTGAAGAGCCGAATAAAATAGCCGGCATTCCAACCAGTAGAACAAAGGCCGAGTAGAAGTACATGTAAAAGATTAGGAATGGACCAGACCCTAAGGCCCAAAGAAAATATTATAAATACAAGATCTTCAGTTAGAGAAAGGTATGTGAGAACTAGTAAACTTAACTTAAGATACAAGTAATCAAGGAGTATACACTGACTTATCCGTCAGAGTGCTAATTCTGGCATCCCGACCTGAGTATTCATTCTTTTTCAGGTGACTAACTGAAGATCACGAGCGTCCCCCAAGATCTAAAGAGTATTTCCAAACCACTTCCTCACAATTGGCGCCGTCTGTGGGAATACTCAAGAACATCCATGACGGGCGTAACAGAAGACCCTCCGATAGTCACTGACGAAACCACACAGAGAGACGACCTTACTCCAACAAACATGCTTGGACTGAAGACTATCGCTGCAAGACGAGCTTTCAACTTCGCCTCACGCTTGACTTCAGAGCATGAGACAATGCAAGCGATCATGGAACAAGCAAAGCAAAACGAACAGAGGTTGGAGAACATGATCGCTGAGAACGAACGTCTCCGTCAGGATTTGGCCTTGGAGGTGGCGAAGTCCAAACAAGCTGTACACCAAGATCCGGAATGACCTCTGAGGGCAGGTGGTCGACGACCTCGAGCCCAATATCAAGACACTGATAGTGACTCCGACTTATTATCCCCGGAGTCCAAGAAGAAGGGATGACCCGAAACTTCCAGTTCCTCTGAAGAGAGTCCACGTATAAGGCATTAGCGAAGATGAAACAGTTCAGATGAAGAAGACTAGCATGATCCCTTCGTGCGATGGATCGCAAGGGCAGTTCTACCCAAAAAGTTTAAAGCTCTGTCATTCACTCTCTACGATGGAAAATCAAACCCCACCGATCACATCCGTCACTACAAACAAGCCATGACATTACATACAGACGACGAGGCCCTCATATGCCGAATATTCCCTAGCAGTTTGGGCCCATTGGTTGTCAGGTGGTATTATAAACTGGAGCTGGCTTCGATCAAAAGCTTCCATCAATTACAGAAATCCTTCAGGGCCAGATTCATTACCAACGAGGTCCAGTCGAAACAAGCCGACTCTCTCTGGGCAATGCAGATCCAGCCAGGAGAAACACTAAGAGCGTACTCGGCGTGTTATTGGGAGTGCTTTAATCTTGTTGATGATGCTTGCAATGACTCCATGGCCATCACCACCTTTAAAATGAGTTTGCATCCTGACAGTGCTCTCCGCAGCTCCCTGACTAGACGACCCCCCAAAACGGTCTAGTCACTGATGAAGAAAGTTGAGGAATACTGCAAAGTGGAGGATGACGCCTTATGGGTTAAAGCCGGAAACGTGGCCAACAAAACAGCCCCTTTAGAAATTGCTTAGCCATTAAATTCTATACCACCTCAGAGCCCTGAACCACGGCATCGGACCAAACGAGACAAGAGGCGGGATTCTCGCCGATCAAGTGACCAATGCTCCCATCGAGCAAATGAATAACTGTAAGTTAATAGCAGGCGCTCAAGGCGCGCCGACAAGAAATATACGGAGTTGAGAGAGCCGATCAGCACGATTATGTCCAAAGTCTAACACCTTCCGTTCTTCAAATGGCCGTTCAAAATAGTGGGACCTCCCGATACAAGAAGATGGGATAGACGGTGCGAGTATCATAAGGACCATGGCCACGATACTGAGAGTTGTTATGCATTGAAGGATCACCTGGAGGAATTGGTACGAGATGGTAGGCTACAACAGGACGTCCGAAAAGGCAACTCAACCAAAGCAATAGCCTTGAGATAGGATTTCCCTCCGCTGGGCGTGATCTACATGATATGCAGCCTTCCAATGTCATCCGCGGTGCATACGATTCAGTCGAATCCCGACCCTCAAAATCAACTCACTTTAACAAAACGGCCCCATGAAGCTGCGAGCATTGCCTTTGATGATTCAGATTTGGCCGGAGTGACACTTCCCCACATCGATCCCTTGGTAATTGAATTACGCGTAAACCGATTCACCGTTGAGCGGGTACTCATTGATCTAGGGAGCACATCGGAGATTATGTATTACAGGACATTCACCACGCTCGACTTCTCTAAATCGGATCTTTCTCCGGCCCCTTATCCACTATTTGACTTCAACACCAATCCAGAATACCTATTAGGGAAAATCTCACTACCCGTTCGAGCGGGCTCCCGAACAGTGGATGTGGAATTCTTGGTCGTCAAGCTGCCATCGCCGTATAATCTCATCATGGAGCGAACTTGGTTGCATTCTATGCAGGCTGTGCCAAGCACCTATCATCAGCTTCTATGCTTCCTAACAGAGCGCGGCATTGAGCAAATCCGTGGCTCACAGAAGTCGGCACAAGCATGCTATCTCCTTGTTGGAAAAACGCCAAAGGAGTTACAAGTGAATTCTATTGAGGTGCCAGATCGGGAGAACCTCGATGATGTTGGGTGGCCCCCAAGTGAAAGACCACGGAAGCCCTAGATCGAGTTAAAATCGACGAAAACCCAGATAGGTTCTTCATGGTTGGCGCATCCCTAAATCAAGTTGACAGACAGCAGCTGATTTCTTTTCTGCTCAGCAACCTTGATGTCTTTGCATGGACTCTATATGAGATGTCGGGTATAGATCCGTCTGTTTCACAGCACCGTTTGAATGTTGACCCTAAATGCAAGCCGATCATTCAGAAAAGCCGGCGGTCAGCCGCAGAGCACACTGCCGCTGTTGTTGAAGAGGTTGATAGGTTGTTTGACGCCGGGGCAATCAGGGAAGTGACCTACCCTACGTGGCTCTTTAATACTGTGATTGTGAAGAATAAAAATGGGACTTGGCGAGTGTGCGTTGATTTCACGGACCTAAACAAAGCCTGCCCCAAGGATTGTTTTCCCCTATCCAGAATTGACCAACTTGTAGATGCAACGGCACGCCATCAGCGTATGAGCTTCCTCGATGCTTACAAAGGCTACCATCAAATTGCCATGCATCCCGAGGAACAAGACAAAATTGCATTCCTCACCCCGAGAGGAATTTACTACTATAAGGTTATGCTTTTTGGGCTAAAGAATGCCGGGGCAACTTACCAAAGACTAGTCACTGCTATGTTCAAGGAGCAACTCGGCCACCCTATGGAAGTATACATTGATGACATGGTGGTCAAGTCCAAAGAAGAACAAACTCATCTAGCCGATCTGGAAGATACATTCGGCATTTTACGCAAATACAAAATGAAGCTGAACGCTTCTATATGTGCGTTTGGGATTGGCTCTAGCAAATTCTTGGGTTATATTGTCAACCACAGGGGAATTGAAGCCAACCCGAGGAAAATCACAGCAATCTTGGAACTCGGCTCCCCTTGTTCAGTAAAAGAGGTTCAAAAGTTGATGGGGATGGCTGCCGCACTCAACAGGTTCATCAGTCGGTCTACAGATTGTTGCCGACAATTCTTCTATACACTACGGTAGGGCAAGGCATTTGAATGGTCCACCGAGTGCGAAGCCGCTCTCAATGGCCTCAAAACCTACCTCCAATTAGTTCCACTCTTGACAACACCTTCAGCAGGTGACCCACTCATTTTGTATCTGGTAGTTTTCGACCGGGCTGTCAGCGCCATACTGATAAAGGAAGAGCTGGGGGAACAACGGCCAGTATATTATGTGAGCAAGGCAATGGTCGATGCCGAAACACGCTACATTCCGCTGGAAAAACTCATCCTAGCCCTAGTTATGGCGGCAAGAAAACTGATGCATTACTTTCAGGGACATAGCATCGGGGTGCTAACAGATTACCCCCTCCGATCAGTACTACGTAGTGCGGAAGCATCAGGACGCGTTTCAAAGTGGGCTCTTGAACTTGGCCAGTACGATATTCAGTTTCTACCTAGAACCTCAATCAAGGGACAGGTGCTTGCCGATTTTGTGGCCGAATTCACTGGTGGTCTTGCCGATTTCAAGTCTGACGAAATTCGACCTAAGCCGAACTGGAGAATTTATGTTGGGGACATTTGGCAGTTGTACTGTGATGGATCATCCAATCAGCGGGGCAGTGGAGCCGGGGTAGTTATCATGGCTCTCGACGGCGCAATAATTCAGCAGACCGTTAAACCCGGCTTCGAGGCGTCAAATAATGAAGCCGAATATGAAGCCCTTCTAACCGATTTGTGGAATGCACATCTTCTAGGTGCTCGACATCTGATTGTATTTTGCGATTCAAAACTGGTGATCAATCAACTAAAAGGGGAGTACGCGACAAGAAATGACCGTATGGTAGCTTACATGAAAACAACTAACTCCTTGTTGGCAAAATTTGACCATCATAAATTGAATCAGATAACATGTGATTAGAACACACATGCAGATGCCCTAGCTTGCCTAGCCTCCGCCATTAACTTAAAGATTAAACGGACCATCGAGGTGGGTTTCATCCCAGAGCCAAGCATTGGTCCTTCCGAGGAAGTAATGTCATAGAATCTAGACTGAGTTGGATGGATCCAATTGCCTCATTCCTGTCTTCCGAACAGCTCCTAGAGGACAAGAAAGAAGTGCACAAGCTGTGAAACAAAGCCCTGCGATACTACTTGGATTCGCAAGGAAAGTTTTATAAAAAATCCCTTTTTGGTCCATACCTAGAATGCGTGCATTCGGACAAAGTCGAAGAGCTTCTGATTGAAATACATGAAGGTAGTTGTGGCGCACATTCTAGCGGGCGCTTTTTGGCCCATCAAGCTATAACATAGGGGTATTATTGGCCGACAATGAGATCTGATGCCGAATGCTATGTGAAAAAATGTGAACAGTGCCAGAAGTTTTCCCCGTTAACCCATCTGCCTACTGAAGAGTTGAGCTCTATTACCAGTCCCTGGCTATTCGCCCAGTGCGGACTTGATATCGTAGGACCATTGCCGAGGGCTCCAGGGAACAAGCGATACTTGATCGTCGCGACAGATTACTTCACAAAATGGGTCGAAGCGGAGGCATTAACGCACATTCGAGATGCTGATGTTAAGCACTTTGTATGGAGAAATATCATAACATGATTCAGCATTCCAAGAGCTCTTATCTCAGACAACGGCACCCAGTTTGATTATGGCGTCTACCGAGAGCTATGCAGCAAGTACGGTATCCGGCCTTACTTTTCCACGCCGGTTTACCCCCAAAGCAATGGCCAAGCCAAAGCCTCTAACAAATCCATCTTGGACGGCATCAAGAAGAGGCTGGATAGAGCTAAAGGCAGATGGGTCGAAGAATTGCCAAGTGTATTGTGGGCTCATCGAACTACGCCGAGGCGATCCACTGGAGAAATGCCGTTTGCTTTATGCTTTGGAACCTAGACAATCATACCCCTGGAGATCGGCCACCCAACCCTGAAATCGCAAGTCTTTGATATGGGCCGAAACGACATGATACTGGCTTTGGATTTGATTCTGATTGAAGAACAAAGAGACCGTGCCCTTGCGTCCATGGCACGATACCAGCAACAACTTGTTAAGTCGTACAATCAACGTGTTCAGCTACGCCGCTACACACCAGGAGAGTTAGTCCTGAAGAAAGTACTTTCAGCTGCTAGGAAACCGGCCGATGGGAAATTGGGTCCTAAGTAGGACGGCCCCTATCAGGTCGATTCGATCGCAGAAGTAGGGGCATATCGGCTCAAAGACATGTCCGGAAGAAGTCTGCCACGGCCTTGGAATTCAACGCACTTGCGTAAATTCTATCATTGAACCTAACCTGTGGGGAATGATACTAGTTTTGAATGGTTCACCATGTACACTCTCCACTTTTGTAATGCAAAGATCCCTGTTTACTCACTACGAAGTCCAGTTCAAAAGTGTTTGGGCTGATAAAGCCTCTGGATTCGGAGCGCCCTTCGTGAATATCACGATTGGCCAAATAAAGACTCTGGATTCGGAGCCCCATCGGCGCATGACGCCTTTGGGCCGATAAAGCCTCCGGATTCAGAGTGCCCTTCGTGGATCACGATTGACCAAATAAAGACTCCGGATTCGGAGCCCCATCGGCGCATGACGCCTTTGGGCCGATAAAGCCTCCGGATTCGGAGTGCCCTTCGTGGATCACGATTGACCAAATAAAGACTCCGGATTCGAAGCCCTATCGGCGCATAACGCCTTTGGGCTGATAAAGCCTCCGGATTCAGAACGCCCTTCGTGGATATCACGATTGGCCAAATAAAGACTCTGGATTCGGAGCCCCATCAGCGTATGACGCCTTTGGGCTGATAAAGCCTTCGGATTCGGAGCGCTCTTCGTGGATATCACGATTGGCCAAATAAAGACTCCGGATTCGGAGCCCCATCAGCGCATGGCGCCTTTGGGCCGTTAAAGCCTCCGGATTCGGAGCGCCCTTCGTGGATATCACAATTGACCAAATAAAGACTCTAGATTCGAAGCCCCATCGGCGCATGATGTCTTTGGGCCGATTAAAGCCTCCGGATTCGAAGCGCCCTTCGTAAATATCACGATTGGCCAAATAAAGACTCCGGATTTGGAGCCCCATCAATGCATGACGCCTTTGGACTGATTAAAGCCTCCGGATTCGGATGGCCTTCGTACAAGCCGTATAAACAAAGGCTGAAATATGCAAATATTCAAAATGAAATAGTTCAAGCTATATAAACGTAGTCTAAAACGTGCAAACATTTAAAATAAAATGGGTCCTTAGATAAATCGATTGGCATCAAGTGTGCTAATATAAATAAAAAGTACGCTACAAATTGAAAACTAAGCGTTTTACTAAAATCAGCCAATAAATACATAATTTCGCTCTCAATCTACATAAGCATTACAAGGTCTGCTTCTATTCGGCGGCTCCCTCATCATCACTCTTCTCAACTTCGAAAGCGGAAAAGGGGAAATCATTTTGTTGGTACAACGACAACACATAATTCACACCTGCTGCCTAGAAAGCCTCAGCTTGCTGAAGTGCCTTGATCCAGTCGTGTTTAAACCCACGATTCTCACATCGGCAAACTTCTTCGGCGAGTTTCTCCTTGGTCTTCTGAATTACAACCTTTCGGCTGTCATGGAAGCCTTTTTCATAGGCCGCGGTCTTCGCAGTCTCAATCGCGAACATGCTAGCCGTGTTCCAATCGGCAATAGCATCACTTATCAGCCTTTGAGTCACCCTCTCTTCCATAACTGGGTTGGGATGGCTGGCTGATTGAGACTCGGTAGACTTGATTTTCCTTAGCTCACGCTCGGCTTTCTCCACGCGAGCTTCTAACTTCCGAATGCGTTCATCTCTCTGCTCTATATCGCGCCGAGCGATGCGGAGACGCATGCCGATTTCATAAGCGGTATATAGCCCCTTCACCGCCCTGTGAACACCTTCGCGAAACACTTCGAAATCCTATCGACCTACCATCGACTGCTGGACTTCAGGTGAAAAAATCTGTCGAGTGAACTCGACTGCCACATTTGGATCTCGAACGATCGAATCCGCCTCTATTATTGGTCTATTCCCCACGAAGACCACAAAACTCAATGGGCGCAGAGTCATCCTATTATTATTAATTTAATTTAATAAAATAAAACATCCACTCAGGTCGGGGTGCCGGAATTAGCACTCCGACGGATAAGTCAATGTATACTTCTTGATTACTTGTATCTTAAGTTAAGTTTACTAGTTCTCACATACCTTTCTCTAACTGAAGATCTTGTATTTATAGTATTCTCTTTGGGCCTTAGGGTCTGGCCCATCCCTAATCCTTTACATGTACTTCTACTCGGCCTTTGTTCTACTGGTTGGAATGCCGGCTATTTTATTCGGCTCTTCAATTGACTAGGATCAATGCCAAGTAAAGGTTATGTTATGGACCAGACTGGTCCATTCTTCTCTATTGATCCAAGGAAATTCAGCTCCCACATAATCTATTAGGTATTTCTGTTGTAATTTAGTTGTAATTCTCAGCATGTGTTCTTCATATATAATTTTGATTTATTCATGAATCTATTTATTTAATTTCACAATTTGGACAACAGTTATGACATGTCATTTGACATGTAATTTTTTAGATTTGCATTTGACATGTAGTTGTTAATATAAAATTTTGGTCAATACAATCATGGGGCTCTAATCTAGTTGCTTAATTTTTTGGTCACCAAGTTTATTCTAAAAGGGAGATCTTAGGTTTCACTCTTAGGAGTGAAATGGGAGGGCAAAATTTTCTTATAAGGTAAGTGTCAGTTAACTCCGTCAAGATGCTAATCTAACAATTAATTATTAACTTTAGTCGATAAAAAATATATGATTATTTGGATATTGGAAATATTTATAAGAGAATTATAGATAGAAGGTTCATCTCGAGCTCCAATCAATTAATAATAATAAATAAATTTTTACTTATTGGTATGATTTTTTTTTCCCCCTCTCTTTAGTATGATTCAAAGGGCATTGAAATATTTAAAGAAAAAAGTGAGATAGAAAGCAAAAACGAAAGACAAAGAGAACAAATGGATGAAAGATTTTAATGAAAAATATAACTACTTAGCTAATTGACTCTCATTATAGATGGACGATCGAGATCATTACGTATCATAGTTTTTTGGGCAAGAAAATCATACATTATTTAACCCCAACGAAAAAAAGATAGAGAATCATAGATTGCAAAAATTATTGAAGGAAACCAGAAAGATCGTATCATAGTTTTTTTGGCAAGATAATCATAAATAGAGAAAAAAAATATATTGAAGGCAATTTATAAAGATAGAAAAAGAAAGAGCAATAATTCAGCAACCAAATTTAATGTTTGCACACAATCAATCACCCATGTGAATTGAAAAAAAATTAAATAAAAATTTGGCTGTGAATTAATAAAATTCCGTTTTTCGAAGGAAATCTTCAAAACTTTCCAAAGTTAATAGTAATAGTGACTGGTGGTGGGCATTGTTAAATAGGGCCTCGCAATAGCAGTAGGGGCACATTCCACCCATTCGCTCTCTCTCTCTCTCTCTCTCTCTCTCTCTCTCTCTAGCTTCTTCTTTTTTCTATTTTAATTTCTTCTGCACTAAATATATCTCTCTAGTGTGTGAGAGATGGGTTTGGGGAAGAAACTAGTGATAATGTTGGTGATGGTGGTGAGTGTTTGCGGGGTGTCAAAGGGTGCAGTGTATAAGGTTGGGGACTCAATTGGATGGACAAACACTGGACATGTTGATTACAAGGCTTGGTCTGCTGCTAACCTCCGCTATTGAAGAAAGTTTATTTGACATTCGCACTTGTTTAACCTTTCTCAAAGAACTAGATTGAGTTGCTGACTGAGCATATAAATAGGACCTTTGTTCATGAAGTACACGCCCATTTATTCCCTACGCGGGCAGCACCTCTGAGGCAATCTCATTAATATTCAAACCTCAACAGCCAGGCGCCGATTGAGTCATGTGCCCCAATCGCCCCATGAACCTCTGTTATTCGGCGTTTCAGCTCATGAACCAGCTGGGGCAAGGGGAGATTCATCAACCTAGTCGGCTTAAATGCCCCAGCTGCTCCATGAATCGACTTATCAGTACAATACTTATGAACCTCCATTATTCGGCATTCTGTGTTCATGAACTAGCTAGAGCAAGGGCAGATTCATCAATCTAGTTGGCTTAAGTGCCCCAGCTGCTCCATGAATCGACTTATCAGTACAATATTCATAAGTTCATTTTATTCGGTGTACTATGTTCATGAACCAGCTGGGGCAATGGCAGATTCATCAATCTAGTCGGCTTGAGTGCCCCAGCTGCTCTATGAATCGACTTATCAGTACAATACTCATGAACCTCCATTATTCGGCATTCTATGTTCATGAACCAGTTGGGGCAAGGGCAGATTCATCAATCTAGTCGGCTTAAGTGCCCCAGCCACTCCATGAATTGACTTATCAGTACAATATTCATAAGTTCATTTTATTCGGCATTCTATGTTCATGAACCAGCTGGGGCAAGGGTAGATTCATCAATTTAGTCAGCTTGAGTGCCCCAGCCGCCCCATGAATCGATTTATCAATACAATATTCATAAGTTCATTTTATTCGGCGTTCTTGTTCATGAACCAGCTAAGGGCAGGTTCGTCAAGCTAATCAGCTTATGTACCCTAGTTGCCTTATGAGCTAACCTATCAGCAGCTCATGAATTCATTTTATTCAGTCATAAATCAAATTCGTTAATATAATCGGCTAATAAGCTTGTCGTCTCATGTAGTCGTGACATTTTGTTCTAACTGCTGATTCTTTTAATTATGTACTCATATAACAAACAATACAAGCAATAACTTGAGAGCATAGAAAATTTGCATTCATAAATTGGGTGCTAACAGCGGACATTTTACACATGAAAATCCAAAAAAGATGAAAATCAACTAACAAAGAACATACATTGAAATTAAAAATACCTAACAAAACTAAAATGTCTCCTAAATCAATTCTCAGGATTAGACTCAAGCGGCTCAACGTCCACTTGCTCGTATGGAATTGGCATGGCCAATGTAAGTCCAGCGGCAGCAAGGGCTTTGAGCTAGCTGTGTTTGAATCCCCGATTCTCGAATTTGGGGACTTCTTCTACGTAGTTTTCAAGGGCAGCGCTCTTCCCAGCCTCGAATGCCGCTGAAGCCTCAGAGTCGGCTTTTTCATTAGCCTTTTTCAACTCTTCTAACTCGGCCTCCAGCTTGGCAAGCACCTTCTTGGCTAACTTGAGCGATTCCTCGCTCGCGTTTGCCCTCTCCTCGACGTCAGATCTGAGCTGGTTTGCAGTTCGCGCCCTCTCCTTCTCAGCTTCAGCTCTTGCACTTTCCATTGTGGCTCTCGCTGCCTCGAAATCGGCCATGCTTCTCTCACCTTCGACTTCCGACTTCAAGCGGCCAATTCTCTCAATGGCATCATGCTGGCGGCGGCCTAGTTCGGCTATCCCTCCAATCGTCTGCAAAACAAGTTGGGATCGTCACATACCAAAAAATACCGTATGCAAATCAAACCAAACCAAACAAGGAGTTAAGATAGTCACATACCAGAAGGGCCGACTGGGCAGCTAATGCTATTGCTACCAAATCTGGCTCGGCATGAAAGGTTGCCTTGTCAGCCGGCAAGGAGACCGAGGCAGCCAAGCTCAGTGCCACAGCTGGATCTTTTAAAGCCGACGCTTCAGAGGAGATCGGCATGTTTTTTATCTTTGGCTCAACAACAAAAGGAGCAACCACACCTGACTCCTCTAAGCGTGGCCGTTTATCAATGGGGCCCTCCTCGGAGCCGGCCTCGCCCTTAGTGGTATGTTTTTCCCCAATCTTCTGAAATCGACCGTTCTTCTGTAATCGGATGCTCGGCATCCTTCTCCGTCTCGGCCGCTTGAACTTTAGCCGTTTCTTCTACAATAATGGGTTTAGAAGATTCAGTCGGGGTAGGTCCAGAACGGGTGACCTCGGCTTTCTGTCAGGCGGCCATGCGTTTGGCATTTCTCTTTCGCGCCAACTGCGTGAGACTTTCCCCATCCATACCCTCAGAATAATTGCCGAGAAGGTCTCCTAAATTTGTAAAAATATCTTCGAAGGTGTCCCCTCGGCCTGATATGGACGGAGGGTCAGACGAGTTCAGTCCGGCTTCCTCAAAGGCTGAGTTAATAGCTTCGTCAACCTCCGCTGCCAACTGATCCGGGTCCTCGACGATTGGTTCGGTCGCTTGTTTTTCGAAGTGTTCAGAATCGGATGTTTCTAAACCGATCTGTCTCAAGTTTTTGAAGCTAGGAAAGATAAGGGTTGTAAGATGGTTGTCGCCTCGTGCGATCGGAATGTTGTCTGTTGCCGAGAATGTCATATAAGTCGGCTCGTACCGCAAGAGAATGTCCATCCCTTGTTTTTGAAGGTTTGGACGGCCGATGAACTGTAGCGCGGTCTTAATTTCTGCAAGCACAATGTCGTCATCTGAAACTAACACTCTCTTCAAGTCGCTGCCTGCATAAAAAAACGATTAGATGTGTATAGTGCCAAACACAGATATGGAAATAACATAAACAAGTGATCTGATCGGCCACCTAGTTCGCCTTTTCGCCTTGGCATAGGGTTTAGGCGATCTTCACCTTCGCCGAATTCCAAATTGCCGCGGACAACGGCCATCACGTCATTGACACACTTGCCAGAGCTGGCATAAGTGATGATTAGTATCCTTGGCTCTAAGAAAGTAGCGTCCTAGTCGGCCGGTAGATTTGGCTAGGACATAACAGTGCCGAATGGCGGGTATACCTAAATTAATCCTAAGACGCCGATTTATCTCTACAATTCCCATTATGATGCAAAAGAAATTCACGTTAGGCTGGGAAGGGATTAGACCACAGTATCGAAGAATGGCCCTTAAAATGAATGAAGAGAAAAGCGGACTCCGCCCTCAGCAATTGATAGGAGAGAAAAGACGATTGTGCTCTCATCATCCCTCTCCATATCAGTGGTGCTGTCTGCCAAAAGTGATAGATGGACATCATCGGGGATGGAAAAATGGCATCGAAAGCCGGAGATTCGATCCGCTGAAAGGAGCTCCTTCAGATGTTTTGCTATTTTGGCCAACCCAAGGATTATGGAAAACTAAAAGCAAACAAGGAAGCGGGATCAAAAATGAAGGAGAAGAAAACTTACAGGAGACGAAGGGAAAAACGAGAAACAAGGAGTTGCAGAAGCCGCGAAGTGAAGGAGTAGCACTAGAAGGCGAGCCAGATATCTTTGAGTATTCAGAACATACATTCGAAGAGACAATTTCAAATTGCATTAAATGAAGGCAGTGTACGAAGGGGTGGGAAATCGTTACAATGACCAAAAAGTGTGTACGCGTTTTGACACGCATCAAGAAGAGGATTAACCGCCGAATTTTTGACTTCCCAGGTTAGAAGCCAAACACGCCGACTAACTGATGCTAGTGGGGTGTTTGGGGGGCAATTGTGGGAGCCGAATTTCCTTGGATCAATAGAGAAGAATGGACTAGTCTGGTCCATAACATAACCTCTATTCGGCATTGATCCCAGTCAATTGAAGAGCCGAACAAAATAGCCGGCATTCCAACTAGTAGAACAAAGGCCGAGTAGAAGTACATGTAAAGGATCAGGGATGGGCTAGGCCCTAAGGCCCAAAGAGAATACTATAAATACAGGATCTTCAGTTAGAGAAAGGTATGTAAGAACTAGTAAACTTAACTTAAGATACAAGTAATCAAGAGAGTATACACTAACTTATCCGTCGGAGTGCTAATTCCGGCACCCCCAACCAGAGTGTTCATTTCTTTTCAGGTGACTAGCTGAAGATCACGAGCGTCCCCCAGGATCTGAAGAGTATTTCCAAACCACTTCCCTACAGATTAAAATGGTAAAGAAAGCAAACCGAAACTTGCACGGTAGCAGTTTCTTTAAAATAGATTTTTGCCATCTCACAGGTCGAGTGGTTGAGGAATTTCGACGTCTGTCTCCCAAGATACGACAGTCAAAAACCAGCTACGGCAGAAGCACTTTCTGTCTAGCTTAGCGAACAAAAATCGTGGCGGCACTCTCTCACTGTAGAAACTTTCTGGCAAACTAACTTGTAAAATAGAAGCAAAAATTTATGTGTTAAGACTAGACAGGAGGGTCTCAATTTATAAATGTATAGGGGAGGTGCCTCCAACCTTTATGGCTAGTCACTAATGCACCATTAACCTACCTTTATGGCTGGTCATTAATGCACCATCAACTTCTACAACATTGTAGCAGTTACAAACATATTATACACACTAATCCCACTACCTCTTTCATGAAGCTAACTTTATGAGGCAATTTCTTATTCAATTCTCAATGGTTTTTGGCCATTCTTTTTGTGGTGTAAAGATCTCATTGCAAAGTATCTAGACCTACTTAGATCCATCACAATAGATGGTTGGGGTCCACTTTAATATTTAACTAAAGTCACCAAAAATCTATTTTTTCTAACAATCCCCCACATGAATAAAAATTGACCAAAATGACTCAACAAACGGACATCGTTCAATAATAATGACTCGGAGAGAGAGTATAACGGACTAACCCCAATATTAGAGAAGGTAGCTTTTGACTTTGAACCTCTCCCAATGAAAACCTATTGAGTTTACTGGCTGATAAATGAATATGACATCTTGAACTGTTCTGCCATTTATGTAAACTGAGACAATAGATCTCACATGGGAATTACTCCTACCACCATTTTGTTCTCACTGGTGTGCCTTGTATTGCGCTGAGCACTAGCCTGGTATAGCGAGTGGTTTCAAAGAATTTTGGCCTTCCCAATTCTTCTAGAAGTGGCCCCACTTTACACTCACATAGGTGACTTTTCAAAGTATCCTACTATACCCTGTTTAAATCCTCAATACATAAGAAGCATTCAAAATTTTGCTTAACCTTCACCCCCACAGGTATCACTGCTTAAAGGAATGGCTGGAGGGTTTTACCCCCACAGTGACATACCATTATTACACGCAATTAGGTTGTCCCATTGAACCTAGATCTTGGGATTTCTAGTCAACTAGGTTGGGTTTCCATTCCGATAACTTCTAAAAGCCTCAACCCCATTCCTTTTGACGACGTCTTGACTAACACTCGATTTAACCCTTTGGTTAGCGGATCCGCAATGTTGTCTTTAGACTTTACATAGTCTATAGAGATAACTCCATTCGAGAGTAGTTGTCGTATGAAATTATGTCTATGACGAATATGTCTAGACTTTTTATTATACATATTACTCTATGCCCTACCAATTGCAGATTGACTATTACAATGAATACAAATAGATGGCACAGGTTTAGACCAATGTAGGATATCTTTAATGAAATGACGAAGCCATTCAACTTCTTCCGTTGCTTTATCTAAAGCAATAAACTCTGATTCTATCATTGATCTAGATATACACGTTTGCTTGGAAGATTTCCAAGACATGGCTGCCCCACCAAGAGTGAACACATATCCACTAGTGGACTTTGAGTCATTTATATTTGATATCCAATTCGCATCATTATAGCCTTCTAGCACCGTTGGATATTGAGTATAATGCTGCCCATAATCCCGAATGTAGTGTAAATACCTTAACACCTGCACAATGCCCTTCTAATGAGTAGCATCGGGATTACACATGTATCTACTAAGCCCACTAACCGAGTAGGCTCTATTCGGCTTAGTACAACTTATTAGATACATCAAACTTCCAATTACCCGAGAATATTCTAACTAGAAGACACTCTGTAGACGCGCCCTCGGGCTTTATGCTTCTACAATTCGGACTCGTTTGTCACGATTCTTAATCTGATCTCGCAATGTGCAATGCAAGACTGATAAATCACCGAAGAGTCCAAATCCGGCAAATCATTTTGGAAAACATATTTTTAATAAAGAAGTGCCAAACATAGACTGCTTTGCCAGATACAGAGTCGCTACCTAAATATTTTATTTTGGGAGAATTTATGAAACCCTGACTCGTGCCTAAGGCCACGTGTCCGTCATTACCAAAGTTGCCTCAGCTCAAGAACTTAGGTACAATTGGGGAAGGTCAACTATGAGCACCCCCGCTCGCCCGATCAAAGATTGGCCACTACTAAACATGATATCTTGTTTTTTGAAAACACATGTTCTTATTCCGATTAATTAGCTAGAATTACTATGTGATGCGCACAGCAAAACAAGTATAGACTATATCGCCCAATTTGGAACAAAGCATTACATATCCGTTTGTTCGGAAAAATGGTTTGAGTTTTGCTACTCGCAAGTAGGCTAAAATACGGATTTCAATGAATTGTCCCAATTCAAGCAATCCAACCTTCACCCACAGGCATTCAGGCAGTTATATCACATACGCAAATAGCCTCATGGTAAGCATGCTGTCATGACAACACTCACACATATGCAAGGATGCTAAAACGTAAATGCTTACCTAGTACTCCAAGCCAAAACAGAAACTAGTTAGTAATCAAATGCATGATCCTAGTTCATGTTAAGATGGCTAATGCAACACATGCAAAATGCAACTAGAAATAGGCTCAGCTATTCTAAGATGTCATGTGAAATGCAACTTGATACATGTATTCAAATTGGAATTGAAATACAATGCAGTTAGCATGATACGCCGAGCCTAGTGCATGTGTAGCAAGCCCGCGGGGGACCTCGGCTACAGTTCGGACTCCCTTTTTTGTTTGTTGTGGTTCTTAAATCTTGAACCAAAGAGTCCAACTCTGGCAAATCGTTTGAGAAAACAGATTTTTGAAAAAGTAGTGCCAAACATGGACTGCTTTGCGGTCTGAAGTCGCCACCTAAATATTTTAAAATGGGAAATTTAGAAACCACGACTCGGTCTTGAAGGCCACGTGTCCGTCATCACCAAATGTCTCGGCTCGGAGCTTAGATACGATCGGGAAGGTCGACTATGAGCACCCCCTTCGCCGGTCAAGACCGGCCTCTACTAACCGTGATATCCGTTTTTGAAAACTTTATGCGTTCTCATTCGATTATTAGCCTAGAATTTACTCGTGATCGCACAACACAAAAGTATAGACTAGATTGCCTAATTTGGAAATAAACATTGCATATCCGTTTTGTCTCGAAAACGTGTTAGTTTTGCTACTACTTAAGTAGGCTAAAATTGATTTCAATGAGTTGTTCCAACTCGAGCAATCAACCTCCACCCACGAGCATTCAAGCAGTTTATCATGTAAGCACTTAGCGCATGGCAAGCATCTTGTCATGGTAAACACTCACACGCATCACGATATGCTAAAGCCATAAAACTTACATCGTACTCGTGCCAAAAGCAGTAAACTAGTTAGCAAACATGCATGACCTAGTTCATGTTAAGTGGCTAATGCGGCACATCTGAGTGTAATCTAAACAAGCTCGGCTAACCTAAACATGGCACATGAGATGCAACAACTATCACGTATTCAATTTGGAATTGAAAGTACAATGCGGTTTGCATGATGTGCGAGCCGATGTATGTAAACAAATGCATGAATGCGCATGCATTGCATAAGGTATGCTAAAATAAACATGCCCTAGTCCATTACCATAAGCAGGTAAATAAAAGGGTTAGAAAGAAATGGGGGTTGGAAGACATACATCCACTCACGCACACTTATTACAATTTTGCCCTCGCTCGGAGGGACCAAAATAATAATACAAATTAATTAACTACGCAAGCTAATTAAATATTACAAATTAACTAAATTAATTAAATAAATTAATTAATCTAATTAAACAGTAAATCGCCTCGGGATGAGGGCCAAAAGCAGCGCGCGCTCGGGACTGGCTCGGAACCGCACTGCCGTGCAAGTGTGCCTCTGTTTCCTCTGCTCTCCTCTTCAGAAAATTCCCAAAATCCCCGAAGCACCTCTCAGAGCACTGGGGAGTACCACCGGAGGCGAGCACCACCGGTGAAGGAGGCCACCGCACTGAATTCACTCATCGGTTGCCGATTGTTGCCGTCGGCACTAAATAGTGCGGTCGGCACAAAATTCTGCAGAACACGCAACTCACAAAGAAGAGAGGAAACAACATGCAAGGCAATGCAATTCAAGCCATTTATGCACCAAACACACTCCTATCATGTTATTGACTCAAGGGGCATGTGCCTCGGTTCAGGACCACCAATCGCGCATTTTCATGCATGATGGCCCTAAGAACCAAGAATGCAACTTCACTTTCAAATGCATGCAAAACACATAGGCACAAAAGGGTGCCAAACCTCTATCAAACTCACTTCAAGAGGCTTGGCATGCATGTCAATGTGGTGCAATCCTATGCATGTTATCTAGGATGCAAGATGGACAATGTGATACACTTATGCAAACATGCAAACAAGCACACAAGTCAAGCATGCAAACCACATGAGGGATGGACTTATACATGGTCTAGGCAACTCAAATAGGCCTAAAGTCAGTGGCCAAGGAGCCTACAAAGGGAGACTAAACACACACACACACATGCACATGTTAAGGTACCAAACCCAAGGCATAAACAAGCAATATTCAAGCACACTTAAAGAGACCAAACGTGGACTAAAAGCATGCATTAAAAGCTCTGAAATTCATGTTAAACATGATGCCAAATCATGGGATAAAGCATGCCAAATAAAGCATGCAAATGGTCTTAGGCTAAGCAAGCCAATAGGGCATTGAACTACACCTATGCAAGGCAATTATGGCATGCACTTAACAACTCAAAACAGATTTTTCGCATGTCAACTTAGACCCAAGGACCACTTAGATGGCATCTAAGGGACATGGAATCTAAGGCATGCAATAAGGCCTAAACATGGAGCATATAACACAAGCTTAAGAAGTCACGAAGGAGCATGCAAGGTAAGCATACAAGCACACCAAATGGACTGAAATAGCATGCTAGGTGATTCCAAACCATCAAAACAATGCAAACAAAGGCATGCTACACATCCAAACTCTTAAGGCCAACAAGCCAAATGCAAAGGGGCTATATTAAACATGCTAAGATTGACCAAAATACTTATGGACAGACCTAAAACATGGAAATATAAGCACAAAATCTTCACAAATGCAAGCCTAAAACATGTTAAAGACTAAGGCATACTACCTAGGCATGTTAGAGCATAAAAGGGCATTACAAGGCAACCATGCTAAGCATGCATAGGAGACCAAAACCAACTTAAAACCAAGTTAAAACATGGCATAATAAGCATGAAAAACAACTCAAACATGTTCAATACATACTCAAGCATGGTGCTCTCTCAAGAGGTAAAACTTGCCCTTTTCAAGGACATCAAGGAGAGGGGGTGGCCCTCCCCTTTCTAGGACTTTATGGCACCATCTCCACCACTGAAATCCCTCAAGATTTCAGTGGTGGAGAGGCCCAAACACACAAGTCCCGGATCTCTCACAAAATAGCACAAAAAGTGCCCTTTTCAAGGCCTAAGGGTGGTCAAACCTACCCAAACCACTAAACACTCTTAATATACAACAAAGAGGGTTAAAAAACAAAACTTTTATGTGCCAAACACTAAGCTCAAAAACTGTTTTAAACCAAGTAAAAACAAGGTACAAAAATGGGGAAAAAGAGAACTAGTGGCTCACCCTTGTAGACCTCTTCACAAAGCTTGGTGTTGTGGCTTCTTTGAGCTCAAAATCAGCCAAGAATCACCAAAAACCAACCTCTAGAACCTCTGTCCCAAGAGAAAGGTGAAACACTAGGTGCTAGTGTGCAAAAGTAAGGCACAAAACACCTAGTTTAACAAGAGAAGGATAGATATATGATAGATATATATTCTTTAACCTAAACCAGAGCTTCCTCTCTGTCTAAAATGGCTGAAAACCTCTCAAGAAATCCAACCCTAAGCCAAGAAGAAGAGCCTTCCTCTTATAGAACTTGTAAGACTTACAAGCTAAGCAAACAAGGGCTCATCCCTCCATACACGTGTATGGAGGGGAAGCCAATGGCACACAGCTGTCTGAAAATATCTCAGAAAGCAAGTGCACAGTGTCTGGCCGGCAAAAAATGTCATTTTGACAAAATTGAGTGCCGACCGGCACAAAATAGTGCCGGTGGCAACTACAGCCAGCCGGTGACCTCTAGCCACAGCCGGTGGTGTGTGGGGATGCCTCACAAGGCATTCCCTGCCCCTCTAAGGAAAAACACAGGTGTCTGGTGCAAAACCGGACACAAAACGGTCAAGTTCGGAGGTCTTGAAGCAAGGCACGCGAGCCGAGAACTCCGGGAACTCCAAACGAACACGAACATGGATGATCACCGAGTGTTCAAACGGTGACGTCCAAGTCTTGAGGACGGTCAAAAATGGGGTGTCTACAGCATGCAATACGAATGAATGTGTGCAAACATGCTATCATAAGTATGCTAATTGAAACGTGGCCTAAAACTAACCATTGTAAGCGGTTAAATAAAAGGGAGAAAGAAATGGGGTTGGAAGACATGCATCACACACACGCACGCTTATTACACAATTTGCCCTCTCTCAGAGGGACCGAAAGAATAATACAAATTAACTAACTAACAAGCTAATTAATTATTACACAACACTCAACTAATTAAATGAATTAATTAAGCTAAGAAAGTAGTAAAGAGGCCTCAGGAAGAGGGATGAATGCATGCATGTTCGGTTTCGCTCGGAAATCCATCGCCATACTCATGCTGCCTCTGTTTACACTGCTCTGCACTTCTGAAAACTGCACAAGTCTCCGGGATGTTTCTAAACCACCTTTTGAGCACTGTGAAAGGTCACCGGCCAAAAGACAAGGCCACCGGCCATGGAAAACTGGTCATCGACCATGTATGAGGCTCTCAGCCAACAATGCACAGCCGGCCGACACTGAAGATGGCCAACCGGCCATCTCTTCCTGTAGAATCCTGCTTTGCCTTGTAGCTCAGCAAAAACCAGCAGATTTCTGGACCAAAACCCAACCTTTGAGCCTTCTCAAGACCCTCCAAGCCTTAGATGAGTGGTGGAGGTGTGTGCTTAGGAGTTGTGGTGTAAAGGGGTCAAGAACCAAGCACTTTGGAGCTCAAAATAGTGAGATATAGAGAGATATATATCGGGGAGCCTTAGACAAAAATTTGGAACCTCTCTAAAGGAAAAGGAGGCCCTCTCTTATAGAGAAACAAGAGGGTTCAAGCTTATTGGAGAAGCTAAAAAGGTTCAAGCTTCTTCAAGAAGCTAAAAAAAGGTTCAAGCTTCTTGGAGAAGCAAAAAAGGTTCAAGCTTACTCAAAAAGCTAAAAAAAGGTTCAAGCTTCCTCAAGAAGCTAAAACAAAGGGTTCAAAAGGTTCAAGCTTTCTCAAGAAGCTAAAACAAGGGTTCAAAAGGTTCAAGCTTCTTCAAGAAGCTAAAATAAAGGGTGCAAATCCTCTATACACGTGTATGGAGGGCATGGTCTCTTCTTACCAGCTGGCACAGCTAGCATGTATAATGCCTGAAAAAGGCAAAGAAAAGGTCTCGGCCAGAAAAAGTGACCGATTGACCAAAATAATGGCCGGCCGACCAAGAACATTGCCAACCGGCCAACGCTTTTGGCCGGTAGCAATAAAACAGGACCGGTGGCAACATGCCAAGGCCGGTGGGGTGTGGAGGTGGCCAACAAGCCATTTCCTACCCTCAGAGGCAAAAACCTAAGTGCTTGGTCCACACCCAAGCACAAAACAAATAAGTCGAGAGGTCTTGAGGCAAGGCGCGCGGCCAAAACCTCCGAGAACTCAAGACGAACACGAACATGGATAATCATCGAGTGTTCAAATGATGACGTCCAAGTCTTGAGAACGGTCAAAAATAGAGTGTCTACACACTTTCTTTATTATTCATGATAAAATGTAGACTTAAGTCCTACAGGTGTCGGTAACACACTCGTATCTGATCCATTAAACTTCTCAAGCATCTTATCAACATAATGAGACTGAAAAAGTACAATTTCACCAGATGTTCTGGTAATCTTAATTCCCAAAATAACATCTGCAACGCCCATATCCTTTATGTCAAACTTAGAGTTTAATAACTTCTTAGTAGTTTTGATCATTTTATCATTACTACCTATAATGAGCATATCAGCAATATATAGACACAAAATGATATAACCTCTGTCAATGTCTTTGACATAAACACACTTGTCACATTTGTTGATTTTAAACCCACTTGACAACATTACGTTGTCAAACTTCTTATGCCATTGTTTAGG
This sequence comes from Camellia lanceoleosa, assembly GCA_025200525.1. NCBI lineage: Eukaryota > Viridiplantae > Streptophyta > Magnoliopsida > Ericales > Theaceae > Camellia > Camellia lanceoleosa. Next base: position 17,876,908 of record CM045768.1, read on the forward strand.
CACTTGCTTCAAACCATACAATGATTTAACAATTTTACAGACTTTCTTGCTTTGCTATGGAGTTGAAAACCCTTCAGGTTGCTCCACGTAGATTTCTTCATTCAAATCCCTATTTAAGAAAGCTGTCTTTACATTCATCTGGTGTATCTCCAGATTGCGCAAAGCTACTATCGCAATCACCATTCGAATGGATATTATCTTAGTTACAGGTGAGTACGTATCAAAGTAATCCATGCCTTCTCGTTGCTTGTACACTTTGATAACAAGCCTAGCCTTATACTTATCAATTGACCCATCGGCCTTCATTTTTATTTTAAAAATCCACTTGTAGTCTAAAGGCTTACTACTTGAAGGTAAATCCACCAACTCCCAAGTATGGTTCTGTAAGATGGAGTTAATCTCACTTTTGATCGCTTCTTTCCACAAAGGACTCTTAGGAGAAGTCACAGCTTCGTGGAAAGTTTGAGGTTCGTTCTCAACCATATAAGTTAAGAAGTCTGGACCAAAAAACTTGGACATCCTAACATTTTTACTCCTTCTAGGCTCATCTAAAACCTTAAGCCGATCATCAAAATGATCATCATCACTAACAAGCTCATCAAATTGCTCCAAAGACCTCGGAACCCCTTCTTGGGTTCAGTAAGGAAAAATGTCTTCAAAGAAACATATATTCCTTGACTCCATCATAGTATTCCTGTGTATGTCTGAAATTTCAGACTTATGTACAAAAAATCGATATGCACTATTATTATGTGCATAACCAATGAATATACAATCCACGAATTTCGGGCTTATCCTAACCCGTTTGGGTGTAGGTATCGCCACTTTTGCAAGAAACCCCCACATTCGTAAGAATTTATAAGAAGACTTAACGCCTTTCCGTAACTCATATAGGGACTTGCCTACCTTCATCCGGGGTACTTTATTCAGAATGTAATTCATGGAGAGAATTGCTTCCCCCCACATGTTCTGTGGCAATCCAGAACTTATCAACATTGCATTCATCATTTCCTTTAACGTCCTATTCTTTCGCTCAACAATCACATTTGACTGAGGAGAATAAGTGCCGTGGTTTGGTGGATAATTCCGGATTGAGCACAAATCTCAATAAACGGTGATTTATACTCACCACCACGATCACTTTTTAAAGCCTTAATCTTGCGGCCTAATTGATTCTCAACTTCATTCTTATAAAGAACAAATTTGTCAATAGCCTCACCTTTGCTTTTGAGCAAATAGACATAATAATACTTAGTGCAAGCATCAACAAAAGTGATTCACATGATTGTACAAACTTTAAGTCACACACATTACTATGTACTAAGTCCAATGGCTCTGAACTTCTTTCAATAGAATGAAACAAAGATTTTGTTAATTTCGCTTCAACACAAGTTTCACACTTGTGTTTTGGATTAATCTTAAAACATGGTATGTGATCTAACTTGATTAATCTACGTAAAGATTCAAAGTTCACATGTCCTAGTCTACCATGCCACAAATTGGAAGACTCAAGCATATAAGCAGAAGAAGATGTAGTTTTATTCATCTTTGGGATAATAGTCATTACATTGAGTTTGAACATACCCCCCAATATATATCTCTTACCTACATACACTCTGCTTTTGGTCAGAATGACCTTGTCAGACTCGAAGACCATGCGAAAACCATGTTTACTGAGAAGAGACCCTGAGACAAAATTCTTACGAATGTCCGGAACATACAGGATTTCGTTCAAGGTTAGCTCATTTCCTTCAATCAACTTCAGGACCACATTTCCTTTCCTCTTAACAATGGAGGTAGCAGAGTTTCCCATAAACAATTTCTCACCGTTTGTAACCGGCTCGAAAGTTGTAAATAGCTTCTTCTCGGAGTAGATGTGGTGTGTAGCCCTAGTATCAATCCACTATTCTCTTGGGTTTGGACCTACCAAATTCACCTCAGAGACAACAGCAGGCAAGTGCATGTCTTTCTCATCATGGGAGGGCTCTTGCATATCTGCCATGTGAGCACAAGGTTTGGCCTTATATGGCTTCTTTTGCTTGCAGCAGTCACTAGCCCGATGTCCCTTGCTACCACAGTTGTAGCACTTCCCTAAGAACCGATAACCAGGTTCCTACGGCTTGTTTGCTGGCTTCTTTGCAACACCACCCCTTGGCCCCAGCTTTGAGCCCTTGTTCACAGGGGGCTTCTTCCTCACCCTAGAAGATCTGCCATGCTCAATGACATTGGCCTTCACTGAGGAGGTACTCCCTCATTTTTTTCTATTATCCTCCTCAATTCGGAGTCGGATAATCAAGTTTTCAACTGACATTTCCTTGCGCTTGTGCTTTTAGTAGTTCTTGAAGTCCTTCCAACCATTGGGAAGTTTCTCAATGATCATAGTAACTTGGAATGACTCGTTCAAAGGCATCCCCTCAATATGAATTTCATGCAAGATCACTTGAAACTCCTAGACTTAGCTTATTACAGTTTTTAAATCTACCATTTTAAAGTTCAGGAATCAGCCACACACAAATTTCTTTGCCCCGGCTTCCTCAATCCTGTACTTTTTGTCTAGAGATTTCCATGACTCTTTTGTTGAGCTCTTGGCACAAAACACACTGTAGAGTGAGTCTGCCAAGCTATTGAACACATAGTTTCGACAAAAATAGTCTGTCTGCTTTCATGTGTCAAGTGCCATGACTTTCTGCCTATCTGGCTCATTCTTTGCCACAACTGAAGGATCCTCACTCAAAACCTTTGCAAGGTTCAGCGTGGTCAAGTAGAACAACATCTTTTGTTGCTATCTCTTGAAGTTCACCTCAGCAAATTTCTCTGGGCTCTCATGGTGACCAAGCGGTCCTTCTGGAATAGTCAGAGTAACACCAGGGTTGACTACAGAGGTCACAGTTGGGGTTGGCAAGTCAGTTGTCTCGGGGTTCAGATCCCCACCAACATTAGTAGTAGCAACATCATTGGTGACAGTTGCCATTTTTGAAAAATATAACAGAATATCACTTTTTGTGTTTCCAAAAATTAAACTCAACCCTTCGAAAATCTCATAGTTGGAAATTTAATTCAAAAACTAGTCTCACCACTTAACCTAGAATTGAACATGGTCAAGAATGTTCCCAGGAAGATTGGAGGGGTCACACCGATCCCACTTAAAATCCAGTTAACCTTTTGACAAAACTTTCAAGAGCATGTTGACTCCTAGTTCGTAATAAACAATTTTAAGAATTAAATTTTTCAATTGATGAACTAGGTTAAAACAAACTAGTTCCAAACTTACAAGCAATTAGAATAAATTTCTAACAATTACAAGCAATGTAAAAATTCTTATAACAAAGACAAAAAATAAAAAATAAAAAATGTTTCTAATATGCCAAGCAAACAACCTGCCTTAAAAAATTGGCAAGTAATCACTACTAAATCTCAAACAAAATTCCTTAAATAATATAGTCCAAATAATTCTTTTCCACGCTTAGGTATTTCTGTAAAAAAGTTTACACAAAAATCAAAACAAAAATACAAACCAAATAATCTAGGCAGAAAGTAAATATAATAAATTAATTGAAACCATCTAATAAACTAATTAATAAGAAAATTAACAAATCAATTAACATGCTAGATGTGTTACAAAAATAAAATTATTACAAAGGTGACAAAACCTTATATCTCCTAAATAATTAAACTTCTAGCCATGAGTTACATATCAATTTAATTGGCAATAATTAATAAATTAAATTAATATTCTAGAGTTACATATCAATTTATACAAAACAATAATCATGTAATCTTGTAACTATAAATAAATAAATTAAATTAATATGCAAAAGTTACAAAATAAAATTAAAACTTCAAAATTAAATTCAACTTTAAAATAAAATTTGTAACTCCAAATTAAATTACAACTTTATAAATAAAATTTAATAGTCATAACTCCAAATAAATAAATTTAATTCAAAATTTTAATTTACTTAATTAAATTACACAATAGTCATATACATAAATTTAGACAAGTTACAAAACTCTATAACTTCAAAACCTTAAATTAAAAGTTAATAGGCTAGAGTTATATAGAATTTAAATCACAATAAACATGTAATAAGCTTGTAAATTATTCTAGCAATTAACATGTAAATAAGTCTATAGTAATTAACATGTAAATAATTTTAAAATAAAAAGCATGAAAAATTGATTTACATCTAGAAAATAAAAACATGTGAATTAATCTAGGATGTAATCATATATGCAACAATAACTAGCAACACGTAATTCCTCATTTTTATTTTATTATTATTATTTTTTTTACTATTGTAGGCATGCCTCAGAAAAAGATGTGAAGGAAAGTAAATTCAAATGCAAACAGTGGACAAACCTTGTACATCTTCCAATACACAAACATCAAACCAAAATTATGGCCAATGTTTATTCTAACATACAGAAACATGTGATTTATAACAATAGACCAAAACAAAACTAATCATGAAAGCTGTACGGGAAAGAAATATACCTTCTCGTATAATCCTGTTGATCAAGTCAGCGTTCCTCCGTACGACGTCGCTTGGTCACCTGAAAACACAAACGCGAGCTAGCCGGCGGGTGTGTGCCAGAAACCTCTCTGATGCCTAAGTCAGAAAGCAAGACAAGTAGGCAAAAGCTCAATGTAATCAGGGAGCAAAAGTTGCATTACCTCTCCTTAGGTGATTTGGGTGAGCTTTTATAGGTTCCGCGTGGCACAATCCAAGTAGGACTCTTACTCCTCCATGTAGAGTCCTCCTAGGATTCATACTCCTGGAAGATAAGGCTTATCCTTCAACACCCTCCCTCACTGCTTAAACCAAGTGAGATGGTTTTCCTTATGGCCGAACTACTTCAAGACCGAAATAACATTGCCCTGCCAGACTAACAAATCTAGACCGATCTAACTGTTACCTCAGTCTTCCTTTCCTTTCTTCTACCTCGGCTTCACAAGCACGACCGAGCTATCCATAGAAGAACTAAGCCGAGCTAACCTTCAATCAAGCCTTAGAACGGAATACACACCTCGGCTCCGAACAGCGCGACCGAGCTACACCTCCTATGACGGAGACCGAACTAAACAAACTTACTTCATCCGGCGACAAAACCTTACTCTGGACCGGTCTACCATTTGATCGTGGCCCGGCTTCTAAGCCTCTTTACTTCGGTCCATAGAACGGCCCATAACCCTAGCTCGGCCCAATTTATAAATATAAATTACCCTATCAATTGCCCCTTAATTCCATCTGCAAAGCATGATAGGAATTACCTGTCTTCCAGCCGAGCTAAAACTCTTTAGCTATTCCAGCCGAGCTAAAACCTTTTAGCTTTTACAACCGAGCTAAGTCCACACCGGGCTATACCTGTCTGGCCCAAATGTCTCTTCAGTTGTAGAAACTGAATCGATTGTCCTTCCAATGACACGTGGCACGCTGGTATTGGCTATTCACAGCTGTAACGCCGTCTTCGTGTTTCACACTTTTTGAACAGTCCCGCCATTTTTGCCCTTTTCACCAAAAGAACCCATTTTTGAATCACGCCATATTCTGTTCATCTTCTTGTGCACTCTCTCTCTCTCTGTGTTTTTGCTCTCCCAATTCCTTCCAACTTCTGAGCTCGTGTTCTCCACCGCCTTGCTTCCTTCTCCAGCTCCTTCTCTCTTCCAGGTAAGCACACGAATCTGTATTTTGCTTCCTCTGCTTTTGCAAAACACTTTGTTGCCAATTTTTTCCACTTGTTCTTGTACTTTCTAAAAACTCTGTAGAACCTTATGAATCTTCAAATAATAGCTAGTAGAATGCGTATTTGATCCAAAAAACATATTCAACCGAACTAGGAAACTGTTTTTGCTGTATGAAAACTTAGGCAGACTGGAACCGAACTAATACTTGTACACATTTTAGTAGTTTTAATAGGTCTCCATCTGATCCACCTTAGCCGAGATGAAAACGCAGCAAACTAGAAATTCTGGCCCTCGACCGAGCTAAGCCTTGTGGGGCTAAGCCAACTTTCTCAGTTCCTAAACCCAACTGGGAAAGCTACCCCTCAATGCCCAGCCGGAGTACAAACCCATAGGTAGAACTGAGATAACCTGACGTCTTGACGGGCTGAGATAAGAGGCACTTCGCTGAAACCGAGATAGATCCTTGTAGCACCCTGTGTAGCCGAAATAGGACTTGTCTTTTCTCCCTCTGTTTTTTGTAGCACGGTCAATGATCTGTGCTTAACACCTTGTTTTTCCACTTTGCAGACTTAGGTTGCCCAGACACGTCTGCGCGCTAAACCGAGCTTCTGAGAACATCCTTTCGGCCGAAATAATTTATTTATAACTTATAGAATAAATGGGGAAATACAGATTTTTGGTAGAAACCCCTGGAGGTCTAGCCGAATTCCGGAAAGACTACGTCATACCAACCGATGTAAACCTCACCCTGGCCGAGCAAGGTGTAGACCCCTGGGGTAAGGAAGGCTTCGTCCCCTTCACCCTCCAATCAATAATTGAGACCGGACTTAGATTCCCAATCTAGCCATTGCTCTGTGAATTCCTTAGACAGACCAGACTCTGCCCTACCCAGCTTTCCACTAACACATACCGCATAATAATGGGAATAGCCACACTGAACCACCAAAACGGTCTAGCCGAGCTATTCCATCAATACTCAATAGGATCCAAAAACGAAGGCTGGTGCTATTACTTAAGGGTACGCCGTGGCCGAGAAAAAATCATAAAACATACACCGGATAAAGATGTCAACAATGATGACTTCTTTTGGGTGTCTGGGAATTTTGAGGACTTCCAAGCCCGAATCCCAAGCCGAAGAATAAATTGGAAAAAAGGGGAGCCCGGTATACAGACTTCGGCTTCCATTCCTCCTTTTCTTTTAATTTGATTCTCATACTGAACCGGACTAACACTTGTCTTCTTTTGCAGATAAGGCTCATCTCATCTCCAACTACAACTATCCCAACCTTGCAGTACTCCGCGCCGCACTCAAGGTTAAAGAAAGGAGTTGGGCAAAACTTCTCGGTTTCGAGCCGACCTACCATTACAGCGGTCGCCGAAAAGCGAGGGTGACCGACTTTCTTCTCGAGGAAGCACCGGAACCGGACCCCACCTTGCCCGAGATAAACTTAGTGCCACTCACAGCCGAACAGGAAATGGCGAAGAAAAACAGATTGAAGGCCTTGCTCACCGCCACAACCAGAGCCGAAGTGCCACAAACCGGCCAAACAACTGAGGCCGTGGTGGCTCTCCCAACTCAACAACCGTCCTCATCTCGCCGAAGCCAGTGTGCTCAGACTAGCCAAACCGAGCCACGCCTTGTTGATGAGGATGAGTTCATCCTACCACCAAGCCCCCCACCAAGCACTCGACCGAGCCCCCAGCCGGAGCAATCAGACCAGGCTCATACCAACAAATGGGCTCCACCCTTCGTCTTCAACAACCGAGATATCCAAGAAAGCGACTCGGTCGTTGCTGAGAAGGATCACTTACTGGCCTTCAACCTGGCCAGGAGTGTTTGCCTTCCCAAAGACATGGAGCACCACAGCAAGCAACTCAACACCGAGCTGAAGTCCCTTGTCACCACTGAAGTCCATGGTATTGGTGGCAAAGTCCTCTTTTGATCTGTTGAATTTTTCCAACTCTCAGCACGGCTAAGAAGGAACTTACTATACTTTTGCAGGCCATTCAGAAAAACACAATAGCTCATAGGCAAGTAATGGAGCTCCGCCAAACAACAAGGCAAGCAATGAGGAAGCGAAACCAGATCAGAAGCTAACACTGTCTAGCAGTCGGCGGCGGAAATCGAGGCCGAGGTAGCCGTCGGGATCGATGATAAAGCTTGATAAAGCCGTGACCGAGGTGAGAGACCAGTACTTGTGGGAGATGGTGCAACTTGAAACCAAAAAGGACGCCGAAATAGCAGAGCTGAAGAAGAAGGTTGAAGATGCATCCAAAGAAGGTTTCAAAGAAGCCGAAGCTGGCTATACCCAACAAAGGCGACTAAAGATTTATTCTTCAAGTGTGGTGGAGAAGTGCGATTGGAAGCTCGGTTGTGGACCTGAAACCGAGGCCTACAACGCTCCCGAGTACTTCATTCCGGCCTCACTGAAAGATTATGCTGACGACCTTCAAAACCAATTTCTTGGTTCATCTGATGATGACGATGAAGAGGAGGCAACGGAGACTCCGGTTGTTCAGGAGCAAGCTGATGAGCAATCAGTTCGGTTGGAGCAGACGGTTGAGGACTTAACTTCCGGATCCGTGCTTCCAATGCAGACCGAACTCCAGACCGACACTGCTATAATCTCCGACTCCGGAGCTCGGGTTGCCATTGATGCCGATTTGGATGCCAAGATAGAAGATCTTTTTTTACTGAACTTGTATTTTCTTCTTTTTCTTTCTTTTGTCCGATCTTGTAATCGGGCTACGGCCCCTCTACTTGTACTTGCCTTTGATTTCAATGAAAAGATCTTCAACTCTTATCCCGGTTCTGTATTTGTAAGCGTGCATTTGTAATGAATTTTCAATATCTGCTATTATTCAACTGTTGTTTCGGTTTGAATGCTTGCTTTCTGCCGATATACCATAATCCGGTTTAAGCTGTCTAACTTACTAGCCAACCACTCTTCAGCCAATATAGCTTACTTCGGCTGAAGAGTACAAAGTGTTGGTTTAATCGATAACCACTCTTGATAAATCTGACTTACTTCGGCTGAAGAGTACAAAGTGTTGGTTTAATCCAGTCAACCTCTCTTCAGCCGATATAGCTTACTTCGGCTGAAGAGTACAAAGTGTTGGTTTAATCCAGCCAACCACTCTTCAGCTGATATAGCTTACTTCGGCTGAAGAGTACAAAGTGTTGGTTTAATCCAGCCAACCACTCTTCAGCCGATATAGCTTACTTCGGCCGAAGAGTACAAAGTTTTGGTTTAATCCAGCCAACCTCTAAGTTGGTTTTTCCAGCCAACTTAGAATAGAGTGTTTGGTTTTTTCGACCAAATGTCCTGCAGCCTGGATCCTTATCCTGGGCTTAGGAAGGGTGTTGGTTTAATCCAGCCAACCTCTAAGTTGGTTTTTTCGGCCAATTTAGAATAAAGTGTTTGGTTTTTTCGACCAAACGTCCTGCAGCCTGGATCCTTACCCTGGGCTTAGGAAGGGATATAGTTGGTTTAATCCGGCCAACTATGTTTACAATGCTACTAACTTACTAAGGCTATTTTCTACGAAAAACAAATATACTGAAAAAGAATAGACTTGTTTATTGAAAAAGTAAAAAATTACACATACTTAAAAAGGAAAAGCTAAAAGTAAAATAACTTAAGATTGGCAGTGTTCCATGGCCTAGGAATTGCTTTGCCGTCCTCATCTTCCAAGTGGTATGCCCATTTGCCTGCTAATCCGACCACTTTGTAAGGACCTTCCCAGTTAGGCCCTAACTTGCCATCTCCTGGGACCAATGTGTTGCCCATAACTTTGCAAAGTACCCAATCGCCAATCTTGAATTGCCTTGGATGCACCGTTTTGTTATACTTCCTAGATAGTTCTTGTTGGTAGGAGGCGATGTGAACCAATGCTCTGTCTCTTCTTTCTTCCGCAAGGTCAAGTTCCAATGTTATAGCTTCGCTATTTAAGTCTGGATCAAAATTTTCGCTCCGAATTGTAGGGAGTCTGACTTCTAATGGGATGACTGCTTCCATGCCATAGGCTAAGGAGAATGGAGTTTCTCCTGTTGACCGCCGTGGTGTGGTGCGATAAGCCCATAAAACATGAGGGAGCTCTTCTGCCCACTTGCCTTTGGCTTTCTCTAACCTTTTCTTCAATCCGTCCAAAACTACTTTGTTTGACGCCTCGGCTTGACCGTTTACTTAGGGATACGCTGGTGTAGAATTGTAGAATTCTATCTTGTATTCTTCGCAAAAGCCTCTGAAGATTCTGCCGTCAAACTGAGTGCCGTTGTTTGAAATTAGTGCTTTTGGTATGCCAAAGCGAGTAATGATGTTCTACCAAACAAACTTCTTCACATCTTTTTCCTTGATTGACGCCAAGGCTTCTACTTCCACCCACTTTGTAAAGTAGTCTGTTGCCGCAAGAAAGAACTTCCTGTTGCCTGGTGCTGTTGGAAGTGGACCTACTATGTCTAAGCCCCACATTGCGAAAGGTCACGGGCTAGTTAATGGTAGTAGTTCTCTAGCAGGTTGGTGTATTTGGTGCGCAAACTTCTGACACTTTTCGCATTTTTTGACATACTTCTCTGAATCTGCTTGCATATATAGCCACTAGTATCCTTGTGAAATAGCTCGGTATGCCAATGATCTTCCTCCTTAATGGCTGCCACATACCCCCTCATGTATTTCGAACAGGAACGCTTCCACCTTGCTGGGGTGAACACACTTTAAGTAAGGTCCTGAGAACGACTTCTTGTATAATGCCAAGGATGGAGAGAGCCAAAATCGCTGTGACTTTGCTCTTATTCTGTTGGCTTCTTTCTTCTCTTCTGGGAGGGTGCCGTCTTTTAGGAATAGTATGATGGGATCCATCCAAGAAGGACCTAACTCTGCACAACATACCTCTTCAGCTTCTGGGTCTTCAATGCTTGGTCTAGGCAGATAGTCGATTAGTAGTGGGTGAGGAACGGAGGTGTCTGCCATTGAGGCGAAGCCTGCGAGTTCGTCTGCTCTGCTGTTTTCCTCTCTGCCGATCTGTTCTATCCTCACTACTTCGAACTTCTTTATCTCTGTTCTGACCAAGTCTTGGTACTTGGCTATCCTATCATCCTTTGCCTCGTAGTCGCCCGATATTTGGTTTACCACCAGCTATGAGTCGCTGTAGACCATTAGCTCGGTGGCCTTCATGTAGAATGCTGACTTGAGACCAGCCAGAAGCGCTTCATACTCCGCTTCGTTGTTTGACGCTGGAAAGCCAAGGTTGATTGCTTGCTCCACTACTAGGCCGTCTGGAGAGATGAGGACTATGCCAAGTCCTGCTCCATGCCGGTTGGATGCTCCATCCACGAACAGCTTCCACATTTCTCCAACGAACAACTTCCAGCAGGTGGAGGGATCGGATGATGCCTTGGGATCTTCCTCGTTGCCGGTGCTTGCTGTTTGCCCCTTGTTCTCTGTTTGTACCAAGTCTTTGTTTGTCGGTGAGTCTTGACTTGGTGTAGCATGGTTTGTTTCTTCCTTCCTTTCTTTACTCTGGTCTGCCTTGGGGCCTGACTGAGTAACAAGCACTACGGGTTGCGTTATTCTAACGTCAACTTCCATCCCTAGTTCAGTTGTCTCAGTTAGGTCGACCGGGCAGATGTGATGACTTCTTGGTGTGAATTCTGCAACGAAGTCTGCCAATGCTTGTGCTTTTATTGCGGTCCTTGGTTGGAACTTGATGTCGTATTGTCCCAACTCTACTGCCCACTTCAGAATTCGTCCAGAGAAGTTCGCTCTTTCAAATAGAGCGTTTAATGGGAAGGCCGTGAGGACAACTATTGTGTGGGCGTGAAAGTAATGCGACAACTTCCTTGAAGCCATCATCAAGGCCAATGCCAGTTTCTCCAGTGGCAAGTACCTTGTTTCGGCGCCTAGTAGCGTCTTGCTGACATAGTAGATGGGCAAGTGTTGGATTCCTTCTGCGCGGACTAACACTACACTAATTGCATGCTGCGATACTGCCAGGTATAAGAAGAGTTCTTCTCCAGGGATTGGTGTTACAAGTAATGGTGGAGAAGACATGTATTCTTTTAGGCTTTCCAGGGCGCGGTCGCATTCTTCGTCCCATTCAAACTTAGCCTTCAGTGCATGGAAGAATGGTCGTAGCCTGTCTAATGACCGGCTTATGAACCGGTTGAGCGCAGCCGCCATGCCAGTGAGATGCTGCACCTCCTTTACTGAGTTTGGCCTCTCCAGATCCTGTATTGCTTTGATCTGAGAGGGGTCCGCTTCTATACCTCGGTTGGTCACCAAGAAGCCTAGGAATTTGCCAGATCCTACTCTGAACGCATACTTTGACGCATTGAGGCGTAACTTATGCTTCTTCAGGATCTCGAACATCTCACCTAGGTCCTTGAGATGGTCATTCTCATCTTTGCTTTTGACCACCATATCGTCGATGTAAGCCTCCATTGTTCTGCCTAACAATGGCTCAAACATCTTGGTGACCATTCTCTGGAACGTCGGCCTTGCGTTCTTTAGGCCAAAGGACATGACTTTGTAGCAGTAAAGTCCTCTTGGAGTGGTGAAGGATGTGACCTCTTGGTCTGGTTCATGCATGGCGATTTGGTTGTAGCCTCTGTATGCATCCAGAAAGCTAAGTCGGTTGTGTCCTACCGTTAAGTCCACCAATTGATCTATCCGAGGCAAGGGGAAGCTATCTTTTGGGCACGCCTTATTAACCGTTTTGTAGTCGACGCAGACACATCACTTGCCATTCTTCTTTGGCACTACGACGGTGTTGGAGATTCATCTTGGGTAGTGCACCTCTCTGATTGCCCCTGCTTCTAGCAGGTTTCCTACTTCTTCCGCCACTATTTCGGCGTGGTGGAGTGCTGATCTGCGGGTGCGTTGAATGATCGGTCTGGCGGAAGGGTGGACATTGAGTTGGTGGCAGATGAAGTTGGGATCGATGCCTGGCATGTCATATGGGGTCCAGGAAAACACTTCGATGTTGGAGATCAGGAATTCCAAGACTTCTAATCTCTCAGTGCTGGACAACGACGAGCCAAGTAAGAAGAACTTATCTGGGTTCTTCTCATCTATCCTGACTTCAACCAAGTCCTCCACTGCCTTCTGACTAGCTGCTTTGCCAACATCCGCGAATAGTTCATTACTCTCTGGTTCTTCCACCGAATGAACATATCCTTTGGCGGTACGCTCACTGCTTCAACATTACAAAAGCCTTTCGACATGATTTGATCCCCATAAACTTCTTCTATTACTCCGGTGTCGTTGGGAAACCGCATCACCTGGTGGTAGGAGGACGCCACCGAGCGCATGGCGTGCAGCTATGTTCTGCCCAAGATAATGTTGTAAGTAGAGGGGACCTTCAACACCCAGAACTCCACTTGTTTTGTCACACTTCCTGCCTTGACTGGGAGAATAATTTTGCCGACGGGCCATTCTGGCATGGAGTTGAATCCGATGAGGGGAGATACTGCAGGGGCCAAGTCTTTATCTTGCAACTTGAGTTGCTTGAAAGTTTCATAGTACATGATTTCACACGAACTTCCTTGGTCAATCAGAATCCGCTTAACGTCAAAATCCTTGACTCGGAGAGTGACGACCAAGGCATCGTTGTGAGGGCAATAGATCCTGGCCAAGTCTTTATCCGAAAAAGACATGACATTTGTGGCCTCTGTCTTCCCCTTCTTGACGACTGGTTGGGCACTCAGCACCTCTCTTAAATGCTCCGCCTTTTTGATTGAACCTCTGAGCTCGCATACACGCTCAGGTTCAAAGACTCCATGTATTACGTTGATGACGCCTTGGGGCAGGGCGTCGATCGGCATCCCATTGGGGTTATTGTGGTCCTAGGGGGCTGGCTGTACCCCTCCCTCTATGTATTTGTCAAGGTGGCCTGCTGCCACCAACTCTTCCAGATGCTGCCTTAGTGGCGTGCAATTCTCAGTGCGGTGCCCCTTTTCTTTGTGGAAGGTGCATCTGGATCTGTCATCATAGTCCTTCTGGGCCTCGCCTAGCTTGGCCGGCCACTTGACGAAGGGCTCATCTCGTATTTCACTAAGTATACGGTAGATCGGTTTCTTGAATACCGTGGTTATGGCGGTGCGAATTCTTAACCATCTCTTGTCCTGGTCCTCGCCATTATCTCACCTGCCTCGTCCGTTTCGGTTTTGGCGATCTACCGTATTGACCTTTGCTGAGGTCTTCTTTTCTAGCGTCGCGGTGACGCCAGTTTTTGCTTTGGCACGAGCGCCATCCTCTTCCACCCTGATGTGCTGATGCACTCTCTCCATCAGGGCCTCCATGGTGAAGGGCGGTGTCATAGTGATAAAGTCCCTCAGTCTATTCCCGACTGGAAGGCCTCTTTTATATTGCGCAATGGCGAGATTGGTCGGGCAGTCCCCAATCTGGTTGAATGTTTCCCAGTAATGACTGTTGTACGACCTCAGAGTCTCCTTGTCACCCATATCGATGGAGAGTAATTGGTCGATCTCCACTGGGGTTTTAGTGTTTGTTCTGAATCGCGTTACAAACGCCTCCGCCAGTTGTGCCCAGGAGGCTATGATGCCTTCTGGAAGCTTTTCAAACCAAGTCAAGCCTAAGTCGCCAAGGCTTGAAGGGAATAGGATATACATCAAGGCCTCGTTCCGCCGGTATACAGCCATAACCTGGTGAAAGTGGCTCAAGTGCGTGTAGGGATCCGTCTTCCCTTCATATGTTGTGAATTTGGGCAGTAGGAAGCCGGACGGAAGGGGCGCGTTCTCTATTGCTGGGACAAATGGTGAGGTCTGCAGCCTTGCCAACGCCTTGTCCGTTGGTTCGTATGCCGGGCGCGGTATGGGCATTCCAACCTCGACGCTTCCATGCGTCCGAGGAGCCAACCGCTGTAAGGCAGAAACCCTGTGTGGATCGCGCGCCCTGGCGTCCTCCTTCCATTGTGCCTTCTCCTCGAGCACGGATCGTAGATCGGATGATCTGGGCAACTCCGTCTGTCTAGACCTTGTCTGGTGTGTATGCGAGGGCCAATATGTGCTTCCCTCGGTGTATGACCTCTCAGTTCTCGTCCTCTCAGACCTGGAGTGACGAGTCCTGGAAGATCGGGATTGCGTATCGCCTGTCCTGAGGCTTTTGTTCTTCGCTTGGGAGGGTATAGAATTCCTACTACGTCCCTGGGAGTGGCGAGGGGGCGTCTTGTTGTTGCGCCCCTCTCCTGTCGCCACCTCTTTTCCTTTCATCTGTCGCTTCAGAGATTCCATGTCCGCCGCCATCTTACGAATCAATTCGTCCTGTTCTCTGACGCGATCCTCCAGAATTTGAGGATCAATCCTACGTCTTTGTCTTTCTGGGCTTTGCGAACGAGAGGGATGAGGGCTATTATTTCGCCTTCGACCCCTCGCATCCCTCCTGGAGTTGTGTCTTTGTGGCTCTAGATCCACCATGGAAGCGACCAAGGGTAGGCCTTCTCGCCTTGCACCCCCATCTGGAGTTTGTCCGTCGATGGCGGACTGAGGTAACTCTTCGTTGTTCGCCATTGATGTTCGAGAGAAAGCTTGATCAAGAGGTTGTTCTTGTCTGTATTCCCACAGACGGCGCCAATTGTACGGGAAAGAAATATACCTTTTCGTATAATCCTGTTGATCAAGTCTGCGTTCCTCCGTACGACGTCGCTTGGTCACCTGAAAACACAAACGCGAGCTGGCCGGCGGGTGTGTGCCGGAAACCTCTCCGATGCCTAAGTCAGAAAGCAAGACAAGTAGGCAAAAGCTCAATGTAATCAGGGAGCAAAAGTTGCATTACCTCTCCTTAGGTGATTTGGGTGAGCTTTTATAGGTTCCGCGTGGCACAATCCAAGTAGGACTCTTACTCCTCCATGTAGAGTCCTCCTAGGATTCATACTCCTGGAAGATAAGGCTTATCCTCCAATACCCTCCCTCACTGCTTAAACCAAGTGAGATGGTTTTCCTTATGGCCGAACTACTTCAAGACCGAAATAATATTGCCCTGCCAAACTAACAAATCTAGACCGATCTAACTATTACCTCGGTCTTCCTTTCCTTTCTTCTACCTCGGCTTCACAAGCACGACCAAGCTATCCATAGAAGAACTAAGCCGAGCTAACCTTCAATCAAGCCTTAGAACGGAATACACACCTCAGCTCCGAACAGCGCGACTAAGCTACACCTCCTATGACGGAGACCGAACTAAACAAACTTACTTCATCCGGCGACAAAACCTTACTCTGGACCGGTCTACCATTTGATCGTGGCCCGGCTTCTAAGCCTCTTTACTTCGGTCCATAGAACGGCCCATAACCCTAGCTCGGCCCAATTTATAAATATAAATTACCCTCTCAAAAGCAGTGGACTTATCTATTTTCTACAAACCAACAGTAAGCCTATTTCTATTAGCAATACACAACTGTGCAAATGTCAATGTAACATCTAGTAACCCCGGAAAGAAAAAAACAGTGGACTAATTTTCCAAAAATTACCGATACTGAAAATATGCAAAGTAGGTACATAAAAATATTTTCTATTTATTTTCAATACAAATCGTGGGTACACCAACTTATGTAGTAGACTAAATTTGACTTTCAAGCAAGAATAACATGGTAGCATATACAATTAAGAATATGTCTGGCACACCAAATATATGAATTGAAAGAAATTGAAACACACTGACAATAACACAGCAGCAAACATAAATATTAATTATGATTAAACTGGGTACATCTATCATGTAAATCTATTTGGCCACTTTCATGGGAAAATATAAAAATCTATTTTAAACTTGTTGTCCAAATTGTGAAATTAAATAAATAAATTCACGAATAAATTAAAATTATATGCCAAGAACACATTCTAAGAATTACAACTAAATTACAACAGAAATACCCAATAGATTAAAATGGTAAAGAAAACAAACCGAAACCTGCACGGTAGCAGTTTCCTTAAAACAGATTTTCGCCGCCTCACGAGTCGAGTGCTTGATGAATTCTGGCATTTGTCTCCTAGGATACGACGGTTAAAAATCAGCTACGGCAAAAGCACTCTCTGTCTAGCTTAGCGAATAAAAACTGTGGCAGCACTCTCTCATTGTAGGAATTTTCCAACAAACTGACTTGTAAAATGGAAACAAAAATTTCTGTGTTAAGACTAGACAGGAGGGTCTCAATTAATACATGTATAGGGGAGAGAGGAAGAGCCTCCAGCTTTTATAGTTGGTCACTAATGCACTGCTAGCCTGCCTTTATGGTTGGTCATTAATGCACCATTAACCTCTGCAATATTGCAAGTTACAAACATATTATACACACCAATCACACTACCTTTTTCATGAAGCTAATTTCATGAGGCAATTTTTAATTCAATTCTCAATAATTTTTTGTCATTCTTTTTGTGGTGTAAAGATCTCATTGTAAACCCAACACAGTAAATGGTTGGACCCCACTTTAATATTTAATTCAGCTGTGATAAATCCCCCGAATGAGGGTCCCCCGAATCCCCCGATTTTCCCTCTCAAGTAAAAAAACAAAAAAACAAAAAAAAAACAATTTACCAAAAATGGCAATTAGGGGGATTAGGGGGAGTTTTTTTAGGGGGATTTTTCATTTTCCTATTTAATTAAAGTCACCAAAAACCTTTTTTTTTTTTTTTTCCAACAATTACCACATTGGTATAATAAATATATTTTCTTCCTTTCACATATTATATTTAGGGTTGTAAATGAACAGAATTATTTGTGAACAAGTTCAAACTCACATTGATAAGAGCTCGTTCAAACTCGGTTAATTTATTTTATTTTATTTTTTATTTTGTTTTTGCGTTTGAGTTCAAATTCGAACTCGTTAAATTTTTAATAAATAAGTCCAAACATGTTAAAACTCGGCTCGTTTAACATTTATTACTTATATATTAAATAATGTAAAAATATGTATAAAAAATAAGATAAGTATGTTAGTTATATATTTAAAAAATATAAATATAAATAATAGTTAGCTATAGATAGTACATTTATATAATTGTAGTAGTAGATATTATTATTTTGATAAAATGTTGACTTTTTTAATATGTTTATATATATATATATATATTGTATACATAATTACATAATCAAAGTTTTAATTATAACTTTAGTCTCATATGCATATATAAATTTATAAATTTTTTGATTTGTTAATGCTCGTGAACAAACTCGAGCTCGAGTCAAACCTAATTTAACTTGACTTGAGCTCGGTTCATTAAATTTTTATTTAACTCAAACTCAAACTTGTTAAAATTTTAATAAACAAATCCAAACATATTAAAATTCGGTTCTATTTAGCTCGGCTAATTAACAACCCTAATTGTATCAACCCTAATTGTATCCAGGCGTTATTTGATACATAATTTTTGCTATAAAAATTTGATTATGGTACTATGAGCTTATATGAGCACTGCCACACTGGCATGAGCTATATAGGCACATAAATTGGGCTGATCCAAAATCATAGGAAATGGTCAGCCAGCCAGACTGTTTCTTTAAAACAAACTGTATCTCAATCTCAGAGAGGCATTCTGTGACTCATGCATAAGGATTCAATTGACAAACTTTGAAGTATATACAGGAGTCACATAAGGATTCAATTGACAAACTTTGAAGTATACATATCAAAGGGCGAATTACACTAAATCTCCCTATAGTTTAGAGCTTATATTATTTTGATTCTTGATTTTTTAATTATAACATATTTGATCTTAAATTTTAATTTTTGTTTCAAATAAGAACAATTAAATATACCATTACTCAATTTCAAGGACAAAATCGTCAATTTAATAAAATATAAACTAATTTAATAAAAATAAATGTCAAAAAATATTTTTAAATTTTTAAAAATCATTTCTACCCACCAATGATAAAATTATATAAAATTGATAAATCTTTTACACATCTATTTATTTATTTTTCTACCAAATTAATTTGTATTATATGTTTGAATGATGATCATGTAATGAATGATTGTTTTTATTTTCATTAAATTAGTTTCTATTTTTTCAAAAGTTAAATATGGCGACAACTTTGATATCATTATTAAACCAATCCATTAAATCAAAAAATTTAAACTAAAAACAATTCATATATTAAATATATCAATTACACACTAAAAGCTTAACAACCACCAATTATATGATCATCATCCAAATAAATAATAAAAATTAATTTGATAAAATAAATAAATAAATGTGTAAAAAGAATTATAAATTTTACATAACTTTATCTTTGCTACGTAAAAATAATTTTTAAAAATTCAAAAATATTTTTTTGACATTTATTTTTATTAAATTAGTTTATATTTTATCAAATTGACGATTTTACCTTTGAAATTGAGCAATGGTATTTTTAATTATCCTTATTTGAAATAAGATTCAAAATTCAAGATAAAATGTGTCACAATTAAAAAAACAGAGATTAAAGTGACACAAGTCCCAAACTATAAAGACTGTTAATATAATTCCAATCACCACATGCACATAACGCACGCAGAGGAATATATAATGCCATTTAAACTAAGTACAATCTAAATGGCCAGGTAAAATTTTTCACATGCTTTTCCGTAGATTTTCAAAACCACAAATCTACTTTTGAACAAGAGAAGCCAAGTTTTGCCTAATGTCTTCTTTAGCTTGTCGATCAAATGGATCATCACCGATATACAGATCTAAAATTGACCGGCACAGAAGTTTGCTCTGGATGCTTCCGACCTCATTTCCATCAACTACACAATTAAATAAGAATAATATTAATTGAGGTGCAAGATATTCCTGTACATAAAAAGATCAGTATTTTGGATGATTTTTCATTGTTTTTTCAGTCAAGGAAAAATAATTAGGAAAATGATTGGTGGCCCTAAAAACTGTGGCCCAAATGCCCCTAATTGGCAGTTTTGGTAACTTTGTTTTTTTTTTTTTTTTTTTTTTTACCTGATAGGGAAATTCGGGCCATTAGGGGCACCCAAATTCGGGCCCCCTAGCATTGCCGAAATAATTATTTGAAATGATCAGGCAATGCCAAAATCTGTTTCACTGAGGTCCATTATATTACGCTTGTAGCAGTGTCATACAATTGACTCTTTCAGTATTCACTCGAATTGAAGGTACAAAGCTTCATCCACGAAGCCTTAGTGTACAGTGGAGTCCCACAGTAGAATTTGATTTGGTGCACAATATTCAAAGCCGAGCTCCTTTAGGTCAGCTATGAAACTCCTCTGTTGCCACATCTGTTTAGGACCACATACATTCTAGCATTCATGTTTATAGGCTTGGTCAAAAGTTTCACAAACATGTCTGTGCTTTGTGTATTTTCCTGTGCATGCATATCATTCCAAAATTTCAATGACCTTAATGCTCTACTTTTCCTTTCATTGGCAACTTGAAGATGGTCATTTTACATGATGAGCTACAATCAAATGACATGAAAAGTCAAGATAAAACGTTTCATTGCCTACAATTTCTACAAGCACACAAGATAAATTTAAACAAGAAATGATTAGATATAGTTTCCACTAATTTTAGTTTCAGAGGAGTCATCAATTTGGAAGCAGTAATAAACAATTTTTGCTTGATGAAATCATTGAGTATGTCTATTGCAGCGATAATATATTATTTAAAAACCAGAAAAACATTTTGAACATAAATTTTCTTACTTGTCGTGCGAATCACATTGCCCTGTTCCCTTGAGAGATCTATGATCGATCCTCGAGGAATCTTGTATTCATCTTTAAACTGGGATGTGAACCTGTAGAAAATGGCTGTTAGGTGGAAAACAATAAGTAAACATGCTACATAATGAATTTTTTTCCCATTAAAACTGACTGATTTTTTTATTGTTCTCAGTCACATATATTAAATCAACAAGATTCTATTAGAAGACCTTCCAACAGAAACTTTAAAACCAACATGATATAATTCAAAAATATAATTAAAAGGAAAAAAAAAAAACCTCGAGATATTAGTGACAAGGCAGAGAACGATGAAATGCAAGCAAAAGCAAAAACAACTTATATACAAAGAGATGAAGGAAGGGCAATATTTTGTGTGTTACAAACAACTGTCAAAGTGAATTGAAGCAATCTAAGGGTATACCACAATAAACATAAAGGACCAAGGAAAAATAAATAAATAAAAACATCAAAAACATTCCAACATGCAGAACTTTACAAATTCAAAACTTCTTATATTTCAATAGTGCGATTTCCTTCAAAAGACCATATCAGCCATATGATAGTGTATGTTGGCAAAAGAATGATTTACCTTTGAAGCAATTCTTTGTTATCTGCCCCACCAAACTTTTGTAGTCGGGTTCCAACAGACTCTTCAAAAGCACTGCGTACAGAACGAATGCTTAATCTTCCATAAACAATTTGAAGTCTGACAGTCATGCAAATATCACTTTCCATCAGATCATCAAATAACTCCTCATTCTTCTCCTTCAGTTCAGAGACAGAAATATTTCCATATTTCTCACCCAGAACTTTCTTTATATCACCATCATCAGCATAAACACCTGTAGAATTACTTCCATCATAAAGGAAATTTCAAAGAGTGATGTCAATGTATGTTTTATTACTACAAGAACAGCAATTGAGAAAACAAAACAGCACATACACATACTACTAGAATTAACATGAAGGATACAAAATATTGAAGTACGATCATTGTGCACAATCTAAGTTATTTACAATAAAATATGGCAAAGAATGTGTGACATAGAAGATGAGTGTCTTATGATGAGACTTAAAATTGTGTAGGATGAGTTTTGGGCATTGTGAAGCCCACAAATAGAATGATTGAACCAACAAAAATGTGATCACCAAAGGTTTAGCAAAGCATAAATCCAAAGCAATGTGTACAACAAAGAAAAATTTCCCATAATTATGTCAATGGATGTCATTTAAAAAAATAAAACAAAACAAGTTAATTGATATTTTGGCAGGTTTCACATCTTCATAGCATCAATCAATCACCAATAATACAGCGTCTGATTGTGTTCACATACTTCGCCAAGGTGCGTGAAAAAAACACACTTGATGATTAACTCGATGATTGGTTAGTGTGATGAATCCTATTTAAAGTGTAATGGAACCATTTAACAAGAAGCTACCATCAATTGATACTGTTACAACAATATTTGAACTCAAAATTTCCCCTTCAATTAAAGAAATTCATGAAACTATAGAGGCAAGTAAAAACCAGACTGAATTTCATACGTACATAAATCAATTACAGTAATAGGTGATACCTAGTTTTGCGAGCAATGTGTTAGGAATTGAAATTCGAGATCATCGTATAACTAAATATAGAAGCTAAAGAACGAAATGAGGTACCGAATGCGTAGACGTCGATTTTTTTCACGCCCAGCACACTCTTTTTTCGCAACCCAATTCCGAGAAGCCGCCGAGAATCTCCGAGAACGGAAGGAAACGAGACGCCGGTCCTTGGATCGGTGATTGGAGATGGGTCAGCTGCTAGAGAGAGAGAGCCCCAGAAGGGAGAGGAGTGATGGCAGAAATTGGAGACCAAGAAATTCAAAGCATTTTGGAGAAATGGGTTAGTGGGGTTTTCGGAGATGGCGTAGGCGGCGCCAGCGGAGGCGGCGGCTGAGCACGCGATGGCGGAGGCGGAGAAGGAGCGAGAGTGAACATTGGGTCGGCCGTTGATGGGGGGCTTTGGGGACTGAGAAAACAAGAAAGGGAAGCGCAGAGAAACCATTGTACTGTCTTCCTTGGTGAAGTTACAATTACAATTGCGGACTTGATTGCGAGAGAATAAAAAGATGGAAAATGTTACGGCATCTACAACGGTGATAGTTATTTTATCAATTTAAATATTATTATAAAGTATATATTTTATTTTATCTATTAACTATTTTATATTTCTATTTCAATCATACTCTTTATTTTAATTATTTATTTAAATATTATTAATTTTAGAAAATATCACATCAACAATAAAGATGGAGGGAAATGATCTTAATGATTAAATTTATTTTGTCTAACTTTGAAGGCTAATTACATGTAGCTAGTAAATGTGAGTTGAGCTTAAATACCTAATCATATGCTTAGTGCATTGGAATTAAAAAAAATAAGTTATATTAGGCATTTTAATTAACAAGTATTACATACCTAGTAGATTGGAGATGCTCTTAGTGTAAAGATGACCCGCAATCCGTGGGCGATTCGAAGCCTGCCCATAGCCTGGGTGTGACTAGTCCGATTAAATCCAAATTTGAGTTTAGTTTGGGATCTTGGATTTTGATTTGAGCTATTATTTTGAAGTTTGGCCGGATTTATTGGCATCCTCAAAGCCCACTCAAAGTTCTGTTTGCTTGAGGCCCAAGGTAATTTTTGATAGAAAAAAATAAAATTTTAATTAAAAAAAAAATGTTCAAGCCTTGCCAAAGCCCGACGCAAGCGCGAGCTCAGGCCCAAACGCAAACTTGAATTTTGGTCTGAGCCCTCGAGGCCCAACATGGGCCTGTTCGAGCTGGGTCAAATTTACACTCCTAAAAAATGTTATGCACTCCAAATGATTTACCAAATCTATTATATGGGTGTGAGACTTACATAAATCTACATGCGTGGGTCTTATATCCATATGAGAGGTTTGGTAGAAAATTTGATAAATCATTTAGGATCTCTAACATAATCCTTTTAAAATATTATTTTTGAGTTTGAATTTTTTTAATTTACTCAAAATAATTTTTTGTCCAATTTTAAATGAAATTTACACTAATAGTCATGTGACATAAAAATGGATAACTTACCTTTTGCCCCCTTTAAGTTTCACAAATTTTCTATATTGGCCCTAGAAGTAGGAGTGTGCAGTTCAGATGATAGGTTGGACCTGCTTGATGGAAAAAATGGAACCGCATCCACCCGCAGTGCAGGTTGCAAATTGAATAGATGGGTCATGCGGTTATATATGAGAGGTTGCTGGCAATTTGTGAATTAAACTCTTTTTTTTTTTTTTGAATTTTTTTTTTTTTGGGATTTGGTGTTGGAGCCTTCCCCACTTTTTGAAGCCATAAAAAAACAAACATAAATAATTTTTTTTTTTTTTAATACTTTGAACATGTAAAAAAAAAAAAAAAAAGACAAACAAATTTATTAATATTATTATTCAACCTAACTTTATCACATACAACAATGTAAACATTTTCTTTTATTAAGTAAACAAAGCAAAAAGTTACAAATAGAAGTCTGCAAACCCACAACACAACCAGCAAAGCAAACCACAAATAAATAAAAAATGATGATTCTAGATCTGGGTACCTTTGTGCAATGAAACTTTTTTTTTAAATATTTTTGTTTTGCAGTAGATCTTCCAAATCTCGCATCTCCAGATCTGGTTTGCAATTGGATGACGGTGACATGGAGAAGAGGAGGAGACAATGGCAAGCAACCAATGACATTGCTGGGTTGATATGCAAGAGGTGATGAAGCGATGATGGAGTAAGGGTTAATCTGCGAGAGACGACGGCGACAGTAGAGTAGAGAAGGGAGATGGCGATAGGGAGGATGAACGAGACGGCAAGCAAGGAGCGATAGATAGTGGTGGTGACGGCAGCAGAGAGGATATTGTATAAATTGTGGGATCAAATAAAAAAAATAAATTCATATTTTATAATTGAAATTATAGAATATAATATCATGCTAGGAAATCAAACTAGAATAACAGAAATACATAAAATAAAATAGCAACAAAAGAAAACAAACCGAAACTTGCACTAGACAGTTTCCTTAAAACAGATTCGCCGCCTCACCGGTTGGGTGCTCGAGGTTTCTTCGACATTTGTCTCCCAGAATACAACGGTTGAACCAGCTACAACAAAAGCACCAACTGTGTAGCCTTGGCGAACAAAATTAAGGCAGCACTCTCTCACTACGAAGAAAAACTTGGAGGAAAAAATTCTAAACACACAAAGATAGCAAAAGTTTCTTGTGTTCAAGAATGAAGGAGAGGGTCTCCTTTTATATACATGGAGGGAGAGAGGAAAAGGCTCTTGTGACAAATGAAAGAGATTTAATCTTGCAAAACTCTCAATTGATGGATTTAATCCATCATCATTATAGAGAAGTTACACATATGTTATACACATGTGTAATGTGTATAATTCTGCAGCCACCTTTTCTAACACCTCTTTCATGAGACTAACTTAATGAGTTAATTTCTCATTCAAATCTTAATAGTTTTTTGTCATTCTTTTTGCGATGTAAAGATTTTATTACAAAGAATCTAAACCCACTTTAATCAACCTCAATTGAGGATTTTGCATTAAAGTCACAAAAAACTATTATTTTTCTAACAATCCCCCACATGAATAAAGATTGACCGAACAACAACCAACGGACAACGCTTAACAACAAAGACTCAGAGAGAGTGCAACAGAATAGCCCTGCCATCGGAAATGGTAGCTTTTGGCTTTGAACCCCCTCCTAGTGAAGTCTATCGGATTTACTGGCTGTCTAGTGAACACGAAGTCTTAAACTGTTTTTCCGTTTATGTAAACCAAGATAACAGACCTCACATAGGAATTACTCCAACCATCATTCTGTTCTCACTGTTGTGTCTGGTTTGGCCCTAGAACACTAGCCTAATTTAGTGAGTAGCTTAAAGAATTAGGCCCTATCAATTTTTATAAAAGCGGCTCCATTTCATACTCACATAGGTGACTCTACTTGAGTATGCTATACTCAGCTCAACAGCTCAATACACTAGAGTCATTAAAAGCCCAGCTTAACCTTTACACTTGCAAGTATCACTGATAACAGGAATGGCTGGAGTTTTAACCTCCTCAATGACATACCATCGTTATACGCAATTAGGTTGTCCCATTAAATCTAGATCTTGGGATCTCTAGTCAACTAGGTTGGGTTTCCATTCCGGTAATACCTTACACTAAAGGCTTTAACCCCATTTCTTTTGACGACTTCTCTACTAACACTCGATTTAACCCTTTGGTTAGCGGATCCGTTCAAGAGTAGTTGTCATATGAAATTATGCCTACGATGAATATGTCTAGACTTTCCATTATACATATTATTTTGTGTCCGTCTAATGGCCGATTGGTTGTCACAACGAATACAGATGGTGAACACAGGTTTCGACCAACGTGGAATATCCTCAATGAACTGGCGAAGCCATTCAGCTTCTTCAGTTGCTTTATCCAAAGCAATAAACTCATATTCCATTGTTGATCTCGATATACACGTTTGCTTGGAAGATTTCCAAGACATGGCTGCTCCTCCGAGAGTAAATACATAACCACTAGTAGATTTAGAGTCTTTTATGTCAAATATCCAATTAGCGTCATTATAGCCTTCTAGTATCGCTGGGTATCTGGTATAATGTAGCCCATAACACCAGATGTAGTGTAGATAACTGAACACCCACATAATACCCTTCTAATAAGTAGCATTTAGATTACTTGTGTATCTACTAAGCCTGCTAACAGAGTATGCTATATCCGGCCTTGTACAACTCATCAGATACATCAAACTTCCAATGACTCGAGAATATTCTAGCTGAGAGACACTCTCACCATTATTCTTGGTCAAGTGTAGACTCACATCTACTGGTGTCCTAGACACACTTGTATCTGATTTATCAAATTTCTCAAGTATTTTCTCAACATAGTGAGATTGAGAAAGTACAATACTATTAGATGTTCTGGTAATCTTAACACCCAGAATTACATCTGCAAGGTCCATATCGTTCATGTCAAACTTAGAGTTTAACAACCTCTTGGTAGTTCGAATCATTTCATCATTATTACCAACAAAAAGTATGTCATCAACGTATAGACATGAAATGACATAACCTCTGTCAGCGTCTTTGACATATACGCATTTATTACACTCATTGATTTTGAACCCATTTGACAACATAGTGTTGTCAAACTTCTCATGCCATTGCTTAGGAGCTTGCTTTAAACCATACAATGGTTTGACAAGTTTATAGACTTTCTTATTTTGTCCTGGAGCTGAAAACCCCTCGGGTTATTCCAGGTAGATTTCTTCATCTAAATCTCTATTTAAGAAAGATGTCTTTATATCTATCTGATGTATCTCCAGACCACGTAAAACTGCTATTGCAATCACCATGCGAATGGATATAATCTTTGTCACAAGTGAATACGTATCAAAGTAATCCAAGCCTTCTCGCTGCTTGTATCCTTTGATAACTAGCCTAGATTTATACTCATTAACTGATCCATCTACTTTTGTCTTTCTTCTAAAGATCCACTTGTTCCCCAATGCCTTACTGCATGGGGGTAGATCAACCAACTCCCAAGTATGGTTTTGTAAGACAAAGTCAATCTCACTCTTAATTGTTTCTTTCCACAAAGAACTTTCAGATGAAGTCATAACTTCATGGAAAGTTCGAGATTCTCCCTCTAACATATAAGTCAAGAAGTCTAAACCAAAGGACTTTGCGGCCCTAGCCCATTTACTCCTTCTTGGCTCATTTACTTCCTTAACTTGATCATCTACTTGATCATCTATGTGATCATTGTCACCTTCAACCTCTTTTATTGAACTTGGAACCCCTTCTTGGATACGATAAGGAAATACATTTTCAAAGAAAGATGCATTTTTGGATTCCATGATAGTATTCTTGTGTATATTTAGAATAGTAGACTTAAACATAAGAAATCAATATGCACTGCTATATTGTGCATAATTGTTGAATACGAAGTCAACGGGTTTTTAGGCTTATCGTAACTCTCTTGGGTTTAGGTATTACCACCTTTTTGCATGACACCCCCACATTTGTAGAATTTATACAAAGGCTTTTGGCCTTTTCCAAAAATTCATACATGGTCTTTAAACAATTCTTTGTGTCACAATGATCATGAAACTCTCAAAATCATATCACAGTAAATACATTCCCAGAATATCATCAATCGAATTGGGTACCCAAACATATTTGGTCCAATCTATCACTCTGAAGCCAATAGTCTTACTATTAGGAAACACAAATCCAATGTTCAATAGTCTACTATTCAGAACTTTATGATATGGCCAATAGTCTTATCACTAGGAATCACTAATTTCTTAGCATGTGGTCAGTAGACTTTCTACTACTAAGAATCACAATGTATTAACCTGTGATCAGTAGTCACTTTACTCTTAGGAATCACAACGTCCTGACATAGGATCAATAGACTCTTTCATTACTAGGAATCATCATATCTATGATCAATAGCCTCTCCACTACTAAGAACTATCATGTCGTGACATGTGATTAGTAATCTGTTCACTACTAGGAACCACAATCTCATAACTATGTAACCAGTGGTTGAACACTTCCTAAGAACCACCAGTTTTCTATTTCTGTGATCAGTGATCTTGTACTCACTAGGAGCCACCAATATATTTGGAATTTAAAAATTTAAAAATATATTCACCCACCCTAACGGATTGTCTCATCTTTGCTTTCAAGCAAAGTCACATAGCAATCATATATGCTATAATTGACACAAAGATAACATACTAATTGCCTCTGATTAATTCAGAGATATTATCATATAATCACACTTGATCTCTCTAGTCCTTCCTTTAAGAACCTCACAAGGCTTTAAGGTTGGCAGGTGAAACAACATTTCTGTTGTCACCTCTTGAAACCATTTTTGAAAAATGACAACATAATTTCACTATTTTGTTTTTCTAAAAACTAAACTTAACACTAGAAAATCCCAAAGCCTGACATTTAATTCAAAACTAATCTCACCATTTACCCCAGAATCGAACATGGTCAAGAAAGTTTCCAGGAAGACTGTAGGGGTCACACCGGTCCCACTTAAGACCCAGTTAACCTTAGACAAAACTTTCAAGAGTATGTTAACTCCTAGTCCATAAGAAATAAATTTAGAATTAAGTTTTTCAAAAGATAAACTAGGTTAAAACAAACCAATTTCTAAGTAAATAAAATTTGCTACCAAAATTACACCACTCATAAAAGTTAACCGATACTCCCGAAACTGAGCCCATTATTTCTGAATAAAAATTAGAAATATTTTAGCTAATGCTAAAATTTGGTTTCTTTTCTCAAAACCAAAACACTTTGGAAATAATTATGACTAAAGATTTTCTCTGAACTTGGTTTTCCAATACTTTGGAAATAAAATGATTAAACCCAAAGACTTTCTCAAACCCTAAAGGTTTAAAATCAAATCCGTCTTAGTTGTCATTTCTGACCAAATAAGAACTACTTTTTAACTAAGGCTAAACACTTTGGTTTCTATTACAAAAAACCAAACCAAGTTCCAAATTTATAAGAAATTTAAAAATTGCTAACCAAATTACAAGCAATGTAAAAAATTCTACAACAACGATTACGCAAATAAAATGCTTCTAACAATGCAAGCAAATAAAACTTGCTTTACACGATTGGTAAAAACCAACTAAACCCAAGTAAAAAATTGCATTACTAAAACAAATGTAAACCAATCGAAATAGGATTATCTATTTTCTAAACTCCTTTTCTTACTTGGGTATTTCTATTTAAAAAAGGTTAGTAATCCAAATTTTTATTGTAATCCCAAATTGTATTCATTTGGATATGTATTTTTTTTCCCATTCCCTTGCGCATAGGTATTCCTACAAAGGAAGGTAGCAGAGAACCACAACAAAATACAAGGCAAATAATTGAATGAAACTGTAAAAGCAATAAATTAATTAAATAGTAAAATTAAATTAAATTAAAATGCTAGACAAGTTATACAATTAAACTTATAACTCCCAAATAAATTACAAATCTTATAACTCTAAAAGATAGATAAAATTAATTGACAAGAGTTATATGAAATTATAATACAATAATCATGTAAATAAATATACAATTAACACTTTAATTGACAAGAGTTACAAAATAAAACTATAACTCTAAGAATTAAATTAAAAGTTAATAGTCAAGAGTTATATATATATATATATGTAAAACTATTACACAAGTTACAAACCTTTATAACTCCTGAATAATTAATTAAAATTATAGCCATGAGTTACATATGAATTTGGTTCACATTAAACATTCAAATAACTCTAGCAATTAAAATCATGCAAATAGTTTAGAAAATAATAAGCATGTAACAAATCAAAATCTAGAATATTTTTGAACATGCAAATTATCCTACAATTCAAGAATCTAAAACACATGTGAATTAAACTAGAAAAATAGAAGATATTTAGCATGTCAATATTAATTTAAAAATTAAACACTTATGGGCATGCAATTATATTATAAAATTATAAATTAAAAAGACATGCAAAGCGTGGTAGAAAATTATTAATCATGCTCATAAAATAAAATTATTTTAGAACTAAATAAACATACAAATTATTCAAGAGAGAAAACATTCTGATCAACCTGGAAAAACCCATAACATACACTTACATATATTAATTGGCAATTCTACAATATTCCTAATCATGCACTCCATACAAGAAACAGTGTGAGCTTGGAATATAATTGATTAGGCTAATCATGGATGTCTCATACACACATTAGACATATATTGAAGACTTACAAGACAGCAGCATGCATAAAATTGTAACTCCCTAATTAAAAATACAGGACTAGAACAATGTATAGAGCGCATAAAAAAAAAAAAAAAAAAAAAAAAAGAAGAAACTATTTCTATTTTTTTTTTCCAAAGCCGTCACATATAATTTTACCCCCAAGTAACAGTGACAAAGCAGTGTACACTATTTCAAATTATTATGAATCTATTCATCCTAATTCATGGAAACATATATAATCTGCTTTAAGATTGTTGTATAAATTGTGGGATCAAATAGAACAAATAAATTCATATTTTATAATTGAAATTATAGAATACAACAATGTACGAGGAGCAAATATTCCTGCAAAGCCCGTACTTCTTTCTACCAAGCTCCTTGTCTATCCGATCGTCCTGCGAACACAACGGCAGTGAGCTACCCGGCGGTGTGTGGCCGGAAAACCCCTCCGACGGTTAAGTTAGCACACACTCAGGGATAGAGAGAGAGAGAGAGGAGAGAGTTCAGTGTTTAAGTGTATCTCACCAAATGATCATCTGTCCCAGTATAGGGGGCACAGCCATGCTTATATACCTTTTGTGCCCCAAATCTACTCACATTAGTCTCTCGACACGTGATACTGCTATCCCATTGTAGACACCCCATTTTTGACCGACCTTAAGACTCAGACGTCACCGATTGAGCGCTCGGTGATGTTGCATACTGTGCTCGTTCAGAAGTCTCAGAGTTGTGGCTGCCACGCCTCCGACTCTAGAACCCTCTTTCGTGCCTTGTCTCGGTTTGCGAACCAGACTCGATTTTCTCTGTTTTCTTTCCTGAGGGAAGGGAGTGGTCCTGTAGGCTATCTCCCGGTGGCCGTGAACCACATTTCGTGGCCGTAGGCCATTTTGCCCATTCGAGTCGGTTCCGGTTTTGGATCGTCGGTAGTGTGCCTCGGCTCGGGACCGCCCAACCATCTCCGAGTTCTCCGGTTTTGGTTTGCACCTCTTTTTATAGTTTCGAGAACACTGGGGCCCTGATGCCCCTTCGCGACGAACACCACTTAGGTGCGGCGGCCCATTCGGGACCGCGCTGTTTTGGTCCCGAGCATTCATTTCGCATCGATGTCTGTTCATTTTTGGCGGAACACCTCTGCTTGGTCCTTCAAGGGACACTGGGTCTCGAAACCCACTTCGCGAACACCACTTCGGTGCGTGCCCATTTCGGGATCCCAACCACGCGGTTTTGGCCCCGAGCATTCATTTTGCATCGATGTCTGTTCATTTTTGGCGGAACACCTCTGTTTGGTCCTTCCAGGGACACTGGGTCTCTGAAACCCGCCAGCGGCGAACACCACTTCGGTGTTTCGGCCCATTTTCGGATCCCGAACCACGCGGTTTTGGCCCGAGCATTCATTTTGCATCGATGTCTGTTCATTTTGGCGACACCTCTGTTTAGTCCTTCCGAGGACACCGGGGTCTCGGAAACCCACTTCGCAACCGAACACCACTTCCGGTGCCCGGCAGCCCATTTTCGGGACCCCAGCTGCGCGGTTTTGGTCCCGAGCTTTCATTTCGCATCCGTTTTCTCCGGTTTTTGGCGGAGACCTCTATTTTTTCATTCGAGAACACTGGGTCTCGAAACCCACTTGACGAACACCACTTAGGTGCCGTGACCCATTTTCGGGACCGAACCGCCGATTTGGTCCCGAGCATTCATTTCAGATCCGTTTTCTTTGGTTTTTGGCGAGACCTCTGTTTAGTCCTTCCGAGGGACACTGGGTCTCGATACCCACTTCATAACCGAACACCACTTAGGTGCCGTGACCCATTTTCGGGACCCCAGCGGTTTTGGTCCCCGAGCTTTCGTTTTGCATCGGTTTTTGTTCAATTTTTGCAGTACCTCTGTTTCATCATTCCGAGGAACACTGCGGTCTCTCGATGCCCATTGGCTTCGAACAAAATCTTTTTTTTCTTGTCCTCAAAATATCTAGATATTTTGCCCTCAAAATATCTAGATATTTGTGGAGAGATATTTTTCACCCTTTTGGCTATAAAACCAGCAGCTCCCAGCTGGTTTGGGGTTACAAAAATTTCTTGAAGAGCTCCTCTTCCAATTCCTTCATTTCCTTAGCCAAAATTCCAAGGATAACTCCAAGTCTTGGCCAATTCCTTCATCAACCCTTAGCTCCTTCATCCACAACACCATTCCAGCAGCAAAGGGATGATTTTCAGTGGTCAAGGATCAACAAATTCCAGCTAAGAAGTTACAATAATCGGATCTTCAAGGGTAAGTTCCCAAATTCATCTTTTGTAGCATAATCTTGAGTCAAATTTTTACCTTATTTCCTTTTGTTTTTGGGGCTCCGACCCCTACTGGTTTTAGGCTTATTTTGAGCCCCTCTACAACTTTGTAGAAGGGCTCAACTTCATTTGGTGTCTCCATGATACACTTCCTTCAATATCCATCTTGTATGTCACCAATTTGCATGCTAGTTTTGGCCTATTTGCATTTGTTTTTGGGGCTCCGACCCCACTTGTTTTGTGCTTATTTTGAGCCCCTCTACAACGTTGTAGAAGGGCTCAACTTCATTTGGCCATTCTATATACCACCTCTCTTGGAAATTCACTTTAGGCCCTAATTCTTGCATGCTTTGTTAGGCTTACTTGGCTCCGGATTTCAGCCTTCATCAGGCTTAGAAATAGCCTTGTTTTTGTCTCCTTTTCATGTTATGTTGAGGGCCTTAAGCCATTTGGTGTATATTTTGGTACTTCCTTTGAAATCCATCAAATTTACCGTAAAATTGCATGTTTGTTTAGGCCATTCTAGCTTCTGTTTCTGGCCTTCATCAGGCTTAGAAAGTGTCTTTTTTTGGTCTTTTCTTCAAGTTTTATTAAGGGTCTTAAGCTATTTGGTCATTTCTTGTGGTACCTCTCTTTATAACCTCTTTTGGGCTCCATTTTGCATAGAATTTATAGCATGTTTATGTTCTGTTTTGGGGCTTCCATCTTCTGAAAATGTGCTTATTTTTAGGCCCTCTTCAATTTTGTAGAAGCATGTTTGTTCATTTGGGGTTTGTATATATCACTTGTCTCAATACCCTTATTTCCCATTTTTGCAAACTATTGTTGCCATACTTGTGATCATAATTTGGCCTTGTTCTGTACTGAAAAATGCTATTTTTGGGGACTGTCTTGCCACTGGTTTTGCTGCCATGTGCTGATTTTGCATGTTTAGTATGGCTATAGGCCGTTTGGTGCCTAATTTCACATTTCGGGATGATTGCATGCTTGGTTGTTATTTCGTATCATTTGGGCTGTTTTCCCTTCATTTAGTAGCGAAATATGGTTTGCATGCTTGCATATCATTTCCCATGTCATTTTATGCCTTAATGCATTGCCTCGGTTTTGCACGCACTTCGAGGCGCTCGTTTTCATTCATCGGCATCCCATGTGAGTGTGGCTGAGGCCCTCTCATGTTGGTATAAGCCCAATCTACATTTTCCATGTCATGGCATTGTGCATATCATCGCCTCGGTTTGCGTGCCCGAGTGCACGCATTTCGAGGCGGCTCATTTTATCCGACGCAAGACCTATGTGGTGTGGTTGAGGCCCTCTCATGTTGGCGTAAGCCCAATTTGCATTTTCATGCTTGTATGCCATTGCCTCGGTTTTGCGTGCTGTGTGCACGCATTTGAGGCACTATATTTTATCCGTGGCTTCCTATGTGAGTAGGCTGAGGCTCTCTCATGTTGGTATAAGCCCATCATTGCATTTCTGTACCATTTTCATGCTTGTACATCATCGCCTCGGTTTGCGTGCGCGTGTGCACGCATTTCGAGGCACTTCGGTTTTATCCGGTTTCCATTTCATCATCGCCTCGGTTTTGCGTGCGGGTGAGCACACGCCAGCTGCCGATTTTATCCGATTTTCACTTCACATCATAGCCTGGGTTTGCGTGCCCGGGCGCACGCACTTCGTGCCACCTCGGGTTTATCCGACTTGCGCTTCATATCAACGCCTCCGTTTGCCTGCCCGCGTGCGCGCATTTCGAAACGCCGGTTTATCCGATTTGCACTTCATATCATCGCCTCGGTTTTGCGTGCGGGTACGCATTTCGAGGCACTTCGGTTTACCCGATTTGCATTTCATATCATCGCCTCGATTTGCGTGTCCGTATACACGCTTTTGAGGCGTCTCATTCATCTCATTTTCATAGCATTGAGCATGCTAGGTTGTATATTAGTTGCATTTCATGCATATCATGCATATCGCCACGGAAACGAGGTACATTCCGTACTCGATTCCTCTACATTCATCCCTACATTGAATTGTGCAATTCGGCTCGGCCATCATGCATCGATATGCGTGATTGGTGGCACGAGGTCGAGGCATGCATATATTTGTGAAATACATCTTGTGCCCTTTTCTGCTCTCTGTTGCGACAAAATTGAGTTTAGCAACTTTGGTCGGACGCGCATTTCAAGAAATATTGCCAGAGGCTAATCGGGGCATCGATTGGATTCTGCGCCAGCGACAAAGCGGCATCTATCGAAGCAAGCGGTCCACGGCTTGCATGCATTCTTGCTTTCTTAGTTAATTGTCAATTAATTAGAAATTTGTATATTTATTCCGGACTGTATATTCTTTTATCTTGACTGTATTATTTGGTTCTGTATTATTATTTATTCGGACCCTCTGCGTGAACATAATTGTAATAAGGGTGTGTGAGTGTGATGTATGTCTTCCAACCCCCATTTCTTTCTCCCTTTTATTTACCCGCTTTGGATGGTTAGATATAGGGCATATTTCAATTAGCATACAGTATGACAGCATGTTTGCATCATTCATCTGTTTTGCATGCACCGGGCTCGGCACACCATACAAACTGCATTGTATTTCAATTCTAAAGTTGAATACATGTTAGCTGTTGCATTCCATATACCATGTTTAGGATAGTCGAGCCTGCTATAATTGCATTTTTGCATGTGTTGCATTAGACATCTCTACATTCTTAGGATCATGCACGGATTTCTAATCAGTTTCCTGTTTTGGCTCGGAGTACTCGGTGAGTTGTTATGCTTTAGCATCCTTGCATGCGTGTGAGTGTTGCCATGATAGCATGCTTACCATGAGGCTATGTGCTTATGTGATATAACTGCCTTGAATGCCTGTGGGTGGAGGTTGAGTTATCTGAATTGGGACAATTTATCAAATGTTTGTTTTAAGCCCACTAGATTGTGGCAAAATCACTATTTTCTAAGCCCACCCGAGGGTGGCAAATCCGCATTTTAGCCTGCCTGCGGGTAGCACCATCACACCATTTTCAAACAAACAAACATGAAATGTTTAGTTCCAATTCAGACGCCCCAGTCTATACTTGTTTGCTGCGAGCATCACATAGTAATCCTAGGCTAATAATCGGAATAAGAACTCACAAAGTTTTCAAAAACAGATATCATGGTTAGTAGAGGCCGGTCTTTGACCGGGCGAGAGGGGGTGCTCACGATGTGACCTTCCCTAATCGTACCCAAGTTCCCGAGCCAACTTTGGTGATGAAGGACACGTGGCCTTTCGGCACCGAGTCAGGGTTTCCTAAATTTCCCATTTTAAAATATTTAGGTGGCGACTACATTATCGCAAAGCGATCCATGTTTGGCACTTCTTTCAAAAATCATTTTCCTTCAAAGCGATTTGCGGATTTGGACTCTTTGGTTCAAGATTTAGAACCGCAACAAAAATCGAGTCCGAATATGGCGAGGTCCCCATGCGTTATTCTGATTTCTGGCGACTCTGCTGGGGATTTAGAGAACTTGACTCGAACTCATGATATCTAGTTTTGACTACACTTGTGTGTTTCTTTGCATTGCATTTGCATTGGTGCGCCTAGGACACCGTGTTTGCCATATGCCATTCGAACGATTTCTTGGGAGGCTTGTCTTGTCAAGTCATGTCCGTAAAAATTTGATCGGCTCTGGCTCTCGGCAAGATGGGAACACAAACCCCGGTTTTACCGGGGCACCCTTTTTGACCATTCGACCTAGTGCATATTCGGATCCATAGTGACCATTCCAAACTAGGACAGGTTGCTTACCCGTTTATAGGTTGTTTGAAGCCGCTGCGTGCGTAATGAAACCCTAGCTCCTGACAAAATAGGACAGGGCAACCCTACCCCAACATAGGGGTGTTTTGGCTCTCACTTATCTGTTATGTGCTTGTTAGAGTGTGCCTCTACAGGGAATGCATGTATCAGTTTTTGAGTTTGGGCATCAGGCCTGCGGACACCAATTCAGTATTTTGGGTATCGAACTGCGCATCGAGATTTGGTAGAATCGGTTTTACACGAGGGTATCGGTTCTGAGAGATTTGGGTAGAATTCAGTAGAGGGCACACTCATTCAACTATGCTCGTATCTGTTCAGATGAAATCAGCCGAGATCTTTATGCTTTTCTGTTTTGCTAAGTGGTCTTGGAACCATAGTTTGAAGGGTCCGATATCCTCAGGTACTCTGGACCCGTGTTGTTATGTGATCAGGGGATGAACCACTTGCTGTCGGTGCTCAGCTTACTCCGGATGTGATGGATGGCACGCACTATTTTGAGCATTTGCGAATGCTGTTTATCCTACCTTCTGACTTGGGTATTGCGTCTGTCCTGTTGTATCGAGTCAGCCCTGTTGAGTCTGTCTTGTTGTATCGAGTCAGTCCTATTGAGTCTGTCTTGTTGTATCGAGTCATCCCTGTTGAGTCTGTCTCGTTGTATCGAGTCATCCCTGTTGAGTCTGTCTCGTTGTATCGAGTCACCCTTGTTGAGTCTGCCTCGTTGTATTGAGTCAACCCTGTTGAGTCTGTCTTGTTGTATCGAGTCGGTCCTGTTGTATAGGAGTCGGGTGATTCCGGGGGTGTTACCTCGAGCATCACCGTTTTGTTTTGCGCTTGTCTTTTTGTTTTGTTTTGAGTCTGTTTCTGCCAGGGAGCCAGTTATGCCGACAGATTTTGAATGAAACAGCAGTGATTTCCACGCTTTCGCATTTGCTTCTGCCGTGTGCTAGTTATGCCGGGATTTGAATGAAATGGCAGTGCATTCCACCTGCTCTCCTGTGCCCTGAAGCCATTATATTGACCTAAGTTTTTTCAAAACCTTTCTGAACACTGCAGTGAAAACAAAGAGGGAGGAATTCCTCGGGATTTGCGAAACTTTGATCAAATTGAGAGAAAGAGAGGAGTGCTAAGCCTTTAATGAATGAAATCATGCTTGTTAGCGTGAGTAATCTTGAGAAGGACCACAGCTTGATCCAGGTGGTTTCACACTATCTTCAGTATGACGATTAATTCGTCACTTTCTTAAAAATTTTCAAAAATAAAATGTTTTGCGCGGTCCTGCGAAGACCTGTGTGGAATCGCTCTTGAGATTGTGCAGCTTAGGATCGCTCTCAGCCTCGAGACTCAACCCCTTTGCTTCTAAACCTTGAACTTGAATTCAGAAGGTTCAACGGTCAACCACAATGTGTGGCTTATGTGGGCGGATTTGAAGCAGCCCTCCAACAAGAGGCACCAAAGTCGATCAAGAAGATCGAAGTCGTCAAAAGAAGCTTGGAGAGCTAGATCGAAGCACCCTTGAACTAGGGGCAAAATGTCCGATATGCTCAAGAGTCAAGATGGACCCTTCTGCGAATCAATACAGCAGTTATTTTCCGGGATTCAGATGACTTCAGGATCTCAAAACCATTTGGCATGGACCTGTTACACTTTTACCCTTTGAGAGGCTCGCTGGGCCGAAAACCCAGAAGGGCGACCCAGGCAAAAGTTAGAGCAAAAAAAATGCAAAAAGAAAAATGCAAAAAAAAAAAGAGAACAAGAAAAGAAAAAAGGAAAAGATACAAAAAAATTCAAAAAAGAGAAAAAAGAAAAAAGAAAAGATGAAAAGAAGAAATGAAAAGAATGAAAAGAAAAGAAAAACAAAGCTCGCAAGGTCGAAAACCTGCAACAGGCGCCTTGGCAAAAGTTAGAGCATAAAAAGGAGAGGTTAATACGAGTGTACCTTAACCGAACTCGTAAGGCTTGATTCCCATGTTTGGGATCGTGAGGCAACTTCATTCAAGTCCGGTAGTAAAACAATTCAAAATTCAATTGTGTCCATGCGATGGTTACGGTCATCTTTGTCTCCCTATATCCGAGGATTTGGTTGTGTTCGTCGCTTCCGAGGGTGACTACAATGTCTTTGCAAGATTATTCAAACAAGGGGCAACTTTCCGTTGCCATTCAACCGCGCCGCGGTGCTATCCAAACAGGGGCAACTTTCGTTGCGTGCGATTCTCTTCAAGCACGTGGCAGTTTTCCTTTGGATCCGAGGTTGTGCATCTCAGGAGTAGGTTCTATGCTCGTTGAGCAGTGGCCGTTTGCAAAAATAGATTTTGAGAATTTTTACTGAGGCTGACTAGTTCTCTCGAAAACTGTTCCATCTTTTCCAAAAAAACTGAACCATTTCTTGGACCCAAAAAAGGAAAATTTTCAGTGCTCATGGCCTGACTTGCATGATTTCAAATCAAAAATCGAACAAGCATGTTAATCTAACTCCCATTTTGGCCAAATTTTTTTTAGAAAGCAAAAATAAAAAATGGTCAAAATGATGAACTAGGGGCACAGTTGAGTCAGGTGTTCTGTCTTTTCCCCATTGTCAACATACTTACCAGAAAGGGCACCCTACTCGCCGAGAAGGGCACTCTACCTGCCAGAAAGCATAACTGAAGCAAACCGCAAATGGGCTGAAAGTTCTCTCACATCCTCCAAGCAACGAGGTATCAAGCCAAGTGCGAAGCACGAACTGGAATGGGGCCAGACATTACACTCCCTCATCTGGACAGATCTGCTCACGTCCAAACTCCCCAGCAGGGCATCATCGACCGATGTCAGCTGCAGATTTGCTGCACACCCAAATGTAGTGCAACCCCTCTGTGGGAGGAATTCACTAGCTGTGAGCGGAAGAAAGAAGAATCTAGCTGAATGCTAGGGGCACGAGCCCACAACTTGCTGTTTATCCATCCACCACCCAGGGGAGGGATGAAAAATGAGAGATTGAAGAATAGAGAGAGGTGCGATGAGAGAAAAAAGTGAGAAAAGGGTTTTTTCAGAAAAACAGAGCTTGAGGGCCGAGTGATGTGAGAATCACAAATAAGAAAGGATGGGAAATATACCCGGTGAAACAGGCTCCCTGTGCACGTCTGAGTGTCGTGTCTTTTTGTTTTATCTCGATCCTTGTTTTGAGTCGTCTCGAGTGTTACTCGATGTGTCTAGGTTATGTGCCTTTTGTTTTCTTGTTGAGTTGTAGTGTGCTGTATTCAGTCGTAGGCTCAATACCCAATTGAGAACTTATGCTCACTCTCAATTTCAATAAAATCGTTTTGTGCTCCGAGTGCCGTGCCGTTCTCCACATTTGTGCAAAATAGAATTTGTTCTTTCATAAAACCGCAGGGTTCAACCCAGGTCATGTGAGAACAGTGAAACCAGGACCTATCTGAAGCTATGAGTTTCGGGCTGCAAAGCAAAAGCAAAAGCAAAAGAGGAAAATGTCGGGCATCTGAGTTTGTTCCAACTTCAGTAAGTTTCGGGACTATATTCCGTGTGTACCTTTTCAGGTCTTGCCAATGTTCCGAAGTATGAGTGTGCCTCTACCTCAAGCTCAAGATCAAGTCTACTTCAAGCCAGAATGGCGATCAGAAGCGCTCTCCCTGAGTACCATTCCCTGCCAGAGGCATCTTGACCGTGTTTGCGATGAGTTCCTAGGAGACCAACTGCGACGGTGGAAACTAGAGTTCGAATGGCCGTGGCCTAGAACGCAAAGGTTCGGGATTTCCGAGACTAAAGTCTGGTTTAAATACCCAGAGGTGTGCCCTCGGCTTGAAATCTGTATGGCAGCCCCATAGATTGAGATAGCATGTGTATGCGCCTCAGTTCTGGATACTGAACCAACCTAGTCTGTCACCCCGTTGGAGAATAGGGAAAGTTGTGAGTATGATTAGGAAAACAAGCGGCAGCCGTGGCTCCCACATGCAGATATTGTTACTTGTCAGCATTTTAGAACCTTTGTGCTGTGAGTTGAAGGTAAGTGTTCGAAGAGCACGAGGAGATCCCGTCGAGTAGCGGTTCACCGCCACTCGCCTCATGAGGTGCTTTCTAAAAGCGCCGCTTTGTCCATTTATTGCTTTCCGTTAGCATCATGCATTGTATTGCATTGTACCTATCAAGTTTCTCTCTCATTTCACTTAGTGTATCAATCACGCCATGCTCATTACTCGCATTGTCATGCACACTTCACCTGCACTTGTTAGTGCACCTCAAATCCATCGCGCTATCTTGCGCACCTCAAATCAATCGCGCTATCTTGCGCACCTCAAATCCATCGCGCTATCTTGCGCACCTCAAATCCATCGCGCTATCTTGCGCACCTCAAATCAATCGCGCTATCTTGCGCACCTCAAATCAATCGCGCTATCTTGCACCTCAAATCAATCGCGCTATCTTGCGCACCTCAAATCCATCGCTATCTTGCGCCTCAAATCCATCGCTATCTTGCGCACCTCAAATCAATCGCGCTATCTTGCGCACCTCAAATCAATCGCTATCTTGCGCACCTCAAATCAATCGCGCTTATCTTGCGCACCTCAAATCCATCGCTATCTTGCGCACCTCAAATCAATCGCTATCTTGCGCACCTCACTACTTTCGTTAGTGCATTGCATCGCGCTATCTTGCGCACCTTATTTGTATCACATTGCGATGCATCCATTCGCCGACATTGCGTGTGTCGCACTTTCGGAATCATAGGAGTCACATGGAATATATGTTGTTAGCATATTGTTCTTGTTGAATTTCTCTATTTTGCAGGCACGATATTGTATGTACGGTTCATTTGAGGCTGGTGCGACCAGACGAATCGCGCAGCTTTTGTATCTTCTCCGTGTGAGACGCAATGAGAATTACATGATTCTCTGCATTCCTAACTGCATGAAATGTAGTTGTTTGCTTTGCATTCTTGCTTAAAAATGTTGCATCTATTTGTCAATACACCTTCATTCTGACTTGCGCACTTGCATGATCATCGGCTTCTTGCATATCATTTGCATTTTGCCCCTTGCACGAGAACGCGCTGCGAGCACATATCTTTGTTTATCTTGTATGATTGTCTAAGTCTTTGGCCTTGTCAAAATGGGTCGTCTCGGGCTTTGACATTCACTCCGTCATTGTTATGACTTAGAAGTTCTGTCAAAGAGGGCAACGTAGACACCCCATTTTTGACCGACCTTAAGACTTCGAGCGTCACCGATTGGCGCTTCGGTGATGTTGCATCTTGTGCTCGTTCGAAGTCTCGAGTTGTGGCGCGCGCCTGCCTCCAGACTCAAGACCCTCTTTTCGTGCCTTGTCTCGGTTTGCGAACGGACTCGGTTTTCTCTGTTTTCTTTCTGAGGAAGGGTGGTCTGTAGGCTATCTCCGGTGGCCGTGAACCACATTTCGTGGCCGTGAGCCATTTTGCCCATTCGGGCGGTTCGGTTTTCGGGATCGTCAGGCCGTGTGCCTCGGCTCGGGACCGCCCAACCATCTCCGAGTTCTCCGGTTTTTGGTTTGCACCTCTTTTTTATAGTTTCGAGAAACACTGGGGCCCCTGATGCCCGCCATGACGAACACCACTTAGGTGCGGCGGCCCATTTCGGGACCCGGCTGGCGGTTTTGGTCCCGAGCATTCATTTCGCATCGATGTCTGTTCATTTTGGCGGACACCTCTGTTTGGTCCTTCAAGGACACTGGGTCTCGAAACCCACTTCATGACGAACACCACTTAGGTGCGGCGGCCCATTTCGGGATCCGAACCACGCGGTTTTGGCCGAGCATTCATTTTGCATCGATGTCTGTTCATTTTTGGCGAGACACCTCTGCTTGGTCGCCAGGGACACTGGGTCTCTGAAACCCACTTCGCAGCGAACACCACTTAGGTGCGGCGGCCCATTTCGGGATCGAACCACGCGGTTTTGGCCCGAAAGCATTCATTTTGCATCGATGTCTGTTCATTTTTGGCGGACACACCTGTTTAGTCCTTCCAGGGACACTTTGGGTCTCGAAACCCACTTAGCGGCGAACACCACTTAGGTGCGGCGGCCCATTTTGACCCCAAACTGCGCGGTTTGGTCCGAGCTTTTTTCGCATCCGTTTTCTCCGGTTTTGGCGGAGACCTCTATTTTATCGTTACGAGGAACAGGGTCTCGAAACCCACTTCGACGAACACCACTTAGGTGCCGGCGACCCATTTTGGGACCCGAACCGCCGGTTTTGGTCCCCGAGCATTCATTCGCATCCGTTTTCTTTGGTTTTGGCGAGACCTCTGTTTAGTCCTTCCGAGGGACCTTGGGGTCTCGATACCCACATAACCGAACACCACTTAGGTGCCGTGACCCATTTTTGGGACCCGTAGCGGTTTTGGTCCCCGAGCTTCGTTTTGCATCGGTTTTGTTCAATTTTTGCAGTACCTCTGTTTCATCATTCCGAGGAACACTGCGGTCTCAGATGCCCACTTCGTGGCCGAACAAAATCTTTTTTTTCTTGTCCTCAAAATATCTAGATATTTTGCCCTCAAAATATCTAGATATTTGTGGAGAGATATTTTTCACCCTTTTGGCTATAAAACCAGCAGCTCCCAGCTGGTTTGGGGGTTACAAAAAATTTCTTGAAGAGCTCCTCTTCCAATTCCTTCATTTCCTTAGCCAAAATTCCAAGGATAACTCTAAGTCTTGGCCAATTCCTTCATCAACCCTTAGCTCCTTCATCCACAACACCATTCCAGCAGCAAAGGGATGATTTTCAGTGGTCAAGGATCAACAAATTCCAGCTAAGAAGTTGCAATAATCGGATCTTCAAGGGTAAGTTCCCAAATTCATCTTTTGTAGCATAATCTTGAGTCAAATTTTTACCTTATTTCCTTTTGTTTTTGGGGCTCCGACCCCTACTAGTTTTAGGCTTATTTTGAGCCCCTCTACAACTTTGTAGAAGGGCTCAACTTCATTTGGTGTCTCCATGATACACTTCCTTCAATATCCATCTTGTATGTCACCAATTTGCATGCTAGTTTTGGCCTATTTGCATTTGTTTTTGGGGCTCCGACCCCTACTGGTTTTGTGCTTATTTTGAGCCCCTCTACAACATTGTAGAAGGGCTCAACTTCATTTGGCCATTCTATATACCACCTCTCTTGGAAATTCACTTTAGGCCCTAATTCTTGCATGCTTTGTTAGGCTTACTTGGCTTCCGGATTTCAGCCTTCATCAGGCTTAGAAATATCCTTGTTTTTGTCTCCTTTTCATGTTATGTTGAGGGCCTTAAGCCATTTGGTGTATATTTTGGTACTTCCTTTGAAATCCATCAAATTTACCGTAAAATTGCATGTTTGTTTAGGCCATTCTAGCTTCTGTTTCTGGCCTTCATCAGGCTTAGAGAGGGTCTTGTCTTGGTCTTTCCTTCAAGTTCTATTAAGAGTCTTAAGCTATTTGATCATTCCTTGTGGTACCTCTCTTTATAACCTCTTTTGCGCTCCATTTTGCATAGAATTTATAGCATGTTTATGTTCTGTTTGTGGCGCTTCCACCTTCTGAAAATGTGCTTATTTTTAGGCCCTCTTCAATTTTGTAGAAGCAGGTGTGTTCATTTGGGGTTTGTATATATCACTTGTCTCAATACCCTTATTTCCCCATTTTTGCAAACTATTGTTGCCATACTTGTGATCATAATTTGGCCTTGTTCTGTACTAAAAATGCTATTTTTGGGGACTGTCTTGCCACTGGTTTTGCTGCCATGTGCTGATTTTGCATGTTTAGTATGGCTATAGGCGTTTCGGTGCCTAATTTCACATTTCGGGATGATTGCATGCTTCGGTTGTTATTTCGTATCATTTCGGGGCTGTTTTCCCCTTCATTTAGTAGCCGAAATATGGTTTGCATGCTTGCATATCATTTCCCATGTCATTTTATGCCTTAATGCATTGCCTCGGTTTGCACGCACTTCGAGGCGCTCCGTTTTCATTCATCGGCATCCCATGTGAGTGTGGCTGAGGCCCTCTCATGTTGGTATAAGCCCAATCTACATTTTCCATGTCATGGCATTGTGTATATCATCGCCTCGGTTTGCGTGCCCGAGTGCACGCATTTCGAGGCAGCTCATTTTATCCGACGGCAGCCTATGTGACTGTGGTTGAGGCCCTCTCATGTTGGCGTAAGCCCAATTTGCATTTTCATGCTTGTATGCCATTGCCTCGGTTTGCGTGCCTGTGTGCACGCATTTCGAGGCACTATATTTTTATCCGCTGGCTTCCTATGTGAGTAGGCTGAGGCTCTCTCATGTTGGTATAAGCCCATCATTGCATTTCTGTACCATTTTCATGCTTGTACATCATCGCCTCGGTTTGCGTGCCCGTGTGCACGCATTTCGAGGCACTTCGGTTTTATCCGGTTTCCATTTCATCATCGCCTCGGTTTGC
Source organism: Camellia lanceoleosa (assembly GCA_025200525.1). Lineage (NCBI taxonomy): Eukaryota > Viridiplantae > Streptophyta > Magnoliopsida > Ericales > Theaceae > Camellia > Camellia lanceoleosa. Next base: position 17,921,643 of record CM045768.1, read on the forward strand.
GTGCCCGTGGGCACGCACTTCGAGGCACTTCGGTTTTATCCGATTTGCACTTCACATCATCGCCTCGGTTTGCGTGCCCGTGTGCACGCATTTCGAGGCACTTCGGTTTTATCCGATTTGCACTTCATATCATCGCCTCGGTTTGCGTGCCCGCGTGCGCGCATTTCGAGGCACTTCGGTTTTATCCGATTTGCACTTCATATCATCGCCTCGGTTTGCGTGCCCGTGTGTACGCATTTCGAGGCACTTCGGTTTTACCCGATTTGCATTTCATATCATCGCCTCGATTTGCGTGCCCGTATACACGCTTTTCGAGGCGTCTCATTTTCATCTCATTTTCATAGCATTGAGCATGCTAGGTTGTATATTAGTTGCATTTCATGCATATCATGCATATCGCGACGAAGCGAGGTACATTCCGTACTCGATTCCTCTACATTCATCCCTACATTGAATTGTGCAATTCGGCTCCTCGCCATCATGCATCGATATCGTGATTGGTGCACGAGGGTCGAGGCATGCATATATTTGTGAAATACCTTCTTTGTGCCCTTTTCTGCTCTGTTGCGGCAAAATTCGAGTTTAGCAACTTTCGGTCGGACGCATTTCAAGAAATATTGCCAACAGAGGCTAATCGGGGCATCGAAGGATTCTGCGCCAGCGACCTTGACGGCATCTATCGAAGCAAAGCGGTCCACGGCTTGCATGCGATTCTTGCTTTCTTAGTTAATTGTCAATTAATTAGAAATTTGTATATTTATTCCGGACTGTATATTCTTTTATCCGGACTGTATTATTTGGGTCTGTATTATTATTTATTCGGACCCTCTGCGCGAGGGCATAATTGTAATAAGGGTGTGTGAGTGTGATGTATGTCTTCCAACCCCCATTTCTTTCTCCCTTTTATTTACCCGCTTTGGATGGTTAGATATAGGGCATATTTCAATTAGCATACAGTATGACAGCATGTTTGCATCATTCATCTGTTTTGCATGCACCGGGCTCGGCACACCATACAAACTGCATTGTATTTCAATTCTAAAGTTGAATACATGTTAGCTGTTGCATTCCATATACCATGTTTAGGATAGCCGAGCCTGCTATAATTGCATTTTTGCATGTGTTGCATTAGACATCTCTACATTCTTAGGATCATGCACGGATTTCTAATCAGTTTCTGTTTTTTTGGAGTACTCGGTGAGTTGTTATGCTTTAGCATCCTTGCATGCGTGTGAGTGTTGCCATGATAGCATGCTTACCATGAGGCTATGTGCTTATGTGATATAACTGCCTTGAATGCCTGTGGGTGGAGGTTGAGTTATCTGAATTGGGACAATTTATCAAATGTTTGTTTTAAGCCCACTAGATTGTGGCAAAATCACTATTTTCTAAGCCCACCCGAGGGTGGCAAATCCGCATTTTAGCTGCTGCGGTAGCACCATCACACCATTTTCAAACAAACAAACATGAAATGTTTAGTTCCAATTGACGCCTTGATCTATACTTGTTTCTTTGCGATCATCACATAGTAATCCTAGGCTAATACTCGGAATAAGAACTCACAAAGTTTTCAAAAACAGATATCATGGTTAGTAGAGGCGGTCTTTGACCAAGCGAGAGGGGTGCTCACGATGTGACCTTCCCTAATCGTACCCAAGTTCCCGAGCCAACTTTGGTGATGAAGGACACGTGGCCTTCGACCGAGTCGGGGTTTCCTAAATTTCCCATTTTAAAATATTTAGGTGGCGACTACATTATCCGCAAAGCAGTCCATGTTTGGCACTTCTTTCAAAAAATCTGTTTTCCTTCAAAACGATTTGCCGGATTTGGACTCTTTGGTTCAAGATTTAGAACCGCAACAAAAATCGAGTCCGAACTGTAGCGAGGTCCCCCGCGGGCGTTGTTACACCCATCTGTCAGTACAAATCCAACAATCACCACCTAACCAAATAGTCATGATATCTTGGTGAAGCCCGGCAGACCGGCGGAATCAGCTCAGCCTCACATGGCATACTATGCCGCATGCCCGAATGCTCACTAGCCAAGCTTCATACCGACCGAGGTCAGTCACTTTCCGGCAGAGCCGAGCTTGCAATAAGCCACGCGGGTAAAACAAAAGCCTTCCTGCCGAGCTACAAGTGCAAAACCTTACTGCCGAGCTAAAGGCACGAGCCTTCTAGCTGAGCAACGCAAGTAGCATGGTTCCCACCTGTGCAACCTCAAGTAGCTTGGTCTTAAGCTTTAGCCGAGCAGCCCTATCTCTGAGCAAGTCCAAAGCCATCCTGGCCCAAACGCGTTAGGCCTTCAATTTGCCCGGCCCTTATCATGACCCATTTGCAGCTCATAAAATCTCCCTCTCAATTGCCCCTTAATTCCATCCGCAAAAGCATGACCGGGATTAGATGATCAGACCGGGGTAGACTCTTCCTCGGTCTGTTGTTTGCAAGACGTCAACCGCACTAATTCCAATGCTCGGTGCCTCGATTTGCTCGGCCGACGTCTCATTTCGCCTTCCTGTTTCTTCAACTCTGACGCCGCCATTAATCGGGACACGCGTCGCTCGTTTATTGGCTTCGAGCAGCCAACCATCACGTCCCTTCATATTCAAAATTTTTGGTGGTCTTTCACTTTCTATTTATACGTTACTTCCCTTTCGCTTCTCATTCTTACTGACTCTCCTTCATTCTTGCCGATCCAGAGCTCCAATGCCCTCAACAGCTCCCACTCTTGCCCTCTTTCTGCGTTCGTGCCTGAAGGATTTGTATTCGCCTTTACTGGTAAACTCTTCGAATCTTTTTGTGGCTGTTTCATTTGATATTTCTTGTTTTAGGGCACTAGAACCTTAGATTTTAGGGTATAGCTCCCCAAAACCCTCCCCTGCCCATTTTTCTCCTTGCTATTCTTCAACTTCACTGATGAACACCTGAAGATCTGGGGCGGACTGGGCTCCAGGTATTCTTTGGATACTAAAAAACATTAAGACCGAGCAAATTACAAGTTTGCCAAAACCTTAGTAGAAACCGTGGTAGGTAGAGGACTTGGCCGCTCGACCGGGCTAACATCTAGTCCATTTGAGCGACCGAGCTCCTTGGTTTGCCTTTGCGACCGAGGTGGTCTGGCACTCTTCCTGACTGAGCTAAAGTCAAGCTCATTTTGCGCGACCGCGCTTCCATTTACAATTGCCCTCATTTTCCTACAGAGTCCAAGGGGACCACACACCAATACCGAGGCTCTCAAAGACTAAACAGCCATCAAATACCAGTCTGTGCCAAACCACCTCAGTCGAGCTAAAACCAGCCGGCCACACATGGGGCGCTACCGCTTCCTGGTCGACACCCCGGCCGCTCTAGCCGCGTTTCGGGAAGAATACAGTATCCCGGACGACGTTCATTTAGAGCTCGGCGTGGAGGACACAACCTCATGGGGCAGACTAGACCAGTGTCCCTTCACCGTGCTGTCCATTATAGAAGGGGGCCTCCGCTTCCCGGTTAACCCGCTGATCTACGAATTCTTGCAGCGCACCGAGCTAGCTCCAACGCAGGTCTCGACCAATACTTATAGAATAATCAACAGGATCCACGAGCTGACCAACCGGCTAGGGACCAATTTAGGGATGGCCAAGATACTCCGCCAATACACCCTAGGGCACACAGGCGACGGCCTCGCCTACTATTTTAAAATTAGACAGGGCAAAGAGAAGATAGTGACCGGCACCCCGGACAAGGACTTGCACGATGATGACTTTTTCTGGGTGTCCGGCAACTATGAAACAACCGACGTACCGGGCTGGTTCATTAGCAAGAACTTTAGTTCAACATGTAAGCCTTGCTAACTGCTCGATCAATTTATCTTTTTTCACTATTCTGTACTTAACATTTTTTATGCTTTCCTTTGTAGCAATCGAAGCCCTACAAGCCCACTATCATTATCCCAACGAAGCAGCCATCAGAACCATGCTCCGCTACCGCAACCGGGATTACCACGAGCTCCTCGGTTACACACCGACATACAGATATTCAGCTCCACACCGGAGTAAAGTCACAGACTTTTTTCGCGCTCCATCTCCATCTCCACCTCCCGATCCCACATTACCGAACGTGCCAATCATCCGGTTGATCGAGGCAGAAGAGATGGCCAAGAGAAGTCGCATTAAGAACCTCATCATTGCCACCTCCACCGAGATCCCGAGTATCCAAACCCGTTCTCCTGCTGTCGGGCAATCCAGCGGGACCGTGGTTGCTCTGGCGTCTCCCGCCGTCGGGCAAGCCAGCAAAGACAACCGTCGGGCTAGCAAAAGGCCACGTGCAGACCCTTCCGCCGAGCTAGTTGTGGAGCTCAACACCGAGCAACCTACCGTGATAGCGGACTCAACTCCGCCATGGAGGCCGCAGCTCAAGCACCAGAGAAAGGAGATCTCGGCAACCGCCTCGGTCAAAGGTGACAAAGAGCACCTGCTGGCCTTTGACCTAACCAATTCCTTGCTGCTACCGAGCAACGTGGTCGGTAGCGACCATGTACCGGACACCCGACTGGTGAAGTCCTCGGTCAAGTCCATGACCAGGGTAAGAACTTTGTACATTTTGCCAAAACATTTACCAAGTGTTTGCTCAGTTTTCTTTCTAATCAGACCTTCTTGCAAGCCATCCAGAAACAACACTTGGTGATGGAAAAGATCCACCGACTCCGGCAGAAGGCAACCGACTCAGCCAGCCAGGTCGAACACCTTCAAGCCGAGCTTGGGTGATCAAAGGCTTCGCTCGAGATGGCAAACTTTGAGAACTCCAGGTTGCTCAGCCAGCTTGGAAACGCCGAGAAAGAAAGGGATGCGCTCCGGGCCGAGCTGGAGACTTTGAAAGAATCAAATAAAAAGGAACTGGAGGACGCCAACAACGCCGGTTTCAAGGAAGCCGAGGAGAGCTACACCAAGCAAGTCCATGCCACGCAAGACATCTTCTTCAAGATAGGCTGGAAGGCTGCTTGTGAATAGCTTGGCTAAGGGCCTGATATCGACGTGTTTGCTTCTCCTCCAGCTACCTTCCTACCGACCTCTCTTGTGCGCTATGCCAACGACGTCTTCAGCGCGTTGCAGGCTGAGGCCGAGGAAGAAGAAGTTGAAGACGACGACAAGAATGCGGAGGGTGACAACTGCCCAAATCAGGCCGGTCAGGAGAAGACTCGCGCCCAGGAGACCACAACCACGATCGACTTGGAGGGCGCGACCAGGGATGAATTCATAGACCTTTCCCCCTAGCTTAGTTTTCTTTGTCTTCTTTTCTGTTTGAAAATGTAGCCGGGCTATCTGCCCCTCCTCTTGTAGTTATTTTGCACATCAATGAAAAAGTTCAATTTTCATCAAGTGTTTGCACGGTCTTCAAGCTAAATAACTTCAGGTGGACAAAATACTTCGGCAAAACAAACCATCTTGTTTAAGTCGTTTAACCGGAAAAGACATCTCGGTTTGAATCATATAGTTGAGTAAATTATCAACTCAGTTAACCGGAATAAAGCATCTCGGTAGAAGTTTTCACAAAAGTTGAATAGATCATCAACTTAGTCAACCACAATAAAACATCTCGGTTGAAGTTCAAAGAAGTTGAGTAAATCATCAACTTAGTCAACCGGAATAAAACATTTCGGTTGAAGTTCAAAGAAGTTGAGTAAATCATCAACTTAGTCAACCGGAATAAAACATCTCGGTTGAAAACCTCAAAGTTGGGCAAATCATCAACTTAGTCAATCGGAATAAAACATCTCGGTTAAAAATCTCAAAGTTGGGAAAATCATCAACTTAGTCAACCGGAATAAAAACATCTCGGTTGAAAACCTCAAAGTTGAGCAAATCATCAACTTAGTCAACCGAAATAAAACATCTCGGTTAAAAACCTCAAAGTTGAGCAAATCATCAACTTAGTCAACCGGAATAAAACATCTCGGTTGACATTCACAAAGGTTTGAGTAAATCATCAACTCAATGAACCGGAGTAAAACATCTCGGTTGGAATCTCAAAGTAAAAAACAACAATCTGAATGCTAAAGCAAATATGAAACACTTCTATTATATTGACAAAAAGAATATTGCATTCTGAAGTGAGGCAAAAAATTCCTTTGCACAAAAAGAATGCAAAAGCTAAAAATAGTATAGTTTGAGGTTGGCCGCATTCCATGGCCGGGGTATTCCTCTTCCCTCCAAGTCCTCCAAGTGGTATGCCCCCTTGCCCGCCAGACCGGTTATCTTGTAGGGTCCTTTCCAGTTTGCCCCTAGTTTGCCTTCACCTAGCACCAGGGTGTTGCCCATGACCTTCCTCAAAACCCGTCGCCTACTTTGAACGGTCTGGGGTGCACCATTTTGTTGTATTTTCTTGAAAGCTCTTGTTGGTAGGCAGCCACATGGATGAGAGCCTTTTCCCGGCGTTCTTCTACTAGGTCCAATTCCAGGGCAATGGCCTCGGCGTTCAGCTCGGGCTCAAAACTTTCATTGCGGAGGGTGGGCATACCGACTTCCAAGGGGATGACCGCCTCCATGCCATATGCCAAGGCAAATGGAATTTCCCTGGTGGATCGCCGCGGGGTCATTTGGTATGCCCAAAGAACGCTTGGGAGTTCCTCGACCCATTTTCCCTTGGCTTTCTCAAGCCTTTTCTTCAACCCATCAAGAATGGTCTTGTTTGATGCTTCGGCTTGACCGTTAGACTGCGGGTAAGCCGGGGTAGAGTTGTAGAATTCAATCTTCAAGTCTTCACAAAATCCTCTGAATAGGCGGCCGTCAAATTGGGTACCGTTATCAGAGATCAGAATTTTGGGGACGCCAAACCGCGTTACCACATTCTGCCAGACAAATCATTTGACATCTTTTTCCTTGATTGTCGCCAAAGGCTCAGCTTCAACCCATTTGGTGAAGTAGTTTGTAGCCACGATGAAGAACTTACGGTTGCCTGGTGCCGTTGGGAGTGGCCCCACTATATCTAGCCCCCATATTGCAAAAGGCCAATGGCTGGTGAGGAGAAGAAGTTCCTTGGCCGGCTGGTGAATTTGGTGGGCAAACTTCTGGCACTTCTTATATTTGCGAACATATTTCTGAGCGTTCGCTTGCATGCACGGCCACCCATATCCTTGCAAGATAGCTCGGTAGGCCAAAGATCTGCCCCCTATGTGACTACCACATATGCCTTCGTGAATTTCGTACAGGAAAGCTTCTACGCTGCTTGGGTGTATGCACTTGAGATAGGGACCGGTGAAAGACTTCTTATATAAAGCGCCAGAAGGAGAGAGCCAAAACCGCTCTAACGTCACTCGGACTTTATGTGCTTCCTTTTTTGTCAGTGGGAAGGGTCCGATCTTTGAGGAAGAGGATAATTGGGTCCATCCAGGAAAGACCTAGCTCGGTGTAGAGTACTTCTGTCTACTCGGCTTCCTCAATGCTCGGCCTCGGAAGGAATTCAATCAAGAGAGGGCCGGGAGATGTGCTATCGACCATGGAAACAAGGCTGACTAATTCATCTGCTCGGCCATTCTCTTCGTGGCCAATTTGTTAGACCCTTATTGCCTGGAATCACTTGATGTAGTCTCTTACCAAAGCTTGGTACTTCGTCATTCTGTCATCTTTAGCTTCGTAAACTCCAGAAACTTGGTTAACCACAAGTTAGGAATCACTATAAACCATTAGCTCGGATACGTGCATCTGAAGCGCGCTCTTGAGTCCGGCCAAAAGTGCCTTGTGCTCAACCTCATTGTTTGATGCAGGGAATCCAAGGGTGATTGAGTGTTCGATAGTCAGTCCGTCTGGCGAAATCAGAACGATGCCCAGCCCGGCACCGTGGCGATTAGAAGCCCCATCTGTGAAAATTTTCCACATTTCACCCACAAATAGCTTCTAACATTTTGAGGGGTCCTGGGAGGCTTGCAGGTGGATGGGCGCATGGTCGTTCGGCTGTGCAGCGTTAGGTTCACTGGTGATCGGTTCAACTTTCTCCTCTCCTGGTGATGCGGCATCGGACAGAGCAGGTCGGTCGGTGGTACCCAACTCCATTGTCACATCGCCAGGCTGTAGCGTTGTACTAGCTGAAGGTTCGTCGGCGTGGCGCGCAAGTTTCGCGTCGCCAACATCGCCTTGCTGTGTTGCTTCGGTTAAAACTGCACTTACCTCCTCGGCTACCGCCGCAAGATCCACTAGGCAGACGGGATGAATCCCGGGTGAGAATTCAGCAACAAAATCGGCCAATGTCTGGGCCTTTATGGCAGTGCATGGTTGGAACTTGACGTCAAACTGCCCCAATTCGACCGCCCACTTGAGAATTCGACCGGAGAAGTCCGCCCGCTCAAACAAAGCTTTGAGGGGGAACTCGGTCAAAACACTGATTGTATGAGCATGGAAATAGTGCGCCAACTTCCCGGAGGCCATTATCAATGCCAATGCAAGTTTTTCCAGTGGTAAGTATCTTGACTCTGTCGGTAGCAAGGTTTTGCTTACGTAGAAGATAGGGAGGTGCTTGATTCCTTCTGACCGGACAAGCATCGCACTAACTGCATGCTGAGAAACGGCCAGAAAAAGGTACAGGTCTTCGCCGGGCTTCGGTGTTACCAAAAGTGGTGCTGAAGACAGATACTCCTTAAGTGCGGCCAAAGCCCGGTCACATTCCTCATCCCATGAGAACTTTGATTTCAAAGCATGAAAGAAAGGGCGGCAGCGATCTGATGACCGGCTTATGAATCGGTTAAGCGCGGCGGTCATTCCAGCCAAATGCTGTACATCCTTAGCCGTGCTCTGCTACTTTAATTCTTATACGGCTCTGATTTGTGTGAGGTCTGCCTCGATGCCTCGGTTTATGACTAGGAAGCCTAAGAATTTTCCGGATCCCACGCCAAAGGCACACTTAGATGCATTCAGGTGTAGCTTGTGTCATTTGAGAATGGCGAACATCTCGGCCAAGTCGAACAAGTGGTCTGCTTGATGCCGGCTTTTGACCACCATATCATCAATATAAGCCTCCATTATCCGGCCTAGCAGAGGAGCGAACATCTTGGTCACCATCCTTTGGAAAGTTGCCTTGGTGTTCTTCAAACCAAAAGGCATGACTCGGTAGCAGAAGAGTCCCTTTGGAGTAGTGAAAAAGGTGATATCACGGTCGGGGCCATGCATGGCAATCTGATGATAGCCGCGGTAGGCATCCAAAAAACTGAGCCTGTTATGTCCGGCCGTTAGATCGACAAGCTGGTCTATTCTAGGTAGGGGAAAGTTGTCTTTAGAGCAAGTTCGGTTGACGGTCTTGTAGTCGACGCAAACTCGCCACTTCCCATTTTTCTTAGGTACAATGACCGTGTTTGAAATCTGCCAAGGGTAGTGCACTTCCTGAATAGCTCGTGCCTCAAGCAGGTTCTTTACCTCTTCTGCAACTACCTCGGCATAGTGTAGCGCCGATCTCCTCGTTCTCTGAATGACCGGCTTTGCCCCGGGAAAAACATTGAGGTGATGGAAATAAAACTCGGATCGATGCCGGGCATGTCGTAAGGCAACCATGCGAAGACTTCAATATTTGCCATCAAAAATTCAACCATTTCGGTCCTTTCTCGGGTGGTAAGGCTTGATCTGAGCAAGAAGAACTTGTTTGGCCTCTCCGTGTCAATCCGAAATTCCACCAATTCTTCAACGGTCTTGTCCTCAGCCTTGGTGCCTATGTCATCAAGGACTCCCCGGTCTTCCGGTTCTTCGATCATTTGGACGAAGCCTTTGGCAGCTCGGCTCCCATTCACCGCCACAAAGCATTGCTTCGACATGACCTGATCGCCCCAAACTTCCTCAATTGCCCCTATAGCCGAGGAGAATCTCATCACCTGATGGTAGGTCGACGTTACGGCTTGCATAGCGTGAAGCCATCCCCTTCCAAAGATCAGGTTATACGTAGACGGCACTTGTAATACCCAGAACTCCACTTGCTTGACCACGGATCCCGCTTTGACCGGCAGAATAATTTTTCCCAAAGGCCACTCTGGTTGTGAGTTGAAACCAACCAGTGGCGAAGTTGCCAGAGCCAAGTCTGTATCTCGGAGTTTGAGCTGTTTGAACGTGTCGTAATACATGATCTCGACCGAGCTTCCCTAGTCGATCAAGATGTGCTTGACATCGAATTCCTTGACGTGGACTGTGACCACTAAGGCATCATTGTGCGGTGTCTGAATGCACTTTAAGTCCCTTGTAGAGAAACTGATCACATCTTTCTTTTCGGTCTTCCTCCTCTTGATCGCGGGCTGGACCGACCAAACTTCCCTCATGTGTTCTGCCTTCTTGATCATACCTCGGAGCTCGCATACATGCACCGGTTCCACTATGCCGTGGATGACATTAACAACTCCTTGTGGGGGCGCCTCCAGGTCATCCGGTCCACGCGGGTCAACCGGGGCTTGATGTATGGCCTTCACACCCCCATCAATGTAGAGGTCCAAGTGTCCGGCTGCGACTAGCTCCTCTAGGTGTTGCTTCAAAGGCAAACAGTCCTCTGTCCTATGTCCGCACTCCCGGTGGAATGTGCAGCGGTACCGCGGATTGAAGCCTTTTTGCGCATCGCCTAACTTAGCAGGAAACCGGACGTAATCCTCGTCACGGATTTCGCTAAAGATGCGATAGATTGGAGTCTTAAAGACCATGGTGATGCCCGTCCGAGCCTTCAATCTTCTGTTTGCATTAGCTACATCGTCGTGGGGGTACTCATCTCGGTCGTTATGCCGACCCTTATCCTGGTTTCGACGATTTGAACCTCAGTCAGATTCCTCGGCGCGATCATTTGATCGGTTAGTCTCCTGTTCGACTGCGTGCACCTTGCCAGCCGACCTCTTGTCTGTTGCTACCGGAGTTGCCTTCACAGTAGATGCTGCCGCATCATCTTCTACTCGGATGTGCTCGTTGATACGTTGCATGAGTTGACCCATGGATGTCGGCTGGTGCATGGTAAGTGAGTCTCGTAGTCTATTTTCGACCGGGAGACCACGCTTATATTGTGTGATTGCCAGGTTGACCGGGCAATCCCAGATCTCATTGAAGGTTTCCCAGTATCTGGAGTTGTATGCCTTGAATGTGTTGCTCAGCTCCATCTTGACATTAAGAAGGTGGTCAACTTCCTTTGGTGTTCTGGTGTTGGTTTTGAAACGCGTCACAAAAGCCTCCGCCTACTGCTGCCACTTTTCGATGCTCCCCTCCGACAGCCTCTCAAACCATTTCAAGCCCAGCTCGCCCAAACTCGACGGAAAGATTAGGCACATAAGAGCGTCATTTCGCCTATGTCCGGCCATGACCTGTCGGAAGTGGCTCACATGCATGTATGGATCAATTTTTCTGTTGTAGAGCGTGAACTTTGGCTAGTGAAAGCCCGCGGGAAGCGGTGTTGTTTCTATTTCCAGGGAGAAAGAAGTGGCACTCAGTCTTGCCAAATCTGTGTCTGGAGGAGGAGGCACAGCAAGGCGGGGTGGAAGCATTACGACCTCTTCACTGGCGCAACCACCATAGGATAACCGCTGGAATGTCGGCACCCGCTGAGTCTCCCGCCGGCGAGCCCGCTCCTCCAAGACTGCCCGCAAATCCTCTGATCGAGCGGAATAGGAGTACTTTAACGTTGTCGCCAGACGTGAGGGTTGGTAAGCGCTATCTTGCGCGCTAGACTTCTCTACGGGCACGTCGGAATCTCTAACCTTGTAACTTCTGGTGATTGAGAGGGACTGAGTGTGCCATTGGCTCTGACTGCTTGAACGGCGAGGTTGGGTGCGCTCACTGTGGTCTACCACTCCAGCTACACCCTTCCCTTTGACATGCCGCTTAAGATCCTCCATCTCCGTCACCATTCTCTGGATGACGGCGTCTTGGTCCCTTAGCTTGTGTTCCAAACGCCTGGCGTGCGATTCTCTCCGCCGCCGGTGACCGCCTGGACTCCGAGAATGACCAAAGCTTCTTCCGCGCTTATCCGGCGCGTCTCTTGAATGTCCTCCTAGGGAAATCTCCAGGTCCACCATGGAAGGAATAGCGGGGAGTCCGTCTCTTCGTCTAGCTGACTTCGGGGTAACTCCGTCGATGGAGGATAACGGTATCTCGTCGTTGTTCGCCATGGAAGGCGATCAAATGAGCTTGGAAGACAAGGTTTTGTCTATCAAGTTTCCATAGACGGCGCCAATTGTACGGGGAGCAAATATTCCGGTGAAGCCTGTACTCCTTTCTACCAAGCTCCTTGTCTATCTGATCGTCCTGCGAACACAACGGCGGTGAGCTACCCAGCGGTGTGTGGCCGGAAAACTCCTCTGACGGTTAAGTTAGCACACACTCAGGGATAGATAGAGAGAAGAGAGAGTTCAGTGTTTAAGTGTATCTCACTAAATGATCATCTGTCCCAGCATAGGGGGCGCAACCATGCTTATATACCTTCTGCGCCCCAAATCTACTCCCATTAGTCTTTCGACACATGGTGCTGCTATCCCATCTGTCAGCACAAATCCAGCAATCACCACCTAACCAAACTGTCAAAATATCATGGCGAAGCTCGGCAGATCGGCGGAATCACCTCGGCCTCACACGGCCATGCTGCGCTGCATGCCCGAATGCTCACTAGCCGAGCTCCATATCGACCAGGGTCAGTTGCTTTCCGGCAGAGCCGAGCTCGCAATAAGCCAAGCGGGTAAAATAGAAGCCTTCCTGCCGAGCTACAGGCTGTACCGGAGGAGGAGGTGGGGGCTGTTGATTCTGTTGTTGCTCAAGTCTAGCAGTTATTAGTTCCATCATTCTTTCCATTCTTGCCATTCTTGCCTCAGTGGATGAGGATTCAGATTCATTTGCGTTATCCATTTCACTATAAGCAGTTATAGCAATTATAAACATAAACCGTTGCATACTTAAACAGTTTAACACATTAGCATTCATTCATTCATGTCATAACCACACACTTATCATGTTCATGCAATGCCCTAATCACTTTTCTAGGATACCCTATAGCTCGTTTGGACACGTGTGTGCGATATAACTCGTGGTTAAGTATCGCTCTGATACCACTCTGTCACGACCCAAACCCGCCCCTATGGGTTTAGTACCGTAACCGGCCAGTAATCCGAGATTACCGAAAGCCTACTAAATAGTAATACAGTAAAACAGAGTACAGGGGCATGGCGGAAGCCAATATAGTAAATAAACATTGCCCAATGAGCTGTGACAGTCTGTATGCCAAAAAGATTTTTCATACATTTATACAGAACAGTACGAAACAGTATGCACGTTATATACAATCATTCAGAGTAGGGACTCAATCCCTATTAAGCAGTACAGTACAGTTCTATACAGTAATACAAAACAGTGCAGAAGGGGGGGGGGGAAACTAAACACCCCTAAGCCAAAGCTTGATAGGCTCGGAACCTCGCAGTGAGGCACGGTGGTTGGCTGGACAAAAAGAGAAATCTACCCCACACTCCTAGCTCCGGTCTGGTGCCTGTACACCTACATATATTTATGAGCAGTGAGCTAAAGCCCAGTGAATAACATAATGCGTAAAGAGGTTTAGAATGAATGTCCTTACAGTAATGAAAACAGTTCATTAAATCAGTATTTCAGTCTTTCAGTCTATCAGTCATATGTGGTACATCCATTACCATAACAGTACAGTAAGCAGTAGGTCTTAAAGACCGAACAATAATGATGGCCATCAATCAAGAAATGAGTGGTTCCAACGAGAAACAACCGAGATATCTCTGAATAAAGAATAAGAACGATGAGGTGCTAAGGATGCCACAGTACGATTCAGAATATGAGACATACATTTATTCGGTAAACAATATCAATTCAGTAAACAGTTCAGTTCAGTATTCAGAAGATAGTCATTTTTAATATATCTTTACACAATTGTTACTCACAGAGTTCTGGGCTACGGTAAGCTAGAGCGTCTCCTCGGAATGCCAACCCTAAACAGTTAACAGATTGAACACACACTAAGTTTCACAGTTGGGAAAGATAATAACTTAATCCCTAAATTTGCCTTGGTGTGTTCTACATCTATACCCTCTTTAAGATGCCTTAAATATGCCCTAGGAATGCCTAGGATGGAAAGAGAATGCAAAGATGCACTTTTGAACACTTTACAAAATTTCCAGAAAACAAGGGTCTCGCTCGAACGTGGCTTTCTCGCCGGCGGACATGCTGAACAAAGGAGCTCGCCGGCGTGACTTCCGTCGCCGAGTGGATCAGATGCTTCTGATAAAAATACTGGATACTCAAAATTCACGCTCGATAGGCGCTTGACCCTCGCTCGAGTGTGAGACACAAGTCCTCGCTTGAGCGTGGATTCCCTCGCTCGAGCGGACTGTGAACTCATGCAAAGTACTGGATGCACGCATTTCACGCTCGAGCGCCACTTCTCTCGCTCGAGCGGGAAGCACGATCACAGAGTGTACGCTCGAGCGTGGACTTCCTCGCTCGAGCGTGAGTCCAAAATCTGGAAAACCCAGATTTGAGTCTCAAGCTCAAAATCAACTTTAAATGTATTAAAACCGATCCTCTTGGGCTGAAAACCTGGAAAACACTTGTAAACACCTAATATTACATGTTTCAAAGATCAATTTGACAAATCAAAGCCCAAGGGTGTTTCAATTAAATTCATTTTCAAACCAACTTTCATGAACAACAAGAACATGCAAACACGCATGAATTCAAATCATTTTAAAGCTTCAAAACATGCTCTAATGAGCCACATCTTCAAAAACATGGTGAAATCATGGTCTATTGAAAAAATATGAACATGCATGTACAATTTCATGAAGAACAACATCAAAACTCAAGGATGTAGACATGCATGCATGACTTAAGCTATAATTCAACACTATTGAGCCAATTCTTGACTTAACTCTTTAAACTACCATGATTCATGCTAGATACAACTTAAATACACAAGAAAGAGGATGAAATTCATACCAAGATTCCTTAATCCCAAGTCTAGAGGCTCAATTTGCCAATCTACACTTTAATTCTTCAAGTTCTCTAACCAAACTTCCAAGAACAACTCAACTCTCTCTCACTCCCTTTCTTGGTTGGTTGTAGGCAAAAAAATGGCTGATGAAAAGCTAAGTTGAAAGAACACTAAGGCTCAAATATGTTATAATAAGGGTCCACTAACAATGGCAATTCGGTAAATAGGGCAACTTGTTTCATTTAGCTTATTTTATTCTAACTTAACCATACCAAAACACATTTCAGATAATTACACCATAAAATCACATTAATTCTAACGACCATAGAACTTCAATCAATTTCGGATTCGGCCGCCGATAAGGCCTTCAATTAACAGTTTAAACATAAAAACTGAACAGATAATTAAACAGTCAAACAGATAAACAAGTAATTAAACAGATCTGATCGATCGATTGGGCCAGATTTAGTCGATTCGATAATTGATCAGTTCAATTACTTTTCATATTCGGTCTCAGTTTAGTAGTAATCGGTAATCAATCAGTCATTAATCGGTAAACAGTGTGAGGGTTGTTACAAGACAGTCTCCTTAAAATAGATTCGCTGCCTTACCGGTTGGGTGCTGGAGGTTTCTTTGATATCTGTCTTCCAGGATACGATGGTTGAACTGGCTACAACAAAAGTACCAACTGCGTAGCCTTGGCGAACAAAATTAAGGTAGTACTCTCTCACTAGAAAGAAAAACTTGGAGGAAAATTTTTTGAACATACAAAGATAGCAAAATTTTCTTGTATTCAAGAATGAAGGAGAGGGTCTCATTTTTTACACATGAAGGGAGAGAGGAAAATGCTCTTGCAACAAATGCAAGAGATTTTAATTTTACAAAACTCCCAATTGATGGCAAGACTTGATTTTGCAAAACTCTCAATTGATGACTTCATCATCATTATAGAGGAGTTACACCCATTTTATACACGTGTAATGTGTATAATTCTGCAGTCATCTTTTCCAACACCTCTTTCATGAGGCCAACTTAATGAGTCAATTTCTCATTCAAATGTTAATGGTTTTTGGTCAATCTTTGTATGGTGTAAAGATTTCATTACAAAGAATTTAAACCCACTTTAATCCACCTCAATTGAGGACTGACACCCACTTTTATATTGCATTAAATTCACAAAAAAATCATTATTTTCCCAACAGATGAGAGAAGAGAAAGGTAGGCGAGATGTGAGAGTGAGAGTGTGTGTGAGAGAGAGAGAGAGAGAGAGAGAGAAGGCCTAAATGAGAGAAAGAGAGAGAAATAGCTAGGTAGAGAGAGAAAGGAGGATCAAAAAATGAATTCAACATGTGAGAATGAGATTTATATATATATATATATTAAACATAATCTACGGGCGGGTTGTAGATTTGCACGGGTAAGGTCGGATCTGACCCGAACCTGATTTTGTGTGGAAAAAAATAGACCCGCATCCTCCCTATTTATGCATACGGGTAGGGTCGGTTTGGGCGGTTGAATAAACCGTTGCCCACCCATAACTTAAAAGTATTTCTTCATCGTACTTTGATCCTTTATATTTTTATTTTTTTTTGAATTTAATCTCAAAACAAAATACCTTCTAATTTTAATGATAAAATACCACTTTGGTAACTATGTTGCATAAAAATAAATTATTTAAAAATTTATTTGAGTTTTGAAAACTTGTTTTCTGATTTTTATTTTTTGTAATTAGAAAAAAAGTCTGACAAAAATAAATATTAAAAAATATATATTTAAAATTTTAAAAAATATTTATACCATGAGAAAGAAAATAATGTGAAAATAATTAGCCCTTTTTTTTTCATTTTGCTGCCAAACTATATAAAAACTCAACCAAATAAAGAGGTGTCTAAATGCATACAAATGACGGTCATAGTATAGGGTAAGACGATGAATGAGAGGGATAGAGGTAAAGAGGTGGTGAAGGTTGGGGTAAGGAGAAGACTAAAGGAGCCGTGGAAGTTTGGGAGTAAATTTGAACACTAAAAGCTAAAATGAGAGAAAAAAAATATAAAAAAAAATTCTAAGGGCCAAAGTGAGTAAATGTGAAAATTAAAAGGGCCAAAATGTAATATATCTATTTTGTCTAGTAGTGTCACATGGCTATCAAAATGACATTTTATATTCAAAATTGAATGGAAGTTAGTTTTGAAAAGGAAAAATTATTTATAAGTCTTATTTAATGTGAAATCCTATAAATATTCTTTTAGAATTTGAAATCCTATTTAATTAGGAATGTGTTCTATAAGGTCCTATGAGTTGTAAATGAATGATAGTAGTGTACTATTATACTTCTAATTTGTTTCCATATTGTACCTTATTTTCTTATTCATCATATCACGTTTGGGAAGGTTTTTAGGAAAGACAAGTCTACAAGCAACGACGTGCGAGCTTTTTTCGCCTTGATCGCAGGATTCCAATACAAATTCAAAATATTTCTTAAATGGCTATGGATATGGTCAATGATATGATGAAGTTTGAGGAATGTGTGTTGATTCCTTTAACAGATTTCGACTTCAATTGATTGAGGGGAAGATGTATGTTTTTTTGTTTTTTTTGTTTTTGTTGAAGTGTGTTGCTGTTTGTTGAAGTGTAGATTGTTCATCTTTAATAGGGCATTGACAATCTATCACACTCATTGATAGGCACACTTTGGCCAATGTTCTGATTGAATGTGTGTATTTGACATTGTGATAGTTGATGTGTTTTGATATATTCGATGTGTGGGGTGGTGTGTATGGGTTTAAAGGTTTGGGTTGGTGTCACGACCCAAACCCACCCCTCAATTCACAAATCTTTAGCTAGATTTCAAGTCACTGTCATGACCCAAACCCACCCCTATAGGTTTAGCATCGTAACCGGCCAGTAATCTTGGGATTACCGAAGGCCTCTGAGACAAATTAACATAATATTAGGGGTTAACGGAAGCAAATAACAAATATACAATGTCCATTGAGTTGTGTAGACATATATGAGACAGAAAAATTTTAAACTTTTATATACACCTATACACATTACCTTTAAGTCGTCATATATATATATATACAGATTAGACTAAAAGGGACTTAACCCTATTTACAAAATACACAAGACTTGTTCAACCAAATACAAAAAAAAAACTTAAACTTTAAATCACATAGCGATAATCACTTGACATATCCGGAACCTCCACGGGAGGCACATAGGATGGCTGACAAAACAAATTTTAGGCAGATGCCTCTAAGCCTGGTCACGCGCCTAATCACATACATACATAATTAATACAGTGAGCTAAAGCCCAGTGAATAATAACAGAGTAAAGGATTTTAATGAATGAGTCCATATAGATTCAGAATTCATAATTTAGTTTCGTATCAAATTCATAATTTGTCTAGATCATATATAGAAATCATAAGTCATGCTTAAGTTTACGTGATACATCCATTAGCATTAACAGAATAGGACAGAACAGAACAGAACAAAACGTATACACGCGAGGTTACGAATAACCGGTTCCATAAAAGAACCTCCGGATCCGGGTAACAGAACAGAAGCTGAGTCACCATGACGGGGCCTCCAGTACGGGTAACAGAGTGCTGACAGATTAAGTTCCATAAAGGAATCTCAGATACCAGGTAACAACTAACAGATATCACATGATGCTAAGGATGTCACGAATAGATATCAGAAATTGGACAATCATTCATTGTACAGAACATATCATTTCAGAAAACAGATCTCATTTTGTCACACAGAAAATAAGTACAGTTGAACATAACTTTACTAAGTTATTACTCACAGATGGCTGCAGAAGCAAATCAGATAGACTGGACATAACAGATAAATCGGGCAGACAATGGCGCGTGACCTATACAAGCACATAACATATACACATTGAAATATAATATTACTCCTTTGATCAAACTTGACTTTTCTAGTTTTTTTCCGTCTAAATAGTCCGAAGTTCTACTACGCTTATTCTTTCTCACTCAAGTAAACTGGGTTCTTATTTCACATATTCTTTCATTACTAAGCCCTTCTTTTCCAAATAGATTGATCTTTTACTTGGCTTCTTAAACAATTACCACTTGATTAATGATTCATTCTTTAACCAACTAATCTATGTTGATTGGTAGCTTATTAATCTTTATTGAATCACAAATCATGTCTAGAGTGTTTTGGAAAGAGATGAGGATAAAAATATGAACTAAATGCAACTTTTCAAAATATGCTGAAAGTGGGTCTCTGCCCGAGCGCCACTTTGGTCGCTCGAGCGGACTGTAAAATTTGAAAACTCCTAGGAGCTCAATTTCCACGCTCGAGCGAGACTTTCCTCGCTCGAGCGGACAACGTAAATTCTGAAAATTCCATAATTGCAATTTAAATTCAATTTTGGTAATCAAAGCCTCAAAACATGTATTTTTGGTACACAAAAATGGAGAACCACTGTATGATTTAGTAAACACTTCCAATTAGTAAACACTTCCAATTAGAAAACATTCATTCAAAATCATGTTCCAATTGCCCAAATTTAGTTTTAATTCATCTTATTAATATCAACCCACAATTCTAAGATATAAATTAGGCTTTCCAATTCTTGAAATTGCATGATGCATGTGTGATTGAAACTCAATTTCATATAAGACAAATAAATTCAAACCCAAAATAGTTATTTTCAAATTAACTTCTATGATTTTGAATCTAATTCAATTCCTATACCATCTTACTAATTCCTTTTAATGTACATAAAATTGAAGTTATAGGACCCTTTGGAAAATATTTGCATGTATGACATTAAGATTAAAACTAATTAATTTTCTATATTCAAAATTAAATCAATGTTTAATTTTCCATAAACTTGATTTTTCTTATAAATTTTTTTTCCTTCTTCTCTTTAAAACATGAAATTGTTTACCTTAAATCCCTCAAAATCCATAATGCATGTATAAAACACTTATAAAAAATCCAACTATTTCTACATTATCAAGCTCAAATTATAATTTGACTTCTTAATTAATATTAAAACTCAATCCCAAACTCATAAGTTTTAAAATATGGATTAAAGTTCTAAAATCTTGAAAATCCACAATGCATGTATGAAATTTCATTTCAAAATTAAGCCAACTCTAGATTGTCAAATTTTAAATCATAATTTATTTCTTGATTTATCCAAATTTAGATTTAATTAATTTTCTTCATATCTATTCCAAATTTAAACGTATAAGTCTTTAACACATGAATTAAAGTCTAAAACATTGAAATTCAAACACGCATGTAAGGATGAGATTCAACTTCATGAAGAATAACAAGAATCATGCTCAACTAATTGCTTTCTAAATTTATTTCCATAATCTTTACACTAAACCCAACTTTTCATCATCTTCTTGCTAATTCCTCTTTCTTTTTTTTTTTACAAGATATTGATTTCAATTACCTCATTAATTTCAAGTATAACGTAAGGATTCTGCACAAATTAAACACGAATGCCATACCTTGAATTTTCTAGTTCTTCTTCTTTCTCAATAACTTGAGCTCCTCTTTTATTTTATTTTTCTTCTCCTCTTTGTTTATTTGCTCCAGCAAAACCCTCTCTCTCTCTCTCTCTCTCTCTCTCTCTAGGTTTTGACCTCAATCCCTCCAAGAGTGCTCCAGCACAAAGGAAACAAATATACACACATCTGCACTTGATGCTATCACATGCACACGTGCACATCAACTAAGGCTCCCAACACAACACTCTCATATGCACACACAAATAGATTTCTTTGTACACCACTTTTTTTTTTAGTACACCCACACCCATATGCACTCTCAAATTTTTAATAGGGCTAAGCAAGGAATCCGTGAAATCCGTAATCCGATCCAGTCCAATCCAATCCGATAGGTTTGGATTGATTTTTTGAATCCGCGGTTCGGTTCCAGATTGAAGAATTAAAAATCCGTACTCCACGGATTGATTCCGGATTGAACCCCACGGTTCCGGATTGGAACAGATTCGGACCGTATATAAATAATCTATATTTTTATTATACATCCTCCCCCATAGTATTTTTTCTTATTCTATATGAAATCTAAACTTAAACCTAAAACTGTATAATATTTGCTTTTATTACTTTTGTTCGTTAGTTTTTAGTTTTAATTTGTAATGGTCTAAATAATTATGGTGAAACCAATTTTCTTATGGTTGTTTAAATTCTAGAACAGTATGTCGCTATTATAGAAAAACATGTTGCTATTGTGGAACTAATATAGTACTATATTTATATTTTTATGAAATTAAAGTGTTATATATATTTTTTTGTTATTTAATCATGTGAATCCGTGGTCCTAAACCGATCCAATCCGCATTTAAATGGATTGGTTCGGATTGGTTCTATGATTTAAACGGATTGGATTGGTTTCAATTTTTCAGGAACCGTAGATAACGGATTGGTCCTGGTTTTATCTCAATCCGGTCCAATCCGGACCATACTCACCCCTAATTTTTAAGCCATTATACTATTTAATTTATGATTAAGATAAATTTAATTGAGCAACACTTAGTCTTAATGAATCTTGATTGACACAAAGTTAGCTAATTATAACTAATCTCAAATCCCACCTAATTTAGTTAGTCTAATTTGACTTCTTTTAGAACCCAATTAATTATATTTAAATTTATCATTCTGAATCAGATTTTTAATCAAACTCTCAAAAGGCTCCAAATATTAAATTAAACTTATTTTCATTCTCAATCTTGGTTTCTCACATCATTAAGGCCTTCAATTTCTAATCAGACTTCAAATTTTCGTCAATAAATTACATATCCAAGTTGAACACCCCATAAATAAATTTAATTCGTAACAATTACAATTCTCAATCTTCATAATTTAATTAACTTGATTAGCTCCAATTAAGATCTAATTAATCGAATCTCAATTTTACTAAACTGAAATGAATATTTAATTAAACTCTCAAATGGGTCCAATGCTCAAAATTTAAATAATTCAAATCACTATTTGCATTTTCTTGAGCCATTTAGGCTTTCAATTTCTAATTCTAAAATAAATCCTCGATAGAACCATATATATGAATCAATCTCCATAATTTTCGTGAATCCCAGGTTAAATTATAATACTTGACAATTAAATTTCAAATCGTCTTAATTAATTAAGTAGTAATCATTATACGTGGTGAGGTCGTTACAGTCACTTCCTTTCAAATCATCTTTTTCTAGTGTTGATCTCCAATTCTCTCTCTCTCTCTCTCTCTCTCTCTCTCTCTCTCTCTCTCTCTCTCTCCGCGTTTTGTCTTCAAGAATGAAAATGTTGAAGTGTCTAGAATGTTGACTTATATAGGCTTGATTAACTTGGTTTAATTAAGCTTGGTTAGACTTAGTTAATTCTAATCAATTTATTCTAATTAATTGATGCTGAATCAAATTCTAATTAAACTTGTCATAAAGTTCTAAAAATTCTAAAGAGCACGTAAACCTAGTCAATTTCGTATTCGAATGCCGATAAAGCCTTAAAATTCCATATCAAAGTAGAAATTCAGACATATATTCCTATAATAGACAGATATAAATTCAAATACCATGCAAAACACGTAATTAACACATAATTCCACTTATAGCACATAATTAATATTCTTATGTACAGATTAAGGGCTAATTACGGATTATGGTTGTTACAGTTGGGGTATTTGGTTTTGGTTATTAATTGGATGTCGAATGTGAACCACGTCGTATGATGATAATTGTACATTGGGACCTAGATGATCATGTTACAATGCATGTTAAATTTAGTATATAACGTTATTTACATACACTATGCAGTAAATGACATTTGTGTGTTTGTTCTGTTGCATATGTGTTTGAATGTGTGTCGTGTCTTTGTTGTAATCAGTATGCATGTCATAGTACATTGCGCAAAATTATTAGGGTTTGGATTTATAATTGAATGTGGATTGAATCCCATCGCTCGATATTGAAGTTATGTTGGGTTGGAGGTGATGGTGGTTCAATACATGGGTTGGGTTGGAATGTTACATGTTATATTTAGGAGGTTACATTATTCATAATTTAACGATGGAGTATTGGAATGTCACGTTGGGTTTAGGATGAGGAGCATATGGGAATGTCGCGATGGGTCTAGGATATTACATGTTACATTTATGTTGGGTTTGTGGATGTCACATTGGGTTTGGGATGTTACATATTACATGTTACATGTTACATTTATGTTTTGAATTTTAAATTTCTAACCATATAGATATGATCACAATCTGTGGTAATATTAGATTTCCTATATATGGTATTATCATTAATTAAGTTACTTTGAATTTCAGAAGCATATGGGAATGTCACGTTAGGTTTGGAATGCCATATTAGGTTTGAGATGTTACATGTTACATTTACGTTTTGAATTTCAAATTTTCAGCCATATAAATATGATCACAATCTATGGTAACATTAGCTTGCTTGTTTTCATTTTTCAGAAAACACTTTTCAGAAAATTCTACTTTCTTATTTTCCGTATTTTTTTTGTTTTTACTGATTTTTTTAAATATTTTAAGCAATTTTTTTACTTTTTAGACACACCTAACATAAATACACCTAAAAAGTAAAAAAATGTTAAAAAAAATCTTTTAAAAATTCACTAAATACCAAAAATATAAAAAAAATATAAGAATTCAGTACATTTTTTGTATTTTTATGTATTTAATAATTTTTTAAAATATTTTTTCACAAATTTTTACTTTTTAGATACATCTAACTAAGGTGCATTTAAAAAAGTAAAAAAAAAAGTTTAAAATTTAAAAAATATTTACTAAAAACAAAAGAATACGAAAACCAAAAAACTCAATTTTCAAAAAACTTAATTCAGAAAATTCAAACCAAACACACTGATTAGATTTTCCATATATGGTATTGCCATTAATTATGTTATTTTGAATTTCAAATTTGTGATCATATCTAATTAAGTTATTTTGAATTTTAAATTTCTAACCATATAGATATGATCACAATTTATGGTAACATTGGATTTATCATATATGGCATTATCATTAATTAGGTTATTAATTAATTAAAATTGGGGGTAGATGTGTTCACAAGAAAACCACAAGATCTATTATGTTATAAATTTTTTCATAGGACCATATATTGTATAAGTCTTTCAAATAGGATTTATAAATAATTTACATTTTTAAAAATAAATTTAAAAAAACCTACAAATGTTTAAGGTCAAAATAAGAAAAAAAGAAAAAAAAGATTCAAAGTGAAAAAATTATAAAATTTAAACGGGCAAAGTGTAATTTCTCCATAAATATATATTGTGGGGGTTGTGTCAAGTGATATGCACGTGGAATGTGGTCTTGATTTTGGGAGGTGGAGCTTGGTTGGTCCGATTAAGGTCCAGGTAGCTTAGTCCAAACCGACATTTAAGTTCCTTTTTAGATTGGGTTTATCAACTTGCTAATATTTTTAATTTTTAATTTGGATCAGTCTCGTTCAGTTTCTATTTGTCAAAAGACAAAAAAGCCCCGCAATCAACTATTGGCGGTGGTATGATGGTTTGGGGTGTATGTCATGAGTGTGGTGATTTTTTTTTTTTCTCCATATGATCGAGTATTCGGGCTAGATGGAACATGGTAATAGTGATGGTACTGGTGCTGGCATTAATGGGTAGACTTTAGCAGTGTTAATGATGGAAAGATAAGTGAGAGAAAGAGATAAGGAGATAAAAGAAATATATAATACGAATTGAGTGTTTATTTTTTTTAGTTTGGTACTAACTCAAAAGTAATTTATTGTCGCAAATCAAATTTTTCGGGCCTAGTGTGTTTTTTGATCTAACCCTAGGGAGGTAATGTGTAATTTACGCCACACATTGTTAATTTTGATAAAAAACAAAAAAAAGGCATTTTTGTAATACTTTGATATTAATTTGAGAGAATACGTTATTACAAATCAAACTTCAAGAAAACATGACAAAAGGGGTAAAGTGTACCTTACCCTCAATACAAAGTACGAGGAATAAAATCACTTCCAAGTTTTATTCGTCATCAAACTCAAGGAACCAAACTAGAAAACAAGAAGAGAAAACACACATGCACCCGCACATACACATAACAATAAACATAAATAATAACCAGTGGCGGACTCAACACACTTTTATTGGGGCTGGGGTTTCATTTGCATGCGAGACTGTTTATTTCACTGGGTTGAGCTTGGACTTGGCTGACTCGGGCCATCTTTTTGAGTCAGTAGTAGTAATTCTCAAATTTGGAGATGCCTCGGTCTTTGCTGGTCCTCCACTGTCTTCACCGCCGATGGTGACCATGAAGCCACGCTCAGGCACCTTTTTAATGGTAGCCAATATAAGCTTAAAGTAGAGTGGAAACTGCGCTATCGCAAAAACCAACACGGGTATAACAGCCACAACATATTCAGCAACCTTGGCGTCTTTTAGTACATTTCTGAGGACGAAGAAATGTCCACCGCAAAAAGATACCAACACGGAAGCTATGGAGATGAAGAGCGCAGTCAAACCGATGAGGAGCTTCGTGGGGAGGCTTCTACCGAAATCTATGGCTTGGTGTCGAGATGTGAGAATGGCAAGGAACATGACTACTGCTGTGAGTGAAAAGCAGAGCGCTCCTAGTGATGAGATGGAAAAGACCTCAAACATGGGCTCCCCTTCGAGAACTGGTTCCCCACGACTTTTAGTTCCACCTGGCACACTGACTGACGTGGCAAAGGCGACAGTTGCGATAAGTGCTGCTACAATGGTGCAAGAGTCTGAGGTTTTCATTAGCCACTCTGTGTCATTTTTAACCAGCTCACTGTGTGTCTCCATGAAGATCTCTTCCGCAGTCTTGCCCTCGTTGTTTTGGTGTCCCAACAAATGTTCTGGCATTTTCTCCTTTATGTACTACAATGGAGATCAGTTGCAAATCTATGTTATAAATATCATTCTAGCAATTAGCTGTGCAATGCAGTGGTAAAACTAATATTTGTATAATATCATGTTGAATTGTCGCAAAAACATACTTACATAAATATTTTGATAAAAAAAAAAAAAAAATTAGCATAAATTTTACCAATAGTCTTTATAGTTTCACTTGAATTTCATTATGTGGTCCCTAATGTTTCAATTTAAACGCATTTTATTCTCTAATCCTTATTTCTGTATCAAATAAAGACATTAAAAAATGGGTGTTAATTAGTTGGACACATTAAATGATCCCTCCACATGTCTCCAAATCCAAAACCCTATCCCACTAGTTTTATGTTTTGTAAAAAAAGGACAAAATTTGATAATTTGTGCCAGGCTGCTCTCCAATTATACTATGAAATATATAACAATTACATATGTAAAAGCCAAACATGCATCATCTAAACATGTTTCTTACCTCGTACCACTTGATTTCCCATTGCATTTGAAGTACAGCATTCGGAGCACGCCAAGGTTGATAGGTTTTAAGCATTGCAGCAAGATGTAATGCACTGTTTCCTTCATTATCCAAACCGAGAAACAAATCGTTTATATTTTCGGCATCCTTTCTTTTTATTAGGAATTGGTAGATTTGAGGTTGTCTGTTTTCCACTGTCAAAAGTATCAAATTCTTTCCCTCTGAGTTCACATCATGTATAGCCGCCGGAAATTCGTCGAGGATGTCCTCTACTATTTCTTTGATGCCACTTTTTGCTGCAATTAATATTGGTGTCTCTGTCGTTCAAAACAGAATACTTAAACTAATTAATTTGCCAATAAATATATGGGCTGTGCTACATCTCCTAATTTTTGGCCCCCTAATCTCCCTAAATTTAAAACCAAGGCAAAAAAAAAAAAAAAAAAAAGTCCAAAACGACGTCGTTTTGGGCATTAGGAAGATTAGGAAGGATTTTTTTAGGGGAGCAAATCATTTTCCTAAATATATACATATACCCACTTAAATATATTTCCTATAAACACTTTTAAAAAGCTAACACTTAATGAGTTTATAATTATGTGCATTTGATAACCCTAAAAAATATCTACTTTGAAAAAAAATGGAAATGTTGTTTTTAGCATGGAGTTCAATTACCGTTAAATGTTGAATACTACAATAGGTAGAATACAACTTCAAATTTTAATTGACGAAGTTATGTGTGGGAAAAACAATAATTAATGTTATAAATATTATCAAGAAATACATCAATTAAATCCGATTTCAAGTGATTAATTTCACATGAATATCTTATATTTTAAGGTGTTTATATATTTGGTTATGACTTATTAGAGTGTTAGCTATAACGAAGGATATTATAAACTATTGGAGTGTTAGTTACGAGTAATTTTGACGTTGATTATGATATTATTTTGATTGTAACCCACGAACTTTTTGTTTATATTTCATGTGGTGTTTGGTTACAATTTTATTATTTATTATTTTTTTATTTTTGTAAATCTTAATTTTTCTATTTTTACGTTATGACTTTCACATGATTGAGTTATGACATTTGTAGTAATCCAATTTATAACTGTCATAACTTATATGATACACACTTTTTTGAGGGTGTTTACCATAATATTATCCACTGGTATATATATACATATATTGTTTGTTTCTTCTTATGTCACATGTTCATCAATTTTCAACTTTAAAAAAAAAAAAAATTAGATATATAAGAGGAATGAGACTTGAGTCTTGGATCTTGGGTTTACTAAAAAAAAAACTCTTTAATACATGTGAATATTTTATTTTATTATTACTTATTTAAATTATACACGTATTATATTATGTATGGAAAATAATTCTTTTTAGTTCAAAATCTAGACTTGAGGGGGTTGTTTAGGTCCGTGGAGCCCACCACGGGCCCATTTCGATGATTCGAAATGTTTATTTTGTTAAGCACTTCGTGTATTTTATTTACAAAAAAAAGTTAAGTCGATCCAATAACTATAAGTTATTCAATTTACAGTGTTTTCAGTAAAAAAATGAACGGCAATTGTGTTTTTAAAAAGGAACCATACATTTTTTTTATGACAAAAATAATAAATTGAAGAAGTTTTTATGGATGAAATATTACAAAGTTTTGACAAAACGAATAGTTCGGATTATCGAAACGGGGCTATGATGAACCCAAATAACCCCTTTAATACTCCAATATATATGTACACTGATAATTAATCATACGTTTTTAGTATTAAAGTAGGTTTGAATTTTCGTTAATGTGCGAATATGTGACTTATCGCTACATAATTGAGTGGCCATCTATGTAACAACCACTTAAGGATGACCTTTGGAGTCTCGACTTTTTATAGGGCCTAACTCAAGAGGTCCAGGAAAAGGTTACTCTATGTGGTTAGGCCTTGAGAGAGAGAGAGAGAGAGAGAGAGAGAGAGAGAGAGAGAGAGAGAGTGTGTGTGTGTGTGTGTGTGTGTGTGTGTGTGTGTGTGTGTGTCATGACCCGAACCCACCCTTATGGGTTAGTACATAACCGGCCAGTAATCATGAGATTACCTACGGCCTCAGACCAAATAAAACGCATTTCAACAGAGTAAAGGGGCCAAACCGGAAGTAATTTAAAATTTTGTCCGTAGAGTTGTGCTTACATGGCATAACAAAATCATTTCAAAAGCATTCTATAATAACTAACACAAAGGAAGTTAACATATGGGCTTTACACAATAGGATCATTTAGGTCATGGTCAGCCAAACCAAAAGCTTACACACAAAGGTGATCCAAAGTTCTCGCCAACATAACAAAAATGTAACAAAAGAACAAAAGGGCGAAAATAAGTCTCATGCGCAAGACGTTTGGGCTGACTCTTCAAAACTTGACTGTCTCTCACATATTTCACTGAGGCTGGGTTTGGACATCTCTTGACTCACCTACAGACACATGAATGAGAGTGAGCGAAAGCCTAGTGAATAATATCAAGTAAAGAAGATACATGAACGAACTTTGAAATAGTTATATCAAACGGCCTTGGGCTCAACTCAGGTTTCTATCTAATATATCAAATGACTAAAGTTCTAGACGTATCAAACGGCCTCGGGTCTAATTTACTTATATCCTTCAGCCTTTGGCCCATTCATTCATATCCAACAGCCTTTAGCCCAATCGTTCATATTCGACGACCCAATCATTTATGTCAAACGGCCTTTGGCTCAATCATTCATGTCAGACGGCCTTTGGCCCAATCATTCATGTCAAATGGCCTTCGGCCCAATCATTCATATCAAACGACCTTTAGCCCAATCATTCATATCAAACGGCCTTCCGCCCAATCAATTGTATCCAACGGCCTTTGGCCCAATCAATTGGCATAACAAATATTTGTCTACAATTTAATTTAACAAACTTATAAGGCTTATATGGAAATAAGCAATTGGACAAATAACATACTTCGAATATCTTTACTAAGATATTACTCAAAGTGTTTTGCCGATGGATTTGCTCTCGTGCTTGACCCTATATATTTTATAAACATAATGAGTCATAAACAATTTAATCTGTTCTTAATTCATACATCCCTCTTAGGCTTTTTTCTTATCCTTTTAACTCATTCACAATGCTCAATGTATGCCTAAGAGTGCTTAGAATGAAGGAGAACGGAAAAATGAGACACAAAACATATTTTCAAAATTTTAGAAACAGGACTCCCCGCTCGAGCGTGGCCTTGGCCGCTAGAGCGGGCCCCTTGGGTCTGCAAAAGTGCTGGTTGCCTCATTTTTACGCTCGAGCGTGACTTCGGATGCTCGAGCTGAAGGTCAACACTCTGTGGCTTTCCGCTCGAGCGTGACTGCCTCCGCTCGAGCGGATATCACTGACTACAAAAGTGTAGGGAACTAGCATTTCACTCTCGAGCAGCCATTACCCCGCTCTAGCGGACGTGCCGAATTCTGGAATTTCCAGAATTGTTCTCTAAGTTCAAACTCAAAGTTTAAAGGTTCAAAGCTCATGTTTTGGACACAAGAACATGGAAACACATTACATAACATGAAAACAACAACAATATGAGGCCAATTGCTCAAATACATTGCCCCTTTTTTCTAAAATCATTTTGAATTCTCTTCATAGTCCCAAAACATGTATATTCACCCTCAAACCAATTCCATATCTTCATCAATCATGCATGCATGTACATTCTTGACTCCAATTCTATTTTAACTGGTACAAATAAGGCTCATGATCATGAAGCTTATGAAAATCATGCATGCATGTGAGATTTGGTGCCCAATTCTTCTTGTTCAACATAGTTCATGCTTGAATATACAAAATTATAACAATTATGCACATGCATGTTCATACAAGCTCCAAGTTCAACAAATTCAATTCAAGTTATGTTCTTGATCACAATCAAACCTTGAATTTACAAAATTACAAACTCAAACTCATAAATCTTTGCTTAATTACTCACCTAAGAGCTTCAATCTTCACAACTATGGCCAATTCTTGAGCTAATCCCTTTAGTTCCTTGAATTCTCTTACAATTATTTAATGTTGACCCCTCTCTCTCTCTCTAAATTCGGTTCCCTCTCTCACTCTAGAGAGCAAAATCAGATTTTGAGCTCAAACCAAATGAATAAGAGTGTATATTGGCCATTTTTATGGTCTCTCACTTAATTAGATTGATTAAGGTTAATAATGGTACTTAATTCAATCAATTTACTCGAATTATTTCGATCCGAATCAATTTTTAATTAAATTTCACCGTAGACTCTA
This sequence comes from Camellia lanceoleosa, assembly GCA_025200525.1. Taxonomy (NCBI): domain Eukaryota; kingdom Viridiplantae; phylum Streptophyta; class Magnoliopsida; order Ericales; family Theaceae; genus Camellia; species Camellia lanceoleosa. The sequence goes on from CM045768.1 coordinate 17,952,282, forward strand.
AAAATTATGCTAATCACAATGGCATAATCAATTTCGGTTTCTGTGACCGATAGGGCCTTCAATTTAAATTCTAAAGTAAAAAATCAAACAAATTTCCCTACTGTGAACAGATAGAAATTCAAAACCACATATATACATATAATGGCACTCAAAATCATATTAAACACATAATCACATTCATAACTAAGATTAATTAGTATAATACGGGACAAGGTTATCATAGAGAGAGAGAGAGAGAGAGAGAGAGAGAATACGTACCTTTCTTTTTTTGGTTCTTTTGGGTGGTTTTTTCCAAGGAAACTAGGCTATTTGTTACTACAGTATTGAGAAACCTTGCCACATCAATGCCCTGTTTGGTATCCGAAAAAGAGAGAGTAAAGGAACCACAGAGACTTGGACTTGAAGTATCTGTCTGTGTTGGGTTCTCTTGGTAGCTATCCAAATAGCTCTCATCTGGGATTGGCATCGGCTTATTTAAATTATTTTCATAGCCTGATGTGGGTTTGCCTCCAGCATGTAAATATTCATAATAAGAAGCTCTGTTAAGAAGTCTATCCTCGATCTCAATAGCCCACAAGTGTTTTTCTTTCATCTTCACTATGTGTTTTGGAAGCAAATGCCGAAATCCTAATAAAACAGAGAGTGATTATTTAACTTTCTATCAAACAGAGTGATTGTTTTGGGAGCACGCAAATATTCATAATAAGAAGCATATGATGATCATGATATAAAAGACATCTTATCCAATGGTCGGATTAAAATCAATATAAGTTTTTAATATATAAGTATTCAACTTGTGCTATATATGCATTCAAGTTTTTTTTTTTTTTTTCAAAAAAGTATATTATCGAGAAGTTGGTGTTGTTTGGCAAGTTGGTTTGTGACTAAAATAGCCACAAAAGACAAAATAGGCTATTTTAGTCACAACAAACAAAACATTACATCAAATCTATAATCATTACACTATTCTTTCACAAAAAAAGTCAAAAAAGTCAAAAAATCCTTCCCAAACCAAGCTTTTTAGCCCAGGCTAAAATAGTTAAAAAAGTCAAAAAGTCACCCCACTTCTCAAACGGATCCACAAAAGTGAATTCGACCATGGACCACGGGCTCACCACAAATCCAATTTTAATGATTCAATTTGAGGATATTTATTAATCAATTCTATTAATTAGATTTATTGACAATTTACCCTTCAATTTGTTGATATTAATAGTTTAGATCATTCACTTCCCGTCCCCTCCCAATCCAAAAAAAAAAAAAATGTTATAATAAAAGAGTTGGACCTTTTATCATTAAATATGTAATAAATAAAAAATTAACACTCATGATATCAAATTATTGTGGGTTGAATTGCAAATTTTTTTCATATACCTCAAACATTTTCCGTATTTTAAATGCGTTATATTAAAAATAAAATAAAATAGACGTGTATATTAGTGAGTCCTTTGATAATGCCGTGACTTTATTAATGTCCTTTGTGGTGTGCTACCGCGACACTCACACAACGCTTGCATATCCTCTTTGCTTCCAGATACTTGTAGGCGCTTTTTAATAGGTTGGTTAATCACTCGGCTCGACTCGATTTGTTTAATAAATGAGTTGAGTTCGAATTCAATTATTAAGTTTGTACTCAATTATTAAGTTTATTTAGTAAATGAGTCGAGTTCGAGCTCGTATAAGCTCAGTTCGTCAAGTTCAACTTGTTTATTTTTATTCAAATTACATAATAAATATATTATTTATATATTAAATTATATATCAAATAATATAAATAATATTAAAAAAGTTATCGAGCTAGTTGAGTTCGAATTTCATTAATGTTAACAAATCGAGCCGAGCTCGAGCCTAATTTCTTATCGAGAGCTCAAACTCAATAAATGAGCTCGATAAGTAAACGAGCCGAGCTCAAGCTCAGCAAAGCTCGGCTCGACTTGATTCGTTTGCAGCCCTATTTTTTGACAATAAATACCGCAATACCAAATGAGGCCATGGACATGTAAGGTGTTGTTTAGCAATTAGGTGGGCTGCAACAACAACTACTGTGCAGCGAAATAAGTTTATTTTGGAGTCCATTTCGATAATTTAAACCAGTCATATTTTAAAATACATTAAGTAGAATAAGCTTGTAAAAAATCAAATTAATCGGATATCGTTTACCTATTCATCTACTCACATTTGTATTCATTTTAATACTTTAAATCATAATTATTTTTTATTTTTGTAGATACAAATGTGAGTGGATGAATGGATAAATGATATCCAATTAATTTGATTTTTTACAGGCATGTTCTGTTTGATATATTTTAAAATATAAATGACTCCTGTTGCGCAGGTTGTGCAGTGAAATGGGCTCATTTCGGGGCCTATTTCGATAATCCGAGCCGTTCATATTTTAGAATACATCAAGTAGAATATACCTGTAAAAAATCAAGTTAATCGGATATCGTTTACCTATTCTTCCACTCACATTTGTATCTACAAAAGTAAAAAATAATTGTGATTCAAAGTATTAAAATGAATACAAATGTGAGTGGATGAATGGGTAAACGATATCCGTTTAACTTGATTTTTTACAAGTATGTTCTATTTGATGTATTCTAAAATATGAACGATTCGAATTATTGAAATGAGGCTCAAAATGGGCCTATTTCATTGCACAGCTTACGCAGCAACATCCCCAATTCCCAATTATGTTGGGTTGGGTTGGGTTGGGTTGATTTTTAAGTTAAAGTAGTCACAAAAGATAAAATAATTTAAAATTTTTAAGATAAAATATCATATTTAAATCATAATCATTTCACTTTTTTTCTTATAAAAGTAAAAAAAATCAATCCAAACGAACTTTTGAGACTAGATTAAGCTAAAAAATAAAAAAGGGAGCCCAACCTCCCAAACAAAGCCTAGGAATTGATCTACGTCAATCCAAAATTGGCCCAGCATGTAAATATAGGGGGAAAAAAAAGTCTTAACATTGTTGGATTTTATTTTTTTGGGAAAATTTCATTTAATGCTCTTGTTGTTTGATTAATATGCGGATTACCTTTATCTCATTTGAAAATAATCATACAGTCTACTTGTAATTTGTAAATAGAAATGTATCATTAAATATTTCATCCAATTTAATAGTAAGTGTAAAATACGTGCCAAATATAAAAAAATTATATATGTTCATTTTCAAATTTCAAATGGATAAATCACACATGAAATAAAACACAAAGATTAAAGTGCATTTTACTTCTCAAACAAGTGGCGAAAATATCCGTAATTCACATACTTAAATTATTTATATAAAAGAATATTTTAATTTTTTTAATTATATAATTAACAAATTTAACAATTTTCATAAGTTAGATAAAGACTATATAATTATTTTCAAATAAAAAGGGCAATGCGCACAAAAATAAATCAAACTTTAAGGACAAAGTAAAATTTATAATATTTTTTTTTACCTTTGGGTAAAAAACCCGTAGAAAGGTATAAATACTTGATGTACCGACGGCTCTTGGAAACAAAACGATGACGATGACTCGGCAAGAGATTCTCTACATCAGTCCCTTCGGGTTTGCGGTGTTTGCCTGTTGTCAATTATGGACAAAAATAGTTCAGCTACAATATTTCATAATATATGACAGAAAATTGAAATTTTTATAATAGACATCTTGAAGCTTCAATATTCGTGACTAGGGGTTGCACATGTCATTCAAGTGGTAAGAAATTTTTTTTAATAATTTTGATACTAGGTTAAGGCATGTAATTCAAAATTAAGTTTAAATGACTTATAAAAGCGACGCGGGACAAACCTAATAATAACAAATATAACTTTTTATCTAAAATAATGTAATTTTTGTATTTTAAAATAAAATACTCACTATTGTGATTCATAATTTTAATAGTGTTACAGGCATGATTTTAAAGGAAACTAGCAACACAGTGCAGTTTTAGAAAAAAAATAAAAAAATTACATATCAATAATCAAGTTAATAAACTTTAATAATTAAAATATTATATATTTTTATGATTCTGTTATTTTTTTACTGTCACCATTGAATTTTAATTTCTCTAACTTTAAAAATGTCATTGCAATGATTGAAAATTAATGTATCATTCATATCTGACGAGTTGGGAAAGTTTTTGTAAATTTGTGGCTCCTCATTTTCTGAACTTTTTTTTTTCTCAGTAGTCAATTTTTATTTATATACATTTGTATCAGGTTTTTTTTTTTTTTTTTTTCAAGTCCTTCTAATCTAAGAGGGAAACAAAAGAAATCCCCCCCCCCCAAAAAAAAAAACCCTTCTCTAGTTTTCTTTTTTAAATATATTATATTTATTATATATTTTCAATAATGACGCCTTTACATTAATTTTTTAATCACTGTCACATTATTCTCAATTATTTTTTAATAAAAATTATCTTTGTAAATTATTTTTTTATGTATTTTTTTTTGTTCTACCATTTTAGAGGCAACATAAATGTGTATTAGTAATGCTAGGATAATAATTTTTTTCTTCTCTTAAGTTGTTTATATTTATATTTTTATATGTCGGGTTATTTTAGAAAATAGGTTAAAAATTAATCTTTTGCTATATAAAAAAATAGAAAAGTAATATGACTCAAAAGAGATTAAACCTGGTTCGGCATCCTAAAAAAAATTTAAAAGTTAAAAGTTATTAAAAAAGTTAAAAAATTATCACTATTCACAAATTAAAATTATAAAAAAATTAATTTACATAATATTTTAATATAAACCAACCAAACGTGACTGGTACTGCACTCATGGAAGTGCACTTATTGGGCTGTCAAAAGAAAAAGAAAAGAAAATTAGGTATATATATTTCTTAAATTTGAGGGTAATGTTGGGCTAGTGGGGGCCCATCACGGGTCTCGTGTTGATAATCTGAACCGCCTAATGTGTAGAACTTGTCAAGTACTATATGCTTGTAAAAAATCACGTTGATCGAATATCGCTAATTATATGATCAAATCAGTTTTGTATAAAAAATGGATGGTGTTATAGTAGAACGGTTGACAAAAAAATAACATGATCAGATAGTTATCGATATCCGATCATCGTGATTTTTTACAAGCATATAGTATTCGACGAGTTCTACATATTAACGGTTCCGATTAGCAAAATAGGACCCCAAGGACTAAACATCACCGTCCAATTCAAACCCGAAAAAGAGGCAATCATTTCTTATCTCCTAATCCGTCCACTGCTCTGCCAGACTGTACGGGCCACATCACTAATTTCTCCTATACACCTATTTATATAATTTTTTAATACATATTTTTTTCGCAAAAAGTCAAAAAGTTAACTTAAATATCTATATTTTTTTTCTCAACTTTTTAATTTAAAAAGATAAAAAGTACACTTATTTAGGACACTCTAAACAACTCTTAAAAATTAAAAAACTGATTTTTAACCTCTTGCTGGTCAATGCAATATTGGTTTAATGGTTCTATTACTCATGGTTGTTGACAATTTAATGTTGATACATAAAATAATAAATAACACGATAAATTATAAATACATTTGTTGAGATTTATTAAAAATACAGATTGTTTATTGTAATTATGAAAATTATATTTCATCCTTTCATGTTTCTAATTGCATAAAAAATTATTATTTTTATTAATAAATTATTAATTTAATTAATAATTTTTAATGATGTCAAAAATATATTTTAATTAACAATTTAAGTCATTTTAATTGTATAAAAAGTATTAAAGAATTTTTTTTTTCCTTCTGATAAGAAATATTTATAATTTGTAAAATTACATGAAACAATTAATATTTTAACTAAATTTCAAAATGTATATTTATAATTTATCTTAAATAAAATATATACTAATTAATATTGAGTGCATAAATGTTTGAAAGAGCACCATCATCATCATTAAAGGGCCGGAAATCAGTTGTCGGACGTGGCTTGTCAGCTGGTACACCTGCCTTGCAAAGAAAGAAAGAAAAAGAAAAATGAATATGGAAAAGAAAAATGTTTTGTGGCCCTAAAAACTGTGGTTCTAATGGTCCTAATTTTTTATTTGGGTAAGTTTGTTTTTTTTTTCTTTTTTTTTTTACCTGATATGGAAATTAGGGCCATTAGGGCCACTAATTTTTGAGCTACCAAAAAGCCCTATGGGAAAATTAGCTATAAGTGGTAGCAAACCTGATTTGTGGCTCGAAAACACGGGGCACGAATGCCCCGAAATTTTTAAAAAGGAAAAATAGAAAAATAGTTAAGGAAAAAAAAAAAACAATTACTCAAATTAGAAATTAGGGGCATTAGTGCCAATTTTTTTAATGCCACAAATCATTTTTCTTAGTGGTAGTATGAAGAATATATCATAGGCTTCATTTGGAGAGTTCAGATTTGAATTTTTTTTGGTTAAAATAGGCATAAAAAATAAAATAAGTTTTTTAGTTTAATAAAACAAAATCTCACATTCAATTCATAATCATTGTATCATTTCTTTCATAAAAAAGTTAAAAGGTCAAAAAAATCAAAAACTCTTCTTAAACCAGACTTTTTAGCCCGAGGTTAAAATAGTAAAAAAATCAAAAAGTCAAAAAACTAATCCACTCCCCAAATGAAGGCTATAAAATTATAAAAAAAATTGTTTAATTATTAATATATGATACAGATGGGCATCTAGGAGGGCCCAACCACAAGGGCCCAACCCATGGATTAGGGCCCAGTCCACATTCTTGCGGTCTAAGCCCAATAATATCAACATTAGGCCAGGACCAATAACATTTGTCCAAATAGGAGCCTAGACACGTAAGCAGACAAAGATCCTGCAAAGTTATTACACCACACATCAGCCATTAATGAGGCTCTCACAGCATTAAATGCAACAACCTTCTCATGTCGGAATATACAGACTCACCATGAACAATGCAAGCTAGAACGTAGACTTTCGGCCAGCACGACAAGGTGAAATGAACAAAGAAAATGATGAGCAAAGGATATAAAGAAGTTTCTGAGACACATCAAAGGTTAAGTTTTTCATTTATCCTCTTTTCTCTCTCTCTATACAATTAACCTCTTATACTTTAACTTTATCGTAATAGTGTCTGCCTAGGGATTATCTCCCCTATTGGACCTTTTGTAGGGGTGCTCTACGGACTTCAAAACCAGTAGACCTATTGGGAGCCCAGCTCAGCCCGCTCCATCTCCCGTCAGAAAAAGAATCGTATCAGTTGGTGCCGTCTGTGGGAAACTTTATTTCGGAAAGGCAATTGTGCTCACTGTCACCGGAAGGAGCCTCGTCTTCATCCTACATCAAAGTAGATGGTCATGACTAGATCCATGGCTTCCCAACACATCGCTGGCAACCTCGAAGCTGAGCCCTTCAACCCAAATAACCAGCCTTCATATTTCACAGAACTCACAAACAGTATCAACCGATTGACTGAACAGAACCAGGCCTTGATCAATGCTCTCCTTTAGCGTGATCTGCCTATCCCGCCTCCACCATAACCAATGGTTCCGCTACATCCAGAACAAGCCCATTATCACCACCAATTCCCACCACACATGTCTCAAGAAACCTTTCCACCCTACGCCCCTACCAGATCCTTAACATTTCTACCCTCCTTAGTTAGGCTCACAACCTTGCCAAGATATACCACCATCCTTCCATAACCACCCTTTACCATACCATACAGTCGCCTATGAGGATGAGGCTAACAGTGTTCAACCCCCGATCCCTGCCTGTGGGGATAATGCTCCCATCTGGGATGAAGAGCTACAGGCCATGAAACTCCAACTATAGGGGGTCATGTAGAACATGCAGCACAAGGCTTCCTCTACCATCAACTCTCCTTTCACTGCCGCTATCCGGGATCAAGCTCTTCCTCCTAAGTTCAAGATGCCGTCGATCGACATTTTCGATGGTACCACCGACCCCGTCGACCATGTAGAAGCATACCAAACATTCATGATCTTACACGCCTTTCTAGATAAAATCATGTGTCGCACTTTTCCTGTCACGTTAAAGAGGTTGGTGTGCCTTTGCTTTAGTCAGCTCCCCCAGACTCAGTCACTTCATTTCGCCAGCTTAGTCAATCCTTCAGAAGTCATTTCATCAGTGCTTAGCAACAACGACATCCAGCCACTCAACTAATAAACATCCGGGAAACGGAGGGGGAATCGTTACGCAGCTACATCACCCGCTTCAACACCAAAGCCCTCAAAGTGGAGAAAAACGACGACAAGGTCATTCTCACAGCCTTCCTGGCTGGTCTGCGCTCGTCCGATTTCCTTTTCTCTTTTCCAAATATCTCCCGACCATCACGGCATTTGTGATACCCCTGTTCTGTATTATGTTAATTAGTCCCTAATACGTATGTGATTATATATTTTGATATGATTTTGTGTGCTGTTATGTGAATCTATGTGATTTTTGGAATTCTATCTGTTCACCGTAGGAATACCTGTTTGAATAATCTGCCTTGGAAATTAAATTGAGGGCCTTATCGGCCACCGAACCCGAAATTGATTACGCCATTGTGATTGGCATAATTGTTAGAGCCTACGGTGAAATTTAATTAGAAATTGATTCTGGCCAGATTACATCGATTAAATCAATGAATAGTGTCAAATTGCTTTATTATTATTATTTTATTGTGAGTGGCAATTTATGTAAAAAGGCACTATAGAACCACTCTCTCTATATCCTCATTTGGCTGATCAAACACCAAGGAAAAAGGGAGAGAAGGAGTCGGCTAGAGAGAGAGAAAAGGAGAGAGTTGGGTGTTTGGCTCAAATTTGTGTAAAGTTGGGGAATTAAACTCAAGAAATTGCTATAGTTTGGAAGATTAAGCCTATAGGTAAGCATTTGATTCTTGAATTCATGAGTTCAATGTGTAATCTTGTGTGTTCAAGGGTTGTTTGTGATCAAGAGCATGATTTGAATTAATTTGTTGAAATTGAGGCTTGATATGTGCATGCATGTAATGAACTCTCATGGAATCACAAAGCTAGCTTGTAATTTGTAAAATTGTGAAAGATTGGTAGTGTAATCCCACATGCAAGCATGTCTTTGTCAAATTTTATGGGAATGAGCACTAATCGCATCATTTGAAATGGATATGAAGTCAAAAAGAGCATGCATGTATAAATCATGGGAGTATAAGTCTTGAATGTTTGAATTTGAGCATATTGGAGATGAGTTGTAATATTCTGGGCCATGCATGCAAAAAAATCATGAAATTGAGCTTCAAAATATGGTAATTCAGTGTTTGTGCCATATTAGTGCACATCTATATGAATTTTGGGTCAAAACCGTGCATTTGAGGCCTTTGAATTTGAAGTTGAAGCTCATGAGCATGTTCTGGGTTTTCCAGAAAATTGAGGTCCGCTCGAGCGTAAATTTTGTGCTCCTGTAGACACCCCATTTTTGACCGCCCTTAAGACTTGAACGCGACTAATGGTTTACATGGTGGAAAAAGGTGTACAGGGGAAATGTTCAGTTTCTTCGGCAAGGAGAGAGTCAAATCTCAACTCCATACCCCTTTTTGGACCAAAACGATCTTGATCAAAAGATTTTAGTCTTAAAACCCTCTCTTTCAAAATGTTTTTGAAATAAAGTTTTTATGATGTTCCGAGGCTCGCATTTTGTCAAATGTTGCGCTTTTCGGTAAACCGAGCAAGAACAAAGTGGAAATGAATGAAAGAGAGATGAAATCTATGAAAAATCTTTCAAAACACCTTACTTAGGAGTTTGGAGTTGAAGAAAAGAGGAGAAGAGGGAAGAAATCCAGTTGGGGGAGAAAATGGGCATGAACCGTTAAGAAAGAATCGAGCAGCCCTCGCCGAATCGGGCCTATTCATTTGCATACTTGGAATCAAGCTATGAGGCCACCACCGTTGGAAATAAGACTTATGGGGCTTCATTTTGCACTCAATAATCTCCTAAATCCAATTCCGGACGGGGGAGATATAGTTGATTGAAGTAGAGCATCACTCCGGTTGGACCGAATCTGCGCGACTTCACAAAAAAGGACATAACTTTTTCCACAGGAGGAATTTTAATGCAAGGTTTGCTCCATTGGAAAGATAACTTCCGGGGCTTCAATTTGGACACAATAATGACTTGAAAAGGGGTTCACATGAAGAAGTTATGTCCATTTGAAGTTGGACCTTCAGAGCAGATTTTTTTTTTTTTCTTGCCACCGACCATTGGTGATAGTCGGTCGGCAAGGTCGGTCGGCATGGTCGGTCGGCAAGGTCGGTCGGCATGGGTCGGTCGGCAAGGTCGGTCGACATGGGTCGGTCGGCAAGGTCGGTCGGCATGGGTCGATCGGCAAGGTCGGTCGGCATGGGTCGGTCAACATAGTCGGTGTTCCATTTTTTTTTTTTTGGCCGAACCCTTAGTGTTAGCTTCTTGAGGAAGCTTGAACCTTTTGCTCTAACTTCTCCAAGAAACTTGAATCCTTTGTTTTAGCTTTTTGAAGAAGCTTGACCCTTTTGGTTTAGCTTATCTTAGAAGCTTGCACCCTTTGTTTTAGCTTCTTAAAGAAGCTTGACCTTTTTGGTTTAGCTTCTCTTAGAAGCTTGCACCCTTTGCTTGAGGCTTCTCCAAGAAGCCTTGGCCCTTTTTCTTCTATAAAACCAACACTCCCTCTCCATTTGCAGGGGTTAGAAAAATTTGTTTGGAGCCTCCTACATTCAATCTCTCTCTCTCTATATTCCAAGCACCAAAACCCTTTATTCTTGGATCCATTTTCTACTCCATCTCCAAGCCAACCAACCCATGCTCCATACCAGCAGTTCGGAGGCCATTTCTAGAGGCAAGGAGCATCTTTTCTCAAGCCAAGAGTTGATGAAAGACTAGTCTTCAAGGGTGAGTCTCATTTTCCCTCTTTTTGCTCTTTTCTTAGTCTATATTTTAGCTCCTTATGCTTGCATAGTTGGGATCCGACCCTAACTAGAACTAGGCTTATTTTGAGCCATTATTCATGTTTTATTAAGGGCCTCTCACTGTTTGAGGCTTCCTTCTTACACTTGCTTCATTACCCCTCTTGTATCTCCCTTTCTTGCATAGCATTTTTGGCCTATTTTTAAATTTTTTTGAGCTCTGTTATAGACTGTAAAGTGGCCTATTTTGAGCCCTTATTCAATATTGTTGAAGGGCTCATCAGTGTTTGAGGACTCCATTTGCTACTTGTCTCTTTACCCCTCTCTTGGCTTTATTTTTGCATGATTTATTAGACCCCTGTGCTTCTGTTTTTGGACTTTGGTCCAAACTGAAAATGGCCTTATTTTTACCCTCTATTCATGTTTCATCAAGGGTCTTTGGCTTTTTGAGGCACCCTTGGTATACTTTGTGTTCAAGCCTCTTTTTTGGCCTTATTTTGCATAGCATTTTAGGCCTACTTGTACACTGTTTTGGGTCTGGTCCTTAACTGTAAAATGCCATATTTTGGGCCCCTCTCCAACATTGTTGAAGGGATCTTTGCCATTTAGGGCCCGAATCTGCTACTTGCTTCATTACCTCTCTCTTGGGACCATTTTTGTATGCTAGCTTAGCCCCATTTGTGCTCATTTTTTGGCCTTGATTAAAACTGTAAATGTTCTTATTTTGGGGCTTCCTTGCTTCTTTATTCACACTTCATGTACAAATAATGCATGCATTGCATAGTTATAGGTTATTCTGTATGCCTAATTTCATGTTTCGGGATTGATTCCGTGCATCGGGTGTTGTTTTGCCATGTTTCGGGGCTGTTTTGCATCTCATTTTGCCTCTGGAATTTACATGCTAGTATGTCATATTTCATGTTTTGGCCATGTCTTGTTAGAGTGGCGTTTCGGTGCCTTAGGGTCGGTCCTCGATTTGCGTGCACGTGTGCACGCATTTCGAGTGTCTCATTTTCATCTAATGGCCTCTTATGTGAGTGTGGCTGAGGTCCACTCACGTTGGTGTAAGTCCATTATGCATTGTGTATGCCATCTCATTCATAGCATTGTGTATGCTAGGTTGTATATTAGTGCATTGTGTATGCCATGTTACCTCGTGCATCGTGTATGCCATTTCATAACATTGTGCATGTTAGGTTGTATCTTAGTTTGCATTCATGCATGTCATGCATATGGCATTGTGCTTGGGATAGGTGTTAGCCCGAGCACGGGAAACGAGGGGCGTTTCGTACTCCGAGTGACGGAATGTGTCTCAATTCCCTAGTCACCGACACTCCGGATCATCTATGATGAAGTTAGGTTTTGTTATGTTTTCATGTGCATTCATTTCATATTGAATTGTGCAAATCGACTCCTCGGCCATCATGCATCGAGATGCGTGATTGGTGGCACGAGGATCGAGACATGCATACATTTGTGAAAATACATTGCTATGCCCCTTTCCTGCTCTCTGTTGCAGCAAAATCAAGAATCAGCAGTCTTCCGAGGCTTGGCGCACTTTCCAAGAACAATTGCAAAATAGGGGCTAATTGGGGCATCCCAGTCGATTTCCGTGCAATGCAGCCTAAACATACATCATTCATCAGAATCAAGGCAGTCCCTGGCTTGCATGCCAGTTTATTATTTTCTTAGTTAATTTGTAAATTAATTAGGAATTTGTACATATTTGGACTGTATTATTCTTTTATTTGGGACTGTATATTTATTCGGACCCTCTGCGCGAGGGCATAATTGTAATAAGTGTGCGTGAGTGTGATATATGTCTTCCAACCCCACGTCTTTATTCCCTTTTATTTACCTGCTTATGATAGTTAGATTAGGGCATATTTCAATTAGCATACAGTATGATAGCATGTTTGCATTTATTCATCTGTTTTGCATACACCGGGCTCGGCGCATCATACTAACTGCATTTGTATTTTAAGTCCAAGTTGAATACATGTTAGCTGTAGCATTCCATATGCCATGTTTAGAATAGCTGAGCCTGCTATAGTTTGCATTTTTGCATGTGTTGCATTAGGCATTTCTGTATACTTAGGATCATGCATGATTTCTAATGTAGTTTCTGTTTTGGCTTGGAGTACTCGGTGAGTTTTTATGCTTTAGCATCCTTGCATGCGTGTGAGTGACTGCCATGAATAGCATGCTTACCATGAGGCTAATTGCTTATGTGATATAACTGTCTTGAATGCCTGTGGGTGGAGGTTGGGTTAGTTGGATTGGAACAAATCATTGACTGTGTGTTTTAAGCCCACTAGATAATGGCAAAACCATTGTTTTCTAAGCCCACCCGAGGGTGGCAAATCCACGTCTTAGCCTACCTGCGGGTAGCACCATCAAACCATTTTCAAACAAACAAGCATGAAATGTTTTGTTCCAATTCAAGCGACTCAGTCTATACTTGTATGTTGTGCGCATCACATAGTAAACCTAGGCTAATAACTGGAATAAGAACATACGATTTTTTCAAAAATAGATATCATGGTTAGTAGAGGCCGGTCTCTGACCGGGCGAGCGGGGGTGCTCACGAAGTGACCTTCCCCAATCGTACCCAAGTTCTCGAGCCAAGGCAACTTTGGTGATGACGGACACGTGGCCTTAGGCAAACGAGTCAGGGTTTCCTAAATTTCTCAAAAATAAAATATTTAGGTAGCAACTCTGTATCTGGCAAAACAGTCCATGTTTGGCACTTCTTTCAAAAAATCTGTTTTCTCAAAACGATTTGCCGGATTTGGACTCTTTGGTTCAAGATTAGGAACCGTGACATTTGAGTCCTTGAACTGTAGTAGACCCGCGAGCGAACGGAACGGGGGGAGTCACACCCTCCCTGGGCGTTCGGGGACGTCTACAGTTTCTGGCGACTCTGCTGGGGATTTAGAGAACTTGACTCAAACTCATGATATCTCGCTTTGACTACACTTGTGTGTTTCTTTGCGTTGCATTTGCATTGGTGCGCCTAGGACACCGTGTTTGCCATCTGCTATTCCTGAACGGTTTGCCAGAGGCTTGTCTTGTCAAGGCATGACCATAAGGCTGACCGGTTGTGGGCTCTGCCAGTATGGGAACACAAACCCCGGTTTTACCGAAGCACCCTTTTTGACCATTTGACCTAGTGCATATTCGGATCCATAGTGACCATTCCAAACTAGGACAGGTTGCTTACCCATTTATAGGTTGTTTGAAGCCGCTGCGTGCATAATGAAACCCTAGCTCTTGACAAAATAGGACAGGGAAACCCTACCTCAACATAGGGGTGTTTTGGCTCTCACGTATCTGTTATGTGCTTTAGAGTGTGTCTCTACAGGAATGCATGTATCAGTTTATGAGTTTGGGCATCAGGCCTGCGGGCATCGATCGATGTTGAGAATCGATTATCTGCGGGTATCAATTGATTTTGGGGGCGATGATTGAGGATATTGATCAGTGTTTGAGGATAGTGTATATTCAGCTTACCAGCTGTGTGTTGTTATACCCAGCCATGTGTTGTGTATTTAATTTAAGCTGTTATGCTGTCTGTTTATCTGGTTATTTACTTCCTTTTTGCTTTATTTATTTTTTTGCTAGGAGCAGGTTTTTAGCACAATTGCTTTAGAACCAGTAGATATTTCCCAAGCACTTTGGACACGAGGTCGCCGACTCAATCGATCTGAGGATCTAGTTGACGGACATCCAGTGTTCCACTCCCTACCCCCAATTGTTAGAAGAAGGCCAAGGAGGCGCAGTGTGTCAGAGCAGGGATTGCCGGGACAGCGGGCTACTTTAGCAGCAAACAGTCAGGTTGGGATTCCTGTTTCCGCCATAGAGATACACTTACCGGTCAGTCAGTTGGACCAACAGAATATGGTCGGGATAGAGGAAATGATGCGTCAAATGCAAGAGAGCATGAGATAGATGCAGGAGGATGCCATCCGCCAAGCGGAATTTTCTAAGCAACAGGCCACAGTCATGGCCTAGCAGGCCGAGCTCGTTACTAGGCTGCAACAGCAGAATGCAGCATTAGCCTCACATTCAGTTCCTCCTCCACTAGGGGTCCCATTACTCGAGCAGGCACCGGCTGCCCAAAATACCCTACCAAATCCCCAAAACACCCTACCAAATATTCAAGAGGACACAGGCCTTCTAACGGGGCCAGCTCCGCCCCCGCTTCCGCCTCAACTGTCCAAAACCCATACACTTGCCAACCACCCGGACTCTCCTTTCGAGTTCGAGATAGACCATACAGCCCTAAAACTGAGCAAGCTTGAGAAGCTTTTCAAGAAATCACAAGGGGTAAAAGCCATTCCGGACATCGAAGATGGGTACACCGATGTAGCCGTAACATTGCCAGACAGATTCAAGATGCCACAAATTGACCGCTTCGATGGGTCCGGAGATCCCATGGTCCATCTTCGGCTATTCTCAGACATCCTGCGGCCAATGGGCCTAACCTGGCCACAAAAGCTTTCCCTGTTTGGCCGAACTTTGTCGGGTGTGGCAGCCATCTGGTACGCGAAGTTAGAAGATGAGGTAAAAAGAAGCTGGGATGAAATGGCTGAGGCCTTTGTTGCACAGTACTCGTACAATACACAGATCGAGATTACAACCCGTGATCTCGAAACAACGAGGCAGGAACCCAAGGAGACTTTCGCAGACTTCGTAACTCGATGGAGGGCAAAGGCATTGATGATGACCTTGAGGCCTACAGATAAAGATCAAATCAGGATGATTGTGCGCAATCTCCAACCGAAATTGATGCAGAAGATGATCGTACTTCCCTTTCCCACCTTCTCAAATTTACACGAGATGGGGGTACAGATCGAGGATGCCATAAAACAAGGTCTGATCGACTAGGATAAGGAGCAACCCAGAAAGACTTTCAACCGTAACAATAACGCAGGCCCAAGTGGCGCTGCAACTGCACGAGCTTCAGAGGTGAGCATGGTCACCACCACTTCCCCTCCCCCAAAATCCATGACAGCCACACCTTTCTCTAGCGCATCTAGAAGTAGCACCCAAACCACCAAATATCAGCCTAGAGGCCAAAGAACCTTTGCACCTCTCTATATGCCCCTGTCCAAGGCTCTGGGGCTAGTAATCAGAAAGAAGCATTTGACGCCCCTAGAACCGAGGCCACTACCAAATCCACTCTATCCCTCTCATGACCCAGCAAAATACTGCGCGTATCACCAACAGCACGGTCATGACACCGACCGTTGTTACAGATTGCGTCATGAGATTTAGGATCTTATTGACAAGCAGGTGATCGCGTCTCCCAAAAAACCCAACGTCACGACAAATCCTCTTCCACCACATAACTAAGACCCTCCTCCCAACAGAATCAACTTTATCCAAACTGGGGTCGTATCTTACGATCCTAGTATCTATATCACCCCATCCCATCTACCTAAGCCAGAGGTGATCCTTCCAGTCTGCACTGATTTGTGCATGATGGACATCTCCACAACCCAATCTAAGCCAGTGGTGGTGACCACCGAAGATGGGACAGGGCAGGTTTCAGAGGAAAGTGAGGTTGCTGAGTCTGAGATTGAACAGTCTGGGAATCTTGCTGAAGGAGCCTATGATCCGAGTGAATACAT
Organism: Camellia lanceoleosa; assembly: GCA_025200525.1. Classification (NCBI taxonomy): domain Eukaryota; kingdom Viridiplantae; phylum Streptophyta; class Magnoliopsida; order Ericales; family Theaceae; genus Camellia; species Camellia lanceoleosa. The sequence goes on from CM045768.1 coordinate 17,968,786, forward strand.
CCAGTCAGTGGGCCGGTCTGAGTTGAGTGTAGGGCTGCCAGAAAAAGCAGAGTTATGTATGATTCAGAGGGACAGATTTGAACGGGGAACAGATGATCTAACAGTTGTAGGAAAGGACCTTGCCAACCTCCAGTTCTTCAGTGACCAAGAATTAGGGGATACAGCGATCAACTGGTTCGAATATGAGGAGTCGGCAGAAGTTTACCGGATGGTTAGATGATCAACCAGACGTTGTAGAATATCAACCAGAACAAGGCCCGACAGGGGCGAGAGTATCAGTGGTGGCCGGAAAGGCCGAGAGTCAGCATTAAGAATTTCGCTCAAAACTTGGGGATTGTAAATGCGGGGAGTATTGAACCACCAGCTGTACTGACACAGTTGGAACAACAGAGATTTGAGGATTCTGAAAGAATCAGAAAAGCTAAGGCCCACGTGGGGGTCGAGAGTGCTGTGTGCACGGGAACAGGAAATGCTGCGGGCATGAAGACTAAAGGTGCTGCGAGTACGATCATACCGGAGCCGGACAGGTGTCTGTTGGCTGCCGACGGAATGTGGTGGGAAGACGATGACTTATGTCTTGTCCACACAGATCAGGACTGGGGGAGTAGTCAACCAGATGATACCTGGTATATTGAAGAGATCGCTCATATGATAAGAAGTGGGCGGTATTTCAAGCCTCCGCACTTAGACCAACCTGAGGCATCTGGGAAAGACAAGGAAACTGAGAAACAGAGAGAGAAATAGATTGAAGAAGAAGCTGTGCTCAAGCAATTGAAGAAGATACAAGCTGACATCTCCATCTGGGGACTGCTTATGGCGTCGCGAGTACACAGACAGGCTGTCCTATCTGCTATGGACAAGGCCAAACTCTCTATAGACACTACACCAGAGCAGCTGGTTGGGCTGGGTTTTCCGGGAGGAGGTTCCCCGGCTTTAACCTTCTCAAACAAAGAACTGCTGCCTGAGGGCGTGAATCATAACAAACCTCTCTACATCTCCGTGGAATGTAGAGACAAGTGGATATCGGTAGTACTTGTTGATACCGGGTCTGCCATCAATGTCTGCCCAGCCAGAACAGCGTATGTAATCGGGTTGAAGCCCGCGAACTTCGTCCCGACAACTCAGGTGATCAGAGCGTACGATAATACTAGCAGAGAAGTGATGGGGACTGTCAAGATTCAGACCCAGGTTGGTCCAGGACAACACAACATCGAATTTCATGTCTTGGACGTTCCCGCAACCTTTAACTTGCTCTTGGGGCGGCCGTGGTTGCACCAGGTAAAAGCAGTCTCTTCCACTTTACACCAGATGTTGAAGTACCCTCACGGAATGGGGGTGGCTATTGTCTTCGGAAATTCATCCATCCATCCGCCGCCGAAAGTGTCTACGCCAGTTCTAGAGATCGAGCATGGCACGGAGGATATGTTCTTATCGGGGTTCACTTTGGTTGAGGCCTGGGTGGTGCAGAATATTATGGCAGTGAATGAAGGTGTGTACGTCAGTGCTCAATCCGTCTACCTCATGAACAAGCTACAACACATCCCCGGGATGGGATTAGGAAGGAGCGGCAGGAAAGGAGTCGCAGCATTGACCGAAGTGCCACATAACCCGCATACCTTTGGATTGGGTTATCTGCCCACCAAAGAGGACTGGGTGAGGAAAGGAAAGGAAATGGCCGGCAGAGCCAGAGCAAAGCAAGCTGGGAAGCCTTTTGAATTAATGCATAGGCCCATTCAGGGTACCCTGAACGAACGCTTTGTCCGGGAGGGGGAGGATTTTCCATTTTGCGGCTTCCCAGAGCCGTGGATAAATGCGGAGAAGAAGCGCGTGCCAGGCTTCGAGATCTTCTTCGACCTGCAACTATCCGGGGATGACGTTGCCACAGAGCAGACAGACCCATCAGTTGAGGTTGAGCAGTGTAAGGCAGTGGATCTTGAGGGCACAGAATTTGAAACGGGGGTAGCGCTGGCATGTCTACTCTCTGATCCTCCGATCGACCATAAGTGCTTGGGGGATAACTTCGCGATTTCCATGATTGGGGATGAAACGGCTGTGGGCCTACTAGCAGCTATCTTGGATGCATCTATCGCACCCTCTCTCACTTGGCAATACGATGAGGGATTTTTGTCCAAGAGCAAGTTGGTGGTAGTGAGCCGAATCGATTCCACCGAGTCCGGTGAGTCGAATCGATTCAGCTCGCGAGTCTGAGTCTGGTACTCCTGGGGATGTTAACCCGGACGCCACAGTCCTGTCTAGGTCGTCTTTTTCCTTTTCATTTGAGTCTGTTGTAAATGAATCAGACGATTTGGATGTGCCTAATGAGAATCAAGCAACTGTGGCTTCTGAGTACTTTTCTATGCCCTTAATTTATTGCATTAATTCAGACTTTCAAAATTTTGAAAATGACGAGGACGAAGTTCCTCCGGTTTGCAACGATTAATTGAGCAGGAGCATGAAAGATTTGTTAAACCCCTAGTGGACGAAATCACTACCGTGAACATTGGTACTGAGGAGGACCCGTGGCTGGTCCAGATCGGGTCCACGTTGTCTTCGGAGGAACGCGAGCGCTTAGTCGCTTTATTAAAAGATTTCAAAGATGTTTTCGCGTGGTCCTACAAAGACATGCCTGGAATCGATCCTGAGATTGTACAGCATCGGATCCCCCTTGACCCCGAGGCCCGACCTGTGAAGCAGAAACTCAGAAGGATCCGCCCGGACTAGGCTCTCAAAATTAAGGAAGAGGTCACCAAGCAAATCAATGCAGGCTTCCTACTGGTATCAGAATATCCGACTTGGTTGGCCAACATTGTTCCGGTGCCGAAGAAGGATGGCAGGATCCGAGTATGCGTGGACTTCAGGGATTTGAACAGAGCTAGTCCGAAGGACGACTTTCCCTTACCGCATATTGATGAGTTGGTGGATTTCACAGCAGGGCACGCATTGCTTTCATTTATGGATGGCTTCTCAGGCTACAACCAGATAGTGATGGCGCAGGAGGACCGGGAGAAGACTGCATTCACCACCCCGTGGGGGACATACTGCTATAGAGTCATGCCGTTTGGGTTGAAGAATGCTGGAGCTACTTATCAACGGGCCGCAACCACAATATTACATGATATGATCTACAAAGAGGTTGAGGTGTATGTGGATGACATGATTGTCAAGTCCAAGGAAAGAGAGGGCCACTACACCGCCTTGCATAAGTTTTTTCAAAGGATCAGAGAATTTTAGTGGCGGCTAAACCCTCAGAAGTGTACATTCGGTGTTACAGCGGGAAAAATGCTAGGGTTTCTGATTACACAAAGGGGCATCGAGGTCAACCCTTCCAAAATCAAGGCCATCTTAGAAATGCCACCACTAAGGATTGAAAAGGAGGTGCGAGGCTTTCTGGGTAAAGTGCAATTCATAAGACGGTTTATCTCAAAATTAACCTTGACTTGTGAACCACTTTTTGGCCTTCTCAAGAAAGGAAAGAAGTTCCAATGGGACGGCCGATGTCAAGCTGCATTTGAACAGATTAAAGAATATTTACAGAACCCGCCCGTGTTGTCACCACCAGAACCAGGGAAACCGTTGATTTTGTATCACAAGAATCGAAACTACAATGGGCTGCATGCTTGCACAAGAATCAGAAGACAAGGTGGAGAGAGCCATCTACTACCTAAGCAAGAAGATGCTAGAGTACGAAACCCGTTACACTTCGCTGGAAAAGACTTGCTTAGCCTTGGTATGGGCTACCAGGAAGCTGCGGCACTACTTGTTAGCTCACTCTGTAATGTTGGTTTCACGACTTGATCCCATCAAATATCTTTTCGAGAAACCAGCACTTACGGGTAGGCTAGCTCGTTGGTTGCTGTTGCTCTCCGAATTTGATCTAAAGTATGTAACACGCAAGTCGGTCAAAAGCGGAAGCGATGGCGAATTTTAGCCGACCATCGGTGAAAGGGGTGAAGCGATGAGTATTTATTCCTAGATGAAGCCATTTTACACATCGACGATGAAACTTGGACGATGTACTTTGACAGAGCGTCAAATCAACACGGATATGGGATAGGAGTGTTGCTGATAGCACCCGACAATTCCCGTATCCCTCTAGCCTTCAAACTCCGATTCAAAGTCTCGAACAATGAAGCAAAATATGAGGCGTGTATTGCTGGTCTAGAAGCCGCCCTGGAACTAGGGACAAGACGGTTGGACGTCATTGGGGACTCGAACCTTGTTGTGTCTCAAGCTAAAGGAGACTGGAAAGTAAAAGAGGAAAAGATGATGATGTATCACCAAACCTTGGATTTGCTGATTCCTCGGTTTGAGAAGCTAAGTTTTACTCATCTACTAAGAGAGAACAACAGGTTCGCAGATTCTTTAGCAACTCTATCTTCTATGATAGACATCCCGTGTGGAGTCGGATCGTCCGATTATCATCGACTGAAATTTGCACGCCACGAGTCGATTGCCGCTATAGATGAAGTTCAGGACGAAAACCCCTGGTATTACGACATCTGGAACTTCTTGGAGAAAGAAGCATACCCGCCAGGGGTAAATGCCAAAGACAAAAAGGCAATCAGGAGAATGGCAGTTCAGTTCATCATCTGCGGGAGTAAACTGTATAAAAGGGGTCATCTGGGAATGCATAAACTGTGCGTTGATGCCGAAGAGTCAAAGCGTCTGATGGAAGCCATCTACGGGGGAGAATGTGGTGCGCACATGAATGGGGTAATGTTGGCACGGAAGATCCTCAGACAGGGTTATTACTAGTCCACCATGGAGGAGGATTGTATTGGTTTCGTCCGGCGATGCCACAAATGTCAGATTCATGCAAATCGCATGAACATTCCGCCGTCAAAGCTGTACAACATGACTTCGCCATGGCCATTTTCAGTCTGGGAAATTGATGTAATCGGAGCTGTTACGCTAAAGGGGTCGAATGGGCATGAGTTCATCTTGGTAGCGATAGATTATTTCACAAAGTGGGTTGAGGCCCAATCTTATGCGGCGTTGAAAGCTTCGCACGTCGCAAAATTTATCAGAAACAACATCATCTGTCGCTACGGGGTCCCAAACGAAATAATTTCAGACAATGGTTCCCACTTCAAGAAGGAAGTGATAGACTTGTTGGAAAAATATAACGTGGCTTTTCATAAGTCATCTACTTATCGGCCGCAAACCAATGGAGCGGTTGAGGCCGCCAACAAGAATATCAAGCGCATATTGCAGAAGATGGTGGAAACCTACCGGGACTGGCCAGATAAGCTGTCGTTTGCTCTGTGGGGCTACCGGACTTCAATCAGAACTTTTACTGAGGTGACTCCGTACTTATTGGTTTATGGGATGGAGGCCGTTCTACCTATTGAGATTGAGGTTCCGTTATTACGAGTATTGGCCGAGTGTCAAATAGCCGAGGCAGATTGGCAGCAGAGCCGATTTGAGGAACTCATGCTTTTCGATGAAAGAAGACTGAAAGCACTGTACCATGTCCAAGGTTATCAACGCAAAATCGCCCGGGCTTTCAACAAGAAGGTTAAGTCCAGGAATTTAAAGGAAGGAGATTTGGTACTCAAAGACAACCGAGCTCCCATCCACGACCCAAGGGGCAAGTTCAGACCCAATTGGACTGGTCCCTACATCATCAAGTCAATCTGGTCAGGTGGAGCTGTGGTTCTGATGGATCTAGATGGCTTAGAGTTCTCACAACCGATCAATATGGACAAGTTGAAAAAATATTACCCATGAGAGGCTCGCTAGGCCGAAAACCCAAAAGGGCGACCTAGGCAAAACTCAGAGCACAAAAAGTTTGAAATTATAAAAACTGAGCTCGCAAGGTTGAAAACCCACAAAGGGCGGCCTTGGCAAAAGTTAGAGCGCAAAAGGAGAGTGAAAATACCCGAACGAACCTAAGCCTGAACTACGTAAGACTTGATTATCATCTTTGGGATACGTAGGCAGCTTCATCCTGAAGTTCAGCCATAAACATTTTCCCCGATCAACTTTGTCCATCTTGATCATTTCAGTCATCCTTGTCCATCAGCATTCATTGTGATCTTCGGTGCAGTGCTATTCAGACTAGGGGCAACTTTCCGTTGCCATACAGTGCTGCGGTACCTATCAGACTAGGGGCAACTTTCCAGTTGCTAGGATCTGGGGTTGTGCATCTCAGTGACAGATCTCAGGCGTTTCCAGTTCTGATCCATATCAAAAATAGTTTTGAAAAGTTTTAATAAAAGTTGACTTTGTTCAAATTAATCTTTTTACAACTAAGACCATTTTTGGACCAAAGAGGAAAATTCTCAGTACCACAACCTTCAATTTCATTGATTTCAAAATAGAGTTCTCTTGTTCTTGCATACAATTGAAGTTGCTTTTTATTACACTCATAATGAAAACTTGAAAGTACTAATAAAGCAATAAATCTAGGGCATAGTCAAGTCAGGTGTCCCTGCGCTCCCTCCCAGAGCTAGTCGAAGCCTCTGATGCCAAGCTGGGCCCAGTCTGTGCCTCCTCATTAAGCCAATCCCAGCACTCGTCAGACAAAGTGCAATTGAAAGTAGGGGCGGGGGCCAAGAGTTCTCTAGTCCTCCATGCTGTGGCATATCGGGAAAGTTGTGCACTTCGGACCGGAAAAGCAGTCGGATACTCAATCCCCTCTGGTGGGCAAATCTGATCATGACCAAACTGACGCAGGAACCGGAACGGAAAATAGAATACACAATGGGTCAGACCAATCAACTGAATCCCGATCAGCCGGGACATGCTATAACCCATTGCTGGGAGATTGAGCCAAGGACAGCGCCAAGCAATGCGATCTGCAGACAAGTTGCACATCCAACCGAACCACCACCTTTCATCAGGGGCATCAACTAAGCGTTGGTGAAAGAAGTAGTCGCGGGCTGAGTAGGCTGGACAAGAGTCCACAACCTGCAATTTATCCATCAACCATACCTGGGGAGGGATGAAAAATGAGAGAATAAAGAATAGAGAGATGTGCGATGAGAGAAAAGTAAGAAATGGGTTTTGTGAGAAAAACCGAGCCTGAGGGCCGAGTGATGTGAGCAAATATATGTGCGAGATTGGGTGGGAAACATTACCTGTAGCAATAGTGGACTCCCTGCAAATCTGGTCGTCTCCCGGCGATAAAAAGCATCTAAGCCCATCAGTGTCTCAGCCAATGTCATGGCGATGCAGCTCTTTCCTTCCTTCAAGCCTTGAGCAACTTCAATCAGACGAATGCTAGATCCACTAAAGCCCGGGGCAAGCAAAAAGTGAGATAGCATGCACAAGCAAAGGGCATGTTGCCGAAAACCTTGCCAATGATGGTTGCCGCAGTCACCGGCATCAGAAAAGCGATGAATCAAGCCAAGGATATCTAGTTCCCCGTTACAGATCAGAGACCGAGCATCATGCATTGTGAGCCCACGCATCCGCCCTAAGGCTTGGGCGTGGCCAAAGCGAAGCTGAGGCAAGATTTCTTCGTTGCACTCAGATTCCATCAAAGCTTGGAAATCTTCGAAGGTAGGACATACTTCTTGACCGCCAAAGCTAAAGACATGTGTTACCGGATTCCAAAACCTTGCTGCGGCATGGAGAAACAGAAAGTGCAGCGGAGTACGACTCAGAGTGAATAGTGCGTTTATGTCGAAGCCCCGGAAATTCAGCTTTTCCGAGCCGTCCAAGTTGAAAATCCAAGCTGTGAGATTCTGGGCAAGAAACTCTTCCATTTGGAGCAAATCAGTGTTGGATTGAGAAAAACTACGAAGCTGAGGCTTTTTATAGAGGATAAGGTGTGAGTGGAGGACAGATGTCAACATTCTGGTGTTTTTTTTTGTAAGGGATAAGGTGTGAGTGGAGGACAGATGTCAACATTCTGGTGGCTTTTTGTAGGGGGATGAGTTGTGAGTGGAGGACAGATGTCAACATTCTGGTGGTTTTTGTAGGGGATAAGGTGTAAGTGGAGGACAGATGTCAACTTTTGGTCGATTGGTCAAATCTGTTGGCTGATGGCCATTTCTTGAGGCCGGTGTCCTTTCCTTATGACCGAGGGTCTTCCCTCTTGCTCCATTAGCTGTTTAGAAGTTGAACATGCTGAGAATTTGGGGAATGCCACGACTTCCAATGCCTTCCAATGATGATTTTTGCGGCGTCACGCCCATTTGCTTATCGAGTTGTTGTAAATTTGCTTATCGAGTTGTATTTCACTCTCCTTAAGTCTTTGATTTGCTTATCGAGTTGTACTCGCACTTATTTGGCTTATCGAGTTTCCTTGTTTTGTTTATCAAGTTATAAGTCGGTTCACTACCTGATTATTACGATGCAAGTGCTCAATTTTCAAACGAATTTCAATTTCATTCACATTGTTATGTGATGCCACGCGATGCGATGCATAGAACGTGCAAATGTAACACCTTTTAAACAAAATAGCTGTTTCATTTCCATCATGTGTTTTGCAAAAACACACACTTTTGAAAAAAGTAAAACCTGCCTAAGGCAGTGCAATGTGCTTAAACCACTATTAAAAAAGGAAAATAAAGCAGGACACAGCTGCATCAGTGCTATCAACTACAGGAGTAAAAGGCCCTTTCCGTCCTCTTCTGCGGAACAGCCTCTGCACCATCATCACCATCATCATCATCAAAGTTTGGGCTGTGTGTTCAACTTTCAACAAATGTGTGCTGCGTGTTCACAATCAAAATGGGCTGTGTGTTCAGAAATTCAAAGTTTGGGCTGCGTGTTCAACTTCTTTCAACAAGTGTGTGCTGTGTGTTCACAATCAAAATGGGCTACGTGTTCATCATCAAAGTTTGGGCTGCGTGTTCAACTTTCAACAAGTGTGTGCTACGTGTTCACCTTCAAAATGGGCTGCGTGTTCATCATCAAAGTTTGGGCTGCATGTTCAACTTTCAACAAGTGTGTGCTGCGTGTTCACCTTCAAAATGGGCTGTGTGTTCAGAAATTCAAAGTTTGGGTTGCGTGTTCAACTTCTTTCAACAAGTGTGTGCTGTGTGTTCACAATCAAAATGGGCTGTGTGTTCAGAAATTCAAAGTTTGGGCTGCGTGTTCAACTTCTTTCAACAAGTGTGTGCTGTGTGTTCACAATCAAAATGGGCTGCGTGTTCATCATCAAAGTTTGGGCTGCGTGTTCAACTTTCAACAAGTGTGTGCTGCGTGTTCACCTTCAAAATGGGTTGCGTGTTCATCATCAAAGTTTGGGCTGCATGTTCAACTTTCAACAAGTGTGTGCTGCGTGTTCACCTTCAAAATGGGCTGTGTGTTCAGAAATTCAAAGTTTGGGCTGCGTGTTCAATTTCTTTCAACAAGTGTGTGCTGCGTGTTCACAATCAAAATGGGCTGTGTGTTCAGAAATTCAAAGTTTGGGCTGCGTGTTCAACTTCTTTCAACAAGTGTGTGCTGTGTGTTCACAATCAAAATGGGCTGTGTGTTCAGAAATTCAAAGTTTGGGCTGTGTGTTCAACTTCTTTTAACAAGTGTGTGCTGTGTGTTCACAATCAAAATGGGCTGTGTGTTCAGAAATTCAAAAGTTTGGGCTGCGTGTTCAACTTTCAAAAAGTATGAACTGCGTGTTCACGACAAAAAGTTTGAGCTGTGTGTTCAAATGTCAGAAAAGGTGGGCTGCGTGTTCAAGACAAAAAGTATGAGCTGCGTGTTCAAAAATTCAAGTGCTTGAGCTGTGTGTTCAAAATGCAAACCAAATCTTTGAGTTATGGATCGAGTGTTCGATTAAGTAATGTTATGAGTCAGGTGCCCAAAATGAGTCAGATGCAGGAAAATGAGTCAGATGCCCGAAGAATGAGCTGTGTGCCAAATGAATGGAATGCTATGTCGTAAGTTGTGTACCAAGTCCTGCATTATGCATGTATTTCATCGCGTTATTTTGCGCACCTACGCCGGTCTAGGAGACCTTAAATCCTCTAAAGGTGCAATTCTTTTGGTGTTTGTCGTACACGAACGACTTCCAGCGGTCTGGTATAGCCACCTGCTTGTGTTAGTAGTGAGTTTCTAGGAGACCAACTGAGACGGTGGAAACTAGAGTTCGAATGGCTCATGCCTAGAACGCAAAGGTTCGGGATTTTCGAGACTAAAGTCTGGTTTAAATACCCAGGGGTATATCCTCGGCTTGAAATCTGTATGGCAGCCCCATAGATTGAGATAGTATCTGTATCTTTAATTGATCTTGATCCAACCTAGTCTGTCACCCTGTTGGAGAATAGGGAAAGCTGCGACCACAGTCAGGGAGAAAAGTATTACCTATGGTTCAATTAAGATGCAGAAGCAGGAGATCCCCAGCAGCCTGAGGTGAGTCATCACCAATTGCCCCTGTAAGGTACCTCCCTTTTCCTAGCTATCACATTGCATTTTAGTCATTACAGTGCATTGCATAAATCCTCAATTTTCAAACCGGCTTCGCGTAGCGTATAAGTCCAATCTTCAAACCGGCGTCGCGTAGCGTATAAGTCCAATTTTCAAACCGGCTTCGCGTAGCGTATAAGTCCAATCATCAAAATCTTCCTGCATATCATTTTGCATCCTGCCCCTGAACTACGCAGGTTTGATTCCTTGCAAAGGGATATGTAGGCAGCCTACGGGCACAACCATTTATTTATCTATATTTTGTTTGTTTGTCCAAGTCTTCGGCCTTGTCAAAAATGGGTCATCTCTGGGCTTTGACACTCACTCCCGTCACTTCTTGACTTCCGAGTTCTGTCAAAGAGGGGCAATTGTAGACACCCCATTTTTGACCACCCTTAAGACTTGGACGCGACTGATGGTTTACATGGAGGAAAAAGGTGTGCAGGGGAAAGGTTCAGTTTCTTCGGCAAGGAGAGAGTCAAATCTCAACTCCATACCCCTTTTTGGACCAAAACGATCTTGATCGAAAGATTTTAGTCTTAAAACCCTCTCTTTCAAAACGTTTTTGAAATAAAGTTTTTACGATGTTCCGATGCTCGCATTTTGTCAAATGTTGCGCTTTTCGGTAAACCGAGCAAGGACAAAGTGGAAATGAATTAAAGAGAGATGAAATCTATGAAAAATCTTTCAAAACACCTTACTTAGGGGTTTGGAGTTGAAGAAAAGAGGAGAAGAGGGAAGAAATCCTGTTGGGGGAGAAAATGGACATGAACCGTTAAGAAAGAATCGAGCAGCCCTCGCCGAATCAGGCCTATTCATTTGCACACTTGGAATCAAGCTATGAGGCCATCACCGTTGGAAATAAGACTTCTGGGGCTTCATTTTTCACTCAAGAATCTCCTAAATCCAATTCCGGACGGGGGAGATATAGTTGATTGAAGTAGAGCATCACTCCGGTTGGACCGAATCTACGCGGCTTCACAAAAAAGGGCATAACTTTTTCCATAGGAGGAATTTTAATGCAAGGTTTGCGCCATTGGAAATCTAACTTTCGGGCTTCAATTTGGACACAAGAATTACCTGAAAAGGGGTTCACATGAAGGAGTTATGTCCATTTGAAGTTGGACCTTCAGAGCAGATTTTGTTTTTTTCTTGCCACCGGCCATTGGTGATAGTCGGTCGGTAAGGTCGGTCGGCATGGTCGGTTGGCAAGGTCAGTCGGCATGGTCGGTCGGCAAGGTCGGTCGGCATGGGTTGGTCGGCATGGGTCGGTCGGCAAGGTCGGTCGGCATGGGTCGGTCGGCATGGTCGATCAGAATGGTCGGTGTTCTATTTTTTTTTTTTGGCCGAACCCTTGGTGTTAGCTTCTTGAGGAAGCTTGAACCTTTTGCTCTAGCTTCTCCAAGAAGCTTGAACCCCTTGTTTTAGCTTCTTAAAGAAGCTTGACCCTTTTGGTTTAGCTTCTCTTAGAAGCTTGCACCCTTTGTTTTAGCTTCTTGAAGAAGCTTGACCCTTTTGGTTTAGCTTCTCTTAGAAGCTTGCACCCTTTGCTTGAGGCTTCTCCAAGAAGCCTTGGCCCTTTTTCTTCTATAAAACCAACACTCCCTCTCCATTTGTAGGGGTTAGAAAAATTTGTTTGGAGCCTCCTACATTCAATCTCTCTCTCTCTATATTCCAAGCACCAAAACCCTTTATTCTTGGATCCATTTTCTACTCCATCTCCAAGCCAACCAACCCATACTCCATACCAGCAGTTCGGAGGCCATTTCCAGAGGCAAGGAGCATCTTTTCTCAAGCCAAGAGTTGATGAAAGACTAGTCTTCAAGGGTGAGTCTCATTTTCCCTCTTTTTGCTCTTTTCTTAGTCTATATTTTAGCTCCTTATGCTTGCATATTTTGGATCCGACCCTAACTGGAACTAGGCTTATTTTGATCCATTATTCATGTTTCATTAAGGGCCTCTCACTGTTTGAGGCTTCCTTCTTGCACTTGCTTCATTACCCCTCTTGTATCCCCCTTTCTTGCATAGCATTTTTGGCCTATTTTTAAATTGTTTTGAGCTCTGTTATAAACTGTAAAGTGGCTTATTTTGAGCCATTCTTCACTATTGTTGAAGGGATCATCACTGTTGGAGGCCTCCATTTGCTACTTGTCTCTTTACCCCTCTCTTGGCTTTATTTTTGCATGATTTATTAGCCCCCTGTGCTTCTGTTTTTGGACTTTGGTCAGAACTGAAAATGGCCTTATTTTGACCCTCTCTTCATGTTTCATTGAGGGTCTTTGGCTGTTTGAGGCACCCTTGGTATACTTTGTGTTCAAGCCTCTTTTTTGGCCTTATTTTGCATAGCATTTTAGGCCTACTTGTAAACTGTTTTGGGTCTGGTCCTTAACTGTAAAATGCCATATTTTGGACCCCTCTCCAACATTGTTGAAGGGACCTTTGCAATTTAGGGCCACAATCTGCTACTTGCTTCATTACCTCTCTCTCAGGGCCATTTTTGTATGCTAGCTTAGCCCCATTTGTGCTCATTGTTTGGCCTTGATTAAAACTGTAAATGTGCTTATTTTGGGGCTTTCTTGCTTCTGTATTCACACTTCATGTACAAATAATGCATGCATTGCATAGTTATAGGTCATTCCGTATGCCTAATTTCATGTTTCGGGATTGATTCCGTGCATCGGGTGTTGTTTTGCCATGTTTCGGGGCTGTTTTGCATCTCATTTTGCCTTTGGAATTTACATGCTAGTATGTCATATTTCATGTTTTGGCCATGTCTTGTTAGAGTGGCGTTTCGGTGCCTTAGGGTCGGTCCTCGATTTGCGTGCACGTGTGCACGCATTTCGAGTGTCTCATTTTCATCTAATGGCCTCTTATGTGAGTGTGGCTGAGGTCCACTCACATTGTTGTAAGTCCATTATGCATTGTGTATGCCATCTCATTCATAGCATTGTGTATGCTAGGTTGTATATTAGTGCATTGTGTATGCCATGTTACCTCGTGCATCGTGTATGCCATTTCATAACATTGTGCATGTTAGGTTGTATCTTAGTTTGCATTCATGCATGTCATGCATATGGCATTATGCTTCGGATAGGAGTTAGCCCGAGCAAGGGAAACGAGGGGCGTTTCGTACTCCGAGTGATGGAATGTGTCTCAATTCCCTAGTCACCGACACTCCGGATCATCCATGATGGAGTTAGGTTTTGTTGTGTTTTCATGTGCATTCATTCCATATTGAATTATGCAAATCGACTCTTCGGCCATCATGCATCGAGATGCGTGATTGGTGGCACGAGGATTGATGCATGCATACATTTGTGAAAATACATTGCTATGCCCCTTTCCTGCTCTCTGTTGCAGCAAAATCAAGAATCAGCAGTCTTCCGAGGCTTGGCGCGCTTTCCAAGAACAATTGCAAAACAGAGGCTAATTGGGGCATCCCAATGGATTTCCGCGCAAGGCAGCCTAAACATACATCATTCATCAGAATCAAGGCAGTCCCTGGCTTGCATGCCAGTTTATTATTTTCTTAGTTAATTTGTAAATTAATTAGGAATTTGTACATATTTGGACTGTATTATTTGGACTGTACTATTCTTTTATTCGGGACTGTATATTTATTCGGACCCTCTGCGCGAGGGCATAATTGTAATAAGTGTGCGTGAGTGTGATATATGTCTTCCAACCCTATGTCTTTATTCCCTTTTATTTACCTGCTTATGATGGTTGGATTAGGGCATATTTCAATTAGCATACAGTATGATAGCATGTTTGCATTCATTCATCTGTTTTGCATGCACCGGGCTCGGCGCATCATACTAACTGCATTTGTATTTCAATTCCAAGTTGAATACATGTTAGCTATAGCATTCCATATGTCATGTTTAGAATAGCCGAGCCTGCTATAGTTTGCATTTTTGCATGTGTTGCATTAGGCATTTCTGTATACTTAGGATCATGCATGATTTCTAATGTAGTTTCTGTTTTGGCTTGGAGTACTCGGTGAGTTTTTATGCTTTAGCATCCTTGCATGCGTGTGAGTGACTACCATGAATAGCATGCTTACCATGAGGCTAACTGCTTATGTGATATAACTGCCTTGAATGTCTGTGGGTAGAGGTTGGGTTAGTTGGATTGGAACAAATCATTGACTGTGTGTTTTAAGCCCACTAGATAGTGGCAAAACCATTGTTTTCTAAGCCCACCCGAGGGTGGCAAATCCACGTCTTAGCCTACCTGCGGGTAGCACCATCAAACCATTTTCAAACAAACAAACATGAAATGTTTTGTTCCAATTCAAGCGACTCAGTCTATACTTATATGCTGTGCGCATCACATAGTAAACCTAGGCTAATAACCGGAATAAGAACATACGATGTTTTCAAAAATAGATATCATGGTTAGTAGAGGTCGGTCTCTGACTGGGCGAGCGGGGGTGCTCACGAAGTGACCTTTCCCAATCGTACCCAAGTTCCCGAGCCGAGGCAACTTTGATGATTACGGACACGTGGCCTTAGGCAAATGAGTCAGGGTTTTCCTAAATTTCCCAAAAATAAAATATTTAGGTGGCAACTCTATATCTGGCAAAACAGTCCATGTTTGGCACTTATTTCAAAAAATCTGTTTTCTCAAAACGATTTGCCGGATTTGGACTCTTTGGTTCAAGATTAAGAACCGTGACATTTGAGTCCTTGAACTGTAGTAGACCCGCGAGCGAACGGAACGGGGGGAGTCGCACCCTCCCGGGGCGTTCGGGGACGTCTACAGCTCCCAACACTTTTTGCAGAGTTGGTGTTCGCTCGAGCGGGAAGCTTTTATAGACAGGCCTTCCACTCGAGCGCTCTATTCCACGCTCGAGCGTATTTTTTATGCAACCAGTACTTTTGCAGGCCTCAAGGGTCCGTTCGAGCGGGGAAGCTGACGTTCGAGCGGGGACTTTGTTTTCTGAAATTCTATTTTTGCATTCTGTGTTCTGTTTTCCGTTCTCTTTCACTCGTAAGCACTTTTAGGCATATGTTAAGCATTGTAAATGAATTAATAAGATAAGAATAAAGCCTAAAGAGGAATATGTGACTTAAGGAACAGATTGAATTGTTAATGACCCTTTTGTGTTCATGAAATGTGTAGGGTTAAGCTCCAGGGCAAACCCACAAGCTGATCACTGTGAGTAATATCAATATTCGAATGCTTGTGAATGTCCAATTGTTTATTCCCTTATGAGCTTTATGAGTTGCTAATTGGGATTGTGGACAAAAGTCTGATGTGAATAAATGAATGGACCAGAGGTCGTTTTGATAAACATAAATGGACCAAAGGTCGTTTTGGTAAACATAAATGGACCAAAGGTTGTTTTGATAGAATTGAATGGACCGAAGGTCATTTTGACACATATGAATGGACCGAAGGTCGTTTTGACATGAATGAGTGGGCCGAAGGCCGTTTTGACATGAATGTATGGGCCGAAGGCCATTTTGACGTGAGTTAGTGGGCCAAAGGCCGTTTGATGAGAATAAACAGGCCGAGGGCCGTTTTGAGATAAATAATTGGGCCAAAGGCCGTTTTGACATAAATGAGTGGGCCGAAGGCCGTTTTGACATAAATGGAAATCTGAACGGGCCAAGGGCCAGAATGTTAAAACTACAAGTCACTTGATTGAAGTTCGTATAGTTATATATCTGTTAAATAGAAATATGAAATGGGCCCGAGGCCGTTTGGAACCTGTTGTTCTACAATTGTTATGTAATTTCTGTCTTTGATATTATTCACTGGGCTATCGCTCACGCTCATTCGTGTGTTTGTAGGTGAGCCAAGAGAAGTACAAACCCAGCCCCAGTGAAGTCTGCCATGAACAACATAAGTCTTGGAAAGTCAACCTTGTGTTTCACGCACGAGACCCACCCTTGCCATTTTGCTATGTATTTATATTTTGTTTTGTTGGCAAGGACCTTGTGTATATTTGTAGATAGACTGTTATGGGTTGGCTCGGTTTAAATGATCCTGTTTGTAAAGAAGTTGTGTTACTGTACTTTTGATGTGGGTTATTAACGCATATGAGTATGGTTTGTTTGATGTGCATATAAACACGGCTCTATGGACAAAAGTTTTAAATTTTTGCTTCCGTTTGGCCCCTTTACTCTGACGAGTTATGTCTGATTTGGTTTGAGGCCGTAGGTAGTCACAGGATTACTGGCTGGTCATGTCCTTAACCCATAGGGGCGGGTTGGGGTCGTGACACTAGTGTTCTGTGGCTCATAAATATAAGCATTACTACATCAAAGATGTGTGGTGTTCCTTCATCTTTCACTCAATAATCTCCTAAAGCCGCGTCCGGATAAGGGAGATATAGTTGGTTAAAGTTGGGCATAAATTTGGTTAGGATAGAAACTAAGCAGTCTTCACTAAAATGAGCATAACTTTTTGTACACTTGGAATTTTTATGTGAGGCTGTAACCATTGGAAATCTTACTTCCGGGGCTTCAGTTTAGACACAAGAATGACCTGAAAAAGAGTCTATATGAAGGAGTTATGCTCGTTTAAAGTCAGACTTGAAAGCAGATTTTTGGTGGCTAGTGGCTGATCGGCTACCACAAGTGGACGACCGGCCACTACTTCTGGCCGTCAGTCACTTGTGAAAAAAGATCAAATTTTCTAGATCTTTACCTCTAGCTATCTCCCACACTGCTCCAGATATTTCTGAATTGATATTTTTGACCAAAGTTCTTGTATTTCTATATATAGAGGGCCATCTCTATTGTTTTCAAGGCTAGCAAATTTTGGGAGCCTCTCTCTCTAAAAATCCTCTCTCTCTACATATCTCTCTCTCTAGAATTCTCTCTCTCTCTCTCTCTCTCTCTCTCTCTCTCTCTCTTCTTGTTTATGCTTGAAAGATAGAATTCCCTACACAT
The DNA here is from genome assembly GCA_025200525.1 of Camellia lanceoleosa. Lineage (NCBI taxonomy): Eukaryota > Viridiplantae > Streptophyta > Magnoliopsida > Ericales > Theaceae > Camellia > Camellia lanceoleosa. The sequence goes on from CM045768.1 coordinate 17,986,050, forward strand.
TTGCATACAGCCCCTTAACCAAATTGGACCACCTTGGGGCTGAGGTATCTTGGGACCTATTTTGGGCTGTTGAAGGGTTATTTGAGCCAAGAAAGTGGTTGTTTAAGTGCTGTGCTTCAAAGGTATAAGTCTTACCTTTTTTAAGCTCTTTGCACATAGTTGTTTTGCCATCTTTTTGTGCTGTTTTAAGCCTAGTTTTCAACTACAAAAAGTTCTGATTTTTGGGCCTAAACATGTTGGTTTAAAGCCATCTTGTGCTAAGGGGTTGTATTCCTCTTCTTGTTGCCTATTTGTATGTGCCTTTGCCTCATCTTTTAGCATGTAAAAGTCAAACTTTTTGGGCTTTTAAACCGTTGAAATTCAGAGTTATTTCAGTGGTCAAAAGTGTGTTTTAAAGTCAAAAAATGAAGGGTTTAGCCTCCCCTCCTTGTGTCTCTCTTCTATGCCTAGTTAGCACTACAAAGTAGCATATTTTTGTGGCTTGTGTTAGCTTATTTCAAGCATGTTTTAGGCTATATTTTGCCATGTTTCAACTCTGTTTTTGGTTGTTTGGATCACTTGTTGCTTGTTTTTTTGCACTTGTAGTGCAATTATGCTTATTAGTCTAGTATGCTTAATGAGTTAGCCTATTATTCTAGCTTGTGTTAACTTGACTCCAGTATATTTTTGCTACTGTTTTAACATGCTTTAACTCTGTTTTGGGTCGGTTAAGTCCTTCGAGGCTTGTTTTGCATGACTATAGTGTAACGGTCTTCACTAGTCCATTGTTTTGAGGCTTTGAGCATGAAGTGTTTGAGTTGTTTGCATGTTATAGTATCATTTAACATGTAATTTCAATGCATATATCTCTGTCACACTCTCACTTAGTTCACTCTTTCATTGCTGTTGAGAGTTGTGTTTTGAGTCTTGCTTGCGAGCCAACATGTGCGCATGATTTTCTTGCCTTTTATGCTTCTATCTCAGCATATTTTAGCCACTGTTTTGGCATGTTGTAGCTCTCTTTTGAGCTATTTTGGTCATTTAAGCTTTGTAGTGCATGCCTTTAGTGTAGTGTTCTTCACTAGTTTTGATGCTTTTGGCCTTTAACATGTTGTGCATGTGTTGCTTGCATGATTTAGTGTCTTTTGTATGCCATTTCAGCACTAAAAAGTCTGCAACCTCTTTTATTTCTTTATTTTTCCATTTGTTTTGAGGGGTGGTTAACCTTATGATTGTGTTTAAGCTTGAGATAGAGCTTGTGCTCAATGGCTTTAACTCTCTTTTGAGGGTTCCTCCTAACCAAAGGCATGATCTCTCTTATGTCTTAAATCATCCTTTGGTTGGCCCCTCTCTCATTAGAGGACAATCACTTTGGACTTAACCAACTAAAGAATGGTTTGGTAATGCTAAAATGAGTGAAGTAAAACTTGTACAAGATAAACATGTGTGTTGCATTGCATGTGTTTGGATCGAACGTTAATCCAAACACAAGAAATGTGGGACGTTTCATACTCCAAATGATGAAACGTGTCACGTTTCTTGGTCGCCGTCACCCTTGATCATGCATGATAGAGTGATGGCCATTTGAGTCTTATATGTGCATTCATTAAGCTTGTACAAGCTTGACTCTTTGGTCATCACCCATTAAAAATGCTTGATTGGTGGCTTGAGAGTCAAGTGCCATACTCCTTTGAGCTTGAGAAATGATGAGTAGGGTGGCAGTACACACATTTCCTTGCAAATGCATTGTTTGCCCTTTGTTGCTCTTTGTTGTAGCAAAACCAGAAGCTTGGAAAAATGGGTGGTCGACCGGCCACTTGCAGTAACTGACCAGCCAGTTAAGGTGGCCGACCGGCCACCAGTCCATTTTGGTACAAAAGTATTCCTATGTTGAGGCAAAAGCAATTTGGAAGTTGGTTCGATATTCAGAAAACAGAGAAGGTGCAAACAGAGGCAACTGAAAGCAAGGCGATGGATTTTCAGGAGGAAGCCAACTGAGCATGCATGTTTCCTTTGCCCGCGAGGCCAATTCATTGCTTTATTAGCTAGTTGTAACTAATTAGCACAAGTGCTGTAATTAATTAGTTTAAATTGGTTTGTAATATTTTAATTGGTTTAGCATAGCTAGTTATTCAATTGTGTTGTAATAATTAATTAGCTAGAATAGTTAATTAGTTTCATTTTGTAATAATTAGCTTAGCTTAGCTTAGCTTATTCATTCGGACCCTCCTTCGCGAGGACGCAATGTTGTAATAAGTGTGCGTGCATGTGTGCATGTCTTCCAACCCTACGTCTTTCTCCCTTTTATTTAACTGCTTTCGATATTTAGATTGCGGTCATATTTTGATTAGCATACCTTATGCTTGCATGTTTGCATCATTCATTTGTCTTGCATGCACCGGGCTCGGCGCATCATTCAAACTGCATCGTATTTCAATACTTACTTGAATACGTGTTTCAAAGCATGTTATCAAATTGTGTCATGTGCCATATTAGTAGCTGAGCCTATTAATTGTATTTTGCATGTGTTATATTAGGCATCTTGTATAGTTAGGATCATGCATATTTCTAACTATCTTTTGTTTTGGCTTGGAGTACACTGTAAGTTTTACGCTTTAGCATACTTGCATGAGTGTGAGTGTTACCATGTTTCGCATGCTTGCCATGAGGCTATGTGCTTAAGTGATTAACTACATGAATCCCTATGGATGAAGGCTTTGTTGCTTGAATTGGGACAATTCGACGAGTGTGAGTTTTTAGCTTACTTTGCGAAGTGGCAAATCATGTTTTAAGCCCATCATGTTTGATGGCAAATTCGTGCTTTAGCCCACTTGAGGGTGGCATTTTCAAACCATTTTCGAAAACAAACATGAATTGATTTGTTCCAAATCTTGCGACTTAGTCTATACTTGCTTGTGTGCGTCACATAGTAAAGTTAGCTAATAATCAGAATAAGAACACATGTGTTTATAAAATAACATATTATGCTTAGTAGATGCCGATCTATTGATTGGGCGAGCGGGGGTGCTCATGTCAGGACCTTCCCCTCTCGTACCCAAGTTCCCGAACCAATGCAACTTTGGTGATGACGGACACGTGGCCTTTGGCATGAGTCAGGGTTTCTTAAATTTCTCAAAAATAAAATATTTAGGTGGCGATTCTGTAATTTGGCAAAGCAGTCCAGTTTTGGCATTATTTGATCTAAAATCTGATTTTCCAAAATGATTTGCCGGATTGGACTCTTTGGTGTTTATCAGTCTCATGTTGCACTTTGTGAGATTAGATTCAGAATCGTGACAGGAGTCCAAACTGTAGGAGACCAATTCGAGTTCTCCGAAAGGGGGCGCGAAGAAAGTCGAGCCACAACAGGCGTTCGGTATCTTCATGATGACCCCCTGGTCATCTCCACTCTGCTATCAAACTATAACGTCAGGAGAGTTCTGGTTGATAACGGTAGCTCTTTAGACATCATCTTCCTCAACGCCTACCTCCAACTAAAGGTTGACGAAGAGAAGTTATCACCTCTACAAACCTCTTTAGTGGGTTTTACCGGCGATCAGGTCACATCCATGGGCTCCATCGACCTCCCTATCATCATCGGAGAATACAGTCCACCAAACTCTTAACTTTCCTTGTTGTCAACTATCCTTCTGCCTACGACATCATATTAGGGCGCACCGCCCTCAATGCCCTCCAAGACATAACCTCCACGTACCATCTGGCCATGAAGTTTCCCACTGACAAAGGAGTCAGCACAGTTAAGAGAGAACAGACGATAGCCCGAGGGTTCTATGTCATCTCATTAAAGGAAGTCAAATTGTAGGAAGCTATGATCATTGAGGGCCTTAATGTTAGAGATGAGGAAGAGTTAATAAGAGGAGAACCAGTCGAGGAGCTCGTTGAAGTATTTGTCGATCCTGCCGACTCAACAAAAATGGCTAAGATTGGCAGTCAGTTGTCCTCTCAGGCCAAGGCCGATCTTACAGCTCTCCTCGCCAACACAATGATGTCTTCGCTTGGACTCATTCCGACATGCCAGGTATCGACCCCACCTTTATTACTCATAGTTTCAGCATTGAACCACATTTCCGACCGTTCCGACAAAAGCAATGCATCTTTTACCCAGAACGTAACAGTCTCATCGCCGCTAAGGTTGACAAATTGCTGAAGGCAAAGTTCATCAGAAATGTGGACTATCCTAGATGGTTGTCCAACGTGGTTCTGGTACGCAAAAATAATAGCAAATGGCAGCTACCTCAACTGAGCTTGCCCCAAAGACAGCTACCTTCTTCCTAGGATAGATCCGTTGGTCGACGCAACTGCGGGGCACCAGATGCTTAGCTTCATGGATGCTTTCTCTACCTATAATCAGATCTCGATGCACGCCACCGACCAAGAACACACCTCTTTCATCACTGACAAGGGGACTTATCACTACCGTGTCATGCCATTCGGTTTGAAAAATGCAGGAGCCACTTACCAATGCCTGGTCAATGCTGTCTTCCAACACCAAATAGGTCGAAATATAGAAGTCTACGTCGACGACATGCTCGTCAAGAGAAAACTCTCCTTCGACCACTTAGCAGACCTACACGAGACTTTTTAACCTTTATGCAAATATCAAATGAAACTAAACCCAGAAAAGTGTGCCTTCAGTGTTGGATCTGGTAAGTTTTTAGGGTTCATGGTCAGCCAGAGGGGCATTGAGGCCAACCTAGAAAAAATCAAGGCCTTGGCAGAAATGCGGTCTCTTAGGACGGTCAAAGAAGTTCAATGGCCAATAGGCAAAGTCACTGCCCTCAATCGTTTCATTTCACGAACGACTGACAAATGTCTGCCATTCTTCAAAGTCCTTCGGCAGGCCTTCGAATGGAACGCAGAGTCTGAGAAAGCTTTCCAACAACTAAAACAGTGCATGGCCAACCCCCCTCTACTCTTCCAAGCACTACCAGGCGAAACCCTCTTCCTTTACTTAGCTGTGTTTTACACTGCCGTTAGTGCTGCTCTCATCTGAGAGGATGGATCAGTACAGTGCCCCGTTTATTACATTAGCCGCGCACTTAGGGGGGCTAAACAGAACTACCCTCTAATGGAAAAAATGGCTCTCGCCCTGGTCATCGCCTCCAAACGACTTTGACCCTATTTCCAAGCTCATTCCATAGTGATTCTTACTGACCAGCCTTTGAAAAAGATCATGTAACAACTAGAATCTTTAGGTAGGCTCATGCAGTGGTCCATTGAATTAAGTCAGTATGACATCTCTTACCGACCATGAACAGCCATCAAAGGCCAGACTGTCGCTGATTTCATCTTAGAATTCACCAATATTACCCTCTCCACACCGCCTTCTCCTACACAGACCCTCATTCTTGGACTCTCTGTGTTGATGGTTTATCCCGCAGAGAGGGTAGCGGGGCCGGTTTAATCCTCACAACTCAAGAAGGGGAGTCTTTCAAATGTGGCCTCCGATTCCTATTTAGAGCAAGCAACAACCAAGCCGAATATGAAGCTCTTATAGCGGGTCTCCGATTGGCTAGAGATATCGAAGTCGACCATCTCCAAATCTATAGTGACTCCCAGTTGGTCGTCGGCCAGATAACGGGTGAGTTTGATACAACGGAAGAAGCCATGTGATCGTACAGGGACCTTACTCTTCCCCTGACCCGTCTCTTTAACAGTTTTTGTGTTCGACATGTCCCCCACTCAGAAAATGCCCAAGCCGACGAAATGGCACAGTTAGCCTCAGCTAATCAGTCGAACCCTTGCCATGGCATTCGGGTTGAGTACTTGACCCATCCAGTAATCTCATTAAATCAATGAGCAATTTACCTGCTTGAGAACGACCCTATCCTATGGGCCCAAGACATCACTACATTCCTCGAACAGGGCACACTTTCAGCGGACAAACTTGAAACTGCCAAAGTCAAAACTTAGTCGTCGAATTCTGTCATTATTGGTGGCACCTTATACAAGAGAGGATTTTCACGACCATATCTCAGATGCCTCAATAATGACCAAGCAATTTATGTAATAAGAGAAATACATGAAGGTGTTTGTAGAAATCACTCTAGGGGACGATCTTTGGCCCATAAAATTCTCCGAACAGGCTACTTTTGACCGACACTTAGTCAAGATGCTACTGATTTTGTGATAAAATGTGACAAATGCCAGTGCTTCGCTAACATCCCCCATGCTCCTCCAACCGAGTTAATCACGCTCAACAGCCTTTGTCCCTTCAACAAATGGGGAATTGATCTCGTAGGTCCCTTGCCGACTAGCAGGGGTCAAGTAAAATTCGCCATAGTGGCTATCGACTACTTCACCAAATGAGTCGAAACAGAACCTCTGTAATAACCCCAACCTCTGATTTATGTTAATTCGTGGTTAAATAAGCTTAATTAGTAATTAAGAGAAATTCTAAATTAAATTGCTTGTGTGTGTGTTGCAATATTGTGCTTATATCTGTTTAACATAGAAAGATCTATTTATGTTTTCATTTCGGTTTGTGAATTGAAGGCCTCATCGGCATCTGATTCAGAAATTGACTTGATTTATGTGTTAATTAGAATTTTTAGAATTTTATGGTAAGTTCAATTGAAGCTCAATTCAGAACAATTAAATTAGACTAATTAATGCCACTTTGCTTAGCTTAAGCCAAATTAAATAAATATCACTAAGTGGGCCTGTATAAGGCCACTTTTATCACTTTTACACATTTTTGACAGCCTTGTTTCCTCATCTATGAACTCAATGTGTGAGAGAGAGAGAGAGAGAGAGAGAGAGAGAGAGAGAGAGAGAGAGAAGGAGAATGGATCTTAACTAGAGGATTGAAGAATTGAGTAAGAATTTACTAGAATTGAAGGATTTGGACTTAGGAACTCAAAATTAAGCTTCTAGTTCTCATCTTGACAAGCCTAGGTAAGGAATCTAACCCTTAGTTAAGTAATTGAGTTAGTTTTTGTAAGAATTTAAGTTAAAGAGGTAGACTAACATGAGAATGGGCTAGGATTAAAGAATTGTAACTCAAATCATAGATACGTGTCCATATTATGAAGTTTTGAAGTTGTTTTCATAAAAAACATCATATGCATGTTCATATTTTGGTTGTAGACTAAGAATTCACCATGTTTTTGAGTTGAATATTTCATTTGATCATGTTTTGGGAAGCTATGAACTCAAATTACACATGCATGACATGATCACACCATATTCTTACATTTCAAGTTGAATGTTGCATAATTGACATATTTTTGGGCCTCGATTTCATAAAATAATCTTTACACCTTCATATTTTACAAGTTTACACATGTTATCTTAAGTTTTGGGCCCAAAAGGATGTGAATTATAGCTTTGGATTTGAATTTGCAGCTTGGGAGTGCAATCTGGAAATTCTAGATTCTGTACTTCAGCTAGAGCGTGAGATTCTACGCTCAAGCGGAAAACTTTGTTTTTGGATTTCCACTCGAGCGACTTGAAGTACACTCGAGCGTGAAATAGATGCTCCCAGAAGTTTCATGTTTTTCAGACCGCTTGAGCGGCGAGAGTTACGCTCAAGCAGAGGTATGAGTTTTACGCTCGAGCGACTATCGAGCGTTCATCGAGTATGAAAATCGCATAACCAGTACTTTTTAAAATTTACAGAACGCTCAAGCTCAGGAAGTTGTGCTCGAGCGTCCTCTCATATATCACATGTCTACTCGAGCGGGGGAATATATGCTCAAGCGGGGACCCTATTTTCAGAAATTTGACCAAGTGTTTACCAATGCGTTTTAGTAGCCTCATTGCATCCTAGGCATTCCTAAGCCAAGATTAAGACAAAATGTAGAAACACACTAAGAATGGAATATAATGAGTTAAATATATTCCAATGTGTGTTTCAAATGTGTATTTGTTATGTGTTAATGAAGGTCACGTGCCTCGAGTTAAGTGAATTACCTACTCTACTCGTTTACTTGGAGCCATTTGTTAATTGTGAGTAATAACTTTGTAGAGCTATGTTTGATTATAATTATTTTCTGACTGATATGATACGATTTGTTTTTTGAAATGCTATTTTATGAATTATGAATGATTGTCCATTTTTCCTGAAATGTATTTGTGGCATCCTTAGTTCACGTGGCCCCTTGCTTGGGGGTAACAATATCGTGGCCAATATGCACGTGGCCCTCGCCCAGGGTAACAATACTGTGACTTATATTCACGTGGCCATTGCCCGGGGGTAACAATACCGAGGCCTATATTCATGTGGCCCTTGCCTGGGAGTAACAATACCATGGCTACTTGCGCGCAAGATATGGACCTTTATGGTTGTCGCTACTGACTATACATGTAAGCCTTAGGACCAAGTTGCTATGATAGCTAATGGATATACCATGTATGATCTTATGCAAGATCCAAATATGAATATGATTATGAGTTTGAACATGTATATCATCCTATTTCTGACTTGAAAATTTGGATATGCATAAGACCCTGTTTCTAATATAAACTCTGATTTTTAACTCTATGATGGACATCATTCGTTAAAACCCTTTATCTTGTTATTATTCACTAGGCTCTCGCTCACTATTTATATTATGTATACAGATGACTAGACACGTGATCAGGGCCAGAGTTGATGGCCTGGGATTCCGTTTTGTCAGCCACCCTTTGCGTCTCCCGAGGAGGTTCCAGACTAGGTCAAGTTGTGTGGCCATGTCTTTTGAACATTTAATACTTTGTTTCTCTTGTTAATGAACAGTTTGCTTTGGTTATCTGTACATGGAGTAACATATAATTACTGTACCTATGTGATGTCTTGGGTATGTTTATAAAGTTTAAAATTATTTTGTCCCATGTATGTCTGCATAGCTCAATGGACAATGTTTATTTTTTATATTTGCTTCCGCAGCCCCTATATTATGTTATCCTATTCAGAAGCCTTTGGTAATCCAAGAATTACTGGTCGGTTACGATGCTAAACCTATAGGGGTGGGTTTGGGTTGTGACAACCTCTCGCCAAAATTACTCAGTGAAATATCACTAGGTTCATCTGGCAATCCATTGTGTGTCGTTTTGGGATTCCCCAAGCAATAGTCTTCGACAATGGTAAACAATTCGACAATGCCAAGTTCAGGGAATTCTGCGCGGAACTCAACATCAAGCTCTGTTTTTCCTCCCCAGGCCATCCTCAAGCCAACGGACAAGTGGAGGTTACCAACCGATCCCTCATGCACATCATCAAGACCAAGTTGGCAGCCACCAAGGGCCTCTGGGCGGATGAGCTACCCAATGTCCTCTGGGCCTATAAAACAACAGCCCAAACTCTAACTGGAGAGACCCTATTTCGCCTTACATACGGCGCTGAGGCAGTCATCCCTATGGAAATCGGCTTACCCACACCCAGAGTCTCCCACTCTAACCCAAACCTCAACGACGACCTCCGGAGAGCCCACCTAGACCACATTGAAGAATTGCGAGAAATAGCTACCGTTCGACTGGCCTCATATCAGTAGATAGTAAGGAAACACTCTAATCGCAAAGTCTGACCAAGGGCATTCACAGTGGGAGACCTCGTCTTATAAGAAGCCACTTTCACCACCAAAAATCTAACAAAAGGCAAGTTGGAAGCCAATTAGGAGGGCCCTTACGTCGTCAAATCACAATCCCGCCCTGGCACATACCGTCTCCATGACATAGAAGGCAGAGACCTCCCCTATCCATGGAATGCCGAACACTTGAGACACTACTTTCACTAAAGCGACCCTCCCTGCTTTTTGTTAGCTTTACATTGTTGTATATTTCATTTTGGCGATCGAGACACTTGTCTATTTTGGCTCTTACCATACTATGCATGTACTTATAATTGCGGGATTATGAAAACAATTCAAGACTCTAATTATTTGTGTTATGCATTGACTCCAAAACTAAACAATATTCACCGAGTTAAACATAGTCTCAGCAAGACCGAGCCCTCCGAAGCCTCAGCCAGACTGAGCATGCAGAGCTCAATCGGACTGAGCTTAACAAGTCTCAGCTAGACTGAGCATGAAAAACTCAGCAAAATTGAGTTACACATGGTCTTAGCTAGATCGAGCCCTCCGAAGCTTCAGCTAGACTAAGCACGAAGAGCTTCGCCAGACTGAATGTGAAGAACTTCTAGGCCGAAGCTTAACAAGCGGACTCGGTCGGATCGAGCCCTCAAACCTCGGCTAGATCGAAAGCACCATGGCCAGGCTTAACAAGCCTCAGCTAGACTGAGTATACAGAGCTCAGCTGGATTGAGCTTAACAAGTCTCAGCCAGACTGAGTACGCAGAGCTCAGCCGGACTGAGCTGAGCAAGTCTCAGCTGACTAAGCATGAAGAACTCAGCGAGACTAAGCTACACATGGTACCACTACCACTACTTAGTTAAATCTAAGTTCATTCTTATCCCAGGTCATTTTTACCTTAGTTAGATTACTTATCCAATTTTACTATTCATCATTCTTACATAACATAAAAAAAAATAAATAAAAATAACAAATCGTTATAGAACTTACATCTTTATTTATTAATATCTTGCAACATCATACACCTCATTACAAAATTTTCTTTTTTACATCAAAAAAATAAAAAAAACAACAAAACAAAAACAAACATAAATGCCTTCTCCTCTTTTCTCAGGCTTTGTCCTTACTCCCCTTTGCTGGATGCTAAGTCTTCATCTCTCACCCCCTCATCTAGGGGGGTCTGGGCGATATCATCCTCTCCTACCTTTACCACACTAAAATCCACATCTGGGAACAACTCTTACACCCTATATTTGAAGCTCATCTAACCGCTGTCCCAGTATTGTCTCATTTAGTGCTTATAGTAGTTTGACTACTGAAAACCTTGGATTATCTCTTCTTCGGTCCTCCCAGTAGCAACCACTCTTGAAGGCCTAGCACCCATTTACCCTCCTTGACCAGGCTCCTCGCAACTACGGCGTCGATGGCCATTTGGAATTCAGTAGACCCCTTAAACTACTCTACAACCGCCGCGCACAGATCCGGATAAGCCGCTCTCTTCGACGCCATTATCTTGGTAAACCCTGCAGCCTTGGCCCTTTTCTCCCCCAGGGTCTTCTCCAACTCCGCAATGTGCGCATTTGCCTTTTCTTTGTCTTTTAGGGCTTGGTTGTGCAGATTTTCCTTGTTGGCGAGGGCCTCCTCCAACCTTTTATGGGTAGTGTTGCAGGCTTCTTGGACTTCGCCTACTTTCTTTCGTTCGCCCTCCAGCTCAAACTCCAGTGATATTGCCTTGTGGCGCACCACTTCCAGTTCAGATTTGGCGACTGCGAGCTCGGAGGCAACCCCAGCTCGGCTTACATTGGCACGCTCGGCCAAGTACCCCTGCACCACCCACAAAGCCTTTATCTTCTTCGCCCTCAGTGCATACGCCAGCCCCATCGCACACACACTACGAGCCGCTTTTCTCCAGCCGCCGTCTTTGCCCTTAGGTTCTGCAACTACGCCTGCACTCCTTCTAGTTGGGCCTTTAGTGACTCTGGTTCTGTTTTCACCCTCACTGCCCTGTCCAGCAAGGTCGCTACTTCCATTAGCGCCGAGCACAGCCCTCTCATGAGGTCGACCTCTGTAACTTGGGCCATACTCTGCACGACCACATGCTCCACGACCCTCAACAGTTGGTCTATTGCGCTCCTGGCTTCACCCCTATCCCCCGCCAAACAACCGATCATTGCGCGAGTATGGTACATGGCGGTCTTCAGCCCTGCGTCGATCTCTTCTCCACCTGCCTACTCTCCTCCCAGCTCCTGGCTTGGTAACACCTCTTGCAATGACACATCCTTGAAGGGCAGCTCGACTCCTTTGAAACGTCTGATCCGCCCACCACTTGTTCTTGCGGTACCTTGACCATCACCTCCTCCGCCTTCCCCTCCTCCGACTTGAGGACAACTCCACTACCCCTTCCTTCACCTTCTTTCCAACCGGTTCCCTTCCCCTCCTTCTACAGCGGCTATCTTTTTTTTCTTCTTCAACATCGCTTCCACTTCCTCTTCGCTTCTTTCTTTCAGCGGATCGACTAGCGCCCGCAAAGGGACAAAATCGGTCAAGTCCTTCTCTCCTAATGGCTTAAGGCGTGGTCTGACCGACCTCTTCATAATCACTTTCGGTGCTAGGCTTAATTTTTTCTCTTTATATTTCTCTGCCTTGGCGAAAGCTCGTTTGTCCTCCTCCTCCTGAGCTTTCCTCTTCGTCTCCATCTCCTCCGGCGTTGGATCACCTTCGTCTAGTCACGGCCCCAGATTCAGGGCGAACAGAGCTAAGGGCTGGATGAGGTCGTCCTATTTTAGTCCTTCATTTTCCCTTCAGTCCTTCACCCATTTCACTTTATTCGCCACCTTGGAGTCTAACTTCGGCTCCCAAGACTTCATGGGGATTCTCCAAATTGTACGCACCCCTCTTTTACTACTCGTCGACATAAAGAACCACTTTGGCTGCCAACCCTTCATCGATGACGGAAGCCCCGCAATCCCCTTCCAACTACAGCTTGTAAAGTCACCCACGTCTCCTGTTGCCCTGACGCTTTGTAATAGGACAAAAACTCGTCCATCGTCATCATTTTCCCCTCGATTGCCCGCGGCCACGCGATGGTATAGGCGAACAGTATCTTCTCGGCATCAGCTGCCCTGGAGCCACCTTCAGGCGGTTTAACACATCTACCACCAGTTGTGGAAGGGGCAACCTTAGGCCTCCATACAACGCCTCCTCATATAATGCAAACTCCATTAGTCGCGCGTCCGACACCCTTTCCTTCGTCGTCGGCAACCTCAACTTTATGTCGGTCAGAATCTGGTATTTGCTCCGTACCTCCTCCAGATCCGCCGTTGTCAAAGTGGACTTGTCCGCCTTCATATGCTAGTGGTTAGGCGCCACTTGACTAATCGGCTACACTGCCGAGATCATTGTCGACCCCAAGGGCCACGTTGGCCGCTCCGCCCCCTTTTCCATACCCCTCTCCACCCTATACTACTCTGCCAACTCCATCATATCATCTTTCCCCAGTGCATCCACTCCCATGGCTGGCGCTTTCTGTTGTGCCATCTCCTTTATGTTTCTTACTATTGCTTCGGTTGCGGGAGCCAAAAAATTTGCAATATGCTACATAAGAGAATCTCTTGCGATAAAGTCACTTAAATTTGGAATGCGTTGGTTTTTTGCAATGAAGTAAGTAAAACGCACAAGTCCAAAGGCCAACGATTTACTTATCCCCAAGGATCATAGTTAAAATTCGCCAGTTTGAAATTTCACTTTCCCCAACCCTTCCTCTCTTACACCCTATTCGTCTCCCTCCTCAGTGGTCCTTGTTGTACCACGTGTACGGCCACGATCATTACTTCACCCCACTAATTCTCTTTCTTTTTCCCCGTTTCTTCCACTTCACATCAATATGTGCTTTTAACCCTTCGAGCCCCGTGCACCACCCGCTTTTCACAGCCCTTCTCCCGATCGGCCACCCCTCTTGGCCACTTTCGCTGTCGGCCCTTCACACGGTCGGCCATCCCGTTCGGCCCTCCCGTTCGGCCCTCCACACGGTCGGCCATACCACTCGGCCAGCCTCGCGGTCAACCCTTCTCCCGATCGGCCACCCTCGCGGACGACCCTCCTCCCGCTCGGCCATCCTGCTCAGCCACCTTCGCTGTCGGCCCTTCTTCCGCTTGGCCCTCTTTACGATCAACCCCCTTTCTGTTCGGCTTCCCGCTTGGCCACCTTTGCGGTCGACCACCATCCCCCTTCCCCTCTTCCTCCACTCCTTTTTTATTCCCTTCATTGGACTGAAGCTGCACTCGGGAATGTGGGACTATTGATATCAATAGGCAACCAGGAGGGCCCAACCCACGGATCAGGGCTCAGCCCACATTCTTACGGTCTAAGCCTAATAATATTAACATTAGGCCAGGACCAATAACATTTGGCCAAACTGGAGCCTAGACACGTAAATAGATAAAGATCCAGCAAAGTTATTACACCACACATCATCCATTAATGAGGCTCTCACAGCATGAAATGCGACAACCTCCTTACGTCGGAATATAAAGACTCACCATGAACAACACAAGCTAGAACGTAGACTTTTGACCAGCAGGACAAGCTGAAATGGACAAGGAAATGATGAGCAAACGATATAAGAAAATTTCCGAGATACATCAAAGGTTAAGTTTTCATTCCTCTTCTTTCCTCTCTCTATACAGTCAAGCTCTCTTATTCTAACTTGATCATCGGAGTGTTTGCTGGGGGATTATCTTCCTTATTGCACCTTTTGTAGGGGTGCTCCACGGACTTCAAGACCAGTAGACCTATTCGGAGCTCAGCTTAGCCCGCTCAATCTCTCGTCAGAAAAAGAACCGTATCAATATATATAAAATTTATCATTTATTTATAACTTTGTTTTCAAAATATACACTAGCCTTATTTGAGAAGTTGACTATTTTAATAGGGTATTTTAGTAGACTAAAATTTTTGTATTTGCGAAGATGGTTGGATTTTTTTGTAGTTGAATGTGATGTTTGTGAGAGAAAGAATAAAATAATTATGAGTTTGATGTGACATTTTATCTTATTAGCTATTTTAGCTTCTTTTTTTTTTTTGGTTTGGGAATTTTAGCCTAAAAAGCCGAATTTTACCCTTTGCCAATTAAATTCTCCCAATGAATTTGGCATCACCTGCAAAAGCTAAAAAGCTAAAATGTTACTAAAAAAGCAAAAAAGTTCATACAATTTACTTTATTTGGGCAGAAGTCTGTGGGGTCAAAAAAAAAAAAAAAAAAAGTGTAGCTTAGTGCTGCATTGCATTTTCCCCAAATGCAATGACGTGGCACAATGTAAGCCACAAATTCCCATAAAAAAAAAATGAAATGCACGGAAAGCTAGCTCAATGCTGTTGCATGTGTCAGGAAGGGCAACCCGGTAATTTTGATATTTGCTATAATATTTTATTACACATTTTTTCATAAAAGTCAAAAAATTATTGCAAACATACATTTTTTTCTCTACTTTTTAAACTAAACAAAATCAAAAAGTGTACTTATACAGATCATCCTAAACGACAACAATTTTGCTAAAATGCAAACAAATATAATCATATACGGAGTATGGACCCTTCTTCAATAATATCTTTGTCAAATTTTGGCTTATGGTTGACTAGTAGATATTAATTAAAGGGTTGTTTGCGATAATCTAAGCCCTCGTTTGGTAAATATTTTGAGACTAAAAAAGTACACAAAGACGACATAGGCTATATAAACTAATAAGACAAAATGTCACATTCGAATCATAATAATTACATTGTTGTTTGGGAAGTGCTAGATTAATATATTTTTTGACTTTCTATGAAAAAATATGAAATATAGGTTGGATATAGGTTGGGTTTGAAATGATGTGATAGAGTGGTAATGTGACTTAAGTAAGAGGTGATGTGACTTAAATAAGATGATTGTGACTTAAATAGGATAATGTGCTAAAATAGCATGCCAAACAACCACTTTCTCTCACAAAAGTCAAAAAAGTTCAAAAACAAAAACCAAACGAGACTTAAAGAGTCAAGCTAAAAAAGTCTCAATACAAAAAAATTGGCTACCGTAGCCAATGCCAAACGAAGCTTAAATAAGTGTATTTTTTCACTTTTTACAAAAAGATGTGTAGAAAAATAAAGAAGTGATGTGACTTAAAAAAGATAAAATGATAAATAATGCACTTTTTTAATTCATACCAAATAAGCTCTAAATTTTCTCTTTGGCCGGAATGATAACAGTGAATTAAATGTTTTCAATCTTGATTTTGAGTGGGAACTTGAGAATTAAAAAAAAAAAAATGAGAGGGGAAAGTGTAAAAAATAGAGGTTAAATATTTCTCACTTTCTCTCTCTTTTTCTTTTTCTTCTCACAAATCGTAACACATCCAACAAATCGTAACACATCAAATTTTAAATAAATGATAATTAATTAAGGAGAATCAATTTTTTCAACTTACCTTTATAAATGAGTTTTTGCCACCAAGTAAGGCCACTACTACTTCTGAATGAAAAACGCTTGCTGGCAAGAATATGGAGTGGGAAATATCCTCGCTCGTCAACACTCTGAACAAACTCTGGGAAGCGGATGATTATTTGATATGCCAATTCTGCCAAAAGCATTAATAGTAATAAAAAATAAAAATAAAAATAAAATGAGAGAAAGAGAGCATATATATGATAATATAATGTGTGAATAGTACTGGGATAAATTCTGGAATATACTGTTGAGGTTCTTTGTCTATAGAAAAATAAATAAATATTTAATTAATTTGTGATTTGTTCTATTTATTTTGGTAATGCCGTACTGTTCATATAGATCAATATATTGGTATTTTACCAGCTATATATTTATTTATGTCATCACTCGAAGTAATAATGATGGAGGAGCCAAGTTACTTGGTTGTCTTGAGACACGGTCGGTCATTGGTACTTTAGGTGTGTTGTTGTAATTGATAGAGAAGGTGAGGGAGGTGAAGCCTATAAATTTGTAGTGCGTCATTGAAAATAACTGGGGTTTGGTGATTCAGATGAAAGCAAAAGAAGTAAAATAATAATTACTAATTAGCTGAATACTAAAATAAATACCAAAATACTCTCCCTTGATGGCGCAGTGAAGAACCGTGCTGCCGTCTTTCGGTCGTCTGCTATATTCGTAGATTTGGGAATTGCTCCACATGCCTGCCTGATCGCAGCAGACATAACAGAGAGCCAGAAAGGCCTGGGTTTTACCATGGAGAGCTGCCACGAAGATTGGAGTCTCGCCGTCATTGTTGCGACAACTCAGAAGACGACTCAGTTTAGTACTAGTACTAGTAGCAATCGCATAGCACATACGATCCTGTCCCATCTTTGCTGCCAGATGTAGAGGAGTGTTGCCTTTGTCATCCGCTAACTCCTCCTTCCAATATCTTCCTTTACCTCTCTCCTCCTCCTCCTCCTCATCCGCTGCTGCTGCTGCTGATGCTGAGCCCTTAAGCTGCTGGTCACTGGTGCGTTCGATCAACTTTACTATATTTTTTAGATTATTATAACTGCCTTCGTAGATCGCCATATGTAAAGTCGTGCCACCTGATTGAGTGATCTTCATGAGTAGAAGCTCTATCGTCAGCTCTTGCTTTTCTAATTTCTCTGAGTATATTTTAAAAACTTCTTTCCAGTTGCCCTTCATGACCTCTGTACACAACTTCTGCTGAGTATCTACCCCTCCCTCCATTGTTCAACTAATTAATTATTTCTTCCTCCTAACCTCACTCCCTTTGGCCTCCCCGACAAACAAACAAACATACAAAAACAAAAACAAAATCAGGTTAAGAGATTTTGTTTTGCTTGGATGTCAAGAATGATATACATGAACAAATAAATATACATACACAACAATACTATTGCATGGCTTTGTAGCAACAACCTTGTTCAAGCCTTGCCTTTAATTTTATTTATTTATTTATTTATTTTTGTATTGTCCAGAATCAATCCATACTTATTCTTCTTTTTCCTGCCCGAAGGCAAGAATCGTCTAATGCTTGAAGTTAAATTAACGCAGCGTAGCACAATAAAAGGACATGTAATTTTGATAAATTAAATCCTATTTCTAACATTCTAAAGAGAAAAAAGAAAACATCCGTACTAGAAAGCAAAATTATTTGCTAATTCGGTCCTTCTTCAACTCCAATTTTCTTTATTAGCGATCATGTTGATCACAACAAACACTTTTTTTTTTTTTTTTTATCAGCACAACAAACACAAATTTGTTTTTTTTCTCTTGATAATCGGGTATCTTGAGTCAACTTATATGCACATCGATTAATCTCGGGAGCCTGAAATTAACAATCGAGTAAACCCCTTGGCCTTCATGAGATTCATATCTGCAACCTCTTGGATAGTCAGCCATTTGGTTGTCTTCTTCTCCCACTAAGTCAATCACCTTGGGGTCAACACAACTAACACATTAAGTCAGTAATATTATGTGGAGCCCAACAAATAAAAATAAAAATAAAAAAAGTTCGTGAAAAAAATAAAGCAGATTCATTTTTTTCATTTACGGTTTAATTCATGTGCAAATTACCTTCTTATTATTTGAAAATAATCATATAATTTATTTTTCGTTTGTGGATTGAAATATACAATTAGACATTCCATCTAAGTTAAGAGTAAGTGTAAAGGGAATTATGTGCTCATTTAAAAATGTTAAGGAAGTGAACTGCACAAGAAGTTAAATTGAATTTTACTTTCCAAAAAATTGGCAAAAGTATTTGTAATTTGCATATGTTACTTATGTATAGTCTTTTTATTTAAATTATTAATGGGCCGGACACAAGAGGTTATGTGCATAGGTAAAACTTTTAAAAAATAAAAATAAAAATAAAGAAAGAAAGTGAAATCCCCCCCCCCCCCCTCAATAATAATAATAATAATGTGATGTGGAATCCCGCACTGCTAATTTCCAGCCTCGAGAATAGTATTTATAATGGTTTTGCCATTTTGCCGATTTTCAACCTCATATTTTGATATGATACAGTATTTAAAATGATATAATTTGATAATTTTATATTAATAGAACAATTATACTTTCTTTTATTTTGCTCACACAATGCCTAATGAAAATAACAGCGTGGAACCACAATGAGAGGCGTAAAGAGATCAGTTGTTTTGGTGCCAGCAAATGTTTTGGTAGATTCTCCTTGATGCACTGCAAATAGAGATCAGTTGCAAATCTATGTTATATGTATGCATTCTTTTTATTTTTCTTTTAATCGGTAAAAAAAAAATTATTAATAAAATATTGGTATAAAGCAAGAATTATATCAATAAAGGTGAAAGTAAGATTACATCATCGTAAAATTATCCGACTCCAATTAGATTGGCATCGATAGATAAGTACAACACCGCGAGATGGTGAGAAGCCAACGAGAGAAATTATAATTGTTATTTTATATCACCATCTACCTGTTTATCTATAATTGGTGTCATGTAAACCTAAGAGATTTAGCTTAGTAGATGGAAAAAAACAATCAAAGGGCTTGCCATCAACATTTTAAACCTTGGGGCTATTGAAGGTTTGTCCAATCCTTAATTTGAGGGCTCCGAGATTTAGTCAAGGTGTACATTAATTGACTTGAACAACCGATTATTCAAAAAAAAGAAAAAAAAAAAAAAGAAACTTGGTGCCGTGTTTAATTTGTTTGAAAGGTCTCATAGAAATAATAAAAACAAATCATCAAGTTTGATTTCAAAAAATTGAGCCCACTTTTAAGGAAATTAATTTTTTTATTTTTCATATATATATTTTTTATTTTTAGTGAATTTTTTTAATATTTTATGGATTTTTTTTAATTTTTTAGATATAACTAATCTAAATATATTTAAAAAATATACTGTAATATTTATGATTTTTTTTTTGAGAAAAAAAATTCACCAAATACAAAAAATATAGAAAAAATTGAAAATTTACATCTTAATTTATCACTCCTAAATGACTCCTAATAACGTGACATTGAAATTAAACCCTACATAATAAAATATTTCATAAATTAAAATATAACACTGATCAAATATATTATTAGGCATTATTTATAAAAGTAATAAATTAAATGTTTAAAGTATTTTTCTTTATAAAAAGCACACACAGTCATGATTAACAGAGAAAAGATGCAACCTTTATTCGTAGCAAAGTTAATCCCATTTGAAAAATAAAAATTACCCATTACAAACAAACTAGTGGAAAAGGCTCGAGTTTGATTTTGCGTTGGAGTTTGGGTTAGACCAAATAAGGCAACGTGGCTGGCTCAACACCAACTTTTTGGATTAGGGTGTTTCCGAAACTCAAAAAACAAAACAACTTCAATAAAGAGCAAAAAATCAATTTTATTTTATTTTTAATTTTAATTCTTTATAGTTTTGCTTTTCAAGAACGTTTATTTAGATTGAAGTTTGGCATCCTTCAAAAAATTCAACAAGTCAAAAAATTATTCAAAAAATTAAAAATTATCACTATTCTATAAAAAAAAAAAATTATTTAAAAATTAATATATAAAAAACGGGACAAATCAAAAAGTTAGCCGAAATGATTACTGCGGTCATGCTGTCACTCGCTAACAGAGAAGGAAAAAAAAATTATAGTAGAATATTAATTAAATTAGATGGTAAAGTTGAGCATGTGAGGGTCCACTATGGGTCCTGTTTTGATAATCTGAACTGTTAAATATGTAGAACTCATCTAGTACTATATACCTGTAAAAAATCACTTATATTGGATATCACTAACTACATGATTAAATCAGTTTTGTATAAAAATGAATAGTGTTATAATTAATAGTTAACAAGAAAAATTAACACGATCAGATAGATATCGATATCCAATAAATGTGATTTTCTATAAGTATATAGTAATCGACGAGTTCTACACATTGAACGGTTTCGATTAGAAAAACGGGACCCGTGATGGGCCTCACAGGCCAAACAACAGCATCCAATCAAAGCCCGAGAAGGAGACAATAATTCCTCATCTACCACCCAGCCGGTCCACTGCCAATCTGTACCATCTCTTTATCCTATCTTCTTCTACACACTTCTTTATACAATTTTTTAATGCACATTTTTTCATAAAAAATAAAAAAGTTAACCCAAACATCCATATTTCTTTCTTTAACTTTTTAGTCTAAAAAGACAAAAAGTGCACTTATTTAGAACATCCCAAACAATCCCTTAATTCCAAAACAGAACAGTGACAAATTGAGGCCTCGATTGATAACTGAGTTTTAGTGGAAAAAAATCAAAAAAGTTATTAAAAATTGTCATATCAAAATTTTCATTTTTTTACACATTTTTTTTATAAAAAATTAAAAAATTACTAAAATAACTTGTTCTGCACATCTTTTGAGCTATGGTATGTTCATTTTTTGCATGAATGATGCATGTACAATCTTGATCTTGGGCTTATATTCAGTAAGCTTGTATCCGGACGATTTTATTTGCACTTAAAAAATTATTAAATAAAGATTCTATTTATACTTAAAAAATTATTAAGTATGTTCAACTTTTTAGTATATTCTTTTAAATTATTTTGGGTCATAATTTACTCTCAATGTACCCTATGTTTTTTCCCCTCTCAAATTACCTTTCAAGAGACACTTAAATAATAAACAAATCAAAAACCCTAAATTAAATAATCCCAAATTACAAAAGCTTTAAGGAAGTGAAGGTTCTAGTTGATTGCTAAGGTCTGATTGCTAAGGTCTATTGGTACTCTCAAAATATAATAGATGATAAATATAATTGTCTATTGGTACTCTCAAAATATAATAGATGCAAGCTCTGGCCCAAGGCTAGTAAAACTTGTGTCTTAGGCCTCAAAAATAGAGTCCTCAAATTTAATAAAATATTATAGGTTCAAATTTTTTTTTTTTTGGATCAATTTAAAAGGTTCCAAAATATTTTTATTAGGTCCATG
Organism: Camellia lanceoleosa; assembly: GCA_025200525.1. Taxonomy (NCBI): domain Eukaryota; kingdom Viridiplantae; phylum Streptophyta; class Magnoliopsida; order Ericales; family Theaceae; genus Camellia; species Camellia lanceoleosa. Next base: position 18,007,510 of record CM045768.1, read on the forward strand.
TATGGTTTAATCCATATTCATTTATAAGTGTAGTTTGGCTCATATTTATTAAAATGAAAATATATATTAAAAAAAAACTGTTTGGGCCCAAGAAGAACAATACATTCAATATATGGGCCTTATTTTTTTTTTTAAACCTTCTTTATCTATTAGATTTTAGTGAAATAAATAATTTTGTCCTAATTTTTTTTACTTAGGTCTTAATCAGTTTTAATTGAATAATTTTTTTCATTCTTTTGCCCTAATTTTGTTTCATTAAATTGTTTTGTTTATAATTTTAATGATTATATGTGCAAGTAAATTTTTTTGTGGCTACAAACAAATAAAAAAGTTGTAACTTATCGTTTTACTCATGAACTTTTTTCTTAAATGTAAGAGGGGCCTCCATTTCCAAAATTCGCCTTAGACCCCTTAAATCTCAGGGTCGGTCCTGAATAGATGATATATGTAATATATGTAAGTCAATGGACTATGTTTGTATTGCAAAAGTGCATGGTAATGTTGTTCAACCTGCACATGATGCGGCTAAAACTGAGCAAGGATTCTCTCATTGTGTTCTCTACTTAACTCCCTCTTTACAACGGTTAAGATTCATCTAAAGATAATTTAACGGCTCAAATCACTTTATTAAAAAAAATTAAAAATTAAAAAGTAATTTTTTTGGAATGATCTGAACCATTGAATTTTTTTAAGATGAATCTTGACCATTGCAAGGAGGGAGTGAAGTAGAGAAAGAAAGGAGATGATCCTTGCTCGGAAAAACTACCTTGTTGTTGGGTAGTTTATGACGATTGTTTCTTGAATATCCTAAAATGTAAAGTGAGATACTCTAATAAAAATTCATCAATTTCAAAGTCTTAGATATAACAACTCAAAAGGACAACTAACCTAAATATGCTTAAAAAATAAAAAGGCAAATTCCATTGACCTCCCCTGAGGTTTACCCAGGGATCTCCCCTGTAATTTCAAAAATAACACTAATGTCCCTTACTTTTGAAAATAATATGTAGATTCCCCTTTTTGTTACCCTTCCGTCCAAAATTAAGTAGATTCTGCTGATGTCATCCATAATTATTTTGCAAATTCCAAACTATCCATTGGCCATTGTAGGGTTTATGTTGACCATCAACAAAGAACAAACAGATTCAACATATCAAAGAACAAACAGATCAAAAACCAAGATCTCATATAAACCAAACACAAACACAACAAATCTATATATGGACTTAGAGAGAGATGGAGATTAAGGAGAAGACAAATTAAAAAAATTCTTCATCTGGATTTTACTCATTGTTACATTTAAGTACTTGTCCCCTCTGTTTGCAAACAAAATCCTAATCTGAGTTTGCTCATTGCAGCATTTTCAAATCAGGCCCTCTCTGTTTTTCTCTTATTTTAGGGTTTTTATAATCTGGGCCACTCTGTTCTTCTAAGTTCTTCACATATCTCCCTTTACATTGCTTCCAACAAAAATTTTCAAAATTCTTCATATGGGTTTTACTCATTGCTACATTTAAGACTTTTCTATATTTTTAGAAAAAATTCCAAAGAGGGTTTTCCTCGTTGCAGCATTTTCAAATCTGGCACTCTCTATTTTTTCTCTCATTTTAGGGTTTCTATAATCCCACTCACTCTGTTCTTCTAAGTTTTTCATACATCTGCTATTACATTGTTCCTAATAAAAATTTACAAAATTCTTCATCTGGGTTTTGCTCACTGTACCATTTTCTAATCTGGGCTTACTCTACATTTTTCTAAATAGGAGACTCAATGTATCAATATCTAGAAGACAAATGCTATCCACCACTACTACCAACACCAACAATGGCGGCTTCAAAGACCAACTCTCGTGGCTTATTGGAAACCCAATCGACGATTGCTGGCGGTACGACAAAACTGGGCCAACAACCACCAATGACTCGCCGATTACGCCATCGGGTTCGGCCAACCCGTACCCAACCTCCTTCCTTATGCTTTCTTTTTGCAAAAAAAGTCTTCTTTCAGAGGCTTCTAGGAAAGAGGAAACACAAATAGTTAAAGAGAGAAAGTGTGAGTGAGAGAGATAGACAGAGAGAGATAGAGAGGCAGAGATCGAAGCCCTGACTTCCTTTAAGCCCAGCCCTGAAGCCCTAGCTGAGATCGAAGCCCTGACTTTCTTCAAGCTGAACCTCGACGACCCTCTCAGCTCCCTCAATGGCTGGGACTCTTTCACGCCCTCAACTTCCTGCGACTGGCGCGGTGTCGCTTGTTACAACAGTTGAGTCAGCGAGCTCCACCTTCCTCACCTCCATCTTGCTAGACCACGCTCAACCCAAATCGCTAATCTGCACATGCAGAGAGAGAGATAGAGAGAGAGACAGAGAGAGAGACACACAACAATGATTACAGTAGAGAAAGAGAGAGAGAGAGAGAGAGAAGCAAAGCACACAGAGAATGAGAGGGAAGATAGATGGAATGGGTACAGTGATATATATATATATATAAGATATGTATGTGTTTATATATATATATATATATTCTCTCTATATATAAGAATGAATAAGAGAGGTATTATGGTCAATTCCACTGTCAAGTTAATGTCGTTAAGGCTCTTTTAATGAAAATGGGGAATTTGTATATTATTTTCAAAAGTATAGGAGGTCAATGTTATTTTTGAAACTATAAGGGAGGTCCTTGTAATTAAGATAAACCTCAGGAAAGGTTAGTGTAATTTACCCAAAATATAATATTTGTGAAATTAAAATTATCACACTTCTTATTATTGAATTCGTAATCCAACCCTTCAATTGAATAAAAATCATATCAATTAAAAATATAATTTTCTTCTATTCTCACTTTCTTTACATACACCCTTTTCATTCTTGTCTTCATCCATCATTTAAAAATCATTTCAATGTTATTCATCAACAAACTCAAGCAAAAACTGGGCTTCTATTCTCACTTTCTTTACATACACCCTTTTCATTCTTGTCTTCATCCATCATTTAAAAATCATTTCAATGTTATTCATCAACAAACTCAAGCAAAAACTGGGAAAACAATAATAGAAACGACAGATATACACAAAACTATAGGTAATAACTTTTCACTTTGGCAAGAATTTCATTTATGGGTCCTCTGTCGAGACGAGACAAATGATAGGTCTCATATATTGATAAACTACACCAATGACATCATAAATCTTTTATGTCATATTTGTATCTAGTTATGTAAAATTCTTCTGCATTTATTGCACACTTGTATTTATAGTAGTCACAATTCTCAAGTTTGACGATACCTCAACCTCTGCCAGACCTTCTTTTGGTTTGCCACCGCCGGTAGTGACCATGAAGCTGCGTTCAGGCATCTTCTTTGATGAGGTGGTAATTTCAATGGAAGATGGGTCGGACTGATCCACACTTCTAATGGCTTTGCTAGTCTTGAAGCCCATAGAATGTGCCTGCAAAAAGGTCCAAAGGGAGAGGTAATCCCTCGGCGGACTCTCCGATGATCGAGTTAGAATTGGATAGATTGACTGTGTAGAGAGAGAAGAAGGGAACAAAGAACTTAACTTTTTACACATTTCGGAAACTGCCTTATATCCTTTGCTCATTATTTCCTTGTCCATTCCAGACTGTCGTGTTGGATGAAAGTCTACATTTTAGCTCGCATCGTTCATAGTGTGTCTATCTCTTTTGACGTGAATGGGTTGTTGTATTTAATGCCGTGAGAGCCACATTAATGGCTGATGTATGAGTGCAATAACTTTGCAGGATCTTTGCTGTCTACGTGGCTAGGCTTTTGTTTGACAAGTGTTTGAATGTTGTTGACCCAAGCTTAGTGTTGATTTCTCAGAGTTATTGGACTTTGATCACTAGGATATGAACTGGGCCCTGATCCGTGGGTTGGGCCCTCTTGGGTGCCCATTAGTATCAAGAAGGGTCGATACCTAGCATATCTGAATGGGTCGAAGCAAAGACATCATTGTGCTTGGCTAAGAGAGCTGTGAGGTTGGCCTTGGACTGAGAGGATAATTGGCTACCAATCTTAGCCGTTTTCGTTGAATCGATAGGATCGACAGGTGCTTCGACAAGTTCCTCCACTGGTTCACCTCTAACTAACTCTTCCTCGTCTCTAACATCAAGGCCTTTAATGATCATAGTTTCTTTCATTTTGACTTCCTTTAATGAGGTGACATAGCACTCCCGGGCTCCTGTCTGTTTACCCCTCACAGTACCGACCCCCTGGTTAGTTGGAAACTTCATGGCCAGATAGTACGTGGAGGTTACGGCTTGAAGGGAATTAAGGACGGTTATAGCTCGACTTTCTTTGTGCCCCTCCTTTCGAAGAGCTCGAATGGGTCCTACAGTTTGGACTCTTGTCACGGTTCTGAATCTAATCTCACAAAGTGTAATGTGAAATTGATAAACACCAATGAGTCCAATCCGGCAAATTATTATGGAAAATCGATTTTGAATCAAATAATGCAAAAACTGGACTGCTTTGCTAGATTACAGACTCGCCACCTAAATATTTTATTTCTGGAAAAATTTAGGAAATCCTGACTCGTGCTAAAGGCCACATATCCGTCATCACCAAAGTTGCCTCAGCTCGAGAACTTGGGTACAAGAGGGGAAGGTCTTGAAATGAGCACCCATGCTCGCCCGATCAAAGATTGGTCCCTACTAATCATGATATGTTATTTTATAAACCTCATGCATTCTTATTCCAGTTATTAGCTAACTTTACTATGTGACGCACACAGGCAAGTATAGACTAAGATCGCAAGAATTGGAACATTTCAACTCATGTTTGCTTTTCGAAAATGGTTTGAAATTGCCACCCGCAAGTGGGCTAAAACGCGGATTTGCCATCAAACATGATGGGCTTGAAACATGATTTTGCCACTTCGCAAAGTGGACTTAAAACTGGCAATCATCGAATTGTTCCAATTCAAGCAACCAAGCCTTCATCCACTGGCATTCATGCAGTTAAGCACTTAAACAAATAGCTTCATGGCAAGCATGCTATCATGGCAACATGGCAATCGCACTTATGCAATCATGCTAAAGCGTAAAGCTCACCGAGTACTCCAAGCCAAAACAAAAACTAGTTAGAAACAATGCATGATCCTAACCATGTTAAGTGTCTAATGCAACACATGCAATGATGTAACTAAATAGGCTCGGTTACCTAAGCATGGCATATGATACTACAACTTGATAACATGCTGTAAACACGTATTCAAAGAAGTGTATTGAAATTGTGATGCAGTTTGAATGATGAGTCGAGCCTCAGTACATGTAAGACAAATGAATGATGCAAACATGCGAGCATAAGATATGCTAATCAAAACGTGCCCTAATCTAATCATTGAGAGCGGTTAAATAAAAGGGAGAAAGACGTGGGGTGGAAAGACATGCACACACACGCACACTTATTACAACATATGCCCTCGCGAAGGAGGGTCCGAATAAATAAGCTAAGCTACACTAAGCTAAGCTAATTATTACAAACCAAAACTAATTAACTATTCTAGCTAATTAAATATTACAACACAATTGAATAACTAGCTATGCTAAACTAATTAAGATATTACAAAACAGATTAAACTAATTAATTACAACACTTGTATTAACCAGCTATAACTAGCTAATAAAGCAATTAAGTGGCCTCGCGGGCGAGGGAGACACGCATGCTCGGTTGGCTTTTTCTCGAAAATCCATCGCCTTGCCATCGGCTACCTCTGTTTGCACTCATTTAATCTCTGAACATTGTACCAACTTCCAGACTACTTCTGCTCCAACACAGGAACACTTTCGCACAAGAATGGACTGGTGGCTGGTCGGCCACAAAAGGTGGCTGTCGGCCACCCTAACTGGCCAGTCGGCCACCTGTTTTTCTAGACTTCTGTTTTTGCTGCAACAGAGAGCAACAGAGGCAAAGCAATGCATTTTTCAAAGAATGTGTATACTGCCACCCTCCTTATCATTTCTCAAGCTTAAAGGAGTATGGCACTTGGCTCTCAAGCCACCAATCAAGCATTTTCATGCATGATGGCCAAAGAATCAAGCTTGTACAAGTTTAATGAATGCACAAATAAGACTCGAAGGACCACCACCCTATCATGCATGATCAAGGGTGACGGCGACCAAGAAACGTGACATGTTTCATCACTTTGAGTATGAAACGTCCCTTATTTCTCGTGTTTGGATCAACGTCCGATCCAAACACATGCAATGCAACATAACATGCTTATCTTGCTCAAGTTTTACTTGTCATGTTTTCTTTACACATTTTAGATTACCGATTAGTCCTTTAATCGATTAAGTCCAAAGTGATTGTCCTCTAATGAGAGAGGGGTCAACCAAAGGATGATTTATGACATGAGAGAGATCATGCCTTTGGTTAGTAGAAACCCTCAAAAGAGGATTAAAACCATTGAGCACAAGCTCTATCTCAAGCTTAAACACAACCTTAAGGAACTGCCGTTGTTGACCAGAACTCTCCTGACTTTATAGTTTGATAAAAGAGCGGAGATGACCAGGGGGTCGTTACAAGGATAGCGAACGCCTGTGCAATCTGCCACTGTAAAGGTGACCAGATCGGACCATTGCTTGGGTTGCTTGTAGGGTCTGTCCACCGTGGTTATTTCTTTATCAGATCCTTGTCGAATTTTTCAGAGCTCAGCTCGCTGTGACGACTGCGACGGTCCGCCGCACGTGAGGCCACCGGAAATGACCCTTATTTCACCTAGCATAGAGGAGGGACGTGAGAGGGTCACCGTGAGCTTGGGATTGGTGTTGAGGCTGGTCATCATTTTGCTTGGGTTGTGCTGGTCGTCGAGGGGTAGTGTATTGGCGATTATGGTTCAGGGGGCCAGCTCTAGGCCTCTACCGGGGTCGGGTTACTATGAATCGGCTAAGGTGTCCTTAGCAGACTAGATCCTTGACCTGGTCTTTAAGGTTGACATATTTGTCAGTGTTGTGGTCGTGGTCTTGATGGAAGCGAGAGTACTTGGATTGATCCCATTGGTTGGGGGGAGATCTGGATGGTTGAGGCCATTTCAAGTTATAGTCTCGTTGAATTTGGTTCAGAACTTGCTCCATGGGTGAATTGAGGGGGGTGTACCGCTTGAACCGACTAGGTGGGCGGGTTTGGGTCGGTCGGTCCAAGCGTGCAGGCCAATTTGGGTGTGATGGAGGTCGGTACGTGTATTGCGAGGGTTAGGGCTCAAGCTCTTTTCTTTTTTCCTTGGTGGACAGGGCTTTGGATGTGAAGTCTTGGCAAGCTGCTAGAGAATCTTCGGCGTTCATGTATTTTTGGGCCTTGGCAAGAAGGGAGACCATGGTGGTCGGGGGATTTTTGGAGAGGGAGAAGAGGAAATCGAAAGAACGCAAACCGGCCATGAAGGCTGTGAGAATGACCTTGTCATCATTTTCCACCACTTGTAGGGCTTCGGTGTTGAAGTGGGTGACATAGCTGCATAACGACTCTCCTTTTGTCTACCGAATGTTTAGCAGTTGGGTGGCTGGATACCGTTGTCGCTGAGCACCAATGAAATGGCTTAAAAAGGATTCGCTGAGAGGGTGAAATGAATTGATTGAGTCTAGGGGGAGTTGACTGAACCAAAGGTGCGCCGACCCTTTCAACGTGACAGGGAAAGCGCGCGACACATGATTTCGTCTAGAAATGCATGTAAGATCATGAGTATCTGATATGCTTCTACATGGCTGACGGGAGAGCTTTATCCCAGATGGAAGCGGTAAATGAAGAGTTGACGGTAGAGGAAGTCTTGTGCTACATGTTCTGTATGACCCCCTATAGTTAGAGTTTCATGGCCCGCAGTTCTTCATCCCAAACGGGAGCATTATCCCCACAAACAAGGATCGGGGGTTGAACACTGCTAGCCTCACCTTCGTGGGCGACCTTATAGTATAGCAAGGGGTGGTTATGGACAGATGGTGGCATTTCTTGACGAGGCTGTGAGCCTGACAGGGGCAGGTGCAAACTATCAAGATTCGACGGTTGAGGCTGCGAGGCGAAGGGTGGAAATGTTCCTTGAGACATGTGTGGTGGGAATTGATGGTGATGGTGGGCTTGTTCTGGGTGCGGGGGAACTATTGGCTATGGTGGGGGCAAGATAGGTAGGTCACGTTAGAGTAAGGCATTGATCAAGGCTTGGTCCTGCTCGGTCAATTGATTGATGCTGTTGGTGAGTTCTACGAAATATGGAGGTGGGTTATTTGGGTTGGAGGGCTCAGCTTTGGAGTTACCAACGTTGTGTTGGGAAGCCATGGATCTATTCGTGACCATCCACTCTGATGTCGGGAGTGGATGATTACAGGGTTCCTTCTGATGATAATGAACACAATTGTCTTCCGAAATGGAGTTTCCTATAGACATTTCCAACTAATGAGGGAGATGAATGGGGTGTAGGAGGTGAAGGGGTTGGTAAGTTGGGATGTGGAAAAACTGAAGGTCGTGTTGTTGTTCGAATTTTCAAACTGGTGAATTTTAACCGCGATCCTTGGAAAATAGGCAAACCCTAGGCTTTTTTACTTGTGCGTTTTACCTATCTGATTGCAAAAAGGTAGCACATTCCAAACCTAAGTTGCTTCATCACAGAAGATTCGCCCATCTGGCATATCGCAAATTTTCTTGCCCCCACAACTGAAGCAATAGTTAGAAATGTGAAGGAGATGGCACAATACAAAGCGCCAGCCATAGGAGCGGATGCATTAGGAGAGGATGATGCGGTGGAGTTGGCGGAGCAATATAGGGCGAAAAGGCGGGTGGAGAGGGGCACGGAGCGGCCGACGCGGCCCCTGGGGTCTGCAATGATCTCGACGGTGCAGCCGATTAGCTAGGTGGCGTCAGCCCACTAGCATACGAAGGCGGACAACTATACTTTAATGGTAGAGGATCTGGAGGAGTTGCGCATGTCACGACCCAAACCCGCCCCTATGGGTTTAGCATCGCAACCGGCCAGTAATCCATGATCACCGAAGTCCTGCTTAATAGTAATGACAGTAATACAGAGTAAAGGGGCTGGCGGAAGCCAAAACAGTAAATAAAAGATGTCCAATGAGCTGTGACAATCGATACAAAAAGACTTTTCTGAAACATATTCACATTCAAAACCAAAACAGTATATATATACATCATATACAGACATTCAAGTTAGGGACCAAATCCCTACCATAACAGTACAGTGCAAGTCTTATTCATCTATTACAAAACAAAAATAGAAGGGTGAGCTAAGACATCCCAAAAAGCCTTAGCTTGAACAGACTCGGAACCTCGAAGTGAGACACAAAGGTTGGCTTGACAAAAGGGAGTTAACTCGACGCATCTAGCTCCGGTCCGGTGCCTGGACTTCTATATATAAATGCAAACAGTTAGCTAAAACCCAGTGAATAACATATGCGTAAAAGGGTTAAGAATGAATGTCCGTTCAGTATTTAAACAGTCATATCAATCACTTAGAAACCATAACAGTTATTTGTGGTACATCCAATAGCAAAACAGTATAGTAGGTCTTAACAGACCGAACAGTCAATTGATGGCCATCATAACAGTAAATAGTAGTGGTTCTAATATTGGAACCGACAGAGATCTCTGTAACAGTAGCAGTAACAGTAATTGCTATGGATGCCACGAATACAGTTCACAAATAGGACAAACATTCATTCAGTAAGAAATATCTTTTCAGAAAGTAGTACAGTTGATCATTCAGAAAATATTCATGATTGAACATATCTTTACAACATTGTTACTCACAGAGCACTGGGCTATAAGTAGCTAATGAGCGTCCTCGGATGCCAACCCTACACAGTTACAGAACGAACACACACTAAGTTACACACTTGGGAATCAATAACTTAGTCCCTATCTTAACTCGGTGTGGTTCTACATCAATATCCTTAATAAGATGCCTTAAACATGGCCTATGAATGCCTAGGGTGGAAAAAGAATGCAAAGATGCACTTTAAAACACTTTTCAAAATTTGCTGAAACAGGGGTCCACGCTCGAGCGTGGCTTTCTACGCTCGAGTGGACATGCAGACAAGGGAGCTCCGCTCGAGCGTGACTTCCTTCACTTGAGCGGACTGCAAACTTCATGAAAAGTATTGGATACATGTAATTCACGCTCGACGGACGCTCGACCTCCGCTCGAGCGTGAGACTCAGGTCCTCACTCGAGCGTGAAGTCTCTCGCTCGAGCGGACTGTAAAACACATGAACTTTTGGGCATATGCATTTCATGCTCACGCGTGACTTTCCATGCTCGAGTGGAGATGCACGACTCAGAGTGTACGCTCGAGCGTGAAGTCGTACGCTCGAGCGTGGATCCAAAATATGAAATTTCCAGATTCATCCCCAAGCACAAAACTCAACTTTAAAAGCCTCAAATTCGATCCTTTTGGGCCAATTTTCTGGAAAAATACTTTAAACCCATAATATAACATGTTTTGAAGGTCAATTTGAAAAATCAAAGCCCAAGGGTAAGTCAATTAGACACGAATTTCAAATAAACTTTAAGAATAAGATGTACGTTTAACATGCATGTGTTCAATTGAATTCAAAGCTTCTAACACATGATCAAATGAGTCAATCCTTCCAAAAACATGATGAATTCATGAACTACAACTAGAAAATGGACATGCATGTGGAAATTCATGAAAAACAACCTCAAAATTCAAGAATATGTACATGCATGCAAGGATTAATTCTCAATTCAACACTTTAAACCATAATTTGACTCTAACCTCCAATAATCCCATGAACCATGCAAGAACAACTCAAATGTACAAATAAGAGGATGAAATCTCTACCTTAGGTCTTGAATTCCAAGTATAGAAGCTCAATTATGCAATCTCTCTTCAATTCCTCTAGATTCAAGCAAGACTTCAAGATGAATTCCAAACTTCTCCTAACTCTCTCTCTCTCTCTCTCTCTCTCTCTCTCCCCCCCCCCCACGGTTTGGTCTGAGATATGGATGAAGAAATGATGCCTCAAGGGTGTGAATTAAGTTCCACACAAGTTTGTAAAGGTGGCCCACTAAGTGGCAAACATGTAAATACTCTAGGCTCAAGTGATTTAACATTATTTAATCTAATTTAATCATATCAAATCACATTTCAATTAAATTTACTATAAAATCACATAAATTCTAATTAGCACATAACACTAATTAATTTCTGATTCGGTAGCCGATAAGGCCTTCAATTCGCAATTCGAAATTAAAACATGAACAGATCAATCAAATGACAAACATATAGAAATGCAAGTAAAGCACTATACTCTTGCAATCAATTCAGAATTTCAGTCAAATCAGTTACTTATCATTCTCAGTCACAGTTTAGCATTAATCAGAGGTGAGGGTTGTCACAGTGCAACAGATATCAAATTCCAGCCGACATAGAGTTGAGGCTGCCAACGACAAGAGAGAGGGCATTGGACGCATAACCGATGGAGTTTGTATTGTATGAAGAGGTGCTGCGCGAGGCCTAAGGTTACCCCTCCCACAGTTAGTGGTGGACATGTTAAACCACTTGGAGGTGGCCCCAGGGTAGCTTATGCCAAACACGTGGAAGACTCTGTTTGCCTGTGCAATCGCGTGGCCATAGGCGATTATGGGGGAGATGATGACGGTGGATGAGTTTTTCTCTTGCTATAAGGCGTTAGGGCAATATGCGACATGGGTTACCTTACAAGCCGTAGCAGGAAGGGGATTGGTGGCGGGATTGCCGTCGACGATAAAGAGCTGGCGGCCAAAGTGGTTTTTTGTTTCAAAGAGCAGCGGAAGAGGAGCGAGTACAATTTGGAAAGTCCCCACCAAGTCTTGGGAGCCAAAATTAGATGTCGAGGCGGAGAGGAGGGTTAAATAAGTGAAGGACTGGAGGGAGAAGGAGGGGCTAAAATGGGATGACCTCATGCAATCCTTAGCCTTGTTTTCCCTGAATCTGGGGTCGCAACCAGCTGAAGGAGATCCGACGTTAGAGGAGATGGAGATGAGGAGGAAAGCTCAAGAGGAGGAGGAGGACAAGCTAGCTTTTGCAAGGGCGGATAAATATAAGGAGAAAGAATTAGGCCCAGCGCCGAAATTGGTTGCAAAGAGGTCAGTCAGACCACGCCCCAAGCCATTGGAAGAGAAAGACCTGATCAACTTTGTGCCTTTGCGGGCGCCAGTCGATTCGCTGAAGGAAAGAAGCAAGAGGGAGGTGGATACGGTGTTGAAGAAAAAGAAAAGGAAAGTGGCTGCAGAAGGGGGTGAGAGAGGACCGGCGGGAAAGAAGGTGAAAGAGGGGGTAGTGAAGTTGTCCCCAAGTTAAGAGGAGAAGACCAAGGTTGGTGTGGGGGTAGAGAAAGGTTTGGCTAGGTTCCCAAGTGGCCAAGTGGTGAACTAATCAGGCGAGCAAAAGGGGTTGGTAGGAACCGACCAGTCGGCCGATCTGCCCTCCAAAGATGTGCTCCTACAAGATGTGCCCCCAAGTAAGGAGCCAAGGAGTGAGTGGGCGAATGGAGCAGAGACCAGTGCCGTGCTAAGGACTGCCATGCATCATGCTTGCGCGATGGTTGGCTGCTTGGCGGGTGATGGGGGCGAAGCTAGGGTTACCGCAGACCGTCTATTAGGAGTCGTTGAGGACGCGATCGTGCGGAGTATGTCCCGATTTACAGAGGTCGACCTCATGAGAGGGTTCTGCTTAGTGCAAATGAAAGCAGCGACCTTGGAGGCGGCCCTACTAGGCAAGGTAGTGGGGGGAAATGGAGGTAGAGCCGCTAAAGGCCCATCTGGAAGAAGTGCAGACGCAATTATAGAACTTAAGGGCGGAGACGGTTGGCTAGAGAAAGGTAGCGCGTAGCGCCTGTGCGAAGGTGTGGCCTATGCTCAGAGGGCATAAAAGATGGTGGTTTTGGCAGTGGTGCAGGGGTACTTGGCCAAGCGTGCCAGGGTGAGCCAGGCTGGGGTCGCCTCCGAGCTAGTCACACCATGAACGATGCGAGTTAGAATGTAGACTTTCGGCCAACATGACAGTTTGGAATGAATAAGGAAATAATGAGCAAAGGATACAAGGCAGCTTCCGAAATGCGCAAAAAGTTACGTTCTTCGTTTCCTTCTTCTCTTTCTACACCATCAATCTATCCAATTCTAACTTGATCGTTGGAGAGTCCCCCGGGGATTACCTCCCCCTTTGGACCTTTTTATAGGCGCATTCTGTGGGCTTCAAGACTAGCAAAGCCGTTAGAAGTGTGGATTAGTCCAATCCATCTTCCGTTGGAATTACCACCTCATCATTCTTAATGGTAGCCAAAATAAGCTTAAAATAGAGTGGAAACTGTGCTACAACAAAAGCTATAACAGGTATAACTGCCACAACATATTCAATAGTCTTGGCGTCTCTCACCACATCTTTGAGCACGAAAAAATATCCATCACAAAAAGAAACCAACATGGAAGCTATGGACAAGAAGAGCGCTATCAAACCAATGAGGAGCTTCGTCGGCAAGTCTTTATTGAAATCTTTGGCTTTGTGTTGAGAAATGAGAATGGCAAGGAACATGACCACTGCTGTCAGTGAAAAGTAGGGTGCTCCAAGTGATGATGTGGAAAATACCTTAAACATGCGATGTGCTTGGAGAACTGGATCCCCATTGCTTTTAGTGCTGCTTGGCACGCTTGCCATCGTAGCAAAGGCAATAGTTGCAATGAGTGCTGCTACGATGGTGCATGAGTCTGAGGTTTTCATTAGCCACTCTGTGTCATTTTGCACTAGCTCACTGTGTGTCTCTATGAAGATCTCTTGTGCGATCTTTCCCTCATTGTTTTGGTGTGCCACTAAATGTTTTGGTAGAAGCTCTTTAATGCACTACAAATAGAGATCAGTTTCAAATCTAAATCAAGTATATGAATGGTTAATTTGTTGAGGCTTTAGATCATATATCCCTAAGCAAATATATCTATTTATTCTAGACTATTATTTTATTTCATTTTTGTTTTCCCAAAATATCTTCATGTAACTGCTGCAAAATCCAGATTAAAATTCGTAATTTCTTGCAAATTTATTAGCACATCCATTAGATGTGCACAAATAAATTACTCACTCCTCATATAACAGAGTGATCTTATTATGTGATTGTGTCGAACTTATATTACATCGTCTAAAGATGTCGCTTACCTCATACCACTTGATTTCCTATTGCATTTGAAGTGCAGCATTTGGAGCAAGCCAAGGTTGATAAGTTTTAAGCATTGCAGCAAGATGTAATGCACTGTTTCCTTCATTATCCAAACAGTGCAACAAATCATCTATGCTTTTTGTAGATTTGCTTTTTAGCAACAATTGCAAGACATGGGGCTGTCTGTTTTCCACTGCTATGATCATCAAATTCTTCCCATCAGACTTCATGTCATGTATGGCTGCTGGAAATTCCTTGAGGACGTCCTTTACTATTTCTTTGATACCGTTCTTTGCTGCTATTAATATTGGTGTCTCTGCAGTCCCAAAACACCAGAAATTCAATAATATTTCCTGTATATCACCTGATTTAACTTTATCCGTTGTTTATTGCTATTTATTTGAGCCAAAATTTTAAATTTCACAAATGAAAGACCATTGTATGTTTGTTTTGGTAAAATGCTTGAAATTCATAGTCCATGAGACTACCAACTTGGTTGAATAATGAGATTTAAAATTAGCCACATTATTTCATTCAACGATCAATAATAATTATTCTACCTCGTCACATTCTATATATTTTTCCCTGATCAAACATAATACTAATACTCAGATAGTGTTACTAGTCTACTAGTCCATAATAATCTTAGTTTTACAAATTCGGTGTAACCTACAAAAATTTATATCGGTTATCAAACATGGCTTAAAGCTAATACTCAATAACTTCATAATTAAGTGCAATTAATAACATAAAACAGAGCACTTAAAAAATATGAAAATATTTACTTCAAAAAGGAATTTTTATTCATGGAGTTCGTTTATCATAAAATGTTGAATATATTCAGAAGTTTGGTTCTTTTGGCTGCTGCTTTCCAAGGAAACTAGGCTATCTATAATTGCATTTAGTAACTTTGCCACATCAATGCCCTGTTTGGTATTCGAAAAAGAGACAGTAATGCTATGTTTGGTTGGGGGATTTAGGGAGGGATTTGGAAAGGGAAAGGGAAAAAGTGTATGAAGTTAGGTGAAATGTAGGTATATTTTATGGGATGTGATTGAGACTCCCTCCAATCACCACCCCCACCGTCCCCACACACACGTGGCGGGGTGGTGATTGGAGGAGAAGAAAAAAAAAAAAAAAATTGGCCAATCAGAAAGAAAGGGAGTCAAAGGGGGTGGGGGGAAAGGGGGTCTGGATTATTTTTCATATTTTATTTGCATTTCACCTAACTTTTTCTTTTTTTTTTTCCAAATCCCTTCTCAAATCTTTCAACTAAACACAGCGTAAATGAACAAGAAGAAGAGGGAGTCTCTTGTGGAGTATCTTCGTGTAGTGTTTGGTTATCTAGGCTGTCCAAATGGCTCTTCTTTGGGATTTGATGATAGGAACTTTGGTGGCCTGGCTGGGGTTTGCTTGCACTATCTAAATAATCATAATAAGAAGCATGTTGAACAAGAATGTTCTTGATGTCAATTGCCCGCATGTGCCTTTCTTTCATCACCACTAATTGTTTTGGGAACAAAAACGTCATCCTCAAAAGTCCTATAATTAATCAAACACAAGTGAAATTGTAACTGCTAACAATATATATCGTATGTCAAACATACACAATCAAATAGTTGAGATTATTGAATCCTTATTCTCTTCTACTTTCTTTTTTATATTATTAAATGTGAGTGAAATTTAATTAGAAACTTGATTTGATATGAAACACCCTTTAATTCTTACTCTCTCTCTTATCAAATTATTCTTCAAATTGCAGTATTGTCAATTTAATATTTTACCATATTTGAGCAAAAAAAGGGTCTTGAAGTAGAAACATTTGATGAACACACGCAGCAAGGAATAAATAGGCCGATGACCAATTTTTGGCCATGGAGGTTTCTCTACATCAGTTTCCTTGTGGTATTTGCCTGTTGTCAGTTAACGGACAATAGTTCAGTTACAATATTCATATCACATGAAATTATAAAATAAAAATAAAATAAAAAATTCAATTTAATTTTATCCCCTCAAATAAAATGATTGTTTGCTAATACATGTAACTAATTACATTGATTCCTGCATTTTTTCTTGAGTAATTGAATTGGGTAATTAATTAAACAAGCATTTTTAAAATAATAAAAATAAATTATTGTCTGTTGAGAAAATAGAGTCAAATGGCTTTAGTTTGATTTGATTTATAATTAAAAAAATTAAAAAATTAATTGTGAATATTTCAAAATCATAATTTTTAAAACCAGAGCTAGTGAGAGTTATAGTGGGCGATAGTTTCTGGGAGACGGTGAGCGGCGAGGATAGAGATCTTATAATTATTACAAGTGCGACCAATTTATAAAATTATAATAAAGTTATAATTAAATAATCTAAAACAGTAAAAATAAAAAAACACATTATTTTGAAAATATACATGAATAGTTCTCACTTCCCAACATAGGCCCTTTTGTTAGAGCTGTGGGAAAGTAATTATAGATTATAACTTAACAGATTATAACTTATAGCTGTGAGTATAAGCTGATAACCTGTTTGATGTAACTGTGGAATTATAGATTTAAGCAGCAGAGTAATGTTTGGTAAATAAGCTGTAAAATAGCTTTTTGCTGTGTAATTGTCATTTTTGCCCTTATAAACAGAAATTTTGTAATTTTGTCATTTTCTTCTCTTTAAATTTTGAAAAAGTTATTTCACTAATGGAAGTTAATTAATTAGTACCTAATTTGGTACATTTCATTACCTTAAATTTATTTATTTTTTTTTTAATTTTTTTTTGTAATAGTATTGAGTTGACAAGGAAACAAAAAAAATGTCATTACAATAAAAATACAATAAATTACTATTAAAGCAATAAAATAAAACTTCGTACATATTTAAAGATCTCCTAATTTTGTCGGCAAATTAACATACAAATATTATGTCTCTTCACTTCCATCTTGTTGTCATAACAGTCAATATCATTTCCATGGCATGCTTGTTAAGACGAAGATCCTTCATCTTCATTAGGCACATAATCCGCAAATCTATCATAAGAGTCAAATGCAATATCGCGGAACTCACTTCGTTGGATGAAATTATGAATTGTCATTGTTGCACAAACAAGTTTGACTTGGGTCGTCCAGCTGTAGTTTGGTAGGATATCCTTTATCATTGGTTATCTTGCTTTCCAAACCCCAAACGTTCTTTCTATTACACTTCTAAGTGATGAATATGCTTGGTTGAATTTTTCTTGTGCATTTTGAGGGAGTTGACTATGTTCAAATTGAGCTAGATGATATCTCTCTCCTTTGTAAGGTGCAAGATATCCTTTCATGTTTGGATACCCAGCATCTACCAAGTAAAACTCATCTATTTTAAAATTACAAAATGAAATTAAAGTAAGCAATTATAAATGTAAAAATAAATATGGAGATGTAAGTATGGTGCATCTACTGTAGCAATGAAATATAAAACAATTACCTCCTTGTGGTTTTGAAAAATTATAATTAGAATTCCTAATTGTATCTAAGAAGATCCGAGTATCGTGTGCATTTCCTTCCCATCCTGATAAGTAAAAGGTGAAACACACATCAAAGTCACATGCGGCTATTATGTTTTGAGTTGCATACCCCTTTCTACCTATTAAACGAGGTTGCTTATCTAGAGATATATATGCTTTAATGTGTGTTCTGTCAATTGCTCCAATACAATCCTATTACAAAATAGTTCATAAAATTATTTTTAGTCACAGATTATTAGAAATATCCAACCAACATTATTATATGTAACACCGAAGTTCCACTTGTAATTATTTTTTTACCTTGAAATGAGGATAATATTTGCGCTTCCTTCGAATATATGGATGCACACCATTTCTCGGTTGAGGCCTTACCCAATCAATAGACATCATTGTAATAGCTTTTAACACATTCTTGAAGTATTTTGAAATAGTCTCGCCGAAATGTTGAAATCTTTCTTGGTCATTTATGTTTCAAATGTTATCGCCAACAATATACAAAAATATTACAACCTGCTCTTGAACCGAGACCTTTCGTCCAGTTTCAAGGCCATACTTTGTATGTAACAAATCACACAATTGATAAAATACCTCTCTTTCCATTCGAAAATTTTCAAATATTCTTGTCTGATTCCCTTCTTATAATTCTACTATCCACTTCCTCCTATTAAACTAGATGTCTTACATGGTTCTTTTATCAAATAATTTGTCGCATATGTTATTACAACTGTTGCTGCCGTAGCTAAGAGCATGTTATTATGTTGTTGGGTTTCCAATGTGCTGCCTTTATCTTCAGTATCTTCATCATAGTGATCATCATTTCATTCGTTATCACTGTTACTCATCTCCAAAATACCTACTCATTTAAAGGCTTAGTTACTATTATATTCATTTACATTCACATATTTCAAAGTTATTAATACAAAATAGAGCTATTAATAAAGTAGGCCACTTCACACAACC
Organism: Camellia lanceoleosa; assembly: GCA_025200525.1. NCBI lineage: Eukaryota > Viridiplantae > Streptophyta > Magnoliopsida > Ericales > Theaceae > Camellia > Camellia lanceoleosa. Next base: position 18,026,125 of record CM045768.1, read on the forward strand.
AAACAGACCTTGAGCTTTTATAATGATTTGCATTTGCGAATCAGAAGAGAAAAGGCAAACCTATGCAAACACTTTTAATCTCTGTTACATGGCCAACCTAGCACAAGCACTATTGGACAAGCATTACACAAAAATAAGGAGAAACAAAAGCAACATCCACTATAAGTTGTCTAAACAACTTTTATGTATACGCAACTCCATTACATGGCAATCTCAAATAGAATTGATGCATGGCATAAATAAACAAATAAAACTATAAAATCAGCATTCTGCACTGCTGGACGACCCAAATCAAACTTGTTTGTGCAACAAGTTTTCCAATTAATCTTTTAAATGTTCTGTTCATATTCACTCTATCAGCCGTAGACACATAAATTTTATAAAAGAGAATTATTTAGAAATTTTTGATTTTTTTTTTCTTTTCAAACACTCAAAATTGTATAGAGGCTAATAAGATTTTATGAAATTTGGGAGGTAAATTACATTGACGTCCCTTGAGATTTCTAAAAAATATAACATGTCTCATAATTTTCTTTTAGTAATATTAAAAAAAAGAAAAAGATATAAATAGACGGATTTATATGATTTATAAATAGAAGATATAAATAGATGGATTTATAGATAGATTTATATGTTTAACGTTGTAGCCACCTATTATTCTGATTTTTTTTAATTATTATTATTTTTTATATATTATTGGACTTGAATCACAGTACACTAGTGTGTATCCTCGTAATACATAGGTGGCAACAACTTTGAACATAAATAAAAGATAAGACAGACTTTTCACTTTCTAACTCTCAATTATTTTACCTTCTTGACAAGTTTTAAAAGTATCCCAACCACAGTACCACATGTACTAAAATACAAAACAAAGCTACAAAGTGAATTAGAAAGACTGGTTCACAAGAAGGAAAAGCTAATTTCAAGGATTAATTCCTGGTTCACAAGAAGATATATTATTTGCATATACTAGCTGGCTAGAGAAACTCCATTACAGGAAAAAAAAAAAAAAAAAAAGAAGTTAGAACCATCTTTTATGTAATACAAATGATTATTTCAAACAGCAAGCAAATTTAACTTCCTAAAATGTTACCTCCAAATTCAGCAGCAAAAGATTAAAAATACAGCAGCAAAAGATTGAAATTCAAACTAGAATGACCTCTAAATTCAGCTCACCTAGAAAACATCTACATATATATAAAAATCTTTACCATTCACCTACCATTCATATTCAAAATTGAAACCAACCATTCAACTATTTAACTAACATTTCAACCATTGAACTAACATTCAACCAGTCAACCATTCACCTACCATTCAACTATGAAAATGCCACCTACCCAAATATTAATAATAAAAGTCCAACATAGTCAAATATTAATAATAAAAGTCCAACATAGTCAATAATATCCATCAAAGTCCAACAAAAAAATTAATAAAGGAAAAAAAATGATGAGTTCAACACAACAGTCCATCTCAAAAACAATTAGCCGCGATAACCTGTGGTGGTCTTCTCCATCTCAATCTCCAACTTTAGAAGCCTCAACCGAACTTCATCCGTTGGAAGACTCATAAAGCACTCACGACGCTTGCCTCGTAAGAACAATCTGGCAGCCCATACATACAGCTTATCATCTAGGGACACACCAGGGATGCTTTCCAACTTCGCCAAACATTCTACAATTGAAGAATATCTTGATGAGGTTTGTGTTGAAGTTGTTGAAGATGACTCAACCACATTGACTATACGATCAAGTGTCTTGTTCAGTAGAGCTGCACCAGTAAATTTCTTCTTTGTCTTGCTCTTGGTTGATGAACCATCAGTGTTTGATGACCGTTTTTTTGTTTAACTCGGAAGGATAAACCACCTCCAAATCAGCATCGTCATGAAATTCAACATCATGTGGCGTATGAAATTCCTCCAGCGTCTCATTAGTCTAAGGCATTACCCCTGAGCTAGGAGTGTATGCTCATTCTCCTGTAGCAGTTGCATCTGAGAATAGTATGCCTAAGTCTTTAGCGAATTGCAACGGCATATGCCGGAATTTAGCAGCATCAGGATACCTTTGCAACAATTACAAAGAAAAATGTAACAATTTCAAGTAACAAAATTTGGTGTATTTAAACTAAAAAAAAAAAACAAAATATGTACATTAAGCAATTCACGTACCTCCAATTTCAAAGTCCACCACTCATCAGATGCAGATATAGCTCCAGTCAATGTATCATGGCCTAAGCTTGTCTCGTTTCTTAACAGATTATTCCATAAAAGCCAATCTTTTCTCAACACATCCCAATGATTTTTCATTTGTATTCGTTGGTATGCTTTTTCAGTCATACTTTTAAACTTAGTTATCACATTTTCCCACCCAACCCTATCTAAGTGTGTACCAGGTCTAATAAAAATTTCATTCGATTTTGCATCCCAATGAGCTTTAATGAATGGTACTTGACTTGATTTTCCCTTGTTCATCCTATTTTGAGACTATGTTTTCTCTTGGTTACTCATTCTATGAAAGAAACAAAAAAAATTTAAAACAAACTCATTCATCAGTGCTTGCATTACAACAGCTAGATTAGTACAAAAGAACCATACATGGCAACTACGTCAGCATTCAACAATTACAAAGCTTAGTACAATAGTTCATGGTAAACTACTTAGCACAAAAACACCGGGTATCTCCAAATGGCACCTATCATCATTTGAAGAGTAATGCAACTGACATAACAATACAAATCATGAGTAGACCCACAACAAGTTGCTTCATGAAAGCATTGGATTGCTCAAGCATTTGGTTCTTCACTTTTAGTCCTACAGTCTCTGTATTTTGATTTTGATCAAGCATTCTCTCGTTCTTCAGCCTCTCCACCATCGTTATAGATTTTGGGGAACACCACCTCCAAAATTGATAATTTCTCTTCTCACAAATGAAATACAGTCTCCCTTTAGATGGCTTCTCAGACTCGGTAACCCTTATGGCAGCTCTTAGCCCACAATCACATTTCAAAGCCTCATACCTCAAGTCGAAGCTCTCACCACTAGAATAATAGTTACTAAAGGATGACATGCCTCTGAATTAATTACGAAAAAATTGAATCCAAATTTTTATTGGGAAGCTAATTGTAAATACATTGCACTTACAAAGTATTGATTGAATAAAATGTTTCTAACATAATGACAATTTGTTTGCACCCATTTGTTTTTAAACCCATTTGAAGTGCACTAATCTCATTTAAAATGGGAGAGTTATTTGTAATTACGTAATAAAATTATACTTATTCCAAGGTAAAGGCAAATTTAATGAAAAGATAAAGGCATTTATTAATGAGAAAGGTAAAATTAATAAAGGCATTCACACCTAAGCACTAAGAAAAAAAAAATGGTCTAATGATTATGAAAATTGGTTTAGTCTGAGGAACAATGTACAACATACACAGATAAGAGCAATAGGTCAGCAGCAACAACATCAAAATTAGCAGAATGGTTTCACTAGTATGAACCACCAGAACACCAATTTGAAACAGTAGGCAAAACTTTCAGGTTTCCTAAACAATTCCAAAAAAATACCGAGAAAAGAAGTAGATGTAGAAAGTAACTGGCTCCCAACTAACAGCAAGACCAGCGGATGACCTCTGCCCCAAAACTCTCCACATGAATAGAGGGGAGGAGGGATGAATTGCATCATAGGTAAAACTCTAATGTTGGAGAGATGACAGATATGAAAGGAGGTTGCTTGAGCTTACTGCAATTCAATATCTATCAAGCTCACAAGAATCATTATTGTACATAATGCAATGCCTTAATTAAATCAAAATAATGAGTTAGAGTTGGTCTTTCTTTTTTTTTTTTCTTTTTTAAAACCAAAGAAAAAGAAGATTTTCTGTTATTTCATTTGACAAAAAAGAAAAGAAAAGAAAATAAAGCAGAGGAGGCCTTCTATTCAGATAGCCTTGTCATGGGACAATATATGAGATATGGAAGTAAATAAGTAGCTACCTATCTGAATCCTACCTTGACTTTGAGAAAGATAAAGTAGGGCCTTGCACCACTTTTTCTGTTCCTTTTTTTTTTTTCCTTTTTTTTTTTTTGGGTGATAATTTTTAATCTTTAAAGAGAGTGATTGAGATTTATAGCCAAACTGATTATAAGGTTATTTGTTTGCACCCATTTGTTCCTAGACCAATTTGAAGTGTGCTAATCTCATTTAAAATGGGAGAGTTATTTGTAATTATGTAATAAAATTATACTTATTCCAAGGTAAAGGCAAATTTAATGAAAAGATAAAGGCATTTCTTAATGAGAGAGGTAAAATTAATAAAGGCATTTACACCTAAGCACTAAGAAGTTTGAGAAGTTTTAGTCTACTACTCCAAAACCATGACTCTCTCTCTCAAAGTCAAAAGGCACAACTATAATGAGCACATCCAATGCAGGATCGTCCTCACATTTGTGTTTGGAACACATAACCAAACACAATTTCTCTCTTACGCTCACATTTGTAAGTGTTTTTTTAATGCATATAAGTGTAAAGAGGGGTTAAGTAATTATATTTAAATGCTTACAGTTAGAAAAATATTTGAATATCTTAAAATGCCAACATTGCCTTGTACTTTGAAAATTCCATCTTAAGTTTGATTATTTGGTGTCATTTTTAAAGAAAATGCAAGAGTGCAAAGTATAATTAATTCCTTATTTTTTCATTTTTTTTCCCCACAAATTCATGTTCAATTCCAAAATCTGAACACAATCATAGTAAACTTTTAAAAAAGGAATCTTAGTGTTTTAAAAATTGCAAACGAACACTATCTTAGTGTTTTAATTCTCAAGACTAGATCAATAAAATGTTCCCAGCCCTTAAATTCAAATAAAGAAAACTCTGAAACTGAAGGAAAATTAAACTAACAAATTTTTGTCTTGACTTGGAGAGTTGTTCAGTAAACTTGAATCCGTCACAAGATCAAATATAAACTCTATTTAGACATATAAGATTTTTTTCAATTAGATAAAATTTTATCAATTCATGTGTATCTTGTATTCATTTCTAGATTGATTCTTACATTTGTAGCAAAACTATTAGTTCTAGAAAAAGTCCAAAAAACTATCTAAAAATAAAATTTATAGACCAAATTAATACTTGATGTAGCTTACAAATGGCTCATGATTCTCATTTGGTGCAAAATAAAATGAGTCTGGACCAATTTTTTTTTTTTTTTTCCTCCTTGATAGCTTTCATTCTAGCAGCAACATCACAACCACTATAAATAAATTCTAAATTGAATGTTTAATGTTAATTATTACCCAATTAGCTTTCAATGAAATGTTGAAAAACCCAAGTGGGGTTACAGAACAATGCTATAAAATTGGAACATGTGATATGTGTTTTGTTACACTAGATGTGAACTCACCGTGTTCTGGAGTTGGGTGAGTGGTAAGTTTTTTTTTTTTTTTTTTTCATTTTTCTTTGATTAATGTATATAATCAAAACTAGCCAATGAAGCAACAAATAAGGTGTAATGACCCCGACCTCCGATGAATGCTAATTCATGAGTGATTAGGCCTAACAGTAATTTAGATGGAATCTGATATTAATTTGCATATGTATTGCATGATTTATGCATATCTATCTGTTGACTGTTACATTATCTGTTCATGTTTTATGCTTTAAACTGTAAATTGAAGGCCTTACCGGCGGCTGAACCAGAAATTGATTAGTGTTTTATGCTAATTAGGAATTATGTGATTTTATGGTATATTTAATTGAAATGTGATTTGGTGTGATTAAATTAGATTAAATAGTGCTAAATTGCAATAGTTTCACTTATTTACTAATTGGCCACTAAGGGTGTGTTTGATTGGGCGGACTGGAAAATGGGGGATTAGAATCCATCGGACTTGAGTCCTGGGACTGTAAATCCCCCGAACTATTTGGTTGGATTGGATATGTATCCTGTGTTTGTTTTTTCATGGGATTAGATGTCCGGACTGTGAATCCCCCGGACTATTTTTAGTGAATCCAACGTTTGGTTGGACGGACTGGATAGGATAAATGAACAAATGACTATTTTACCCTTTTTAAATTGTTTACTAAGTAATAGCATATTAAACATATCTATAATATTTTAATTATTTTTAGCTAGATTAAATAAAAAATTATTTTATTTTATTTTTTACACAATTAAATAAATTTATTTTTTAAAAATAAATAAATAAAATATCAATAAAAATATATATTATTTTTTAATTAAGATTTTAAATAAATTTGTTTTTAAAAAAATAATAATCAAAAAATGAAATTAAATAAAACATCTATTAAATTTAAATAATGAAATTAAATAAAACATAAACAAAATTTTAAAATAAAATATCAATAAAATATCCATAAAAAATTATTTCAACAAATTAAATAAATAAATAAATAATTAAATGAAATTAAATAAATTTTTTCAATATTTTTTTTTAGCACCAGTTTTTTTTTCAATGTTTGAAACATATATTTTTTCAATATTTATATCCAACACTTCATGGTCCAATCAAACACAACAGCAACACAAAGAAAATGGACAAAATGGTCATCTCACCCCTCTAATCCAAATAGTAAATAATCCCACCAATACTATCCCACACCCCCCCCTCCGGACAGTGGTATCCCCCATATGGGGGATTAGGAGTCCGGCCGGACATGGAGTCCGGCGGACTAAAAAAAAAACAAACATCGGATTAGATTTACTGTGCGGATTACAATCCGCACAGTAAATAATCCCCCCCCCCTTATCCCCCCAATCAAACACGCCCTAAGTGGACTTTGCTAGACATTGTTTAGTCTTGGCTTATCTATACTTGGCATCATTTTGTTCATCTCTTGGAGAGGCCAAACCGACTAGAGAGAGGGAGAAAGGAGAAATTGATTTCATCTAGGCTTTTAGCTTGGAGACTTGGAGAAATTGAAGGTTATTTGCATAATTGAGCTTCTACATCTTGAATTCAAGACCTAAGGTAGGAAACCTATCTTTTTATTTGTGAATTCTAGTTGGTTCTTGCATGGTTTAGATCATTGTTGGAGTTTAGAGCCAAATTATGGCCTAACATGTTGAATTGAGTAGGAATCCTTGCATGCATGTTTACATTGTTGAGTTTTGAAGTTATTTTCATGGAGATTCTTGCATGCATGTCCATATTATTGTTCTAGTCCTTGATTTCATCATGTTTTTGGAAGAATTGGCTCTTTGGAGCATATTTTAGAAGCTTTGAATTCATTAGAACTCATGCATGTATGAGTTTTGCATTAATACCCATGTTCTCGAGTTTTGAACTAAAGTTGTATTTAATTAACTTACATTTGGGCTTTGATTTCTCAAATTGAGCTTTGAAACATGTTGTACTATGAGTTTACAAGAGTTTTCCAGAAAATTAGCCCAAGAGGATCGAATTTTGTGCATTAAAACTTGGATTTGAGCTTTAAGGTTCAATCTGGAATTTCCAGAATTTGGACTCACGCTCGAGCGGGTAAAGTGGCGCTCGAGCGTGGAATTCGACCATCCAATACTTTGCCTTTGTTTCTGATCCGCTCGAAGTGATTCGAGTCAGCGAGCGCCCGTCGAGCGTGATTTTCACCCATCTAGTACTTTTGTCACGTTTTGTAGAACACTCGAGTGGGAAGGTTTATGCTCGAGCGAAGACTTTTGTTTGCATGTCTGCTTGAGCAGGTAAACCCACGCTCGAGCGGGACCTCTGTTTTCTGAAAATTATGAAAATTCTTTTCTAAGGCATTTTTTGCATCCTCGTTCCATCCTAGGCATTCCTAGGCCATGTTTAAGACTCCATAATGAGATTAATAGATAAACACACACTAAGAATAACGAAGTGCATTACGTCTAACTCGAGCGTGTGTTTCAAGTGGGTAATTGTATGCGTGTTCGTGTAGGTCACGCACCGCAGGACAAGTAAAAAGCCATTTGACCACCTAGTGAGCCGACCAATTCTTGTGAGTAATAACTCTATAAAGTTATGTTTAACTTTAATTATTTTCCAATGACATGAAATGATAAGTTCTGAAATGCTATGTTTGAAGGAATGAATGATAGTCCAAGTTTTCCTTGAAATGTAAACGTGGTATCTCTAGCCGAGACCCTTGCCCAGGGGACACAATACTGAGGCACACGGTTATGAGGCCCTCGCCCGGGGGAAATAATACCGTGGCACAGGCCCTCGCCCGGGGGAAACAATACTGTGGCACAGATATGTTACCCGGTATCGGAGGTTCCACTATGGGACTTACTATGCTTGACCAACATGATATGTGATGTTAAGGGAAATGTACCACACATGATTCGAATATGGATATGACTGCGGTTCTTTTCTAATACGAATATGCCTATGTTTCCGATCTGATAAGAGATTAATTTTCTGATTTCTGTATTCTACATGGTCATCATTCATTAAACCCCTTTACACTGTTATTATTCACTGGGCTTTAGCTCACTCCTTATATTATGTATATAGGTGAGCAAGTGCAAGACCAGGCCCGGGGTTGATGGCACGTACCCCAGTTTTGTCAACCAACCGTTACACCTCCCGAGGAGGTTCCAGTTGAAGTCAATTGCCATGGCTGTTTTTGTAGTTATGCTAGTCTCCGTCCGTTTGTGAAGTTAGGATTTGGGAACTACAGTCTGTAAATAATATTGTAACTATTGGTGTCCCTTGACTAGCATGCTTATGAATATAAATAAATTTGATTTACTCTATCCCATGTACGTCATCACAACTCATTGGACTTTGGTTATTTTGTCTAGTTGCTTCCGCAGCCCCTTAATACTTGCTAATTTGCTAAGAGGCCTTTGGTAATCCGAGAATTACTGGCCGGTTACGACACTAAAGCTATAGGGGCGGGTTTGGGTTGTGACAGAGTGGTATTAGAGCACGAGTTATACCGCACACATAAGTCCATATGAGCTCAGGATGTTCTAGTGAGAAGTAGGGACATTTCAACTGCATGTTGTAGACACCCCATTTTTGACCGACCTTAAGACTCAGACGTCACCGATTGAGTGCTCAGTGATGTTGCATATTGTGCTCATTTAGAAGTCTCAGAGTCACGGCCGTGAGCCCTGCCTCCGGACTTCCGAACCCTCTTCTGTACCTTGTCTCGGTTTACGAACCAGACTCGGTTTTCTCTGTTTCTCTTCCTGAATGAAGGGAGAGGTCCCGTAGACCATCTCTCAGTGGCCGTGGGCTACATTTCATGGCCGTAGGCCATTTTGTTCATTTCGGGGCCCGGTTTCCCTTTTTCAGAGCTGTCAGGTCGTGTGCCTCGGTTCGGGACCGTCTAACCATCTCCGATTCCTCCGGTTTTTGGCATACAGCTTATTTACTCCCTTTTGAGGGACACTGAGGTCTAAAAGACCCACTTCGTGGTCGAATGCCACTTTCGGTGCTTAACAGCCTATTTTCGAGACCCCGAACTGCGTGTTTTGGCCCCCGAGCATTCGTTTTGCATCGGTTTTCGTTCATTTTTGGCAGGTACCTCTGTTTTATCACCAGGAAGGTCACTGAAGGGTGGGAGGCCAGCAATTGTCTCAGTAACCAGTTATATTCCTCCAGCGCCCTCCAACGCCCGTTTTTCTCACTTCTGAGCCAATGTTAACCACCCTAGGGCCATTTTTTTCAAACCCAAACCACATATTTGTGTTGTACACACATGGGAGGACACTAATCTCATATCGCCGGCCACTAATTCAATTGGCCCATTTTGACCCTTGGCCAGCCGGCCATAGGGGGTGGCCGGCCAGCCACCTGCAGCCCAAAAAGTTGGTTAGCCATGATCCCCATGTTGTGTACTTTACAGCTGTATAACTTTTTCCCCCAAAAGATCTGATTTCGGGGGACTTTTGTTAAAGAGGGAAACTTGATCCCATTTCCCTCCACATTTTTTCCCCTCCCTTTCTCCTCCATTCTTTCTTACATAACAAAGGCTCCAGGTTTGGTTTGAGGGTTGGGAAAATCCTCTTGAGCTTGCATACACTCATCTCCCTCCATCTCTCTCAAATCCTCAAAAATCTTCCAAGTTCTACACCCTTTCCTCATCACCACCTAGCACCACCACCACTACCCCATTTCCAGCAGCTTGAGGAGTTTTTCAGAGGCTAGGAGGCAACATTTTTGGTCCAAGAGGTAGCAAAAGGGTTGGTCTACAAGGGTAAGTTCATTTTCCCTCTTTTTGGTCCCTTTTTTGCAACATTTCTTAGCCCTCTTTTCTTACTATTTTGGGCTCCGACCTTAACTGGAACTAGGTTTATTTTGAGCCATCTTTCATGTTTGTTGAAGGGCTCAACCCTGTTTGAGCCCCTCATTTGGTACTTGCTTCAATACCCTCTTAAATAGCATAATCTTGCATGATTTCTCTAGCCTATGTGTGATTTGTTTTTAAGCATGATGTAAACTGTGAGTTAGATTATTTTGATCCCCTCTATAACATTGTAGAAGGGCTCAACACTGTTGGGGGCCTCCATGTTGCACTTACCTTTATACCCCTCTTTGGCCCCCCATTTTTGCATGCTTTGTTAGCTCATTTTAGCTTCTGTTTTCGGCCCTGATCAGAACTGAAAATGGTCATATTTTGACCTTCTTGGCATATCTCATTAAGGGTCTTTGGCTGTTTGGTGAATGCTTTGTATACCTCATGTTATAGCCTCTTGTTGGCCTATTTCTTGAATTACATTTTGAGCATGTTTTCATACTGATTTGAGGCTTGTCATCTACTGTAAATGTTCATATTTTTAGTTCCTCTTCAGTTTTTTAGAAGGGTGTTTTTCCATTTGGGCTTTGCATCTATCACTTGCTTCATTGCTTCCCTTGCGGAGCTATTTTTGTATGCCATTTTAGCCCTACTTGTGATTGCTGTTTGGCCGTGTTTTGTACTGTAAAAATGTGAGTTTTGGGGCTTCCTTGCTTCTGCTTTTTCATGTCATGTTCAAATTATGCATGTATTGTATAGCTACAAGTCATTTCGGGTGCCTAATTTCGTATTTCGGGATCATTTCATGCATCGGGTATTATTTTGCCTCATTTCAAGGCTGTTTTGCCCCTCATTTTGTCACTAATTTTCGCATGTTAGCATATCATATTCCATGTCTTTGCCATGTCTCATTAGAGTGGCATTTCGGTGCCCGAGAGTTCGTCGCGGGCACGCACTTCAAGGTAGCTTGTTTTCATCTGATGGCCTCCTATGTGAGTGTGGCTGAGGCTCTCTCATGTTGGTGTAAGCCCATTATTGCATTGCGTATGCCATTTTCTCGGTTTGCGTGCACGTGTGCACGCATTTCGAGGCATCTCATTTTCATCTCATGGCCTCTTATATGAGTGTGGCCGAGGTCCGCTTATGTTAGTATAAGTCCACATTGCATTGTATATGCCATTGTAGCCTCGTTGCATTGCGTATGCCATTTTCTCAGTTTGCGTGCCCGCGGGCACGCACTTCGAGGTATCTCATTTTCATCTCATGGCCTCTTATGTGAGTGTGGCCGAGGTCCACTCGTGTTAGTATAAGTCCAATTTGCATTGCGTATGCCATTTCATGCCTTAGGACCATTTTTTCGATTTGCGTGCACGTGTGCACGCATTTCGAGGCATCTCATTTTCATAGCATTGTGTATGTTAGGATTGCATATTAGCTGCATTTCATGCATATCATGCATATTGCATCGTGTTCGGGATAGGAGTTAGCCCGGACACGGGAAACGAGGCACGTTTTGTACTCCGAGCGACGGAACAGGTCTCAATTCCCATGTCACCGACACTCCGGATAATCCATAATGGAGTTAGGTTTTGTTGTAGCATTCATATGCGTTCATCCTATATTAGATTTGGAATTGAAATACAAATGCAGTTTGTATGATGCGCCGAGCCTGGTGCGTGCAAAACCGATGAATGATGCAAACATGCTATCATACCGTATGCTAATTGAAATATGCACTATATCTAACCATCATAAGTAGGTAAATAAAAGGGAAGAAAGACGTGGGGTTGGAAGACATACATCACACTCATCCACACTTATTACAATTATGCCCTCGCACAGAGGGTCCGAATAAATAATACAGTCCCAAAATGAAAGAATAATACAGTCCGAATAATACAGTTCGAATAATATACAAATTCCTAATTAATTAACAAATTAAATAAGAAAAAAAAAACTGTAAACTGGCATGCAAGCCAGGGGCTGCCTTGATTCTGATGAATGCTACATGTTTGGGCTGCCTTGCGCGGAAATCTACTGGGATGCCCCAATTAGCCTCTGTTTACACCTTTTCTTGAAATGCGTGCCAGACTCCGAAAAGTTGCTGATTCTTCATTTTGCTGCAACAGAGAGCAAGAAAGGGACATAGCAATGTATTTCACAAATATATGCACGCCTCGATCCTCGTGCCACCAATCACGCATATCGATGCATGATGGCCGAGGAGCCGAATTGCACAACTCAATATAGGATGAATGCATATGAATGCTACAACAAAACCTAACTCCATCATGGATAATCCGGAGTGTCGATGACTTGGGAATTGAGACCCGTTCCGTCGTTCGGAGTACGAAACGTGCCTCGTTTCCCACGCCCGGGCTAACTCCTATCCCGAACACGATGCAATATGCATGATATGCATAAAATGCAGCTAATATGCAATCCTAACATACACAATGCTATGAAAATGAGATGCCTCGAAATGCGTGCACACGTGCACGCAAATCGAAAAAATGGTCCTAAGGCATGAAATGGCATACGCAATGCAAATTGGACTTATACTAACACGAGTGGACCTCGGCCACACTCACATAAGAGGCCATGAGATGAAAATGAGATACCTTGAAGTGCATGCCCGCGGGCACGCAAACCGAGAAAATGGCATACGTAATGCAACGAGGCTACAATGGCATATACAATGCAATGTGGACTTATACTAACATAAGCGGACCTCGGCCACACTCACATAAGAGGCCATGAGATGAAAATGAGATGCCTCGAAATGCGTGCACACATGCACGCAAACCGAGGAAATGGCATACGCAATGCAATAATGGGCTTACACCAACATGAGAGAGCCTCAGCCACACTCACATAGGAGGCCATCAGATGAAAACAAGCTACCTCGAAGTGCGTGCCTGCGGGCACGCAAACCGAGAACGAACCCTCGGGCACCGAAATGCCACTCTAATGAGACATGGCAAAGACATGGAATATGATATTCTAACATGCGAAAATCAGTGACAAAATGAGGGGCAAAACAGCCCCGAAATGAGGCGAAATAATACCCGATGCATGAAATGATCCCGAAATACGAAATTAGGCACCCGAAATGACTTGTAGCTATACAATACATGCATAATTTGAACATGACATGAAAAAGAAGAATCAAGGCAGACCCAAAAATCACATTTTTACTGTACAAAACACGGCCAAACAGCAATTACAAGTAGGGATAAAATGGCATACAAAAATAGCTCCGCAAGGGAAGCAATGAAGCAAGTGATAGATGTAAAGCCCAAATGGAAAAATACCCTTCTACAACATTGAAGAGGGACTAAAAATATGAACATTTACAGTAGATGACAAGCCTCAAATCAGTATGAAAACATGCTCAAAATGTAATGCAAGAAATAGGCCAACAAGAGGCTATAACATGAGGTATACAAAGCATTCACCAAACAGAAAAAGACCCTTAATGAGATATTCCAAGAAGGTCAAAATATGGCCATTTTCAGTTCTGATCAGGGCCGAAAACAGAATCTAAAATGAGCTAACAAAGCATGCAAAAATGGGGGGCCAAAGAGGGGTATAAAGGTAAGTGCTACATGGAAGCCCCCAACAGTGTTGAGCCCTTCTACAATGTTGTATAGGGGCTCAAAATAAGCCAACTCACAGTTTACATTATGCTCAAAAACAAATCACACATAGGCTAGAGAAATCATGCAAGATTATGCTATTTAAGAGGGTATTGAAGCAAGTACCAAATGGGGGGCTCAAACAGGGTTGATCCCTTCAACAAACATGAAAGATGGCTCAAAATAAACCTAGTTCCAGTTAAGGTCGGAGCCCAAAATAGTAAGAAAAGAGGGCTAAGAAATGTTGCAAAAAAGGGACCAAAAAGAGGGAAAATGAACTTACCCTTGTAGACCAACCCTTTTGCTACCTCTTGGACCAAAAATGTTGCCTCCTAGCCTCTGAAAAACTCCTCAAGCTGCTGGAAATGGGGTAGTGGTGGTGGTGCTAGGTGGTGATGAGGAAAGGGTGTAGAACTTGGAAGATTTTTGAGGATTTGAGAGAGATGGAGGGAGATGAGTGTATGCAAGCTCAAGAGGATTTTCCCAACCCTCAAACCAGACCTGGAGCCTCTGTTATGTAAGCAAGAATGGAGGAGAAAGGGAGGGAAAAAAATGTGGAGGGAAATGGGATCAAGTTTCCCTCCTTAACAAAAGTCCCCCGAAATCAGATCTTTTGGGGGGAAAAGTTATACAGCTATAAAGTACACAGCATGGGGATCATGGCCGACCAACTTTTTGGGCTGTAGGTGGCCGGCCGGCCACCCCCTATGGCCGGCCGGCCAAGGGTCAAAATGGGCCAATTGAATTAGTGGCCGGCCATATGAGATTAGTGTCCTCCCATGTGTGCTGAACATAACCCTGTGGTTCAAAATTGGAAACTGTAAAACAGGAGAGAGAACAAGCCATTTTTAGGAGGGGTTCAAAAGGTTCAACAACAATTAGTGGCCGGCCATAGCATATTAGGGTCCTCCCATGTGTGTACAACACAAATATGTGGTTTGGGTTTGAAGAAAATGGCCCTAGGGTGGTCAACATTGGCTCGGAAGTGAGAAAAACGGGCGTCGGAGGGCGCCGGAGGAATATAACTGGTTGCTGAGACAATTGCTGGCCTCCCACCCTTCAGTGACCTTCCTGGTGATAAAACAAAGGTACCTGCCAAAAATGAACAAAAACCGATGCAAAACGAATGCTCGGGGGCCAAAACACCCAGTTCGGGGTCCCGAAAATAGGCTGTTAAGCACCGAAAGTGGCATTCGACCACGAAGTGGGTCTTTTAGACCTCAGTGTCCCTCAAAAGGGAGTAAATAAGATGTATGCCAAAAATCGGAGGAATCGGAGATGGTTAGACGGTCCCGAACCGAGGCACACGACCTGACAGCTCCAAAAACGGGGAACCGGGCCCCGAAATAGGCAAAATGGCCTACGGCCATGAAATGTAGCCCACGGCCACTGAGAGATAGTCTACGGGACCTCTCCCTCCCTTCAGGAAGAGAAACAGAGAAAACTGAGTCTGGTTCGCAAACCGAGATAAGGTACAGAAGAGGGTTCGGAAGTCCGGAGGCAGGGCTCACGGCCGTGACTCTGAGACTTCTGAACGAGCACAATATGCAACATCACTGAGCGCTCAATCGGTGACGTCTGAGTCTTAAGGTCGGTCAAAAATGGGGTGTCTACACATGTCTTTATGCATTGTCTGAAAGTGAAAATGTCTAAGTATATCCATGTGAACTTGAATAAAATAATGAAGACTATTTGCCCATGTTTATAAATCTGTGTTTACCTATAGCAAATGGACAATGCGAGAGGTGATGACATAACGGGCTCCTTAGATGCCTGAATGAATAGAATGGAACAAATGCTTGCCACTTTAACTGAAGTACTAACGCAACAACAAAGGCGACAACCTTCGCCACCTCCACCCCTACCGGCTCAAGTTGAAATGGGCAACAACGACATGATTAACATGACTCAAAAATTCACGAAGATGAAACCGCCAACCTTCCTAGGCGCCATTGAACCACTGAAGGCAGAGACTTGGCTGCTAGAGATGGAAAAATTGTTTGAAGTGTTTCCCTGCTCTGAAGTATAGAAGGTTTTGTTGGCCACCTACACTCTAAAAGACGAAGCCCAAAGATGGTGGTTACTAGTTCGGAATGGTAATGAGAATATGACATGGACTCAATTCAACTCAGTTTTCTACGACAAGTACTTTCCTCAGTGCTTCCGAGACCAGAAAGTTTCAAAATTTCAAGAACTTAAACAAGGCAGAATGGCCGTAGTTGAATATGAAGCTAAGTTTACTGAATTGGCTCGTTTTGCCCCACACATGGTAGACACGGATTACAAAAAGGCACAGAAATTTGAGGGAGGCCTGGATTTGGAGGTATTTGATCGAGTGGATGTCCTGAAATTGCCTACTTACGTGGAGGTACTTGACAGGGCATTAATGGCAGAAGCTACTATAGCAGCAAAGAAACAGACTGTAAACCCACCAACCGAATGGAAGAGCAAGAGGACCGGGTTCAATTTTAGACGGGGCCGATCATTTTCAAAGAGACAAAACGCAGGATCCTCCGGCAGTTCCAGCCAAAGTAGTGGGTCTATACCGACTTGTGCAGATTATGGTAAGAGGCATAGAGGAGTATGCCAGCGCGCGTCAGGCGTCTGTTACCGGTGTGGCAAAATGGGCCATATGATGAAAGATTGCCCAATGGGATCAGGGAATGCCAGTCACCCCGCAGCCAGTTCAACAGGGTCTGCTTCAGTAACCAAATCAAACTTCAAAGCAATGCCAAGGGCAACAATGAGAATGAAGCATTGAGACAAGGGAGAGTATTCGCTTTAGTGCCCGGAGACATGCAAAATACTAAATCGGTAGTGTCAGGTACTATTTCTATTTGTGCTCAGAATGCGTATGTGCTGATTGATTCTGGCTCCACACATTCATTCGTATCCCATGCTTTTTCTCAGAAATTAACTAGACCATTAGAATCCATGAATTGCTTATTATCTATATCTACACCAGCTAGGGGTTCCATGATGTGTGCTTGTGTTTATCCGGCATGTGATCTTGTAATTGGAGAGATGACGTTGTATGTCGATTTAATACCCTTGAACATTACTCACTTTGATTGTATTTTGGGAATGGACTGGTTGACTAAATACTGTGCTACTATTGATTGTGCAAGTAAGTCTGTTGTGTTTAAGCCACCGAGTGTACCTGAATTTACCTTTATTGGGGACGGGGTAGTTTCTCCCCCATATCTGATTTCAACCCTGAAAGCCAGAAAATTGCTTAGGAAAGGATGTAGGGGGTACTTATGCTGTATACTGACTGCAACGTCTGATGACACTAAGGTAGAAGCTATTCCCGTGGCCTGTGATTTTCCTGATGTGTTTCTCATTGATCTGCCCGGGGACTCGATTGATAAGGAAATAGAGTTCACCATTGATATAACACCTGGAACACAACCCATCTCCAAGACTCCATATAGGATGTCGACTTCTGAACTGAAAGAACTGAAAGCCCAACTTCAGGAACTCCTAAACAAGAAATTTATTCGTCCAAGTACCTCACCTTAGGGTGCTCTGGTACTATTTGTTAAAAAGAAAGACGGACCCTTGAGACTGTGCATTGACTACCGGGAATTGAACAGGGTGACCATTAAGAACAAATATCTATTACCCCGAATAGATGATTTATTTAACCAACTCCAAGGAGCCAAAGTGTTCTAAAAAATTGACCTTCGATCCGGATATCATTAGTTAAAGGTTAAGGCAGAAGACGTAGAGAAAACTGCATTCAAAACTAGATACGGTCATTATGAGTTCTTAGTAATGCCTTTCGGGGTAACAAATGCACCCGCAACCTCTATGAACCTAATGAATAGGGTTTTCAAACAATATCTTGATGAATTCATTATTGTGTTTATTGATGACATTCTGATTTACTCTAAAGATAGAAAGGAAAACGAAAACCATTTGAGAACTGCCTTGTAGATTTTGAGAGAAAAGAGGCTATATGCTAAATTATCCAAATGCGAATTCTGGCTTGACAGTGTAGCATTCTTGGGCCATGTAATTAATGAGGATGGTGTTTCTATAGACCCTCAGAAGATTGAGGTCATTGTAGATTGGCCTAGACCGACGAATGTGACAGAAGTTAGAGGTTTTCTGGGATTGGCTGGGTATTATAGGAGATTTGTAAAAGATTTCTCAAAGCTTGTAATGCCATTAACATAATTGACACAGAAGAATATACAGTTTGACTGGAATGATCAGCGTGAATCAGCCTTCCAAGAACTAAAGACCAGGCTGGTAACTGCACCAATCCTAACCTTACCTAATGGTACCGATGGGTTTCAGATTTACAGTTATGCTTCATATAAAGGGTTAGGCTGTGTACTGATGCAAAAAGGGAAAGTCATCGCCTATGCTTCTCGACAACTCCGTCCTCATGAAAAGAATTACCCTACACACGACCTTGAACTAGCAGCTGTAGTGTTCGCTTTGAAAATCTGGCGTCATTACTTGTATGGGGTAACTTGTGAAGTGTATACCGACCATAAAAGCCTAAAATACTTCTTCACCCAAAAAGAATTGAACATGAGACAGAGGCGATGGTTAGAACTGATCAAGGACTATGATTTACAAATTTTGTATCACCCAGGGAAAGCTAATACTGTGGCAGATGCTTTGAGCCGAAAATCAATAGGAAGTTTATCATGTCTGCTTACTAGCCAAAGAGAACTGCTGTGTGATTTGGAAAGGAATGAAATCGAGATTGTGATACGGGAACAGGGCGGAATACTAGCCGCTATCTCTGCTCAACATGTGATCATTGAAGAAATTCGAGAAAGGGAACTTGAAGATGAGTACATGAAAAAGATCATGGAAGAACTTGATTCTAAGCTGAGGCCAGGGTTTGTATTTGAAAATGATGTGCTAAAATTCCAAAACCGTCTTTGTGTACCTGATTGTGGTGACTTGAGAAAACGTGTGATGACCGAAGCTCACAGTAGTAAGTTTGCTATGCATCCGGAGAACACGAAAATGTATCATAACTTGAAACAAAATTTCTAGTGGCCTGGAATGAAAAGGAGTATTGCTGATTTTGTAGCTAGATGTCTACATTGCCAACAGGTTAAAGCTGAACATCAACGACCTGCTGGGTTGCTGCAACCACTCCCAATACCGGAATGGAAATGGGAGCATATTACCATGGACTTCATTGTGGGATTGCCTCGTTCTTCTCGAGGTATGGATTCTATATGGGTTATAGTTGACCGTTTAACTAAGTCTGCCCATTTTCTGCCTGTCAAAACTATCTATAATGCTGATAAATTGGCCAATATCTATATGATTGAAATTGTGAGATTGCATGGAGTGCCAGTATCTATTGTATTTGACAGGGACTCAAAGTTTGTGTCGAGATTTTGGCAGAGTTTGCAACAGGCTTAGGGAACTGAATTGAGACTGAGCAGTGCCTATCACCCACACACAAATGGCCAAACTGAACGAACAAATCAAACTCTGGAGGATATGCTCAGAATGTGTGTGTTAGACCTCCAAGGGAATTGGGAGACCTACTTGCCATTAGCTGAATTTGTGTACAACAACAGTTACCATTCAAGCATTAGAATGGCTCCTTACGAAGTTTTGTATGGAAGAAAGTGCCATTCTCTGATATGTTGGGCTGAAGTAGGTGATAGACCTTTGTTGGGACCAGAACTTGTGCAAGAAACCACTGAGAAAGTGAAACTAATACAGCAGCGTTTGAAAACTGCACAGAGTCGGCAGAAGAGCTATGCCGACGTTCGAAGAAGAGAGATAGAATATGAAGCTGGGGACTATGTGTTCATAAAGGTGACCCCCGATGAAGGGTCAAACTCGGTTTGGTGTTAAGGGCAAGTTGGCGCCGAGGTATGTTGGACCTTATAAAGTTCTTGAAAAGATCAATCCGGTATCATATCGGATAGCCTTACCTCCTGTAATGGAACATATGCACAATGTCTTTCATGTATCGATGCTTTGGGAATATTTGAGAGATCCACTCCACGTCATTGAACCGACACATGTGCTTTTGAAAGATGATTACACCTACGATGAGAGGCCTATTAAGATTGTGAATCGCAGAATCAAGAAGTTGAGGAATAAAGAAATATCGTTGGTAAAAGTTGACTGGCAAAACCACGGAGGAACCTATGCAACTTTGGAAACCGAGGAAGACATGATGAAAAGATATCCCGATTTGTTCCCGTTGGACCCAATGTTGATTCAGAACGAAAGTAATTCGAGTTTGGGGACCAAACTCTTTTAAGGAGGGAAGACTGTAATGACCCCAACCTCCGATGAATGCTAATTCATGAGTGATTAGGCCTAACAGTAATTTAGATGGAATCTGATATTAATTTGCATATGTATTGCATGATTTATGCATATCTATCTGTTGATTGTTACATTATCTGTTCATGTTTTATGCTTTAAACTGTAAATTGAAGGCCTTACCAGCGACCGAACCAGAAATTGATTAGTGTTTTGTGCTAATTAGGAATTATGTGATTTTATGGTATATTTAATTGAAATGTGATTTGGTGTGATTAAATTAGATTAAATAGTGCTAAATTGCAATAGTTTGACTTATTTACTAATTGGCCACTAAGTGGACTTTGCTAGACATTGTTTAGTCTTGGCTTATCTATACTTGGCATCATTTTGTTCATCTCTTGGAGAGGCCAAACCGACTAGAGAGAGGGAGAAAGGAGAAATTGATTTCATCTAGGTTTTTAGCTTGGAGACTTGGAGAAATTGAAGGTTATTTGCATAATTGAGCTTCTACATCTTGAATTCAAGACCTAAGGTAGGAAACCTATCTTTTTATTTGTGAATTCTAGTTGATTCTTGCATGGTTTAGAGCATTGTTGGAGTTTAGAGCCAAATTATGGCCTAACATGTTGAATTGAGTAGGAATCCTTGCATGCATGTTTACATTGTTGAGTTTTGAAATTATTTTCATGGAGATTCTTGCATGCATGTCCATATTATTGTTCTAGTCCTTGATTTCATCATGTTTTTGGAAGAATTGGCTCTTTGGAGCATGTTTTAGAAGCTTTGAATTCATTAGAACTCATGCATGTATGAGTTTTGCATTAATTCCCATGTTCTCGAGTTTTGAACTAAAGTTGTATTTAATTAACTTACCTTTGGGCTTTGATTTCTCAAATTGAGCTTTGAAACATGTTGTACTATGAGTTTACAAGAGTTTTCCAGAAAATTAGCCCAAGAGGATCGAATTTGGTGCATTAAAACTTGGTTTTGAGCTTTAAGGTTCAATTTGAAATTTCCAGAATTTGGACTTACGCTCGAGCGTGGAATTCGACCATCCAGTACTTTGCACTGTTTTACAGTCCGCTTGAGTGGGGTAATTCATGCTTGAGTGGGGACCTGAGTCATACACTCGAGCGGGGGTCGAGCGCCCATCGAGCGTGATTTTCACCCATCCAGTACTTTTGTCTTGTTTTGCAGAACGCTCGAGCGGGAAGGTTTACGCTCAAGCGGAGACTTTTGTTTACATGTTCGCTCGAGCGGGTAAACCCACGCTCGAGCAGGACCCCTGTTTTCTGAAAATTATGAAAAATATTTTTTAAGGCATTTTTGCATCCTCGTTCCATCTTAGGCATTCCTAGGCCATGTTTAAGACTCCATAATGAGATTAATAGATAAACACACACTAAGAATAACGAAGTGCATTACGTCTAACTCGAGCATGTGTTTCAAGCGGGTAATTGTATACGTGTTTGCGTAGGTCACGCACCTCAGGACAAGTGAAAAGCCATTTGACCACCTAGTGAGCCGACCAAATGTTGTAAGTAATAACTCTGTAAAGTTATGTTTAACTTTAATTATTTTCCAATGACATGAAATGATAAGTTCTGAAATGTTATGTTTGAAAGAATGAATGATAGTCCAAGTTTTCCTTGAAATGTAAACGTGGTATCCCTAGACGAGGCCCTCGTCCAGGGGACACAATACTGAGGCACACGGTCATGAGGCCCTCGCCCGGGGGAAATAATACCGTGGCACAGGCCCTCACCCGAGGGAAACAATACCGTGGCACAGATATGTTACCCGGTATCGGAGGTTCCATTATGGGACTTACTATGCTTGACCAACATGATATGTGATGTTAAGGGAAATGTACCACACATGATTCGAATATGGATATGACTGCGATTCTTTTCTAATACGAATATGCCTATGTTTCCGATCTGATAAGAGATTGATTTTCTGATTTTTGTATTCTACATGGTCATCATTCATTAAACTCCTTTACACTGTTATTATTCACTAGGCTTTAGCTCACTCCTTATATTATGTATGTAGGTGAGCCAGTGCGAGACCAGGCCCGGGGTTGATGGCCCGTACTCCAGTTTTGTCAGCCAACTGTTGCGCCTCCCGAGGAGGTTCCAGTTGAAGTCAATTGCCATGGCTGTTTTTGTAGTTATGCTAGTCTCCGTCCGTTTGTAAAGTTAGGATCTGGGAACTACAGTCTGTAAATAATGTTGTAAATATTGGTGTCCCTTGACTAGCATGCTTATGAATATAAATAAATTTGATTTACTTGTCCCACGTACGTCATCAAAGCTCATTGGACTTTGGCTATTTTGTCTAGTTGCTTCCGCAGCCCCCTTAATACTTGCTAATCTGCTAAGAGGCCTTTGGTAATCTGAGGATTACTGGCTGGTTACAACGCTAAACCTATAGGGGCGGGTTTGGGTTGTGACATAAGGAACAAAAACAGTTTTAAAAACATGAACCTAAAAACAGTATTAAAAAAAAAAATCGTTTTAAATCTGTTAAGGCCCCCCACCCACTTCTCTTCATCAACCCATAAATCCTAAGCCTTGAACCAAAAACCAAAATCGATGAGAGAGAGAGTGAGAGAGCAACCAGAAACCAAAAACAAACACAAATCTTAATGGATTTGAACACAACAACAAAAAACCAAAAAAAACCCTAAATCGAGGTGTATATCAAATATATGTATATCTATATATAACAAAACATAGGGTTTAGGGTTTAGGGTTTCAAATCTTACTTTTTGGTGGAGATCAACGGAAAACAGGGACGATCGTCGGCGATCTTCTATGTGTGAAGCAGTTTTGTCATTCAACAGCGAGAGGAGAGAAGAAGAGAAAGAGCGCCGTTTGAGAGGAGAGGAGAAGAGAAGAGTGAGGTATGAGACAAAGAAGTATGTTTATATAGTGGTGTTTTCATTATTCCTTAAGTTTTGGAGGGTCATTTAAGTCATTTTGCCCCTCCAAAAACAGCTTTGCACTTAAGCTCAAAATTTAAGCACCCTTGGAGCAACTTTTACATTTAAGCCGAAAATGGCTTAAATTAAGCCATAATCTATGCCTCATAAGTTGTACCAAACACACCAATTTAGCTTAATTTAAGCCAAAAGCTGATTTAAGTTGAAAAAAAGTTTTACCAATCACTCCTATAGAAACCTTTCACAATTCCCAATGAAATAAATATGAATAAAAATAATTTTTTTTTTTTAATTTCATACTTTCTAAGTTACAACTAAAAATAAATAAAAAAAATCATAACTAAATATAAAAAAGTCATAACTAAAATATTAAAATAATATTATAATTAAAAAAATTAGTCATAAGTAAAGAAAAAAATAGTGTAACTAAATATGCATATAATATGATGTGTATAGTAGAATTCTCTTAAATTTACATATAAAATGAAATGTATACACATGATTTTTCATTTCAAACTAAAACTGTCATTATGATTAATATTGTATAAATAAAAAATTCATGTATAATTTTATTTTTGTTATTTTAAAACAAAACATCTATGAAGATGATTTATGTACATACTAACTATTTGAAGGAACAACATCATCGATCACGTCTCCTGAATCTTCTATCACACTTGGTTTCTGTCGCGACTCGCTCCCCGTACCCAAGGGTTAAGCATCGTGATGGCCAGTAATTAAGGTTACCTCCGGCCAATTCTAAAACAGATCAATAAACGCAAGCGGAAATAATATTTAAATAAGGGTACCAAAATAATCATCAGAGCTTCTATTTTTATTACAAAATTTATTGACCAAAAAGGTCGTTATATACATAGAGAAATATCATAAAAATATTGTGTGTGTCTATTCCGCAGCCCCGCATCTAAGACTTTCCAAAGGCTATTTCTGAATTGCATGTTTCCTGAAAATTGGTAAAAACTATAAGCACATGGCAGAGTGAGAAATATTATACCAAGAGTATAAGGGACACGAAATAACCATGGATAGTTAATTAGGCCAAAACATTTACATAAACAAATCATTTGAGTAGCAAAAATCATTTAAGTAGCAGAAACTGAAATACAGATATTATATAAATATATAACCATAACCACGGTACATAACAGAACAGAACAGAGGTCACAGAAGTGATAGTCAGAACAGATGTACAGATTCAAGAGGTGGCTCATACGGATTCTAGAGGTGGCTCCCACAATAGTGTAGCACTTAACTCCGCATAGCACTTTGGTTCACACAAAACAGAGGTCAGTGGATCCATGACAAACAGAGGACCACAAAGTGGTCAAACAGAGACCAATGGTTATTTAAGTCCCCCAAGGCGTGGGACTCTCGTGGTGGTACTTACAAAACATAATTGTATATAAGATCGTAGTCAAATATTCTTAAAATATAAACAGACATATCCATGGATTTCTTTTTAAGCAAATAGGGTTCAGAAATAAAACCACGTAACTGAAATCTTTATAAAACATAACTTTTATTAATATACTAATAAAACATAACTTGTGTAAAACAGATTTTGGTAAATTAAAACATACGTAAAATATATTTTGGTGACTCAAGACATAATATAACTCACCTTATCTTTAATATCTTACTCTTTCTTTTCACTGTCAAAGACCTTTTTACCTTCCACTATTCTTTCCTTCTCCTTCTCTTTTCTTTCTTCCCTTTCTTTCCTTTTCTTCTTTCTTTCTGTTTTTTCTTTCCAGCCGAATCACCTCCCTATTTATAGGGAGGTGAACCCAGCCTCTACTCAACACGTGGTCCGACGCGTGTCTCTCTCCAGATTCGTTCAATAATTATATAGATTCATTCTCATCCTTAATAGATATTTAAAATAATTATCCTTTTGACCCAATATTTTAATATAATTATATAAATAAAATAATTCTTAATTAAATTACACTTTATTATATACTAATAGAAAATTAATTATTTATTTTAGTACCACACCCATTATTATTATTATTTATATTATCTATATTATTATTATTATTTATATTTTGACCCCTAAACTTTTAATAATTATATTATTTTACAAAATTACACATAATAATATATAGTAAATTATATATTTTTCAAACTGAGATTAAATAATATTAGTATAAATTCTGCAGAATAATTAAAAATCTGGGTTGTTACAATCTTCCCTCCTTTTAAAATTTCGTCCTCGAAATTTGTCGTATGTATAAGCTATCCGCTGCGCACTCTGATAAATATATATATTAGATGATTAATTTGATAGAAAATAGTACCTCAAAAAAAAATTTAACAAAAATAACTCACTGTCTAGTTATCAAAAATTAGTTTGGGCCAAAATGAGAAATAATGGGTGACTTTAAAAAAAATTTCACTCGTTTTGTTTACGATAAAAATAAATAAAAAATAAAATAAAATGAGAATACAATGACAGAATCATATACAGGAGATGAACTTTTCATTGATGGAAAATAATTTCAAAATTAGTATCTTTATAATTTGAACCCACTTTTAAAAAAAAAAATTAAAAAAAATAATTTTTTTTTTCAATACTGAACTGAAAATTATACGTATTTAATTATATTATAATTTTGGTGAGTGCTTGAGTCCGACATCCTTCTTTTCTTATCCTTCTTTTATTAGAACAAATATAAATTATATCTAATATCCCTTACAAATTAGGCATACTAAAAAAAAATTTATTATATGTATATAATCATATAAAATTATAATATAATTAAATCGACGAACAAAATATAATATTTAGGTACTAATTACCCGCTATCCTACTTCTTAAATGTGCATGTGTCTTATGCTCCAATGATAAATTTTTTTTTTTATAAATCATTGCTCTGATACCATTTGTTACGACCCGCTCCCCGTACCCAAGGGTTAAGTATCGTGATGGCCAGTAACTAAGGTTACCTCCGGCCAATTCTAAAACAGATCAATAAACGCAAGCGGAAGTAATATTTAAATAAGGGTACCAAAATAATCATCGGAGCTTCTATTTTTATTACAAAATTTATTGCCAAAAAAGTCGTTATATACATAGAGAAATATCATAAAAATGTTGTGTGTGTCTATTCCGCAGCCCCGCATCTAAGACTTTCCAAAGGCTATTTCTGAATTGCATGTTTCCTGAAAATTGGTAAAAAACTAGAAGCACATGGTAGAGTGAGAAATATTATACCAAGAGTATAAGGGACACGAAATAACCATGGATAGTTAATTAGGCCAAAACATTTACATAAACAAATCATTTGAGTAGCAAAAATCATTTAAGTAGCAGAAACTGAAATACAGATATTATATAAATATATAACCATAACCACGGCATGTAATGTAACAAAACAGAGATCATGTATGACAAATGTAACAGAGGTACGGATTCAAGAGGTAGCTCGTACGGATTCTAGAGGTTGCTCCCACAATAGTGTAGCACTTAGCTCCGCATAGCACTTTAGTCCGCACAGAACAGAGGTCAATGGATCCATGACAAACAGAGGACCACAAAGTGGTCAAACAGAGACCAATGGTTATTTAAATCCCCCAAGGCGTGGGACTCCCGTGGTGGTACTTACAAAACATAATTGTATATAAGGTTATAGTCAAATATTCTTAAAATATAAACTGACATATCCATGGGTTTCCTTTTAAGCAAATAGGGTTCAGAAATAAAACCACGTAACTGAAATCTTTATAAAAACATCACTTTTATTAATATACTAATAAAACATAATTTGTGTAAAACAGATTTTGGTAAATTAAAACATATGTAAAATACATTTTGGTGACTCAAGACATAATATAACTCACCTTATCTTTAATATCTTACTCTTTCTTTCCACTGTCAAAGACCCTTTTACCTTCCACTATTCTTTCCTTCTTCTTCTGTTTTTTTTTCTTCCCTTTCTTTCCTTTTCTTCTTTCTTTCTTTTCTTTCTGTTTTTTCTTTCCAGCCTAATCACCTCCCTATTTATAGGGAGGTGAACCCAGCCTCTACTCAACACGTGGCCCGACGCGTGTCTCTCCCCAGATTCATTCAATAATTATATAGATTCCTTTTCATCCTTAAAAGATATTTAAGATAATTACCCTTTTGACCCAATATTTTAATATAATTATATAAATAAAATAATTCTTAATTAAATTACACTTTATTATATACTAATAGAAAATTATTTATTTATTTTAGTACCACACCCATTATTATTATTTATATTATCTATGTTATTATTATTTATATTTTGACCCCTAAACTTTTAATAATTATATTATTTTACAAAATTACACAAAATAATATATAGTAAATTATATATTTTTCGAACTGATTAGTATAAATTCTACAGAATAATTAAAAATCTGGGTTGTTACAGTTTCTCAATGGGAATAACTTACAAAATAGTAAGAAAGAAAAAAATTTATTACTTTGTTCAAATGCTAACAAATATAATCATATACGAACCCCTCATCCCTCAATAACACCCTCGTCTTCAAATTTTAATAAATAGTTCAATAGTAGACATTAATTAAAGGGTAAATTACCAATAAGTTCTAATAGTTGGACTTAATTCCCAACAAATCCTATTGAAAATAAGTCTTGGTAAAATTGTCGTTAAAAATAATTTTTTTATCACAATGTTTTATATATGTCGCTAAAAATTGACAATTAGTGACTTCTTTTGTCATAATTTTTATAAATTGTCGCTAAAATTTATAATTAATGACTTTTTTTTATAACAAATTTTTCCATAGGACCTATTAGACAATAAGTCCACTTATTAAAACCTACACGTAAGTACCCCTTAATTAAATCGACTCTATACTGTTTGAAAAATTTTATGTACATAGAATTTGATTAGAAAAATAGACATAATCCTCTCATATGAAGTAAGTCTTACCTAATGTAAGAAAGTTATGTCTAATTTTGTTATCGAATTTTATTTGGGTTGGAAGCAAAAAGAAATAGATAGAATATTCATTACATACGTGTTGAGTTATAGTTGGAAGAGAGTTGGTTTTGCTTACAATGATAAAGGAGTGTTTGGCACTGCTAATATATATCTATATCATGTTTAATGTATATCTATATGTTTAGATAGTTGTTAATCTATAGACCATGTATATCTATATAGATAGATACGTATGTATGTTTAGATAGCTATGATTTCTCCTTTATAAAGGAGACCATGTACATTGGTTTGATATAATACATTTTATACAAAGACTCTCTCTCTCTCTTTCTCTCTCTCTTTCTCAACTCATTTTAACATCGTATCAGAGCGATTTTTTATAAGAAATAACCATGCAAAACGGGAAAAATCATCTATAAAAACAACAAAATAGCGTGTGCCTCCCATAGTAGGAGTAGAAGAGGGGCCCTAAATATCAGAATGGATAAGATCAAAAGGTACAAGAGAAATAGAGTCACTTTTATTAAATGATAAAGCAGGTTGTTTGACAAGTTGACATGAAAAACAATCTAAAGTATCAGAACTGACAGGACCTAATTAACCACTAGAAATTAAAAACTTTAATCGACCAACACAAAGATGTCCTAAACGACAATGCCAAAGTTGAAAATGAGATAAAAGAGGAGCAGCAGTAGGAGCTGTGAGCTGAGAAGAAACTGGAACATAGGTGAATGAGTTCATAGAGACGTCCATGGTTATGGCTGATCCAAAGAGTCCGTCCCATTCGAGGGTCCTACACCAAACAACCAGTATGAGAAAAGGTAACAGTTAGACCATGCTCACACAATTGACCAATGGAGATAAGATTTAAGGTAAGAGCAGGCCTAAGATACATATGAGATAAAAATAAGTGAGATGTGGAAACAGAACCAACATGACTTATAAACAAAAGAAACCCGTCAGCAGTATGAATAGAAGGAACATGAGGATGAGAAGATAGAGAAGTAAAAATAGTAGGGTCAGAGGTCATATGATTACAACAAGCTGAGTCAAAGTACCAGGAAGTATGACCTGAGGTAACAGACAAAGTAGTAGAAGGAGCAGCACTGGAAGTGGAGCGAAATTGTTGGAACATGGCTTCGACATCGGTTTGAGAAAAGACTGGAGTAGAAGGGTCTATAGGCACAGAAGAAGGTAAAACCTCTGAGGCAACAACAGCAGTGCGATGAACAGGCATAAACTTAAACTGATTCCCAGAACGTCGAGAGTTTCCTCGTAAAAAATTCCCAGTGGAAGGACCATAGCGAGAGGATGAACCAGAAGAGTTACCTCGGGTTGGATTGTGGAAGAAATCTTGCTATAAATGACTAAGACTAGTCTTGTTGCAAAGCTGGCAAAGTCGAATTGGACAATGAACCAGAAGATGAGTAGATGGAAGACCTCGGTTTTGACAATAATTGTAAGTAGTGGACTGCTGTTGTGAAGGAGAACTCTGAGTCTGAGGAGTAGCAAGAACAGAGTCCACAGGGTGTGGATGGAGAGTACCAAGCCTAGTTTCCTCTGATAGTAATTTGAAAATAGCCTACTCAAGAGTGGGTAAAGGAGTGCGATGAAGGAAAGATGCGTGCACCGGCTCAAAAAAGGGAGTTAAAGCCATAAGAAATTGAACCAATCGCTGTTGGTCGCGATAAGTAGTAAACAGGGCAACGTCCTCAATATGGGGCCATGGAGGTTCAGATAGAGCGAGTTGGTCCCAAACTGAATAAATTTGGGAGAGAAAATCATTAATAGTCTAAGTTGGATCTTGGCGTATACGGTGAAGATGACTCTGAAGCTGATATTGGTGAGCAAGACCAGTAGTTTGATATCGGTCTTTCAAAAAATCTCAGATGTCTTTTGCTGGAGTGGAAACAGAGTCAAGTTGGAACCGACCAAACTAACGGTTGATAGATGTAGCAGATGTATTCCAAAGCCAAGTGATAATCTGATAGTTCTTACTGTCCCAATCCTCAAAGCAATCTGCATATTTGTTAGTGGATTCAGCAGTCTCTTGGATGGGTTTGCGTACATCCCCAGTGATAATATGCCAAAGTTTTTTGCCTTTGAGCCAGAAATGGCTTGTGCCCATAAGACATAATTAGACCTGTCAAGAACAACTGAAATAGGATGATGAGAAGAGTAAGAAAGATCCATGAAGTAAAAACAATACTTTAGATGCAAAATTTGAAAAAACTGAGAGTACTAGTGAATTTAGAGGGTCAAAATCAGTGGGGAACCAGTTTAAACTGGCCAAAAAAGGCAAATAATTAGACTGAACCGGCTTGTTGAAGAGGTTGAACCAGATTAGGGCTAACGTTAGCCGCATGGATCAGCAGCATCGTGGGGCAATCAGACGCGTGCAGCTGAGGCGGCTCAAGCGGCTAAGGCAGTGTGAGTAGGCGTTTAGCAGCTAGGGCGCGAGCGGTTAGCGGCTAAGCTTGACGTAGGCGATGTAAGGTGTGTGATATAGCGAGGCGGAAGCGAGTGACGCACCAGTGACAAAAGTGGCGCGTGAAGGCGCATGTGGTCTTATCTGAGAACGCCATTGGTGGCATTGGAATCATAAGAAGATTCCGAGCACTTTGATAGACTATGTGAAAATTTTGGAGAACAAAAAGGATTTGAATAGTGAAGGAATAGAGATAAATACCAGAAAAATTGAAGCTTTCTGGTTAATGAGCCATAACCTTACACTCTGATCTAGTATGGGTGAGTGGAAGAGGGAGGAGCCAAAGGGCATGGAAGAGACTCAATAGGAGGTGGGGATCCCGAGGGAGCGAGAGTAGGACCAGCAGAGCGAGCAGGCTCGCGAGTAACACAACCTTCTACTCGTTTTTGCGATTATATTGTTGGTTCCACTATTTTTCTACTTATGAACCTACCTTCTATCGTGAGGCTTGTTCTAATCCTCTTTGGCAGCATGCTATGACTGATGAATTACAGGCTTTAGACAAAACTCATACTTGGGACGTTGTTGATCTTCCCTCTAGCAAGACTGCCATTGACTGTTATAGACACCCTATTTTTTACGGCCTTTCAAGACTTGGATGTTCTTGCCGGTACATCCGATGACAAGTCTGATTATTTGCCAAGCTCTCAAAGTCCTCAGTGAAACACCACAGGTTTGAGCTTTCCAAACCCTGCATCATTTTTGTCTCCTTTTTGGACCATGTCTTGGCCTCTCTCCCCTGCAGTCTTTGGTGGCCTGCTGGCCATCTATGAGGGCTGCCGGCCAGGGCTTTTGGCCTGTCGGCCATTGATGTGCCTTGCCAGCCATCACTAATGGTCGGCCGACCACCAGTGTTTTCTGCAAATATTTTGTGCCAGTTGTGCCAGCTGGTTGTACAGAGGCTTGCATCTACCCACACGTGGATGGCTGGATCTCTTTGTATGGAATTCATATTTTCTATATATAGGGAAGCCCTCTTTCATGTTTTAAGGTTGGAAGAATTAAGACTCAAATTTTTCTCCCTCTCTCTCTCTAGATTTCCCTCTCTCTGTCTAGTATTTCTCTACACCTTTGCCTACTTACACTACACTTTTGCACATCAACCCTTAACCCAAAGTGATCACCTTTGAGCTGAGGTTGTTTGAGGGCCTCTTGGAGCTCTATAAGTTGTTTTTGGCTTGAATTGCTGCTTGGAACCACTCTTCTCTTCAAGAGCATGGTGAACCAATGCATCAGTGGCCAGTAATGCACCATCAGTGGCTAGCAGTGCACCATCAGTGGCTGACAAAACCCCCTTTTTGGTCGGCAGTAGCCATTCATGGCTGACAAGCCACTGGTATAAACCTCAGTTGATTTTGGTAAGATGGAGCAGAAAGGTTCTAGAAATTCTTAACCCTGCAAATAGAGGCTTTCAAGAGCAAAACAGAGGTCTTTTCGGGGCCAAAACCGAGCATGTACATCTTCCACTTCCTGAGGCAGAGCAGTGGCAGCGTAGTTTAATGTCTTAAATGCTTAGTTTGTGTGCATTTGTGTTGTAAATTAATTAATTAGTTTGCTAGTTAGTTAAAGTGTTGTAATAATTAGTAATTAGCTTAGCTAGTTATTCATTTGGTTTGTAATGATTAGTCTAATTAGATTAGTTAAATTAGCCAGCTAGTTAGCTTATTCATTCGAACCCTCCTTCGTGAGGGCGTAATGTTGTTATAAGTGTGCGTGTATGTGTATGTTTTCCAACCCCATGTCTTTCTCTATTTTCTTTAATCGTTTTCGATGGTTAGATTAGTGACATGTTTCAAATTAGCTTACCTTATGCTTGCATCCATTCATTTGTATTGCATGCATCGAGGTTCGGCGCATCATTCAAACTGTATTGTTATTTCAATACTTCTTTGAATACCTGTTTAACTGCATGTTATCAAAATCGATTCATATACCATATTAGTAGCCGAGCCTAGTAATTGCATTCTTCGCATATGTTGCATTAGGCATCTTGTATAGTTAGGAATCATGCATATTTTTCTAACTCTTATGTTTCCTTAGCTTGGAGTACTAGGTGAGCTTTTACGCTTTAGCATACTTGTATGAATGTGAATGTTGCCATGATTAGCATGCTTGCCATGAGACTATGTGCTTAAATACTAAATTGTATAAATGCCTGTGAATGAAGGCTTGTTGTTTGAATTGGAACGATTCAATAAATGTATGTTTTAAGCCTACTTTGTTGAGTGGCAAATCATGTTTTAAGCCCACTACGTTTGGTGGCAAATCCGCAAACTTTAAGCCTACTGGAGGTGGCAAATTCAAACTATTTTTGCAAATAAACATGAGTTGAATTGTTTCAAATTGAGCAAACTAGTCTATACTTGCTTATGCGCATCACATAGTAATGCTAGCCTAATAACCGAAACAAGAGCACATAATGTTGATAAAAATCATATCATGATTAGTAGAGGCTGATCTTTGATCGTGCGAGCAGGGGTGCTCAATTCATGACATTTCCCTCTTGTACCCAAGTTCCCGAGTCGAGGCAACTTTGGTGATGACGAACACGTAGCCTTTGGCACGAGTCATGGGTTTCCTAAATTTTTCCAAAATAAAATCTTTAGGTGGCGACTCTGTATCTGGCAAAGTAGTCCACTTTTGGCACTTTTTGATTCAAAATCAATTTTTCAAAACGATTTGCCGGATTTGGACTCTTTGGTGTTTATTAGTTTCACATTGCACTTGTGAGATTAGATTCAGAATCACGGGAGTCCGAATTGTAGGGCTTCCTTTCAAACCTTTCAAAAGGGGGCACGCAAAAGCCGAGCTATAGCTACAAATGGGTGTACAAAATCAAGACACACTCTGATGGCTCTATTGAGAGATACAAAGCCCGCCTTGTTACTAAAGGCTTCAACCAGGAATATGGTATTGATTATGAGGAGACCTTTGCTCCCGTTGCCCGTTTCACCTCTATTCTTAGCTTGATTGTTGTTGCTGCCACCCGTCAAGGGGACCTTTATCAAATGGACGTGAAAAATGCATTACTTAATGGTGATCTTCTAGAGGAGGTCTATATGCAACCTCCCCTTGGGTCTATTTATCCGCCTCATAAGGTATGCAAACTTCAACGTGCATTATATGGTCTTAAGCAAGCCCCGCGAGCTTGGTTTGCCCAGTTCAACTCTACTATTCATGATTGTGGTTTCACCTCCAGTTCTTATGATACTGCTCTTTTTGTGAGGAAAACTGCTCAAGGGACCACCCTGTTTCTGCTTTATGTGGATGACATAATTATCAGTGGTAATGATGTAGATGGTATTCTTCATCTCAAACAGTTTCTTAGCCATCATTTTGAGATGAAAGATCTTGGTCCTCTTAGTTTTTTTTTTAGGTCTTGAAATCTCTCATGATTCCACGGGTTCGTTTCTCTCTAGCGCTAAGTATACCTCCGATCTTTTTGCTTGTGCTGGTCTTACAAATTGCAAGACTGCCTCCACTCCATTGGAGACTCAGAGTCGTCTTACTCTTCTTGATGGCACTCTACTCTTTGATGCTACTTTGTATCGTCAGCTGGTTGGCAGCCTTATCTATCTCACTGTTACTCATCCTGACATCGCCTATGCTATCCATATTGTCACCCAGTATATGTCGGCTCCTCAAACACCTCATTATGATGCTTTAGTTCGTATCCTTCGCTATCTCAAAGGCACCTTGTTTCATGGTTTTCATTATTCTGTCCACTTCTCTCTTCAGCTTCGTGTCTTCTCCGATGCTGATTGGGCTAGGGATCTTATTGGCTGCCGCTCTCCTACAGGTTTCTACTTCTTCTTAGGGGATTCTCTTATTTCTTAGCGCATCAAGAAACAATCTCTTACTGCTCGTTCAAGTACAGAAGTTGAATACCGTGCTCTTACTGATACTACTCAGGAGCTTCTCTGGTTTCGTTGGCTTCTTGCTGATATGGATGTTATCTCCTCTGGTGTTACTGACCTCTATTGTGACAATCAGAGTGCTATTCAAATTGCTTACAATGATGTTTTTCATGATCGCACCAAGCACATTGAGATTGATTGCCATTTCATTCATCAACACGTCACTCATGGTACTATTCATCTACATTCGATCTCTTCTGCTGATCAACCTGCTGATATCTTCACCAAAGCTCATCCTCCTGGCTGCTTCATTGAACTTATTTCCAAACTCAAGTTGGTTGATGTTTATCCTCTTTGAGTTTGAGGGAGACTGTTAATGTATATCTATATCATGTTTAATGTATATCTATATGTTTAGATAGCTGTTAATCTATAGACCATGTATATCTATATAGATAGATACGTGTGTATGTTTAGATAGCTATGATTTCTCCTATATAAAGGAGACCATGTATATTGGTTTGATATAATACATTTTACACAGAGACTCTCTCTCTCTCTCTCTCTCTCTCTCTCTCTCTCTCTCTATCTCTCTCAACTCGTTTTAACAGGCACAAAGTAAGGCTGCAACTATTTCTGCAGGAAGAATGCTTGGTGGCTAGAAGATGTAGTGTCGAATACCCTCTCTCGTCAATACAGTGCTGAAAGTCTGGGAATCGAGCCATTATTTGATATGCCAATTTTGCCAAACCCATGAAAACCAAAATTCTTATATATAATGAGACTTGGCTGAGTTTTGACTCTATCATTTTGAAATAAAGAACTCATTAAAATTCTTTCAATTAAACAAATGTCACTATTATATCATTCTAATGCACAATTTTGTATATAAATTCTCATGAAATAGCATTTTCTGAAGACTATAGCTTCTCTCAAGTCCACAAATATAGATTAAGTTGTGCAGTTAGAGCCACCACAAACCTAACTTTGATGATTCAATTCGTTCATTTTGTAAATCTTATATGTAGATTGTTAATAAAAAAATGATTTCTTTAAATCCGATAATTGTAATAATGTAATTTCTTTAAATTTAACCATTTATTTTCAAACATTTTTTTTTTCAAGAAAAATATGAAGAAGCTATGCTTTTTTCATAAAATAAAATGTTGGGATATTATACAAGCAAAATGAAGCTCAATATATATATATATATATATATGTAAATGCATAATAATAAGACATTAAAATAAGTAAATTACCAAAATACTCTCCATCGATGGCACGGTGAAGAACAGTGCAGCCATCACTATTCCTTCTACCGAATTGGTAGATTTTGTCCCAACCATCTTTCAGCTACCAACAACAGATGATTCTAAGAGACGTGAAAGCATGTTTCTTACCATACAAAGCTGCCAAGAAGAGTAGAGTCTCACTATCTTTGTTCCGAAAACCAATCAAACCAGGCATCTTCCAAGCAATTTGCACGCTCATTCTCTCATTCACATCTTTGCTGCTAGATGGAGAGCCGTGTTCCCCTTTTTATCTGCTAAGGCTAGCTCCCTTTCATCATCATCATTGGCATCACTATCTTCGATCATGTCCAATAGATCTTTGACAACTTGTTCTTGGCCTTCGTAGACCGCCGTATGTAAAGTAGTGCCACCTGACTGAGTGATCTTCATTCGTCGAACCTCTGGCTGACGACCACAAATTTCCACAACCTCTTTCCATTCCCCCTTCATGACTCTTTTAATCAAGTTCTTCTTTATAGTCTCCTCCTTTTCTGCCATTGCAATTAATTCTGTTGGAACAAGTTGTTTGATAGAAAGATATGTGTAATATATTTTTTTTCATGATGTATTTCAGGATATTTTTTTCATGATACCTAATATTATTCTGTATATATATAGCCCAAGGAAATCAGGTAGAGAATTTGTTTTCCTTGCATGCCAAGTGTCCAAAAACAAGTACTGATAAATATATACACATAACTGCAATGCTAAACTTTTCTTAAAATTTTACCTAGAAAATTAAAATGTAGTTCAAATTTATTTTATTTGTTTAAAATTTCTCTTTTATTTTAGGAATTTCTTTATATTAATTTTATATTGTATTTGATCTCCTTTTATTGAGGTTTATTGTAAAATCATATATTAGAATCATGGCTATGCTGTCATAATTATGCTTTTGTATATTGAGGTCTATAGTAAAATCATAGTTATGTTGTCATAATTATGCTTTTTTATTACAAAAATACGAGTGAAAATTTATTTTGATAAATTGTTTTTTGGTAATAACACCTTATTGATATAATAGGAGGTACATTAATGAGTAAGAAAAATTCATAAAATTTATTAGTTTGTATAGCATAAGTTTTTCTAACTGAGTAATGTTAGGTATTCTGAAAAATATTTCATGAAAATAATCATGAAAGATTTTTGACCCTTAGATTAGATATACAATAAGTTACAAAGTGTAATACAAGAACAAAGATTTGTTCATGATCATTTTCATGAAACATAATTTGGTTGTTATAACATAATTAATATTAGAGTTAGGAAGTGTTGCATTTAAGTCTCTTTCTTCGATTTGAGAGGGGTGTTAGCTAGCTTGATTTCCATAAATTGTTTGAATTTTTTATTTGTGGAAAGGAAAAAAAACAAAAAACAAAAAAAAAATTAATGACTTTTTTTCCCCCTCTCTTTTTCCTCTATGATAATTACAACAAAAACTCAGTTTAAACAGTTTACATTACGTTTTTGCATCCCCATGTATAAGAAAACCTTGTTCAAGCTTAACTTCAGTTATTTATTTATTTTTTTTGCTTTAGGATAGTTGATAGTACAAGCAAAGCTCATACGAGGTAGAAAAGCTGGTTTATCATGAATATATTTTTTGCATGACCTTGTTCAGGCCACTATTAATTTTTCTTTTTCAACTTAGAAGGCAAAGAATTGTGATGTAGTTGAACCTTTAACAAAAGGTAGCAAAAAAAAGAACATGTAAAATGTACGAGCGCGAAATAATCTTCTCGTATAATCCTGTTGATCAAGTTTACGCTTC
This sequence comes from Camellia lanceoleosa, assembly GCA_025200525.1. NCBI lineage: Eukaryota > Viridiplantae > Streptophyta > Magnoliopsida > Ericales > Theaceae > Camellia > Camellia lanceoleosa. The sequence goes on from CM045768.1 coordinate 18,063,581, forward strand.
CTCCAAACATCGTCGCTTACTCCCTGAAAACACAAACGTGAGCTAGCTGGCGGGTGTGTGTCGGATACATTTTCGACGCCTAAGTCAGCAAAATAGACAATAGACAAAAGCTCTGTGTATTTGAGAGTCAAAGTTGTGATACCTGTACATAGGTCCTGCTATGAGTTTTTATAGATTTTGCCTGGCATAATCTTAGTAGGATTCCAACTCTCCTTATCAGAATTCTTTTAGGAATCACACACACCCTACTCACTACCAACCAAGTGAGATGGTTTGCACACTTCAAGTAGGACTCTATTCTCCTCAGCAGAGTCCTCCCAGGAGTTAGAAAGATAATGCTTATCTTTCCACCCCCTCCTTACTGCTTAACCAAGTGGGATAGGTTTACCATGGTAGAATAACAGCACAACCGAGCTATCTCTAACCTTCTAACACACTTAGCTTGGTGCTCTCACGGGCAATGCTTAGCTCGGTCGCCGTTCATCTGTACCTCTGTTAAAAATACCTAGACCAAGCTAAATATAACCATTTCTGACCGAGCTAATAGGGCCTAATCGTGAAGTCCATTCACCTCGGCCCAAAGCTCGGCCCACTTTCTACCGGTCTTAGCTCAGCCCAAGCTTCACATAAATTACACTCTCAATTGCCCCTTAATTCCATCTGCAACGCATGATTTGGGATTATCCTTCTCCAGTCGTGCTAAAATGTTCAAGCTGACCAAACTAAAATAAGTAATACCACCGAGCTCATGTTCTACCGGGCTACCGATTTGTCCAGTTCAGAAACGTCTTGTCAATTGCTCTGCACATCTTATCAATTGCTCTGCATGTCGTTCCGTCTCTCGAGTACGCGTGAATCGTTACCTTTCTGATTATGTAGACTTGAACCAGCTGAAATCTCACTACCAGAACGCCAACCAGGATGCTCTTCGTGCCGCGCTTCAGTACTGTCATCGACATTGGGCCAAGCTGCTTAACTTCGAGCCGACCTACCGGTATAGCAGAAGGAGGAAGGTCAGGGTAACTGACTTTCTTTTGGAACCATCACCAGAACCGAACCCCAACTTGCCACAGATCAACCTCATTCCCTTAACCGAAGAACAAGAAATGGCCAAGCGCCAAGCTGTTCGAGCACTGATCACCGAAACAACTCTAGCCAGCGAGGTTCAAACCGGGACATCACAAGCCGGTCAAACACACGCAGCTATGGTGGCCCTACCAACAGCACGAGCCTCATCATCTCAACCAAGCAAGTGCGCACTTACTATTTCGACCGAGCCCCAACACTTGATCGATGAGGATACCGCGCTGCCGAATACTACAATGCCGAGCCTTGAGCCCTTGCATCCTGACAAAGCTAGCCCTTCGGAATGGGCACCAAGAATGACTTATAAGAACCACACTATCACGAACACAGACTCGGTGGTCGTAGACAAGGACCACACGCTTGCCTTTAACATTGCCAAAAGCGTGTATTTGCCAGCCGACATGGAGCACCATGACTACTTGACCAAGCTCAAGGCCATCCGTTCAGCAACTAAGTCAATGGTGCTGGTAAGTGCTCTATTTGTTTGTTTTTCCAATATACACATCTGTTTGCTCGGTTTTAATCATTATCCCTATCTCTCCTTTTTGCATGCTATGCAAAAGAACCATGTTGCTTATAAGCGCGTATTGGAGCTGCGCAAGACAGCGTGGCTGGCCATTGCAAATGCCAACGCAAAGACGGCTGAGCTGAACGAAGCCAAGCAAAAAACGACCGAGCTAGAATTTGAAATCGCCCGACTTGCCGAGCTGGTCAACTCGGCGGAAGCGAACAAGCAGAAGGCTTTGGCCAAAAAGAAAGACCGCTATCTACGTGAGTTGGCCAAGCTCAAGAAGAAAAAAGATGCTGAAATAGCCGAGCTGAAAAAGAGCGTGGAAGACGTTGAGGACAACGGCTACAAAGAGGGGGAGGCCATGTATGTCTTGCAGTGCGAAGCTACAAAAGACATATTCTTCAAATGTGGCTGGAAGGCGGTTGTTTCGAAGCTCGTTCTGGGCCCAAAAACCAAGGTCTTTCAGAACCGTCCCCCTCACTTTATCCCAAGTTATATGGCGGATTATGCCAATGCCATCTAACAGAAGCTTCTCCAAGAGGGGGAGAAAGAAGAAGGATCTCTTGATCCAAACAATGCCCCAATTGCTAGCAATGATCGTGGTCTCCAAACCAGTCAGACAGCTCGGGTGGAGCCATCGGTGCCAAGCGCGGTTGATGATGCACCTCTGACCAGCGTACCTGCTGGAACTGGGCTACCAAGTGGCAAAGCTCGGGTTGACCTGGATGCAAACTTGGACGACCTTTTTACTTGATCATGTTTTTTCTTCTTGTGATGCTAACTCTTTGAAAGAATTTGTAACCGGGCTTGAGCCCCTCATCTTGTAATGCACATTTTTCAAATGGAATGAAGATCTGTTATTTTCCAATCTTTTTGTTCGGTTCATTCCCTGCTTGTAATTGCCTTTCAACTTTAATTTGTATGTCTGAACTCTTTGCTCGGTTGTCATGTCTTAAACTTTTATGGCCGAGATAGCCATCTCGGTCGAGGAGCTTTGTAATCTGTTTACCATGTGTTGGTCATACTTGCCCATCTTCTTCAGCCTAGATCCTTATCTCGGCTGAAGAGAACAAAATATTTGATAAACCTGCCAACTTTCTTTAGCCTAGATCCTTATCTTGGCTGAAGAAAGCTAAATGCTTGGCCATTCCTGCCAAACTTTTTTTAGCCTGGATCCTTATCTCGGCTAAAGAGAGCAAAATGTTGGTATTCCTGCCAACTTTCTTCAGCCTAGATCCTTATCTCGACTGAAGAGAACAAAATGTTGGTTATTCCTGCCAACCATTCTTCACCCTAGATCCTTATCTCGGCTGAAGAGAGCTAAATGTTGATTATTCCTTCCAACCATTCTTCAGCCTAGATCCTTATCTCGGCTGAAGAGAGCTAAATCTTGGTTATTCCTGCCAACCATTCTTCAGCCTAGATCCTTATCTTGGCTGAAGAGAGCTAAGTGTTGATTATTCCTGCCAACCATTCTTCAGCCTAGATCCTTATCTCGGCTGAAAAGAGCTAAATATTGGTTATTCCTACCAACCATTCTTCAGCCTAGATCCTTATCTCGGCTGAAGAGAGCTAAGTGTTGGTTATTCCTGCCAACATTCTTCAGCCTAGATCCTTATCTCGGCTGAAGAGAGCTAAGTGTTGGTTATTCCTGCCAACCTTCTTCTATTTCCCCTAGCTGGTACTGACTAAGAACAACTTTTACAGTAGAAGAATTAAGCTGAAAAAGAAACTACTTGTTTTATTTGAAAAAAGAAAAATTACAAGTATTTGAAGAAAAAGCTAAAAATAAAATAGTTTGAGATTAACAGTATTCCATGGCCTAGGAATAGCTTTGCTGTCTCCATCTTCCAAGTGATATGTCCATTTTCTTGCTAAACTAACCACTTTGTATGGTCCTTCCCAGTTAGGTCCTAACTTGCCATCTCCGGGTAACAAAGTGTTTCCCATTACTTTGCGCAGTACCCAATCTCCAATCTTGAATTGCCTCGGATACACTGTTTTGTTATATTTTCTGGATAACTCCTGCTGGTATGAGGCAATGTGAACAAGTGATCTTTTCCTCCTTTCTTCTGCGAGGTCAAGTTCTAAGGTTATGGCTTCTTTATTCAAGTTTGGATCAAAATTTTCACTTCTAATAGTGGGGAGGCCTACTTCTAGTGGGATTACTACCTCCATGCCATAAGCCAAGGAAAAAGGCATTTCTCTAGTTGACCGCCGAGGTGTGGTACGGTAAGCCCATAAAACATGGGGAAGCTCTTCAGTCCACTTGACTTTTGCTCTCTCCAACCTTTTCTTCAAACCATCTAAGACGACTTTGTTTTATGCTTCTGTTTGGCCATTCGCTTGAGGGTATGTTGGTGTAGAGTTATAAAATTTTATTTTGTATTCGTCACAAAAGCCCTTGAAAATTTTGCCATCGAACTGAGTGCCATTGTCAGATATTAGAGCCTTGGGTATGCCAAATTGAGTTATGATGTTCTGCCAGACGAACTTTTTAACATCCTTCTCCTTTATTGATGCGAGTGCTTCTACCTCCACCCACTTTATGAAGTAGTCTGTCGCTCCTAGAAAGAACTTTCTGTTGCCGGATGCCGTTGGAAGTGGTCCCACTATATCCAAGCCCCACATTGCGAAGGGCCACAGGCTAGTTAATGGTAGAAGCTCTCTGGCTGGTTAATGTATTTGGTGTGCGAACTTCTGACATTTCTCTCACTTCTTGATATATTTCTCTTAATCTGCTTGCATGTATGGCCACTAATATCCTTGTGTGATTGCTTTGTAAGCTAATGACCTTCCCCCTTGGTGGCTTCCGTATACGCCTTCGTGTATCTCAAACAAAAATGTCTCGACCTTGTTGGGATGGACACATTTCGAGTAAGGTCCTGTGAAGGATTTTTTGTACAATGCTAGTGATGGGGAAAGCCAAAATCGTTGTGATTTTGCTCTAATTTTGTCGGCTTCCTTCTTTTTTTCAGGCAAGATGTTGTCTTTTAAGAACACTATGATGGGGTCCATCCAAGATGGGCCTAGTTTGGCACAACACGTCTCGGTTGCTTCAGGTTCCTCAATACTTGGTCTAGGTAGAAAGTCGATCAACAATGAGTGTGGGATAGATGTATCTGCCATTGAAGTAAAACTTACCAGCTCGTTTGCTCTACTATTTTCTTCTCGGCCGATCTGCTCTATCCGAACTACTTTGAACTTCATGATCTCTTTTCTGACTAACTCTTGGTGCTTAGCCATCCTTTCATCTTTTGCTTCGTAGTCGCTTGAAATCTGGTTTACTACCAACTGGGAGTCGCTGTAAACCATCAGTTCGGTGGCATTCATGTAAAGTGCTGACTTTAAGCCTGCTAACAGTGCTTCATACTCTGCCTCGTTGTTGGATGCTGGGAAGCCAAGATTAATTGCTTGTTCAATTGTTAGGCCATCTGGTGAGATGAGGACTACGCCAAGTCCTGCACCGTGCATATTGGATGCTCCATCCACGAAGAGTTTCCATATCTCTCCGACAAATAGCTTCCAACAAGTAGAGGGATCGGATGATGTCTTGGGATCATGAGTGTTACCAATGTTTTCTTCCAAGTCTATGCCTGCTATTAGGGTCGGATCTTCACTGTCTGTTTGCCGTAAGTCTTTACTTTTTGATGCATCCTCATTGGGAATGGCTTGCTTTGCTCCTTTCTTCCTGTCCTCAATCCTGTGTGGCTTGCAATATGGCTGAACATCTTGTATTAGGGGTTGCGCAGTTCCCGCGGCACTTTCCCCCCTACTTCGATTGCGTTCGTTAAATAAACTAGGCAGATAAGATGACTTCTTGGTGTGAACTCAGCCACAAAGTCTGCTAAAGCTTGGGCTTTAAATGCTATTCTAGGTTGAAACTTGATGTCGAACTGCCCTAACTCCACTGCCTATTTCAAGATTCGTCCAGAAAAATCCGCTCTCTCAAACAAGGCCTTTAGGACGATCACGGTGTGGGCATGGAAAGTGTGACAACTTTCTTGAGGCCATCATCAAAGCTAATGCTAGCTTTTCCAATGGTAGGTACCATGTTTCAGCACCCAGCAAGGTTTTGCTAACATAGAAGATAGGCAAGTGTTGGATTCCTTCCGTTCTGACCAACACTACGCTAACTACATGCTGTGAAACCGCTAAGTACAAAAAGAGCTCTTTTCCTGGCATTGGGGTTACTAACAACGGAGGAGACGTCATGTAGTCTTTTAAGCTCTTTAGGGCGCGGTCGCATTCCTCATCCCACTCGAATTTGGCCTTCAATGCTTGGAAGAATGGTCGACATCTATCTGACGACCGACTTATGAACCAGTTGAGTACGACTACTAAGCCAATGAGATGATGTACCTCTTTGACTGTGTTGGGCCTCTCAAGATCCTGGATTGCTTTGATCTGAGAGGGATCAGCTTCTATACCTCGGTTGGTTACCAAAAAACCTAGGAATTTGCCTGATCCTACGCCAAGTGCACACTTAGATACGTTTAGACGCAACTTGTGAGACTTCAAAATTTGGAACATTTCATCTAGGTTCCTGAGATGGTCCTTCTCATCCTTGCTTTTGACCACCATATCATCTATGTAAGCCTCCATTGTTCTGTCTAACAATGGTTCAAACATTTTGGTAACCATTCGTTGGAATGTTGCCCCTGCATTCTTCAGGCCAAAGGGCATAACCTTGTAACAGTACAATCCTCTAGGTGTTGTAAATGATGTGACCTCCTAGTCTGGTTCATACATAGCGATCTGATGGTAACCTCTAAACGCATCAAGGAAGCTAAGTCGGTTATGTCCTGCCGTCAGGTACACCAGTTGGTCTATCCATGGTAGGGAAAAACTATCCTTTAGGCATGCTTTGTTGACTGTTTTGTAGTCCACACAAATGCGCCACTTGCCGTTCTTCTTTGGTACTACTACAGTGTTGGAAATCCACTTGGGGTAGTGCACTTCTCTGATGGCTCCTGCCTTCAGTAAGTTTCCCACCTCTTACGCCATTATCTCCGCATGGTGGAGTGCCAATCTACGAGTGCGCTATATAATTGGTCTGACAGTTGGGTGGGCATTAAGTTGGTAGCAAATGAACTTAGGGTCAATGCCAGGCATGTCATACGGTGTCCAAGCGAACACTTCGATGTTAGAGGTTAAAAACTCCATGACCTCTATTCTCTCAGTGCTAGACAAAGACGAGCCGAGTAGAAAGAACTTCTCTGGGTTCTTTTCATTTATCCTTACCTTTACCAAGTCTTTCACTGCCTTCTGTTCAGCTGCTTTGCCGACATCTGCAAACAGTTCATTGCTTTCTGGCTCTTCCACTATCTGTACATATCCTTTTGTAGCCCGACTGCCATTTACTGTGATGAGGCATTGTTTTGACATAATTTGGTCTCCCAAGACTTCTTCGATCACTCCAGCTTCGTTGGGGAACCGCAATGCCTAATGATAGGTTGACGCTACCGAGCGCATGGCATGCAGCCATGTCCTTTCCAAGATTATGTTGCAGGTGAAAGGGACTTTCAAAACCCAAAACTCCACCTGTTTCGTCATTGTTCCTTCTTTGACTGGCAGGATTATCTTTCCAACTGGCCACTTTGGCATTGAGTTGAAACTGACAAGTGAAGATGTCACAGGTGCCAAGTCTTTGTCCTCCAATTTCAGTTGTTTGAAGGTCTCGCAGTATATTATCTCACATGAGCTTCCTTGGTCAATCAGAATCCACTTAATGTTGAAATTCTTGACGTGCAAAGTGACCACTAGTGCATCATTGTGAGGGCAATGTAGCCTTACTAGATCCCTATCTGAAAAGGATATGACGTTCGTGGCCTCTGTTCTCCCCTTTTTGATGGTAGGTTGTGCACTTAATACCTCTCTCAAGTGCTCAGCCTTTTTGATCATCCCTCTGAGCTCACATACCCGCTCAGGTTCGACAACCCCATGTATAACGTTGATCACGCCTTGAGGTGGGCCGTCGACCGGCATCCCGCTCAGTCTGTTGAGGTCCTGGGGGGCTGGCTGTGTTCTCCCTTCTATGTACTGGTCCAGGTGTCCAGCGGCCACTAATTCCTCCAGATGTTGCCTCAATGGTGTGCAATTTTCAGTGCGTTACCCATTTTCATCATGAAAGGTGCAACGAGACCTCTCATCATAGCCTTTTTGTGCTTCTCCCAACTTGGCTGACCGCCAAACGAAGGGTTCATCACGTATCTCACTAAGAATCTAGTAGATTGGTTTATTGAATACCATAGTAATAGCAATGCGAACTCTTAACCTTCTTTTTTCTAGGTCCTTTCTGTTGGCTCGCCTGCCTCGCCCATTCTGGCTTGGTTGTTCTACCATGTTGATTTTTGCTGTAGTCTTTTTATCTAGCATCGTTGTTGTGCCAGATTTTGCTTTAGCACGGGCGCTATCTTCCTCTACCCGGATGTGTTGATGCACTTTCTCTGTTAGGGCTTCCATCGTTAGGGGTGGCATCATTGTCATTGAGTCCTTCAATTTGTTACCGACTGGTAAACCCCGTTTGTATTGTGCGATGGTGAGATTTGTAGGGCAATCCCCAATCTGGTTGAAAGTCTCCCAGTATCCACTGTTGTAAGACTTCAATGTCTCCTTTTCGCCCATGTCGATGGAGAGTATGGTGTCTTGGTATTTATTCTGAATCTAGTCACGAACGCTTCCGCCAACTATGTCCATGAGGCTATGCTGCCTTCTGGCAGTTTTTCGAACCAAGTTAGACCTAAGTCGCCAAGGTTGGATGGAAACAGAATGCACATTAGAGCCTCGTTTCGCCAGTATACTGCCATAACTTGGTGAAAGTGGCTTAAGTGCATGTAGGGGTCTGACTTTCCCTCATAAGTAGTGAATTTCAGCTGGTGGAAGCCTGAGGGTAATGGTGTGTTCTCAATTGCCAGAACGGACGGCGAACTCTGTAACCTTGCTAATACTTTGTCCCTGGTTCATAAGCAAGGCGTGGTACTGGCATTCTTACCTCGACACTCCCATGTGTCCTAGGGGCCAATCACTGTAGGGCTGAAACTCTGCAAGGGTCGCGAGCTCTGGTGTCCTCCTTCCATCAGGCCCTCTCTTCAAGCACTGTTCACAGGTCCGCTGACCTAGGCAACTTCGTGTGCCTAGATGTCGTTTGGTGTGTGCGCAAAGGCCGATAGCTGCTTCCCTCCACATACGAATTTTCAGTCCTAGTTCTCTTAGACCTGGAGTAACGAGTCTTGGAAGCCTAAGGCTCCTACTTTCAGCTTGGGATGGCGTGGCTTGTCTTCCACGATCTTCTGAATGGTAAGAGGGCGTGTTGCCTTTGTGTCCCTCTCTTGTTGCCACCCCTTTGCCTTTTATCTGGCGCTTTATTGTTTCCATGTCTGCCGCCATCCTTCGTATTACCTCGTCTTGCACCCTCACGCGATCCTCCAAAACTTGAGGATCCAACCTCCGCCTCTGCCTTTCAGGACTTTAAGAGCGATGGGGATTGGCGCCTCGTCTCTCCCATGTATCCCTCTGGGAGTTCTATCGCTGGGGCTTTAATTCTGCTATGGGTGGGATAGAGGGCAAACCTTCGCGCCTCCCGCCCCCCGTAGGGGTTTTCCTGTCAATAGCAGATTGCGGCAAATCTTCGTTGTGCGTCATTGATTTTAACTAGAGAGAAAAACTCAATCAAAAGGTTTGTTCTTAGTGATTACAATTCCTACAGACAGCGCCAATTGTATGAGCGCGAAGTAATCTTCTCGTATAATCCTGTTTATCAAGTTTGCACTTCCTCCAAACGTCGTTGCTTTACTCCCTGAAAACACAAACGTGAGCTAGCCAACGGGTGTGTGCCGGATACCTCTCCGATGCCTAAGTCAGCAAAATAGACAATAGACAAAAGCTCTGTGTATTTTAGAGTCAAAGTTGTGATACCTGTACATAGGTCCTGCTATGAGCTTTTATAGATTTTGCTTGGCATAATCCTAGTAGGATTCCAACTCTCCATATCAGAATTCTCTTAGGAATCACACACTCCCTGCTCATTACCAACCAAGTGAGATGGTTTGCACACTTCTAGTAAGACTCTATTCTCCTCAGCAGAGTCCTCCCAGGAGTTAGAAAGATAATGCTTATCTTTCCACCCCCTCCATATTACTTAACCAAGTGGGATAGGTTTACCACGGTAGAATAACAGCACAACCAAGCTATCTCTAACCTTCTAACACACTTAGCTCGATGCTCTCACGGGCAATGCTTAGCTTGGTCACCGTTCATCTGTACCTTTGTTAAAAATACCTAGACCGAGCTAAACATAACCATTTCTGACCGAGCTAACAGGGCCCAATCGAAGTCCATTCACCTCGGCCCACAGCTCGGCCCACTTTCTACTGGTCTTAGCTCGGCCCAAGCTTCACACAAATTACCCTCTCATAAAATATTATGGTTATTCGTGTCAAAAGAAAAAGAAAAGCACAATTTATTTTTTTATTAATCTTGTTACTTAGAATATAAAATATTCACAATTCCACTTTAAATCACAGCTGGCCCAACATTTTGAAATCATGTGCCCACACCATGGAAACAATTGAACAAAGAATGAAAATAAATAACAAAATGGGTTTCGCTAACTAATATATATCTCATTGATCTTTTTTACTATTTACATGGCAAAAAAATACTTGTTATCATAAATCTATGAATAATTTATTAATAATCATCATGAAATATGAAAAATCAATCATAAATATGCATGGGACAGATAATATAAAATGATCGACAAAAAAAATAATCACGTATAACATTTCTCTTTATTATTTCATGTGTCCAAGAAGAATGTGATAGTGGGGCCATGTGGCCGAAGCTGCTAACTGGCCCAATATACTCGATATTTTGGGTTCGGACCCATTACATGATGAATTGACCGTCGAAATCCCCAGCCATATTTATGCCACATCACTACTAATTAAAGGGTCTTTTGAGTCGATTTTTTTGAGTCGACAGATTTTGTCATCGCAAAAGCTAGTCTTGTTGCGATGGCACAGAGTTATCGACGCAAATACCAAACTTTAGCGTCAGCACCGTTGGCCAACACAAAAAATTAATAGTTTATGGCATTTCTTGAGTCGATTGAATTTACCGACACAAAAGATAGACTTTTTGCGTCGGTAAACCCGTGCTGATGCAAAAAACTAGACCTTTTTGTATCGGTAACTAATGCCGTGGCAACAAAAATATTTTTTATACTCAAGATATATATATATATTTACTTGATTATATTTAATAAATATAATTGTTTATACATATACTTGTTTATACATATACTTTTAGATTAATATTGAGTGTGTATATACTATAAATAATATATATCTCGTTTAAAATCAGAAAGAGGTATTGTGGTGAAGTGGGCAAAGTGTGGTACGTTCGAATCTTGGGAGCCTCAATGAGAAAACCATTGGTTAGATTTTTTTAAACATTTAAGCATTTTTTGCGTTGGCAACTTATCGTTTCAAAAAATTAAAAACTTTTTGAGTCGGCAACTTGCCGACTCAAAACCTTTTGTGATCCCACCATTTTTGTCTCTCGAGTTGCCGTTGTAGCGCCGTCGCAAAAACTTTTTGTGTTGGCAAATATGTTATCATGCAGATGAGAACAGTTGGAGAGAGTTATTTAGGTACAAAAGTTAAAAAGTAAACTAAAAAGCTATTGTAGTATTCTTCCACCTATGAGAGAGTACACAATCATTTTTCTTAAAAAAAATTAAGAAAAAATAAAAGAAAAAAAATCATTTTTCAAACAAATATAAGTAGAATAAGATTCTGCTTAGGTATAAGAATTCTATCAAATGTAAAACATTAAAAACTAATATTAAAAATAAATTAAAGGGTCCACTGTTGTGAAACAGAATTTGTCTACTTGTAGGAAGATTAAAAAATAAAAAAAACAAAAAAAGATTAAAATGCCTACGCGCTCTTGAAATCAAATCTCATTTCATTGTTTGCATCATTGTCGCTGAGTCTGCTCCTCATCAGCATCTTCGACAATCAGTCATTCACCTTGGTTGTGGGGTTACACTGGTTTTGGATTTGGGGATGGAAATGCATTTTGTATGGAACAATAGTCAATGGTTGTGGGGTTACACTGGTTTTGGATTTTGGGGGGGGGGGGGGGGGGGGGGGGATGGAAATGCATTTTGTATGGAACAATAGTCAAAATTGATTATAAAAAAAGCTTGATGGTGGAAACAAACACAGTAAACAAGAGCTTAATTTTATGATTATATTTTACATATTGTTTGGGAGTACTTGCATTGATATGGTAATTAAAGTTATCATCAACTAATTATTCAAAAATAAAAATAAAAATAAATGAAGTGATATTATGAGGTCCTATACAATTCCACTAAAGTTAACAGAGTCAAAATGGGCCTTGAATCGGCCCATTACAATGAATTAAAAAAAGGGAGCCTGGTATTGCCTTACCAGGTTCACACTAACGATCATTAAAAACAAATAAAAAAACCGACCCCAAAAAAACGTTTCAAACATATATTTTTTATTTTTGAAAAACTCTATTCTTATAAAAAAAAAAAAAAAAAAAATTAATACAAATAATGTGATAATATCATTTTTATAAATTAAAGTCATTTTCATAAATGTTTATTTTAAGTCAAAGGTACACATTGAGGAACTAATTGGTCGTAGTTTAGAAACGAGCTTTGTGTTATGTCTATTTATTTATTTTTGGTATGTTTGAGATCATTGATGAGACAAACAAGAAAAATTATTCTTCACCCAACACCAAGTGGCAACTCTTAAGTTGTTGATAAAGACCAAAACAAAATATCTAGACTCCACTGTAGGAATTTCAAATTTAAAAACAAGCAAAATGCTAAACTTGTACATAAACATATGTTTAATTTTTATTTAAGACAAATAAAAAAAATCATATATCGAATTAACTTTATTTTTTAATTGATGATCTACACAAAAAATCGAAGGGGTGGTTATCGACCAACCATACTAGGGTAAGTCGAATAGCCAATCAGGCATTGATCGCCAAGTTCGGCACCATAATCAATTTGGTGTTAGATAAATAAGTTTTATAGTTTTTAAAAGTCTGTGCCAGTTTGCTACGCCAGTTGTTCCCTCTCGAGTTTACGTCGACTGCTGGTCTTATAATGTTTCAATTTTTCCTAATCGTTCAAAGTTTTTAATTTGAGTCAGACTGATTCAATTTTCAAACTAAGATTATGCAAGGTCCCGGTGTCTCACATCGAAAATGGAGGGGGAGATCCTGAGCTATATAAGTAAAAACTTAGACCCTTATATATTATCGATGCCTTTTCCCAAGTGGTGAAATTCCTAACAGAACTCCCTATTTAAGCGCGCTTAGGCTTGAGTAGTTTTGGGATGGGTGACCCATTAGGAAGAATAAACTTGTGTGGACGTATAGCGATCCCGGTTGTCCCTTTACTGTTCAGTTGTATTTCGGACTCGGTTCCATGAAGTTGATAGTTGTAATTATCTTGTTTACATCATTTACTCTGTGTTTGGGTTTTAGAATGTTTTGGGCAGATGTGTTACAGGTTAGTTGAGCCTAAGTCTCAAATCTAGTTGTCCAGGTTTTTGGTGTTACGCTCGAGCGGGTCATTCTACGCTCGAGCGGAGTTTGGTTATTGGTTGTCCGCTCGAGCGGGCCTTCTTGCGCTCGAGCGGGGTTTACACACTCCCAGTATTTCGTGCCCTTGCAAAACTTCTGCAAGTGTGTTTTCTACGCTCGAGCGGGTTTCCTGCGCCCAAGCGGCTCGCGCTCGAGCGGTCTTGTTGGCGCTCGAGCGGGTGGTACATTTTTTGTGTAAGTTCTGGGAGGGGGAAATCTACGCTCGAGCAGATTGATTTTCGCGCTCGAGCGGATGTACTTTATTCCTGTGTCTTGGCGCTCAAGCGGACATTCTTGCGCTTGAACGGATCTAGTTTTTTTGTTTTTGACGCTTGAGCGTTGTGTTCTTCGCTCGAACGGGAATGTCGTATAACAGAGGGTAGTTGGGCATTTTTAAATCATTTTTCTACACTTCCTCTCTCTCTCTTACTTTCCCAAAAACATTTTTGAGAGCCTCTCTCTCTAGAAATTCCTTTCTCTCTAGGGTTTGATCTAATTAGAGTGCTTTCCTTTCCTTTGGTCTTTGTAAAAGTTGAGTTGATCGTTGAGGGCTATCTTTTGATCTGAAAAATTTGGAATTTGGAGCACTTTCATTTTCTTCATCTTCTTCATTGGATTTCATCTTTTGAGGTAGAGATTCCTACTCACTCTTATGGGTTTTGACCTAGATTTTTGGACATTTTGTTAAATGGTTGATTTTGGAAAGTTAGGGTTTGGAAATGTTAAAAGAGGGTTTTGTCATTTTGATTCTAAAATGTATATATTAAGGTTTCAAAATGATGATTTTGTTGTTAGTTGTTGATATTTGAACCCTTGGGTTAATATTGAGAAATGGAGAAGAAAGCCCTAATTTGCATATAAATTAATTGGTATAATTAATTTGGAAAAATTGTGGTTATATAGAATTGAGTTGGAAATAATGAAATTGGCTCATTATATGGTAGAATGGTGGAGTTGGATTTATTAATCGCTCATTTTTGAAAACATTGATATTTTATCTGTTGGAACTTTTATTATCTATTTAGAAATAATTACTTGGGCTACCGGTGGAGGGTAGTTTTGGTTGTTGTAGACAATGCATGATGATTAGGCAAACTAAAACTAAGCAATTGGATGTGTCATAGAGTATGACGGTTGACAAAATACATTAACGGTATGTATTGATTGATTGCGTATATGACCTATGTGTATATATCTTGTGTGTACGAGAGGAGATAGGGGATGTACTCCACGGTTTAGGGAAAGATAGGGGATGGACCTCTAAACCGGATGTTGTTTAAGAGGAGATAGGGGATGGACTCCGCTGATACAGCTCATATACTTGTCAGTTAATGTGTTGAGATAGCTCATATGCTTATCTGTTGAAATGTGGATACAGCTTGTATGCTTATCTGTTGAAATGTTGATATAGCTCATATGCTTATCTGTTGAAATGTGGATACAGCTTGTATGCTTATCTGTTGAAATGTTGATATAGCTTATATGCTCATCTATCGATGTACTGATATAGCTAATATGCTTATCTAATGTAAAAAGGGGAAACGTTTAATATGAGTTACTGTCTTGTATAAGTTGTTGGCCAGGTTCTGAGCCGTTGTTGTGGATTGTGAATTTGGTAAGAAATGGAAAATCAAATGAAACATGGATATAGTGGTCATGTAATGGAACTGGGTTATGAATTGATTTGTGTGATTTAAACATTTATCAATTGCTAATGTCTTAGTTACTGTCCATACTGTGTTTAACATATCTCTACTGGGCGTTGGCTCACCCTATATGAGACATTATTTTCAGGTACAGGTAGCATGCCACCTCCAAGGACTTAACTTGGATAGATATGGGAGTTGAA
The DNA here is from genome assembly GCA_025200525.1 of Camellia lanceoleosa. Taxonomy (NCBI): domain Eukaryota; kingdom Viridiplantae; phylum Streptophyta; class Magnoliopsida; order Ericales; family Theaceae; genus Camellia; species Camellia lanceoleosa. The sequence goes on from CM045768.1 coordinate 18,078,670, forward strand.
GACTCTTTTTGATTATTTTGTTTGTATTACATGTATATCAAGCCAAGGGCTTATTTTGTATAGAGTTAGTACTCTTCTTTTATGTAACCAAGTGTTAACTTGGAAAGCTGTAAGCTTGTATGGCATTTGCTTTTGTTGTTAACATGTAATACTGTCGTAAGAACTACTCTGATGAATGGAAAGGTGTTGATTTCTTTATACCATTGCATGTCTAAAATGATGGGATTTATGTATTATTTTGAGGGCGTTACAACTTGGTATCAAAGCGTACCGGGTTCGAATACTTTGGGTACGTGGGAAGTGATTAGTATCACAATGGGTTTGTCTCGCTTGTTAGAGACTTAGATGTAATGTTATATGCTTATGTGATAACATGCTTATGTGACTACTTAGGTATGGGATTTGATTTCTAAGATATTGATTGGATCTTTGGGTTTCTGTGAGTCTTGTTGGAAAAGCACTTGATCAATGCTATTTCTAATCGGAACTCTAGTAATGCCTCGAGACTATCATTATCCGGGAATGAAATTCGTAAGTGCTTATGTGTTTATGTGCTTACGTGAAGTGAATTACAGTTGTCCATGCATTAAGACGCAAGTGTTTAGTTTCGGCACATTTATGAATGTGCTAACGTCTTCGTTACCTTTAATAAGATGTCAGGACGAGGACGAGGTGGTAGGCGTGGTAGGCCTAGGAGGCAGGAAGTGCCTTTACCGGATGACGTTTCGGCAGTACATGAGGGAGTTGGTCAGGCCAATATGGCCGAGCCAGTGGGTCAACAGGCTATGAGTGCCTTGGCCCGAGAGATAGCAGGAGCTTTGGATATTCTCAAAACTGAGAATCAGGTTGTTGAGGCAGGGCCTTCCTTCTTGAAGAGGGAGTTCTTCCGGTCTAATCCGAATGTGTTTATTGGGGATCTGAAAGAGCCACTTAAGACTGATGAGTGGTTGGAGCAGATGAGTAAGATGTTCGAGATGCTTGGCATCGAGGATGGAGCATTGAAGGTGACCTTGGCATCCTTCCAGCTTAAAGGAGATGCGGGTCAATGGTGGAAGTATGAGAAGGGCAGTGTTAGTGGTGCGTGGGAGGCTTTTGTGAGTGCTTTCCAAGAGAAGTTCTTATCTTCAACGGCTAGGGAGAAGCTGAGGGAACAGTTTTGCCAGCTTAAATAGCAGGGTTTGTCACTAGCTGAGTTTGAGGCTACATTTACCAGTTTGTCCAGGTTTGCACCTGAACTTGTGGTATCCGAGGAACGCCGTTGCTTTGAGTTTGAGCGGAAGTTGAGGCGTGGGCTTAAGTTGAGGCTTGAAGGGTCTTTTATCCGAGAGTATAGACGTTTGGTGGAGGCTGCAGCTCATATGGAGATTATGATGCAGGAGGAGGAGGAGGGGCAGAGAGGTTCCAAGAGGAGCCAAGATGGCCAGGGTGATGACAAGAGGCAGAGGGGTTCTAACCCTCAGCAGTATCAGGGTGGTTTGACTAGATCGACCTTCCCAGTGCCGAGTGCAGGCTCCGGGAGAGGTAATCAGGGAGGGTTGACTTGTTTCACATGTAGCCAGCTGGGTCACAAGTCTTCGGTTTGCCCGCAGAAGGGAGGGGGTCAGCGAGCTGTGTCTTCTTCAGCTAGACCTCTGGGCCAGAGTCGGGGCAGGGGCCAGCCTTTGTCTTGTTATCAGTGTGGTCAGCCTGGTCACCTGAAGAGGTTGTGCCCACAGTTGAGTGCCACTTCGGGGGCGTCTGGTTCTAGGCAGACGCAGAGTTATCAGCCAGCTCAGCCTGTGCATGCCTCGAGGGCCAATCCGGGAGCTTCGTCATCCCAACAGTGATCTTTTTGCTCTGGCGGCGGCAGTGGATCGAGGCCTCTGAGCGTGTATCTTTATCAAGACAGACTGCAGTTCCGTCAGTTGTGAGAGGTACCTTTTTGTTTTGCAACTCGGTTGCTAGTGTATTGATTGATACGGGTGCATCTCATTCTTTTGTGTCTGCTACATTTGCATCTGTGTTAGAGTTGGAGTTGGCATTATTAGTATCTCCTATATGTGTTGTATCGCCTATTGGGGGTGAATTGATTTTGAAACACGGATGTAGAGGTTGTGATATAGAGGTCGCCGACCATAGGCTTCCTTTTCCCTTTGTTGTTATGCCCATGAAGGGTTTTGATGTTATTTTGGGTATGGACTGGCTATCGTCATACCGGGCAGTTATTGATTGCTACCGCCAGAGGATCACTGTATGTACCTTGAGCGTGGAGTGTTTCCATTTCTTGGGGGATCGAGTTGGTAGTGTGTTACCACCGGTGTATGATCCGCGAGGGCGGAGTGAGCTTAGTGGTCTACTTGCTAGCTTTATGAGTGGTGAGTGTGATGAGACCCAAATTGTATTGCCGATGGTGGTTTGTGAGTATTCGGATGTTTTTCCCGAGGATCTCGTTAGTTTGCCACCTCACCGAGAGATAGAGTTCTCTATTGATTTAGTGCCCGGCACGGTGCCGATTTCTATGGCACCTTATCGTTTTGCCCCAGCCGAGCTGAGTGAGTTGAATATTCAACTCCAAGAATTGCTAGATAAGGGATTTGTTATCCCTAGTGTTTCACCGTGAGGATCATCGGCCCTCTTTGCTAAAAAGAAAGATGGTGCCTTGAGACTGTGTATCGACTACCGGAAGTTGAATTGGGCTACGGTTAAGAATAAGTACCCTATGTCCCGTATAGATGATTTGTTTGACCAGTTGAAGGGTTCCCGTTGTTTCTCTAAGATAGATTTGAGATCGGGTTACCACCAGTTGAGGGTCAGGAAGGAGGATATTTCGAAGACGGCATTTCGTACGCAGTATGGCCATTATGAGTTTCTGGTGATGCCGTTTGGGCTCACCAATGCACCGGCAGCCTTTGTGGACTTGATGAACCGGATCTTCCGGGAATTCTTAGATCGTTTTGTAGTCGTTTTCGTGGACGACATTCTTATCTATTCGCCTTCTGAGAATGAGCACAAAGAACACTTGAGAGTGGTGCTTGAGTTGCTTAGAGCCCATAGGCTGTATGCCAAGTTTGGGAAGTGTGAGTTCTGGCTAGGGGAAGTCAAATTCTTAGGCCATGTAGTATCAGGGAAGGGTGTACATTCATACATCCAAGGCGAGCGGTGCAATGGGCACAACCTAAGAGCGTTTTTGAGATCCGCAGTTTTCTGGGATTAGCTGGGTATTACTGCCGGTTTATGAAGGATTTCTCTAGGCTAGCTTCGCCGTTGACTAGGTTGACTCGAAAGGGAGTCAAATTTGTGTGGAGTGAGACTTGCGAAAAGTCGTTCCAAGAGCTGAAAGTTAGATTGACCACCGCTCTGGTTTTGATTATCCCGGAAAGAGGGTTGGGTTATGCGGTTTATTGTGATGCCTCACGAGAGGGTTTAGGTTGTGTGTTGATGCAAGAGCGGAAAGTGGTAGCTTATGGCTCACGTCAGTTGAAAATACATGAGAAAAATTACCCTACCCATGATCTTGAGTTAGCAGCGGTGATCTTTGCCTTGAAAATTTGGAGGCACTACCTTTATGGTGAGAGGTTCGAGGTGTTCTCAGACCATAAGAGTTTGAAGTATCTGTTTACACAGAGAGACTTGAATTTGAGGCAGAGAAGGTGGATGGAGTTCATTGAGGATTATGATTTTGAGTTGCATTATCACCCAAGAAAGGCCAATGTTGTGGCCGATGCCCTTAACAGAAAATCCATAGATGATGTAGCTTGTATAGCCATCCGAGAGTGGGAGATGTTGGGGGCACTTGGCGAGTTTGATTTGCTCATGGGCGAATCTTTTGAGGCTATGGCCTTGTTTTCTGTTGTTGCACAGCCTACCCTTGTGACTCGAGTGTTAGAGGCACAGAGAGATGACCTTGAGGTAGAAACCCTCCGAGAGAAGATCTCCAGTAGGAAGGTTGAGAAGGGTTTAACGGTGTATCTCGACCTGAATGTGAGATACCGAGACCGTTTGTTTGTGCCGGAGTCTTGCCGAGAGGAAGTACTCCGAGAGTTTCATCATTCACGCCTTGCGGTGCATCCGGGAGGCACTAAGATGTATCGGAATTTGAGTCGCCAGTTTTGGTGGCGAGGAATGAAGAGAGATGTCGCAATTTTCGTGTCCAAGTGCCTTACTTGTCAGCAAGTGAAGGTCGAGCATCAGAGGCCAGCGGGTTTGTTGCAACCCTTGCCTATTGCCGAGTGGAAGTGGGAGCATGTCACTATAGACTTTGTTGTAAGTCTTCCGAGGACTCAGCGGAGTAGTGATGCTATTTGGGTGGTTGTAGACCGGTTGACTAAGTGTAGACACCCCATTTTTGACCGACCTTAAGACTCAGATGTCACCGATTGAGCGCTCGGTGATGTTGTATATTGTGCTCGTTCAAAAGTCTCAGAGTCACGGCCGTGAGCCCTGCCTCCGGACTTCCGAACCCTCTTCTGTACCTTGTCTCGGTTTGCGAACCAGACTCGATTTTCTCTGTTTATTTTCCTGAAGGGAGGGAGAGGTCCCGTAGACCATCTCTCAGCGGCCATGGGCTACATTTCGTGGCCGTAGGCCATTTTGCCCATTTCGGAGCCCGGTTCCAGGTTTTCGGAGCCGTCAGGCCGTGTGCCTCGGTTTGGAACCATCTAACCATCTCCGATTCCTCTGGTTTTTGGCATGCATCTTATTTACTCCTTTTTGAGGGACACTGAGGTCTGAGAGACCCACTTCATGGCCGAATGCCACTTTCGGTGCTTAACAGCCTATTTTTGGGACCTCGAACTGCGTGTTTTGGCCCCCAAGCATTCGTTTTGCATCGATTTTCGTTCATTTTTGGCAGGTACCTCTGTTTTATCACCAAGAAGGTCATTGAAGGGTGGGAGGCCAGCAATTGTCTTAGCAACCAGTTATATTCCTCCGGCGCCCTCCGATGCCCGTTTTTCTCACTTCCGAGCCAATGTTGACCACCCTAGGGCCATTTTCTTCAACCCCAAACCACATATTTGTATTGTACACACATGGGAGGACCCTAAAAGTCTATGGCCGGCCAGTAATTCAAATTGAACCTTTTGAACCCCTCCTAAAAATGGCATATTCTCTCTCTTGTTTTAGAGTTGCCAATTTTGAACCACAGGGTTGTGATGAGGAGACCTGGGAGGACACCTTTCTCTGGTGGCCGGCCAGAAAACCTTCTTGAGGCTTTTGACCCTTGGCCGACCGGCCATGGGGGGTGGCCGGCCGGCCACCTGCAACTCCAAAAGCTGGCCGGCCTTTCTCCTTACACCCTGTTTAGTTTAGATGTGACCTTTGTTTCCCCCTAGATTCTGTATCCGGGGGGATATTTTTGGAGGGAAGTTTGGAGGAACTTTCCTCCCCTTTTGTTTCCTCCTCTTTCTCCCCTTTTTGAGTCCATATAACCAGCCTCCAACATTGAAGAAGGGTGACAAAAAATTTCCTAAGAGCCTTACACACATATCTCCCTCCATTTCTCTCATTTCCTTCAAGTTCCAACCTCATTTCTTCATCACCACCAAGCACCACCACCACCACTCCATTTCCAGCAGCTTGGGGAGCTTTCCAGAAGCTAGGAGGCATCATTTCTCAAGCCAAAAGGAAGCAAAAGTTTGGACTTCAAGGGTAAGTCCATTTCCCCATTTTTTTAGCTCATTTTGGCCACATCTTTCTAGCCTATTTGCTTGCTGTTTTGGGCTCCGACCCTAACTGAAAGGGTCATTTTTTTGAGCCATTGTTCATGTTTTTATAAGGGCTAAACCCTATTTGAGCCCCCCATTTGGTACTTGCTTCAATACCATCTTAAATGCCATAATCTTGCATGATATTTATAGCCTATGTGTGATCTGTTTTTGAGCATGATATAAACTGTGATTTGGCTTATTTTGAGCCCCTCTACAACATTGTAGAAGGACTCAACACTGTTGGGGGCCTCCATGTAGCACTTACCATTATACCCCTCTTTGGCCCCCATTTTTGCATGCTTTTTTAGGCTTATCTAGCTTCTGTTTTCGGCCATAATCAGAACTTAAAATGGACATATTTTGACCTTATTGGCATATCTCATTAAGGGTCTTTGGCTGTTTGGTGAATGCTTTGTATACCTCATGTTATAGCCCCTTGTTGGCCTATTTCTTGCATTGCATTTTGAGCATATTTTCATACTGATTTGAGGCTTTTCATCTACTATAAGTGTTCATATTTTTAGTCCCTCTTCAGTGTTGTAGAAGGCTATTTTTCCATTTGGGCTTTGCATCTATCACTTGCTTCATTGCCTCCCTTGCGGAGCCATTTTTGTATGCCATTTTAGCCCTACTTGTGATTGCTGTTTGGCCATGTTTTGTACTCTAAAAATGTGAGTTTTGGGGCTGCCTTGCTTCTTCTTTTTCATGTCATATTCAAATTATGCATGTATTGTATAGCTACAAGTCATTTCGGGTGCCTAATTTCGTATTTCGGGATCATTCCATGCATCGGGTATTATTTTGCCTCATTTCGGGGCTGTTTTGCCCCTCATTTTGCCACTGATTTTTGCATGTTAGCATATCATATTCCATGTCTTTGCCATGTCTCATTAGAGTGGCATTTCGATCCCGAGGGTCCGTTCTCGGTTTGCGTGCCCGCGGGCACACACTTCGAGGTATCTTGTTTTCATCTAATGGCCTCCTATGTGAGTGTGGCTGAGGCTCTCTTATGTTGGTGTAAGCCCATTATTGCATTGCGTATGCCGTTTCATCCATAGCATTGTGTATGCCCGGTTGTGTATTACCTCGTGCAGCGTGTATGCCATTCCATGACATTGTGTATGTTAGGGTTGCATATTAGCTACATTTCATGCATATCATGCATATTGCATCATGTTCGGGATAGGAGATAGGCCGGGCACGAGAAACGAGGCACGTTTCGTACTCCGAGCGACGGAACGAGTCTCAATTCCCAAGTCACCGACACTCCGGATTATCCATGATGGAGTTAGGTTTTGTTGTAGGATTCATATGCATTCATCCTATATTGAGTTGTGCAATTCGGCTCCTCGGTCATCATGCATCGATATGCGTGATTGGTGGCACGAAGATCGAAGCATGCATATATTTGTGAAATACATTGCTATGCCCCTTTCCTGCTCTCTGTTGCAGCAAAATGAAGAATCAGTAACTTTTTAGAGTCTGGCACGCATTTCGAGGAACATTGCAAATAGAGGCTAATTGGGGCATCCCGGTGGATTTCCGCGCAAAGCAGCCCAAACATGCATCATTTCATTATCCGGAGCGGAGTCAAGGCAGTCCCTAGTTTGCATGCCAGTTTACAGCTTTTCTTAGTTAATTTGTTAATTAATTAGGAATTTGTATATTATTCAGACTGTATTATTCTTTCATTTTGGGACTGTATTATTTATTCAGACCCTCTGTGCGATGGCATAATTGTAATAAGTGTGTGTGAGTGTGATGTATGTCTTCCAACCCCACGTCTTTCTTCCCTTTTATTTACCTGCTTATGATGGTTAGATATATGGCATATTTCAATTAGCATACAGTATGACAGCATGTTTGCATCATTCATCTGTTTTGCACGCACCGGGCTCGACGCATCATACAAACTGCATTTGTATTTCAATTCCAAATTGAATACGTGTTAGTTGTAGCATTTCATATGCCATGTTTAGAATAGCCGAGCCTGCTATAGTTTGCATCTCTGCATGTGTTGCATTAGGTAATTCTGTGTATCTAGGATCATGCATGGATTTCTAATGAGCTTTTGTTTTAGCTTGGAGTACTCGGTGAGTTTTATGCTTTAACATCCTTGCATGCGTGTGAGTGACTGCCATGAATAGCATGCTTACCATGAGAATATTTGCTTATGTGATATAACTGCCTGAATGCCTGTGGGTGAAGGTTGGGTTATTTGAATTAGAACAGTTCATCAAATGTGTGTTTTAAGCCCACTAGATAGTGGCAAAATCATGTTTTTTAAGCCCACCTGAGGGTGGCAAAATCTACATTTTAAGCCTACCTACGGGTAGCACCATCAAACCATTTTTTCAAACAAACAAACATGAAATGTTTTGTTCCAATTCAGGCAATTCAGTCTATACTTGTATGCTGTGCGCATCACATAGTAAACCTAGGCTAATAACCGAAATAAGAACTCACAAGGTTTTCAAAAATAGATATCATGGTTAGTAGAGGCCGGTCTTTGACCGGGCGAGCGGGGGTGCTCACAAAGTGACCTTCCCCAATCGTACCCAAGTTCCCGAGGCAATTTTGGTGATGACGGACACGTGGCCTTTGGCACCGACTCAGGGTTTCCTATATTTCCCATTTAAAAAATATTTAGGTGGCGACTCTGTATCTGGCAAAGCAGTCCATGTTTGGCACTTCTTTCAAAAAAATCTGTTTTCAAAACGATTTGCCGGATTTGGACTCTTTGGTTCAAGATTAAGAACCGTGACATTTGAGTCCTTCGAACTGTAGTGACCCAATATCGAACCAGACCGGGGGGGACTCGCACTCCTTTCCCCGGGATGCGTTCGGGGACATCTACACTAAGTCGGCGCACTTTATCCCTATGCGCGTGAGAGATTCGGTAGATTATCTTGCCGTCTTGTATATTCGAGACATAGTGAGATTGCACGGGGTCCTAGTGACGATCGTCTCAGATAGAGATCCTCGTTTTACTGCTAAGTTATGGTAGAGTTTGCAGAGTGCCTTGGGCACGAAGTTGACCTTTAGTACGGCTTACCATCTTTAGACTGACGGGTAGTCCGAGCGTACTATTCAGATCCTTGAGGATATGCTTCGAGGTTGTGTCCTTGACTTTAGTGGGACGTGGGAGAGGCACTTGCCATTGGTGGAGTTTTCCAACAACAACAGCTTTCACTCTAGTATCGATATGGCACCGTTTGAGGCCTTGTATGCCCGACTGTGTAGGTCTCCAGTTTGTTAGGCCGAGGTGGGTGATGCACCATTATTGGGCCCGGAGTTGGTTAGAGAGACGATGGAAAAAGTTGAGCTTATCCGTAGGAGGCTTATTACGGCCTAGAGTCGTCAAAAGAGTTATGCCGACCGTAGGAGGAGGCCTTTGGCGTTTGAGGTAGGTGATCATGTTTTCTTGAAAATATCACCTAGGCGAGGTTTGATGAGGTTCGGGAAAAGTGGGAAGTTATCCCCTCGGTTCATTGGTCCCTTTGAGATCCTTGAGAGGATTGGGGAAGTTGCTTACCGTTTGGCTTTGCCACCGCAGTTGTCTGGGGTGCATGACGTGTTTCATGTTAGTATGTTTCGGAAGTACGAGCTGGATCCGTTCCATGTGTTGAATTGGACCGATTTGGAGGTAGATGAGAATGCCTCGTATGAGGAGAGACCAGTTCGGGTCTTGGATAGGCGGGATCAAGTCTTGCGAGGCAAGACCATTCCTTTGGTAAAGGTTTTGTGGAAACATCATGGAGTGGAGGAAGCCACTTGGGAACGTGAGTTGGGAGTCCGAGAAAAGTATCCGGACATGTTTGATTGATGTGTAATCGTGTAACGAAATATTGTAATAATATTGAACTTTAAGAACATTATATATGTCTTAAGTTGTAAAACATTGTGAATGTTTTGGTTTATGGAAGTTATGTTAACATTGTGTATGTTAAGTATGTTGTGGAAATGCAAGCATGATATTAATGTTGCATGTGTTATGGAATGGTGGAAAATGAGTTGAAATTGGCAAATTTCAAAGGAATGCATGTTGATAATGCAAGTTGTTATATGATATGAATTGCCTCTTGAAAAGAGATGAGGTTGACCGGTGCATGTGTTATGGAATGGTGGAAAATGAGTTGAAATTGGCAAATTTCAAAGGAATGCATGTTGATAATGCAAGTTGTTATATGATATGAATTGCCTCTTAAAAAGAGATGAGGTTGACCGGTAATGGGTCGGAATGTTTAATATTATGTTGTAATATTATTAAGAATGAAGAAAACCTGTTTTTGAAAAACTTGTAGTTAATTTCGGGGACGAAATTCTTTAAGGAGGGGAGGTTATAGCGACCCCAGTTGTCCCTTTACTGTTCAGTTGTATTTCGGACTCGGTTCTGTGAAGTTGATAGTTGTAATTATCTTGTTTACATTCTTTACTCTTTGTGTTTGCGTTTTGGGATGTTTTGGGCAGGTGTGTTACAGGTTGGTTGAGCGTAAGTCTCAAATCTAGTTGCCCAGGTTTTTGGTGTTACGCTTGAGCGGGTTATTCTACGCTCGAGCGGAGTTTGGTTATTGGTTGTCCGCTCGAGCGGGCCTTCTTGTGCTCGAGCGGGGTTTACACACTCCCAGTATTTTGTGTCCTTGCAAAACTTCTGCAGGTGTGTTTTCTACGCTTGAGCGGGTTTCCTGCGCTCGAGCGGGTCGCGCTCGAGCGGTCTTGTTGGCGCTCGAGCGGGTGGTACATTTTTTGTGTAAGTTCTGGGAGGGGGAAATCTACACTCGAGCGGACTGGTTTTCACACTCGAGCGGATGTACGTTATTCCTGTGTCTTGGCGCTCGAGCGGGCATTCTTGCGCTCGAGCGGATCTAGTTTTTTTGTTCTTGACGCTTGAGCATTGTGTTCTCCGCTCGAACGGGAATGTCGTATAACAGAGGGCAGTTGGGCATTTTTGAATCATTTTTCTACACTTCCTCTCTCTCTCTTACTTTCCCAAAAACATTTTTGAGAGCCTCTCTCTCTAGAAACTCTCTTCTCTCTAGGGTTTGATCTAGTTAGAGTGCTTTCCTTTCCTTCGGTCTTTGTAAAAGTTGGGTTGATCGTCGAGGGCTATCTTTTGATCCGAGAAATTTGGAATTTGGAGCACTTTTGTTTTCTTCATCTTCTTCGTTGGGTTTCATTTTTTGAGATAGGGATTCCTACTCACTCTTATGGGTTTTGACCTAGATTTTTGGACATTTTGTTAAATGGTTGATTTTGGAAAGTTAGGGTTTGGAAATGTTAAAAGAGGGTTTTGTCATTTTGATTCTAAAATGTATATATTAGGATTTCAAAATGATGATTTTGTTGTTGGTTGTTGATATTTGAATCCTTGGGTTAATATTGAGAAATGGGAAAGAAAGCCATAATTTGCATAGAAATTAATTGGTATAATTAATTTGAAAAAATTGTGGTTGTATGGAATTGAGTTGGAAATAATGAAATTGGCTCATTATATGGTAGAATGGTGGAGTTGAATTTATTAATCGCTCATTTTTGAAAACATTGATATTTTATCTGTTGGAGCTTTTATTATCTGTTTAGAAATAATTACTTGGGCCACCGGTGGAGGGTAGTTTTGGTTATTGTAGACAATGTATGATGATTAGGCAAACTAAAACTAATCAATTGGATGTGTCATAGAGTATGACGGCTGACAGAATACATTAACGTTATGTATTTGATTGATTGCGTATATGACCTATGTGTATATACCTTGTGTGTGGGGGAGGAGATAGGGGATGCACTCCACGGTTTAGGGAAAGATAGGGGATGGACCTCTAAACCGAATGTTGTTTGAGAGGAGATAGGGGATGGACTCCGCTGATATAGCTCATATGCTTGTCAGTTAATGTGTTGATATAGCTCATATGCTTATCTGTTGAAGTGTGGATACAGCTTGTATGCTTATCTGTTGAAATGTTGATATAGCTCATATGCTTATCTGTTGAAGTGTGGATACAGCTTGTATGCTTATCTATTAAAATGTTGATATAGCTTATATGCTCATCTATCGATGTACTGATATAGCTAATATGCTTATCTAATGTAAAAAGAGGAAACGTTTAATATGAGTTACTGTCTCGTATAAGTTGTTGGCCAGGTTCTGAGCCGTTGTTGTGGATTGTGAATTTGGTAAGAAATGGAAAATCAAATGAAACATGGATATAGTGGTCATGTAATGGAACTGGATTATGAATTGATTTATGTGATTTAAACATTTATCAATTGCTAATGTCTTAGTTACTGCCCATACTGTGTTTAGCATATCTCTACTGAGCGTTGGCTCACCTTATATAGGACATTATTTTCAGGTACAGGTAGCATGTCACCTCCAAGGACTTAGCTTGGATGGATATGGAAGTTGAAGACTCTTTTTGATTATTTTGTTTGTATTACATGTATATCAAGCCAATGGTTTATTTTGTATAGAGTTAGTACTCTTCTTTTGTGTAACCAAGTGTTAACTTGGAAAGCTGTAAGCCTGTATTGCATTTGCTTTTGTTGTTAACATGTAATACTGTCGTAAGAACTACTCTGATGAATGGAAAGGTGTTGATTTCTTTATACCATTGCATGTCTAAAATGATGGGATTTATGTATTATTTTGAGGGCGTTACAGGATGTGACCCAAACTGGACAATACCGATGACATGTGAAAGGTTGGGGCAATACAAATGGTATCAGAGGTGCCTCTTCGAAGTACTGAGTGTGGGCTCCTGGTGTTTCATGGTGCATTTGGGCGGGTTTGTGAGTTGGCAGGCTACTACATGGGGACATGCAACCCTAAAGAGGGTGGATTTATATAGCATTAAGGCCTTTTATTAAGTGGTAAAATCCCTAGCACAACTCCCCAGTTAAGCGTGCTTAAGTTGGAATAGTTCTGGGATAGGTGACCCACTTGGAAGAACAAATCCGTGCGGGCGTGGCTCAAAGCGGATAATATCGATGACATGTAAAGGGTTAGGGCGTTACAGATTATAACAAAATATTAATAAAAGACGTGTACAATCTCTAAAATATTCATTTTATGTCACTTTTTTTTATCCATAAGAATTTTATTTTATTTCAACCCTAAAAATTTAATACCAAAATTTGATCACCAAATTATTATTGGGGTTAATTGGTAATAAATCCAATCTAAGGAGGGTATAAGACATTTAGGTCCAAGAGATATTTTTTGCTGATAAAAGGTTCACACTCTGTGAAATAGTTTGGTGAAAAGTCCTAGAAAACATTTTGTTTTCAATTTTAAGACTTTTTTATCTGTTTGACTTTCTATTGACTATCTATTCAAATTTATATCTATCTGTTGACTAATACACAAGTCCTCTATAATAAACAATTTATTATAAATTGGATAAATTATTAACAATTTATTACAATTTAATAATTATAAAATTTTTGTATAAATTATTACAATTTATTACAATTTAATAATAATGAATTTATTAAATTTATTACAATTGTTACAAATGTAATAAATTGTAATAATTTAATAAATGTAATAAGTTGCAAATGTATTAAATGCAATAAATTAATAATTACAATTATTACATTTATGTTTATTAAATTATAATTATATTGATTACATTTGTAAATGTAATAAATGTAATAATCTAATAAATGTAACAAATGTAATAAATTTAAATTATTACAATTGCAATAAATTGTATAAATTATTATAATTTAATAATAATAAATTGTAGTAAATTATTATTAAATTTTAAATTTTAATTATTATTAAATAATTTATTAAATTGTAATAATAATTTATTACAATTTAATAATATTTATACAACAATTTGATGATGATGATGATGATGATGATGATGATAATAATAATAATAATAATAATAATAATAATAATAATAATAATAATAAACAGTTTATTATATTAATAATTAACAATTATAATAATATACACAAGTCCTCTATAATTTAATAATAAATTATTATAATAAATAATAAACAATAATAATAATAATAATAATAATAATTTATTATACCATATATAATAAATAATAGGAAAAATTACTCATAAGTCCCATATTAAAAAATGTTACTCCATTTAGTCCTGATTGTTTTTTTATAAACCATTTAGTCCTTTTTTTACATCACAACATCATCATCAAAACAACATCAAACATCACAACATTATCATCAAACAACATCAAACATCATCATTGAGGCTCAGATCTACAAATGAACATGCAAGAATCCAAAAATGCCATGGCTGCAACAACAATTGCCCCGTGAGAGAAGGAAACAAATAGTATAAAAATTAATATATAAATAGATGTATTGGAGATTCTACACAAATGTAATGAATGAAAATGAATCAAAGACAGAACAAACCCAGAAACATTAATATAAAAATGGATGTATGATCAAAAGTATATAAATAGGGATCTATGCATGATGAGTATGGGTGTAAAGCGAAGGATTGAGGCTCAGATCTGCTTTGATATCAGGCCGAGAACTGTGTCTTACTCCGCCATGGCTGCATGTGTCTTACTTCGCCATGGCTGCAACAACAACAGTTGCCTAGTGAGAGAGAAAAAACCAGATCTAGCCTCTCTCTCTTGGTCACTGACCATCCGGGTTGCCCTGCCATGAAATAGATCCGAATCTCAATGCCTGATTTGAAAACCCAGAAGAGAAAATTTATCATCACAGCCTCTTTAACACTTTGTTTGGGAAGAAGCTTTGATGAAAGCTTGTTGTTTATGGTGCAAAAGGGTTTGTTGTTTGGGTGTGTGTGTGTGTGTGTGTTTTTCTAATCTCTGAAGAAAGTTGAGAGACCCACATCTTTCTGAACCTCAAGAAAGAGAAAGAAACAAGAAAATCAAAAATGGGTTAGCAAAACTTTCCCGAGAAAATATGGGTAGAACGTGGGGCTCGAGTCCGATCTGAGATGTTTTTGATGTTCTGATGATGTTTGATCAAAAAAATTGTTATAATGATGATGTTTGATTAGAAAAAATTGTTTAATCGTTATTTTGATGTTTGATGTTATTTTAATCTTTATTTTGATGTTTAATCGTTATTTAAAAAATTGTTTAATCGTTATTTTGATGTTGTTTTGATGATGATGTTATGATGTTTGATGTTGTTTTGATGATGATGTTTGATGTTGTTTCGATGATGTTACTCATAAATCTGATGTTTGATGTTTGATGAATAATGTTTGATATTTGATGAATAATCCTAATGTTTGATGTTTGATGTTTGATGAATAATGATGATGTTTGATGTTGTTTCGATGATGTTACTCATAAATCTGATGTTTGATGTTTGATGAATTATGTTTGATATTTGATGAATAATCATAATGTTTGATGTTTGATGAATAATGTTTGATGTTTGAAAAGAAGGAAAATCATAAAAAGACCTATAGTAAGCTTATTGGGAAATAGGACCTATTAGTCCAACAAAAAACCTTCGGGACTAAATGGGTTAACATTCCCAAATTTGAGATTTATTGGTGCTTTCCCCTAAATAATAAGTTTTCGTCGAATTATTAATCTATCAAATTGTTGGCGTTATTGTTTTTTGGCTTTTATTTTTCTATATTATAACGGGTATGATTCAATTATTTATTTGCTTTTATAAAATTGAAATTATTGTTGTTGTAATCCATTTGTATATATCAACTTTGTGAAAATTCATATATGTTTGTATGTTTGTTTATCTAGGAATTTTGGCGGGCACTTGGGCATAGGGATGATGTTTGCAGATTTCATTACTAGAGGACTTGTGTACATTAAGTATCCTCATTTTTGGCTGCTGTTTCATTCTCTGCTTTTGTTTTTTTTTTTTTTTGTCCCCCTTCTCAATTTGACATTTTCTCAACGAGTTTTCTTGAATTCTTGACATGGTTACGAGTTGATATTTATGTGTTTAGATAGCAAGATGATTGTTGGGTATGCATGCCCGCATCTGAGTGTTTCAAAACTATCAAGAAGAACACAGTTGAGGTCGAAGAGCTTCAATTCTGGTGTAAATATCGGTAATAGAAATTTTTTTAAGGACAGTTGAAGTTCAGTGAAATTTATTTTGTAGAATCTGTTGGAAAAAATAGTTTTATATAGGCATATTTGTTAACCCATTTTGGATGGACCCCAAACGTGTTTTGGGGTAGGTCCGAAGAGGTGAAGTGGTGAAGACGGAACGTCAAAACCATTTATGAGTAAATGGGAAGTTGACATAACATTAATTTTTATTTAGATAAAATTCTTTTGAATTTTTTCAATAAAAATTATTGTGGGAATTTAATTTAATTTTAAATTCAAATTTTGGGTTCCTACGTGGTTTTCTAAAAATTTGTACCTCTTACTTTATTTATTAAACTATTCAATTTGTTTAATATATATATATATATATTCTTTAGTTTAATATATATATATATTTATATATATATAAATATTTTTGAATACTGCACAATTAAATTATAGTACTATTAAAAAAGAAATTTTATCTACTGTTTTATGTATTCAAAAATTTCAAGATGATATTTTAAATCAAAAATTTTTACTTCGTGTTGATTGCAAATCTGCTAAATATGTTTTAGAAAAGGATGTTCAAAATCTTGCTAGTAAACAAATTTTTGCCTGTTGGCAATCTATTTTAAGTATTTTTGATTTTGACATTACTTACATACCTGGTTGTCAAAATTCCCTTCCTGATTTTCTTACCCGGGAATTTTTACAGGGGGGTAAGGGATGAGTGCTACTCCACATATTTCTTATGTTAAAACCCAAATTACCCATTACCAAACCCTGATCAGACAAGTTAACTGCCGTATTACCCGTCTTCAATCAACGGACTTACTACTAAACGAGCCCAATACATCAAACATCAATGATTACAAGCTCGGCGTGTTTTACGTCATAATTACTACAATGATTTGTTTTATTACGTAATTATTTAGATCTTCTTTACGGTTGCTAATCTTTGTTCCCTATTTCACGAATGTCTCACCCAAGGCCTCCTTCAAAGGCTTTGGTTCCTCTTCAGTTCCGATAAACCTAATCAACTCATAGTTCCTCCTCCTTTGGAGTCAATTCATCCATCCAAATCTATTGACCTAATTAACGGTACCATACTCTTGGTACTATCCACCGATCTGATTATTCATCTGCATTGGCTAATGATCCTTTTGCCTCTAGCCAATCCATTTCGTTACTCACTTCCACTCAACCAAGTTCGCCTTCTCGAACGGTACACCAAATCACATGTTACAAACCTCTTCTACAAAGAACCTAGTCACCCCGAAGTCAAACCATTAATGAAATTGCTCAATTCCATTTTGGCTCTGGATGTCATTTCATTTCTTCACCTCCAGAGAAAAATCTCTCCTATTACAAAGATATCCTGCTCAACCATCATTCCATCTTGATTAAACCCATTCAGGATCGAACTTATGCTTACAAGATCCTATACCATTCACTCTACATTCATAATATTGTCTCCCTTGCAGAATGGGGAAATCCTAATCTGCTTCGAGATTTACCTGGTCATTCTATTCAATATAATTATCATGATTATGTTGATGCTTGGTTCAAATTGTTCCTATACCAAAATGAGTCATTCAGCCACTCCTGGTTCATTTCCTTTGATCAAAAATTCAAATCTGAGTTACTAACCTGGTTTATGAGATGGTGGTCACATTATGGCGCCATTTCAGAAATTCTCCCCAGTTCCCTCAATGAAACAATTGCTTATTTTGCTGCTGTTTACCCATTCACTGCTCATCAGAAACAATTTCCTATATTGCTCAATTTTATGTCCAAATACAAAATTTCATGGATATTCAAATGGCATTATGGGATTGATGATAACATAATTATCCGCCAACACTCAGTCAAATGGTGGGCTAAGTTCAATGTGCCCAGAATTATTGAAATTGGTCATGAAGAATTTCCTCCTGATCAATGTGCTCCAACTCCTGCAATAATCAAAGCCCAATGAGAACCCAAGCTAAGAATCACCAAGGAAGTCACCCCCTTCCAGTCAACCTTGGAAGCCCCTCATCCAGTGGTTCCAAGCCCAAATCAGTTCAACCGGCCCAATCTAAATCCAAGAGAAAGTCCAAAGTTCCCATAATTCCGGACCAACCCAAGGATCATTCAAGGCCCAAGTCAAAATCCAAATCAACGGCAAAGCCCATTTCACCTCCTGCTCGGCCCAAAGCTAAATCCAAAGCCAAGTCCAAGCCCTCCAGGGATGAAATGTTCCAGATGACTCGGCAACTTGTAGATCGAGCTCAAATCAACCAATTCAGATGATTCAGAAGAAGGATCAGACAGTTCAGCTCAATCTTCTGAAGGATCAACTACTCAATCCATTCCATATGGACGACCCGAGTTTCAAGATGCTCAGGATCCATATGCCTAGTCAACATAGGATTCTTTATAAATACAAAATTGGCTTCAATCAATACTCTTTTGAGAAAAGCTGCCAATTTGTATTTATTCTGATTCCTTTATTCACATTTTCTACCGAAAGTGATGAATAGTAAAAGCTACTGTTCACTTTTACTGTTCACATCACTATTTGGTCAATCAACTTTGTTAAAAGCTGCTAACTGTTCAATCAATCGGTAGAAAAAGCAATGACCTGCTTTCGGTCTCCAATCTTTGCCTTCATCATTCAGCCAATTCACATGCTGCATAGTTACTTTGCCAGCTGCCTCCATCATTCAGCCAATTCACATGCTGCATAGTTACTTTTATTTTCTATATATTTGTAATCAAATATAATCACTCGACACCTTCTTCTTCTTTTAACCCTTCTGATTGAAAGAAAAACCCAAAGTGCTCTGAGTGAGGTTTACTTTTCCCCGTTCTGTCTTCCTAGTTAACAATCAAGATCCTTGCAGATTACAACCATTGTAAGTGCAAGTTATTTTTCTGTAATTTTCTATTAATTTAATTAAATGTTTTTGGTTTTGTGCATTCCAATACTGTCTTTGTTTAATCCGGTTCATATTTGATTTCGTAATCCATCTCCTTCATTGTTTGTTGCTGCTTCTGCGTTTATATATATTTATATATTTGAAATAGTTTTTAAATAAAGATTCCAAACAGTTTGTGCTGGACCAACGGTTCACTTTTGAAGTTTGAATAATTGTGTTCAAAGCAAACGGTCTCTAAATCTGTTTGAAATTCAAATTATGAATTGGTTCAAGCTTTGCACCTGTTCGGTTGTGTCTTATTTTGCCTATTTATATCCATTATTCCGGCAGTCTTGAGAACTAATTTTAGATCCGGAAAAAACAGTCTGATTCTGGTTTAAGGTTGTCCTAAATTCTGCATTATTTCATTATTCTTCATTCTAGTTTTAGAACAAATATTTTCAGAGAGTTAGAACACAGGTTTGGTTCGCCGAACAAATTTATTTGAAATGCTTCTATAAATTTGTGAAGATCATTGTATCCTGGGAGATAGACGCCACTCAACCGTAAGCACCGTAGAGGGGCGAATCTGTCTTAAGGACAGAGTGTCACATACTCGACTTGGTCTTGAATTATTTATTCAGTTCAACGAAATAAATTCGGTATGTAATTTATTTATTTTGTTTGAATTATTTCAGTTTATTTTTTTTTACACAGAAAATTGTTCCAACAGAATCTCTTTAAAATGTTTAGCCAATAAAATACAATATTTAAACTTTTGAATGGTTATTTTTTCTAACCAACAACATGATTGTCAAATAAAAATGGCCTATGACAGTTTATAGGAAAATAAATAATCTGACCTGGTCCAATATGCATTTATTATATTATTAGAGATTAAGGAGTTTCATAATCTTTAATGCTACTATTGATCCTTCACTTTTTATTTTGTATGAAGAAAAAATGGGGAGCAAGAATGGATGTTGAAGAATTTTTATAGAGATTTCCTATTGCCCTTAGTTGTCTACAACTGCTCCTCATTGGGTACCCAAATCTTTTTATTTCCATTTCTCTGTTCGATCTTTTACTTGATTTCCAGTTCAAAAATAATAATAATAAAAAATCTTGTACTTGATTCATTAATAATGAATTGTATATATCGGTTGTTGTATTTAACTAAATTGAATTTTCTCTCAGTTTATCACACAGATCTTGATTTTCTTTGTATTGTTAATTATGATATCATAAATATATTTTAAATTGTGGTTGTGAGAAAACCTTTAATCTTCTTACTGTTTATTGGTTTGATTTGTTTGAAATTGCATTGAGCTTCATGGAATTTTCATGATTTGCAAATTAAATTTCGGGTTTATAATTGTTTTGACCATGGGAGATCTGAGTTTTGGTTCTTTTGGTTGAATATAATTGGAATCGATAAACTCCTTTTGATATGGACAATGTGGTAGATTGCACTGCTTAAATTTCGAAATGTAATTCAAGCATCAATATTGTGTTTTTTGTTGGTATGTTCAATAGTTAGGACAAAATAACATTAACGAAACATCTTTAAATCCGTAAGGTTCTTTTGAATCACAATTTATGAATTTTATGAAAAGAATTTAGTGAAATTTTCTATTTTTGGTTTATATATGTATATATAAATTGGTTTATGCTCAGAAGATATGGTTTATCCTATCATTCTTGTCTATTACATGTTTGACAAATTTCGTATTAGGATTGTAACCTTACACCCCCCCACTTTTAGGGCACACACAAAATTAAAAATGTTTTTCTGGCAAAAAATGATGGCTGGATCCAGCAGGGACCACATGGCACGAAGTTAGAGATCAACCAACCCCACTCTGCCCCATGCCTTCTTCTATTGTATTTAATTTTAATAATTTTCATTGATTAAACAAAACACTCTATTCTTAATACATTTGGTTCTTAGATTTAGTAGCTTAATCTGAAACCATTTTCATTTAAACAAGAGGAGCAAAAAAAATATTGCAGATTGGAAGGATTAACTTAATATAAATTAGAATCCTTCATATTTACAGGTGAGTATCTCATAGCTTTCATATGGCTTTTTATGCCTTGAAGAAATGCAGCATTGCACTTGGGCCTTTTATTGATGTAACTGTCATGTAATTGTGAGGTACCACTCATCATGTATTCTTATGTTCTGTATTAGTAAAAGGATTTTTTTTTTAAGGTAAGGCTTGCTCTGAATGTGTCCAACAAATTTGGACAGCTTGGTCGAGTGATGGCTTGGTATTGAATACAAAAACTGGGAAAAAAAAAAATTGGGAGTCTTGGTTGTGTTTGGTAGAGTTTTAGCATTATGATTTGATAATAGAGTTGTATTTTGAGTTTGTGAGCTTTAGAATTATGATTTGAAAAGAGAAAATTTATTTTGTTATGAATTTTGAGAAGAGTTTTGAATTGAGTTTTAAATTTTTGATGTGACATATGAAAAGAGAAAATTTGTTTGGTTATGAGTTTTGAAAAGAGTTTTCAAAACTTATAATTCATAACCAAACATGCAACTCAAAACTTTATTGAAAATTCAATTCAAAATTCATAGCCAAACTGTTTTTAAAATTCAATTCAAAAAAATAATGTCATTTTAGTCTAACAAATAATTTCTATATTTAAAAAATATCAAAAACAAATATAATTTTCTTTTCCCAAGTAACAGGTGGCGACTGGCAAAAAAAAAAAAAAAAAAGGTTACTGTTTCAGTCGACCGGCCGAATATCCAGGGGGACAACCGGGTAGACCAAAAATGTGAGAGCTTTGACTTGGAAGGAGCTCTGCCAAACATGAAAGAGAAGTATGTTTTGATATGTGTGGTGGAATTAATTTTTGAACACGCCATCCAAACAGAGGCTTCAAGAGAAGGGGTGGGATTATGATTATAGTGGTGCATCAAACACACAGTTTTTTGCAATTTTGCCAACTTTATTGACAAAAAGAAATGGTCATTGTTTTTTTATCAATCAAATATTATATGAGAAAAGATGTTGGATTTAATTAAAGTTCACATGGCCTGTTGGGTTAAAGCAACTAATGACTACAGATTAATAGTTGCTGATAATGAGCTATTGTTTAACGGTGAAGAGGTGAGGAGATTAGTTTTGAAGCAAGCTAGGTTTGGTTTACATGACTATTTTTTTTTTTTTTTTTTTCATGCATTCAAGGAAAGTTATGCCTATGTTGTTTTTGGTTGGTGCTTTATTGTTGCTATTTTGGTCTTTCAGTAGGAGATGTGGTTGATTTAGTCATTACTGTTGGGACTGGAGTTTACTTATGGTTATAGTTTATATTGTCAACAAATTTTATTTATTTTTGCGAATAAAAAAATTATATGCAAAGCAGCTTTGAAGGAGAAGAGGATCATGTAAGGTATGGTATTGAGGGAAGATGTTTACGGCTTTTTTTCCTTCATAGTTTCTTGTTTGTGGTTTTTCTCATGTTTACAGGTGTTTTTTTAGCTTTATTCTCAGCTTCCATGTTAGTCATTATTTGCAGGACCCTATTTCACTTTCTAAATATATATTATTTGGTTTAAAGAGCCATTGGTATGGTAAAAACTCGAGTGGTCAATAGTCTTATTAGGAGAGTAGCTAATGCAATCCCCAACGTTGCTCATGAGAATAACGACGTTAAACCAGTGTTAGGTTTGTTTATTTTCATTATTTTGAGTTGAATATCTACTATCATGCTATCTTTGTGACACTTTTGGTTGCACATCCTGAATTGCAGGAGCTGCCCTGTGAACCCTTGCCTTTAAGAATGACGAGAACAATTATCAGGTTGATGGGCCTTCCCTGATTCATGGAATTCGTTTAGGAATTTTAATACAATTTTAATATTTCATGCAATTTATGTTTTGGAATTATAAAGAGGAAATTTCATTTTACCCCCAAATCATACCTCGATAATCAATTTAACCCACATACTTCTTATAATTTTAATTTTACACCTAAACTATTTGATTTTGGATCAATTTTAGTTAGCTCCCACTTATAATCAAGCAGAAGTTACTAATGTGGCATCGAAATTTCGTTTGAAATTTTATTTTGCCTCCCAAACTATCTAAAAAATATCAATTAGACCCCACACTTCATATTGTTTAGGGGTTTAACTAATATTTCGGAAATGGTTTGAGAGGTAAAATGAAATTTTAAATGAAGACGACCGTTGATGGCAGGAGTGAAATTGATCCAAAATTGAATAGTTTTGGTGTCAAATTGAAATTATAAGAAGCATAGGGATTAAATTGATCATCGAGATATACCGGCAATATCATCTTTATTGAAATCAAGTCCACCGCAGAGACATTCATAAACTGCTCTGCTGTAAAATGATATTTCTTCATTCATAAATTTGCAGATTTTGAAATGCAATGCTCTACCTGCTCTGCTGTAAAATGATATTTCGTCATTCATAAATTTGCAGATTTTAAAATGCAATGCTCTACCTACTCTTAATCTAATGCTTCGGGTTGAGAATGTTGCCATACATTATGAAACAGTTGACTCTCATCTTGATCTATATTATTTGATCTTCTATTATACATATATTTTGGCATTTTTTGAACACTTCATATTGCCAAAACAGAGAAGCACTAATTGACCTCTGGATTTATCTGACAGGTTGGTGTCATTGGGAATATGGTGCATTCATCATCACCAAATATTAAGGCTAAGTTTGGCAAGTTGAAAAAAAATCAAAAAGTTAAAAAGTTACTGGTTGCAGGACCCTATTTCACTTTCTAAATATATATTATTTAGAAAGTTGGTGTCATTGGGAATATGGTGCATGAAATATTAGTCATTATTTGCAGGACCCTATTTCACTTTCTAAATATATATTATTTGGTTTAAATAGCCATTGGTATGGTAAAAACTCGAGTGGTCAATAGTCTTATTAGGAGAGGAGCTAATGCAATCCCCAACGTTGCTAATGAGAATAACGACATTAAACCAGTGTCAGGTTTGTTTATTTTCATTATTTTGAGTGGAATATCTACTATCATGCTATCTTTGTGACACTTTTGGTTGCACATCCTGAATTGCTGGAGCTGCCCTGTGAACCCTTGCCTTTAAGAATGACGAGAACAATTATCAGGTTGATGGGCCTTCTCTGATTCATGGAATTCGTTTAGTGATTTTAATACAATTTTAATATTTCATGCAATTTATGTTTTGGAATTATAAAGAGGAAATTTCATTTTACTTCCAAATCATACCTCGATAATCAATTTAACCCACGTACTTCTTATAATTTCAATTTTACACCTAAATTATTTGATTTTGGATCAATTTTACCCCTGCAGTTAACTCCCTCTTATAATCAAGCGGAAGTTGCTAATGTGGCATCGAAATTTTGTTTGAAATTTTATTTTGCCTCCCAAACTATCTAAAAGATATCAATTAGACCCCCACACTTCATATTGTTTAGGAGTTTAATTGATATTTTGGGAATGGTTGTTGACGGCAGTGAAATTGATCTAAAATTGAATAGTTTTGCTGTTAAATTGATCATCGAGATATACCGGCAATATCATCTTTATTAAAATCAAGTCCACCGTGGAGACATTCATAAACTGCTCTGCTATAAAATGATATTTTTTCATTCATAAATTTGCAGATTTTGAAATGCAATGCTCTACCTACTCTTAATCTAATGCTTCGGTTTGAGAATGTTGCCATACGTTATGAAACAGTTGACTCTCATCTTGATCTATATTATTTGATCTTCTATTATACATATATTTTGGCCTTTTTTGAACACTTCATATTGCCAAAACCCAGAAGCACTAATTGACCTCTGGATTTATCTGACAGGTTGGTGTCATTGGGAATATGGTGCATTCATCACCAAATATTAAGTTCTGCCTGCTGGACCTTTACAATCAGTTACTTAGGTGCTGGTCTTTCACTCAATTTGACTGTGCTGACTCATTTTTGTTTCATTGACTTGTGTTTTTAGTTTGTTTGTTGTAGTTTATTCTGAACTTCCTTTGTAGAAATTATGTTTTAACTAATTTGTTGCCCTCTCCCACCTTTCCCTCAATTTTTTGAGCTTATTAATTTTATGATTTGAATTACTCTTCCTGATATTCAAAGAGCCAAGGGAAGGCAGCTTTGCTACTTGGGCAATTTGCTGCTACTGATTCAAACTGCAAGGTAGAATGAAATAGCCTTTCTAAATTAAAAGTAGAATTGTAAATTTTTTTAACTCAACCCATTCCATTGGTATTCATTACTTGTATGGCTGTTTTTTTTTTTTTTTTTGGTTTCTCTTTTTTGGCCCTTTTGAACTGTTACCGTTCCATTGTCAGCTCAAGAGCAGCTTTTCTTTCCTTTAAAATGCAACATTCAATCTTTCAAAGCAGCAACTCCCTGCGCTATCTTTGACATCTAATCTTCTCCGTACTCTACTAAGGATGGACGACTCTACGGCCAAGTTTGGCATCCCAATATAAGTGCACTTATTTCATCTTTTTATCTTTTTTGGGTCACATCAATCAACATCTCCTCTCTACTTTTTCTACACATAATACAAGAAAAGTTAAAAAGTGCACTTATTTCCCGAGGTTACCAAGAGGAGATTTGCCAGGTAATAGAATTAGTGTTTTGGTAAAAGGTATTTGACAACCAGCTTTTCAAACTAGAAAATGATTTTACCTGTTTTTATGTTTTTGCTTTTATTCTTTTAGGTGTTTTATTTTTACATTGAAGGTACTTTTCAATTGTTGTAGGGATCATCTCGGAAGTAACTTAGAAGAGTTCTACGGAGTGGCGGAGCTAAAAAAATTAAATTCGGAGCACTTATTAATTATAATATTAAAAATTTTTACAAAAATATTTTACTCAAGTTTTTACAGTTGATTTCGAGAAACATTAAAAAAAATAATATTATTTATAACTAGTGTATCATGAACAATATAAAAAATATATAAATATAAGTCTTACAATAAATTATATAATGATAAATTATTTTTTTATACAAAATTTGATTAAAAATTCAATATAATTATAATATCACGTCATCATTAGTATGTAATATCACCAACTAATAGTAAATAAACACATAAAAAGTGAATCTCACGTGTCAAATGTTACTAACAATTCAATAAATTTCATATCTTTATAGTGAGATTACTTATATTTGCATGTCAATAACAATGATATCACCATTATATTTAAAATTTTCATAGATAGTATAGTTTATAGCAATCTCTTCATTTTTAATCAAAACAGCCATTATTATTTTTATAATTTTTAAAATGTCATTGACATTTCACTCTAATAATATTTTTATAATTCTTTTTATTTAAAATATTTTTTTTATATTTTCAAAAAAAAAAAAATACAATATCTGGAGGGGCACATGACCATCCTAGTCCTTACGTGACTCTGCCACTCGTTCCAATCTCCAAAAGGACATGCATGATATGAATAACATAAACTCTCACTACGCCAAAACAGGGCATTAACGGAAGTTTTTTTAACTGCAGTAACGAAAACCGCCGTTAAAGGTACTATTAACGTGCCAGAATTAATTATCGCCGTTAATGTATCATTACGGCGGTTTAAATTAAAAACTCGCCACTAAAGTGTCTTTAACGACGGTAATGAAACCCTCTTTTAACGGCAGTAACGAAACCGCCACTAAAGCCCACTTTTAACGGCGGTAACAAAACCGCCGCTAATGCCCAATCATTACCGCTGTTAATGACGGCGGTCTTTGCCGGCGGAGCTCCGGTGAAACTCCGGCGTGCTCCGGCGAAACCCCGGTGTGCTCCGGCGAAACCATCTACAATAAAGTAAAAGTAATGTTTAAATATTTATTTAGGGAATATATTTCATGAAGAGTGGCTATGGTAGAGTGGTTGGTGTGGGTGGATGAGAGGTTGAGGGTTTAAGACTTGAGGAGTACAAGAAGAAAGAATTATTTTTTGAAAAATTTGAACCTATTTACGGCGGTAAAAAACCGCCGTTTTTGGTCGACTTTTAACGACGGTAATTTACCTTTTTATGACGATTGCACTTTTTCCGACATGCGCATAAACGGCGGTAACGAAACCGCTATTAATACCGCCGTTAAAGGCTTTAACGGCAGTTTTACAGCCTTTAACGGCGGTAAAAAACCACTGCTAATGCCTAATTTTGGCAGTGTCTGTCAAGCTTTGTTTGGCATATAGCCTTCGTTTGGCCTGTCAAGCTTTTTGATTTTTTTGGCTATTTTAATCACAAAAAGACAAAATAAGTTTTTTAGCTCAATAAGACAAAATATTGTATCCAACCCATAATCATTTTATTTTTTTTCTCACAAAAGTTAAAAAAATCAAAAAGTTTATTCCAAACAAAACTCTTTAGTCTTAAACTAAAATAGCTAAAAAGTCAAAAAATCAATTCACATCCCAAACGAATTCATAGAGGTTGGGCTAAAATAGCCACAAAAAGACAAAATAAGCTTTTTAGCATAATAAAACAAAACATCACATTCAAATCATACTCATTTCTTTTTTTTTTTTTTACAAAAGTCAAAAAAATCAAAAAGACTATCTCAAATGGGACTTTTTAACTTTAAGTTAAAATAGTCAAAAAAGTTAAAAAATTAATCCACATTCTAAACGAATGCTCAATTCCAATGTCATTTTACATGTACACCTACCAAGGCCGGTTGAAGCCTAAGGCCATTCAAAGCAATGGCTTTAGGCCTCATTTGTAAAAAGGCTCCAAATTTTTCATATATAACCCTAAATCATAATGCAATTTAATTGTTTCTGATAAAGTCCACTTTGATGAAGGCCTCCGCAAAACCAAACCAAGAAAAAAAAGAAAAAAGACAACTCCCATGAGCATAATACAAGTTTTAAAATTTTGGTAAAAATGTCCACATGTTTGATAAAGGTTTGCCATTTGCACACCTTTTTTTTTATAATAAATAAATGTTCACATTAAATAAGTTCCATAAATTTTACGAAGCTTATAATATATAATTTTAAAAAAACTCACTTTAAAAGAAACCCCCATGAATTTGAAATAGATTCTACAAACTTTTCTTAATTTTCATTTTGAATTTATAAATTTTATTTATTTGATAACTTTTGGAACTTTTAATTTCATTTTTTTTCATATCTAAATATTTTCAATAACTCTCAAATTTTAGTTATGAGAATCGAAGAGACATGAATTTTACATGGTAATTTACTAAAAATAATAAATATTATTTACATTTAAGTTGAAAATATAAAAAGCCTCGCTATAAAATTTTGCTTTGGGCCTTGTGGAGGCGTAAGCCAGCCCTGGCACCTACCATTTAATTATGCAGTTATTTTTCTTTTTGCTACGTTAGCTCTTGATTCTTTGTTAACAACAAATCAGCAAGTGGAATTACATGAAGATCTTAAACTTGAATTCATCAATGGGGTCAAAAAATTAAAAGCATCCACTTTAATTCCCCTCAAAAAAAATTTTTTTTGTGCAGCTTTCATGATTTATGAATTTATTCACAATTTTAAATGTCTTCAATCCACTACTTTTAAGCATAGTCATTACATCTACTACTTTTTACACATGCAGCAATTTACTATATTTTGGAATAATTTGGTATTCTTATCTATGTAATACTTCATGCGAACGTTGGATTAGCTAGGGCAAATTGATATAATAGCTACAATGGATTTGTTGCTCAGAATTAAAATTCCTCAAACTAATGATTGTTTGTTGTGCCCTTGTTGTTAGACGGAGAAAAAAATGCTTGGATTGGCGAGAGAGATGAGTTGGGTTTGCTCTTTCTATTTGGAAGATCTTATGGTTTTGTGGTTTGATTCTCCTTTTAGAAATTCTCAAATACTAAAGGAAAAACAATGTCGAATCATATCTGACAATATCAATGTCAAAAATTAGTTTTCTTTAATATGCCAATCTTTTAATTATAATGATTAAAATTTACTTGCTCGAGTGTAAAATTAGAGATTTTGAGCATATTTAATATCCACAATGTTACGAATGTTAGCAAATTAATAAGTTAGGTTAGTACAATTAGACATTCAATGTTGTATTGTTTAAAAGTCATAATTTTTGTTTTAGGATTATTTTGTTTCAACCTGTGCATATTTACTACTTAGTGCCAAAATTCTCTTCAGTAAATAGATCGTCATTTTGTGCAATCTAACTTCAAAGTACACTTTGCCACTTTTTTAGTGTTAATCTATGATTGTGCTGTAGGAGCATTGAGCTGTTTATTTATAATGTAAATGACCTGAGACCTAGAGAGAAGTAAATTTCTAGGTCCTTGGTCCCTTGCCCTCAACCAACTGGATTACCCTTGCGGGTTCGAATCCCACCCCCAGCTGGCTACTGACGGGTCACTACGTCTTTGCCTGGTCAATCAGCTCAGGGCCCCGAGATTAGTCGAGGTGCGACACTCCGAAGGGGTGTTAGCCCGGACACTCGGTTATCAAAAAAAAAAAAAAAACGCAACTTGCTTTTTTTCAACTTCACTTTCTTGTATAGTGATGCAAAATGTTTTCCTCTTTTTAACAATGTCAAGTTAACTCGATAAAAATGGAATAGGAAGACATCACCACTGTATTTCAAGGCTGAAATGCTTTCTTTTTATCTTAGATGGAACATCATACTATGTGGTGTTTTGGAAAGTTGGTAAAAAATTAATTTTTTGACTTTTTAACTTTTTTAGTGACTTTTTTAGTAAAAAAAAACTGAGTTGTTTTGCATAAAAAAACTGATTTTTTAGGCTAAAAAATCTGGAAAACCAAAAAGCTAACTTTTTACTGGTGTTTCCAAAAGAGCCCATGCTATCGTGCACGTTGGTCTCGCAGCTAGTTCATTCATAAATATATATTTCCGGGTGTCAAGTGATAAGAACGTGGAATGTGGGCTGATTTTGGGAGGTGGAGCTTGGGTTGGTCCAATTAGGGTCCAGGTAGATGAGCCCAACCGACATTTACCCTTTTAGATGCTTGTCAATATTTTTAATTTTTTATTTGGAAAATGTTTTTTTAATGTTTGTTTGAGACCTTTAAAAATTTTCATAATTCTATCTACAACATATTACGGTATGTGTCAATTTTTGATTTAATAAAGACTCAATTATTGTGCGTCTAATTTGTTTGTCATATCATTGTAGGTGAATTTATAAATTAAATGTGTGAGTCTACAACATTTTTTTTTAATTTTAAATTTGGATTAGTCTTGTTCATTTTCTATTAAAATTAACTCGTGAGATCCCACTCAATCAAAAGACTAAATGAATGTTTAGAATGACCTAGATAAATATATTTTTTGATTTTTTATAAAAATATGTCTAGGAAAAAAAAATATGACTTAAAAAAATAATAAAATGGTTATTGTATGAAATGACAAACAACCCTTAAAATGCTCCACAATCAATTATTGGCGGTGATACAATGGTTTTGGGTGTAATGGTGCTGACGTTAAAGGGTGGGCTATGGTTTAGGCAGTGTTAATGAGGGGGTAAGAAGAGTTCGAGTAAGAGAAGAAGGATCTCCTCCAGTTAAGAGGCGCTGTTTGTGTTTATGGGAGTTCATTCCGGATCATATTTCAATGATTTGACTCGAATTTATTATTTTGTCAGCTATTTTATATATTTTATTTATGTGGGGATATATTTCTGAGTATCAACACGTGGCATGGTGACGCCGACGTGTCAATCGAGGTTTCACGTGTCGTGGTAATTACGCCGAGGTGATCTCGGGGTTACCGAGGTTATCTCCGAGGATATCGGAATCCGGAATAAGCGGATAAAGGAACAGGAGTCCCAGATTGGGAGGAGACTTCAGTTTGAATAATGGTAAAACTCTTGGAGAGTTCTTGTCCTAAACCCATTGGGAGTTCCAGGTTAGCAATAATTCTGAGTTCACTGGAGCCAGGCTCCTATTGGGACTAGGATTGTATTGGCTATAAAAGAGAGGCACCCCCATAGGTCTAAGATATGCTTTTTTAAGACTCAAGCTTGTGAGTTGAATACTTGATTATCTTTGAGAGATATACTTACTTGATCGTCGGAGTGCCTCCGGGTGGAAGAACCATCGTCGGAGCCTTCTCTTTCTGTGCAGGACAGCAGGGTGCCATTTATTCTACCTGTGTTCTACAGCTGAATTACTAAGGTGGGCAGTGTGATCGGAAAATCACTCATACAATTTGGCGCCGTCTGTGGAAAAGAAAGACGAATAGATGGCTAGTAATGCACAAAACGAAAAGGTTGGGGGCGACGCTCCCATTGGGAGTGGCAGGCCTATCGACCTTGACGTCGAAGGAAACAACCACAACGAAGAAGCCCGTAGCCAGGGGCACGGGGGAAAGGACGTCGTCCAGGAGGGTGACATTTCGAAGAAAACAGACCAGGGCAGATACTACAATGAAGACAACCTCCAGGTATGGAGGGATAGGTGCCTACGGAGGGATGATGAAGTAAAAGAATTGGCAGACAAGTTGGCCGACCTGCAGTCGGTCGTCAACTTCATGATGCAAAACAATGTCATACAGCAACCATACCCGCTGCAGGACATGCCAATCCCAGCAGCTAATACACAGAAGGGAGGAAGGAAAATAATTCCTGAAACACCACAACACTCCAGGAGTAAAAGGCACTCTCATTCGCCCTTCGGGGAGGTCGGGAGAGAGGAGCCCAGACGAGAGAAGTCGCAGAGGACGTATCATACGAAGGATCAGGAACACAGAGGACATCGGCACATTCCAGGGCAGGCGCTCTGCTTTGACACAACCCATGGAGAAAGATCGAAGCGGGCCCATCACGAGACCGAGAGTAGTATACCGAAGAGACTGAAGTCCAAAGATAGCCGAGCTCCGGGAAGGAGCAAAGAAGACCTGAGAAACTACCTCAAGAGGAAGGAACAGAACGCTGAAGCCGAGGTAACCTCACCCGTCAAGTCGAGGACACCATTCTCGGTAGAACTGGACAAATTTGAAGCGCCAAAAAGATTCAGCATGCCGAGGTTTCAAATATACGATGGTAAGTCAGACCCTAACTTCCACGTTGGACTATTTTTAAACTCAATGGCATTATATAGTGGAAACGAGCCTTTACTCTACAAAGTGTTCCCCTCGTCCTTTGGGGAGATTGCATCAGATTGGTTCCATAAATTACTGAAGGGAAGCGTAAAGACATAGGAAGGCCTGGCCGAGATGTTTGTGGCCAGGTTCGTGACGAACAAGTTACAGCCATTAAGGGTGGACACCCTAATGGCTTTGAAGATCAGCAAAGATGAAGGCCTTAGGGCCTATGCAAAAAGATACTATGAGGTGTTCAACCGAATACCTGAGTGCAACCAGGAGGTAGCGGTCGTGTCTTTCAAGAACGGCCTGAAAGAAGATTGTTCACTGCGGAAATCTTTGGCAAAGACATTGCCAAAAAACATGGAAGAACTCATGGCGAGAATTGAGAAGTATGCCAGAGCCGAGGAAGATACGTCGGCCCACAAGGAAGTCAAACAGGAAAAAGGGAACGGCTCGCCAAAATGAGGCCGAAGTAACAACGGATTCAGCAAAACGGAGATAGAATTGAGGGCAAAACAAGCAGTAACGACCGTGTTCCGAATTCCAATCCAGAAAGTCCTAGGAAAAATTCGGAGCCAGCCCTACTTCAGAACACCAGCAAGGGAACCAGGGGAGTTTATGGGAAGAAACATGGACAGACATTGTTCTTATCACAATGAAAACAGACATACAACACAGGGCTGCAGAGCCCTAAAAGCACACTTGGAAGATCTGGTGAGGCAAGGCCACCTGAGAGACCTTGTCGATGAAACTAGAACAAGAGAAGAACAGGCAAGATTGCCTCAGGCTCTAGCAGCCCCACCACCTCCGCAACCTCGGGCAGAAGGACCTCGGATAGTAAACGTAATTCACTCCAAAGTAAATGAAAACGACATCCGAGGGAAAACCAAAGAGTAAAGCACTTGCAGTACGTAAATCAGGTCGGACAGAAACGACTTCGGCCTGAAGAATGCCAAGGTCCGATGATAACCTTCACCAAGGCCGACCTAGAGATGGTCCAGCACCCACATAATGATGCCTTGGTAGTATCCCTCCAGGTTGGGGAGTGCCAAGTGAAACGCATCCTGATAGATCAAGGCAGCTCTTGTGACATCATGTACATTAGATGTTACAAGGAACTAGGCCTTCACCCAGACGACATGGAGCAATCGAATGGCCCGATGGTTGGCTTCAATGGAACGCTGACGTGGCCACTGGGCGCTACAAACTTAGAAGTACAAGCAGGCAGTAAGAAGATCAGGACCGAATTCATCATGATTGACACGCCTTCCCTTTACAACATCATATTGGGAAGGCCATGGTTGCATGCAATGGGGGCAATCCCCTCAACATTACACCAACTACTACGCTTCCCAACAGAACATGGGATTGAAGCGGTCAGAGGAGATCAACTGCAGGCAAAGAATTGCTCCATGGCAGCAATGAAGACCACCTGCAATGTTCAAGAACCAACAAAGGCAGAGATCGAAGATGAGGACATGGAAGTCCTAGATGATGTTGGCAAGGAGCCGACCGAAAAGAGTGAGGAATCACTAAAGAAAATCCTCGTCCAGGAGGGCGACGAAGAGCGCTTTTTTCTTCTCGGATCAGGCTTAGCCGAAGAAGAAGAGAAAGAACTGGAAGCCTTTTTAAGAACAAACATAGAGGTGTTCGCCTGGACACCTTATGAAATGCCTGGCATTGACCCCGAGGTCACATGTCACAGACTAAATGTCGACAGATCGGCCAAACCTATGATACAGCGAGCTAAAAGACCGACGTTGATGCACGTCGAAGCAGTGGAGGAAGAAGTAGACAGACTTCTAGAAGCCAAGGCCATCAGAGAAGTCAATTATCCAGCGTGGCTTTCAAATACAGTAGTGGTAAAGAAGAAAAATGGTAAATGGAGGGTTTGCGTAGATTTTATAAGCCTAAATAAAGCCTGCCCCAAAGACAACTTCCCTCTGCCAAAAATTGACCAGCTGGTGGATGCTACATCAGGACATGGAAGGATGAGCTTCCTAGACGCTTATAGGGGGTATCACCAGATAGCCATGTACCCCTCAGACGAGGAGAAGACATCATTCATTACCCCAAAAGGCCTGTACTGTTTCAAGGTGATGCCTTTTGGACTGAAGAATGCAGGAGCAACCTACCAAAGACTGGTAACAAAAATGTTCAAACACTTGATAGGCCAAACAGTAGAAGTTTACATCGATGACATGGTCGTGAAGACCAAGGAGCCAAAAAATCATCTTGCCGACCTAGCAGAGGTATTTAAGATACTTAAAGCATATCAGCTCTGACTCAACGCATCGAAATGCGCGTTCGGAGTTGGATCTGGTAAGTTTCTAGGGTACCTGGTAACAAGAAAAGGAATAGAGGCCAGCCCAGATCAGATCAAGGCCATCCTAGATCTACAGAGCCCAACCTCGGCTAAACAGGTTCAAATGCTCACCGGAAGGGCCGCATTTCTAAACAAAGTTTATAAGTCAAGCTCGGACAAATGCAAACCCTTCTTCAACTTGGTAAAAGGACTACGACTTCCTATGGATCAAGAATGTGAGGCCGCTTTGGCACCTAAAGTATGTCGACCACGGCTCCAGTCCTCTCAACACCAACACAGGAGGAGTTGTTTTGTACTTTAGCCGTGTCGAACACGCACAAGGCAAAGGTTAATCCGAGAAGAGCAGGGAGAACAGAAGGCTGTCTATTATGTAAGTAAAACCTTGGCCAACGCTGAAACAAGGTACTTACCACTGGAGAAGTTAATGCTGGCCTTGGTGATGACCTCAAAGAAGTTGAATCACTACTTCCAGGCACACAAGATTGTAATGCTAACAGAACACCCATTGAAATCCTTGTTGCAACAAGGAGACTTAACAGGAAGAATTGCAAGGTGGGCAATGGCCTTGGGCCAGTATGACCTAGAGTTCAGGCCCAGAACAGCAATTAAGGGCCAAGTTTTGGCCGACTTTGTGGCAGAATTCACGCCTGAATCCATCGAACCTCGGGCTCCGTTGAGCCAAAATGAACAAGATCCCAAAGAAGCAAGGAGAATCGGCCAAAGGCCAAGGAACAAAAGAAAGGAAAAGCTCGAGACCTGCGGCATCTACAGCGACTCATTCGGCATGTTTGTCGATGGAAGTTCAAACCGACAAGGAGGCGGGGCGAGAATGCTGCGATATCCCGGATGGTGAAATAATAGAGCAATCCATCCGTTTGGGGTTCAAGGCCTCAAACAATGAAGCAGAATACGAGGCATTAATTGCAGAATTAAAACTGGCAGCAGCAGCAGAAGCAGATAAGGTAATAGTTTTTTGTGATTCACAGTTAATTGTTAACCAATCAACAGGAGAATTTGCAGCCAGAGACGAGAGGATTCGGCGTATGCAAAAGAGGTTATCAGATTGGCCGAGCTATTTCAGAATTGTCGACTTCTTCAAGTAAGCCGAGATGATAACAGACACGCCGACGCGTTGGCCAACCTGGCGAGTTCAATACAGACTGAAAAAACAAGAACAATCATGATCGACTATATGTCGGGCCCGAGCATAGAACCACGGAGCGCAAAGCAAGAAGCAATGTGTGTGGACATGGGGCCAAGCTGGATGGATACAATTGTTGCATTCCTGAAAGAAGGAAAGCTGCCAGAAGATCGCAAGGAGGCACACAAAGTCAGATTGAAGTTAGCAAGATTCAACCTGACTGCGGATGGACATCTCTATAGAAGGTCCTTCACTGGATCCCTTTTAAGGTGCGTACACCCTTTACAAGTTGAAGATTTTTTATATGAAATTCATGAAGGGATTTGTGGAAGCCACATTGGAGGCAGATCATTAGCCCATAGGGCCATTACCCAGGGGTATTGGTGGCCCTACATGCAAAAAGATGCAGAAGCATACGTGAAGAAGTGCGAACAATGCCAAAGGTTTGCACCCTTGATTCATCAGCCAGCTGCTGACCTGAACCCAGTATCCAGCCCTTGGCCGTTTGCCCAATGGGGCATGGATCTGGTTGGACAACTTCCCCAAGCAACTGGGCAGAGAAAATACTTGTTGGTAGCAACAGATTACTTCACAAAATGGATAGAGGCAGAACCTCTTGCCAAAATCCGAGATGTGGACGTCAAGAATTTCATATGGAAAAACATTATTACCAGATTTGGCATTCCCAGAGCCATCGTTGCCGACAACGGAACACAGTTCGACAGCAAGCTTATCAAGAACTTCTGTGCGAAATTCAAGATCAAGAATTACTTTTCAACACCAAGTTTTCCCCAAAGTAATGGACAAGCAGAAGCATCCAACAAAGTAATTTTGGATGGAATAAAGAAGAGGCTGCAGGTAGCAAAAGGAAAGTGGGTAGGCGAATTACCCAATGTACTTTGGGCATATCGAACTACGCCGAGAAGATCAACAGGGGAATCCCCCTTTGCCATGGCCTATGGCACAGAAGTAGTAATTCCACTGGAAGTCGGCATCCCAGGGATTCGAACCCAGGGAGTTGAGAATGGGACTAATGACATACTCTTAGCCCGAGATCTGGATCTTTTAGAAGAGCGAAGAGAGAAGGCTGCAATTCAGCTTGCAGTATACCAACAACAGCTTGCCAGAGCTTACAACAAGAAGGTCAACCCAAGAGATTTTCAAGTCGGCGACCTAGTCTTAAGGAAAGTCGTCAGCAACAAGAAAGATCCCAGAGAGAGCAAGCTTGGCCCAAACTAGGAAGGACCATACAGAATTACTTCGGTATTAGGCAATGGAGCTTATCGGCTTGAAGATAATGAGGGCAAAGCACTGCCAAGACCTTGGAACACTTGTAATTTGAAATTTTTCTATCATTGAGATGTTCATTATTTTTGGCCGATGTCATCAATAAAATCTTTTCGAAATTCTTCAAGCACATATGATTGATTAAGATACTTAACATTGTTTCTGGAAGACATGAAAAATGAAAACCCAAGTGGAACTCAGGTTCACATTGGGGGCAGAGAAGATACAAAGTCTACCACTTGTTGAAATTTGTAGCAATTTACAAGTTGGTCAGACCGAATACAAAGTCTACCACTTGTTGAAATTTGTAGCAATTTACAAGATTGGTCAGACCGAATACAAAGTCTACCACTTGTTGAAATTTGTAGCAATTTACAAGTTGGTCAGACCGAATACAAAGTCTACCACTTGTTGAAATTTGTAGCAATTTACAAGTTGGTCAGACCGAATACAAAGTTTACCACTTGTTGAAATTTGTAGCAATTTACAAGTTGGTCAAACCGATACAAAGCTTACCACTTGTTGAAATTTACAGCAATTTACAAGTTAAAAGTAAGCCGAGATGGTTCCTTAGCTTCACTTGTTGAAATTTGTAGCAATTTACAAGTTGAAGTTAAGCCGAGATATTTGTTTCTCTTCACTTGTTGAAATTTGTAGCAATTAACGAGTCGAAGTGAAGCCGATGTTATTGCTTACAGACTTATAGCAATCTACTGGTTGGATAAACCGAAGAAGATGTTTAACACTTATTGAAATTTGTAGCAATTTACAAGTTAAAGTTAAATCGACATGTTATCATCGGCTGAAATTTACAGCAATTTATAGGTTGAAGTAAAGGTTAAGTATATTGTTTAAATCCTTGTTGAAATTTGTAGCAATTTACAAGAAGATCATTGTTTAAACATTTGTTATAACTTGAGAAAAGTTAACTGTATGTGATAGTCCTTGTTGAAATTTGTAGCAATTTAGAAGTATGTTAGACTGATATCACTGTTTAGACACTCGTTGAAACTTGAGAAAAGTCTGCAAAATTAACATTAAATAGTATATGTTTTATACTTGTTGAAATTTATGAAAAGATTGCAGGTCAGTATCTTACCGAAGTAAAAACTTGCAGTTATTATACCCGAGGTATGTAACCCCGAGAAGATTATACAAAGGAAGAATTATGTAGATCATGCAAAGTATTCTAAGTGTAAACCATACAGAAGCAATAAAGAAGAATTAAACAAACATTCAGGGAAAAACAGTTGCAGTTATATATAAAGAAGGCACTGTAGCCTAGCAGAAGTAAATTGTTCATGAGTAACAAAACAAAGGCACATTGGCCACAGAAGAAAACTTGCATTGTTCAGAAAACAAAGTACAAAAGACAAAGGGAAAAAAGCTATGATTCTTCAGCCTCAGGAGCGGTTTGAATTTGGACCTCGGCAGTCTCTGGAAGAACAACCTCGGCATCTTTTTCTACCACAACCTCGACATTCTTGTCTGCCGTGATCTCGGCATCAATCTCAGCAAGAGTTTCTTCAACATTTCTCTCAACCAGAAGAAGGTCAGAGGAAAGCCTACCTATGATAGTTTCCTTGGGCACTTCTTCAGTGTCTTCATCCTGGGTCAAGTCCAAAACTTGATCACCCTCAGGAGGAGACTTGACTTCAACAGCATCTTTGGGCTTCCTTACCAAGGCTTCATCATCATTATTATCTTCATCCTCGTGTTTAGCCTGGGATTCAGACTCAGCTTCTTCCTCAGTCTGACTTGGAAGAGAAGGAGGAAATGGCAAAGGAATAGCTTCGGCCTTGTGCCAAGGCGAGTCAGCAGGGAGATCAAGCTTTTTTGCTAAGGACATCCAACCAAAGGAAAAGCCCCTGTTGCATGCCTGCCTAACTTGAAGCTTGTAATCTTCAGTGACATCGGCTACACCCTGGGCATAGGCCTTTTCGTCGGCTTCCTTGATTTCGGCCGATTTTGTGGCCAAAGCTTCCTCGAGCTCCTTTTCGGCCTGGGCAACTTTTTCCTCGGCCTCTTTTTGCTGAGCTATAGCAACTATCTTAATGGCTTTAGCAGTTTCGGCCTTTTCATCAGCTATCTGTTTAGCTTGAGTTGCAGCCTCAGCCTGATCTTCCAGAGTCTTCATTTTGTTTTGAAGACTTTTATTAATTTTTTGAAAGGCAGCGTACTCTTTCTTCATCTCAAACAATTTCTCCTTGTTCTCAAAGGATTGCATAGAAAATGAATGAGCATGCTGCACAGCCTAAAAGAACACAAGGCAAAAATTATTACAAAAATTTTCTAAATATATAAAGGGAAATAGAAATAACCAAGGAAAGGGCACTTACTTGAACACAACGCTGGAGCATCAGGGCGTAATTTTCGTATTCGCTCATCTCGGCGTTCTTTTCAAGATCGCCTGGGAGAAGAAGAAATTTGCGCTTAGCGCCGATGTTGATATCGTCGGCACTGTCACTAGCCAAAATGGGCTTATCCTCTAGGGTGATTGCAGGTGTCCAAGGGACATTTGGCACTTTAGACTTTGAAGTCGTCACAGAAGACGACCTTGGCTTCTTTGACTTTTGGGACTCTGCTGGTTGAGTTTCAGCAGACCTTTTCACCGAAGTGGAGGTAGTTTTCTTACTCTCGGCCAATTTAGAAATGGGCAGAGCATCTTCAGTCTCAGCCTCAGCAGCCTTGGACTTCGGCTAGACCTTCTTGGCTCTTTTTGGCTTAAGTGGGGGCATGGATTGGGTTAGTTCAGCATCTACATCGGTCGGAAGGTCGGCTAGGAGGTTTTGGGCGACAGGTTTTGGGCGAACCATTTCGGCTGTTTTAACAAGTCTACGTCAGCGTTTTCTTTCAGAAATTGGTACTAAGTATGGTGTTGAGGTGGAAGGTTGATTGTTTGGGTCAGATGTGGATTCTTGGTCTGTTCGGGATGAGGAAGCAATTTGAGTTGTGGCAGTAGGAAGAGAAAGGCTCTTTTTCTTCTTCCTTGGAACGTCGGACAAAGTGGATTTATAGGAAGGGATGAAATTCAGCACCAGAGGAGCCTTGCGCTTCTTTAACGGAAGGTCCAGGAGCTTCTTTAGGTCTTTTCCAACAAAGTAGGACTGGCGAAAGTCCTTGGGTAGCTTACGAACGTCTGCAAAACAGAACATAACATCAGAGATAGATAAATTTTTTGAAAAAAACTTGAAAAAAACAACAGCTAAGTAAATTGGCGTTGGGCTCTTACCCTTGCCCTCTTTTACTGTTCGGGGGAGAGAGAAGAGATGGACTTCTTTGTCTGGACCAAATTCCCAATTTCCAGAAGCGATAAGATAATCATCTCCAGCCCCTTTATTGGAGTCTGGGAGGTCGGCTACGATTTTAAATTCGGTAGACCTCGGCTTGAGGTAGTACACATAACCCTTTTCTTTCAGATTAAGGGCGCACATAGTATAACAATATTGAATGTCGGCGAGAGTGATCCTAACATTATCCTGCTGAGTTAAGGCTATGATACCGTTAAGCACTCTATGGGAGTTGATGGTGAGTTACATGGGGTTCAAGGTATAGTAATGAAGAACTTCACGAAAGAGCGGATTGAGTGGAAGCCGAAGTCCACATTCAACAAAAGCTACAATTGGGAAAGGCATTGTATTTTCTGTAGGCATAATGGAGTCATCGCCCCAGCTAACCTAAGGTGGACGTCATCAGGGATAAAGAACTCTTGCCTAAAAAACTCAAGTTTGGTTGGAGTGTTTACCCTATGTCTCCACATACCCATGGTTTTGGTATAAGGATACTTGGTTACAGAAACTGGATTTTCTTAGAAGATTATTGGGAACTCAGCTTAAACCTAGGTATATGTTGGAAAAGTGGTTTTCCGTTTTTCCTAAAGAATTGAAGGTTCTACGAGCAAATCCCAAACCTAAGAGCTACGAAGGCAAAGATCAAAGGCACAGATCTGGAAAAGATACAAAAAAGCAGAAAACAAAAACGAAGTTTTAGATTCAAGAACATAAAGGGTGGAAGACCAAGAACAGTGATAAAATAGTACCAGTATTCATGATGTGTGAGTGATTTTCCGATCACACTGCTGTCCTTAGGAATTCAGCTGTAGAACACAGGCAGAATAGATGGCACGTTGCTGTCTTGTACAGAAAAAAAAGGCTCCGGCGGTGGTTCTTCCACCCGGGGGCACTCCGACAATCAAGTCAGTATATCTCTCAAAGATAATCAAGTATTCAACTCACAAGCTTGAGTCTTAAAAACATACCTTTGACCCATGGGGGTGCCTCTCTTTTATAGCCATTACAATCCTAGTGTAGACATCCCCGAACGCATCCCGGGAGAAAGGGAGTGCGAGTCCCCCCCCCTCTCCCCGCGTTCTGGTTCGATATTGGGTCACTGCAGTTCGAAGGACTCAAATGTCACGGTTCTTAATCTTGAACCAAAGAGTCCAAATCCGGCAAATCGTTTTTGAAAACAGATTTTTTTGAAAGAAGTGCCAAACATGGATCGCTTTGCGGATCTGAGTCCCCACCTAAATATATTTTAATGGGAAATTTAGGAAACCCTGACTCGGTGCCAAAGGCCACGTGTCCGTCATCACCAAAGTTGCCTCGGCCCGGGAACTTGGGTACGATTGGGGAAGGTCACTTCGTGAGCACCCGCTCGTCGATCAAAGACCTCTATTAACCATGATATCTGCTTTTGAAAACATTGTGAGTTCTTATTCGGTTATTGGCCTAGGTTACTATGTGATCGCACAACATACAAGTATAGAATATACTTTGAATTGGAACTAAACATTTCATGTTTGTTTGTTTGAAAATGGTTTGATGGTGCTACCCGCAAGTAGGCTAAGACGTGGATTTGCCACCCTCAGGTGGGCTTAGAAAACATGATTTTGCCACTATCTAGTGGGCTTAAAACAAACATTTGATGAATTGTCCCAATTCAAATAACTCAACCTCCACCCACAAGCATTCAAGGCAGTTATATCACATAAGCACATAGCCTCATAGTAAGCATGCTATTCATGGCAACACTCACACGCATGCAAGGATGCTAAAGCATAAAAACTTATAGAGTACTCCAAGCCAAAACAGGAAACTGATTAGAAATCCATGCATGATCCTAAGTATACAGAATGCCTAATGCAACACATGCAAAGATGTAAACTATAGCAGGCTCGGCTATTCTAAACATGGCATATGAAATGCTACAACTAACACGTATTCAATTTGGAATTGAAATACAAATGCAGTTCGTATGGTGCGCCGAGCCCGATGCATGCAAAACAGATGAATGATGCAAACATGCTGTCATACTGTATGCTAATTGAAATATGTCCTATATCTAACCATCGTAAGCGGGTAAATAAAAGGGAAGAAAGACGTGGGGTTGGAAGACATACATCACACTCACCCACACTTATTACAATTATGCCCTCGCGCAGAGGGTCCGAATAAATAATAACACAGTCCCGAATAAAAGAATATTACAGTCCGAAATAAATATACAGATTCCTAATTAATTATCAAATTAAATAAGAAAGCTGTAAAATTGGCGTGCAAGCTAGGGGCTGCTTTGACTCGGCTCCGGATAATGAAATGATGCATGTTGAGCTGCTTTGCGCGAAAATCCACTGGGATGCCCCAACTAGCCTCTGTTTGCAATGTTTCTCGAAATGCGTGCCAGACTCCGAAAAGTTGTTGATTCTTCATTTTGCTACAACAGAGAGCAGGAAAAGGGGCATAGCAATGTATTTCACAAATATATGCATGCCTCGATCCTCGTGCCACCAATCACGCATATCGATGCATGATGGCCGAGGAGTCGGTTTGCACAATTCAATATGGGCTGAATACAGATGAATGCTACAGCAAAACCTAACTCCATCATGGATAATCCGGAGTGTCAGTGACTTGGGAATTGAGACCCGTTCAAGTCACTCGAGTCTGGAATCGCCTCGTTCCGTGCGGCTAACTCCTATCCCGAACACGATGCAATATGCATGACATGCAATCCTAACACACATAATGCTATGAAAATGAGATGCCTCGAAATGCGTGCACATGGGCACGCAAATCGAGGAAATGCATGAATGCAATCTAAGATACAACATAGTATGCACTATGCTGATGAAAACGAGATGCCTCGAAATGCGTGCATGTGGGCACGCAAACCGAGGCAATGATCCTAAGGCATGAAATGGCATACGCAATGCAATTGGACTTACACTAATATGAGAGAGCCTCAGCTGCACTCACATAAGAGGCCGAGAGAAAAGTGAAGTGCCTCGAAATGCGTGCACATGGGCACGCAAACCGAGGCGATGGCATAAGGGCATGAAATGTCATGAAATATGATATACAATGAGGCTAAAATGAGATGTCTCGAAATGCGTGCTAACGGGCATGCAAACCGAGAAAATGGCATACGGAATGTGATGAGACTAAAATGGCATACAGAATGCAAAATGGACTTACGCTAACATGAGTGAGCCTCAGCCACACTCACATAAGAAGCCGATAGATGAAAATGAAGTGCCTCGAAATGCGTGCTGCAGACACGCAAACCGAGGCGATGACGTATGGAATGAAATGGCATACACAATGCAAATTGGACTTACACTAACATGAGAAGGCCTCAGCCACACTCACATAAGAGGCCGTCAGATGAAAGTGAAGTGCCTCGAAATGCGTGCACACGGGCACGCAAACCGAGGCAATGGCCCTAAGGCATAAAATGGCATGCAAATGAGACGTGACATATGGCATACGGAAAATGTGAATTTCAGCAGCCAAAATGATGCAAAAACAGCCTCCGAATTATAGCAAAATTACACCCGATGCCCGAAATGCTATGCTAAGTACCCGAAATGACTTGCAGCTA
Organism: Camellia lanceoleosa; assembly: GCA_025200525.1. NCBI lineage: Eukaryota > Viridiplantae > Streptophyta > Magnoliopsida > Ericales > Theaceae > Camellia > Camellia lanceoleosa. The sequence goes on from CM045768.1 coordinate 18,122,009, forward strand.
TGCCAAACATGCACAATATGGACATGAAGTGTAAAGACAGATGCTAGGCAGTCCCAAAATTCACATTTTTCCAGCACAAAGTATGGCCAAACAACAAACACAAGTATGGCAAAAATAGCATGCAAAAATGGGGGAAAATAGGGGAACAATGAAGCAAGTGATATATACAATGCTCAAAATGAAAAATACAGTTCTACAACATTGAAGAGGGTCCAAAAATATGCACCTCTACAGTTTATGACAACCCTCAAATCAGTATGAAAACTTGCTAAAAATGTCATGCAAGAATGAAGCCAACAAAGGCTAGAACATGAGGTATGCCAAACATTCATCAAACAGCCTTGGACCCTTAACAAAAGATGACAAGAAGGCCAAAATGTGACTCTTTCCAGACCTGATCATGGCCGAAAACAGAAGCAAAATAGGCCTAAAAAGCATGCAAAATGGAGGTCAAAGAGAGATACAATGCGAAGTACAACATGGAGACCTCCAACAAGGTTTATCCCTTCTACAATGTTGTAGAGGGACACAAAATAAGCTTACTCACAGTTCATGACACGCTCCAAAACAGATCACAAATAGGCTAAACAAATCATGCAATTTTACGGTAAATATGAGAGATTGTGAAGTAAGTGAAATATAGGGAGGCCAAACAGGGTTAATCCCTTCTTAAATGTTTAAGAGGGGCTCAAAATAAGCACATTTACAGTTTATATCAGGCCCGAAAAGAAATCACACATAGGCCAAATATTCAATGCAAAATAATGGCATATAAGGGGATATTGAAACAAGTGCATCATGGTGATCTCAAATAGGGTTGAACCCTTAAACAAACATGGAGAATAGCTCAAAAGAATGCCACTTTCAGTTAAGGTTGGAGCCCAAAACAATAAGCAAATAGGCTAAGAAATTGGTGCAAAAATGAGCTACAAAAGGGGGAAATGGCAACTTACCCTTGTAGACAAGTCTTGGCTGCCTTCTTGGACAAAATTTGCTGCCTCTTAGCTGCTGGAAATCAGCTCCAAGTGTTGGAATGGAGTGTGGGGGGTCTTGTGCTAGGGGTTGATGTAGAAATGGTGCAAGAAAATGACTTTGGAGCTTGGAAATGGAGAGAAAATGGAAGGTGGAAGGTATGGAGCTTTCCCAAAATGTGTCTAACAATGTCCAACCCTCATACAAGAAGCCAAACCTCTCCTTCATAGAGGAGAGGCATGAAAAATATCTCCAAGACCTCTCTAATCCTCCATACACGTGTATGGAGGATGGTCCCATTGGAAATCAGCTGGCACAGCTGGAATACACTGAGGGAGAGAAAAATGGCCGGCCAGGTCAAAAAGAAAAAAAAGTCACTTTTTTTGGTAAGTGGCCGGCCGGCTGGAAATGGTGGCCGGCCGGCTATGGTAAAAAGGTCCAAGACATGGAACTGGTCGACCATGTAGCCCTTGAAGTTAGCTTTCCAATGCCGCAAACCTTGCATCAAAATTCCTCCTGTAGAAAAAGTTAGGTCAGTTTCCGTAAAGCCGCGCAGATTCGGTCTAACTAGACTTCAACCAACCATATCTCCTCCCCCCGGATTCGGACTTAGGAGATTCTTGAGTGAAAAATGAAGCCCCAGAAGTAAGCTTTCCAATGGTGGTGGCCTCATATTCTAATTCTTCTTGTGCAAAGAGTTACACCCGTTTCGGTGAAGCCGCGCAGACTTTTCTCCTTCCCGGATTCATGCTGAACCACTTTTGACCAAACAAAAGGTTGGTTGTCAAAAAAATTGTTGGCCTCCCACCCTCCTACAAGCTTGCTAATCATGAAAATAAGGCCTCCACCAAAAATGAGCCCAAACCGATGCAAAATGAAGGCTCGGGGGCCAAAACACGCAGTTCGGGGCCCCGAAAACAGGCTGTTAGGCACCGGGAGTGGTATTCGACCACGAAGTGGGTATCTAAGACCCCAGTGTCCCTCAAAAGGGAGTAAATGAGATGCATGCCAAAAATCAGAGCAATCGGAGATGGTTAGGCGGTCCCGAACCGAGGCACATGGCCTGACGGCTCCGAAAACCGAGAACTGGGCTCCGAAATGGGCAAAATGGCCTACGAGCACGAAAAGTAGCCCACGGCCACTGAGAGATGGTCTACGGGATCTCTCCCTCCCCTCGGGAACAAAAATAGAGAAAATCGAGCCTGGTTCGCGAACCGAGGCAAAGTACAGAAAAGGGTCCGGAAGTCCGGAGGCAAGGCTCACGGCCGAGACTCTGAGACTTCTGAACGAGCACAATATGCAACATCACCGAGCGCTCAATCGGTGACGTCTGAGTCTTAAAGTCGGTCAAAAATGAGGTGTCTACAGTTGCCCCTCTTTGACAGAACTCGAAAGTCATAAGAATGACGGGAGTGAATGTCAAAGCCCAAAGACGACCCATTTTTGACAAGGCCGAAGACTTAGACAAAGCAGACAAGATAGACAAAGATGTGCCCGCAGGCAGGGGCAAAATGCAAATGATATGCAGAAAGATTTCGATAATTGGACTTATACGCCACGTGAAGCCGGTTTGAAAATTGGACTTATACGCTACGCGAAGCCGGTTTGAAAATTGGACTTATACGCTACGCGAAGCCGGTCTGAAGATTGGACTTATACGCTACATGAAGCCGGTTTGAAGATTGGACTTATACGCTACGCGAAGCCGGTTTGAAAATTGGACTTTATACGCTACGCAAAGCCGGTTTGAAGATTGGACTTATACGCTACGCGAAGCCGGTTTGAAGATTGGACTTACGCCACGCCGGCCGGTTTGAAGATTGGACTTACGCCACTGTGGCCGGTTTGAAGATTGGACTTATACGCTACGCGAAGCCGGTTTGAAAATTGGACTTATACGCTACGCGAAGCCGGTTTGAAGATTGGACTTATACGCTATGCGAAGCCGGTTTGAAGATTGGACTTATACGCTACGCGAAGCCGGTTTGAAGATTAGACTTATACGCTACGCGAAGCCGGTTATCACTCATGATCATGCAAAGAGAGCTGTGATGAAGCAAATATACAAAATAAATGCAACATTCTAAGCGAAAGCTAGGCAATAAGTAAACTCGAGACAAAATACATCTCGTGCAGAAGGGATGTAAGAAAAATTATGCAATGCTCATTGCGTCTCACGCGGAGAAGGCTAAAAGTGACTACCGAGAATACCCGTAGTCTCACACAAGACATCTCTCTGCGTATCACACACAAGAGGGGAAGAAGGTAAACCTCTCAGCGTATCACATGTAAGAGAGGAAAGGGTCGTCTCTCAGCGTATCACATGCAAGAGAGGAAAAGGTAGAAACCGGGTAAACAATGGTGTAACCAACAGGCGTATCTCAACGTATTTCATACGGAGAGAGGGGAGGTTTTAACCGGGGAAACAATGGTGTAACCAACAGGCATATCTCAACGTATTTCATACGGAGAGAGGGAAGGTTTTAACCGGGGAAACAATGGTGTAACCAACAGGCGTATCTCAACGTATTTCATACGGAGAGAGAGAAGGTTTTAACCGAGGGAACAATGGTGTAACCAACAGGCGTATCTCAACATATTTCATACGGAGAGAGGGAAGGTTTTAACCGGGTGAACAATGGTGTAACCAATAGGCGTATCTCAACGTATTTCATACGGAGAGAGGGAAGGTTTTAACCGAGGGAACAATGGTGTAACCAACAGGCGGATCTCAACGTATTTCATACGGAGAGAGGGAAGGTTTTAACCGAGGGAACAATGGTGTAACCAACAGGCGTATCGCAACGTATTTCATACGGAGAGAGGGAAGGTTTTAACCAGGTAAACAAAGGTGTAACCAACAGGCATATCTCAACGTATTTCATACGGAGAGAGGGAAGGTTTTAACCGGGTAAACAAAGGTGTAACCAACAGGCATATCTCAACGTATTTCATACGGAGAGAGGGAAGGTTTTAACCAGGTAGCAAAGGTGTAACCAACAGGCATATCTCAACGTATTTCATACGGAGAGAGGGAAGGTTTTAACCGGGTAAACAAAGGTGTAACCAACAGGCATATCTCAACGTATTTCATACGGAGAGAGGGAAGGTTTTAACCAGGTAGCATATCACATGCGAGAGAGGAAAGGTAAATTTCTCAACGTATCACACGCAAGAGAAGAAAGGTGAACGAAGACTGGAACTTGTCCAAATGTTCAAAACCGAAGATGTCCTAACGTGCCGCATGTGAGAGGAGAAAAGACGATAATTGCAAGTGAAAAGGTGCATAGCAATATAGGTGAAGTGTGCATAACAATACAAGTAATGAGCATAACAATGCTAGACAGATGTGCATAACAATGCAACGAATGAGCATAACAATGCTAGATAGATGTGCATAACAATGCAACGAATGAGCATAACAATGCTAGATAGATGTGCATAACAATACAAGACTTGGCACACAGCTTACGACATAGCATTCCATTCATTTGGTACACAGTTCACAACACAACACTTTGTTTGTTAGGCGCGCAACTCGCAACACAAAATTCTGTTCAATCTGGGCACACAGCTCTTTTGGGCACACAGCTCTTTTCGGGCACACAGCGCACTTCGAGCACACAGCAGGTCTCGGGCAGACAGCGCATTCTTCAGGCACACAGCTCATTTGGGCACATAGTTCATTTTGAACATACAGGATGCAATGACGGAACTTGTAGAAGTTGAAACAATCTCAAATGCCCAACATTTTCCCTCTTTTCTTTTGCTTTGCAGCCTGGAACTTTCATAGCTTCAGATAGGTCCTGGTTTTACTGTTCTCATGTGACCTGGGTTGAACCCCGCGGTTTTATGAAAGAACAAATTCTGTTTTGCACAAATGTGGAGAACGGCACGGCACTCGGAGCACAAAACGATTTTATTTTTGAAATTGAGAGATGAGTTTTCGATCAGGTATTGAGCCCACGACTGGACACAGCAAAACGACTCAACACGGAAATAAAAGGCACACAACCTAGACACATCGAGTAACACTCGAAATGACTCAAAACAAAAATCGAGATAAAACAAAAAGACACGACACTCAGACGTGCACAGGGAGCCTGTTTCACCGGGTAGTGTTTCCTACCATTTCTCATTTGTGGTTCTCACATCACTCGGCCCTCAAGCTCTGTTTTTCTGAAAAAAGCCCTTTTCTCACTTTTTCACTCATTGCACATCTCTCTGTTCTTCAATCTCTCATTTTTTTCATCCCTCCCCTGGGTGGTTGATGGATAAACAGCAAGTTGAAGGCTCTCGCTCCTAGCACTCAGCTATATTCTTCTTTCTTCCGCTCACAGCTAGTGAATTCCTCCCACAGAGGGGTTGCGCTACAACTGGGTGTGTAGCAAATCTGCAGCTAGCATCGGTTGATGATGCTTTGCTGGGGAGTTTGGATGTGATAAGATCTGTCCAGATGAGGGAGTGGAATATCTTGCCTTATTCCAGCTCGTGCTTCGCACTTCGCTTGATACCTCGTTGCTTGGAGGGTGAGAGAGCTTTTAGTCCTTTGTTGTTAACTTCAATTGTGCCCTTTTTCTTGGCATGTAGAGTGCCCTTCTTAGCAAATGCATTGATAATGGGGAAAAGACAGAACACCTGACTCCACTGTGCCCCTAGTTCATCGTTTTGACCATTTTTTGTTTTTGCTTTCTACTAAAACAATTTTGACCAACATGAGGGTTAGATTAACATGCTTGTTCAATTTTTTATTTGAAATCACGCAAGTCAGGCTATGAGCATTGAAAATTTTCCTTTTTTGGGTCCAAGAAATGGTCCAGTTTTTGGAAAAGATGGAACAATTTTCGAGAAAATAGTCAACCTCAGTAAAAATTCTCAAAAACTATTTTTGCACACGGCCACTTGCTCAACGAGCATGAAACTTACTCCTGAGATGCACAACCTCGGATCCAAGGGAAAACTGCCCCGTGCTTGAAGAGAGCTGCATGGCAACGGAAAGTTGCCCCTTGTTTGAACGGCACTGCAGCGCATTGAATGGCAACGAAAAGTTGCCCCTTGTTTGAAAGGCACCGCAGCGCATTGAATGGCAACGGAAAGTTGCCCGTTGTTTGAAAGGCACCGCAGCGCATTGAATGGCAACGGAAAGTTGCCCCTTGTTTGAAAGGCACCGCAGCGCATTGAATGGCAACGGAAAGTTGCCCCTTGTTTGAAAGGCACCGCAACAGATTGTCGATCCTCGAGCGATGATTGCAATCGAACTCTCGGATACAGAGGAGGCAAGGATGGTCAAAACCATTACATGGACACACTTGATTTGGAAGTGTTTATGGCTGGACTTCAGAATGAAGTTGCCTACGTATCCCAAAGATGGGAATCAAGCCTTACATAGTTCGGGGTGAAGGTACACTCAGGTATTTAACCTCTCTTTTTTATGCTCTAACTTTTGCCAAGGCGCCTGTTGCAGGTTTTCGACCTTGCGAGCTTTGTTTTTCTTTTCTTTTCAATTCTTTTCTTCTTTTTTTGTTTTTTTGTTTTTTTTTTTTTCATTCTTTGCATTTTTTCTCTTTTTTCTTTTTTTTCATTCTTTTCTTCGCTCTAACTTTTGCCTGGGTCGCCCTTTCGGGTTTTCGGCCCAGTGAGCCTCTCGAAGGGTAAAAGTGTAACAAGTCCATGCCAAATGGTTTTGAGATTAGAGCCCTCTGTACCCAAGAGAGTGGTTGTTGTATTGATTAGCAGAAAGATCCACCTTTGGCTCTTCGAGCACATCGGACATTTTTGCCCTTAGTTCGAGGGGTGCTTCTGTTCTAGCTTTGCAAGCTTCTTCTGACGAGGTCTAACCTTCTTGATCTGACTTTGGTGCCTCATGTTCGAGGGCTGCTGTAACAAGCCCGCGGGGGACCTCGCTACAGTTCGGACTCTCGCATTTTGTGTCGGTTCGTAATCTTGAACCAAAGAGTCCAAATCCGGCAAATCGTTTTGAAAACAGATTTTTTTTTTTAAAGAAGTGCCAAACATGGACTGCTTTGCCAGATACAGAGTCGCCACCTAAATATTTTTTAAAATGGGAAATTTAGGAAACCCTGACTCGTGCCAAAGGCCACGTGTCCGTCATCACCAAAGTTGCCTCGGCTCGGGAACTTGGGTACGATTGGGGAAGGGCATAACATGCAAGCACCCATTCGCCGGTCAAAGACCGGCCTCTACTATCCATGATATCTGATTTTGAAAACATTGTATGTCCTTATTCCGGTTATTAGCCTAGGTTACTATGTGATGCTCGCAGCAAATAAGTATAGACTGGGCCGTCTGAATTGGAACAAAACATCTCATGTTTGTTTGTTTGAAAATGGTGTGATGGTGCTACCCGCAGGCAGGCTAAAATGTGGATTTGCCACCCTCAGGTAGGCTTAGAAAACATGATGTGATTTTGCCACTATCTAGTGGGCTTAAAACAAACAATCAGTGATTTGTTCCACTCCAAATAACCCAACCTTCACCCACAGGCATTCAAGGCAGTTATATCACATAAGCAGTTAGCCTCATGGCAAGCATGCTATTCATGGCAACACTCACACACATGCAAGGATGCTAAAGCATAAAACTTACCGAGTACTCCAAGCCAAAACAGAAACTCATTAGAAATCATGCATGATCCTAAGTATACAGAAATGCCTAATGCAACACATGCAAAATGCAAACTATTGGCAGGCTCGGCTATTCTAAACATGGCATCTGAAATGCTACAACTAACAAGTATTCAACTTGGAAATTGAAATACAATGCAGTTTGTATGATGCGCCGAGCCCGGTGCATGCAAAACAGATGAATGAATGCAAACATGCTATCATACTGTATGCTAATTGAAATATGCCCTAATCTAACCATCATAAGCGGGTAAATAAAAGGGAGAAAGAAAAGGGGGGGGGTTGGAAGACATGCACACACACACGCACCCTTATTACAGTTGTGCCCTCGCGCAGAGGGTCCGAATAAATATACAGTCCCGAATGAAAGAATAAGACAGTCCAAATATTACAGTTCGAAATAATATACAAATTTCTAATTAATTATCAAATTAAACTAGGGAAAGCAATAAAATTGGCATGCAAGCCAGGGATTGCCTCGCTTCTGCTGAATGATGTATGTTGGAGCTGCCTTGCGCGGAAATTCACTGGGATGCCCCAATTAGCCTCTGTTTACAATGTTATCTCGAATTGCGTGCCAAGCTCTAAAACGCTGTTGATTCCTGATTTTGCTGTAACAGAGAGCAGGAAAAGGGCACAGCAATGTATTTCACAGATATATGCATGCCTCGATCCTCGCGCCACCAATCACGCATACCGATGCATGATGGCTGAGAAACCGAATTTGCACAACTCGATATAGGATGAATGCAGATGAATGCTACAATGAAAACCTAACTCCATCATGGGTTATCCGGAATGTCGGTGACCGGGGAATTGAGACACACTCCGTCACCGGAAGTACGGAATGTACCTCGTTTCCCGTGCCCGGGCTAACACCTATCCCGAACACAATGCAGTATGCATGATATGCATGAAATGCAACTAATATACAACCTAGCATGCACAATGCTATGAAATGAAATGCCTCGAAATGCGTGCCCACGGGCACGCAGACCGAGAGAATGACATACAGAATGCAATGGACATGAAATGACATATATAATGCAATGTGTATGATAAAATAAAGGTGCCTCGAATTGCGTGCCCACAGGCACGCGAACCGAGGCGGTGATGAAATGGGATGTAAGATCGGATAAAACAGAAGTGCCTCGAAATGCGTGCCCACGGGCGCGCAAACCGAGGCGATGCTCCACAACTAAAATCGGATAAATCCGAGGTGCCTCGAAATGCGTGCCCACAAGCGCGCAAACCGAGGCGATGCTCCACAACCAAAATCGGATAAATCCGAGGTGCCTCGAAATGCGCGCACACGGACACGCAAACCGAGGCGATGCTCCACAACACAGAATCGGATAAATCCAAGGTGCCTCGAAATGCGCGCACACGGACACGCAAACCGAGGCGATGCTCCACAACACAGAATCGGATAAATCCGAGGCGCCTCGAAATGCGCGCACACGGACACGCAAACCGAGGCGAGGCTCTAAAGCACCAAAATGACATGCGAATGAGATGTGGCAAATGGCATAAGGAAGATGCAAAATTCAGCAACTAAAATAATGCAAAAACAGCCCCCAAATTATGATAAAATTGCAACCGATGCCCAAAATGCGATGAAATGCACGAAATGGCCTCTGACCCTATTAAACATCTGAGAATATGGACATGGAATGAAAAATAGTGGCAAGGCAGCCCCTAAATTAGCATTTTATCAGCACAAAGCAAGGCCAAATAATGCTCACAAGTATGGAAACAAAAGCTTGCGAAAATACGGTAAAAGAGGGGAATTACAAAGCAAGTGATATGTACAATGCTCGAACCCAAAAAAACAGTTCTACAACATTTAAGATGGAACAAAAATATGTACAAATGCAAGAGATGACAACCTCTAAATCAGTATGTATATATGCTAAACATAGCATGCAAAAAGGGGCTATAAAGAGAGGTATCATGAGCAATGACCAAACCACTTAAGACCCTTGACAAAAAGTGTAAAATAGACCAAAACAAGACACTCTCTAAGCCTGATGGAGGCTCAAAACAGAAGCTAAGTAAGCTTAATAAAGCATGCAATTTTAATGGCCTAAAGAGGGATATTGAAAGAGGTCTATCATGGAGACACCAAATGAAGTTGAGCCCTTCTACAATGTTGTAGAGGGACTTAAAATGAGCACAAAAACAGTAGGTGTCAAAGCCAAAAACTAAAAGGAAATAAAGTAAATATTTGACTCAAGATTAGGCCAGAAAAAGGGATTTGAATGCTTACCCTTGAAGACAACTCTTTCGCTGCCTTATAGCCTCAATTTGCTGATCCTTAGGCCTTGAAGAAGCTCCCTTTGTTGCTGAAATGGAGCAGTGGTGGTGGTCTTCTTGGTGGTAGCTCATTGGCCGCTATGTGAGAGGTGGTGCTGGTGGGTATGGGTTTGGTATGGTGTGTAGCAAGTTGATGAGGGTGAGAGAGAGAGACCCGTGGGTGTGTAGCTGGGTTCCGTGGGTATGGGATGCGAGAGAGGAGAGTGAGATGGCGGTGAGAGAGAGAGAGATGTGTAGTGTGTGGTGATGGGTGTGTGTGAGGCTTTGGGTGTGTGAAACTATGGTATGCAAAAGTGTGGGTTGTTGAGAGGTGTGTTCATGGGTGTGTAGCTATGAAGTGAGAAGAGAGCCGTGTGGTGTGTGAATGCAGTGGAAGGGTAGAAAGGTGATGGGTGAGTGTTCTTTGCCGTGAGTGTTAGGTGTGGAGGGTGTATGCTATGTGTGTGATGGATACGGGGGTGGCTGGGTGTGGAGAGGAGAGTGAGTTGTGAATGTGATGGAGAGTCAGCTGTGAATGTGATGGGTCTTTTTTTTTAGAGTGAAAAGAGGAGGTGCAGTGTGTGAGGAGAAGGTGAGGATGATGGTGTGTGAAATTTGGATGGGTGGTGAATGGGAGAGGAGAGAAATGGGTGGTCAATGGATGTATGGTGTGTCGAGTCGGTCTGAGAGGAGAGAGAGGTGAGTGGTCATGGGTCTCTAGAGAGAGAAAGGTTGGTGGTGAGTGTATGGTCTCATGCATGGGTGTGTTAGAGAGAGAAGAGAGATCGGTGGTGAAATGGGTCTCTAACCGTGTGTGTGCTTTCGGTGAAGTCGGTGGGTGTCTTTGCCAAGAGAATCGATGGGTGTGTTTGGCGGCGAGGAGAGAAAGAGAGTTGGGTTTTCATGCATGGTGAGAGGTGGGTTTCTTTGGATGGCTTGCTTTCGGCGATGGGTGTGTCATGTGCATGAAGATGAAAGTGGTGATGTAGTATGCATGAAGATGAAGGTGGTGATGTGGTATGCATGAAGATGAAGGTGGTGATGTGGTATGCATGAAGATCAAGGTGGTGATGTGTGTGCGAGTGGGTGCATCGAGAGGGAGGGAGAGGTGTGTTAACTGGATTCTAGCTGCCGTGAGGAGGGGTAATGTGCATGTGTATGAGGTTGATGCCATGGGTGAGGGAGAGAGGTCGAGAGAGAGAGTGGAGTTGTGTGTGTATGTCAATGGTGTATGGATCTTTCTGTGAGTGAATCCAAAGTCAGATCATCCCTCTCAAAAGGGATGTATATGCATATGTGTATGAGTGCCTTCCTCTCTTTACCGTGTGTTGTGTGTGGAACTGTGTATGAGCATCGAAATGTGTGAATGATGTCCCCCACCCTTCAACTTTGTGTGCCTCCATTGTGTATGCATTTCCTAGGTGTGTCTTTGTGAGAGAGGTGGGTTTCTTTTCTTCTCCCCAAGCCGTGTCCCCCTCTCTAACCCATGTGCCTCTCCTTTTCTTGAGTGGGTGTCTTTGGTGAATTGTTTCTTTTTTTTCTTTTTTTCTTTTCTTTATTCTCTCAAATCCCCCCACGAGGCCACCCACAAGGCCACTCAAAAACCACCAACAGACATAATGATTTTTATTCTTAATCTTTTCTTTTTTTCTTTTTTTTATTTTTATTTTTATATATATATATATTTTTTAAAAATTTTGTTTTGTTTATTTTTTATTTTCTTTTGTTTTTTTTTTTTAAAAAAAGTTATCACTTTATATAAAACACACTAAAAAGATATGCACACACCTAATTTAATACACACACACATAAAATTCTAAAACACTACAAATTACCAAAATATTAATGATGGCCAAAATGGGTGAGGTTTGGAATTTGACATTTCAATTTGATTTTTGTTGGTGAGGGTGGTCAAACTAAAATGCCCGAGTCTTAGGGCCGGTCAAAATGGGGTGTCTACAGTTGCCCCTCTTTGACAGAACTCGGAAGTCAAGAAGTGACGAGAGTGAATGTCAAAGCCTAGAGACGACCCATTTTTGACAAGGCCGAAGACTTAGACAATCATACAAGATAAACAGAGATACGTGCCTGCAGGGATGCCTTTCAGGCAAGAGGGGGCAAAATGCAAATGATATGCACTGAGCCAGGTGATCATGCAAATGCAACAAGCTGTAATGAAACAAGTATTGACAAATAAATGCAACAGTTTTAAGCAAGAATGCAAAGCAACGACTACATCTCATGCAGTTAGGAATGCGGAGAATTATTCAATTCTCGTCGCGTCTCACACGGAGAAGATACTGCTTGCGATTAAATGCAGTCGCATGACCTCAAATGAACCGTACATACAATATCGTTACTGCAAAGAGAGAAATTCAACAAGAACAATATGCTAACAACATATATTCAATGTGATTCCTGTGGCTCGAAAGTTTGACACCGCAGATGTCGAGTGATTGCATAAAGCGATGTGATCTGGGTAAGGTCGCGCCAGATAAGCGCGATGCAACGCACTAACAAGTGCGGTGAGATGTGCAAGATAGCACGATAAAATGCATGCACAATGCAAGTAAAGTGCACAAAATAGTGCGATCATAAAATAAGCGAGTGAAATGTAATGCACTAACAAGTGCAGGTGGGACGCGCAAGATAGTGCGAATGATACAGTGCACAACATAGTGCGATGCGCTAAACGGCGCGATTGATTTGAAATGCACAAGATAGTGCGATGTGATATGCAAAGCACAGGACAGTGCGATTGAGGTGCACAAAATAGCGCGATGAATGCAATGCACAAGACAGTGCGATGGAGGTGTGCAAAATAGCGCGAATGGTGAACTGCACAAAATAGTGCGATTGTGGTGCGCAAAATAGCGCGAATGTAAAAACTGCACAAAACAGTGCGATTGAGGTGCGCAAAATAGCGCGAATGATATAATGCACAAAATAGTGTGAGGCGCTAAACAGCACGATTGATTTGAAATGCACAAGATAGTGCGATGTGATATGCAAAGCACAGGACAGTGCGATTGAGGTGCACAAAATAGCGCGATGAATGCAATGCACAAGACAGTGCGATGGAGGTGTGCAAAATAGCGCGAATGGTGAACTGCACAAAATAGTGCGATTGTGGTGCGCAAAATAGCGCGAATGTAAAAACTGCACAAAACAGTGCGATTGAGGTGCGCAAAATAGCGCGAATGATATAATGCACAAAATAGTGTGAGGCGCTAAACAGCACGATTGATTTGAAATGCACAAGATAGTGCGATTGAGGTGCGCAAAATAACGCGAATGCAATTACTAACAAATCACAGTGAGATCGCCAAGATAAGCGCGATAAAATGCATGCACAATGCAAGTAAGGTGCACAAAATAGTGCGATGCGCAAAATAGCGCGAGTGAAATGTAATGCACTAACAAGTGCAAATGGGATGCGCAAGATAGCGCGAATGATACAATGCACAAAATAGTGCGATACGCTAAACAGCGCGATTGATTTGAAATGCACAACAGTGCGATACGCTAAACAGCGCGAGTGATTTGAAATGCACAACAGTGCGATACGCTAAACAGCGCGAGTGATTTGAAATGCACAAAACAGTGCGATACGCTAAACAACGCGAGTGATTTGAAATGCACAAAATAGTGCGAGTGAGATAAAATACACAAGAAAGTGCGATAAAATGCATTTTCTATGCAAGTATGGGGGTATCTTCTATGCGATAGATACAAGCATTTTCTATGCAAGTATGGAAGCACAATTTATGCAATGTTGAAAGCAAGCATATTCTATGCATGAATCATAACGATGCGTGGCACGCATGCAACAACAGTGTATATGAAAGTCCACATTCTATGTAATAGAGGAGCATCAAATATGTACTCTGGTGCCTCTGATTTGCCTCTTAGAGGACTTTGCAACACACTCAGCTCAAAAAGGGCACACCCTGTTCATGTTGGCGAGAGATAACATCTGCATGTGAAACCCTCGGGTGCTACCTGGACTGCCATTCTGACTTGAAGCAGGCTTACACTTGGGGTTGAGATACACTCATACTCTAGAGAAATGGCGAAGCCTGAGAAGGTGCACCTGGAATGCAGTCTCGGATTTTGCTAAAATTTGAGACATGCTAAGATGCTCCAAATTTTCCCTCTTTTCTTTTGCTTTTGCAGTCCGGAACCCATATAGCTTCAGATAGGTCCTGGTTTTACTATTCACACTTATCGGGGGTGGACCCTGCGGCTTTATGAAAGAACCAATTCTGTTTTGCGCAATTGTGGAGAACGGCACGGCACTCTGAGCACAAGATGATTTTTCTTTTGAAATTGAGAGATGAGTTTTCGATCAGGTATTGCGCCTACGACTGGACACAGCAAAACGACTCAACACAGAAATAAAAGGCACACAACCTAGACACATCGAGTAACACTTGAAACGACTCAAAACAAGAATCAAGAGAAAACAAAAAGACACGATATTCAGACGTGCACAGGGAGCCTGTTTCACCGGGTAGTGTTTCCCACCCTTTCTCATTTGTGGTTTTCACATCACTCGGTCCTCAAGCTCTGTTTTTCTGAAAAAAAGCCATTTTCTCACTTTTTCTCTCACCGCACATCTCTCTATTCTTCAATCTCTCATTTTTCAATCCCTCCCCTGGGTGGTTGATGGATAAACAGCAAGTTGTGGGCTCGTGCCCCTAGCATTCTGCTAGATTCTTCTTCTTCTGGGCGCAGCTAGTGAATTCCTCCCACAGAGGGGTTGCGCTACAACTGGGTGTGTAGCAAATCTGCAGCTAGCATCGGTTGATGATGCTTTGCTGGGGAGTTTGGACGTGATAACATCTGTCCAGATGATGGAGTGAAATATCTTTCCTCATTCCAGTTCGTGCTTCGCACTTGGCTCGACAGTTTTTTTGCTTGGAGGATGAGAGAACTTTCAGCCCTTTTGCGGTTAGCTTCAGTGGTGCCCTTTTCCGGCAGGTAGAGTGCCCTTTCTGGCAAGTGCATTGATAAAGGGAAAAAGACAGAGAACCTAACTCAACTGTACCCCTAGTTCATCATGTTGACCATGTTTTGTTTTTGCATTCTACTAAAACAATTTTGACCAAAATGAGAGTTAGATTAACATGCTTGTTCGATTTTTGATTTCAAATCACGCAAGTCAGGCTATGAGCACTGAAAATTTTCCCCTTTTTTTTTTTTTTTTTTTTTTTTTTGGGTCCAAGAAATGGTCCCGTTTTTGGAAAAGATGAAACAATTTTCGAGAAAATTAGTCGACCTCAGTAAAAATTCTCAAAAACTATTTTTGCAAACGGCCACTGCTCGACGAGCATAGAACCCACTCTCGAGATGCACAACCTCGGATCCAAAGGAAAACTGCCCCGTACTTGAAGAGAGCTGCATGGCAACGGAAAGTTGCCTCTTGTTTGAACGGCACCGCGGCGCATTGAATGGCAACGGAAAGTTGCCCCTTGTTTGAATGGCGCCAAGACTTCTTTGAATGGCAACGAAGAATTGCCTTGTTTGAGCAACCTTTGAGCGCATTTGCGGTCGATCCTCGAGCTCTGAACACAAAGCAGACTCTCGGATCTGGAGAGATGATCAAAACCATTACATGGACACAATCAAATTTGAATTGTTTCTGGTGGACTTGAATGAAGTTGCCTCGTATCCCAAAGATGGGAATCAAGCCTTCGTAGTTCGGGGTTAAGGTACACTCGGGTATTTAACCTCTCCTTTTATGCTTTTAACTTTTGCCAAAGGCGCCTATTGCGTGTTTTCGACCTTGCGAGCTTTGTTTTTCTTTCTTTTCTTTTTTTCTATTCTTTTTATTCCTTTTTTCTTCATTTTTTTCATTTTTCTTCTTTTTTTTTCTTTTCATTTTTTTGCATTTTTTTTTTCTTTTTTATTTTTCTCTTGCTCTAACTTTTGCACAGGTCGCCTTAGGGTTTTCGGCCGAACGAGCCACTCAAAGGGGAAAAGTGTAACAAGTCCATGCCAAATGGTTTTAGGATCTCGAAGTCATCCGTATCCAGGAGAGTGGCTGTTGTATTGATTTGCAGAAAGATCCACCTTTGGCTCTTTGAGCATATCTGACATTTTTGTCCCTAGTTTGAGGGGTGCTTCTGATCTAGCTTTGCAACCTTCTTCTGATGAGGTCTGACCTTCTTGATCTGACTTTGGCGCCTCTTGTTCGAGAGCTGCATCGAATCTGGCCACACAGGCCTCACATCATAGTTGACCTTTGAACATTCTGAATGCAAGTCCAAGGTTTGAAAATGAGGGGTCGAGTCTCGAGGCTGATAGCGATCCTAAGCTGCACAATCTCAAGAGTGATTCCACACAGGTCTTCGCAGGACTGCGCAAAACATTTTTGACAGTTTTTAAGAAAGCGAAAAATCGCTCGCGCAGAAGATAGTGTGGAACCAATCTGGATCAAGCCAGGATCCTTCTCAGTACTCACGCTAACAAGCATGATTTCATTCATTAAGGGCTTAGCACGCCTCTCTTTCTCTCAATTTGATCAAAATTTTGCAAATCCCGAGGAATTCCTCCCTCTTTGTTTTCACTGCAGTGTTCAAAAAGGTGTTGAAAAACTTAGGTCAATACAATGGCTTCAAGGCACAAGAGAGCAGGTGGAATGCACTGCCATTTCATTCAAATCCCGGCACAACTAGCACACGGCAGAAACAAATGCGAGAGTATGGAAATCACTGCTGTTTCATTCAAAATCTGTTGGCATAACTGGCTCCCTGGCAGAAACAGACTCAAAACAAAACAAAACAAAAAGACAAAAGCAAAACAAAATGGTGACGCTCGAGGTAACACCCCCGGAATCACCCGACTCCTATACAACAGGACTGACTCGATACAACAAGACAGACCCAAAACAAAAGAGACAGACTCAAAACAAAAGGACAGACTCAAAACAAAACAACAAAATTGACCCAATACCCAAGTCAGAAAACACAAAAATTGGTATTTGCACATTGCTCAGAACAGTGCGTGCCATCCACCATATCTAGAGTAAACTGAGCGTTGCCCGCAGGTGGTTTATCCCCCATTCACATAACATTATTCCCCAAGTTCACTGACCCAGTGCCGATAGACTTTGCTAAGCTCGGCGGGAGGATGACCTCGTTGTCAAATAGATCCTGTACTTCATGGCGAAGACGGAAGCAGTTGTTGGTAGCATGGCGGTTCTTGATGGTATCGCGATCTTGGGTAGCATCATGTGTAGCCGGAAGAGGGTTCGGGAGAGACCGAGGCTCAAGGGGTTTGAAATGGCCTTGTCCAACAAGGATTTGGAAAGCTTTGGACAAAGGCATGTGGAGGGCATGGAAGACCCTCTGACCTCGGGGTTGGTACTCCTGGGTTTGTGGATTTTCTTTGGGCCTTTCAACAAAGGGATTGGCGGTCTTGGCTGGTTTGTTGATCTCTTCGAGTGGAGGATTATAGTGAAGGAACATTCTTGGTACAACGGCCCTTCTCCCGGCTTGCCCCTTGAGTCAAACTGCCCCCAACTTGAGTAGCGAAAGTGTCATTCACAGCTTTTGCGACAATCGCGAGCACTTGTTCTTTGTTCAGTCCCTCGGATTTCAAAGTCTTAACAGCCAACAGAAGATGTTCATGGGGATCCATGTCTACCCTTACCTTGTTCTTTCCACTCGCTTCCACTTTGTCACGGGATTGGCCTTCCTCAGATGTAGCCCGCCCCAAGCTTGGGGAGCCTTTTGACATGAACTCCCTGGTAGGCGATGTGGTTGATGATGGAGCCAAAACTCCAAAGGCTAAATCCGCCACTGTTCTCTGAAGATCTTCAATCATCCTCATCAGCTCGGAAGTAGTGGGTTCATGGGTTTGAGATGATTGGGGTTCAGGTGCACCCGTCATGCATAGGTCCATGCTTTCTGGAATAAACACCTCAGGCTTGGGTAAATGGGCCGGGGTGATGTATATGTTGGGGTCATAAGCGGATGGCAGTGTATGGATGAGATTGAGGTAGGTGGGAAATATTTGGTCATTGGGGCCTGAAGGTGGAGCTATCGTCCGGTTGTCGATGAGATTTTGGACCTCATGACGAAGGCGGTAACATGATGGTGCCATGACCGCGCTGTTGATGGTACATACAGTATTTGGAGGGGTTATGTCTGGCTGGGAGTGGGTTAGGAAGAGGTTGAGGATCGAGAGGTTTGAGATGCCCTCTTTCCATTAGGACTTTTAGTGCGCTAGTCAGGCTCATATGGAGAGGGGTGAAAGTTCTGCCCTGAGCTCATTTGGAGTCGGCTATTCTTGAGCTTGGATTGGCAAAAGGGTTGGCTGCAGTGACTGTATTGATTTCAGTGGGTTCGGGAATAGTGCTACTTCCGGCATTGGTACTCCTTGAAGTCACCCTCCTTGTCGGTTCACTTGTTCTGGGAATGATCCCACTGTTGAACGCATTCTCGACCTGGACCCCCAGTTCATGCAAACTTTTGAAAGTGAATAGCGGAGCGACTATCAATTTCTGCAACATATCATGCTCGAGGTTCCGCACCATCATCTGCACTTGATCCCTCTCAGAAGGGCGGCGATCTGTCATTTGTGCTGCCTTTGCTCTCCACCTCGCAACAAATTTCACAAAAGGCTCTTTTGGATTTTGGCGGGTTGCTTCAAGCTCTTGGATGGTCATCTCAACTTGGGTATTGTAGGAATACTGATCGACAAAGGCCTCAGCCAATTCTTCCCAGTTTTGCTTCACTTGGTCCTCCAACTTAGCGTACCAAGTGGCTGCTACACCGGACAGGGTTCTTCCATACAGAGAGAGTTTCTGTGGCTTAGTCAAACCCATCGGCTTTAGGACATCCAAGAAAAGTCGGATATGTACCATTGGATCCCCAGACCCGTCGAAACGGTCAATATGTGGCATTTTGAATCTGTCTGGAAGCCGGACGGCAGACTCAGTGTGCCCATCCTCAATGTCGGGAATGGAGTTAAGGCCTTGTGCCTTTTTGAATTGCTTCTCAAGGTTCGCAATTTTCTCTGCGGTCAGATCGAGGTCATTAGCATCAAGGGGATAACGCCTCTCATTAGGCTGCACCAGGGGTCTGAAAACTTGGGCTTGAGCCAACCCTTCTCGAGGATCTGGACCCTGCAAATCTTCAGTTGGCGAAATTGGGTCAAAGTTCGGCTGGGGTCCCAAAGCTGGATGTAAGGCGGAATCATGCAGATGGGCATTGCAAGTTTCACATCGGGTCTCGGCCGCATGGCGGTTCACGATTTGGCGCCGCTATCACGGCCACAAATTCTTCGAACCTGTGCCATCATGGGTCTACTAATGATGTATTTGGTACTGTCGGATCGAGATGAGAACGGTAAGCCTTGACTGGCCTTTCTTTGCCTTGCCTTAGCGAAAGAACACTGGTTGCCCTTGAATTAAATCTCTGATTCAACAAAGTCTATCAGCACTAGTCCAATGTACTCGGGGGATTTCGGAGTCTTCTGAAGCTATGGTTCAGGACTACCTAGCAAAAAGAAAACATCAAAGATCTCGGCTGATTTCACCAAAACGGATATGAGCATAACAGATGATATGCCCTCTCTTGGAATTACGCCCCCAAAATTCGCCTCAAATCGATACCCTCGGAATCAATCGAAATACTGAACTGGTGCCCGCAGGCCTGATGCCCAAACTTGTAAACTGATACATGCATTCCCTGTAGAGGCACACTCTAACAAGCACATAACAGATAAGTGAGAGCCAAAACACCCCTATGTTGGGGTAGGGTTTCCCTGTCCTATTTTGTCAGGAACTAGGGTTTCACTACGCACGCAGCGGCTTCAAACAACCTATAAACGGGTAAGCATCCTGTCCTAGTTTGGAATGGTCACTATGGATCCGAATATGCACTAGGTCGAATGGTCAAAAGGGGTGCCCCGGTAAAACCGGGGTTTGTGTTCCCATCTTTGTCGAGCGTCAGAATCGCAAGCCTTATGGACATGACTTGACAAGACAAGCCTCAGGCAAAACCGCTCAGGAATGGCATATGGCAAACACGGTGTCCTAGGCGCACCAATGCAAATGCAATGCAAAGAAACACACAAGTGTAGAAAAAACAGATATCATGAGTTCGAGTCAAGTTCTCTAAATCCCCAGCAGAGTCGCCAGAAACTGTAACAAGCCCGCGGGGGACCTCGCTACAGTTCGGACTCTCGCATTTTGTGTCGGTTCGTAATCTTGAACCAAAGAGTCCAAATCCGGCAAATCGTTTTGAAAACAGATTTTTTGTTTTTTAAAGAAGTGCCAAACATGGACTGCTTTGCGGAATCTGAGTCGCCACCTAAATATTTTTTAAAATGGGAAATTTAGGAAACCCTGACTCGTGCCAAAGGCCACGTGTCCGTCATCACCAAAGTTGCCTCGGCTCGGGAACTTGGGTACGATTGGGGAAGGGCATAACATGCAAGCACCCCCGCTCGCCCGGTCAAAGACCGGCCTCTACTATCCATGATATCTGATTTTGAAAACATTGTATGTCCTTATTCCGGTTATTAGCCTAGGTTACTATGTGATGCTCGCAGCAAATAAGTATAGACTGGGCCGTCTGAATTGGAACAAAACATCTCATGTTTGTTTGTTTGAAAATGGTGTGATGGTGCTACCCGCAGGCAGGCTAAAATGTGGATTTGCCACCCTCAGGTAGGCTTAGAAAACATGATGTGATTTTGCCACTATCTAGTGGGCTTAAAACAAACAATCAGTGATTTGTTCCACTCCAAATAACCCAACCTTCACCCACAGCATTCAAGCGGTTATATCACATAAGCAATTAGCCTCATGGCAAGCATGCTATTCATGGCAACACTCACACACATGCAAGGATGCTAAAGCATAAAACTTACCGAGTACTCCAAGCCAAAAGCGAAACTCATTAGAAATCATGCATGATCCTAAGTATCTGAAATGCCTAATGCAACACATGCAAAATGCAAACTATTGGTGCTCGGCTATTCTAAACATGGCATCTGAAATGCTACAACTAACAAGTATTCAACTTGGAAATTGAAATACAATGCAGTTTGTATGATGCTTGAGGCAGTGCATGCAAAACAGATGAATGAATGCAAACATGCTATCATACTGTATGCTAATTGAAATATGCCCTAATCTAACCATCATAAGTGGGTAAATAAAAGGGAGAAAGAAAAGGGGGGGGGGGTTGGAAGACATGCACACACACACGCACCCTTATTACAGTTGTGCCCTCGCGCAGAGGGTCCGAATAAATATACAGTCCCGAATGAAAGAATAAGACAGTCCAAATATTACAGTTCGAAATAATATACAAATTTCTAATTAATTATCAAATTAAACTAGGGAAAGCAATAAAATTGGCATGCAAGCCAGGGATTGCCTCGTCACGAATGATGTATGTTGAGCCGCCTTTATGGAAATTCACCGATGCCCCAATTAGCCTCATTTACAATGTTATCTCGAATTGCGTGCCAAGCTCTAAAACGCCATGATTCCTCGATTTTTCAGAGAGCAGGAAAAGGGCACAGCAATGTATTTCACAGATATATGCATGCCTCGATCCTCGCGCCACCAATCACGCATACCGATGCATGATGGCTGAGAAACCGAATTTGCACAACTCGATATAGGATGAATGCAGATGAATGCTACAATGAAAACCTAACTCCATCATGGGTTATCCGGAATGTCGGTGACCGGGGAATTGGGACACACTCGTCACCGAGTACCGGAATGTACCTCGTTTCCCGTGCCCGGGCTAACACCTATCCCGAACACAATGCAGTATGCATGATATGCATGAAATGCAACTAATATACAACCTAGCATGCACAATGCTATGAAATGAAATGCCTCGAAATGCGTGCCCACGGGTACGCAGACCGAGAGAATGACATACAGAATGCAATGGACATGAAATGACATATATAATGCAATGTGTATGATAAAATAAAGGTGCCTCGAATTGCGTGCCCACAGGCACGCGAACCGAGGCGGTGATGAAATGGGATGTAAGATCGGATAAAACAGAAGTGCCTCGAAATGCGTGCCCACGGGCGCGCAAACCGAGGCGATGCTCCAACTAAAATCGGATAAATCGAGGTGCCTCGAAATGCGTGCCTAAGCGCCGCATAAACCGAGGCGATGCTCCACAACCAAAATCGGATAAATCCGAGGTGCCTCGAAATGCGCGCACACGGACACGCAAACCGAGGCGATGCTCCACAACACAGAATCGGATAAATCCAAGGTGCCTCGAAATCTGCGCGACACGGACACGCAAACCGAGGCGATGCTCCACAACACGTAATCGGATAAATCCGAAGCGCTCGAAATCTGCGCCTGCGGACACGCAAAACCGAGGCGAGGCTCTAAAGCACCAAAATGACATGCGAATGAGATGTGGCAAATGGCATAAGGAAGATGCAAAATTCAGCAACTAAAATAATGCAAAAACAGCCCCAAATTATGATAAAATTGCAACCGATGCCCAAAATGCGATGAAATGCACCAAATGGCCTCCAGCCCTATTAAACATACAGAATATGGACATGGAATGAAAAATAGTGGCAAGGCAGCCCCTAAATTAGCATTTTATCAGCACAAAGCAAGGCCAAATAATGCTCACAAGTATGGAAACAAAAGCTTGCGAAAATACGGTAAAAGAGGGGAATTACAAAGCAAGTGATATGTACAATGCTCGAACCCAAAAAAACAGTTCTACAACATTTAAGATGGAACAAAAATATGTACAAATGCAAGAGATGACAACCTCTAAATCAGTATGTATATATGCTAAACATAGCATGCAAAAAGGGGCTATAAAGAGAGGTATCATGAGCAATGACCAAACCACTTAAGACCCTTGACAAAAAGTGTAAAATAGACCAAAACAAGACACTCTCTAAGCCTGATGGAGGCTCAAAACAGAAGCTAAGTAAGCTTAATAAAGCATGCAATTTTAATGGCCTAAAGAGGGATATTGAAAGAGGTCTATCATGGAGACACCAAATGAAGTTGAGCCCTTCTACAATGTTGTAGAGGGGCTTAAAATGAGCACAAAAACAGTAGGTGTCAAAGCCAAAAACTAAAAGGAAATAAAGTAAATATTTGACTCAAGATTAGGCCAGAAAAAGGGATTTGAATGCTTACCCTTGAAGACAACTCTTTCGCTGCCTTATAGCCTCAATTTGCTGATCCTTAGGCCTTGAAGAAGCTCCCTTTGTTGCTGAAATGGAGCAGTGGTGGTGGTGCTGCTGGTGGTAGCTCGGTAGCGGGCTGCTATGTGAGAGAGGTGGCTGCCGTGGGTATGGGTTTGGTGTGGTGTGTAGCAAGTTGATGAGGGTGAGAGAGAGAGACCCGTGGGTGTGTAGCTGGGTTGCCGTGGGTATGGGACTGCCGAGAGGGAGAGAGTGAGATGGCAGTGAGAGAGAGAGAGATGTGTAGTGTGTGGTGATGGGTGTGTGTGAGCTGCTGGGTGTGTGAAACTATGGTATGCAAAAGTGTGGGTTGTTGAGAGGTGTGTTCATGGGTGTGTAGCTATGAAGTGAGAAGAGAGCCGTGTGGTGTGTGAATGCAGTGGAAGGGTAGAGAGAGGTGATGGGTGAGTGTTGCTGCCGTGAGTGTTAGGTGTGGAGGGTGTATGCTATGTGTGTGATGGATACGGTGGTGGCTCGGTGTTGAGAGGAGAGTGAGTTGTGAATGTGATGGAGAGTCAGCTGTGAATGTGATGGGTCTTTTTTTTTAGAGTGAAAAGAGGAGGTGCAGTGTGTGAGGAGAAGGTGAGGATGATGGTGTGTGAGTGCTGGATGGGTGGTGAATGGGAGAGGAGAGAAATGGGTGGTCAATGGATGTATGGTGTGTCGAGTCGGTCTGCCGAGAGGGAGAGAGAGGTGAGTGGTCATGGGTCTCTAGAGAGAGAAAGGTTGGTGGTGAGTGTATGGTCTCATGCATGGGTGTGTTAGAGAGAGAAGAGAGATCGGTGGTGAAATGGGTCTCTAACCGTGTGTGTGCTCGGTGAAGTCGGTGGGTGTGCTGCCAAGAGAATCAGTGGGTGTGTTTGGCGAGCGAGGAGAGAAAGAGAGTTGGGTTTTCATGCATGGTGAGAGGTGGGTTTGCTGGATGGCTTGCTCGGCAGTGGGTGTGTCATGTGCATGAAGATGAAAGTGGTGATGTAGTATGCATGAAGATGAAGGTGGTGATGTGGTATGCATGAAGATGAAGGTGGTGATGTGGTATGCATGAAGATCAAGGTGGTGATGTGTGTGCCGAGTGGGTCTGTCGAGAGGGAGGGAGAGGTGTGTTAACTGGATTCCTGCTGCCGTGAGGGAGGGGTAATGTGCATGTGTATGAGGTTGATGCCATGGGTGAGGGAGAGAGGTGCCGAGAGAGAGAGTGGAGTTGTGTGTGTATGTCAATGGTGTATGGATGCTGCTGTGAGTGAATCCAAAAGCTGTATCATCCCTCTCAAAAGGGATGTATATGCATATGTGTATGAGTGCCTTCCTCTCTTTACCCGTGTGTTGTGTGTGGAACTGTGTATGAGCATCGAAATGTGTGAATGATGTCCCCCCACCCTTCAACCTGTGTCTGCTCCGACTGTGTATGCATTTCCTAGGTGTGTGCTGTGAGAGAGGTGGGTTTCTTTTTCTTCTCCCCAAGCCCGTGTCCCCCCCTCTCTCTAACCCATGTGCCTCTCCTTTTTCTTGAGTGGGTGTGCTGGTGAATTGTTTCTTTTTTTTCTTTTTTTCTTTTCTTTATTCTCTCAAATCCCCCCACGAGGCCACCCACAAGGCCACTCAAAAACCACCAACAGACATAATGATTTTTATTCTTAATCTTTTCTTTTTTTTCTTTTTTTTTATTTTTATTTTTATATATATATATATTTTTTAAAAATTTTGTTTTGTTTATTTTTTTATTTTCTTTTGTTTTTTTTTTTTAAAAAAAGTTATCACTTTATATAAAACACACTAAAAAGATATGCACACACCTAATTTAATACACACACACATAAAATTCTAAAACACTACAAATTACCAAAATATTAATGATGGCCAAAATGGGTGAGGTTTGGAATTTGACATTTCAATTTGATTTTTGTTGGTGAGGGTGGTCAAACTAAAATGCCCGAGTCTTAGGGCCGGTCAAAATGGGGTGTCTACAGCTGCTTCGAATCTAGCCACACAGGCCTTACATTGTGGTTGACCATTGAACATTCTGAATCCAAGTTCAAGGTTTGAAAGTAAAGGGGTTGAGTCTCGAGGCCAAGAGCGATCCTAAGCTGCACAATCTCAAGAGCAATTCCACACATGTCTTCGCAGGACTGCGCAAAACATTTTTTTTTGAAAGTTTTTAATAAAACGACAAATCGCTCGCGCTGAAGACAGTGTAGGACCAGTCTGGATCACAGCTAGGGTCCTTCTCAGTACTCATATTAACAAGCATGATCTCAATCATTAAGGGCTTAGCATGCCTCTCTTTCTCTCATTTGATCAAAATTTTGCAAAACCCGAGGAATTCCTTCATCTTCGTTTTCACCGCAGTGTTCAAAAAAAGTTTTGAAAAACTCAGGTCATTACAATGACTTCAAGGCACAAGAAGCGGTGGAATGCATCGCCATTTCATTCAAATCCGGCACAACTAGCACGGCGAAGCAAATGCGAGAGTGTGGAAATCACTTTGTTTCATTCAAAATCTGTTGGCATAAGCGGCTCCCTGGCGAAAGCAGACTCAAAACAAAACAAAAGACAAAGCATAAAACAAAATGGTGGCCTTGAGGTAACACCCGGAATCACCCGACTCTATATAACAGATCGACTCGATACAACAAGACAGACCCAAAACAAAAGAGACTGACTCAAAACAAAAAGACAGACTCAAAACAAAACAAAAGACTGACCCAATACCCAAGTCAAAATGCAAAATTAATAGCACTTGTACATTGCTCAAAACAGTGCGTGCCATTCCCACGTCTAGAGTTAAATCGAACGCCACCCGTAGCTGGTTCATCCCCCTAATCACATCGCATTATCCCCCAAGTTCACCGATCCAGTGCCAATGGACTTTGCAGAGCTTGGCGGGAGGACAACTCCGTTGTCAAACAGATCCTCATGCTTGGCGAAGAGAAGCAAGCGGTCGTCGGTAGTATGGCGGTCTTGGGTAGCATCATGTGTAGCGAGATGGGGGTACGGGAAAGGCCGAGGCTCAAGGGGTTTGAGATGACCTTGTCCAACAAGGATTTGGAAAGCTTTGGACAAAGGCATGTGGAGGGCATGGAAGACCCTCTGACCTCGAGGTTGGTACTTCTGGGTTTGTGGATTTTTTTAGGCGTGCAGCAAAAAAGGATTGGCGGTCTTGGCTTTGGTTTCTTGATCTCTTCGAGTCGAGATTAGAGCTAACGGGATCATTTCGTACAACGCCCTTTTCGGCTTGCCTCTTGATTCAAAGCCTGACTTGAGTAGCGAAAGTGTCATCCACGCTTTTGCAACAAATGTGAGCACTTGCTCTTTGTTCGATCCTCGGCTTTCAAAGCCTCAACCAATGAAGATGCTCATGGGGATCCATGTCCGTCCCTATCTTGTTCTTTCCACTCACCTCCACTTTGCCAAGGATTTGCCTTCTCCCAATGCACGGCGTCCCAAGCTTGGGGAGCCTTTCGACATGAACTCCCTGGTAGGCGATGTGGTTGATGATGGCGCCAAAACTTCGAAGGTTAAATCTGCCACTATTCTCTGAAGATCTTCAATCAGGCTCCCCAGCTCAGAAGTAGTGGGTTCACGGGTTTGAGATGATTGGGGTTCAAGTGCATCTATCGTGCTTAAGGCCATGCTTTCTGGGATAAACATCTCGGGCTTGAGTATATGGGTCGAGGGGGATATACTGGGGTTGTAGGTGGGTGGCAGTGTATGGCTGAGGTTGAGATGTGGATGAGGTACTTGGTCCTTGGGGTTTTGAAATGGAGCTATTGTCCAGTTGTCAATGAGATTCTGGATCTCATGACGAAGGCGGTAGCAATCATTGGTGCCATGGCCGCGCTGCTGATGATATACACAGTATATGCTGGGGTTATGTCTGGCAAGGAGTGGGTTTGTCAAAGGTTGAGGATTAAAGGGTTTGAGATGCCCTCTTTCCATCAGGACTTTGAATGCGCTGGTTAGGCTCATATGGAGGGGGTGAAAAATCTACCCTGAGCTCGGGTTGGCTATTAAATGGTGGCCTTGGAAAAAGAATTCGGCTATGGCGACTGTGTTGACTTTAGCAGGTTTGGAAAGGCCCTGCGAATCTTCAGCTGGCAAAAGTGGGTCAAAGTTCAGCTGGGGTCCCGAAGCTGGGTGCGAGGCAGATGCCCCAGATGGGCGTTGCGTTTCAGCACTGGTCTCATCCTGCATTGCAGTTCCCTGATTTAACACTGCTATCATAGCCACAAATTCTTCCGAACCTTGTGCCATCACGGGTCTACTGATGATGTGACTGGTGACTGTCGGATCAGATGAGCCAATGAGTCCTGTATGGCCCTTCTTTGCCTTGCCTCAGCGAAAGAACACCGGTTTCCCTTGAATCGAATTTCTGACCTCACAAGGTCTATCAGCACTAGTCTAATGTACCTGGGGGATAGTGGAGCCTTCTGAAACTATGGTTCCAGAACTACCTTAGCAAAAGAGAAAACATACAGCATCTCAGCCTGATTCCACCAGAACAGATACGAACAAAACCGAATGAGTGTGCTCTCTACTGAATTCTGCCCCAAAATTCCGCCTGTAAGCTGATACCCTCAGGTAAAACTGATTCCACCAAATACTGATGCGCAGTTCGATACCCAAAATCTTGAATTGGTGCCCCGTTCTGATGCTCAAACTTCAAACCGATACATGCATTCCTGTGAGGCACACTCTAACAAGCACATATGAGATAAGTGAGAGCCAAAACACCCTATGTTGGGGAGGGTTGCCTGTCCTATTTTGTCGAGCTAGGGTTTCACTACGCACGCAATGCTTCAAACAACCTATAAGCGGGTAAGCAACTTTGTCCCAGTTTGGAATGGTCACTATGGATCCGAATATGCACTAGGTCGAATGGTCAAAGGGTGCCCTTAAAAACGGGTTTGTGTTCCCATCTTTGTCGAGAACCCAGAGCCGATCAGCCTTATGGACATGCCTTCACAAGACAAGCCTCCCAAATCGTCGTGAATGGCATATGGCAAACACAGTGTCCTAGGCGCACCAATGCAAATGCAATGCAAAGAAACACACAAGTGTAGTCAAAACCAGATATCATGAGTTCGAGTCAAGTTCTCTAAATCCCCAGCAGAGTCGCCAGAAACTGTAGACGTCCCTGAACGCATCCCGGGGGAAAGGGAGTGCGAGTCCCCCCCCCGGTTCTAGTTCGATATTGGGTCACTGCAGTTCGAAGGACTCAAATGTCACGGTTCTTAATCTTGAACCAAAGAGTCCAAATCCGGCAAATCGTTTTTGAAAACAGATTTTTTTGAAAGAAGTGCCAAACATGGACTGCTTTGCCAGATACAGAGTCGCCACCTAAATATTTTTTAATGGGAAATTTAGGAAACCCTGACTCGGTGCCAAAGGCCACGTGTCCGTCATCACCAAAGTTGCCTCGGCTCGGGAACTTGGGTACGATTGGGGAAGGTCACTTCGTGAGCACCCCCGCTCGCCCGGTCAAAGACCGGCCTCTACTAACCATGATATCTGTTTTTGAAAACATTGTGAGTTCTTATTCTGGTTATTGGCCTAGGTTACTATGTGATGCGCACAACATACAAGTATAGACTGAATCGCCTGAATTGGAACTAAACATTTCATGTTTGTTTGTTTGAAAATGGTTTGATGGTGCTACCCGCAAGTAGGCTAAGACGTGGATTTGCCACCCTCAGGTGGGCTTAGAAAACATGATTTTGCCACTATCTAGTGGGCTTAAAACAAACATTTGATGAATTGTCCCAATTCAAATAACTCAACCTCCACCCACAAGCATTCAAGGCAGTTATATCACATAAGCACATAGCCTCATAGTAAGCATGCTATTCATGGCAACACTCACACGCAGGCAAGGATGCTAAAGCATAAAAACTTACAGAGTACTCCAAGCCAAAACAGGAAACTGATTAGAAATCCATGCATGATCCTAAGTATACAGAATGCCTAATGCAACGCATGCAAAGATGCAAACTATAGCAGGCTCAGCTATTCTAAACATGGCATATGAAATGCTACAACTAACACGTATTCAATTTGGAATTGAAATACAAATGCAGTCAGAGGAAAGGCCGAGTCTTGCATGCAAAACAGATGAATGATGCAAACATCTTTGTCATCAGTATGCTAATTGAAATATGTCCTATATCTAACCATCGTAAGCGGGTAAATAAAAGGGAAGAAAGACGTGGGGTTGGAAGACATACATCACACTCACCCACACTTATTACAATTATGCCCTCGCGCAGAGGGTCCGAATAAATAATAACACAGTCCCGAATAAAAGAATATTACAGTCCGAAATAAATATACAGATTCCTAATTAATTATCAAATTAAATAAGAAAGCTGTAAAATTGGCGTGCAAGCTAGGGGCTGCCTTGACTCGGCTCCGGATAATGAAATGATGCATGTTGAGCTGCTTTGCGCGGAAATCCACTAGGATGCCCCAATTAGCCTCTGTTTGCAATGTTTCTCGAAATGCGTGCCAGACTTCGAAAAGTTGCTGATTCTTCATTTTGCTGCAACAGAGAGCAGGAAAAGGGGCATAGCAATGTATTTCACAAATATATGCATGCCTCGATCCTCGTGCCACCAATCACGCATATCGATGCATGATGGCTGAGGAGTCGATTTGCACAATTCAATATGGGGTGAATGCAGATGAATGCTACAGCAAAACCTAACTCCATCATGGATAATCCGGAGTGTCGGTGACTTGGGAATTGAGACCCGTTCCGTCACTCGGAGTACGGAACGCGCCTCGTTTCCCGTGCCCGGGCTAACTCCTATCCCGAACACGATGCAATATGCATGACATGCAATCCTAACACACATAATGCTATGAAAATGAGATGCCTCGAAATGCGTGCACACGGGCACGCAAATCGAGGAAATACATGAATGCAATCTAAGATACAACCTAGTATGCACTATGCTGATGAAAACGAGATGCCTCGAAATGCGTGCACGTGGGCAAGCAAACCGAGGCAATGATCCTAAGGCATGGAATGGCATACGCAATGCAATTGGACTTACACTAATATGAGAGAGCCTCAGCTGCACTCACATAAGAGGCCGAGAGAAAAGTGAAGTGCCTCGAAATGCGTGCACACGGGCACGCAAACCGAGGCGATGCATAAGGGCATGAAATGTCATGAAATATGATATACAATGAGGCTAAAATGAGATGTCTCGAAATGCGTGCTAACGGGCACGCAAACCGAGAAAATGGCATACGGAATGTGATGAGACTAAAATGGCATACAGAATGCAAAATGGACTTACGCTAACATGAGTGAGCCTCAGCCACACTCACATAAGAAGCCGATAGATGAAAATGAAGTGCCTCGAAATGCGTGCACACGGGCACGCAAACCGAGGCGATGACGTATGGAATGAAATGGCATACACAATGCAAATTGGACTTACACTAACATGAGAAGGCCTCAGCCACACTCACATAAGAGGCCGTCAGATGAAAGTGAAGTGCCTCGAAATGCGTGCACACGGGCACGCAAACCGAGGCAATGGCCCTAAGGCATAAAATGGCATGCAAATGAGACGTGACATATGGCATACGGAAAATGTGAATTTCAGCAGCCAAAATGATGCAAAAACAGCCTCCGAATTATAGCAAAATTACACCCGATGCCCGAAATGCTATGCTAAGTACCCGAAATGACTTGCAGCTATGCCAAACATGCACAATATGGACATGAAGTGTAAAGACAGATGCTAGGCAGTCCCAAAATTCACATTTTTCCAGCACAAAGTATGGCCAAACAACAAACACAAGTATGGAAAAAATAGCATGCAAAAATGGGGGAAAATAGGGGAACAATGAAGCAAGTGATATATACAATGCTCAAAATGAAAAATACAGTTCTACAACATTGAAGAGGGTCCAAAAATATGCACCTCTACAGTTTATGACAACCCTCAAATCAGTATGAAAACTTGCTAAAAATGTCATGCAAGAATGAAGCCAACAAAGGCTAGAACATGAGGTATGCCAAACATTCATCAAACAGCCTTGGACCCTTAACAAAAGATGACAAGAAGGCCAAAATGTGACTCTTTCCAGACCTGATCATGGCCGAAAACAGAAGCAAAATAGGCCTAAAAAGCATGCAAAATGGAGGTCAAAGAGAGATACAATGCCAAGTACAACATGGAGACCTCCAACAAGGTTGATCCCTTCTACAATGTTGTATAGGGACACAAAATAAGCTTACTCACAGTTCATGACACGCTCCAAAACAGATCACAAATAGGCTAAACAAATCATGCAATTTTACGGTAAATATGAGAGATTGTGAAGTAAGTGCAATATAGGGAAGCCAAACTGGGTTAAACCCTTCTTAAATGTTGAAGAGGGGCTCAAAATAAGCACATTTACAGTTTATATCAGGCCCGGAAAGAAATCACACATAGGCCAAATATTCAATGCAAAATAATGGCATATAAGGGGATATTGAAACAAGTGCATCATGGTGATCTCAAATAGGGTTGAACCCTTAAACAAACATGGAGAATAGCTCAAAATAATTCCGCTTTCAGTTAAGGTCGGAGCCCAAAACAATAAGCAAATAGGCTAAGAAATTGGTGCAAAAATGAGCTACAAAAGGGGGAAATGGCAACTTACCCTTGTAGACAAGTCTTGGCTGCCTTCTTGGACAAAATTTGCTGCCTCTTAGCTGCTGGAAATCAGCTCCAAGTGTTGGAATGGAGTGTGGGGGGTCTTGTGCTAGGGGTTGATGTAGAAATGGTGCAAGAAAATGACTTTGGAGCTTGGAAATGGAGAGAAAATGGAAGGTGGAAGGTATGGAGCTCTCCCAAAATGTGTCTAACAATGTCCAACCCTCATACAAGAAGCCAAACCTCTCCTTCATAGAGGAGAGGCATGAAAAATATCTCCAAGACCTCTCTAATCCTCCATACACGTGTATGGAGGATGGTCCCATTGGAAATCAGCTGGCACAGCTGGAATACACTGAGGGAGAGAAAAATGGCCGGCCAGGTCAAAAAGAAAAAAAAGTCACTTTTTTTGGTAAGTGGCCGGCCGGCTAGGGTAAAAAGGTCCAAGACATGGAACTGGTCAGCCATGTAGCCCTTGAAGTTAGCTTTCCAATGCCGCAAACCTTGTATCAAAATTCTTCCTGTAGAAAAAGTTAGGCCAGTTTCCGTAAAGCCGCGCAGATTCGGTCTAACTAGACTTCAACCAACCATATCTCCTCCCCCCGGATTCGGACTTAGGAGATTATTGAGTGCAAAATGAAGCCCCAGAAGTAAGCTTTCCAATGGTGGTGGCCTCATATTCTAATTCTTCTTGTGCAAAGAGTTACACCCGTTTCGGTGAAGCCGCGCAGACTTTTCTCCTTCCCGGATTCATGCTGAACCACTTTTGACCAAACAAAAGGTTGGTTGTCAAAACAATTGTTGGCCTTCCACCCTCCTTCAAGCTTCCTAACCATGAAAATAAGGCCTCCACAAAAAATGAGCCCAAACCGATGCAAAATGAAGGCTCGGGGGCCAAAACACGCAGTTCGGGGCCCCGAAAACAGGCTGTTAGGCACCGGGAGTGGTATTCGACCACGAAGTGGGTATCTAAGACCCCAGTGTCCCTCAAAAGGGAGTAAATGAGATGCATGCCAAAAATCAGAGCAATCGGAGATGGTTAGACGGTCCCGAACCGAGGCACATGGCCTGACGGCTCCGAAAACCGAGAACTGGGCTCCGAAATGGGCAAAATGGCCTACGAGCACGAAAAGTAGCCCACGGCCACTGAGAGATGGTCTACGGGATCTCTCCCTCCCCTCGGGAACAAAAACAGAGAAAATCGAGCCTGGTTCGCGAACCGAGGCAAAGTACAAAAAAGGGTCCGGAAGTCCGGAGGCAGGGCTCACGGCCGAGACTCTGAGACTTCTGAACGAGCACAATATGCAACATCACCGAGCGCTCAATCGGTGACGTCTGAGTCTTAAGGTCGGTCAAAAATGGGGTGTCTACACCTAGTCCCAATAGGAGCCTAACTCTAGTGGACTCAGAATTATTGCTAACCTGGAACTCCCAATGGGTTTAGGACAAGAACTCTCCAAGAGTTTTACCATTATCCAAACTGAAGTCTCCTCCCAATCTGGGACTCCTGTTCCTTTATCCGCTTATCCCAGATTCCGATATCCTCGGAGATAACCCCAGTAACCCCGAGATCACCTCGGTGTAATTACCACGACACGTGGAACCTCGGCTAACACATCGGCGTCACCATGCCACGTGTTGATACTCAGAAATATATCCCCACACATGACATGTGTAAAATCATGAAATAAGGCACATTCAAGTGAATGGTTCGCAAAATTAAATACTTAACTAAAGCAGTAAAAGCAGGAAAATCCAAGGATAATCAAGAATCAAAGAAAAAGGGCCAGTTCCTTACCAGATAAATCGAGGCCGGAATGAAATTCGCCGAGGACAGACGACGGACGAAACAGTAGCAAAAGCTTCAACGGCAGAAGGAAGACTATTGCAGAGTCGAAGCTCGAAGCAATGGTAGACTCAAAGAAGAAAAAGCTTTGAGAGAAAGAGAAAGCAAAGTAATCGAATGCAAAAGTGAAGAAACGAAGGAGAGAGACAACAGTTTTGTCAAAAACGTGAAACGGCGGCAAAACAGAAGCATTTAATGCGCTTGGGTTAACGCATGTGTCAGACGGCGCATACAGGAAAAAATGTGGTTTACAAACGCGTCGCAAGCATGAGCCAATAGGAATGAAACGTGTGAATAAAGCGGTTGAAAAGTGATGCATGACAACTCATGCGTATGGGAGAGTTCATTCGAATTCTTGCTCTTGAAAGAAGACATGTCGGCTTAAAGAGAATGATCTCAGCTACAAAATTTTTTGTGCCGATGTACTGAAAAGAACTAAACGGTATAGGTTCCATCACCTCAAAATGCCGAGATAATAGAACCTAGGGGGCAATTGTGGGGATATATTTCTGAGTACCAACACGTGGTATGGTGATGCCGACGTGTCAGCCGAGGTTCCACATGTCGTGGTAATTACGCCGAGGTGATCTTAGGGTTACCGAGGTTATTTCTGAGGATATCAGAATCCGGGATAAGCGGATAAAGGAACAGGAGTCCCAGATTGAGAGGAGACTTCAGTTTGGATAATGGTAAAACTCTTGGAGAGTTCTTGTCCTAAACCCATTGGGAGTTCCAGGTTAACAATAATTCTGAGTCCACTGGAGCCAGGCTCCTATTGAGACTAGAATTGTATTGGCTATAAAAGAGAGGCACCCTCATGGGTCTAAGGTATGCTTTTTTAAGACTTAAGCTTGTGAGTTGAATATTTGATTATCTTTGAGAGATATACTGACTTGATCGTCGGAGTGCCCTCGGGTGGAAGAACCACCGTCGGAGCCTTCTCTTTCTGTGCAGGACAGCAGGGTGCCATCTATTCTGCCTGTGTTCTGCAGCTGAATTACTAAGGTAGGCAGTGTGATCAGAAAATCACTCATACAATTTATATAAAAAATTAAATTGATCTGATAATTATAATTTATTTAATATATTATGTTTTTAATCAAAAAAAAATGTATGGTTTATTTTTAAGAACATAAATTTTTTTGGATTAAAAATATAATAAATTAAATAAATTATAATTATCGGACTGATATAATTTTTTGTGTAGATAAAAGACGTCATGCTTGACAAAATGAACGATTTAAATAATCGAAACAGGACTCGTGGTAAACCCTACAGGTCCAAACAATTTTTTTCTAGTCCAAAATCTAGGTCGTAGGAGATCCTCCTTCCAAGAGAAAAATATAAGGAGAAAAAAATAATAATAATACGAGCAATAATAAGATATTTTTGTCTTTTTAAATTACAAACAATTAATTTTTTTCATTTTGGTATTAATCAAGTCCAAGAGGATTTATTGTCAAAGGTCAAATTTTAGCCTTAAAGGCTTATTATTACAAATCCAACTTCAAATATCACTTCAAGGTTTATTATTACAAATCCAACTTCAAGAAAACATCATTTAAAAAAATAAAAAAATAAACATGACAAAAGAGGCAAAGTGTATTTTACCCTTAATACAAAGTATGAGGAATAAAATCACTTCAAGGTTTATTATTACAAATCCAACTTCAAGAAAACATCATTTCCAAAAAAATAAAAAAAATAAAAAAATAAATAAAAAAAATCAAGAAAACATCCTCAATACAAAGTATGAGGAATAATATCACTTCAAGGTTTATTATTCGTCATCAAACTCAAGGAACCAAACTAGAAAACAAGAAGAGAAAACACACAAGCGCGCATACAAACACACATAACAATAAAGATAGGTAATAAGTAGTGGCGGAGTCGGCACACTTTTTATTGGGGCTGGGCTTGATTTGCACACAAAACTATTAGGTTGAGCTCGGACTTGGTTGTTGAGCTAGGCTTTCTTTTTTAGTTGCAGTATTTGAGGATGCCTTACCGCCAGCGCCAGTACCACCGCTGGCGACCATGAAGCCACGCTGAGGCACCTTGTTCATGGTAGCCCATATAAGCTTAAAGTAGAGTGGAAACTGCGCTATTGCAAAAACCAACACGGGTATAACAGCCACGACATATTCAATAGCCTTGGCGTCTTTTAATATATCTCTGACGACAAAGAAATGTCCGCCGCAAAAAGATACTAGCACGGAAGCTATGGAGAGGAAGAGCGCAGTCAAACCAATGAGGAGCTTTGTGGGGAGGATGCAACCGAAATCTGTGGCTTGGTGTCGAGATGTGAGAATGGCAAGGAACATGACTACTGCAGTGAGTGAAAAGCAGAGCGTCCCTAGTGATGAGAAGGAAAAGATCTCAAACATGGGCTCCCGTCCCAGAACTGGTTCCCCATGACCTTTAGTTCCACCTGGCACACTGACTGACGTGGCAAAGGCGACAGTTGCGATGAGTGCTGCGACAATGGTGCAAGAGTCCGAGGTTTTCATTAGCCACTCTGTGTCATTTTTAACCAGCTCACTGTGTGTCTCCATCAAGATCTCTTCCGCAGTCTTGCCATCCTTGTTTTGGAGTCCCAACAAATGTTGTGGCATTTTTTCTTTAATGCACTACAATAGAGACCAGTTCCATATCTATGGGGTCACATATATATATATATATATCATATGCATGATTCATAAATTTAGAAAAAATAATATATGAGTCTAACTTTTAGACTCCCTTTTTTAGTGATACTTAAGAGAGTTGATTGGTTAGAAAATATATGAAAGAGAGAGAATTTCCTTACATATTTTGATAGATTGTCATATTACTGAGTTTAAAAATTGAGTCTAACTTTTAGGTTACACTTTATTTTGAAGGAGGGGTTTGGTAAGAAAAGAAAAAAAAAGAAAAGAAAAGAAATTGTGCCCTTCATTTATTCAGACGATTAATTATGTGAGAAATTGTGAGAGATTGTGAGAAAAATAATTCTCACCAAACTTATATTTACTAACCAAAAGTGATGTAATTTGGTGCGAAATGAATTGGGTTTAATGAAAGTTTTCTAAAATACCAAAATTATTCTTATGAAAAAATGTAACTTATTAATATAGAAGGTTATTTTGGTAAAATGAAATACAATACTTTCCTTTCTTTTCTTTTATTTACTTTATCCAAACAAGATAAGTGAAAATCAAATTTTCTTATCTTTTATTCATCCAAATATAACGGTGCGAAATTATAATCATTTCTTTTCTTTTTACTAAAGTAAAAAACTACAATTATTTCTTTTCTTACATCACCTCACGTTCGAAACCGAGTGTCAGAGCAGCACTACTCTAAATTTAGTTGAGGCTATAGACAATTGATGCACATTTATCATACAAGTAACATATTAGTTATCTTATGTCTAAGAGTATTCTTATATAAAGGTATTTTAAATAATAAAAAATAAAAAAACCTCAAAATGATACAATTATTTTGCGTGAATAATATTGTGTGATATGGTTTTTGTTTTGTGTCCAAAACCGGGGACGGAGGTGGACAGTGGATGCAGGGTTTTTAGGGGGGGAAAAAAGTCAGGAAACTCTTTGTCAGCACCAGAGTCATGTTGTGCTTTTTCACCGGAGTTTATAAACGCTGCCAATAAATGCCGGTAATATTCCCGGGATTTAATAAATGCCACAAACCTTCCTGACACTACTTTCGTGGGGTTTTTAAAAAATTCCGGGAAAAATATCGGCAATCCGGGATTTAAAAAATGCCGAGAAAAGCCCTTCTTTTTTTTTTTTTTGGATGTATTTCATATACTTGTATGCTGGATTTCATCAATAATTTATTTATTTTTGTTGATAAAAATAAATATATATATATATATGTATTATACATGTAAAAGCTTAACATAACATACTATAATCTAAACAAGTTTCTTACCTCGTACCACTTGATTTCCCATTGCATTTGAAGTATAGCATCTGGAGCACGCCAGGGTTGATAAGTTTTAAGCGTTGCAGCAAGATGTAAGGCACTGTTTCCCTCTGTATCCACACCAAGAAACAAATCTCTTATAATTTTCTCTTTCTTTTCCTTTTTTCCCATTTTTACCAACAACTGGTAGATCTGGGGTTGCCTGTTTTCCACTGCTAAGATCATCAAATTCTTTCCATCTGAATTCACATCATGCATGGCCACTTTAAATTTCTTTAAGATACTCTCTACTATTTCTTCGATACCATTCTTTGCTGCAATCATTATTGGCGACTCTGAAACCCAAAATATAGATTCAATTAAAAAAAAGAAAAGTTAAGGATTATGAAAAAACTTTTATGAAAATGATCATGAAATATTTATGATCATTGGATTATCTTAATTAGTGTGTGATACTTTATTCTAAGTGTAATTCAAGGATCACAAAACTTTCATGATTATTTTTATGAAAAATTTTCCATGATACCTAACATTACTAATTAAAAAATAATATATATGGTGACAGTAAAAAATTTAATTTAGTGGTGTCATTCATTTAGTTCTTATCGATATATTATTTCATATTGATTGGATAGAGATTCTATAATTTTTAATCAATTGAGCCAAGAGAGAGTAAGAAAACAGACAAAAACAAGACTTAAATGTGATGTGAGGGGAAAAAATGAAAAACATTTCAGAAGAATGATAACTAACTTCTACTTTTAAAAAAGAGTAATAATATGTAAATAAATTTTTTATACAAGATGATATGACTTCTTATTGTTTTTTTATTTTCAATGAAAACACTCACCCATGTTCCAAAAAATTTTAAAATGTCATTCACACTTCATTTTAGATATGTATTTTTTCACAAACTTTCTGTTTACAAATTATTGACACCATCATATTTATTTTTTAAAAAATTTAGTAGTGTATGAAAACATTTCCAAAATTTTACATAATACTATCCTAATTTAAACCATAAATCTATGGCAATAGAAAGAAGCTTACATCATATTTGTTCAACTATTCAGTGCGAAGCCAGAATCTAATTACTGGGGGAATTTTTTTTTTACAAAAGAAGCATACATGATATTTGTTCGAATTTGGCAATAGAAAGAACTAAATATTTTGAAGGGTTAATAAAATTGAACTCATCCTAATTTAAACCATAAATCTATGTTCATTAATGTATTAAATAACAATTACGAAAATCTTCAGAAATGGTTCAAATCAATTCCCTTTCAGTGACATTTAGATTCAACATATGTCATTTATATATACTTGGACATGAGTATCATGTGTCATATTTTGAAGGAAAAATTATAAATTTACTAAACTCAATGAGTTAATCTCAATAAATTTAGTGATAATTTTTCATAAAAAATACTAATGATATTATCAATTAGACCAAATTAGGATAATATTATGAATTTCGGGTCAAAATTGAGTCAATTGAAAGTATAGAAACTAAAATAATACAAGAGATAAAATATAAGGACTACCGATATAATTTGCTTTATATACTTTTTAAAAGAGTCCAGCTTGTCTCAAGTTGAGATCAAGACTGGACCCGTCCAGTTCGGCCCATGGGGCCCATTTTTTGGGCCTTTTTTGATAATCCGAACCGTTC
Source organism: Camellia lanceoleosa (assembly GCA_025200525.1). Lineage (NCBI taxonomy): Eukaryota > Viridiplantae > Streptophyta > Magnoliopsida > Ericales > Theaceae > Camellia > Camellia lanceoleosa. The sequence continues at coordinate 18,161,237 of CM045768.1, forward strand.
AATGTGTAGAACTCGTTGAGTACTACATGCCTGTAAAAAATCACGTTGATCGGATATCAATAGCTATGTGATCAAATCAGTTTTGTACAAAAAAAAAAAAAGGACAGTGAAAATATTAACGGTTGATAAAAAACTGTTTTGTTCACATAGTTATCGATATCCAATCAACGTGATTTTTTACAGGCATATAGTACTCGACGATTTGTACACATTGAACGGTTCGAATTATCAAAACGAGACCCGTGATGAGCTCCCACAAACCCAACAGCACGGTCCAGTCCGATCTTGGACTGAACCAAAGCCACTGCCTTTTTAAAATGTCATTTACATCCAACAAATCTATATCGACTTATATATTTATTAAATTTATAAAGACAAATTTTACTTGATTCTATTATGGTTTGGCTTGTGTAGTTTAATTCTATATTATTGGAAAATTATCAAATAACATTTGTATGATTTGTGAATTAAATAGTATCTTCAGATATTTCATTCAAATTAATAGTAAGTATGAAATATGTGTCAAAACATAAAATAATTATTTACTTTTTTCCAAATATAAGGGGCAAATTGCACATAGAGCAAAATATAGGAGGTTAAATTGAATAATCTTTTAAAAAAATAATGTAAATGTTTGTGATTTGTACAATGAAATTGTTTATGCACAGAAGTATTTTTTTGTCTTTCTTGCTTAACCGTTAATGGAGTTGACCTTGTATTCTAATAATAGGTGGAGTTTTTGTCTAGTTGACATTTCAATATAATAGAACTTAAGAGGTTTATGGGGCCTATTATAGATTTTATTTTGATGATTCGAATTATTCATTTTGTAAGATCTTCAATGTATGTTATCCATGAACAAAATCAGGACGATCTGTAAGATAATCTTAACATTTTTATTTTATTGTGTTCGTTTTTTAAAAAATAGTTAGTCTATTTTAAAAAATATATTTATTATTTATTTGTTTAAAAAACAAATGTAATAAAATGAAAAAAGTTACAATTATTGGATCGATCTAATTTTTGTCATGAATAATATACATTGAGGATCCTACAAAAAGAATAGTTCGGATCGTTGAAATGGAATTTGTGATGGACCTCAAGTTATCTAATGTGAGGGATTATTTGTAATGATCTAAATAAATATACTTTTTAATTTTATACGAAAAAATATGCAGAAAAGTAGAAAAGTAATGTGACTCAAATAAGTACACTTATCTAAATAATAAGTGCACTTATTTAGGAGATGTCAATTCTAAAATGCAAATATGATGAGAGAAGCTCGATGTTTAAAGAAGATGGTTAAAAACTGATCTTTTGATTTTTTTTTACTTATTTTCAAAAAACGTATAAAAAATATGAAATTTGATATAACTTAAAATGGGTTAAAAATTAACTTTTGTCTTCTAATTGTGTTACCTAAACAGCCTGAGCTATGTAATTATTTTTAAATAATTTATGAAAAAGAATAAAAAATTAGACAGTGGTACCTTTCTTTATGAAGGAAACTTGGCTCTCAGTTTGCTTATCTTGGTCGTTGGGCAATGTGTCATCCGGCCACTTTCCACCCCTGAACTCGCTCGGTGATTCGGGTTTGTTTCCACTGTCAAAATATTCTGTATATAAAGAAATGTTTCGTAGAAGTCTATCGTTGATCAATTCAGCCCACAAGTGTTTCTCTTTCATCTCTTTCATCTTCACCATATGTTTTGGGAGCAAACACTTCATCTTCAAATATCCTAGTTAATCAAAGAGAGAAGTGACCATTTAGGGTTGTTTTGATAATTGTCTTTTTTTTCTAAAAGTATTTTTTTGACTTTTTATAAATTAAAAAAAAAATTATTTGCTAACAAATATTATATTAACACTTAGGAGTGAGCAGTGGATATACCGATTCGTCAAAATCGACCGAACCGAATCAATCCGCCGCATTTTGAATGGATGCGTGATGACGAGCGGACGGTTGCGGATTAATTTTCTCCAATCCGCCAATCTGGCGGACGGATGGCGAATTTGAGATTCTTTTAACTGCAACCGAACCGCCAAATCGCGAGCACCCCTAATAATTTATAAGACTTTATGTTTTCAGTTTGTTTAAATATTCTGTTTGTGTTTTCAATTAAAAAAGAATTTAAATATTCTATTGAAAAAATAATAATTTCAACTTAAATATCTTTTTTGAATTGAAAAAAATAAACATATTATTTATCTATATTTTTAAATCTATCTCTAAAAATAATAAATAAAAAAATATGATATGTACTGGTTGGTTTTTGTTTTCAAAAATAGATATAAATGTAACAATACAGAGACATACAATCTTTGCTACTGCTCTATTCATCGTTTTGGTGGTTTGAATTGTTTTTATATTTTAAGAATCACAGATTGTAATACTTTATGTGGATGAGGCATGCTGTGATTGTAGTATGTGGATGAGGCATGCAGTGATTGTGATATTTTAAAGTTTCAAACTTTCTTGCTTTTGATGAGATATGCAGTGATTGTAATATTTTTTTTAAGTTATTGACTGTAATACTTTTTTTTTTTTTTTTTTTTTTGAGAAAGTGCACAAGTTGAATTATGTTGAAAATTTATAAAATTTTAAACCGCCAAACCGATTGGCATCTATCCGCCAAACCGCCAATCTGCTCAATCCACATCCGCCGGATTGGCGGACGGATGCGGATTGATTTTCTTCAATCCGCTAATTTAGCAGACGGATAACGGTTTGGAGGTTCCGTGACCGCAACTGACCTGTGCCCACCCCTATTAACACTAACTAGAAACAAATTTTTTTTTTTAAAAAAAAGAAGAATTTAACACATAATTACATTGTTTTTAATGTAGCTGCTATTATGCACATTCAAAAAGATTTTTTTTTTTTAATTATACTCGGTACTTTTACATTTTCATTGTAATTTCACTTTCAGTTGTGACAGATAATCTTTTATATTTTAAATAAATTTAGACAATTTTTTACCTTTCAAGTCAAATTGCAATATTGTAACCCTACTGCCGATCTACTGGCAATGAGGTTAATGAAAATTAAAACTAAAGGGATGAAAGTTAAATTTTAGTAATAATATAAAGATGGGCAAATTACCATTGTTTAGTTTCAAGGGCAAAATCGTCAATTTAATAAAATATAAACTAATTTGACAAAAATAAATGTCAAAAATATTTTTAATTTTTTAAAAATTATTTTTATCCACCAATGATGAAATTATGTAAAATTAATAAAAATTAATAAAAATTACATGATTAATTTTTTAAAATTAATTTTATATGATCATCATCCAAACACATAATAAAAATTAATTTGGTAAAAATAAATGAAAATGTTTAAAAGATTTATCAATTTTACATAATTTTATTTTTAGTGGATAGAAATAGTTTTTAAAAATTCAAAAATATTTGTTAGATATTTATTTTTATCAAATTAGTTTATATTTTATCAAATTGACGATTTTACCCTTGAAAAATCTAATAATATTTTTAATTGTCCTTATTTCGAACAAGATTCAAAATTCATGGTCAAATGTGTCACAATTGCAAAGTCAGGGACCAAAGTGACACAAGTCCCAAACTATAGAGACTATTAGTATAATTACCCTATAAAGATTAAAGTGAGATTTTAATAAGAGTAGCAAAATAAAAAAATTGCCACCTTTAGCTCAAATGTCAAATTTTGTCAGCTTTATTAATGAAATGATTCATTTCAAAAGAAATTGACTATTCGACAGTAAAAAGAAACAGTTATGCTTGGTAGCTCGAAAGACCTACCTCCTAAATCCCCCGAATTTGAAAAGAAAGGGAAGGAAGAAGAAGGAAATGAGGGGCCAACATCAACTAGAGGGGGGCTTAGGCAGAGGCGGAGGCAGAGAATGGGGGCGGAGGCAGAGGCGACGGGCTGGCTCACAGCCGAGATCGTGAACCTCTCTTCTCTTTCTCTCTTCTTCTCTTCTTCTTTCTTTCTCTCCCTCTTCCTCTCTGCGTTTCAAACTGGAAAATGGAAGAAAAAAAGAAAAATGCCCAAAACGACGTCGTTTTGGGCATTAGGGGGATTCGGGGGGGGGGGGGGGGGAAAGTTTCGAGCTACAAAACATTATTCAAAAAGAAATGGACTATCTGTCAGCCTTGTCAAATTTCTTTTCTGTAAATCCAATTTTGTCAAATTTCTTTTAAATGAACCATTTCTTTTCCGTCAGTAAATCCCATGTGAATTATCAATAACATCTAATCACCATAAATGTGTCTAATTAAAAGATGACCATGACAGACTATGATCCTTTCAATTTCGTGTATATAATAGAGAATTTTCATATTGTATATATATATATTGTACGAGCAAGAAATAATATTGTCGTATAATTCTATTGATCAAGTCTGCGCTCCTCCGTACGTCGTCGCTTTACTCCCTGAAAACACAAACGTGAGCTAGTCGGCGGGTGTGTGCTGGATACCTCTCCGATGCCTAAGTCAGCAAAATAGACAAATAGACAAAAAGCTCTGTGTATTCAGGAATCAAAGTTGTGTTACCTCCCATAGGTGATGTTATGAGCTTTTATAGGTTCCGTGTGGCACAATCCTAGTAGGACTCTTATTGTAATGACCCCAAAAGTCATCCTTATTTAATTAGGGGTTAATGTGTTTTAATTCAACTATATCCATTGGAATTGAGAATGTTTTTATCTATTTTGGGGTATTGATTGAGGTAGTGGTGTGATGGTAAAGTAAGATTGGACCAAAAACTTTAATTTGAATAATTCGCCTACGATCAGCCGTCACTCTTTTGCCCTTTTCTTTTTCCACACTTTGAATTTGGATGTGAGGTTAGAACCATTGGAAAGATTATTTTCGGGGCTTCAATTTGGACACAAGAATGACCTAAAACGGAGTCCAGATGAGAGAGTTACGCATGTTTGAAGTTTTCATATCTGTGTTGGAAGCAGAACCGCACGTGCGGGAAATGCGGCGCATGTGCGGCGATGTGCGGGGCAGCAGCTCAAAAACGTGATTTTGAGCTCATTTCTTGCATTTTCTTTTCCTCTCTTCTTCTCCCCTCTTCCATGTTCGAAACCCTAGCTCTCAAAACCTTGATTTCCTTCACTTTTCTCAACAAATCCACCATAGATCTTGCATCAAGGATGGAAAACAAGAAAATGGCAACATTTTCAACCGATTGAAATTCGAATTTGTGGAGGATTCTTCTCAAAGCTTGCTTTTCTTGCTCGAATCTTGAGGTAGGAGACCTTATTCCTTTTCAATATTGCATTCATGGATGGATTTATGGTATTTTGAGTATATAAGTACAAAATCTATAGTTTTGAACATATTATGTCCAACTTGAGATTAGGGGATTTTGGGTTTATAATGTTGGAGATGTAATTGCCAAGAGCATGATTATTTTTGGAAAAATGTGGAAGATGTTCATACAATTCCTTCCTATCTTGAAATCAAAGTGATTGATTATAAATTCCATTCTATGTTTATAAGAATGGTAATCTTCTATTTCTATATATAGATATATTGAGATAGAGGAAATTGTGGTATAATCGATGGATAATGGTAGGCTTGTGAAGAATAATGAAGGAAAGAAAAAGAACTAATGACTAAGTTATATATGTGTACAGGGCACACTTCAGGAGGGCCAAGCACTCCGTTGTAGCACTGTGAGTAATAGTACTCTAATGAACATTATTTACCGTTAATAATGATTCTTATTAACATTCTGTTCTCCGTGGTCAATTAAGTTAACATGTATGTGGAATGAGAAATAGTGTGAACTTATGTAAACATTGAAGGATTTGGCACACACTGACATGATATAGATATCTACCTACAGTGGATCATCAAAACGAATAATTGGATAAGACTACGGGTTGTTTTGTATGTTAATAACCATTGTGAAATTATGTTAATTATTAGATGAACCTCTGAATGACTCAATCTGGAGAAAGAATTGAATGTCAATAACACGATTATGTGACTCACGTTATGATGTGAATGGCTCCACTCTTATTAATGTAATGGAGCATTTACCTTCTGTCTATCGTTAATAGTGTTGTTCTATTATTGTGGGATAATCATGTCACCTTATGAGAAACCATGAGAAAATCTAAGAGCATTACCGGGTATTACGTTTTGTTTATTGTTAATAATGGATACTAACACATTGTTATCTGTAAGTCAGTTATATGGATTCATGACGAACAAGTGGAATGTAAGTGCATTACGAGACTACGGTATCTACGTATCTCTGGACTCGTTTAATATGTAATAACATTCTGTTATCCATGAACTAGTGGCATTAATTCATGTGAATGCATTATGAAGTCCAAGCTGTTAATAGTTGCTATTAGCACTCTGTTGAATGCAATGTAACTATGTTAACTCATGTGAATAATTAGAAGGAACTATGTACTTCTGTATGAACTATTAGGCCAGAGGCCATTATATATTTCTGATATGGAGCAAAGTGCTGTACGGAGCTAAGTGCTACACTTTGGTGGGAGCCACCTCTAAAATCCGTACGAGCCACCTCTTGAGTCTATATATATATATATGTAAACTGAGCTTAAAGCCGATGTGAAAGTTATGAGGCCGAGAGCTATTTGTGAAATATGAATATATGAGGCCGAGAGCCATTTGTGAAATATGAATCTATGAGGCCGAGGGCCAGCTTGTGAAATTATGACTTGTGAATTGTGAACTTATGAGGCCAAAGGCTGACCTGTGAAATTGTGAACTTATGAGGCTGAGGGCCAACTTATGAATTTGTGAACTTATGAGGCTGATGGCCAACTTGTGAAAATATGAATCCATGAGGCCGAGGGCCAACGTGTGAAACTATGAATTCAAAAGGCCAAGGGCCAAGTTGTGAAGTTATAAATCTCGGTTATGAATCTATAAAACCAAAGGCTAATTGTGAATATGTGAACCCACCAGGCCAAGGGCCAATCTGTGAATTTGTGAACCAACAAGACCGTTTTGACATTAGTACAGAATCAGATTAACTACCTGTCTTTTATATTCTATACGCTTTGATTTGCATTATAATTCAAGTTGAACATTGAATTATTCACGTATTATTATTCACTGAGGTTATCTCATTCTGTATTTTGTCTGATTCCGTAGGTCCTGCATTTGGAGGTCAGCCACAACTCTTAATGCTCGTCTCCCTTTATTAGCCTTTATAAGTCCAAGCATTTGGGTGAAGCCTACCCGTTTTGTGAAGTTTTGGCTTATATTCTGGTTGTCCATAATATGTTGTAAATTCTAATGTTTGTTTTTTTTTTTTTTTTTTGTTATACGCCCAATCACGGGCGGGGTTGTAAATGTGTATGTAACTATTATTATCTGTCTATTTGTGATCCTGGCATGATAGTAGTCGCTCAATGGATGTAGCTCTTTTCTTGTATGTTATTATATAAAATTTATGCTTCCACTCCGGCCCCATATGTTATATATAATAGGTTAAGTGTCCGTTTCTGAAGTGGTCATGCCCAAACTTCTAGGGGCGGGTTAGGGGTGTGACACTTATTCCTCCATGCAAAGTCCTCCTAGGAATCACATTCCAGAAAGATAATGCTTATCCTTTAACACCCCCCTCACTGCTTAAACCAAGTGAGATGGTTTTGCCTCGGTAGCATGACAAAACAACCGAACTAACATAGCCATGCTAAACTGGCCGAAATGACTGAGCTCTAACTAGCTTGGCTCTTCTCTTCATAGCTTGTACCTCGGTTTCACCTGTTGAGACCGAGCTAACCATAGCAAGCTTAGACCAAGCTAATTAATAGCAAGGTCTTGAGGAAGGCTTAACATCCCTCGGCTCAAAGGACATGACCGAACTAACTGCCATCATTCTGGCCGTAGTGACCGAGCTAACAACAAGGCTCTTTCTGGACCGGGGTAAGTAAAAGGCTCTTTTACTCAGCCCTTCTTATTATGGCCCATAGAACGGCCCATTACCTAGCTTGACCCAATTTACAAATAAATTACCCTCTCAATTGCCCCTTAATTCCATCTGCGCAGCATGATAGGGATTACATGTTACCAATTGAGCTAAAAACTTTAGCTTTCCACCGAGCTAAACTCACACCGGGCTACCAATCTGTCCGGCCAAAACGTCTTTTCAGTCGCTGCAGTTGAATCGATTACCATTCCATGGCCACGTGGCCAACTATCATTGGCCTAGTGTAGTTGTCATGTCGTCTTCGTACTTCGCATATTTTGAACAGTCCCGCCTTTTTTCCCCTTTCTTTACACAAAACTAAACCCTTCGTTTTGAAACCTTTCACTCGCACTATTCATCTTCTCTCTCTATCTTGCTTCTGTGCCTCCGTTGTTCTTCAATCCTGCAACTGCAAAGCTCGTGTCTTTTTCTAGTGCCATTTCCATTTTCCAGCTCCTTCCTCTTGAATTGGTATGTTGCTTAGATCTGCTTTCTTTTCGTTGTTTTTGTATTTGTTTTGCAACACATACTATGCATATTCGGATGTTTTTCAAAATATATGCCATGTTTGCTTCTATTTGTCTGGGAAAAGCCATGTGATACAACCACTTGTATTCACGAATAATCTGAAAAATTTTCCCTTTGATCCAAAATCACACTCCAACCGAACTGGGATACTGTTTGTATTAGGTGCAGGCCAAACCAAACTAAACAGCCGAACTAAACTTCATGCCCTACTTGTAGTTTCCATAGGTCTAAGTACCTTTTGCTTTACTTGGCCGAGCTAGCGAGCTGCCTTAAGTTTGCGCAATATCGCGCTACAAAGCCTTAACCACCGATCGAGCTATAACTTGGGGTTAAACCAACTCCCTTAGTAAAAACCGAACTAAGAATGCCGCCCCAAAAGCTCAACCGGGCTAAAGTTCTCTGCTCAAACCAAGTTAAGAATGTGTAGTCTCCTATGTAACCGAGCTAAGACAGCTTTTATTTTACCTTGTTTGCTTTTAGCACGGTCCATTGAGCTGGACTTAATACTTTTTCCTTTTCACTTTGCAGACTTAGGTCGGCCAGGAACTCCTTTGAACGCTCAATCGAGCTACTCAGCGTCTCTTTTCGACCGAGCTAATACACAGCTAATTTATTCATAATTTAAGATAAAATGGGTAAATATAGGTTTTTAGTAAACTCACCAGGTGCTATGGCCGAGTTCCGAAGGGACTACCATATCCTTGATGATGTCTATCTTACATTAGCCGATCTAGATACCACACCTTGGGGAAACCCTGGCTTCGTTCCCTTTACCCTTCTTTTCATTGTAGAAACCAGACTACGATTCCCCATACAGCCCATTCTCTGTGAATTCCTTAGACAAACCAATCTCTGTCCTACCCAGCTTTCCACAAACACATACCGAATAATAAATGGTGTCGCCGAGCTAAACCGCCGGCTTGGCATTAACCTCAGTTTGGCCGAGCTATTTCACCAGTATTCTCTAGGCCAAAATGAGGACGGCTAGGTTTACTACCTAAAAATAAGGCGCCGCCGTGAAAAAATAATAAAGAATACCCCAGACAAAAACATTAACGACGATGATTTCTTCTGGGTTTCTGGGAATTTTGAAGACCAAGAAGTCCAAATCCCGGGCGACAGAATAAATTGGAACAAGGGTGTAACCGGTAGGATTACCTCGGCCCAATTTTGTGCTTTTATGTACCTTGGTTTTTCTCATTCTCAACTGAACTAACCATTGACTTTTTTCTTCAGATTTGAACTTTCTCAAGTCCCAGTACAGCTACCCAAACTTAGCTGCACTTCGCACCACACTACAACATCCAGATCAGAATTGGGCTGAGCTACCGAACTTTGAGCCGACCTACCGATACAGTAGCCGCAGGAAGACCAGGGTGACCAATTTCCTCCTTGAGCCTTCACCAGAACCTGATCCTTCCCTTCCACAAGTCAACTTGATCCCATTGACAGCGGAGCAAGAGATGGCCAAGAAAAGAGCAGTAAGGGCCCTCTTTACCGAAATAAACTAGGCCGAGGTACCACCAGCCAGCCAAACTCAAGAGACCGTGGTAGCCCTGCCAACCCATTAGCCTTCAACATCTCGGGCAAGCAAGCGTGCTCGGACTTCCACAATTGAGCCACGCCTTGTCAATGAGGATGATGCTGTGCTACCCGAAACCACTCCACCAAGCCCTCCACCTGAGCGCTCAGACCGAGCTAGCTCCTCAAAGTGGGTACCAAAGATCACATTTCAGAACCGCGCTATCAAAGAATCTGACTCAGTGGTCGCAGAAAAAGACCACTTGTTGGCATTCAACCTCGCCAAAAGCGTTTGTCTTCCAGTCGACATGGAGCACCACGACCACCTAACCGAGCTGAAGGCCATTCGCTCAGCCACAAAATCAATGGTGCTGGTAAGTGGCCCCTTTACTTGCCTTTCCAAATTGTTCATCTTTTTGCTCAGTTTCACTAGAAGTTTCTTGCCACCCTTTTACAGGCCATGCAGAAGAACCATATCGCTCATAAGCGTGTGTTGGAGCTTCGCAAAACAACAAGGCAGGCCATGGCAGAGGCCAATGCCAAAACCGCCGAACTAGAAGAGTCAAGGAAACAAGTAGCCGATCTGAAAATCGAGATGGCACGTCTGATCGGTCTTGTCGACTCAGCCAAAGCAGACAAGCAGAAGGCTGCTGCCGTGCTGAAAGATAAATACCTGCGCGAGCTAGCCAAGCTTGAGGGCAAGAAGAACGCTGAAATTGCCGAGATGGAGAATAAGGCTGGCGACGCAGAAGACCGTGGTTATAAGGAGAGGGAGGCCACCTATATCAAGCAATGTGAGGTGGCCAAAGACCTATTCTTCAAATATGGATGGAGGGCGACCATGGCACAGCTCGGTCATGGCCCAGAGATTGAGGTCTTCAACCCTCCTTTGTATTTCATACCGAGCTCACTGGTGGAGTATGCTGCTGCCATTCAGCAACAATTTCTTCAAGAAGGGGAAGAAGAAGAAGAAGAAGAAGCAGAGCCCCAAAATGCCCCGGTCGTCGTCAATGATCCTGTCGTTCAGTCATCTCGGGTGGAGCCACTGGTGGAAGGCCTAACAACCAAGCTACCAACTGAAAACCAGGCTCCGAGTTGAACTGGATGCGGATCTTGACGACCTGTTTGCTTAACTTTTTATTTTCTTCTTTGTTTTGCTTTTGGAAAGAAATTGTAACCGGGCTGAGGCCCCTCCTTTTGTACTTGATTTGAATCATCAATGAAATCTTCTTTTGTTCCAGCTGTTGTTTCGGTTTACTTTTATGCTTGCCTTTACTTTCCAAATGTAATCTGAATGTAGTGTAACATTTTTCGACTGAGATAACTATCTCGGTCTTAGCCTTGGAATCTCTGGTCATACTTGCCAACCTCTTCAGTCTAGGTCTTTACCTCGGCTGAAGATCGCAATAAGTTGTATTCCAACCAATCACTCTTCAGCCTTGATCCTTATCTCGGCTGAAGAGTACTAAGTGTTGGTTTTTCCAGCCAACCACTCTTAAGCCTTGATCCTTATCTTGACTGAAGAGTACTAAGTGTTGGTTTTTCCAGCCAACCACTCTTCAGCCTTGATTCTTATCTCGGCTGAAGAGTACTAAGTGTTGGGTTTTTCCAGCCAACCACTCTTTAGCCTTGATCCTTATCACGGCTATGGAGAGCAATAAATGTTGGTTTTTCCAGCCAATCTCTAAGTTGGTTATTCCTGCCAACCTAGAGTAAAGTGTTTGGTTATTTCCGCCAAACGTCCTGTAGCCTAGATCCTTATCCCGGGCTTAGGAGGGGTGTTGGTTTTTCCAACTAACCTCTAAGTTGGTTATTCCTGCCAACCTAGAGTAAAGTGTTTGGTTATTCCTGCCAAACGTCCTGCAGCCTGGATCTTGATCCTGGGCTTAGGAGGGGTGTTGGTTATTTCAGCCAACCTCTAAGTTGGTTATTCCTACCAACCTAGAGTAAAGTGTTTGGTTTTTCCTGCCAAACGTCCTGCAGCCTAGATCCTTATCCTGGGCTTAGGAGGGGTCAAAGTTGGTTTATTCCGGCCAACTATGCTTTCAATGCCCCTAGCTCACTAAAACAATCTTTTACAAAAGGAAACAACTATGCTGAAAAGAAACTACTTGTTTTATTGGGAAAGGAAAACTACAACTGAGTTTAAAAAAAAGCTAAAAATAAAATAGTTTGAGATTGGCAGTGTTCCATGGCCTGAGAATGGCTTTGCTGTCCTCATCTTCTAAGTGGTATGCCCCTTTGCCTGCTTATCCAACCACTTTGTAACGTCCTTCCCAATTGGGCCCTAACTTGCCATCTCCGGGTACCAGGGTGTTTCCCATTACTTTGCGCAGCACCCAATCTCCAATCTTGAATTGCCTTGGATGTACTGTCTTGTTATACTTTCTGGACAACTCTTGCTGGTATGAGGCAATATGAACCAGTGCTCTTCCTCTTCTTTCTTCTGCGAGGTTGAGCTCCAATGCTATGGCTTCTCCATTTAAGTCTGGATCAAAATTTTCACTTCTAATTGTAGGGAGGCCAACTTCCAGTGGGATTACTGCTTCCATACCATAGGCCAAGGAAAAGGGTGTTTTTCCAGTAGACCGCCGGGGCATGGTACGATAAGCCCATAAAACATGAGGAAGCTCCTCAGCCTACTAGCCCTTTGCCTTCTCTAGCCTTTTCTTCAGTCCATCCAAGACGACTTTATTTGATACTTCCGCCTGGCCATTTGCTTGGGGATATGCCGGTGTAGAATTGTAGAATTCTATCTTGTGCTCTTCACAAAAGCCTCTAAAGATTTTGCCATCGAACTTAGTGCCGTTGTCTGATATTAGGGCTTTTGGTATGCCAAACCGAGTAATGATATTCTGCTAGACGAACTTCTTCACATCTTTCTCCTTTATTGATGCTAGTGCTTCTACTTCCACCCATTTTGTGAAGTAGTCTGTTGCTGCAAGAAAGAATTTCCTGTTGCCGAGTGTCGTTGGAAGTGGTCCTACTATGTCCAAGCCCCACATTACGAAGGGTCATGGGCTAGTTAAAGGTAGAAGCTCTCTGGTAGGTTGATGTATTTGGTGTGCGAATTTCTGACATTTCTCGTACTTCTTGACACACTTCTCTGAATCTACTTCCATGTATGGCCACCAATATCCTTGCGAAATTGCTCTGTAGGCCAATGATCTTCCTCCTTGGTGGCTTCCGCATACGCCTTCGTGTATCTCGAACAAAAATGCTTCGACCTTGCTGGGATAGACACACTTTAGGTAAGGTCCTGTGAAGGATTTCTTGTACAAGGCCATTGATGGGGAGAGCCAAAATCGTTGCGACTTTGCTCTTATTTTGTTGGTTTCTTTCTTTTCTTCAGGTAAGACGCTGTCTTTTAAGAATGTTATAATGGGATCCATCCATGACAAGCCTAATTCGGCGCAACATACCTCAGCTACTTCGGGCTCTTCGATGCTTGGTCTTGGTAGGTAGTCAATTAGCAACGGATGAGGGATGGAGGTATCTGTCATCAAAGCAAAGCCTGCTAGTTCGTCCGCTCTACTGTTTTCTTCCCTGCTGATCTGCTTTATCCGCACTACCTCAAATTTCTTGATCTATTTTCTGACTAACTCCTGGTACTTAGCCATCCTGTCGTCCTTCGCCTCGTAGTCGCCTAAAATTTGGTTTACCACCAGCTGTGAGTCACTGTAAACCATTAGCTCGGTGGCCTTCATGTAGAGTGCTGATTTTAGGCCCGTCAAAAGCGTTTCATACTCTGCTTCATTGTTTGATACTGGGAAGACAAGGTTGACTGCTTGCTCTACTATTAGGCCATCTGGTGAGATGAGGACTATGCCAAGTCCTGCACCGTGCCTGTTGGACGCTCCATCCACGAAGAGCTTCCACATCTCTCCAATGAACAGCTTCCAGCAAGTGGAGGGATCAGATGATGCCTTGGGGTCATGAGTGTTACTGGTGTTTTCTTCAGGGTCCATGCTTGCTATTTGCCCCTCACTATCTGATTGTACCAAGTCTTTATTTGTTGATGAGTCTTGGCTTAGTGTAGCATGGTTTGCTTCTTCCTCCATTTCTTTACTCCGGTCTGCCTTGGGATCTGACTAGGTATCCTGTACCAGGGGTTGCGCTATTCCGGTGACAATTTCCATCACCTCGGTTGTACCAGTCAAGTCAACTCGGCAGATGTGATGACTTTCTGGAGTGAATTCTGCCACAAAGTCTGCCAAAGCTTGGGCTTTTATTACGGTTCTGGGTTGAAACTTGACGTCAAACTGTCCCAACTCCACTGCCTACTTCAAGATTCGCTCGGAAAAGTTCGCCCTCTCAAACAAAGCTTTTAATGGAAAAGCTGTGAGGACTGTTATGGTGTGGGCGTGGAAGTAATGCGACAACTTCCTTGATGCTATCATTAAGGCTAAGGCCAGTCTTTCCAATGGCAAGTATCTGGTTTCTACACCTAGTAATGTCTTGCTGACATAAAAGATGGGTAGATGTTGGATTCCCTCTGCTCGGACCAACACTGCGCTAATTGCGTGCTGTGAGACTGCCAGATACAAGAAGAGCTCTTCACCAGGTATTGGGGTCACTAGCAATGGTGGAGAAGACATGTATTCTTTCAAACTTTCTAAGGCGCGGTCGTATTCTTCGTCCCACTTAAACTTGGCCTTTAAAGCTTGAAAAAATGGTCGACATCTGTCTGATGACCAACTTATGAACCGGTTGAGTGCAGCTGCCATACCGGTGAGATGCTGCACTTCTTTTACTAAGTTGGGCCTCTCTAGATCTTGGATTGCTTTGATCTGAGAGTGGTCTGCTTCTATACCCTGGTTGGTCACTAGGAAGCCTAGGAATTTGCCAGATCCTACACCGAACGCACACTTGGATGCATTAAGGCGTAACTTGTGCTTTTTCAGGATCTGAAACATCTCACCTAGGTCCCTAAGATGGTCTTTCTCATCCTTGCTCTTGACCACCATGTCGTCGATGTAAGCTTCTATTGTTCTGCCTAACAATGGTTTGAACATCTTGGTGACCATCCGTTAGAATGTTGCCCCTGCGTTCTTTAGGCCAAAGGGCATGACCTTGTAACAATACAGTCCTCTTGGCGTTGTAAAGGATGTGACCTCCTGGTCTGGTTCATACATAGCGATATGATGGTAGCCTCTATACGCATCAAGAAAGCTAAGCCAATTGTGTCCTGTCGTTAGGTCTACCAGTTGGTCTATCCGTGGTAGGGGAAAGTTGTCCTTTGGGCATGCCTTGTTAACTGTTTTGTAGTCCACGCAGACATGCCATTTTCCATTCTTCTTTGGCACCACTACTGTATTGGATATCCAATTGGGATAGTGTACTTCTCTGATAGCTCTTGCCTCTAGAAGATTTCTCACTTCTTCCGCCACTATCTCAGCATGGTGGAGTGCTGATCTGCGAGTGTGCTGTAAAATTGGTCTGGCAGTTGGGTGGACGTTCAATTGGTGACAGATGAAGCTTGGGTCAATGTCAGGCATGTCATACGGCGTCCAGGAAAACACTTCGATATTAGAGGTCAAGAATTCCATAACCTTCATTCTCTCAGTGCTGGACATAGATGAGCCAAGCAAAAAGAACTTTTTCGGGTTCTTTTCATCTATTATTACCTGTACCAAGTCTTCTAGTGCCTTCTGTTCAGCGGCTTTGCCAATATCAGCGAACAATTCATTGCTCTCAGGTTCTTCCACTATCTGTACATACCCCTTGGCAGCTCGGCTGCCATTTACTATGACGAAGCATTTCTTGGACATAATTTGGTCTGAAAAGACCTTTTCAATTACCTTGGCTTCGTTAGGGAACCACAATACTTGATGGTAGGTTGATGCTACAGATCGCATGGCATGCAGCCACGTCCTTCCCAAGATAATGTTGTAAGTGGAAGGACCTTCAATACCCAGAATTCTACTTGTTTCGTCATGCTTCCTGCTCTGACTGGAAGGATTATCTTGCCTACTGGCAACTCTGGCATTGAGTTGAATCTGATTCGGGGAGATGTTGCAGGTGCCAAGTCTTTGTCCTCCAGTTTCAATTGTTTAAAGGTTTCATAATACATTATTTCACACGAGCTTCCTTGGTCGATCAAAATCCGTTTGACGTCATAATCTTTGATGCAGAGTGTGACAACCAGAGCGTCATTGTAAGGGCAATATATCCTTGCCAAGTCTGTGTCTGAAAAAGATATAACGTTTGTGGCTTCTGTTCTTCCCTTTTTTGTGATAGGTTGCGCACTTAGTACCTCTCTTAAGTGCTCAACCTTCTTGATCATTCCCCTGAGCTCACATACCCGCTCAGGTTCGAATACCCCATGAATCACGTTAATCACGCCTTGAGGTAGGGCGTCGATCGGCATTCCGTCTGGGTTGTTGTGGTTCTGGGGGGCTGGCTGCGTCCCTTCTTCTATGTACTGGACCAGGTGACCAGCTGCCATTAACTCCTCCAGATGTTGTCTCAACGGCGTGCAATTTTCAATGCGGTGCCCCTTTTCCTTATGGAAGGTGCACCGGGATCTTTCGTCATAATCCTTCTGTGCTTCTCCCAACTTAGCTAGCCATCGGATGAAAGGTTCATCACGTATTTCACTGAGAATCTGATAGATCAGTTTTTTGAACACTGTGGTAATGGCAGTGTGGACTCGCAACCATCATTTATCTTGGTCTTCTTCGTTGTCCCGCCTGCCTCGCCCGTTTCTGCTTGAACTTTCCACCGCGTTGACTTTTGCCGACTTTGTTTTAGCACGGGCGCCGTCCTCTTCTACCCGAATGTGCTGGTGCACTCTCTCCATTAAGGCCTCCATCGTGAGAGGTGGTGTCATAGTAATTGAGTCCCTCAGCCTGTTTCTGACTGGAAGGCCTCTTTTATACTACGCGATAGTAAGATTTGTGGGGCAACCTCTTATCTGGTTAAAGGCCTCCCAATAACGACTGTTTTAGGATCTCAACGTCTCCTTGTCGCCCACGTCAATGAAAAGTAGTTGATCGATCTCCATTGGCGTCTTGGTGTTCGTTCTGAACCTTGTCACGAACGCCTTTGCCAACTGTGCCCAAGAGGCTATGCTGCCTTCTGGTAGCCTTTCGAACCAAGTTAAACCTAGATCGCCAAGGTTGGATGGGAATAGAATGCACATCAAAGCCTCGTTTCGTCGGTATACTGCCATGACCTAGCGAAAGTGGCTCAAGTGCTAGTAAGGGTCCGTTTTCCTCATACGTGGTGAATTTGGGCTGCAGGAAGCCTGAAGGTAGGGGCGCGTTCTCAATTGCCAGAACGAATGGCGAGGTCTGCAGCCTTGCTAACGCTTTGTCCGTTGGTTCGTAAGCAGGGCGTGGTATTGGCATTCCTACCTCGACGCTTCCATGCGTCCGAGGAGCCAACCGCTGAAGGGCAGAAACTTTGTGCGGGTCGTGTGCCCTGGCATCCTCCTTCCATCGTGCCCTCTCTTCAAGCACAATTCGCAAATCAGATGATCTGGGCAACTCCATGTGCCTAGATGACGTTCAGTGTGTGTGCGAGGGTTGATAGGGGCTTCCCTCAGTATAAGACCTCAATGTTCTCATTCTCTCAGACCTAGAGTGACGAGTCCTTGAAGTGCTTGTTTGAGTGTCGCCTGTTCTTAGGCTCCTCCTTTCTTCCTGTAAGGGTGTGGTATGCCTACCACGATCTTCCGAGTGGCGAGAGGGCGTGTTGCTTTTGCGCCCCTCTCCTATCGCCACCCCTTTTCCTTTGATCTGGCGCTTCAAGATTCCATGTCCGCCGTCATCCGCCTTATTAATTCATCCAGCTCCTTCACGCGATCCTCCAGAACTTGAGGGTCGATCCTTCACCTCTGTCTTTCAAGACTTTGAGAGTGAGAGCAACGGGGACTGTTAGTCCGCCTCCCCCGCGCATCCCTCATGGGGTTTTGTCGTTTGGGCTCCAAGTCTGCCATGGAAGGGATAGAAGGCAGGCCTTTGTGCCTTTCACCCCACTCTAGGGTTTGTCTGTCGATAGTAGACTGCGGCAAATCTTCATTGTGCGCCATTGCTTCCAGTTAGTGAGAAAAACTTGATTAAGAGGTTTTGTTCTTGTCTGATATTCCCACAGACGGCGCAAATTGTACGAGTAAGAAATAATCTTGTCATATAATCCTATTGATCAAGTATGAGCTCCTCCGTACGTCGTCGCTTTACTCCCTAAAAACACAAACGTGAGATAGCCGGCGGGTGTGTGCCGGATACCTCTCCGATGCCTAAGTCAGGAAAATAGACAAAAAGCTCTGTGTATTCGGGAATCAAAGTTGTGTTACCTCTCCATAGGTGATGTTATGAGCTTTTATAGGTTCCGTGTGGCACAATCCTAGTAGGACTCTTATTCCTCCGTGCAAAGTCCTCCTATGAATCACATTCTAGAAAGATAATGCTTATCCTTCAACACCCCCCTCACTACTTAAACCAAGTGAGATAGTTTTGCCTCGGTAGTATGAAAAAACGACTGAACTAACACAGCCATGCTAAACTGGCTAAAATGACCGAGCTCTAACTAGCTCGGCTCTTCTCTTCATAGCTTATACCTCGGTTTCACCTGTTGAGACCGAGCTAACCATAGTAAGCTTGGACCGAGCTAATTAATAGCAAGGTCTTGAGGAAGGCTCAACATACCTCGGCTCAAAGGACATGACCGAGCTAACTGCCATCATTCTGGCCGTAGCGACCGAGCTAACAACAAGGCTCTTTCCGGACCGGGTAAGTAAAAGGCTCTTTTACTCAGCCCTTCTTACTATGGCCCACAGAACGGCCCATTACCTAGCTCGGCGCAATTTACAAATAAATTACCCTCTCATATATATATATATATATATATATATATTTATCAGTAAAAGAAAGAAAATTTTATTGATGAGATAGAAGATTAAAACAGTAAAAAAGGGGGGGAAAAAAAGGAATGGGTGTAAAAAGTATCATAGCGAATCAAATCAATCTCAACTAGGTTGGCACCAATAAGATCACCCAATCATATGCTAGCACAACATCAAAGTTGGTGAGAAACTAACCCCAAAAATCAAAAACCAATCTCACCCAAATATAAAATAGCCACACCTAAAACAAAATTACAACCCAAGACTAAGAAATATGAATGTAAATTTATAATTAGATTAAATTTTTTTAAAAAAATCATTAAAATCATCATTGAATGATGTAGAGGAACTTCTTATAAATATAAAATGGATAAGATCACAATTCGACGAGGGCTATATATGATTGGTTTTTATTATTGTTTTGTATTGCCAACAGAGATGCAATTTGAAAGAATTGAGAGGTTATTCAAACTCAATTCAATTTATATCATTATCACACAATTAAGTTGAAAACCTATTTTGACAAGTTGTTAAAAGTCTATTTTTATAGATATAAAAGCTTATTTTGACAAGTTGGTTAAAAATTATTTTTTTGACTTTTTAATTTTTTTTTAATCATATTATTTCTTTCCGTTATATATATATATATATATATTTTAAAAAATTCAAAAAAAAAATAAAATTCCTTCACTTTTAACTTACTTTTCAAAATTCGCCAAAGATTCTTGTTTTCCGTTGTCGTCTTGTAGTCTACATGGACTCTCTCGCTCGAGCTACCGATTCCTGTGTCAGAAGCCTCTGTTTTGGTCTCGATTGGTGGCTTGTTATTAAGATTATTGTCATTCTCTTCTTGGATCTTGAGATCATTCTTTGGTTTCGAAGCCGGAGTGTCAGAGGGCACTTCCTTTCCTGTCTCTTCTTCAGGTGTTGCTGTTGCTTTCGAATGCTGCTGGGTCACATCTGGGACAACTTTGCAGTTAGTAAACGCACATCTATCCATTTGATTTGAGTCTATATATTTATATACAATAATGACTTCGACTCCTTTTTTTTCCCACCCCTTTGATCCCCTCTTCACCTGATTGGCCACTTCTTCTTTCTTTTTTTCTTTTTTTTCCTTCTTCTCCAATCATCACCTGTCACGTGTGTGTGGGGGTGGTGATTGGAAGGAGTCTCAATCATCACCCATTTATATATATCTAGCGAATTGGATTTTTGTTTGGAGAAGTTGTTTAGTGGTTCTCCCACCATCATGTATTGTTTCAAGTGTGTTGTGCTTGGCAAAAGGGGGAGCTTCTTGATTTTGTGTTGAGTGGTTGAAGAATTTAAAAAGACATAATAATTTATGATTGATTAGCAATATAGTCATGTGGTGCCCCTAGACTAATAAATAATTTAACAATGCTAGGTGGCCCTAAAAAACATGGCTCGAATAGCTCAAAACACTCAAAACGACGTTGTTTTAGGTGTAAAACGACGTCGTTTTAACACATTCAAGCCATTCGAGTCACAGAAATTTGGACCACTAAACATTTTCCTAAATAATTTTTCTTTCATTTGAGTAAATATACAAACAAAAAATTAATACAAAATTTCCATATGTTGTGCTATTTGAGAATTAGCTATTTAAATTTCTTACGGAAAGACGTGTCAAAATAAAGAGAGTGATGCGATAATTTATAATGACTTTTTAACTACATATCTAGATTTACAAATGAAAATGAGATGGATTTATGTAGACATTTCACTTTAAAAAAAATTTACTCATCAAAATGGGTTTATTTATTTGTTATCCATGTATTATTTATTCACGAGCACCATATCATCCATGCCACATGATAAAGTTCCCAAATTTTTTTTTAAATCATTTCAACTTAAAGCTTGTTGGGTATTTCTTTCGTTTGGATCAACGAGTGCTGCACTTTGTTCACTACACGTTCGTAGAAATGCCTCTCTCAATGTTTTTCCAGTCCATCCCTCTCCAATGCGTGATGACTGTTTATTCTATTTTGGCAAGCAACTTGGGAAGTTGAAATGTTATAAATAAATAAAAATAAATAAATAAATAAATAAATTATTTTTCTTCTTCCACTGGTTAACTAGCTTTAACTTCGGTTTAACCCACAATAACAGATGACATGTGATCTCTAAGTTGTAGTAAAAATTTATATGCACCCATTAGTGTATCAATTAGTATATTAACTAATATATTAATATATATTATGACATTATTATTAATCACATTCATTATACAAATTACAAACACTAAAAACTTATAAAATTATGTCACATCATCAATTCATACACTAATTGATATATTAATTGGTGCATATAGTATTATTCAAAAATTTAATATAACAGTAATATGGCCTATTTTGAAAAATAGGTTAAAAGTTGATTTTTTGACCTCTTTTTTTGTATTTTATTTAAAAAAATGTGTAAACAAATAAAGTGGTGATATAACTCAAAAAAATCAATAAACTGAATTTTAACCTAGTTGCCAAAAAAGACTACTAATGAAATGGTGTCATTAACAAATAATAAACTTTATATGGTAAAAATTTATTAAACGATGATACCAATTGAATTGAAATTTTTTCCCTACGCATGGCAACCTTACTACTAAGGGAAAATTACAGCTCGGTATTTAATTTCAAAATAAATTTTAAATAAATAATAAAGTTTATCAATTTTAAGGATAGAAATTATTTTGCCAATGCGAAAGTGCTGATTAATGAGGAATGTGGTGTGTGTCATAGGATGCTGAATCAGTCCATCACTGCTTCTTTGAGTGCCCCTTTGCGAAGAAGGTTTGGGGGCATAGCATTCTTGCATCAGCTGTTCGTCGTAGAAGAGGGGGGCTTTATTTGAATGTATCATTGACCTTCTCTCTAATCTTGATTCAGAAAGTGGTGAGTTGTTTTTTGTGATTTGTTGGTGTCTCTGGAATCATCGTAACCAGGTGGTCTTTAACGACAAATAGCAAACTGAGGAAAATTTGGCTCGGTTTGCGTATGGATTTTACCAAGAGCTAAGGGATGTTCATGGCTGTGTTGCGGTGCCGAGTAGTGTGAAGCCTCAGATTCGGTGGTAGGCTCTAGAGGAGGGGAAGTTTAAAATTAATTTTGATGGGATATGCTTTGCGGTTGAAGGTTTAGTAGGTGTTGGTGTGGTGGTTTAGGATCACAAAGGGGAGGTGATTGCTTCTATGTGTGTTAATAGAAGCTTTGTGATGGATGTGGATTGTATCGAGGCTTTTGAGGCTCTTTCTTCGGTTCAATCTGTGTTGGACCTGGGGTTGCAACAGATCATTCTTGAAGGGGATTCTTGTTGGGATTTAAGGCAACCCACTTCAACTATTAGAAATCAAACACACAATAATAAACAAAAGATTTACGTGGTTTGGCCTCAATGCCTACGTCCATGAAGAGAACCAGAGATTTCCACTAAAACAAATAGAGATTACACAAAGGATGAGACGCTCTCACTCAACTCACACACTCTCTATTGCCTTACATTTGCTGGTTTTTCTCTCACTCTCACAGATATGTACACTCTCTTGTATATCACATGTGTTCTTCCTTTTTTGCATATTTTTCGTCTTGCAAGTTAACCCAAATATATAGAGCGAGTTGAAGACTACAGCCCATACCTCTCCCATGTGAAGGTATAGCTTACTACCTCCCTATGATGGCTTATCTCCCTAGCTCCTTTTTCACCATTGTCAACATTCTGTAGCTTCTCTACATTTATGCCAACCAATGTCAACAATGGTTGTTACCTCTATCCACATGGGTGAACTCAAAAAATCACCCCCTTCACCCATGTAGGGTGATCCACAATAGCACTCATTGCATGGAGTGCCCTATACCCCCTCACTGGGCGCCATGCAAAAATTACTTTGCAACTTCTTGGGATTGCATCTCTCCCTTCCATGTACTCTTGGAGAGATTGCAATGTGTCTCTTATTTAGGAGCAAAATAAACTCTTTTCTTCTTTGGGATGTGCTCTGCCATCTTAGTCTCTTTGCTTTGAGCTTTCTTCAAGATTGGCTGCAATGACTCCATTTTGTGCACTTTCGAACTGCTTCCATGCGTTTCTGTACACTTTGGTTGCCATGTTTGCTGAGCCCTCTGTCTTTTCAGTGCGTGTCTTGTACTTCTTGCCCAATAAGTGATAGTAGCTCCTTTTGTCATAACCTCTTCAGCAAGTCTGTACAAATTCCTCTCTAGTTGTTCGTGCAGCATCACCATATCTCCATGGATAACTTTGAGATTTCCTTTACTAGAAGAGAAGCTGTAACCCTTCAAGTCTAGCATACTTAAGGAAATTAGATTCTTCTTCAGCCTTGGCACATGTCGAACTCCATCCAACGTGAAAATTTTTTCATTTTCCATTCGGAGCCGTACTGTTCCTATGCCAACAATCTTACTCACATTGTTGTTAGCCACCCGAACAATACCTCTGTCATTTGCTTGGTAGGTGGAAAAAAGTCTCATGTCTATGCATATATGGTATATACTTCCGGAATCTAAAATCCAATCAGTTTCGTCATACTCGATGAAACTGTGAATGTATACTTATCCTTAGCATTCAATGCAGCAGCAACATTTGATAAGCTCGCATGTTCCTTGTTTTCCTTGTCCTCCTTGAGCTTTGCACAGTCTTTGATAAGGTGATCCTCCTGATCACAATAATGGCACTTTCTCATGTAGCCTAGCCTTGATTACGAACGTCCTCTTGATTTGTATCTACCTCGTCTGTCATTGGACCTGCCTCTGCCTTGATCATTTTCTGATGCAACCATGGCATTTTCTTCTAGGTGCTTGCCACTTTCTTTTTTCTTCATCGCCTCATGAGAAATAAGCATAGCAACCACCCCATCCAGTCCAAGAGTATCATTCACGTACAATAGAGTAGTCTTGAGATGCTCATATGATGAAGGTAAGGAGACCAGCAAGATAATAGCCTTATCTTCCTCCTCGATCTTCACCCCGATAGACTCCAACTCCATTGTGAGCCTGTTGAACTCATCCAAATTTTCTGTAAGGTTCGTTCCTTCTGTCATTTGAAGTGCGTGCAACTGCTTCACAAAGACAATCGATTTGTCAAGAACTTTGACTTGTACCTCAATTCCAACTTTGCCCATAGCTCTGCCGGATCTTCTTCATTGATGACTTCTCGGAGTGTGTTGTTCTCGAGATATATCTGGATCGTACTGTTTGCCAGTTCTCTCAACTCTTCCCACTTGTCATCTCTCATGTATGTCGGTTTGTCAGACTTCTTGTTGAAAGCTTTTACCAAGCCCTTCCGCGTTAAAATGTTTTTCACCTTTGCTGCCACAGAGTAAAGTTATTATTACCATTAAAAGGTTCTATAACATGCAGATTTTCCTACCATTTTGATCTTCTAAAAAAATGACGTGGCTGGACACGAAGCACTGACTGGCTAATGACCTAGCAGTGAGTTGGCGCTGATGTGGCAGTGACGTGTTAGCTTCCAAAACTAATTTGAAAATTTGTTTGTGGAGAGTTTTGAACCCTTGACCAAGGAATAAAACCTACCAGCCTTGACCATTGAGCCAAACTCACCCTTGTGCTTTAATTTCCCCAAATAAATATTTAAAGTATCTGTATTGGCTGCAACAGGATCGTCTTCAACCTCTAGCCGCAAGTGGGACTCTGATTCAAAGTTAACTTCACGCTCCAAACTTTGACTGGCGCGTGTGGGCCACCCCGACCTCCGTTTTGTCTATTCTTTTTAGGACTGGACTCCTCTCTTCTAGACCTTCCTCCCGATATGCTCAAAAGTGAATTTCGAGCAACTTTATTTTCTGGCAGTTGCGAAAAACAAATGTTTTGCCTCCTTGCTTAACCTTAGCTTTGATACCAATTGTTGAGATTTAAAGCAATCCATTTGAACTACCAGAAATTAAACACATAATAATAGACACAAGATTTACGTGGTTCGACCTCAATGCCTACGTCTACAGAGAGAACCGAAAATTTCCACTAAAACAAATAAAGATTACACAGAGGATGAGACACTCTCACTCAACTCACACACTCTCTACTGCCTTACATTCTCTAGTTTCTCTCTCTCTCTCTCTCTCTCTCTCTCTCTCTCTCTCACACACACACACACACACACACATACACACACACACACACACATAGATATATACACTCTTGTATATCACATGTGTTTTTCATTTTTTGCATATTTTTCGTCTTACAAGTTAACCAAAATATATAGAGAGAGTTGAAGACTACATCCCATACCTCTCTCATGTGAAGGTATGGCTTGCCAACTCCCTATGACGGCTTGTCTCGCTAGCTCCTCTCTCACCATTGTCAACATTTGGTGGCTTCTCTACATTTATGCCAACCAATGTCAACAATGGTGGCTACCTTTATCCACATGGGTGAACTCAACAATTCTCTTACGGTTGTTCGGGCGATTCAGTCTTCTACAAAGATGTTATCTTCATTTGGGCACATGATAGAGCAAACTCAATCCTTATTAAGGAGGTTCAGGTCGTAGGAAGCTCGACACATGAAGATGTTGGGTAACTCTGTGGTACATTGTCTAACTCGGATGACAGTTGATATGGATGAGTGCTCTGTGTAGATGGAGAAGGTTCATCTGTCATTGCATTCCCTCGTTAGGAGTGACACGTTAATTTGATTTATAGTGTCCTTTCTTTATGTTTGGCTATCTCAAAAAAATGATTGAAATTATAAGTTTTTTCACTATTTTGTGTAGAGACATATTTTTAGGGTCATCCACCTAGCCGAGGTTATTAGCTGAGGTGCCACGTGGATAGGCCATGTCGCTGACGTGTGATGTGGAGCTGTTGGAGTCTGAGATAATCGAATAGAAGATAAGAGTCATAGATGAGTTGAGGCACTTTGGCACTTTGTTTGAATAAGGATACAGTTCTTAAGGGAGATCATCCTTATCTAGATAGGAGTCCAGAATAACTGTTGAACTAAAATAAGTAAGACTTCTAGGGGAAGTTGAACATTAATCATTATACAAAAGCACCACGTGGGTCTAAGATATTTTATTATATATGTTCGATTAATTGTGAGATAGTTACTTGAGCTATTATATTGTGAGATAAGATCACTGCTAGTGGACCGAGCCACCGTGGTCTTTCTTATCTTCTTGTTTATAGATGTTGGGTTTAATCTATTCTTCCGTATGCTCTCCAACTAAGTTCCCTAGATTTTGACAAGGAGATCTGTTTGATTGCGAGATCGGAAATCAACACTCACAATTTTATAATTTTTGTTGTTTGGTCTTACAACTTATTCATAATTTCCTACTACTAACACAACATTAATTGGGGTGCTTTGAAAGGGTTCTGAATATTGAAGAAGGGTGGTGATTCATCCCATTAATTTTTTGACCACTAATAGTACTAATGAACTAAAAAAAATAAATAAATAACAAACTCAAGCTAAAACATCACATCACTTTAGTGGGACTCCCTGTGCCACATCATTAGTGATGGTCTAGTGCTCCTAATTTAGAGCTCCAAAACATTATTGTATTGAAGAATGTCATATCTACCTTATTCTTATAACATATTTAATGTATTACTTAATGTGTTAACTCGTTATGAGTGTAATATATCCCATCACTCATATTTACATTAAATGATATGGTATATTAAAAGTAATGTGAAAAAAAAGTAATAAATATAGCATTGCTCCTTAATAATTTCTCGGGATTGGAGTCATTAACAATCTTTGTTAGAAGAGGAAGGGTAACTAACTTATATTTCTAGTTTTTTAAAAATGCTATGGCATGCACCTCTCAAACGGTACACGCCATATGCACCTGCATTAATCAAAGAATATATAATTTTATTATAAATTAATATAATAAAAAATATCGTAATCAAATCATAAATTTTTGCTTTGTTCAAAACAAAAAATCACAAATTTTTACAATATTAATTATAAAATTTTAGATATTTTGTTATGTCAATTTATTACAAGGTTATATATTTTTGTGATAGGATGCATACGATTTCCTCTAGTTTTTTTTATGTAAATTACCAATAGGTCATAATAATTGGACTTAATTCTCATCAAGTCCTATTGAAAAAATTCTTGGTAAAATCGTCGCTAAAAATAATTTTTTTGGTGACAATTTTTTACATGTCGCTAGAAATTAACAATTAGTAACTTTTTTTATCATGATTTTTATAAATTGTCGCTAAAACTTACAATTAGTGACGTTTTTCTGTGACGAATTTTTTAAATTGTCGCTAAAAGTTGTGAATTAGTGACATTTTTTGTGACCATTTTTTTAAACTGTCACTAAAACTTATAATTAGTTATATATTTTGTGACAAAATTTTCATATTGTCACTGAAAATTAACAATTAATAACATTTTTTTAATAGTGTTTAATAAAAAATGTCATTAATTATCATAGGATCTATTGGACAATAAGTCCACTTATTAGGACTTACACATAAGTCCCTCCTTTTTTTTTTTTCTACTTTTATATCACTAGGTGCACAAGATGTTATTTGTTTTCATTAATTGTTTTTATAATAATTATTTAAAAATAAGAGAATCAATTATGAATATCCTTAAATGTGCCACATACAAAACAGTTATAAGAAAGATTGGGTCGCATGGAATTCATACATTACTCGTTGCTACAAAATTTGCAACATTTTGGATGTTTAAGATGAAGAACATAAACTATGGTTATTGATAGGTAAAAATCAGTATAAAGTCGAGCAGATCTATGCAAACGATGAAGGTCCAAAGTATTGACACATTAAATAATAAAAAGATAAATCGCAACAGTAGTCTCTATACTGTGGTATTTATATCATTTTAGTTCTTATAATTTCAATTTATTTGATTTTGATCATAAATTTATGATTTTGTTTCAAGTTGATAAAATTGATTATAATTTTTAATATTTTTTTATGAAATATATGTAAATAAGTGGCATGCGTTCTATTTTTTAAAGTAAAATTATAAATCTATTAAATTCAGTGAGTTAATCTCAACTAATTTAATAATTATTTTCTGTCAAAAAACTAATAATATTATCAATTAAATTAAATTGATACAAAATTTAAAATGAAAAATTAAAATTAAACGAATTGAAAATAAAAGGAATCAAAATGACATAAAGGTTAAAATGTAGAAACACCGGTCTAATTTACTCATAATAAAAATAAATGATTATTGCAACAAATTTGCATGTGCTTACTAGGTGGTGAGTCCGGAATAATCGTTAGTACTGTCTGGCTCTGGCACCCCTGGGTAACATCTTCCGTCCTCATCCTTGGTTTCTCAGCTGGTGTACCTTGCAAAACAACAAATTATGCTTATATTACTCTGTTCCAATGCTAGCAAATAGACTACAATACCAAATTAGGCCCCAGACCGGTGTAAGAATTGGCCTACACTGGCTTCCTGCGGGAAGCGGGTTGATTTTTTAATTTTTGACTACTTTATTTTAGGATTAAAAGTTCCATTTGGGTTAAATTTTTTTTATTTTTTCGATACTAGTGACTAAAACACGTAATGTATGTATAATTTAAATAAGTAAAAATAAAAATAAATGATAAAATTATCAATATTATAATATGTATATTGTTCAAATGATAAAAGTCTTCCTACTTAAACCTAATGTCATGTGGTCAAGCCTTATCGCAAGACCTATTGAATAACAAGTCTACTTATTATCATCTATATGTAAGTCGCATAAAAGTTTCGGAATAATCCTTCAGCACTGGGTCAATTTGACCAAATTATTAATTAATTTATATAAATTATATATTATATATTATATAAATATACATTTATAATTTATTTAGTTTAATTCTTTATAAATAAAAAAAATATGTTTAAAATAGAAAAAAAAATACACTGATTTGGTTCCAATTTGTAAGCTCAAATTTTTTGAAAATTTAGTTTTATTTTTGGTATTTTTTTTAGTGAATCTTTTTTTAAATATTTGAAGCAAAATTTTTATTTTTGAGATGCACATCACCTAGATGCATCTAAAAAGTAAAATATTTATAAAAAATATTTTTAAAAATTAATAAATATACAAAAATATGAAAATATTTTTTACTTTTTATATTTAGTGAATTTTTTTTTAAAAAATTATAAATATTATGTTTTTTAAGTATATTTATATGAAGTGTATCTAAAAACTAACAAATTTATTTAAAATATTAAAAAAATTCAGTGAAAAAAAAAAATACAAAAAATGAACAAATGTATCTTTGGAAATTGGGAGATGAATCCAATAAAATAAAAATGTTATAATTATCGGATCAATTTAATTTTTTTTTTTCATGATTGATATATACAAAATATTTTACAAAATGAATTATTTGGTCTTTTTTTTTTTTTTTTTTCTTATGGATCCAAAAGTCTTATTCTAGTGTAAATTATGTAAAGGGCCAAAATGTGGGTTTTCTCGTAATGTTAAAATTATTAAACATAACATTTCAAAAAAACTTTCTACTGTATTTTTCTCAAACGTAACAGTCTAATGTAATTAAAAAATTCTTTAATATATTTTTCTTAAACGTAACATTGAAATATAACATATTAAAAAACTCTTTAGTATATCTTTGTCAAACGTAACACTTTAATCAATGTAAAAAACGAAAAAACTCTTACTATATTTTTTCAAACGTGACAACGTAATATTCTAAAAAAATTTCTTAGTGTATTTTTTCTAAACGTAACATTTCAATCAATATAACACACAAAAACTCATTAATGTATTTTTTTCAAACGTAACACTCTAATGTAACACACTAAAAACTCTTTAGTGTATTTTTTTCAAACCTAACAACGTAACATTCCAAATAAATTTCTTAGTGTATTTTTTTCAAACGTAATACTCCAATTAATATATAATAAACAAAAACTATTTATTGTACTTTTTTCTAAATGTAACACTCCAATGTAATACCAAAAAATCACACTAACACAAATATAAATTTCCACGTCCGACAACCAACACTTTAGCACTAATTTTTCCAAGAAGAATCTCTCACGCCTCACATTTTCATTCTCATCCAAAAAATGAATTAAAAAATTAAAAAAAAATCATAAAAAAGTATTTACTTAAATTCAAATTATACTAAATCAAATAAATATAACTTTTTAAAATAAAAAAGACTAATTAATTAATAAAAAAAATTCTTAAAACTGAATAAATTAATATTCTCCTATATAAGTGAATTTTCCCACATTTAAATGTGAGGAAACCCATATAAAAAATAAGAATAATAACGAGAGGAATGAAGTATTCAGAGAATTCGCTTGGTAAGTGAGTTGACTTTTTAGTTTTTTAACTATTTTAGCTTGGGGTTACAAAATCTCGTTTGGGATTGACTTTTTGATTTTTTGACTTTTTGTGAGAGAAATAATGTAATGATTATGGATTTGATATAACATTTTATCTTATTAGGCTAAAAAACTTATTTTGTCTATTTGTGACTAAAATGATTCTAAACTCAACCCAACCCAACCTAAGTTGCCAAACGAAGGCTGAGAAGTTTCTATGTTTGTTAAATGAGCGGGAGACACCATAGTTTGTTTGGATTGGATGTAACATTTTACCTTATCAGGGTAAAAAGTCTATTTTGTCTTTTTTGTGACTAAAATAGCCCTATACCCAACCCAACTCAAGTTGCCAAATGAAGGCTGGAAAGTTAGACACCATAGTTTGTTTGGGATATAGGTTAGTTTTTTGGCTTTTTGACTATTTCAGTCTGGGGTTAAAAAATCTCGTTTGGAATAGTTTTTTTCAGTTTTTTGACTTTTATAAGAGAAAAAAATAAAATGATTATAATTTGGATATGATATTTTATCTTATTAAGCTAAAAAATTTATTTCATCTTTTTATAACTATTTTAATCAAATAAATTCCGTTTAGTTTATGCCAAACAAGGACAGAATCATCTTCCTGTTTTGTTGTCTATCATACGTATAGGGATAAGCCTACGTGCACTCCCTATGACCCTACTATAAATTCATATAATTTATAATATTAATTATAAAATAAATAATTTTCTCATAAATTGACGTAATAAAATATTTAAAATTTTGTAATTCATATAACAAAATTTGGTGACTTGGTTATAACATTTTTTATTATTTCAATTTGTGACGAGATTACGTATTGTATGATTTATGTTACGAAATTTTATAATAAAATTATATTAATTTGGTACATTTCATAAATTTTTTTATGGGCAAATTACACAAATAGTCTCTATAGTTTGGGGTTTGTGTCACTTTGGTCCCTGACTTTTTAATTGTGACACATTTGACCCTGAATTTTGAATTTTATTTCAAATAAGGACAATTGAATATATAATTAGATTTTTCAAGGGTAAAATTGTCAATTTGATAAAATATAAACTAATTTGACAAAAATAAATGTCAAACAAATATTTTTGAATTTTTAAAAATTATTTCTACCTGTTAAAAATAAAATTATGTAAAATTGATAAATCTTTTAGACTTTTATTTATTTATTTTACTAAATTAATTTTTATTATGTGTTTGGATGATGATCATGTAAAATTAATTTAAAAAAATTAATCATGTAATTTTTATTAATTTTACATAATTTTATCATTGGTGGACAAAAATAATTTAAAAAAAATTTAAAATATTTTTTTGACATTTATTTTTGTCAAATTAGTTTATATTTTATCAAATTGACGATTTTACCCTTGAAAAATTTAATGATATTTTCAATTGTCCTTGTTTGGAACAGGATTCAAAATTCAGGGTCAAATGTATCACAATTGAAAAGTCAGGGATTAAAGTGACACAAGTCCCAAACTATAGGGACTATTAGTGTAATTAACCCTTTTTTTATTTTACATTTACCCATGTGCGATGTTTTTATTTTCAATCAACATTTAGTATATTCTTTTTATAATTTAAAAAATATCATTAACACAGCAATCTAAATGTAGGACTTTTCTTAAATGTGCAAGGCACATGGTATGCAACTCATTTACGCCTTTCTGTTTGCCTTCTGTTTTATGTTTACACTTTATACTTACACTCTTTGTGTTGGTTACATATGGTGTGCAACTTTAAGAGTTGCACACCATAACAGAACCCCTAAATGTATTATCTTTATAAATTTCCTTTTTCTGTCAACAAATCATTTTTCATAAACATGTTTATTCCTCTCTTACAATGGCAACAAGAAAAATATTTGATGACTCGAATGACTCGAAAATAAAAAAATAATATCACTTTGTATCCAAAACGACATCGTTTTGAATATTTCAAGTCATTCAAATTATATATTTTCAAACCACCAACCATTGTTTTGGCGACAAATATATGTATGCATATATACTTACCCGCCGAATCCCGCGGCAGCACCAGCACCAGCTGGCGATCAGTATCCAGTCTGGCTTTTGGTTTTTCAGCTGGTGTACCTTGTAAAACAAAGAAATAAAGGCTTTATTTGTCAACAAGTTATATTTAATTAAAAAATTACTATATTATTATTTCTATTTTTTTATATAATTTTTTTGAAAAATGTTTTGGACCTCGAATCTGGATGCTCCGAATCCCCCTAAGCCCAAAACGACGTCGTTTTGGGCTTAGGCCTTTTTTTTTTCCTTCTTCTTCGATTTCAGACTGAACCAGAGGAAAGGAAGAGAGAGAGAGAGAGAGAGAGAGAAAGAGAGAGAGAGGGAGAGAGAGAGAGAAGATCGGGGAAGAGGATCGGGGACCTCCCGCAGCTCGTCGCCTCGCCTCGTCCGCCGTCGCCCGCCTCATCGCCTCACGATCATCGCCATGCCTCTGCCTCGCCTCCCTCCTCTATTTTTTAGGCCCCCTCCATTCCCTCCTCCTCCCCCTCCCCCTCCCCCTCCCCTTCCTCCTTCTTCGTCTTCCTTCTGACCTGCAAAAGAAAAAAACGGGGATTCGGGGGATCCGGGGGACCTCGGATTCGACGTCCCAATCGCTGCTGAATTTTTTTTATTAAAAATTAAAAAATCATTAAAATAGTCCATTTCTAAACCAGTACTTGTTGACCTGTGCAATATAAAGGTAAACTAATATTTTAAATAAATTATTTTTGATAATATCATGTTGAATCATACCATAAATATATAATTTATATAAGTAATTATTTTTGTAAAAAACATTTATAAGCTTTAATGTAGAGAATTGCACTCATCTCCTTTGAGATTTTACAAAAATACGGTTACTTTCACACTTTGACGATAATTACACTAATTTTCTTTGATGTTTTAATTTACATAATAATTAGACTACATTTTTATTAATAATTCATTAGTTATATGAATAAAAAAAAAATAAGATTGACATAAGTTGGTGGACGTGTTACTGATATTATTTGCAACAATATAATTGATAAGATTGGATAAATTAAGATGGGTTACAACGATAAATTACCAATTTAAATTAGGCCAAAATTCAATTCACTCCATTGTAGTTTCACCTCGAAACACTTTACCCCTTTATAATTCAAATGTAGATCACATAAAATCTCCCTATGATTTTGGATTAAAATCCAAAGATAACTACGTTGATAATAGTAGAAAAATACCTAAACATCCTTATTCTTTTTCTCTCTTCTCAATAATTTTATCTTAATCACATATTTAAGAAATTAAATCATAAACTAACCTAAACACCTGAATTTATTACCATAATCTATTTTATAAATTTTTTTTATTAATGCCAATTTTTTATTTGATAATATTTTAAATTAAACACACGCGCGCATACACACACACATATATATATAACAAATTAAATTATAAATAAAAATAAATGCCTTAATTTATTATCATAAAATTAAATCATCAAATTACTTTAATCTATTTTTTTATTTTTGACCACATTTTTTTATTTAATAACATTTTAAAATAAACATAAACACACACACACACACACACACATATATATTAAATTAAACTAAACACCCTAAGTTAAATCATAAAATTATATTATTTGATAAATTTTGAATTAAACATATACATATAAAAATAAATTAAATCATAAATCAACCTAAATTTCTTAATTTAATACCATAAAATTAAATCATAAAAGTACCTTAATCTAATTTTTAATTTTTAACCCAATTTATTAGTTAATAACATTTTAAATTAAACATGAACATATATATAACAAATTAAACCATAAACTAACTAAAATATCATAATTTATTACCATAAATTTACCTAAATCTCAATTTTAATTTTTAACCTAATTTCTTATATAATAACATTTAAAATTAAAATTAATTAAATTGTTGATAGAAGAGGACATTTAAGGTCAGGTTTACGATTTGATTAGGAATATTGACAAAAAAAATTAATATTTTAGTCATTAAATTTAATGTAGGTGTATAGAAAATATCTAAAATACTCGTTTATCAGTTTAATGACTAAAGTATAATTTTTTTTAATACTTTTTACTTAAAAAAATAAATAAATAGTTTAGATTGAAAACAAATCAAAAAATTAAAATTTGAATTAATGAAATTAAAAATGAAAATTTTAGTTTGCTAGAAAACTTAAACCTTAAATTTTTTTATTTTTTGGTTGGCACAGATGCTTACAGTTATAAATGAAACGTTGCCCCCACGTAAGGCTACAACTACTTCTGAATGCAGACTGCTTGCTGGCTAGAAGATCGAAAGGGGTATATCCTCGGTGGTCATATGAGTGAATAAAGTCCGGGAAGCGGATGATTATTTGGTACGCCAAATCTGACAAATTAAACATATATTAACCAAAAGCATAAAAATACATATGAGAAGAAAAGTCTACTCTCCCGGCCAAGAAGATGAAAAAAAACAAAAGTTGTAAATTCTTATTGATTCTTTTATTGATAAATGATTGAAACATCTAATTTATGACTCTTAAAAATCACTTTAAATAATATATTTGACAAATGTGAAATTTTAATTTGTCAAACATTTCATCACGTAGTGTTTAACTTTAATACCACAAAGATTAGACAAAGGATTGGACACGGGGGAAAGCCTGGCCACCCTCCAAACTTTTGGAGAATTACATTTACCATGTAATTTTGAATATTTATAAAAAAACATGTTTACATTTTGGCCCCTTCAAAATATATATAATTTTACTCCAACCCCTTCAAAATCTAAATAATTTTACTTTTGCTATCTTAAATTTTAAAAAATTTCATTCATTCATCATACCAATACATGAGCAAAGCTCATATCTATATACAAAATACAAGAACTAATTATTTGTAACAAACTAACAAACTCACTAACTGTTCACTAACTGACTAACAGAGTTTCTGTTACACTTCACTAACTGTCTAACAGATTGGCAGTTACATCAGTAGAAGTAGAAGGTGCTTTAACATGCCCCTGCAAACCCATGGGGGAAGACACCATGAGTTTGTCTTTAAAATCTTGGCGAGAGCAGACAATGGTTTGGTGAAAATGTCGCCAACCGATCAACGGTGGGAACATATCAAGAGAAAGACGTTTAGCAAGCACTGTTCTAACAAAATGGCAATCGACCTCAATATGCTTGGATCGGGAATGAAATACCGGATTAGAAGCCAAAGCAAGAGCAGACAGATTATCACACCAGATCACAGGCACAGTAGGAGAAGAGATAAACAAATCAGCAAGTAACATACGGAGCCAACTAACTTCAGCAGCAGCATGGGCTAACGCCCGATATTCTGCTTCGGTGGAGGAACGAGACAATGAACTTTCTTGGCGCTCAAGACACAAGATTGGAACCCAAAAACACACAATACCCAGATGTAGACTTACGATCAATAGTATCGCCGGCCCAATTAGAATCAGAAAAAACATGAAGGTCAAAGGTGCTGGGTGTATAGGAGAGACCATGAGAGAGTGTACCCTTAACGAAGCGAAGCAAACGTTTAACAGCAGAAAAATCACCATTAGTAGGTGCATGCATGTGCTGGCAAGCTTGATTGACAGCCAAAGAGAGATCAGGACGAGTGATTGTCAAGTATTGTAAAGCCCCAACAAGAGTACGATAGAGAGACGGATTAGAAAAAGGAAGAACAGAAGTAGGGGAGAGACCAGGTTTAACTGAAATGGGAGATGGGCAAGGCTTACAATCATCGAGCCCAGCTTTGTGAAGGATCTCCTGAGCATATTTTTGTTGAGAAAGGAAATAATGGGTATTAGAGGTTTGAACAGAAATCCCAAGAAAATAAGACAAATGGCCTAACTCTTTCATAGAGAAAGCAAGATGCATGTGAGCAACCAAGGTTTGAACATGAGAAGGATCACTTCCAGTGAGCAAGATGTCATCAACATAAACCACTAAAATGGTAATGGAATGAGAGGTTTTGTGAATAAAAAGAGAGGAATCACAGTGACTGTTATGAAAACCTTGAGAAAGTAAGAAGGTAGAAAAAGTAGAATACCAAGCACGTGGGGCTTGTTTAAGCCCATATAAGGCCTTATGAAGCTTACACACATGGGTAGGAGAGGAAGAATCAATAAAACCAGGAGGTTGGGTCATGAAAACTTCTTCTTCAAGCTTACCATAAAGGAAAGCATTAGAGATATCCAACTGTTTGAGGGGCCAGTGATTATGTAAGGCAAGGCAAAGAATAATCCGGATTGTAGGAAGCTTGGCAACTGGGCTGAATGTCTCCTGAAAATCAATACCTTCCTGTTGAAGGTATCCTTTAGCAACAAGGCGAGCCTTATAGCGAGCAATTGAACCATCAGAATTGCGTTTGATCTTAAAGATCCATTTACACCCAATTTGATTTTTATGAGAAGGCAAGGGAACCAAGGACCAGGTATGCTGCTGTTGCAAGGCTCCAAACTCTTCTTACATAGCCTTAAACCAAACAGGAGAGGTTAGGGCTGCTTGGTAAGTAGGAGGTTCAGAATCAGTGTATAAAGAAGAAGAGAGAGTGAGAGAAGTAGAGGGACCAGAAGATTTAGATCGAGTGATCATAGGATGAACATTTGTAGAAGAAGAAGAAGAAAGAGGTGGAAGGTCAATATGGAGAGAGTGAATAGGATAGGTATGTGTAGTAGATGTAGAAGGTTGAGCTGAGGAATATACAGCAGCAGAAGGCAACACTGAAGGCACAACAGCAGATGGTAAATCGGATGGAAGCAGAGCAATATCAGGTGAGAGCACTGGAGACTGAGAAGGAGCAGACACAGTAGCAGATGGGAGAACTGGTTGCAGCACTGGAAGCTGAGAAGAAGGAGGCACAGCAGCAGAAGGTTGAAGAGAAGCCGAGATCAGACACCAGTTGAGGCAAAGCGAGGAGATGGCAAGGCTGAAATCGAGATGGAACAACAGTCGGTGAGACAGAGCTGCAACACAGTGAGATCGAAAGGTATACCGAAAGGAGAGCCGAATCGAGGCACAAGAAGTAGCTGGTTCACAAGAAGCCTGATGAACAGAATCTGGTGCACAAGAAGACTGATGAACAGAGGAAGAAGCCCAAAAGAAGGTCTGAATATCTCCCAAGGAGGAAGGCTGAGATAAAGCAGAAACAGAAGAAGAAATAGAAGATAGAGAGAAAGGAAAAATATGCTCATGAAAAATCACATGTCTAGACAAATAAAGTTTACCAGATTTAGGATCAAAACATCGATAGCCCTTAGCAAATGGATGATATCCCAAAAACACACATGACACAGATCGAGGATGCAGTTTAGATGAACTATATGGTTGAAGCCAAGGAAAACATTGACAGCCAAATACTCTAAAGAAAGAATAATCGGGTATAGCATGAAAAAGCACTTCATAAGGAGATTTATTAGCAAGAATAGAAGAAGGCATCCTATTAATAAGAAAAGTAGCAGTAGCAACGGCATCAAACCAAAAATGTAATGGAAGAGAAGCATGATGAATCAAAGCAATAGAAGTTTCAATAATGTGTCTATGTTTGCGCTCAGCCACCCCATTTTGAGCGGAGGTGTAAGGACAGGAATGTTGATGAACAATCCCATTGTTTAAGAGAAAAGCATGCATTTTATTATTGAAATATTCTGTACCACCATCAGTGCGAAGAACTTGAAGAGAAGTAGTGAATTGCTTCTCAACATAAGATTTGAATTCAACAAATTTAGCAAAGACCTCACTTTTGTAAGCTAAAGGATAGAGCCATGTAAAGCGACTAAAATCATCTACAAAAATCACATAAAACTTGAAGCCAGATGTAGATTTATTAAAAGGACCCCAAACATCACTATGAATCAAAGAAAAAGGTTGTTTAACAGTTGAATTTGACAATTGAAATGGCAATCTGTGACTTTTAGAAATGCAACAGTCTGAACAATCAATAGCAGTAGTCTTAGTAGGTTTACAAGAAAATTGCTTTTGTTGAACAGAAAATTTCTGAGAAGAAGGGTGGCCTAATCTATGATGCCATATTTCTGCAGAAACAGTCTTATTGGAAGCATGAAAATTAGCTTCAGGCACAGCAGGTGAATGTAGAGAAGATTGAAAATGATATAAGCCATTAGTGTGGGACCCTTGGTGAAGAATTCTCTTCGATTTCTTGTCCTGAATCACAAAAGTGGAAGCATCAAAAATAATGTTGCAGTCATTGTCTTTGGCAAGTTGATGAACTGAGAGAAGATTAGAGGAAATAGCAGGAGAATGCAAGATATGATTGAGACGAAAAGAGAAATGAGGAGTAGATAAAATACCTTGACCAGTGTGATGAATAGGAACAGACTGGCCATTACCAACGGTAATACGATCAGTACCTGGATAGGCTTGATAGAGATTGAAATTGTTCAAATCATTGGTCATGTGATCAGTGGCAGCCGAATCCAAATACCAAGGCATAGCAGAGGAAGAGGAGGAAGAGATGGACGGAGGTGGAGAAGAAGAAGAAGCCACAAAAGCTTTAGAATTAGACATAGACTGGGACAAGGATTGACCAGGAGGTTGATATTGTGCATCCAACCGATGCCAGCAATCAAATGCTATGTGACCAAAAACACCACAAATTTGACAAACAGGTCCGTGACGTCCTCTGCCTCTGGGAAAAAATCGACCACGGGATTGAGGAGAAAATCGACCTCCTCTGCCTCCTTTAGAGAAGGAGCGACCTGGTGAACCACGGGAATATCCAGATGAACCAGACTGATTCGAACGGAAGCCGCGAGTAGCAGAGAAAGCAACATTTGGTTGCTCAAGAGGAGATGATTTTTGTGTTTTCAATTCAACATGAATTGCTTCAGAACAAAGCAAGGCACACAATTCATCCATGGATATGCCTTCGGATCGTGCTCGAATTGCAGTCTTGAAGGAGTCATACTCGTCAGGAAGGCCATTCAATGTGATTAACACAAGATCTTCATCTTCAACTATCGCAGATGCAAGTGCTAATTGATTTGATAATTCCTTAATCTGAGTCAAATACTCCTCCATGGATGCACCTTTCTTGGACACAGCATTCAACTTATTTTTAAGTTGATGAATATGTGAACGAGAGAGAATTGTGAATCTCTTGATCAAGGCATTCCAAACTTCATAACAGTGTTGAAACTGTACAACAGTGGAATAAATCGGAGAAGATAGAGTTGCCGTAAGACAACTGAACAAGTGTGCATCTATGAGATCCCACTGAACTCGTGTGGGATTAGATACTTCAGATCCAGATGAGTCCTTAATCTGTGCTGGTGGACACGGAATCGATCCATCAACATATCCCAGCAGACCAGTAGCGCGTAACATATTGTGGATTTGGTTTCTCCAAATCAGAAAATTCGAAGCATCAAGCTTCACTGTGACAAATGAGGACAGATTGGATATGAGAAGTGTCAGATTTTGAGGCAAGATAGTTGAAGAAGACGAAGAAACTGAGACTGCAGGAGTTGCACGAGGATCTGCCATGGAAGCCAAGAATCGAAGCTCGTTGGAGCTTATTCAAGCTCTGATACCATGAAGAAAACAGTAATCTCATTCATCATACCAATACATGAGCAAAGCTCATATCTATATACAAAATACAAGAACTAATTATTTGTAACAAACTAACAAACTCACTAACTGTTCACTAACTGACTAACAGAGTTTCTGTTACACTTCACTAACTGTCTAACAGATTGGCAGTTACATCAGTAGAAGTAGAAGTAGAAGGTGCTTTAACAACTTTCATGCAATTTTTGGAAATTATAGAATAAATTAGTATTTTAGTCGCTCCAAACTTTTGACAAATCACATTGCTTTCATGTCATTTTGAATTTTTGTAAAATAAAATAATATTTTGATTTTCAAAATCTATATAATATTACTTCAATTATTCTAAAATCTAAGTATGACAAATTAGGGATATAATTTTTATTATTATTATTATTATTATTATTATTTATTTGGTTGTTTTTCTCCAAGACTATATTTTTTTGCCTTATTGCATTTCCCAATAAAACATCACTTGGAATTGAAAATAATCAAATCAAACCAAACTAAATCAAGTGTTAAGCCCCATCAAATAAAGCCTTGCAAGAAATAAATTAATTCACATACTGCTAAATTCCGTGTGTATATATATATATATATATATGATAGTTACCAAAATACTCTCCATCGATGGCACAGTGGAGAATAGTGCGGCCGTCGCTGTTCCTTCGGCCTTCTTGGTAGAGTTTGTCTGTCGTAAATCCCAAGTTCAAACGGCAGATGACGTAGAAAGCACGGAAGGCACCTTTCTTACCATGGAGAGCTGCCAAGAAGAAAGGAGTCTCTCTGGCTTTGTTGCGACGATCAACAAGACAAGGCACCTTTTTTTTTTTTAATTAGCAAAAAAAACTGTATTGATGAAACTCAATAGGGATACTTATATAAGAAAGATTTGCGTGTAAATCTTAATAGGTGAACTTATTATTCAATAGGTCTGATGATAATTAATAGCGTTTTTTATCAAATATTATTAAAAAAAGTCATTAATTATTAATTTTCACCAACAATTTGAAAATTTTCTCACAAAAAAATATTATTAATTATAAGTTTTAGTGATAGTTTAAAAAAATTGTTACAAAAAAGTCACTAATTTTCAAACAGTTTGAAAAATTCGTCAGAGAAAAACGTCACTAATTATAAGTTTTAGTGATAATTTATAAAATCATGATAAAAAAAAGTCATTAATTATTAATTTTTAGTGACACAAAAAAATAGTCACAAAAAATAATTTTTAACAATAATTTTATTAGGTCTTATTTTTAACCAGATTCCATGAGAATTAAATCTATGGATATATTGATAACCTACCAAACATATAAACATACATCAATAAAGGAGATGACGAGAGCAAAAGGCAATAAGACAAGGCACCTGATTAGCAATGTGGAAGCAAATTTCCTTGTTCCCCAACTTTGCTGCGACATGGAGAGGATTGTTCCCATCCTCATTGGTTAAATACTGCCTTGTTTTAGCTTCGTAGTCGTCTTTGTTCTTGATCAGAGGAAATAAAGAAAATATTATTATCAATGTAAATCAAAAGTCCAACAAAGAACAGACACATACATTAATAACATGAGGGGACAATGAAGAAAAAGCATCATAGAAACACCTTCTCGTCCCAAACATCTGGGCGACGTCCCTTCTTCTTCGGTCCTTTATTAATATCTTTCTCAATCAGCGACGCTAGTTTTTTCACTGTATCTGTTCTATTTTCATACACGGCCATATGTAAAGCTGTGTCACCTGAATATGTTAACGTCATATGTCGAACCTCTAACTCAGAACACTGCTCGTATGTATCCACAACCTTCTTCCACTTTTCCTTCATGACATTTGAGTACAACTTCTTTTTGGTTTTTGCCAATTTTTTATCCTCTTCGATTTCTGCCATATTTTTTGTGGCTTCTTCCTAGTTAGCTCAGTCAGCAGACAGTGAGTACATATATATAACCATGCAAATCAGTGAGAGAATTTGTTTCGCTTGCGATGTGAGAAAGATGACATCACTCCAACCCCACCACACTCCCAACCCGACCTTCCTTTTTTGCTTTTTCAATCAAGTTAGCGTTAATACATTAGTATAGTTAGATTATAATGGAAGGTTTCGTCATTATTATATCATATCGAATTCTTGACTACCCATTTACTACACTTTAAGATGTACTTATTTGACCATTGAGTCACACCTTAATATCTCACAAAAAAAAAAAAAAAAAAAAAAAAAAAAAAACACTATAATAATAATAATAATAAATATAAAAAAAAAAAACCCTCAATTTTTAGACCCAACTAAGGTGACTATTTTTTTCATAAAAAAATAGAATGATGTTATTACTGTTTGTGTTGGACAATTTTAATATCTTTTATTTATTTATTTATTTTTTTGTGACCTTTTGTCTTATTTATTAATCTTATTTTGTTTGGTGACATTTTGTCTTGTTCATGAATGGAGATTAATTGGAAAGTCATGAAGTTGATGGTTAGTTAATTTTTGAAAATTCTTCATTTTCTCTAGTTTAATGGTCATTATTTTTTGGTATAATTTGTAAGGTCCTAATGGCTTATAAATTGTTCCTCTCATCTACTTTTTTTTACACTAACTATTTTTTTTTTTTATACTTGAGAGATTACTAGTCAAAAGCTTTGGCTTTACCATCTTGTGCAGAGTTGGGTTAAACAATACGACAAGTGGTCAGGCAGTTGTATCATGGAGGGGACAAGTCATAGTTTAGAGACTGTTGCATTGGTATTTGGCT
Source organism: Camellia lanceoleosa (assembly GCA_025200525.1). Lineage (NCBI taxonomy): Eukaryota > Viridiplantae > Streptophyta > Magnoliopsida > Ericales > Theaceae > Camellia > Camellia lanceoleosa. The sequence goes on from CM045768.1 coordinate 18,203,833, forward strand.
TTTTTCTACCGCAATGGGCTTGATCTCCCTAAAAAAAAAAATGAGAAATCTGTGTCTTAGTCTGATCTATTTGTATCTCATTTTTTTCGTATTATTTATCAATAAAATATAATTCTTCTAGTATTTTTACTAACAATTTTAAGGAGATCAAAATGGAACAAGTACAACAAAAAAAAAATCAATGACGGAATTGAAGATCTCAACAAGCCTTTTAAGTTCAAGGGAGTTCATTTTAAGAGGTGAAAATAAAAAGTTATCTTTTACCTCAGCCTTTTGAAAGTTGCTTATGTTCTTATTGAGAAGAACCCAAACAAAATCCCAACCGAGGAGATAAATTATGAAAATTACGAGACACATAAAGCAAAAGTGGCTTCATACAATACAGATGAGTATAAATATCATTTTTATCTCTTTAATTGCATTGCTGATCAATTTTGTGATTACTATGACACCACTTACACTTCCGCAAAGAAAATTTGGAAATCTTTACAGACTAAGTATGATATTGAAGAGGTAGAAGCAAAAAAGTATGCAGTTAGCCGATTTTTTTGCTTCCAAATGGTGGATGAAAAATCTATTGTGGAGCAAGCACAAGATTTCCAAATGATAGTTGCAGAAATAAGATCTGAAAGCATCAAGATTGGTGACAATTTGGTTATTGGAGGACTTGTTGACAAGTTACTACCATCTTGGAGAGAATTTCAAAAGAGCATGCGCCACAAACAAAATGAGACTTCCTTAGAAGTGTTGATCACTCGCATCCGAGTCGAAGAGGAGGCTAGAGGCCAAACTGCATTAATAACACAAGAGGGTAATGACAATTCCACTACAAAGATAAACTTTATTTCAGCAAATAATAACTTACCTAAAGGTCACAATTTCAAAAATGCTTATTTGAAGTCTTATAAAAAGAATATGAAGAATTATGGTAAACCTCACAATAAATGGATTAATCCAAATAAGAACCAAGATCCATAACCTCCACAAAATTTTACAAGCTTTGTCTGTGGTAAAAGTGGGCATATTGCTCGAACTTGCAAATTTTGAAAACATGCACCTGCCTAAAGGCTAACGTTATCGAGGAGCCATTTGTGGCGATGATTACAGACATTTGCATAGTTAATTATGTGGATGATTGGTGGGCAGATTCTGGTGTTATAACAGACATGTTTGTTATGATGAAACTTAGTTCAAGGTGTATACTGCCTTTGATGATGAGAAAACAATTATGCTTGGTGATTCTAGTCAAACCAAGATACTTGGGAGTGGTGAGGTTGACCTTAAGTTCACATCTGGACTTGTGTTTACTTTAAAAGATGTGCTTTATACACTGTTCATGAGAAAAAATTTGATATCAAGTTATTTGTTAAATAAGGCTAGCTTCTGATCAATATGTGATTACCAAGAAAGATATTTTTGTGGGTAAGGATTATGCTTGTGATGAGATATTCAAATTGAATGTTGAGATTAATAAACCATCTACCAATTGGGTTTATAAGTTATTTTCCATTAATTTTGGCATATTCGCTTGTGTCATATTAACAGTGAATATGTAAGAATCATGAGTAGTTTAGGATTAATTCCTAAAATGACAAAAACAAATTGAGAAATGTGAAGTTTGCAGTAAAGCAAAAATTACCAAGAGGTCTCATAAAAGTATTGAGAAAAATACCGAATTGCTAGAATTATTTCATACTGATTTGTACGGGTTTGAAGGAATTTTAACTCTTGCTGATAATCGATATTTTATCATTTTTATTGATGATTTTTCAAAATATACAAACATATATTTATTAAAAAAAATAAGAGTGATACTTTTGAGAAATTTAAAGAATTATTTCTTGAAGTGAAAAATCAATTCGGTAAAAAGATTAAAAGAATTAAAAGTGATTGAGGCCAAGAATATGAATCTCTTGGATTCAACTCTTTTGTTCAGTCATTGGGAATTATTTATGAGACTACTCCACCATATTCACCTTCATTTAATGGCATAGCTGAAAGAAAAAATAGAACGTTAATTAACTTGACGGATGCTATACTTATTGATTCAGGTGCTCTCCCAAATCTTTGGGGCGAGGCTATTTTGACAGCTTACCATGTGATAAATAGAGTGCCACACAAAAAGACTAAAATTGTACCTTATGAGTTGTGGCGGGAGCATAAACCAAATAGGTTATTTGAAGGTTTGGGGTTGTTTAGCTTTTGTGAGGCTTACAAATCCTAAATGACCTAAATTAGGTGAACGAGCTACCACTTGTGCTTTTCTTGGGTATGCATTGCATAGTACAGCTTATAGATTTTTTGATATGAAAAATAGTATTATTTTTGAATCAGGTGATTCTATTTTTCATGAAAATAAATTTCCTTTCAAATTTAGAAATAGTGGGGATCAAATAATTTCTGAAAATATTTTATCCATGCCTAACTCATCTACTCCATCTTAAGTTTTTCAAGAATAAGAAAATTCTGAAATCCAACCAAGGAAGAGTAAACGAGCTAGAGTTGAAAAAGATTTTACCCTTGACTATTATCTTTACAATGTGGAAGAAATTCCTTTTATGATGCAAGAAGTTTTGTCATCACCTGATGCTATTTTCTAGAGAGAGGCTGTAAATGATGAGATAGATTCACTACTTTCAAATAAAACATGAAAGCTAGTAGATTTACCTCAAGGTTGTAAAATTATTAAGTGTAAACGGGTCTTTCGTAAAAAACTTAAATCGGATAAAACTATAGATAAATATAAAGTGAGACTTGTCACTAAAGGTTTTAACCAACTAGTTGATCTTGATTTCTTTGATACTGTTTCTCCGGTTACTAGAGTTACATCCATTATACTGTTGATAGCAGTGGTTGTAATTCATGATTTAAAAATTTATCAAATAGATGTGAAAACAGTATTTTTAAATGGAGATCTAGATGAGGAGATTTACATGGACGAACCTGAGGGCTTTGTGGAGCCTAGCCAAGAAAGCAATGTATGTAAGCTAACTAGATCCCTTTATGGTTTAAAACAATCTCCTAAACAATGACATAAGAAATTTGATTCATGCATGTTGAGAATGACTATAAGACTAATGAATGTGATAAGTGCATATATTATAAAACTTGTGAGAATGCACATGTGATTATTAGCCTATATATGGATGATCTACTTATCATTGGCTCTAATTTACATATTATAAATTAGACTAAAAATATGCTTAATAGCCACTTTGATATGAAAGATCTTGGTGAAACTAATTTTATTTTGGAAATTAAAATTACCAAGACGAATGATGGAATTTTTCTTGATCAGTCGCATTATGTTGAGAAAATTTTAAAGAAATATAATTTTTTAGACTATAAACATGTTGCTACTTCTTTTGATGCGAGCATACATTTATCTGTTGTAACAAATGAAGAAGAAGTGATTAATAGAAAAGAATATGCTAGCATGATTGGTAGTTTCAGATATGTTACTAACTATACTAGATTTGACATTGCATGTGTTGTTGAAGTACTTAATAGATTTACTAGCAAGCCACGTCAAGATCATTGGCTAGCTATGGGAAGAATTATGAGATATTTATCTGGTACCAAAAATTATAGTTTGTTTTATAACAAGTATCTTGTAGTACTTGAGGGATATAGTGATGCCGATTGAAATATTTTGTCAGGTGATTCTTTCTTTATTTTGGGTTTTATTTTTACCTTGGGTGGTAGTGCTATATGTTGAAAGTCTAAAAAACAGACTATAATTGCTAATTCTTCAATAGAAGCTAAACTTATAGTGTTAGCTTCAGCATGTGAGGAAGCGAATTGGTTGAGAGATTTGTTACATGAAATCCCTTTTTGGGAAAAACCAATTCCTCTTGTGTTAATTCGTTGTGATAGCACTACTGGTATTGGTAAAGTGAACAACTATTTTTATAATGGTAAATCTAGACCTATTCGAATAAAACACAATAATGTGAGATCCTGTTTGAGTAATGACATCATAACTATAAATTATGTAAAATCTTGTGATAACCTTGCAAATCCATTAACCAAGGCCTTGGCGAAAGATAAGGTCTGGAATACATCGAGGGGGATGGGTTTGAAACCTATAAAATCATAATTAACCATGTATGAGGACGTCCAACCTGGGGACCAGAGATCCTATAACTAGGTTCAATGGGAAGAACGAATCATATGATGGTTGTAAAAAAATGCATTCATTAACATTTTATTGTCTATCCCTATGATGTAAGTGCAGTTATCATGTAATGTTGGAGGTTGAGTTTTTATACTCAAAATGAAATTTTGTAACTCTTGTTGAGTAGAGTGTGTAAATTACAAGAACATCCTTGACAGATTTCACCTATGTGAGCATAGAAGTGATGCCACTTTCTATAAGAACAAGGCTTATTTTCAAATATGCTTATGAAAACTGGGATTAGCACAAAGTCGTAATGTGCTGGCTGTTAAAAACTTATGTCAACGTATGGATTATTATGTGTAAGTAGTAATACTTTATTCCCCCTAAGTAGTCATAATTCAAGTCTGAGACCACTACTGACTCTGGATTAGAGGTTGTTGTTTCACTAATGAAGGTTCAATGCAGAGCACACCTTCATGATGTATACTAGTCTATCTTTGTTTGATAATCTCTCTTGTCCTTGTTGATATTAAAATGAGTAGGGAATTGTTGAACCATTTTAATATCTTTTATTTATTTATTTATTTATTTATTTATTTATACATATATATATATATATATATATATTGTGACTTTTTATCTTGTTCATGAATCTTATTTTGTTTGGTGACCTTTTGTCTTGTTCATGAATGGAGATTAATTGGAAGGTCATGAGCTTGATGGTGAGTTAATTTTTGGAGACTCTCCATTTTCTTTAGTTTAATGGTCATTATTTCTTGGTGTAATTTATAAGGTCCTGGTGGCCTATAAATTGTTCCTCTCATCTACTATTTTTTACACCAACTATTTTTTTTAACACTTGAGGGATTACTATCCAAAGAATGACGTTTTTTCTTGGTAGAGCTTTGGGTTCACCATCTTGTACAGAGTTTGGCTGAATCATACGACAAGTGGTCGGGCTGTTGTATCCTAAAGGGGACAAGTCCTAGTTTAGTAACTGCTGCATCGATATTTGGGTTCTTCCTACCGCAGTGGGCTTGATCTCCTTAAGAAAAACGAGATATCCCTGCCTTTACCTGATCTATTTCTATCTCATTTTCTTTACATTATTTATCAATAAAATATAATTCTTCTAGTATTTTCACCAACAATTTGTTTGTGTTACTTTCATTGCAAATCAATACACTTGCTACCATGACTTATAATTTCATAGTTTTACTTCCAACATTATCACAATTTCAAATAACTACTTTATAATTGTTTCAAATCTTTTTTTTTTTTTTTTTTTTTTGTCGGCAAAAACAAGCACTTTATTGATGAAATAACATAGGGTCACATGAGACTTACATAATTAAGTTATATTTCAAATCTTTCATAATTAAAAACTTATATATTTCAATCTTGAAATTCATAGATAAACTATCAAATTTAACTTTAACTATTTTCTTTGATTGATTAAAATTCCGATCTATGTGCTATTTGGTTTATTAGAATGACAGATAATGGAATGAAATGATATTCTTTAAGTTTTCATATAGAATTACCATTCTCTTAAAATGATGTAAGATGATTCTGTTTGTAATGAATTTATCATTATTTTTTTAGTCTAATCAAATATAAGAATAAATATTTTGATGAAATGATCATTTCATTTTATCTAATTAAAGTGAATCAAACACTACCTAAATACAAATGGAATCCACTCAAGTATACATCTTAACAAAGAATTCATAAAAATAAAAACAAAAAACCTCCATCAATTATACTCATTTTCACGAGTAATCACATTCATCTACATTATTCTGCATCAATTATCTGTTTGTATATCAGTGTTACTCATCTAAAAATGGAGTGATCATCCACAAATAAAAAAATATACAAAAAATTATACACTATTAAGACAAAAGAGCATGTTATGATTTTTTAATTACAAAAAATAAGATTATCAAATCATTTCATTTTATTTTTATTAAAAAATAAAATTATGAAAGAATTAACATTTTTCATGAAAATCAGTTCTAAGTTCTAGAGCTAAGACCACCAAGATTTAAATCCTCAGTCAGCAAAGCAAGGGCAACACATCAAAAAACAATCATCAGTCAGCTCGATCTCACATAAATAAAATAAAAGAGAAACAAAATAATTTATAAATATTAATTATTTATCACGGTAAGCAAACCAAAAATAAAATAAAAAAAAGTCTTGTTTTGATAAACAATGGCTATTAATTTTCTTAGCCCACCCCCAAAACAAAATAATTTCTTTCACTTTATTTTATTTTCATATCTTTTTCATTTCATTCTCATTTATCTCCACAAATTCAATATCCAAACATTACCTTGTCACACATGCTCAATTTAGTGTGCTGCACATGCGCCTTTAATTTGGATAGAATTTGTTATTTTTGAGTTGCAATCAAGATCATATGAATCTTATATGTGACTGTAAGATAATGTGCTTTTAGCTAAACTACCATGTATAATTTGTAAAAATTAAATTTACTTTTTAAATTTAATGATATAACATTCTATTAAAATATCTAAATCAATTCTTTCCCATTTATTTTTCAATCATCAATGTTGTCATATCACTGGATCTAGAAAGTGAATTTATATATCATTTTTCATTTTGATTAAACCATAAAACTATGTCTAGGAAAATAAAAGTGAAGTAAAAGTTTTTTTTTTTCTCCACAAATCTTTTTACAAATTTAAGATTCAAACACAATCTCAACAGTTATAATTACAATAAAAGCTCATGTTATCTAGATAAACTGTTTACATTACGTGGTTGCATTGTCTTTTGCAGAAGACAAACTTGTTCAAGCTTAATTTTTTTTTTAACAGTTGATAATAACAATGAAAGTTCATGTTATCTAGATGAACTGTTTACATTATATTTTTACAAGCGAAACACATGAGCTAGAAAAGCAGTTTACCATACCATACCATACCATACCTTTTTCTTTTTCTTTTTTTGGCATAACCTTGCTCAAGCTTCCATTCATCTTTCTTTTCCTGGTCGGAAGGCAAAGAATTTTGAAGTACTATGACCATTTAAAGAAAGATTTAGAAGAAAAAAAAAAAAAAAGACATCTAATTATGATGATTCTTGTTACTACCACCTGCTAAAGGAGGAAAAGATAACCTCCGTACTATGAATAGAAAATTTATAGAGTTTATTACACTTTATACTCCTAAATAATTATCAAATTATCTATTAATCCTTCAACTATCAATTAAATCTACTTAATCTTAAAAGTATATAAACTAAAATCGATTTAGTCTCAAAACTATCGATTAAATCTATTAAGTCTCTAAGATATTTAATTCAAACCTATTTAATTCCTGAAAGGATTACAAAAATAAAATATAAGTCCATAAGTATTATAAATTACTAAAAAACACAATCAAGTTAAAAATTTTATACTATTTTCAAAAAGTGTGTGTCAGTTCTTCTTGTAAATTTTCTTTATAAGGGTAAGAGTAATTATGTATAGTATTTTCTTACTTATTTTCTACAATGACTATTTACTTGCCTTTATCTAATATTATATACCGGATTTTATTTATAATTTCTATTGATCGCCTTAAGTTTTTCTATAAATTCTTTTTATAACTTAATTAATGTACTATTTTGTTCTATTATAATTTGTAGCGAAGTGTTATTATTTAAATTATCTAATTTTATTTCTTCTGTATGTCTAACACTCATATAATTTTATTGGCAAGACTGATAAACCAGACTCTGATATTAGTTTATACATGCAGCAAAAAAAAAAAATTTACTTTTTAAAGACAATAGAAATTTAAGATTTTTCTAGAGTAACATTTTAACTAGGTAGTTTTTTTACAAATTTATAATACTTATGTATTTATATTTTATTTTTGTAGCCCTTTTAGGGACTAAATATGTTTGAATTAAATATTTTAAAGATTTAATACATTCAATCGATAGTTTAGGAACTAAATATAAGTAGACTCAATCGATAGTTTAAGAACTAAGTAAACAGTTTAACGATAGTTTAAAAATAGAAAATGTAATAAACCCAAATTTATATGTGTGGGTGTTGATTTCTTACCACACAACCAAAGGGGGAACTCAGCTGGAGAGCATCGACAGAATAGATTAAACTTGAACAGCCTATCACAGAAAGATAAGAATCCGACAGTGGTTCGTCCACCCGGAAGCACTCCGACGCTCAAGTCAGTAATCAATATCTCTCAAAGATAGCAAATTGTGCTCAAACTCACAAGAAAGAACTTATTGTTCAAAGATCAAAAAACATACCTCAGACCCACGAGGGTGCCCTGCTTTTATAGCCAATACTGACCTGATCTCTGTAGAAACCTCACTTCAATGGACTCAAGCTCAATGCTTATCTTAGAACTCCATCTAGATAGAGATAAGCTCTTCTTGAGCCTTATCTTTATCCAGCATGAGATCCTCTCCTGTTGTAAAACTCTTACCCCCTTATTCGCTTATCTCAGATTCCGGCATCTCCGCAGGTAACCTCGGCATCAGGACCAGGCCATGTGACACCTTGACTGACACTTCTAAGTCGCCTTGGCCACGTGCTGTCATTCACAAAATATGTCTCTCCAACTGCCCCCTAGGTTCTATTACATCGGCAACCTAAAGTGATGGAATCTACATTGCTTATTCATATATTACGTCGATTAAAATTCATTCTTCCCTCGACCGAGATCATGACTTATCGGTTTCAATTTCCCAGGACTCAACTGTCCATCTTTATCAATGACCAAGAACCAAGAATCAAGTTCTTTAAGTTCCCTAACCGAGATCGTTTCTTTAGCCGAGGTTTTTGCTTCATTAAATCAAGAACTCTAGCAGTTTTATCTGCGCATAAGCTGTCATGTACGGTTTTCTCAACCGTTTCTCCACGCTTCCGTTTCTCATTGGTTTATACTTGTCACGCGCTATCAGGTCGTGTCGCTTCTACGCACACCGCCTGACAGACACATAGTCCAAGGCGTATTCATTTCCTTTTGGCACATTTTCAGTTTTTAACAAAAACCCTCTTTCTCTCTCTTCATCTTCTCACTTTGTATTCTTTCTCGTTCTTTCTTTGCACTCAGACTCTCTCTCTAAAAAACATCTATTTTCGAACATCCAAAGCTCTGCAACTGCCTTTCCTAGTGAATACTTTGTTACTCTATCTCAATCTAAGGCATTGTCTGACTCCGGTGCACCCTACTCTGTCGTTTTTATTCTCAGCCCTATTCAGTAAGTTACACAAACTTTTTCCTTTTAACTTCAGTTTTTTATTTGTGATTTGTTTCAAATTTGCTATCTATGCGTATTATTTGTTGTCGTATGCCATTTTCATTTTCATGTTCTGGTCATCGTTTTCCGCTTTTTGAATCTTGAATTCGTGTACTGTTTCATACACTTACTCAGTGACTTGAAGTTTTAGGTGTGTATATCTGTTTTTTGCTTCAATCTTGATTTTAGAATTATATTTCTTGTCTGGTCTTCTTGCTCTATTTCCAGATTCTGCCTTTGAATTTTTTGTTCATTTGCATAGACCATAGGCTTAGGATTTGCTTAGAAACCAAATACTTAGGAAAAACTGAAACAAAACCCCCCTAAGATCTGAAAAAAAAAACCCTAGCTTCGGTGCCAGTTTAGGGTTTAGCCAAGGTCTTTAAACCCTTACCAAATATTCTTTTTTGAAATTTTGCACCACTCTTCACTAAGCTGACTTATGGGAATGTTTAGGTAGAGAGTAGACACCTCTGCCAAGCTGGAGTACTTTGGCAAGAGTTTTCCATTCCAATCGACGTTCAGATCAGGTTGGCAAGAGAGGAAGACTCTATCATGCCAGTTGGGGACTCTATGCCCCTTCATGTGGTAGCATTCATTGAGTGTGGACTTCGATTTCCCTTAGCCATCCTTTTAGGGAGATCCTTCACTACTACAAACTCAACCCTATACAGCTAGCCATTAATTCCTATAGGGTTATTAATGGAATAATTTATCTAGCTCGTCGAGAAAACGCTAGGATAACATTAACCCACATCCAATTTTGTTATACCATGTGTGGCCCAAAGTCTGAAAAAGGCTACATTTATTACCTCAAGCTTAGATCCACAGCCTACAAAATCATAGCCGACCTCCTTGACTTCAACAAGGGTGTTGGAGATGATTACCTAATCATCTTGGGTAACTGGGAGTTTGCTCCTGACGATGATCTCCATCTTTTCCATCTGCGCCAATCGGCGTTCAAAGAGGATGAGGGTAAGAACTAAGTGTTTAACTTCTCTGTTTAAGACTTTATCACTTTATTTCCCTTATTTGTTCTAATGTCTACTTTCTGCTTTCTACAGCTCTTTCTCAACCATCAAAAGACTTCTGCCAATCCTTCTTCCTTAACAAAGACCTGAACAAGTTGTTGGGCCTACCTATTGACCGACGCAAAGCTCCTCTTCTACTCAATTATATCCCAACATACAAGTCAGCCTTGCTTGACGTTCCTAGGCGTAGCAAGACTCCTTCATCTGCTTCAACTCCTCTAACAGCTTCATCTCCAAGACCAGATCAGACCTCCACTTCTGACCCAGTTAAGTAACCATCCACTTCTTCCCCTCAACTAATTCCTCCATCTCAGCGCTAACGCCGACGCCGAGCTCCAGTTTTCGCTCCTGCCGGCAAAACTGCCGCTGAAGCCGAGAATTTGAGGCATTGGCTCACCATACTACTAACCCTCCCATAGCCGTTCCAGCAATCCACTTTGGCTCCAAGGTCACTGTTGTTGCCACCACCGAAGAAATAGGCCGTACAAAAATCATTCTGGATGACCCGCTTGCCAACATTCTCGGCGTGGTGTTAGTCAATTCCTTCTTTCCTTTCCAATCTCAGCCAAAACCCAAGGCAAAAATGGTTAAAAGGGCCAAGGCCAAACCCAGCGCCACCGAGATGGAATCAGAGGATGCAGTGCCCATTTTAAAATTGGCTGAAATAGAGAAGTTTGCATCTGCCGAGAAGAGGCCTATCGAGGCCAAGGCGTCTACTCAACCGAGATCCAAAAAGCCGAAGTCTAGAGGATCTTCTGAGCCTGAGCCCTCTATTTTTCGTACGGACGAGCCTTGGACCCTGTCCGTTAAGGTCAGAGACCGATCTCTTTTAGCCAGGGACAGTGCGCTCGACAGTCTGGAAGTCGGTGTCGTCCTTTCTATCACCGTTCTCCTCCCGGTTGACATCAATCAGATGGCCGAGCTCTCCGAGTATGAAAACTACGCAATGATGATGCAACATTGCGTTTTGGTAAGTTTCTAGTATTTTGTAATCTGTGATCTAATTTCAACTCTAATTTCTATACTTAACAAATTTTCCTTCTTTTCTTGTAAGCCATCCAGCAGGGTCACTCCCTCGCGGTCAAAACAAAGGAGTTCAAGAAGGAGCTGACCAACAAAACTAATGAGGTAGCTAAGCTCCTATCTTCCTTAAACAAGGCTGAGGCTTACATCTGAAGCTTGTAACACCAGGTGAAAGCTGCCCAACTATCCCAAAGTAAAGCCGAGGATCGCGTCGAGGCCACCGAGAATGTTGTTGAGATAGCCCAGGCCAAGGCAAAAGAAGCCAAAGAAAAGGAGGCCCAAGCCCAAACAGAACTGCAAGGGGCATTTGCCACTAAGGCGTCTAAGATAAAGGAAACGGATGAGAAGGCCTATGTTGAAGGGGCAACCGATGTCCGTGATGAATACAAAAAGCAAGTCAATTAGGCATGCAATAGGGGTTACACCCTTGGTTGGATGCCTGCTTTGAAGGAGTTGGCCATCCCTGATGACTCGCCCCTTTAGAACAAGAACGGACTTGTCATGCCATTCCCTCATGCTCCAAGCGAATCGAAAGATGAGGCTGAAATGGGCGAAAAAGCCGAGGTCAAAACCAATGTCGAAGGTTCTGCTGGGGCCAAATCCCCAACTCTGAATGAGCAAGTCCTAGACTTAACTCAGGATGAAGAGGATGAGGTTCAAAAGACCACTTCCGAGGCTGAGGTCAAGACTGACAACAAAAGCCTAGATGACACCTTGCATGAGATCGATGCCGAGGTCCAAGCTGAAAGGTCTGCCCAGCTGTCTGCCGAAGCTGACACAACGCCAATTGCTGAGGCAGGACAGACTGTGGAAAATGCATGAACTTCGGATTTTCCTCTTTTTGTACTTTTTTTTCTTACTTTTGAACAGTTGTAATATTTTGCTATCTGAGCTTTTCTTTTAGCTGATGTGCCCATTTGTAATTTGAACAAGTAGTTTCCTTGGCCAGGCTAAAGTCCCTTTAACTTTGAAATAGTTTCTTCTATGAATGCATACTTTCTTTTGGCTATATGTTTACTACTTTTCTCTTTATGCCTTGTATGTTTGTATGTTTTTCTATACTAGAATATTTTTCTACTTCTTCAAAGTACACCTTAATTGTGTATTTACCTTGGGGTAAAGTACATCAGATATACCCAAACATTTTTACAAGTGTTGTTTCTTTAAACTTTATTTAGTGTACTTGCTTCTTCACTTCCACTTCCTGTCTTCTATCAAGACTTCACCCTTCCAACCCATCTAAACTTGGCAACCTGGTTGGTTATCTCGGGTAATATGTACCTCAGATACTTCTTTCATTATTACCTTAACTAACTTCAACTTGTAAATTTTTTTGAAATTTCAACAAGTGTTAAGTCAATTCTAACTTGTAAATTTTTCTAAAAAATGTCAACAAGTCCCAAACCCTTAAGTTTATTCATCATTCCAACACCTTGCCCCCTAATGTGAACCTAAGTTCCATTTTAGTTCACATTATGTGTTTATAGTCTTTCGCCGAAGTCATATTCAAACAAAGACTAGCCGAGGTGTTCAACCTTGGTTTCTTTGTTAATCCAACTAAAGCACACTGAGTTCCATTTTGAGTTTAACTCTGCTGACATGGCATGCCTAGATTAACAACTTAGTTCAACTCTATTATATGTAAATATAATTCAACTGTGCCATATAATAAGTCTAAGTTATTCGTCATGTTTCATTCAGAAATATTACCAATTTAGTTCAACTCTATTATATGCAAGTATAATTCAACGCTGCCATATAATAAGTCTAAGTTATTCATCTTGTTTCATTAAGAAATATCGTCAACTTAGTTCAACTCTATTATATGCAAATATAATTCAACTCTACCATATAATAAGTCTAAGTTATTCATCATGTTTCATTCGGAAACATCGCACAAATTTCAAATTCAAAAAATCAAACTAACATTTTATTATTACTTAAACTAATAAAATTATGATATAAACTTCGCAAAAACAAAAAAACTAATGATAAAAAAACTTCAAGTTGCAAGTGTTCCAGGGTCTTGGCAACTATTTACCCTCAGTGTCTTCAAGCCGATATGCCCCATTGCCGGCAACCGAAATGATTCTATAAGGTCCCTCCCAGTTGGGCTAAGTTTTCCCTCCCTAGGATCCTTCTTGTTGCCGACGACCTTTCTTAAAACGAGATCCCTAACCTTCAATTCTCTTGGGTTGACCTTCTTGTTGTAAGCCCTAGCAAGTTGTTACTGGTATGCACCCAGCCGAATTGCTGCTCTTTCTCTCTCTCTTTTCTCCTCCAGTAGGTCTAGATCTCGGGCCAGGAAAACCTCATTAGTCCTATTTTGTACTCCCTGGGTTCTGATCCCAGGGATGCCAACTTCTAGTGGGATAACTGCTTCAGTGCTATAAGCCATGGCAAATGAAAACTCCCCAGTTGATCTTCTCGACGTAATTTGATATGCCTAGAGTACATTGGTCAACTCTTCCACCCATTTTCCCTTTGCTGCTTCCTGCCTCTTTTTAATCCCATCCAAGATAGGCTTATTGGATGTTTCTGCTTGACCATTGCTCTGAGAAAAACTTGGAGTAGAGTAGTAGTTCTTGATTTTGTACTTTTCACAGAAGCTTTTGATTAACTTACTGTCAAACTGTGTACCATTGTTTGCAATTATTGCCCTTGGAATCCCAAACGTGATGATGATATTTTTCCATATGAAGTTCTTCACATCAATATCTCGAATCTTCGCAATGGGTTCAGCTTCTACCCACTTCGTGAAGTAATCAATTCCTACTAGCAGAAACTCCATTTATCTAGTTGCTTGGGGTAGTTGTCCAACAAGATCCATGCCCCACTGGGCAAATGGCCAAGGGCTGGATATTGGGTTCTTTGTGAGCGATTTTCTGACCACACTGCCAACTCAGTGATCAGCTAGAGAGAACTGGCAGAATAGATGACACCTGGCTAACCTGCAACAGAAAGAGAAGATTCCAGCGGTGGTTCTTCCACCCGGGGGCACTTCGACGATCAAGTCAGTATATCTCTCAAAAACAATCAAGTGCTAAATTCACTACTCAAAGTATAAATTGTGTACGTCAGACCCACGGGGGTGCCTCTCTTTTATAGTTTACTCAATCCTAGTCCCACTAGAAGCCTGACTTCTATGGACTCCCATTTAGTGCTTACTTCGGACTCTACAGGAGATGAGGATAGACTCCCTAGGAATACTATCCTCATCCATCTTGAAGTCTTTCTTCAATCACTACTACAAAAACAGATAAAGATCACACTTTTTTGGTGTGATGTATGTTATTTAATCACACTTTTTAAGTTTTATTAAAGTGTGATCTTTGAGAGTGTGATTAAAAGTGGTCATTTTTAATCACACTTTTTAAGTGTGATTAAAAATATTTAGATCACACCTTTTAAGTGTGATTAAAAATATTTTAATCACATCTTTTAAGTGTGATTAAAAGTATTTAGATCACACCTTTTAAGTGTAATTAAAAATATTTAGATCACACCTTTTAAGTGTGATTAAAAGTATTTAGATCACACCTTTTAAGTGTGATCTTTGGAAGTGTGATTAAAAAGGATCATTTTTAATCACACTTTTTAAGTGTGATTAATAACATTTAGATCACACCTTTTAAGTGTGATTAAAAATATTTACATCACATCTTTTAAGTGTGATTAATAACATTTACTACTAAAAAAAATACTTTTTGTGACCGTCACATGCCGTCGCAAATAATAAAAATACAGTCGCAAAAAACTTTTTGCGACAGCTATTTTGCCGTCGCAAAAAAAAATAAAAAAATAAAAAACACTTTTAACGACCATTGTTTTACTGCCGCAAATAATTATTTATTAAAAAAAATCATATATGAGTTTGCTACAACAAAAAAATCAATTACAAGCACCAACCAATTTTTTGTAAATGAAAAATAACAAAATTAACAAATTAATTAAATTTATAATAGACATTATCCATTAACCATCTTTAAATACACTGTACTAAAAAATTCAAGTCTTCAAAAAAAAAAAAAAAGAAGAAGAGCAACATAATCTTTAGCTCCCAACATCAACCGCTTGATCGTATCAACTATTCCCTCAACAAAATCTGCAAAAACATATATCAAACTTGACTTGAAAATTTAATGCACTTAAATGTGTTAGTTTAGCTTAAAATAATCAAAATAAAACTATGTCAGTGACCTATCTCTATGGCAGATCAGTAATTTGCAACAAGAGTTTTAATTATCTTAAGAGCAACTTCGAAGCTTAACTATGTCATCCAAAATGTCACTAAATCCGAAAATATATGTTTTCTGACAAGATTTTCAACAGAATATCGAGCAAATCAACCAAACAAATCCAAGATAAGATGAGATAAGATGAGACAGGATTGAACCTGAACTTCATCTTCATCCCTTGCTCTTTAAACTTGAAAACGAAAGCATTTATTTGGTGTCCTCTGGCCCTGGTTTATATATCCACGAATAGCAAATGAAGTAAATAATTCAAAGTATAGTTAGCAACGAATCCAAGATAAGATGATCTAGCTAGTAGCTATACAGCACAGGAACGGAAAATAGCTTGTCAACCAGCAATTGTTGCCCAAACAAATTTTTAGAATAAGAATTTAGCTATCCAAATTTTACGCACTTGGAATACATGTTTTAAGCTCTAAGCCATTTGAAGGTACACAAAATCATTGCAAATTGTGCAGTCAGTAAAAAACAAACTGACCAAAAACTGATATTTTTAATCACAACAATTGGGCATTTGGTCTAGTCCTGAGTTCAAGAATGCCCCATTTAATCAGTGAATTCACTCATCCTATCAAGTTTGTTTATTACACTTACTTATTTTCAAAATCAATAAAAGAATATCAAAACCCAAGTCATCCCAAAAATTATCAAATCTAGCTTTTTACAGCCAACATTCCCACAAAAGAAATGGCAACAAGAAGAAGATAGCATGCTAAACTATTTTATATGGGTAGCAAGGCCCAGCCAAACACAGGAAAACTTAATGCTATGTTTGGTTGGGGGATTTGGGAAGGGATTTGAAAGCGAAAAGAAAAAAATGGTGAAATGTGAATGAAATATATCTAAATTTCATATAATTTTACACACATTTTCAAATAATAATCAACAAAGTTCGCTTTGGAGACTCGAAACATAAATGGTTACATCACTAGTATGAAGGCACTTACAGTTTCAATGTTGCAAGCTCTTTGGCCAATGCCATATTCCTTTCCTGTGACCTCACACACTCCAAAGTTGATCTATCAAGTTTCTATTATACAGGAAGGAGCTAAATGAGAAGGTTTCAATCAACTTTGTGTAAACATGTAAAACAAAAAACACACTCAACAATTTGAAAAAAACTGTATGCCTCCATAATCAGGATATCTACTTAATTTTAAGCCACTCCTATCATTACCAAACAACTTGTTTGGTGCTTTTTAAAAATAAGAAAAAGCACCATCAAATAATCAAAACCCGAACAGGTTAGCATATATTTGGAACCTGGATGCCATACAATTTTACAGTTATTTCAAACAACAGGAAGCAGGAAACAGGATCTCAAGCCCACAGTTATATTCCAGGTACTTCACAAGAACAGAAACAAAAAGGTGCCTAGTTTGTGCAACAAAAATAACAATAACAACAATAATGTACATAAACCAATTATTGACAAAACATGGTGAGAGAAGTGTAAATCTTAGACATTATTTCAAATTGGAGCAGCAATTCTTACTAAGATTAGTGCCTGTTCTGAGAAAATCAGGACGAAGAGTGGAAGGAAATCTGAAGACCGTTCCCGCCAATTCCAGCAATCAAACATTAGAATCCACAGGTCTCAAGCTCCGCAATTACTTTATCAACAATTGTTCCTGATAACACTGATGCATGTAGTTAAAGGAAACATTTACAAAACTAATATTGTTAAACATATGTATTCATAAATTGAGTTCAATGGATTTGCTTGATCACATTTTTTTCTTTTACTATGACAACTCAAATGCATGTATAGACTAATGAGAGAGCATAATTTTATTAAAATGGACGCTTGAAATAAGGATTCTGTCACTGAACCCAAATCCTCTTCTAATGGCACTTCAAACTTAGTCATTTAGAATCCCATTAAGCTCCCAGATTTTTGCTAGTCATTAATAATCTTTCTACGATAATCTGTTAATCTAATTGAACCAATGCCTTAATTTTTGGATGAGAAGCAAACTGAATCGAGAGTTTAGAAAAAGTGAGGAAAAAAAAAATCTAGAGCACCATTCCACATATCATTGATGTTATGATCCTATTTCTCAAAACCCTAAACAAAGATAGTCAAGGGAATAATTTGTTTGAAATATGTATGAAATATTATCTATGTTCTAATGCAGTGACACCTTCTAAAAGTGACTTTATTATGCAAATTTCTTGTTTGCTTATGAGAATAACAAACCAAAGCTTCATAAGGAGTGTAACAAGTGTTCAAGGAAATCAAAATTTGAACACAACTTAATTTACTAAAGCAGAATTGACAAGCGTGAAGATACCAGCAAAGGACTTAAGTAAGAAGTTACTATAATTTTTTTTCCTTTGGTGACACATTTTTGATTAATTTAGAAGTCTCAATCCTCATCCAATCCATCAGATTACCAAGCAAATCCAATCCCTATGGCCATTCACCTGTTTTGTGTTAACTTCAACTTTAAGAATTAATAAACCATAACTGGCAACATGCATTAACATAAGAACAAATAAATGTCTCGCTTATATAACTTTTTAGTCGGGTTTGGTTCTCATCATGGAGCCACCTTGCTTTGCAAATAAACAGTTTCTTTTACCTTAAACCAACCTTGAATGGGTGGAATTATCAAGTTGCTCATTGAGTCATATGAGGGCCTAACTTCAAAACTTGCCAACCATAGTTTATAAAGGAGGAAACAATGATAGCATTGCTACCTAACACCATTAACTAATTCACTTGCTCGTGATTTTTCTTTAGTGTCGGAGGAGTGGAAATCACTAGTGTTCAAGAAGAATTCCAACCAAAGATCAACAGCCAATTTCAATAGGATGAGTTTCAATTGAAATTTGCTTCTTTGCCTAGCAACAGAGGGTTGCAAAAAGTGTCTGTGTTTGCACATTTCCCTTGACAGTGAACTCAAATTCGGTCACTCAAATTTTGATCCTCTGGTTTCAAGGTTTTCCTTCAGTATACCAAAGATCATGATTCATACTTTTGGCACCTAGTGCATCCGGCTTCTCATGACATTCTTCGGTGGTAGTCCTCCATGGTATGATGATCCTCTACCTTATAGTCCTTTTCTTCACCACTTATCCTGAAACATCATCGAGTTCAATTTGGCAAGATTAGCCTTCTTGTCAATGCGTATACCTCCAACATCCCTCCCATTGCCTGCACAAAAATGAGGCAACAAAGATCGATTGCTTGTCTTTGAAGGCGACGTCTGTGAAACACTACAACAAAATTAGCGCGATCTTTTAATATAAACAAATTAATAAGACCACCAAACCAATGAAAAGGACAGAATTAAAAGACATAATGAGTATTTGAAAACATATTAAGAATTAAACATAGCTTTCCACCTAACATTAGATCAGCTATAATTATGAGAAAAACTTTTGATCTTGGCTTCTTTGTGTCATGCGGATTAAATTAGCAAGAACTTTTGATATAAACAAATTAATAAAAAGTCCCAACCAATGAAAAGGAGAAAAAAAGAAAAATAAAATGGAAACCTAATTGGTAATTGAAGTCGTATTAAAATTAAGGATAGCTTTCCACCTAATATTTGATCAAATATAATAGTGAGGAGTTTCTATAAAATAAAACTAATCACACAAGTGCAAAAGCAAAATTTTCTTTTCGTCTTGGACATACCTTTATTTGTGGTAACAAGGAGATTTCCTACAAAAGTTCTAACAAAGAACAAAGTTGTTATCTGTGGTAACAAGGAGACTTCAGACTTCCTACAAAAGTTCTAACAACAGCAACTTGTTATCTGTGGTAACAAGGAGACTTCCTACAAAAGTTCTGACACAGATTTCTAAAATAAAAAGAAAAAAGCTATAAGCAAAGTCCCATAGGCTGCACCAAACATGATCAAAGTTATATTGGACCAACTGGAAGCCATTATACTGATTATTCTGTTTGAAGTGTGCCATAGAGGTCATGTTTCAGCATTGATAAGTTATGAACTATGGAACTAGAAAATAAAACAGTTAGTTTCATGAGCCTGGGAAATATAATCCATTCTTCGTATGTAGGGAAAAAAATAACTTTTAAAAGAAACAAAATGAACTAATCTCACTCTAGAGGCATATATCCAAAAGTACCCACAAAACTGGTCTATAATGAAACACTCCCAACTTCAGTCAGTTTTTCCAGCCCAAAATCTGCAACCTGTATGTAGTATTATACAACAGTTTAGACTATTTGAAATAATAAATGTTCACAAATCACAATCTAGTATAGACATTTTCACAACCTTCGCACGAAAGTTTTTGTGTATCAAAATATTTACTGATTTAATATCCCGATGAATATAGGGACAGTATGCTCATGGGTGTATTCAACTCCTCTAGCCAAATCAAGGGCAATTTGCACCCTAGTAGACCATGGCAATGGGTCCCTATCTAAAAGCAACATAAGTTATACAATCATAAAACAGATTGAAGTACTAAGGGATAGAATTCACACTTTACGGATGCATAAGAATTTTTCACCTAAACCATGCATGTGTTCACTTGAGTTGCCATTCTCAATGAATTCATAGACTAAAAATAATGAACCCTCCACACAGTGACCTATTAAGCACACCTGCATTGAATTTTCAATAATATTAGTAGCACATAAACTCAATAAAAATCAACTACATCACTTTAAGAATGATGTAGAAGTAAAAACACCTCAAATTTTACTATAATCATAGAAATAAAAATCAAATGTTTTGTTTTATTATCTTGTTATGGTTGCAAAAACCGAATGCATTTGGTAAAATTCAAAGAAAAGGAAAAAAGTTCCTCCTCAAAAAATTGCACACTTATCTTTGCCTAACACATAATTCAAAATCTTATTCAATAGCTTATTAGCATAAAAAATATGCTACTGAGTTAAGGAAAAAAAAAACCTTTCCTTCACTTTTAAAATAATACAAAACTAAATAATACAAACAAACAAGAAAATGTAAAATAAACCAAAAAATTAAAATTTCATCATTTCTTCGAGGCGTCTTTGGTCATCTGATCCAGGTGAATTGCAATCTGTCAAAAACGATTGTGTGATGTCAAGTGGATCTGTAATGTGGCTCTGAATAGTTGGCCCTCCCCCTACAGCCCAAAGAATTACAACAAGAACAACACTACTGATCTGAAATATTAACATCAGGCTCAGATATCAAATTAATAGTAAGAATAACAAAATATATACATCATATTCACAAAATAAGCAACATAGTGATTATAAGCAACAATACTAATCCATTATAAGCTACATAGTGATTATAGCACTAATCATCATATTCACAAAATCAACCATTTCCATCACAATTTCCTACACTGAAAATGTATAAATTGAACATATATATACATATAAAGTTTTCATTATTTAAGACATAAGACAGTGGACACCCGAGCCACCAGAACTAAAATTGCAATCAAGCGACACAAGACAGTTTAGAAGAGAAGGAAGCTCTTGAATTCTTTATAGTGTCCATCAATGTACTCAATAATTTGCTACCACAAAACAGACCAAGAAAGAGAAGTATTTATGAGAGAACACAAATAAATTAACAGCCACATAACAAAAAGAGTGTATTTGGAAGCAATTGCATCAAAGAATGACTTAAAGACACCACCAATACACCTAATTATACGAGCGGCACAACATTTTGAGAGAGCACCCACTTTGTAGGACAAGTTTATTAAAATTCAACTTTGCTTGATGAGTTTCAATGATTTTTTTTTTTTTAAAGATAATTTCAGATCGATGAGAAGAGAATAGATGAGATGAGTGTACCGTCAATCGTTGCCACCACCGAACCAGTCTTGTTGTAACATCGAACTAGTCTCGCCGTTGAAGAGAGATCACCGTTTGAAACCCTTCCTCTTCAAACTAGTCTTCGCAAATGTGTTGCCGCATACCATCTCTCTCTCTCTCTCTCTCTCTCTCTCTCTCTCTCTCTGCTCTCCGTCGGCTGCTGTGCTCGATCGATCGATAGAGAGGGAGGGGTAAGAACATACTAGGGTTTTTTGGTTTTGGGCGGGCGGCGGGGAACAGAGCGGGAATGAAAAAAGAAAAAAAAAATGGGGAATGGAAAAAGAGAGGGAGGGGGAAGAAAAAATCAATTTTTAAAAAAAAATTAAATAATAAAATAACGTTGTTTAATTTATTTATTTTTTGCGATAGGGGTTGTCATCGCAAAAAAACTTTATGGTAGTAGTGGTGGTAGTGAAATGGCGTTTGCAGTAGTAGTGAAGGTGGTAGAGGAGATGGGTTGTGAGAGAGAGAGAGAGATAAGTGGGAGACAGATAGAGGAAAGAGAGAGACAGAGTGGTGAGCGAGAGAGAGACAAAGTGGTGCTAAAAGTGTATTTTCTTGTAGTGGATCGATAAATCGAAAGGGAGCTCGGTAAATAGAGAAGACGGAAGGGAAATAGTGAGCAACGCGAACACAATGGGGGAGAGAGAGAGAGAGAGACAAATAGACAGACAGGGAGAGAAGAGTGATGAGTGAGAGAGAGAGAGAGAGACAAATAGACAGACAGGGAGAGAAGAGTGATGAGTGAGAGAGAGAAAGAAAAGAAAGAAAGAAAGATGAAAAATATGTGAAAAGATATAGAGAGAGAGAGAGATAAAGTGCCAAAAGAGATAAACGAGAGAGAGAAGAAAGAGATGAGCGAGAGAGCGATAGAAAAAAGAGACAAAGAGAGAAGATAGATGAAAGAGATAGAGAGAAGAGAGATAGACGAGAGACACAGAGAAAAATAAAGAGGTAGACAGACAAAGAAAAGTGATGAGTGAGAGAGAGAAATAGAAGAGAGACAGAGACATAGAGAGAAGGAGAGAGACGGACAGACAGAGAAGAGTGATGAGTGAGAGAGAGAAAGAGAAGAGAGACAGAGACACATAGAGAAAGGGAGACACAGACAGAGGAGATGGAGTGGTAGTGGTGGAGGAGAGGTAATGGTAGTAGTGGTGGTAGTGGAGTGGTGGCGATAATGGTAATAATGGTAATCGTAGAGGTGGAGTGGCAACAATGGTAGTAGTGGTGGTAGTGGAATGGCATTTGCAATAGTGGTAAATGTGGTAGAGGAGATGGGTGGTGAGAGGGAGAGATGAGTGAGAGATAGATAAAGAAGAGAGATAGAGAGACAGAGACAAAGTGATGAGCGAGAAAGAGACAAAGTGGTCGTTAAAAGTGTATTTTCTTGTAGTGGATCGATAAGAAAAATGCCCTAGACCCCCAGTGGGAGTGACCCCCACCACCCCCACTGTTTTCTGATTGGTTCAAAAAAAAATTTTTTTTTTTTTCACTCTTGCTCTCACAGCCCCCCACGTGGAGGTGGGGGTGCTGGGGGTCACCGCCCACTGGGGGTCCCCAACATGGTTGGATCGATAAATCGAGAGGGAGCTCAATAAATAGAGAAGTGATGAGGGAGAGAGTGAGCAAGGCGAACACAGTGAGGGAGAAAGAAAGAGAGAGACAGACAAACAGACAGGTAGACAGAGAAAGAGAAAAGTGATGAATGAGAGACAAAGACAGAGAGAGAAAGAGATAAAGATAGACAAAGAGAGAAAAAGATAGAGAGATAGTGAGACAGAAAAAGAGAGAGAAACAGGAGAAGACCAAGAGATAAACAAAAAGAGAGAGAAAGAAAGCGAAAAGAGATTAACAAGAGAGAGACATAGAAAAAAAAGAGAGAGAGAGAAGAGAGATAAACGAGAGAGACAGAGAAAAAAAGAGAGAAACAAAAGATGTTCGAGAGATAGACAAAGAGAAAGAAAGATAAAGAGAAAAAAAAATAGCGAAAAGAGATAAACGAGAGAGAGACAGAGAGAGAAGAGAGATGAGCGAGAGACACAGAGAGAAAGAGAGACAGACAGACAGAGAAGAGTGATGAGTGAGAGAGAGAAAGAGAAGAGAGATAGAGACAGAGATATAAAGAAAGAGAGACATACAGATAGACAGAGAAGAGTGATGCGTGAGAGAGAGAAAGAGAAGAGAGACAGAGACACAGAGAGAAAGAGAGAGACAGATAGACAGACAGAGAAGAGTGATGAGTGAGAGAGAGAAAGAGAAGAGAGACAGAGATAGAGATAGAGAGACAGGAAGATGAAAAAATGAATGAAAAGAGAAATGTTATATTAAAAGAGTAAGACGACGTCGTTTTTTTCAATTTTTTTTTTTATGATAGAAAAATACCATTGCATTTATTTAAACCATTTTGTAACTATATATATGAAGTCTCAAAAAGTCACATTTTTTTGCGACGACAAATTGTGCCATCTCAAAAGGGCATATTTTTCGCGACGGCAAGTTGTACCGTCTAAAAAAGTCACTTTTTTTTTTTGCGAGACAGCAAGTCGTGCCGTCTCAAAAAGTCATATTTTTTACGACGGCAAATTGTGCCGTCTCAAAAGGTCATATTTTTTGTGACGGCAAGTTGTGCCGTCTCAAAAGGTCACATTTTTTGCGACGACAAATGTGTCATCGCAAAAAGTTCCGTCTCATAAGCCCACTTTTCTTGTAGTGTTACTTAAAAAGTGTGATTAAAAAGTAGTAGTGTATATATAATCACACATTAATTAAAAAGATGTGATTAAAAAATATATAAATAATCACACTTTAATTAGAATGTGTGATTAAAAAAAATATATATATATATATATAATCACACTTATTTAAAAAGTGTGATTAAAAAATATATAAATAATCACACTTGTTTAAAAAGTGTGATTAAAAAGTAGTAGTGCATATATAATCACACTTTAATTAAAAGGTGTGATTAAAAAATATATAAATAATCACACTTTAATTAGAATGTGTGATTAAAAAATATATATATATAATCACACTTACTTAAAAAGTGTGATTAAAAAGTAGTAGTGTATATACAATCACACATTAATTAAAAAGGTGTGATTAAAAAATATATAAATAATCACACTTTAATTAGAATGTGTGATTAAAAAATATATATATATATATAATCACACTTGTTTAAAAGTGTGATTAAAAAGTAGTAGTGTATATATAATCACACTTTAATTAAAAGGTGTGATTAAAAAATATATAAACAATCACACTTTAATTAGTATGTGTGATTAAAAAATATATATATAATCACACTTGTTTAAAAAGTGTGATTAAAAAGTAGTAGTGTATATATAATCACACTTTTAATTAGAAGGTGTGATTAAAAAATATATATATAATCACACTTAATTGAAAAGTGACATAAAAAATAAATATTATCACACTCAATCAAATTAAGTGTGATTAAAATATCAATATAATTTTTTTTATCACACTTCCAATAAAAGTGAGATCTTTTTTTTTGTCAAAGTGTGATCTTTAACTATTTTTGTAGTAGTGAATCTAGGACTCTTGTCCTTTATTTGCTCATCTCGGATTCCGATATCTTCGGAGGTAACCTCGGCAACACCGAGATAACCTCGGCAAATGACCAAGACACGTGGCACCTCGGCTGACACGTCGGCGTCACCTTGCCACGTGTCGGTACTCAAAAAATATTTCCCCACAGGTTCAAATCTACTACTGGTTGATGTGTCAAATGTGCAAACGTTTGATACTTTTCACACTTTCTGACGTAGGCTTTTGTATCCTTTTGCATGTAAGGCCACTAGTACCATTGGGTAATAGCCTTATGAGCAAGTGATCTGCCCCTAGCATGGCTTCCACATACTCCTTCATATATTTCATATAAGAAATCTTTAACTGGGAGGGACGCACACATCTCAAAAGAGGACCAGCGAAAGATTTCCTATAGAGATGGCCATCCGCTGTTAGGCTAAACCTGACCGACTTCAACCTGGTCTTATGTGCCTCTTTTCGATCGTCTGGCAGCTTGACATTCTTAAGGAACATCACTATTGTATCCATCCAACTTAGACCCATCTCTACACACATTGCTTCGTACTCTATGATCAGTGGTTCCACACTTGGGCTTGACAAATAATCAACAATTATTGTCCTTGCCTACCCTAATTTCATTGCACTAGCCAGGTTAGCCAAGGCAAAGGCATTGGCATGACTATTATTATCTCGGCTAACTTGCTGTAGCCGACAATCTTGAAACAATGCTAGTAGTCTAACAACTTTTTTGACATAGGCAATCATTCTTTTATCTCGGGCTGTGTACTCGCTTGTTGCCTGATTCACAATAAGTTGGGAGTCACAAAAGACTACCCCCTCATCGGCTTCCATTGCTGCTGCTAATTTCAACCTTGTGATTTGTGCCTCATACTCTGCTTCATTGCTTGAGGCCTTAAACCCCAAACAAATAGACTGTTCTAACATTCGCCCATCTGGTGATACTAACACTACCCCTACCTCTACTCCTTGACAATTTGAACTTCTATCAACAAACAGGCAGAAGGAGTCACCGATGTAGATGTCGTAGGGCTTTGGTTTTTCTTCTTTCTTTTATTTTGCTTGAGTGGGGTTCTTTGGCCCCAGCTGGGTTTCTTCTTGATCTCCTGGGCACCCCAAGCCACGGCTCGCCGGAGTCTGACATAGGATGGCACCAGGTGTGAACTCGGCCACAAAGTCGGCCAAAACCTGGCCATTAATTACTGTTTTGGCCTAAATTTCAGGTCATATTGGCCCAGCACTACTGCCCATCTGGCTGCCCTTTCTGTTAGATCTCCTTGTTGCAATAAGGACTTCAAAGGATGCTCAATCAATATCACAATTTTGTGGGCTTGGAAGTAGTGATTTAGTTTCTTCGAAGCCATTACCAGGGCTAGTGTCAATTTTTCCAGGGGTAAGTACTTGGTCTCTGTACTTGCTAGGGTTTTACTCACATAGTATACTGTCATTTGTTCTCACTGCACTCACTGCGTACTCTGAAACTGCCAAGTATAAGAGCAGTTTCTCTCCAAATACTGGATTTGAAAGAACTTGAGCTATTGTCAGGTACTTTTTCAAGTCGACCAAGGCAACTTCGCACTCTTCCGTCCACAAAAAATCTATGGCATTCTTTAACAAACTAAAAAATAGTTTACACTTATCTGAACTTCTGCTTATAAATCTGTTCAGGGCTGCAGCCCTTCCAGTCAACATCTACACTTGTTTTGCCGATGTCGGGGTTTTCAAGTCAATGATAGTTTTGATTTGATATGGGCTTGCTTCAGTGTCCCTTCTGGTAACCAAGAATCCCAAGAACTTGCCAGACCCGACTCCAAATGCACATTTTGAGGCATTGAGTCAGAGCCGATATGTCTTCAAGATGTCAAAAATTGCCTTCAAGTCGGCTAGATGATTCTCAAGTTCTTTGGTCTTCACGACCATGTCATCAATGTACACTTATACTGTCTTGCTAATCAGATGTCTAAACATTTTGGTTACTTACCTCTGGTAGGTTGCTCTTGCATTTTTCAATCCGAAAGGCATTACTCTGTAGCAGTACAACCCTTTTAAGGTGATAAATACAGTCTTCTTCTCATCAGGGGGATACATTGCTATCTGGTGGTATTCCCTGTAAGCATCCAGGAAGGTCATCCTTTGTGCTCTGAAGTGGCATCTACTAATTGGTCAATCTTAGGAAGTGGAAAACTGTCTTTAGGGTAAACCTTATTCAGGCTAGTGAAATCAACACAAACCCTCCACTTGTCATTCTTCTTTTTCACCACCACAGTGTTAGATAGCGAAATAGAGTAGTTGACCTCGCGAATGGCCTTAGCTTCCAGCAGTTTGTCCACTCCTCCTCTACTGCCTCAACATGCATCAACGTCAACCTCCTCGCTCGCTGGATGACAGGTTTAGCCAACCGGTCTACATTGAACATATGGCACGTGACCTCGGGGTCAATGCCTACCATCTTGTATGGCGTCTAAGCAAATACTTCTATGTTGGCCCGTGACAAAGCTTTCAACTTCCTTTCCTCATCCTCAACCAAGCTTGAGCCGAGAAGGAAGAAGCGCTATTCATCTCCTTTTTGGACCAAAATTTTCTTCAAGGCTTCTTCACTCTTCTCGACTGGTTCTTTGCCAACATCATCTATTATTTCCATGTCTTTGTTTTTAATTTCTGTTATTTCTATCTTTTGCACGTTGCAAGGTGGATTTCATTGCTGCCATGGAGCAGTTTTTTGTCTGCACCTGATCCCCTCTAACTCCCTCAATTCCATGCTCTATTGGGAACTGCAACAGTTGGTGCAACGTTGAGAGAACAACCCTCGTTGCATACAACAATGGCCTTCCCAAGATAACATTGTAGGGAGAGGGAGTGTCAATTACTATAAACTCTATGCTTACCTTCCTAGTGTCTGTCTGTACCTCCAAATTTATTGCTTCCAGGGGCTATGTAGGCATTCCATTGAACCTGACCATTGGGCTGTTGGACTGCTTCAAATCATCTTGATGAAGGCCTAGCTCCTTGTAACATCGGACATATATGATGTCACAAGAGCTACCTTGGTCGATTAGAATACGCCTTACCTGGCATTTCTCAATCTTAAGGGTCACTACCAGAATATCGTTGTGTGGATGCTGCACCATGTCTAAGTCTTCCTCAGTAAAGGACACCATTGGCCCTTGGCACTCGTTTGTCTTAGGCCTCTTTTGTTGGACTTGATACACATATTGTAAGTGTTTCACCTTCTGGGTCTCTCCTCGTATATCGTTCTCATTAACCTTCGAGTGGATCACATTGATCACCCAAGGTTGTGCTTGCTGTGGTTGTGGCGGAGGTGGTGTTGTCAGTGCCTGGGGTAGTCTCACTTGCTCTTCCCTCATTTTGGCCTCATCTACTAGGTCCCTCAAGTGACCTTGTCTAACTAGATCTTCCAAATATGCCTTTAGGGCTCTGCATCCCTGAGTCAGGTGCCCATCCTCATTATAGTAAGCACAGTGCTTCCGAAGACTTCTCCCTATAAATTCGTTAGGAATCCTCTCCGACGCTCTACAATACGGCTGGTTCCTAATCTTTTCTAGAACTTTGTAAACCGGGATTCGGAACACAGTGGTGACTGCCTGTGCCGTCCTCTACCCTGTTTCTTGTCTATTAAATCCAGTATTACTCCAGCCTCTCTTCGGCGAGCCGTTTCTCTTTTCCTACTTCAGTGTCTTTGTTCCCAGCGTATCCTCTTCTACTCTGGCATATTTTTGGATCCTTGCCATAAGCTCCTCTATACTTTTTGGCAAAGTCTTTGCCAACGACTTCCGAAGCATACAGTCATCCTCCAGGCCATTCTTAAAAGACACAACCGCTAACTCCTGGTTGCATCCTGGTATTCGGTTGAACACCTCATAATACCTTTTAGCATAAGCCTTAAGGCTCTCACTCTCGCCAATTTTCAAAGCCATCAGGGAGTTTACCCTTAATGGTTACAACTTGTTCATGACAAACCTAACCATGAACATCTCAGCCAGACCTTCCCAACTCTTCATAGTTCCTTTCGGCAACTTGTGAAACCAATCCGTTGCAATTTCCTCAAAGGATGAGGGGAAAACCTTGCATAGCAACAGTTCGTTCCCTGTATACAAAGCCATTGCATTTAAATATAAGCCAACGTAAATGCTCGGATCAGACTTACTGTCATGTATCTGGAACCTGGGCATATGGAATCTTTTTAGGGCTTCAAACCTATCCAACTCCACTCAGAACGACGTTCTCGGTTTGACGGGGGGTGTGACCTTGGCATTCTGCCACTTCTTCTGGAGGTAGTTCCTCAAATCCTGACCTTAGTCTGACCAGGAGCTCGACTATCAACGGATTTCAGCCTTTTTGGTGCACTGCTCCCGGTGTCGTTATGTGTCCTCTTGAACTTCCTTTCATTCACCGTATCGAAGCAAAGTTCCTCCCCCTGAATGTGCCGATGTTTTTTGACATAAGTTCCCTTGGTACGAGGCGTTTTCTGAGACTCTCCCCTTACCGACTCTGCTCGCCCGGCATCCCATGAAGGCTGATATGAGTGTTCCTTCACCCTATCATGCTGGGGGACTATTGGGATTGCTTTCTACCTCCCCTTTTTGGGTGTCATTCTTGGTCATTGGAATCGGTGTATCCTTCAATGGAAACGGTGATTGCATAATGTTGTTCTACATTATGAAGTTGATAACCAATTGCAGGCCTGCCAACTTGTTTGCCATTCCCTTCATCTCATCGTCCCTCCTCAGGCATCTATCTTTCCATACCTGAAGGTTGTTTTCGTTATACTACTCATCTCAGTCTGCTTTCTTCAGTGCGTCTCCCTCTTGGTCGGCGTCTTTCTCCCCGGGATTCTGTTCCCGTATTTCTTCGTTATGGTTTTCTTCCTCCATGTTTGGATCGGCATGCTTACCACTCTCACTAGGTATATTGTCCCCGATCTTTTCTTTATGCTCGTCGTTGGCCATCTATTCTTCTTACGTTCCCATAGACGGCGCTAAATTGTGGGTATTGATTTCCGACCACACAACCAAAGGGGGAACTCAGTTAGAGAGCACAGACAGAATAGATTAAGTTCGAACAGCCTGTCACAGAAAGATAAGAATCCGACGGTGGTTCGTCCACCCGAGAGCACTCCAACGCTCAAGTCAGTAATCAATATCTCTCAAAGATAGCAAATTGTGCTCAAACTCACAAGAAATAACTTATTGTTCAAAGATTAAAAAATATACCTCAGACCCAAGAGGGTGCCCTGCTTTTATAATTAGCACTGACCTAATTCTTATAGAAGCCTCACTTCAGTGGACTCAAGCTCAATGCTCATCCTAAAACTCCACCTAGATGGAGATAAACTCTTCTTGAGTCTTATCTTTATCCAGATTGTGATACTCCTCTATTCTAGGACTCTTACCCCTTTATCCGCTCATCTCGGATTCCGGCATCTCCGCAGGTAACCTCGGCCTAGCCGAGATCACCTCGGCATCAAGATCAGGTCACGTAGCACCTCAGCTGACACTTCTAAGTCACCTTGGCCACATGCTGTAATTCACAAAATATGTCCCTACAATGTGCTTGAATTCTTCAATCCCAGTTTTCTTTGAAATTCCCCGTTAATCACATACATCCTATGTTGAACCTGACAAAAAAAAAAAAAAGGTTTATTATTTTCAAATCATATCCCTAGTCCATCGAAACAATCAAACAAAAAATTAAGAACATATCTTTCTATCTTCTTGTTATTCTTTCTTACTATTTTTTTATTAACAAAAAGAAATTTTGTTAATGAAATACATATTACAAAATACAAATACAACAATATCAATAAAGGATGATGAAGGCAAAGAACATCGCAATATGCAAGATTATTATTATTACTATTAATAATAAATAGGATTATTATGAAAACTTTTTTTTTGGTTATTGTCATAAATAGGATTCAAACCAACCTGCTCTCTTACAATTATTATTATTAATTTTTTCTGAAAAAACATGTTTGGCTAAGTACTTATGAATGAATTTGATGATAATATAAAGAGGAGAAATACATAATCCATCCCCCTATTTCATCACCCCGAATTATACTTCTAATGAGGAGGTAAATAATACTAATCAACTCTCTTTAAAGTGTGAGACCCCTTCACATGGAAGTAAGCTACGTCATTAGGGTGTAAAATTATAAAGATGTAACACCACTCTATAAAGAGTTATCCATATAATTGATGAATTATTGAGAAATGAACTAAATGTTATACGAATTAAAAAAAAAAATTAAACAAATTTAATGTAATTATGACAAATTTGTGAATCACACACTACTACAAAAACAGATAAAGATCACACTTTTTTGGTGTGATATATGTTATTTAATCACACCTTTTAAATTTTATTGAAGTGTGATCTTTGGGAGTGTGATTAAAAATAGTCATTTTTAATCACACTTTTTAAGTGTACTTAATAACAAAAGATCACACCTTTTAAGTGTGATAAAAAAACATTTAGATCACACCTTTTAAGTGTGATCTTTGGAAGTGTGATTAAAAATAGTTTGATCCATCTGCTTAGGCTCTGATACCATGAACGCGGAAGCATCAACAACAATGAAGGAGATGAATTACAAAATCAAAGACGAACCAAATCAAACCAAAACAGTAACCAAAATATTTCAGGTCAAAACATTTAATTAAATTAAATACAGAAAATAACTTGCACTTACAATTGTTGTAAGTCAAAACATTTAATTAAATTAAATACAGAAAATAACTTGCACTTACAATTGTTGTAATCTGCAAGGATCTTTTAAGTAGGTTGAACAGAATGGGGAAATGTAAACCTCACTCAGAGCACTCTGGTTTCCTTACCACCTAAAGGGTTGAAGAAAATTGAAAGTTGATCCTGAGTGATTACAATGAATTACAATATATAGAATAAAATTAACTATGCAGCATGTGAATTGTCTGAAGGCAGCTGGCAGCATTGGAGACTGGGCAGGGCTGTCGGTTACTTTCGGCTGATTGATTGAACAATTGAGCAGCTTTAACAAAAGTTGATTGACCAAATAGTGATGTGAACAGTAAAAGTGAACAGTGACTTTTACTATTCATCACTTTCGGTGGAGCATGTGAATAAAGGAATCATAATAAATACAAATTGGCAGCTTTTCTCAAAAGAGTATTGATTGAAGCCATTTTTGTATTTATAAAGAATCCTAAGTTGATTAGGCATATGGATCCTGAGCATCTTGAAACTCGGGTCGTCCATATGGAGTGGATTGAGTAGTTGATCCTTCAGAAGATTGAGCTGAACTGTCTGAACCTTCTTCTGAATCATCTGAACTGGTTGATTGGGCCTGAGCTCGATCCACAAGTTGCCGAGCCATCTGGAACATTTCATCACGGAAGGGCTTGGACTTGACTTTGGATTTAGCTTTGGGCTGAGCAGGAGGTGAAATGGGCTTAGCCTTTGATTTGGATTTTGACTTGGGCCTTGAATGATCCTTGGGCTGGTCCGGAATTATAGAAACTTTGGACTTTCCCTTGGATTTGGATTTGGATGATCTGGGCTTGGAGCCACTAGAAGAGGGGCTTCCAAGATTGACTGGGGGAAGACTGGGCTGACTTGCTTGGTCGATTCTGGGCATTGGCTTTGACTTTGGCAGGAGTTGGAGCACATTGATCTGGAGGAAATTCCTCATGAACAATTTCAATAATTCGGGGCACATTGAACTTAGCCCACCATTTGACTGAGTGTTGGCGGATAATTATGTTATCAACAATCCCATAATGCCATTTGAATATCCAAGGGATTTTGTATTTGGATATAAAATTGAGCAATATATGAAATTGTTTTTGATGAGCAGTAAATGGGTAAACAGTAGCAAAATAAGCAATTGTTTCATTGAGGGAACTGGGGAGAATTTCTGAAATGGCGCCATAATGTGTCCACCATCTTACAAACCAGGTTGGTAACTCAGATTTGAATTTTTGATCAAAGGAAATAAACCAGGAGTGACTGAAAGACTCATTTTGGTATAAGAATAATTTGAACCAAGCATCAACATAATCATGATAATTATATTGAATAGAGTGACCAGGTAAATCTCGAAGCAGATTAGGATTTCCCCATTCTGCAAGGGAGACAATGTTGTGAATGTAAAGCGAATGGTATAGGATCTTGTAAGCATATGTGCGATCCTGAATGGGTTTAATCAAGATGGAATGATGGTTGAGCAGGATATCTTTGTAATAGGAGAGATTTTTCTCTGGAGGTGAAGAAATGAAATGACATCCAGAGCCAAAATGGAATTGAGCAAGTTCATTAATGGTTTGATTTCGAGGGTGACTAGGTTCTTTGAAGAACAGGTTAGTAACATGTGATTTGGTGTACTCAGTTCGAGAAGGTCGAACTTGGTTAATTGGAAGTGGAGTAATTGAAACTGATTGGCAAGAAGCAAAAGGATCATTGGCCAATGCAGATGAGTAATCAGGACGGTGAATAGTACCAAGAGTATGGTATCAGTTGATTAGGTCAAGGGACCTAGATGGGTTGACTGACTCCAAAGGAGGAGGAACTATGAGTTGATTTGGTTTACTGGAACTAGAAGAGGGAACCAAAGCCGTTGAAGGAGGCCTTGGGCGAGACATCTGTGAAATAGGGAACAAAGATTAGCAACCAGAAAGAAGATCTAAATAATTCTGGTAATAGAACAAATCATTGTAGTAATTATGGCGTAAAACACGTCAAGCTTGTAACTGTTGATGATTGATGTATTGGGCTCGTTTAGTAGTAAGTCTGGCTGATTTAAGACGGGTAATGCGGCGGTTAACTTGTCTGATCAGGGTTTGGTAATGGATAATTTGGGTTTTAACATAAGAAATATGTGGAGTAGCACTCATCCCTTACCCCCCTGTAAAAATTCCCGGGTAAGAAAATCAGGAAGGGAATTTTGGCAACCAGGTATGTAAGTAATGTCAAAATAAAAAATACTTAAAATAGATTGCCAACGGGCAAAAATTTGTTTACTAGCAAGATTTTGAACATCTTTTTCCAAAACATATTTAGCAGATTTGCAATCAACACGAAGTAAAAATTTTTGATTTAAAATATCATCTTGAAATTTTTGAATGCATAAAACAGTAGATAAAATTTCTTTTTTAATAGTACTATAATTTAATTGTGCAGTATTCCAGACACCATAATGAAAACGAACAATTTGTTCAGTTGACTGAGGAGTAACTTGCTGGAGCAGAATACCACCATAACCAATATCAGAAGCATCGGTTTGAATGATTTTGAATGAATTCTCAGTAGGAATACCAAGACAAGAAAGAGATTTAACATATTTTTTAACTTGTTGAACAACAGCAGTATGAGTAGAAGACCAATGAGGAGGATTATCTTTTAATCTATCAAACAGAGGTTGACAGATTTTCCTAAGGTCTTGATAGAAGTCAGCAATGTAATTGAGGGAACCTAAGAACCGTTGTAATTGAGTTTTATCAAGAATTTCATCAGGAAACTTAGACGCAAATTCAATAGAGCGGCTAATAGGAAGAATAGTATTATGATGAATATCATATCCTAAAAACCTAACTTTAGTTTGAAATAGTTTAATCTTAGGAGAAGATATGACGAGACCATGACTTTTAATTGTATAAAAGAATGCAGTTAAATGTTTCCAATGTGCACTAATTGAGTTAGAAAAAATTAATATGTCATCAATATAAACAATGGAAAAATGACTAAAGGGGTTAAATATGTCATTCATTATGTGTTGAAATTCACTGGGAGCATTTTTTAAACCAAATGGCATAACATTCCATTCATATTGCCCAAAAGGTGTATTAAATACAGTTTTATATCGATCTTTAGGGTGAATTTGGATTTGCCAAAAACCACTTTTTAAATCAAATTCTTGAAAATAATGACTTGATTAAGTCTTTTAATTAAATCTTTTTTTATTAGGAATAGGATATCGAATCCATTCAAGAACAGCATTTAATGGTTTGTAATTAATAACTAGGCGAGGAACACCTCGTTCCAATTCAGCATTTTTATTAACATAAAAAGCAGGACAAGACCATGGTGATTTACTTGGACTAATTATTCTATTTTTTAATAATTCATTAATTTCTTTTTTACACATTTCTAATAAGTCATGATTCATTTGAATAGGTCGGGATTTAGTAGGAATTTGTTTTTCATTAAAGCCTTTAATAAATGGTAATGTAACTACATGCTTTTGCCTATGCCAAAATGCAGTAGGTAAAAATTAGCAAACAGTTGATTCAAGTTTTAATTTAAAATCATTAATTTGAGAAATGAGAATTGGATCAGTTAATTGTTGATCAATTCTTTTGTAATTAATTTCTTCTTTAAGAAAATTAATATGTCGAGTTAATCTATTAATAGTATGAGTAATAGAACAATCTTGTAATTGATTTAATTCTAATGGTTCAGGTGGAAACAAGAATTTAAATGTGACAGGATGTCCTAAAACATGAGTAGTAATTCCTTCAGTGGAAGTAGTAAATGGATATAATAATGAAATGAAGGGTGTACCTAAAATAATTCTATCAGTCATATTTTTAACTAAAACAAATGTAGTTTTGAAACAAACATTATTTTGGCAAAAATGTACTTTAGGTAATTTATATTTAATATGCATTTTACTACCATTAGCAGAGGTTAATTTCTCTTGACATTTGTGATAATATTTAGTAGGAAGTAATCCTTCTTGAATACAATTTAAATCCGCACCAGTATCAATTAATGCAACCAAATTTAATTCAAAGTCTTCAACTATGATTTTTATTCGTGAATACCATTTTTGCATAAAAATTTTATTAAGTAAATTTAATCTTTTATCTTCAAGGTTAGTAGCTTGGGATCGATTATCAAAGATGAGTTTATCGGGATTTGTGTGATCAGATTCAGCATCGGAATGGTGTTCAGATGCCTGAGGTGATTTTGGATTAGGTTGAAAATCATTTAAATTTTGTTTAAGTTTAATATTAATGATTTCATTTTCTAATTTGTTATCTTTATTTTGGAGATCTCGGATAGTTTGTTTAATGTGATTAATTTCAGATTGTAAATCTTGAAGTGTTACTTCTTTAGTTTTATTTTTAAATTTTTCTAAGGTTTTAGATAAACTAATAATAGGTTTATTAAACTTAGGTTTAGTGTCTTTTTGAAGTAATAAATTTCTTAATTTATCAATATATTGTTGTTTCAATTGGGGATCATCAAATTTACTAATTAAATCAATTAAAGCAGATTCTTCTTGAGTATGTTTGGTTAGAACAGGGATTTGTTTAACAGGTTTACAACAAATATCAGTGCATCCTAAGGTAATTTGATTATGTTGGTTATCAGAATCAGATTGATCATTATCAGAAGGGGAACTGGATGTAGATGGAGGAACAGAAGAGGAATCAATATCAGATTGATTTAATTGTAAGATTTCAAATAATTGAATTTTGGATTCTTCATTAATTTGGAGTTGCCTAACTCTATCTTTGAGTTTTTGTTTTTCTTTGCATTTATTAGCATAATGACCTTTTTGACCACAATTATAACAGGTAATATCCTGATTAGATTTTGGATGTGATTTAGATTTATGATATTTCTTTTTAGGTTTAGCATAAAATTTGTCATTAGATTTAGAAGGTGAATAAGGCTTCTTATATTTATTATAATACTTGGATTTATAATTTCTATGTTTTGAATTTTTATGTGATTTCCTACGAGAGGGTGCAACTGGAGGTAATCCATATTGTTCACAAAAATTGCCTAATTCATATTTAGCTTTATATTTATCTTTAGAAGCTTTTTGACTAAGTTTTAAATCAATACACATTTTTAAACCTTCTTTTTGAATAGTGCTTATTATATCACCATATGTTAAATTATCATATTCAATAACGCCAGTAGGTTGACTAAGAACATCTCGGATTTTGTGAGCAAATAAACTAGGTAACTCATTAATGAATTTTTCTTTCCAAAATGATTTAGTACAATCTTCTCTTAACATAACTCTAGAGGTAAAGACATCTTTATACCATCTAAAGTCACTTAATGTTGGACATGTAAGATTACTAAGTTGATCATGTATGCGAGAATAAATATTAGTTGGGGTACCAATGAAATGGCGAACAATAGTATAGATTAATTGATTAATACCATTAGGATGACAGCAACCTAAAGTTTCATCAAAAATAGGTAATCCTTGATCATCAGTTTGATTAGCATAAATTATGGATTCTCGTTGATCTTCAGTTAAGTATTTTTCCCACCAGGATTTGAGCATACCAGTAAAGCCAGTAGTGATTAAAGTAACAATTTCAGGTTGAGTATATTGGGGATAGTTGGAGAGATAACTGTTGGAGACCATAGATAAATGATTTAATTTTTGAAGGATTTGATCTTCACTTAGACCATCAATATTCCATTCGTATAATTTTTTAACAGAAATAGAAAATTGATTATTAATATTATTTTCTTCAAATTGTAAATCAACAGGAGTAGGTTTATTATACCAATTCTTAGTAGTTTGGGGATTAACTTTTGGATAATGGATTTTCGTAACTTGGAATTGTTGAGCTAATTGATTTATCTCATTATCAGTGTCAGATGAAGTAGAATTAGGATCAATATCAAATTGTTGATTTAGAACAGTAATACCTTTATTCTTAGAAGATGAAGGAGTATCAGTAGTAGATAATTTGTTAAATAATTTTTCAATAGCTTGGACAGTAGATGATTGGTCGTTTGTAACTAAACTAGTTCTTTTGGAACGATTAGTAGGTAGGTTTAATAAAGGTGCATCTAAAGTTTGTTTATTAGATGAATTGGGAAGAGATTCTAAATTGGTTTCTATTTTATCTAATTGTTTACCAATAGTGTTTAAACATTGATTTGTATAATTATTTTGTTCAATGACTTTTTTAATTTCATTATC
The DNA here is from genome assembly GCA_025200525.1 of Camellia lanceoleosa. Lineage (NCBI taxonomy): Eukaryota > Viridiplantae > Streptophyta > Magnoliopsida > Ericales > Theaceae > Camellia > Camellia lanceoleosa. Next base: position 18,241,886 of record CM045768.1, read on the forward strand.
GTTTCCAGGTAATTTAAAAGGTGAAGCATGGATTGCGGAACCATGTTGATCAAGAATGATTGTTTCTAAAGGCGGGTGACTAGAGTTAACAGTAGTGGTAGCAGAGGTTTTCCATTTTCGTTTTGTAATTGTATTTAATTGTTTGTAATATTTATCAACATATGCTAACAGTGGTAATTCAAAACCGTATTGAACCATGAAGTCATACCATTCTTGGGAAATTTGAGACATTTGAGTAGAAGTATATTTAGCATAATAAGCATGTCGCTGAGTGCGATTAGCTTTTGATTTAAAGTCAATAAGTAAATTTTCAAGATTGGGAATAAATTCTTTTTTGATTGTTAATAATTGAGGATTAACAGGCTGTGTGAATTCTTCCATATCAGTTTGAGTTGGAGAATTTGTTGAATTAACTTCTTCTTCAGGAAAATGAGTATGGGTTGAATAAACAGGTTTACTAATCTGGAAAATTGTAGAATTATCAATTCCTTTGAGTTTATTATTTGAGGATTGACCAAAATGTATTTGACTATTTTTCCTAAACAAAGGAGTACGAAATATTTCATCTTCAGTTTCAATTTCAGTAGGGACACTAGATGTGCTATGCCTAGAGGATTGACTACGATTGAATTTAATATGAACTGAACCATCATTAAATTGTTGAATATCCTGAATATCAGTTATGGATGATTGTTGTTGATTATGTTTGTAATGTTCATTAACAGTAATCCATTCATTAGGTAAATCGACATGTTTCCATTCAATCATTTGGGGAACATTAATATGTGAATTAGTACTACTACTTTGTATTAATAGAGTTTTATCTTTAGGTGATTTATGCAAAGCATGAACATTTAAATTAGTTTTCATACATTTATAGTGAACACGATAAATTAAAGCAAGATTATGAGTTTTAGTCATCATGTTAGTAAATGAACCATGTAATTGAATATTTAATGTCAAAGCATGTAAAATATTCGAATCTTTTAAACTAAGTGTAAAATCAGGAAAACAATTGAAATGTACTGGACCTTTATGAAGACCAGTTTCCATCATGCCCATTAAACTATCATTGTAATTGAGGAATCGAGCATCTCGTAAACATAATAAAACAGAAGTATTTTTTCCTTGTGGAGTTAATGGTTTAATACCAACTTGAATTAATCCTATATGAATAAAATTGTAATCATTTTTTAAATATCTTTTAATAGTTTGAGCATCAAATAATTGGCAGGTTTCCCTAGGTTTTTCCAATGCATAAACTTGTTCCATAGTTTTAACATGCAAAGTGAATTTAAAAGTATTCTGTATAAAAGAAGTTTTATAAATTTCTTTGATTGGTAATTTTGGTATATTCCAGTCTACATTAATTGGATCATTTTGTATTTCAACATCTTCTTCATTAATTACTAAACCGTGATTAGGTATGGAAGGCAAAGTAGTTGACCTAGAACTGACTGATGAGTTACTTCTAAATAATCGACTCATTGTTCTGTTTAATTAACCAGTTTTACAATTATCTTAATACATACCCTATTCTTGTCAAGTTATCACAGACCAAATTGGTTTAATACAGACCCTATCCTAAATGTCCACACTGCCTAACTCTAAGGACTTACTCCGGACAGGAAATGGAAGTGGGTGATGTAAACCAGGTGGATAACAGACCGATCTCGTGGGTGATTAAGATGGAATTGAAAACTAGATTAATTAAATAAACAATAGGAATGATTAATCAGAAGAAACTAAACAGTTAGAAACAGGATACATCATACAGATGGCTCTGATACCATGAACGCGGAAGCAGCAACAACAATGAATGAGATGGATTACGAAATCAAAGATGAACCAAATCAAACCAAAACAGTAACCAAAATATTTCAAGTCAAAACATTTAATTAAATTAAATACAGAAAATAACTTGCACTTACAATTGTTTGATTTCGTAATCCATCTCCTTCATTGTTGTTGCTACTTCCGCGTTCATGGTATCAGAGCCAAAGATCACACTAATGTCCAGTTTCTTAATCACCATGGTATCAAAGATGAGCCAAAGATCACCTTCTTAATCACCATGCAAAGCTCTGAACCAAAAATGATTAAAAATAGTCATTTTTAATCACACTTTTTAAGTGTGATTAATAACATTTAAATCACACCTTTTAAGTGTGATCTTTGAAAGTGTGATTAAAAAGGATCATTTTTAATCACACTTTTTAAGTGTGATTAATAACATTTAGATTACACCTTTTAAGTGTGATTAATAACTAATGAAATCTGTAATAAAAAAAAAGATTCGACATGTTTGAAAAATAATCAATATTATTTTTGTACGCACATTTGAAGAATGTAATACACACTATATACTATATTTTGAATCATAACCACATATTGAATAGAATAACGTCATATATTTCATAAATGAAAATTAAATATTCAAAAGTATATACAAAGGAATTAAATAAAAAAAATTAACTGTGCTTACATATATTAAAAAATGAAAAAACTTAAAAAACTAAGTTCTTTAATTCTTGGACCATATTTTGCATCTCTCCAAAAAATTTCTGACCTGAAAAATAAAAACACAAATTAATCCAGAAACCGCTGATGCATATGAATAAACTAAAAAGTTAATTCAACAAACCAAAATAGGAACATTAATCATTTCTGCTTGATCTTAATCCTTTTGGAAGTAACTTCCCTGTTAACAATTAGATGTCATAGCAGCTCAGTGTCAATGACATTGTAATTTCAATAATGAGCACAGTATTTAAAAATGATAAATCTCAATACAGCTTGTATACGATCTTTTTGTGAAGGTATATTATTATTACTGTTGAACCATAATTCTAGGTACCCATAAATAAATAAATAAATAAAAACTCAAGAATTTACTCCATTTTTTTTGTTTTGGGGGGGGGGGGGGGGAGTACATACATGAGAGTACACCTAATCAACAAAACTTGTTACCACAATTGTGGAAAATCAATAATTGAGAGAAAATTTTCAACTTCCACACCAATTAATTTTTTCTAAACACAAATCAACAAATAAATACACAATTTAGTGGACTTCCCAAAAAATCTAAGATTAAAAAATATTGATGCACAAGTTGTCAGTAAAGGACCACCCATATTATAAACACCAAAATTCAAAAGATTTAGGTTGGTAGGTAGGCCAAATATAAAGCATGAACAATATTTTTCATGCTGTAGGAGAGAACATTCTGATGTATCTTTTAATGCAAAAGATTAAATTTATGTCCTAACACTGCAATCTTTTAACTGAAAGATTCAAAATAGCACAAAGCAAAAAAATACAGGGGAAAAAAAAAATATTACAAAACAACAACAACGAGAAGCTTTGAAGCCAAGCAGAACAAATTAATGGTACTTACTAGTTATCATCCCAGCCCACCACCAAGGTTCCAACAAATATGAGTACCCCCCTGACCCTGAACAAAATGACGACACGATGGTTACAATAACATAAAAGATTTATATACACATCTCCACACATATACGTTCATGTAAGTACTTCTATGTCTTTTGATGGGCATATGTATGTATATATACACTATCTATACTATATTATTATATAAAGTGTATAAGTCAGTTGATGTGAACACTTTCTCTATCACGCCTATTTAATTTTTCAAAAATGCCTACAACAATTGGTAAGTTTAAAAATTGTCATGTGAAACTGATTCAAAAATTTAAAACTCTATTCATCATCTTCGTTCATAAAACTATGTATCTTTGCAAAAGCATTGTGTGTACACTAAAATGTTCTACAAAGACCAAAATAATAAATAGAGCACCAAGTCTCGACTTCTAACCCTGTATGTCATCCATAATCACCAAGAAGAAGAAAGCACGGTGCAAATTCATATTGCTTACCTTTCACATGTCTTGGTCCATTATGCTTCTTGTGGGGTAGCAGCTTCTTAACGTTGTAATGCCAGTGATGATAGTCAAGAGCATGAAGGACACCCCTTGACGCAGGTGATTATTACAATTTGCTCATCAGCATCTTCGGTCCACAAGTGTTTTCCCATTTACAACACTACAAGCAAAATCCTTGAAAACCCACTTGCTAAAGGAATTCAGTGACTATCTTCTTCAATCTAATAGACATAATTAAGAAAATACCATGTAAATAAATATGTAGATTGCCTATCATATGAAATTCAGAAAATAAATTCCAAATTACTAGCAGCTCAAATCACATAAAGCTTGTCAAAAATCTTAGACAGAACAAAAATCAAACACCATGTGAGCAAGGCTTTGACACAACCTTTTCAGGTACCTTGTACAAAATCCAAGCAGCAGCATCACTTATTACAAAATACCTATGTCTAAAAATGGCAATTTTTTATTTTATTTTTCAATTATTTTTTCGTTGTTGGAAATTGCCTGTAAATTTATACAATTACAAAAAATTCTAACAGTGTGCTTAGCCAACCCAAACGAAAAATTCTTCATCAGCTCGTCAATATCATTAATGATACAAGAAAAACAGGAAATCACAAAGATCACGAGAATTGAGTGAAAAGGAAAAATGTTGGGAACTTCTTTCTTAAGTACAGCGTTGGAATAGGACTTTTGAAAGAATAGAAAAGTTATTATTCAATTTTTCAAACTAACACTTTATTTAAACTCTGTTTTATTCCATGAAAAAGTCAACTTCAGTTCAGCAAATGAGTGACAACTGAACCATGTTAATGGCAGGGCAAGTTTCAAATCTCTATATAAATTTATAATCAATCCATATTTCCAAAAGAATAATTAAACACAAGAAACAGTGGAAACCAATTTATGGAAAGTAGCAAGGTAAGGAAGGAGGGAATCAAAGAAGACTCACCAGAGTACAAAACAGGTGTCTGAACGAAACTTATAGATCTGAATGAAAGCAATCAATCAATCAAATCCAGAGAGAGAGTGTTCGATGCCCTGAATCCATTTTTTCTTGTACACTCACTTTGATGTCAAACTACTTTGCAAAAGGTCGGTGGCAGCAAAGATGGTGAAGTTGCTGAAGAAGAGGTTGGGTGGGGTTCAGGCTGGGAGTCCCTACAAGTCTGTCCCTCTCCCACACGGGTTTCACTACCAGCACAGTCAGTCTACTGGCTAGCTCGGCAAAGGCTCGGAAGAACCGAGTTGTGCCGAACCGTCGCAAACATAGCGCCATAAACCTTTGCCATCTATAAACTTTTCTTTCACAACTGTTTTATTCCTAAATTGCCCTGCAACTTCCACACTTTCTTTAAATTTTATATTTCAATCTTTAATAACTCATTCAGCTTTCTTTTTCTCCTCATCTAAATAATTTTTTATCAACCAATTGATTTTCATAGCACACCTAATGTATTTTATGCTTACAAAGTATGGCAAAGCAACTAACACATTCAGTGTACACACCAAAACCCAACAAATTAACAGCTCTGCTGCGTTATGAATTTGATCACAAGCAAAATTTATATATTGCCAAATAGTTGAGCAGATTGCTGATCTGAAAATATCATTTTTTTTTATATAAGTTCTTAATCCAAGACAAAGAAGAGAGAGAGAAACAACGAGGTGGTGTCTCATCTTCTCCTTGCTAGACAACAACATTTTATTTCTGATATAACTAAACTGCATAAATATATTATGAATTACCCCCTTCCATCTCGGACATATTTATCGTATCAAGTTGCTGATGATCAAACAGACATCGTCATCCAATTTACCACATACACCTCACAGCTTCAACATTGCATAGTCCATCACACCCACAAGAAAATCTACAAGTAGTACAAAATGGGCAAATCAGAAGGATCATTAAATCAGGAAGAGCAGGAAGAGGAGGAGGGGGAGGAGACATACCAAAGATCTTCTTTGGTGAAGCAGAGGGGGGGAGTAATCCTGAACACATTCCCATGAAACCCGCCTTTCCCTATCAGCACTCCCATTTCTTAAACAACAATTAAAAATGTCAGTCACAATATACAGAGACAAAAAGACTATCTATTAATTAGAAATTAGAATTTTCACACACACACACACACACACAGACCTTTCATCTGTTCCATTATATGCACAGTTTCAGCCTTGGCTGGAGTTTTTAACTCACGATCAGTTACAAGTTCAATCCCTAGCATCAAGCCTCGTCCCCTGACATCCCCAATAACTGCAAAAACAGATCTGAGTTCACTTTAACATAAATTAGTGTACATATATATATATATATCAAATAGATCTAAGATCGTAGATACAGATCTGAGTTCGTATATAAACAATCAAAAAATCAGAGAATGAGACTCACAAAATTAATCTTCAAATCGGATTGATTGAGAGCTTTGAGCCAAGATGGAGAGAGCCGGATAGAGATTACGATCGTGAATCGGAGCTTTGAGCCAAGATGGAGATCATTATCGTGAATCGGAGCCGGATAGAGAGCTCGATCTAGTGAACTTGAACCATAAGAAAGAGGAGTGATGAGGAGACAAAAAAAACCCTAGATCTATCTCAGGACCGAGAGAAATGGAAGAATGAAAAACATGTGGGCTTAAAGGGAAAATATGTTAGTACACCTAGCACGCGTTTTTTTAAATGAGTTGGCTATAAAATATTTTGAAAACCTTTTAAACAACGTTTTTTTAAAAAAAAGGCCATAACAAAAACGTTGTTATAGGTCAATTTTCTTGTAATAATAAGTATCATTGTTTTAATTAAATTTATAAAAAATTATTTTTAATCATTCGAAAGATAAAAATTATATAAAAGTGATAATTATTTTTATTTTTTATTTGTTAACTAAATTAATTTTTAATTTTTAAATTTTTTTTTTTTAAAATCAAACCATACATAGCCTAAGAATCTTTTAATATCATTTCTTATGTTGGTAACTTATTTAAATATTTGTTAATTTTACGACATTTTTACCATCATTTTCAGTTTTTAATTTATATTTACAAAAATTTTAAAAACTGTCATAAAAACTTGTTTGATACTTTTTTTTATTTATAAATGGTTGTCTCAGTTTGTAAATTTGAAGAAAAAGCGTAAATTCAAAAAATGAGTTTATGTTAGTTTTTAAACAGAAATTTAAAAAATTTACTAATAAATTTTTTTTAATTAATTTTTTTTCAATGAATTTTTTTTCTAACTGATACTAACCAAGGGGGTAATTGGTAATACTACTTTAAACTTTAGGAAGGGGATTGTAATTTCTAAAATGTGAGGGGTGTCAATGTAATTTACCCACTGAGGGCAAAATTAGTATTTAAAAAAATTAAATTGCTAAAGGGGAAAATCTGTAATGAAACTTTAAACCTTAGGGAGGAAATGTAATTTCCAAAAGGTGAGGGGGGAACTGTAATAAACATAAATCTCAGGGGGTGTTAGTGTAATTTATCAAAAAAAAATTAATTGAAAAAAAAAATTATTTGAAAAAAAATTAATTGAAAAAAAATTTTGCTAATAAAATTTTTAAATTTCTATTTAAAAACCAACGTAAACTTATTTTTTGAATTTACATTTTTTCCTCAAATTTAAAAACCAACGTAAACCATTTATAAATGATGGTAAAAATAACGGTGGTGGAAAGTGGTGACGGTGGATGGTGGGCAGCGGGTGAGTGGTGGTGGGTGACGGTGGTGGGTGGTAGCGAGTGAGTGGTACAAGTGGTTGTAGTAGTGGCGAGTGGTGGGTGGCGGATGGCAGGTAGGTAGCATAAGAATCTTTTGATAAGTCATTTCTTATGTTGGTAACTTATTTAATTATTTGTTAATTTTACGACATTTTTACCATCTGAAGTCTGTTTGGTAATCATTTCGTTTTCAGTTTTCAATTTATATTTACAAAAATTTTAAAAATTGTTATAAAAATTTATTTGATAATTTTTTTGATTTATAAATGGTTGTCTCAGTTTGTAAATTTGAGGAAAAAACGTAAATTCAAAAAAATAAGTTTATGTTGGTTTTTAAACAGAAATTTAAAAATTTTACTAACAATTTTTTTTTCAATTAATTTTTTTTCAAATAACTTTTTTTCCAATTAATTTTTTTTCAATGAATTTTTTTTCCAACTAATACTAACCGAGGGGCAATTGGTAATGCTACCTTAAACCTTAGGAAGTGGATTGTAATTTTTAAAATGTAAGGGGTGTCAATATAATTTACCCAGTAAGGGCAAAATTAGCATTTTAAAAAAATAAAATTGCTAAGGGGGAATCTGTAATGAAACTTTAAACCTCGGGGAGGAAGATGTAATTTCCAAAACGTGAAGGGAGAACTGTAATAAACATAAACTTTAAGGGGTGTCAGTGTAATTTACCCTATATATATATATAATGGCACTTAATTAGAAAGTGACATAAAAAATAAATATTATCACATTTCAATCAAATTAAGTGTGATTAAAAATTTGAAAATTGTATATTTTATATAAAAATCAATTTGAAATATTTTATACAATCACACTTATTTAAAAAGTGTGATTAAAAAGTAGTAATGTATATATAATCACATTTTAATTACCTTAAAAAATATATAAATAATCACACTTATTTAAAAAGTGTGATTAAAAAGTAATAGTGTATATATAATCACACTTTAATTAGAATGTGTGATTAAAAAATATATATAAATAATCACACTTTAATTAGAATGTGTGATTAAAAATATATATATATAATCACACTTATTTAAAAAGTGTGATTAAAAAGTAGTAGTGTATATATAATCACACTTTAATTAGAAAGTATGATTAAAAAATATATAAATAATCACACTTTAATTAGAATGTGTGATTAAAAATATATATATATATATATAATCACACTTGTTTTAAAAGTGTGATTAAAAAGTAGTAGTGTATATATAATCACACTTTAATTAGAAGTGTGATTAAAAAATATATATCTAATCACACTTGTTTAAAAAGTGTGATTAAAAAGTAGTAGTGTACATATAATCACACTTTAATTAGAAGGTGTGATTAAAAAATATATAAATAATCACACTTTAATTAGAATGTATGATTAAAAAATATATATATAATCACACTTTAATTAGAAGGTGTGATTAAAAATATATATGTATATAATCACACTTAATTGAAAAGTGACATAAAAAATAAATATTATCACACTCAATCAAATTAAGTGTGATTAAAATATCAATCTAATTTTTTTTTATCACACTTCCAATAAAAGTGAGATCTTTTTTTTTTTGTCAAAATGTGATCTTTAACTATTTTTGTAGCAGTGACACTGTATTTTTTTATCAAACCGTAAGACAGTTCAACATGATCCATTCATTTTTTTACTATACATATAAACTGTTTAGTGTCTACAATATGATTTTGAAAGACCTGCTTCAATCTTACATTCTTTTTGAGTTTCAAAAAAAAAATCTCACATTCTTTTTCTTTTTTTTGGTTGCTTTATTCGGATGGTTAGGAATCAATCCATACTCATTATAAAAAGGGAAAGTGTTTAAATATAAAAGGAGTAAAATGTAACTTATCAAAAGAAAAAATTGCAAATCAGGGACAACTTCACAAAATTTTTGTAAATTTATGAAAAATTTTATAACTTTTTGTGTTCAAATATAAAAAGGAGTAAAGTGTAATTTACCAAAAGGAAAAATTGCAAATCAGTGATAACTTCACAAAATTTTTGTAAATTCATGAAAAAATTTATAACTTTAATTATTAAAGTTGCTAAAATTTATCACCAATTTAAAATTACTTTTGAAAACCTACACGGACTTGCAATTTCCCTTATAAAAACTATCTCTAATAGTGTCTACAATATGCTTTTGCGCATGACCTGTTTCAAATCTTACATTCAATTTTGGACAAATTACAACGGTGATCCTTATATTTTATTCCTCTTGTCATTTTGATCTCTACATTTTTAATTGGTTTAATTTTGACCCTTAACTTTTGTTTCAATTTGATCCAATTAATAATATTATTAGTATTTTTAAGAAAAATTATCACTAAACTGGTTGTGGTTAGCTAATTTAGTTAAGTAAATTTACAATTTTACTCTTAAAAATCTGACACAGGACTCTCATGTACGTATTTTCTATAAAAATATTAAGAATTATAATTAATTGGATCAAATTGAGACAAAATTATAAATTCAAGATCAAAATCGAGCGAATTAAAAATACAAAAACTAAAATAACACAATGAATAAAGTATAGGACTACGTTGCAATTTCCTCTTCAATTTTCTTTTGCTCACTACAAAAAAAAATTGACTTTTTGCGACGGTAAAATACCGTCGGTAATACTCCTAATGCCGTCGCTAATACTTTTTGCAACGGCAAAATAACTTTTTGCGACGACAAGAGGGGGTCGCAAATGCAGGGGTTGCAAAAGAGGTTTTGCGACGGCACTGTGCCGTCTCTAATGTTTTGCGACGGCATTTTTACCTTTTTGCAATGGTACTGTGCAGTCGCTAATAACGTTTGAAATTTCTTGACTTTTTTGCGACGACACTATTTTACCGTCACTAAAAATGTTATTTGAGACGGCAAAAAATACTGTCGCTAATAGTCTTTTTTTTGCAACGGCAAAAACACTATTTTTTGCGACGGTGTGGTGCCGTTGCAAAAAGTATTAAAAATATAAAAATTTCTATTTTTTGCGACAGTGTAATGCCGTCGCAAAAAGTATTAAATAATAATAAAATTTCTATTTTAAATAATAAAATTTCTTTTTTTGCGACAGTATAATGCCGTCGCAAAAAGTAAAACCTGTAACAAAATTAATAAAAATATTAAAATTTTCTATTTTTTGCGACGGTGTAATGCTGTCGCAAAAAAGAAAAAAATATCCTACGATAAAAATATTTAAAATATTAAAATTTCTCCATAATAATATAAAAATAACAATTTCTTCATAATAAAATATTTTTCCATTCATATAATTACACATCAACAAAATTATCCCACATAATGTTCCATAATACATATATAATGTTTAAATACATGATTTTGTTACAGGTTCTAACTGGATGGATACACGTTTTAGATAAAATAGGTTACACTATTATATATTCACTATACATGGGTAATGAATGAAAAAGCCCAATTCAAGCATGTTGTGTGTGAGAGAGAGAGAAAGAAAGGAGAGAGATGACAACACAGACCAAAGAGAATTAAAATTCATTTCCAGTATAGCTGATATGAAGAAGAAGAAAGTGGAGGAGAACAATATACAATTGAGTAAACTTGACATTGCAATCATGCATCTCTTTCTGTCTCTCTCTCTCCCCCTCTCTCTCTCTCTCTCTCTCTCTCTCTCTCCACAAATCAAATTGTGTACATAAAGTATTTTACTTGTACTTAATTACTTCTACTTCTGCTTCTTCCCACCAGCGAGAATGCGTTGAATCTGAAGCCCTCAGCTGAAAGCTTGGTTGAATAGCAACCTGGTCTGGAATTTTGTGACAAATGGGAACCACGCCAACACAGCAATAAGTACAAAGATATAACCCCCATTATGTACTCATATCCTCTTCCTAGAGCTTTGACCGAACCCCACATTCCCAAACCCTTTACCACTGGCCTACATGCTTGTCCTATCTGCAATATTGCCAAATACCACCACACCACATCTTCAAATATTATATTATATCATATGGAACAAAACAGGAACACAACACTCAAAACTGTACTTGAACGGATGTGATTATAATGTAACTACTAGACAATTATAGTGGAAACGAATCAAATTGGACTAGGAACAATAAAGCCAATTATGAGTTTTACAAAGATCTTCTCGCTTGATGAAATGGAAAAAGCCTACTAAATATCACTAGAAGCCGAGAAAAATATCAAGTTCAAATTTCAAATATGTCTATAATTTGACAATGCTAGACACTAAAAAAAACATGCACATTCAAGAAAATATATAAAGATACAGACATGTTACACGACAATTTTCAAAATTGAAGACCCAATATGACAGGAATGTAGCAACAAGTATATGTATGTGTGTGTTTCTTTATTATGCATGGAAAAATTAACAATTTCTTCATTTATTATGTTACCAATTCATCTATAATTTATTATATCAAAATAATAAGAAAATATTTTCCACATTCTATATATTAGGAAAGAAGTGTGACAAAAAATATCTATTTTAGAAAGTAATAATAAAAAAAGTTAAGAAAGGAAAAAGAAAGAAAGTCCTGGTGAAATAATGATAAATTATTTTTTATCAAATCAAAGTCTGAACTAATGAAACATAACCACGTGATTCGATATAACAGAAGTTGCATTTTACATGTTAGAATGCTGCTCAAAGTTTCAAATTTTCATAAAATGAATAGAAAATAAAGGTACAACTACCCTGTATATAATTTACCATGGCTAAAAGAACTGCTGCAGTCAGTCCAACATCGGCACCCTTAACTTCCTACGTGTTGAGCTATTGGACAAGATTGAGAAATCTCAGTTTGCAGAAAACTCACATCAAACATAATACATAACGAGTCCTAGGTTCTAGAAATACATGTTCCAAAACAAAAATAAAAATAGAACATGAACCTTTGTGAGAAGGTAGGTTGCCCATGCAAAATAGCGAGAGAATCTGAGCCGTAAATACACAAACAGTTTCCACAGATAGAGGAATATTCAAAGAATTCAGTATCCTGCCATCAGAAAGTAAAGTCTCAGTAATAACTAATGCAGCAGGACTCACTCAAATTCACCCTTCTAATTGTTTTATAATAAAGGAAAACTAGATGTACAAAGTTCACTAATCTGGTAACAAGGAACACATAGAAAATTAATGCTCTTAATCTCTAGTCTCAATCTCAAATACACCACCACATGGTGCCAGCTGTCAATGTCAATCCAGGGTAAACAGTTCCACCAATCACATGTCCAAGAGGATACCTTAGAACAGATCAAATATACAGTGTCACTTTGCATTCATTACATAACAACCTATAGTAGAGAAATAAACAAGAGTTTTGCTATATGAAAACCACCACTAGGGTCACAATTACCAGGTCCGATCATCAAACCAATTCCAAAAGTCATAAATTCCATTCTTCGTGAGATACGGAAATAAAAAGCATTTTTGTCATCTTCAATATACCTCTATATTATTGCGAAACAATTAAATGAAGGGAAACATGCACTAGATAAGAATACTAATAACTCAATATAAACTAGATGTGTTTTCAAGAAATTATATTTAAACATTTAGCTACCAATGCTTCATGGACTAGAGAGTACAGAATATAACATAACCCAAGCTATTTATCAAAATTATTTATAGAATAGTATTCTATCTATTCAAAAAGAAAAATTATAGAATGGCATTCTTACATACATTGCATTAAGAGTACAGGTGCAATTGTCATTCTCAAGGTAACAGGGGAGGTATTTACCACATTATGTTATGCTCCAACAATTACAAAGCTCTTTTTTTTTTTTTTTTTTGTGTGTGTGTGTGCGTGTGTGCTGTGGAAGAAGTGGCTTTTGACCAAATTTCCTCCATGCCTTCCCCCTTTTTCTTTTTTATTCTCTACTTTTTTCCCTTCTCTCTCTCCTTCTAACTATCCTCTTTCTTCATTAGTGGTTTAAAAACATAACATCCCTAACTTGGATCCACACATCTTTTGCATACATTTTGTGCTAAATACGATTGTAACTTGGGTAGGTTGAGCACAGCCTAAAAAAAGATTGGGACTGGACAAAATTTTCAAGTCTTTGGGTCAAGCTTAGGAAGAAATTCACCAGCCTGAATTAGTTTCGATCCAGTTCAGAGACAAAGGAGGGCAACCAGAGCCAACCCAAAATCAAACTTGAACAAAATCCACAAATCAGAAATCTGTAAAACAAATGAAGTGAAAACACTCACGGCGGCTACAAAAACACTCTCGCTCAGAGCACCTCTCTTCACCGAAAGCCTAACAACAAAAAAATCGATCTTCAATACCAAAAAAACACACTCTGAATCACACGCATAATAGATCTGAGATCTAAAAACTCCAAAAACAACAAGGCAAACAAAACTTACTTGCTATCAGTCCTTTTGGTCTCCGTTTTCGATCTACCTCCTTTCATGGCGGAACCCTACAACCCTACAACCCTACAAGCAAGGCCATTGAAAGAGAAAGAAATGGGGGTTTGGTCGTCGTCTTTGGCGGAGGAGGGTCGCCGCCACTTTCTCTTCTCGACTTCGCCGTCGATAAGAGACCACGGAGGGCTTAGCGATGATAATGATGATGATGATGATGATGATGATGATGAGAGACCCGAAGATCTTCTGGACTCGAGCTCTGAAAGTGTTGTCCATGGAATCCGTAGATGAAGCCATCGATTTCCTACTTCTATGCCTAGAACTCGTGCTCTTCCTCTTCCTCCTAGACCGTGAATCATCCGAATCAGCATCTGAAACAAATTGAGACGGAGAGAGAGAGAGAGAGAGAGAGAGAGAGAGAGAGAGAGAGACGTAAGAAGAGATTAGGGATTTTGAGATTTGGGATTTTGGGTTTGGGGTGGGGGGAAACCTGAGCGGGAATGGAAAAGAGGGGAGGGGGGGAGAGAGAGAGAGATTACAAATGAATTTTTTTTTTTTGATTTTCATTACAAATGAATATTGGAAGAGATTACAAATGAATTTTTTTTTTGATTTTCATTACAAATGAATATTTAAATAGTAAAATGACTTTTTTTTTTTTTTTTTTTTTTTTTTTTTTTTTTTTTTTTTTTGCAACAAAGGATGCTGTTGCCAAAAAAAATTATTTTTTATTAAAATAATTTTTTTTATAGTTAATGAATTTTTTATTTCATTTAATAAGGTTGAAAATTTATTTGTTTCATATATTATTTTAATGAATAAATTTTTTTTTTATTTGGTAGAAGTAGGGATAATATTTTCTATTAAAATAAAGTTAATTTTTTGTGGTCAATGAAAAAAAAAATTTTGCGACCCTTTTTTTTTTTTTGTTACTAAAAATCAAGAACTAATTTTTTGTGGTAAAGGATGGGAAGTGGCAGTAATGGTGAAAAGTGGTGGATAAGAGGTGATAGTGGTGGTGGTAGTGATGGTGAAGGAGATAAGTGGTGAAGTTGTGGTAGTTGTAGAGGAGATAGAATAGCGATTGTGGATGAGCGATAATGGTAGTAGTAGTAGTAGTAGTAGTGGAGTGGTAGTGATGGTGGTAGTAATGATAGTTGTAAAGGTTGACTGACAACAGTGGTAGTAGTGGAATTGCATTTGCAGTAGTGGTGAATGTGGTAGAGAAGATGGGTGGTGAGAGAGAGATGAATGAGAGACAGATAGAGAAGAGAGATAGAGAGAAAGAGAGAGATAGACAGACAGACAGAGACAAAGTGATGAGCGAGAGAGAGATAAAGTGGTCACTAAAAGTGTATTTTCTTGTAGTAAAGAGCTCGGTAAATAGAGAAGAGATGATGGAGAGAGTGAGCAAGGTGAACACAATGGGGGAAAGAGACAAACAGACAGACAAACACATAGAGAGAGAGAAGAGTGATAAGTGAGAGAGAGACAAAGAGAGAAAGATATATATATATATACAGAGAGAGAGAGAGAGACATATAGAAAAATAGAGAGAAACAAGAGATGGGCGAGAGATAGACAAAGAGAGAGAGAAAGAGAGCGAAAAGAGATGATCAAGAGAAAGACATAGAAAAAGAGAGGAACAAAGAGAGAAGAAAGATGAGCAAGAGAGACAGAAAGAGAGATAAAGAGAAGATAAATGAGTGAGAGAGAAGAGAGATAGAGAGATGAGAGAGATAAAGAGAAGAGAGATGAATGAGAGAGAAAGAGAGAAAGAGAAAGAGACAGAGACAGAGACAAATACTGACAGGCAGAGAAGAGTGATGAGTGAGAGAGAGAGGAGAGGTAATATTTTGTGGTAGAGGAGAGGAAGCGGCAGTAGTGGTGAAGGTGGTGGATAAGAGATGATGGTGGTGGTGGTGGTGGTGATGGCGAAGGAGATACATAGAGAAAGAGAGAGACCGACAGACAAACAGAGAAGAGTGATGAGTAAGAGAGAGAAAGAGAAGAGAGATAGAGACAGAGAGATAGGAAGATGAAAAAATTGGTGAAAAGAGAAATGTTCAAAAGAGTAAGACGACGTCGTTTATAGTGCATCGATAAATAGAGAAGATGGGAGTAAAAGAGTGAGCAAGGCGAACATAGTGAGGGAGAAATAGACAAATAAACAAGTAGACAGACACAGAGAGAGAGAGAGAGAGAGAGAGAGAGAGAGAGAGAGAGGTAGACAGAAAAAGAGATAGAGAGAAAAAGAGAAAGAGAGATAGAGGGAGAGATAGAAAAAGAGAGAAACAAGAGATAAGCGAGAGATAGACAAAAAAAGAGAGAAATAGAGCGAAAAGAGATGAGTGAGAGAGAGACACAGAAAAAAAGAGAGACAGAGAGAGACACAGAAAAAAAAAGAGACAGAGAGAGATAGAAAGATAAAAGAGAGAGAGAGAGAAAAGAAATGAGAGAGATAGAGAGAAGAGAGATGAGCGAAAGAGACAAAGAAAGAAAACAGATGAGAGAGATAGAGAGAAGAGAGATAGGCGAGAGACACAGAGAGAAACAGACAGACAGAGAAAGAAGAGTGATGAGTGAAAGAGATAAAGAGAAGAGAGAGAGAGATAGAGACAGAGAGACAGGAAGATGAAAAAATGAATGAAAAGAGAAATGTTATATCAAAAGAGTAAGACGACATTGTTTTTTTTAATTTTTTTTTTGCGACAAAAAAATACCGTTGAATTTATTCAAACCATTTTGTGACTGTATATATATAAAGCTGTCTCAAAACTACAATTACTATGCTAGATTAGAGTTTTCCAAAAACTCTTTTGAGAAAATTATACTTTCTTGTTTTCCGTGTTATATTGTTTTTATTGAATTTTTTTTTTAATATTTTAAGTATTTTTTTAATTTTTAGACACACCTAACATAAATACACCTAAAAATTAAAAAAAAATTGTAAAAAAAATCTTTTAAAAATTCACTAAATACAAAAAATACAATAATTTAATACATTTTTTTTATATATTTTTATGTATTTATTAATTTTTAAAAATATTTTTTCATAATTTTTTTTTAGATACATCTAAGTAAGGTGCATCTAAAAAAAATATTTAAAATTTTAAAAATATTTACTAAAAAAAAAACACGAAAGTCACTTTTTGCGACGGTAGAAAATGCCGTCTCAAAAAAGAAGAGCATTTGCGACGGCAGAAAATACTGTCGCAAATACTCTAATTTTTTGAGACGGCAAATTGCGCCGTCGCAAATGCTTTGCTTTTTTGAGACGACAAATGGTACCGTCGCAAATACTCTGCTTTTTTGAGACGGCAAATGGCGCCGTCACAAACACTCTGTTTTTTTTAGACAGCATTTTCTACCGTCACAAAAAGTAACTTTTTAAAACGACAAGTGTATCGTTGCAAATAATTCCACCTCATAAATCCACTTTTCTTGTAGTGGCTTATTCTTTTCCCGTCCTATGGTAAAGAATTGTAGCAGAATAAAAAGGACATATAACTTTGTCATGACAGTGAATTTGTTTACTTTGATCATTTCTGTCCCCAACCCGCGGAAAAGGGAAATAAAGAAAATCTCCCTACTGGAAAGCAAAAGTATATGATAATTCGGTTCTTCTTCAACTCCAATTTTCTTTATTCGCAACCACTTTATTCACAAATTCAGAAATATTACATGCACAGGAAAAAAAAAAAAAAAAATAATGATAATAATGTGGAGCCCTTCTGTTTTTTTATTAAATTGTGATCATTTTCCTGATGCAAAACGTGAATTATTAGCCAAAAACAAACCTATTGTGTACTGGATTTTTATTCTCAAAATCTGATTCGCTAATTCTAAGCCAACCCAATAAAATGTTGCCAAATGTTATTATTTGAGTTCTATATATATTCATGATCACTGTTTACTTTACATTCAAGTGCTAGGAGGTGCAATTAGATGGATTAATTCAGATTTAACTACATTAATAATTCTCTATTTGTCTGCCTATAGAAGAGTATCTTCGCATTTGATTTTTATTTGATTTTTTTAATTTGACAGCCAGTATAATATTAGATAATTGGAGTGTTTTCTTCTTTTTCTACTCTTTTTTCTCGACAAATTGAAGATTATTAGAAATGCTCTAGCTGATGAAATGAAGTGAAGCGATATTATTATTGTTATTATTATTTTTGGTCTGTAATTGCATCTCCCATACTGTTTGGGAAACAAATATAAGTGCACTTATTTCATCTTTTTATCTTTTTTGGGTCACATCAATCAACATCTCCTCTCTACTTTTTCTACACATAATACAAGAAAAGTCAAAAAGTACACTTATTCTAAACTTCCCAAACTTGGCCTAAACTCATCCTAAAAATATGTTTTAATCCTTTTTTATGAAAGCAAACCATCTCTACTTTTTATACTTTCTAAAATTTTATCAAATTTATTATTATTATTTTGGTTTGTAATAACATCAAATTTATTATGCTTTTTGTACTCACTCTCTTTATATTAATTAGATTACCACAAATGGGAGTTAGCTAGCCTCTCTACCTTGGCAAAACATGAAGGGCTTGCCTCAAAACAAATGGCACTTTTCGCGGCTAAATTTTTAGTTATTGCAAAGTTTTGCTAGCTAAATTATTTGGTCGCCAGCTTAGCTGTTGATTAGTTGTCGGGAAAAATTAAACGGCGACTAATTTTTTTAGTCACCGAAAGTCACCAATTCACTACTAAACTTTTAGTCGCCAAAAATTTACAAATAAAATATGATTTTAGCTTTTAGAGATTAAAAGTTTTAGTTGTGGATAAGTTTTGTTACAATAGTATTACATTTAGGGACAAAAGCATTTAGGTGCAAAAAAAATTTGTTTTTCATTTTATTTTTTTTAGCTACTAATCATTTAGTCGCCTAAAGTCTCATTTATTTTTTTGCTACTAAATATTTAGTAGCAAAAAAAATTATTTTTCATTTTATTTTCTTATGGCTCCTCTTCCTCCTCCACCGCCTCTGTCTCTTTCTCCTCCTTATCTTCTTTCTCATCTCTGTCTTTTTCATCACCACCACCATCAGAGCTTCGTCATTGCTGTCGTTTCACCACTATCGGCGTGAGATCTGTTAGTCTAGCAATATAATTAATAGGATATTTAGCACAATTATTATAACAACAATGACAATAAACAATGATATATAGAAAGAGAAAAAAACAAAGTAGAGAAACATAGTTGTAAGACTTTGGGAGTCGCGTTATCACTGTCCTAAAGTTGTTTTTCCTTCCCTTATGAAAATACAACCAGAATGAAGCAGTTTCAAGATAAAATCCATGTTGCTCACAGTATCCCTTATCTAGCGTTCACGACTACTAGGAAACTTGAACTAATAAGTCGCGAACTCAAGTTGCCCAAAATACAATATAAAATATATAGAACTCTCTCATAAAACATTTTATCTCTCAAACCATCTTTTCAGTCTCTTCTTGTGTCTCATGCATCTTCCAACTCATAGAAAACAATACATTTGTATGGCACTCTTAGTAATTGTACGAGCACGAAAAATACCTCACACATGTATTCCTTGTGATCAAGGTAGAAATCCTCTAAACGATGTTGTTTCTCCTGCAAAACAACTCCGATGAGCAACTCGACGAGTGTGTGCCAAAAATCCTCTCTGATGCTTAAGTTAGATTTCAAGATCTATATGGGAAAAGCTCTGTAAATTTTGTAACTAAAGATGTGATACCTCCTTAGGGTTTGCCTCTAAGCTTATTTTGCAAGGCAGAATCATAATAGAACTCTAATTCCTTTTCGTAGAGTCCTATCAGGAGTCCATCTCTTAAAAGATAATGTCTATCCTTTAATTAAAGTGGATAAAAGCTAACAATTACCAACCAAAGCTTTTCCTTATTAAGAGAAAAGCGTGAAAATTAATTTAGTAGATATTTGCTATATATTAAAAAAGTGTATTTTTTTTACATATATATTTATTTGGGTCATATTAATCAGTTTTTATCAACCTCTCATCTTTATTTTTCTACCTACTTTTTCTACTTTTCTATATATTTTTTTATTTATAAAAATCAAAAAATGCACTTATTTAAAATATCTCAAATCACAACTTAAAGTATTATTATGTATAAACAATTTAGGATTCAATCTATAAATTTAATTTTTAACTTTATTTGGCCAAAATTTTAATATTAAAATATTTTGTTGAGAAAGATAAATTAAAACAAAATAATCAAAATATCTTTCATTCATATATGTACTATATGAAAATTGTTTTAGAGCTTCCAAAAGTTAAAAAAAAAAATATTTTGAAACTCAAATTTTGAAACTTTAAGATTAATTCTAATGAGTTAATAGTAGGCCCTATTTATAATGTGATGTTTTGATTTTAATTTTTTTTTTTTATCACATCATTAATGTCTATTAGAGCACCAAAATTAACACTATGGCTCTGTTTGGAAAGAGTTAGATTGGGCTTTTTTTACTATTTTTAGTCACAAAAAATAAAATAGACTATTTTAGTCATAAAAAATAAAACATCACATCCAACCCATAATCATTACACTATTCTCTCACAAAAAAAGCTAAAAAAGTCAAAAAGTTAAAAAATCCTTCCCAAACCAAGCTTTTTATCCCAGACTAAAATAGCTAAAATAGCCAAAAACCTAACCCATTTCCCAAACCAACCCTATGTCCTTTTGAGAAGTTGATAAAAAGCCAACTTTCAACTTTTTATCAATTTTACTTTTGAGAAGTTGATAAAAAGCCAACTTTCAACTTTTTATCAATTTTAGGTCACATCACCTCTCACATGACTTACTTATAAAAAGATAAAATAAATTAAAAAAATTAAAAAATTAATTTTTTACTAACTTTTCAAAACACTCAATGAATCATAGTTGCTTGTATTGTATACGGTCACATTCAAAAGCCTACACAGTCGCTTCTCTCTCTCTCTCTCCTCACTGTTCGACCGTTTGTCGCCGCCCTTGGAAGCATCTCCAACAACATCCTCTTCTTAAGAGGATAGAAATAATATTTTTTTATTCAAAAAGTAAATATATAGGAGGTCACTATTCATTCAAACTCTAACCACAAACCTTCATTTCCTTCATTTAAACTCCAATCAAAAAGTAATTTTTATTCATTAATAAATATTTAATTTTAAAATTTTTGTAAAACATATTTAATATTATAGTCATTTTAAAAGTATAATTTCATACTTTTTATTGATGTCAATTTTATAAAAATTAAATTTATACATTAAAAGTTATTTCAAATATAATTTAATTTTGAAATCATTAATTTTAATTTTGACTTCCGATTTCAGCGACTGTAGTATACGAATACTCCGGCAAGGTCCGACCGTGGCATCTAATCGGCCAGTTCATCCTTGCCCTGTCCAATCCATCGGATCCATTCCAGGTTTCTTAATTTCTAGTTTCTGTTCTTTTCATATTATATTCAAAATTAAATTAAATTTACACATTAAAATTTAATTTTGAAAAGGATGAAAAGGGCTTCATCGAGATCTACTTCCTCCATTGACTTCCGATTTTAGCGACTGTAGGATACGAATACTCCGGCAAGGTCCGACCGTGGCATCTAATCGGCCAGTTCATCCTTGCCCTGTCCAATCCATCGGATCCATTCCAGGTTTCTTAATTTCTAGTTTCTGTTCTTTTCATTCTGATTAGGTGAATTGATTGATTGATGATCGTTTGATCTTTGGTATTTAGGTCTATTGTAATTTTGTAGCACTGGATCAAAGATGAGAAGTACAGTACAAGAGTGAAGGATGAAAAGGGCTTCACAAGCTTTGCTCTGTGTGAACTTGAATGCGAAATGTATGAATATATATATATATATATAGATATGTATGTATGTATGTATGTATGTATGTATGTATGTGTTGGTGTTTAGAGAAGATGGAACTGGATTGAGAGTAGGATTGGAAGGATTTGACGGAGGAAAAGTAGATTAGGAAAGTGTAGATAAACCACCGGTGGATTGGATTCATATGCTTGACACTATTGATATCCATTTGTTGCTCATCATCTCAGGTTTACTTTGTACTCTTTTTATCTCTTCTGTATTTTTAGAGAGAGAAACAGAGAAATGAGGAGAGTATGATGATGGATCTGCTACTCTCCCTGTCTGATGATGGATGAAAATGCAAGTTTGCGAAGAAGTTCAACAAGAAAATAGAAGAAAAATTGAACAGGAGTTTCAACAGATAAAAATTAAATAGAAGAAAAAATGTTTGCATTGTCATTGTTTCTGGATCTTGGGGAAAAAAAAGAAAAGAACATAGGAAAAGATAGGAAGAAAAAAAGAATTAAATTCTTAGCGTCTTTTATTTGGGATATGCACAGATGTTGAAGAGATATTGTGAAAAATTCAACAAATGTTGCCCAGATGCACTTTTCTTTAGATAATAGTTGAACAAATAGGTATAATAATGAAAAATTCAACCTTAGGTGGTGTTTGGGAAGTTTGTGGGTTGGGTTTTTTTTTTTTTTTTTTTTTCACTAAAAGACAAATTTTTTGCAAAATTAAAAAAAAAACAAATCTAAATAAAATATCACATCCAACTCTATAATCATTTCATTTTTTTTCTCACAAACATCACATTTAATCACAAAAAAATCCAACTATCTTTCTAAATACCAAAAAAAATTTCTCCAATAATATTTTATAACAAAAAAAAAATTACATAAAAACTCATTTTCTAAACACCCACTAAGTTTGTGAATTTTTACAGATGGGATAAGAGAGAAGTGAACAAATTTGAATAGATAGGATTTTGTTTGGTTCGTTATTTTGACACAGAAAAATAAAATAAAATAAAATAATTGAACAGATAGATATAAATCTGAACAGATAGGTCTAAAAATTCAACAGATTAGGTGATAAATTTCAACATATAGCAAAATTTTAAACAGATAAAGAGAATGAATAGATAGATATTGATTTGATGAGATAGGCAAAAAAAAATTGAATAGATTGAATATAATTTGAATAGACAGGAAAATTTTTTGAACAAATAAGAAAAAAATTGAACAAATAGTCAATGAAAGTCATCAAATAAAAAAAGTTACTAGATGAATTAAGGAGTAAAATTAGAAATAAAATGTCTTCCTACCAAATAATTTCACGAAAAGTAGACCTTACACCAACAAAAAATATCTACTGAACCTAATATCTTAGACACTCTTTAAATTAAATTTATCATCAATTTTCTCTTTATTTATTTATTTGGTTTAATACTAAAAAATTAGAATAAAAAATATAACATTTTTTAATAATTTAAAGGCGTATCACATAAAATTTCTCACTAGAACACAATTTAAATTATCACAATTCTTATTATTGAATTTGTAATCTAACCCTTCAATTGAATAAAAAAACGTATCACTTTAAAGTATAATTTTCTTCTATTCTCACTTCTTTACACCCTTTTAATTCTTGTTTTTATCCATCACTTAAAAGAGTAATGCTATATATATCTATATTTTTAATTTACAAATTCATCCATATTGATGTGGTAAGGGGTAGGATTTTATATATTATTAAATGCATAATAAATTAAAAGTTGACACATGTAATATTACATCATTATAAATATAATTGTGAGACTTTTTTTTGAGTCTTAAATATTTTTTCACTTAAAAATCACATCAATGTTATTCAACAACAAACTCAAGCAACAAACGGGGAAAACAACACTAGAAACCACACATACACACATAAAACTGTGGGTAATAACTTTTCACTTGGGCAAGAATTTCATTTATGGTCCTCCATCGAGACGAGCCAAATGATGGGTCTCACATATTGATAAACTCCACGTGTAAAATTCATTTTTTGTCATATTTATATCTCGTTATGTAAATATCTTCTGCATTTATTGCACACCTGCATTTATAGTAGTGGTAATTCTTAAGTT
Source organism: Camellia lanceoleosa (assembly GCA_025200525.1). Classification (NCBI taxonomy): domain Eukaryota; kingdom Viridiplantae; phylum Streptophyta; class Magnoliopsida; order Ericales; family Theaceae; genus Camellia; species Camellia lanceoleosa. The sequence goes on from CM045768.1 coordinate 18,265,870, forward strand.
TGAGGATGCCTCAGCTCCTGTTAGTCCCCCTCTCAGTTCACCACCGCCGGTAATGACCATAAAGCCACGCTCTGGCACCTTCTTGATGGTAGCCAAAATGAGCTTAAAATAGAGTGGAAACTGTGCTACAGCAAAAGCTATGACAGGCATAACTGCCACAACATATTCAATAGTCTTGACGTCTCTTACCATATCTTTGAGCACGAAAAAATATCCGCCGCAAAAAGATACCGACACTGAAGCTATGGATAAGAAGAGCGCAGTCAAACCGATGAGGAGCTTTGTCGATAGGTCTTTACCGAAATCTTTTGCTTTGTGTCGAGAAGTGAGAATGGCGAGGAACATTACCACTGCTGTCAATGAAAAGCAGAGCGCTCCAGGTGATGATGTGGAAAATACCTTAAACATGCGATGTGCTTGGAGGGTAAGAATATTCATAAAGTGGTCCATAAGTCACATGTTTGTTTTATTTATTTATTTATTTATATTATATATATTTAATTGGTTTAATGTCTAATTAATTAGTTTAATGGCCAATTGATTTTTTTAATGGTTAATGGGTAACTGATGTCTGTTTAATATTCCATAGGGTGGTTTCATGGGACTTTACAACTTCTCTGATGGTGGGAAGTTATAAGGAGTTACACTTGGATATGGGTTCAAGCCTATCTATATATATGCCTGTGATAGCCATCGAACACAGACCTTGTTTTGTGTGTAGAATAGACTTGAAACTCTGTCCCTTTCACTTTTCTCATATGGTTCTGTAAAAGTGTTTTGTGAGTGGGCTTCTTTATACATTCAAGATTTGATCATTCAAGGATAAAAATTCAAAGGCTTGAACATCATGGCAGGAGGTATTCTTCTTTCTGAATTAAAATTAATTTTAATTCTCACAATTGGTATCAGAGCCAACCTTCTGTTATGTTGTTTAGTATTTGTTTCATCTACATAAAATCAAACTTCTGGATCTTACAGTGTAGAACGTTTTATTCAACAATTTACTGGATGTTTTGATGCGTACAGTCGTATACTGAATGTAATTCACACCATAAATTTTCACCATTCAGAATCATTGTAGAATCAGAATGAGTAATTTATATTGCATAACTTTTGAATATCACTATTAAAGAAAAAGAAAACACTGTTGCAATAGTAAAGTCCATCGTGATTTGTGCTAGTGGTATTTACATTTATTTAGAATTTTCTCCTACTCTGAATCTATTTTATTTAGAAGACTTGTTGTGTGTCATTAACTATTATTTTTGACACACACATTAAAGAGCAAAATATTTAATTTGATTATGTATCAAGTCTAGAAATTCTCTATTTGGATATATTTGGTTTATTTTAAAAAGGCATGAAAGACTTGAATTTATTTCTAGAATTTTCATAAAAAAAATTTAACATGCTGTTAAGGATGTTTTGTTTATTATCGTTGCATGTTTAAATAGTAAGCAAATTCAATTGAATCTCATACAGTGAATTATAACATGTTCTTTTAGTTTTTATAATTTTTGAGATTCATTGGCATGTTATCTAAAATAATGTAATATTATATTACATGCATTAAGGTAATTATTTATGCATTGAAAATTCATATGAAATAAAAGTATGAATACACTATGTGTTGGGCTTATGGAATTTATTTTGGTCCAATTTTTAAGCAAATTTTAGTATAAGATTGAACTACATGTGTTTGGTCTTGGGATTTTTCATGTGATATTACTCTGATTGTATGTATTATACATTATGTGCATTGAAAGATTATGTATTTGTTGTGACTATAAGGATTTGTTCACATTAATAAATTATGCCATATTTAAAAATTTTATTCTGTTTTAAGAGTAGTCAAAGCATCTTAAGACATAAAGATGTGATCCTTAGTATTTTGATCACATAAAGTTACAAGTTAATTTGACATTTTTACATTGCAATTATGTTTTATGAATAATTTCTTGGTCCCACAGGAAAGTAATTATTTATGAAATTTAATTGGAATAAGATAATGGATTGAGTATTAAAGAGATTGAATACTCTAAACCCACATGTATGAGTTTTCTTTTCCTTACATATTTCGGAACGCATTAGTCTTATTATAAAGTAATAGCAATTCTAATACAGTTTAATAACCTCTACCCACAGGAAGGTTTAGATTTGTCACTGAATGTGACATTGGTTGATTCAGACTATAGCTATTGTTTCAAAGCATTAATAATGTTCTTGGTAATTGCAATGATTTCTACCTCTGTACTGTCTAATGAGTCTTCTTGTATTCCATTCTTGAACGGTAATAGTTTTTCGGATTGGAAGGACAAAATCCTTTTAACATTAGGGTGCATGGACCTCGATCTGGCACTCCGTGTGGATGAACCTCCTGAACCCACGGACGAGAGTTCCACTGTAGAAAAGAGTGCTTATGATAAGTGGGAGCGATCTAATCACTTAAGCCTAATGCTCATAAAGTCACATATTAGCTAGAGCATTAGGGGTTCAATCCCACCATCTGATAAGGTCAAGAACTACATGAGGGCTATTGAAGAGCAATTTGTTAGTTCTGATAAAGCATTGGCAAGTACCCTAATGAACAAACTATCAGGAATGAAGCATAACAATTCTAGAAGTGTGCGTGAGCACATTATAGAAATGAAGGACATTGCAGCTCATCTTAAGTCCTTAGAGATTGAGAAGAAAGGTAATCTCATGTCTCTTGTGTGTTATGAATCTAATTTTGTTAATACTCATCAATATGATTGGTGGATTAATTCAGGTTCTACAATTCACATTGCTAATATCATGCAAGGCTTCATTAGCCTAAGAAAACTGACGGGAAGTGAACAAGGCATCTATTCGGGCAATGGGATACGTTCGCACGTCGAAGCTATTGGAACTTTCCGACTTGTTTTAAAAAATGGCTTTGTTTTGGATCTTGAAAACACTTTTTACATTCCATTTTTTTTCTAAAAATTTAATTTTTGTTTCTAAACTAGTACCATTGGTACAAATTTTAGTTTATTTAAAGACTCTGTTTCTGTAGGATTTAGTACTTTAATTAATGGTTTGTACAGATTAAATCTGGATCTTGTTTTTGAACAAAATCTTTTAACCTTGCATGGTAATATTGGCATTAAGCGTAATATTGTTGATGAGTCCTCCTCTATTCTTTGGCATAGGAGATTGGGACATATCTCCATTGAGAGAATAAAGAGGTTAGTTAATGATGAAGTCCTTCCGACTCTTGATTTTACCAACTTTGGTATTTGTGTGGACTGCATAAAGGGAAAGCAGACCAACAAGACCAGTAAAGGTGCCAAAAGGAGTGAAAAAATTCTTAGAATCATACACACTGATATTTGTGGACTATTTACTCCACCTTGTCTGAATGGTCAGAGATATTTTATCTCATTTATTGATGACTTCACACGATACATGTATCTCTACCTCTTGTTTGATAAGGTCAAGGCACTTGATGCCTTTAAAGTTTATAAAATAGAGGTAGAGAAACTAACAGAAAAAAAAAATTTAAATTGTAAGGTCAGACAAGGGTGGAGAATATTATGGGAGGTACACAGAATTGGGACAATTACCTGGTCCATTTGCTAAGTTCCTTAAAGAAGAAGGCATTATTGCATAATATTCAGTGCCTGGCACACCACAACAAAATGGTGTTGCTAAAAGAAGGAACCAAACACTTATGGATATGGTAAGGAACATGCTTAGTTATTCTAATGTGCCTATAAATTTGTGGAGTGAAACTTTGAAAACCGCTATGTGTATCTTAAATAGGATTCCATCCAAGGTTGTTCCCAAAACACCATTTGAGTTATGGAAAGGATGGAAGCCAAGTTTAAGACACTTACACGTTTGGGGTTGTCCAGTTGAAATGAGGGTGTATAACCCACATTTAAAGAAATTGGACCCCAGAACAGTTAGTGGTTTTTTCATAGACTATGCGGAAAACTCCAAGGGTTACAGATTTTATTGTCCTTCAAATTTTAGAATTGTTGAAGCCAGGAATGCTAAGTTTATTGAGGAAGTTGACCCTAGTGGGAGTTACCCTCGAAAGATAGAGTGAAAGGAATCATGGGATTCGGATACAACACCCATGAATATAGGTGAATTGGTTGTCTTTCAAGATAATCAACCCGATAGTCTTGAAAATCAACAAATTCAAGAACTTTCACCACAAGAGGAACAAGTCAACATAGAGCCTGTAGCTTAAGTCCCAATTCAGACTACATAATTAAGGAGATCCTCACAAGCTAGAAAGTCAGCAATTTCTGGTGATTATTTTGTATACTCAATGGAGTCTGATTTTGACATCGGACCTAAAGATGATCCTATTTCATTTTCCAATGCCATGAATAGGGATGATTCTAAATTATGGTATGATGCCATGAAGGAAGAGTTGGAATCTATAGCTAAGAATCAAGTTTGGAAAATTGTCGAGTTGCCTAAAGGAGTTAAAGCGGTTGGCTGTAAATGGGTCTATAAGACCAAGAAAGACTCCAATGGCAATGTCGAACGATATAAGGCCAGATTCGTAGCTAAAGGTTTCACTCAAAGAGAAGGCATCGATTATCATAATACCTTTTCTCCAGTTTCAAAAAAGGATTCATTTAGAATTATCATGGCATTAGTAGCTCATTTTGATTTAGAGCTACATCAAATGGATGTGAAAACAACATTTTTGAATGGGGATCTTGAGGAAGAAGTATACATGAAGCAACTTGAAGGTTTTTGTTCTGATAAAGATAGTCACTTAGTTTGCAAGCTCAAGAAATCCATATATGGACTAAAACAAGCTTCCCGACAGTGATATTTAAAGTTCCACAATGTGATTACTTCATATGGTTTTACGGAGAATGTGGTGGACAACTATATATACCTTAAGGTTAGTGGGAGCAAATACATTTTTCTAGTTCTATATGTGGATGACATTTTATTTGCATCTAATGATTTGGGATTGTTGCATGATACTAAACAATTTCTTTCTCAAAATTTTGAAATGAAGGATATGGGTGAAGCTTCTTATGTCATTGGCATAGAGATTCACAGAGATAGGTCCAAAAGGACATTAGGACTATCTCACAAAGCCTACATTGAAAGAGTTTTGGAGAAATTCAAGATGAGTGATTGCACTCATAATGCAGCACCCCTTTTAAAGGGTGACAAATTCAATTTAAGTCAATGTTCGAAGAATGATTTGGAAAAGGAACAAATGGTTAGCATTCCCTGTGCGTCTGCCGTAGGTAGTTTAATGCATGTTTTGGTTTGTACACGACTTGACATTGCATTTGCAGTTGGGATGCTTGGAAGATACCAAAGTAATCCAGGAATGGAACATTGGAAGGCTGCAAAGAAAATCATGAGGTACTTAAAGGGAACCAAGGACTACATACTTACTTACAAGCATGTTGACTGTCTTGAGGTGGTTGGATATTCAGACTCAGATTTTGCGGGTTGTCAAGATTCCAGAAAATCCACTTTAGGATATGCCTATCATCTAGCAGATGGTGCTGTTTCATAGAAGAGCGCCAAAGAGACGATAATTGCATCGTCAACAATGGAAGCAGAGTTTATAGCCTGCTTTGAAGCAACCTCACAGGCTATCTGGTTAAGGAATTTTATCACAGGGCTTCGAATTGTGGATTTAATTTCTAGGCCATTAAAGGTTTATTGTGATAATTCGGTCGCGGTTTTCTTCTCTAACAACAACAAAAGTGGTAGCTGCAGCAAGAATATTGACATAAAGTATCTTGCTATTCGAGACCGTGTTAAGAAGCAAGAAGTCAGTACTGAGCATATTAGTACCGATATGATGGTTATAGATCCCATGACCAAAGGCCTTTCTGTAAAGGTGTTTTCAAAACACGTTGAGGGCATGTGACTGATTAGTTAGCTCAATAATTTTTCTAGTTGTTGTTTTATTTTGTTTTGTCCTGAAATTTTGATTATTATTAGTGAAAAGCATCATTTTGTGCACCTAAAGTATTTGTGATGCTATGCAGTCCATTGGGACTATTGATTCGTAGGGATCATTGGACCCAGAATAACTTATTAGAAGTTATTCATTAAGAATGACACCACATAAAGTTGAGAGTGTGATACAATATAATACATGGAAGGAAATACTTAATTGATAGAGTATAACCACCGTGCTTCGTGTGTTATACCTCTAAGGTTTGGGTATTTTTATTTAATGGCCATCATCAGTTTGTTAGTTACCCGACAGTCAACAACGTGTGTTATATGTGCCAAGTGGGAGAATGTAAGAATATCCATAAAGTGGCCCATATGCCACATGTTTGTTTTATTTATTTATTTATATTACATATATTTATTATATATATTTAATTGGTTTAATGACCAATTAATTAGTTTAATGGTTAATGGGTAACTGATATCTGTTTAATATCCCATATGGTGGTTTCATGGGACTTTACAACTTCCCTGAGAGTGGGAAGTTATAAGGAGTTACACTTGGATATGGGTCCAAGCCTATCTATATATATGCATGTGATAGCCATCAAACACAGACGTTGTTTTGTGCATAGAATAGACTTGAAACTCTGTCCCTTTCACTTTTCCTATATGGTTCTGTAAAAGTGTTCTGTGAGTGGGTTTCTTTATACATTCAAGATTTGATCATTCAAGGATAAAGATTCAAAGGCTTGAACATCATGGCAGGAGGTATTCTTTTTTCTGAATTAAAATTAATTTTAATTCTCACATGGAGAACTAGATCCCCATTGTTTTCAGCGCCACTTGGCACACTTGCCATCGTGGCAAAGGGGACAGTTGCAATGAGTGCTGCTACGATGGTGCATGAATCTGAGGTTTTCATTAACCACTGTGTCATTTTGCACTAGCTCACTGTGTGTCTCTATGAAGATCTCTTGTGCGGTCTTGCCCCCGTTGTTTTGGTGTGCCACCAAATGTTTTGGTAGATGCTCTTTAATGCACTACAAATATAGATCAGTTTCAAATCTAAATCAAGTATATGAATGGTTAATTAGTTGAGGCTTTAGATCATATATCCCTAAGCAAATATATCTATTTATACTATACTTTTGTGTTATTTTATTTTATTTTTGTTTTCCCGAAATATCTTCATGTAACTGCTTTAAAATCCAGATTAAAATTTGTAATTCCTTGCAAATTTAATAGCACATCCATTAAATGTGCACAAATAAATTACTCATTCCTCATATGACAGAGTGATCTTATATTATGTGATTGTGTCGAACTCATATTACATCGTCTAAAGATGTTGCTTACCTCGTACCACTTGATTTCGCATTGCATTTGAAGTGTAGCATTTGGAGCAAGCCAAGGTTGATAAGTTTTAAGCATTGTAGCAAGATGTAATGCACTGTTTCCTTCATTATTCAAACAGTGCAACAAATCATCTATGCTTTTTGTAGATTTGCTTTTTAGCAACAATTGCAAGACATGGGGTTGTCTGTTTTCCACTGATATGAGCATCAAATTCTTCCCATTTGAATTCATGTCATGTATGGCCACTGGAAATTCCTTGAGGATGTCTTTTTCTATTTCTTTGATACCGTTCTTTGCTACTATTAATATTGGTGTCTCTGCAATCCCAAAACACCAGAAATTCAATAATATTTCCTATGTATCACCTGATTTAACTTTACCCATTGTTTATTGCTATCTATTTGAGCCAAAATTTTAATTAGTGGGGATTTTTTTTTTCTTTCAAAGAATCATACATGAAGTTTGTTTAAATTTAACAAACGAAAGACCATTGTATGTTTGTTTTGGTAAAAGGCTTGAAATTCATAGTCCCATGAGACTATTAACTTAGTTAAATAGTGAGATTTAGAATTAGCCACATTATTTCACTCAACGATCAATAATAATTATTGTCTTATCACATTTTATATATTTTACCCTGATCAAACATAGTACAAATACCTAGATAGTGTTACTAATGTACTATTTCATAATTATCTTAGTTTTACGAATTCAGTGTAACCTCCAAAAATTTATATCGGTTATCAAACATGGACTAAAGCCAATACTCAATAACTTCATAATTAAGCGCATTTAATAACATAAAACAGAGCACTTAAAAAATATTAAAATATTTAATTGAAAAAGGAATTTTTATTCATGGAGTTCAATTATCATAAAATGTTGAATATATTCAGAAGAACCGAGATAATGAGTACCTTTCTTGGTTTGGTTCTATTGGCTGCTGCTTTTCAAGGAAACTAGGCTATTTGTAACTGCATTTAGTAACTTTGCCACATCAATGCCCTGTTTGGTATTTGAAAAAGAGAGGGTAAATGAACAAGAAGAGAAAGGAGTTTCTTGTGGAGTATCTTTCTGTAGTGTTTGGTTATCTAGGTTGCTATCTAAATGGCTTTTCTTTGGGATTTGATGATAGGAACTTTGGTGGCCTGGTTGGGGTTTGCTTCCACTATCTAAATAATCATAATAAGAAACATGTTGAACAAGTATGTTCTTGATGTCAATTGCCCACATGTGCCTCTCTTTCATCACCACTAATTGTTTTGGGAACAAAAACGTCATCCTCAGAAGTCCTATAATTGATCAAACACAAGTAAAAATTTTAACTGCTAACAATATATGTCATTTGTTAAACATACACAATTAAATAGTTGAGATTATTGAATCCTTATTCTCTCTTCTACTTTCTTTTTTATATTATTAAATGTGAGTAAAATTTCATTAAAAACTTGACCTGATATGGAACACTTCTAATTCTCTCTCTCTCTTATCAAATTATTCTTCAAATTGCAATATTGTCAATTTAATATTTTACCATATTTGAGAAAAAAAGGGTCTTGAAGTAGAAACACTTGATGAACACACACGCTGAGGAATAAATAGGCCAACCAATCTTCCTAGTAGCCACCATAACCTTATCGACCCCCCACAACCCCCGTCTGTTCCTTAAGGCAACTAGGCCTTTGGACTCAGGTGTTAGAAGTTGTCTCAGAACTTAAGGGGTTAGCACTAGTAGTTCACTCCCATACTTACTCCATTGCCAAGCTAGAGGCCCAATTAGGTCAAATGGCTAATAACATGAATACGAGAGAGGATGGGAAATTACCGAGTCAGACTGTGGCCAACCTTAAGGGTCAATATAGGGCAGAGGGGTTGGGTGGAAATGGAAAGCACCGTGAGTAGGTGGAAGCAGTGATCACTTTGAGAAGTGGGAGAGAGTTAGAGCCTCTACCGGTTGCGTCCGATGCAATTAAGGCTAAGAAGGGTGATCGAGGTGGTCAACCCACAGAGAGCAAGGGTAAAGGAGAGATACCTAAGGGGGATGACTTAGTCCCTAGCACTTTACAGGAGCTTAAGGCACCATATGTGCCTAAGGTACCCTTTCCCCAATACCTTGATACACCGTCTCCTTTTAATAAAAAGACGACATCTATGGAAGCGATAATGGAGGTCTTTAAATAGGTAAAAATCAACCTCCTACTGTTGGAGGAGATTAAGCAAGTACCCTCCTATGCTAAATTGCTGAAGGACCTTTGTACGCAAAAGCGTAAATCTAGGACACACGTGTCCCAAAAGGTCATACTCATGCAGCAAATAAGTTCCTTTTTATTGAGTGACACACCCCCTAAACTTAAAGACTTAGGTGCCCCAACCATTGCATGCATTATAGGGGATCATTTCATTAATAAGGCCTTATTAGATTTAGGGGCTAGTGTCAATTAGTTGTCGTACTCTGTGTACGGAGAATTTGGGCTTGGCGAGTTAAAGCCCACTACTATTACTCTTCAGTCGGCTGACCGGTCTCTCAAAGTGCCACGTGGCATGATTGAGGATGTGTTAGTAAAGGCCAATAGGTTTTATTTTCCTGTTGACTTTTTGGTCCTAGATATGGAACCGGTAGCTTGCTCTAGAAAGCAAATCCCGATGATCTTAGGTCGACCTTTCTTATTTACGGTCTATGCATGCATATATTGTCGTACCGGGGTTATGGAAGTTTCATTTGAAAATATGCAAGTGAAACTCAATGTTTGCCACATATCCCAACAACCCCATGAGAGAGAGGAGTGCTTATTTGTGGATGTTATGGATGGGATTGTGGATGAGGTTTTATCCTCCATTCTTGTAGAGGACCCTCTAGAAGTTTGTCTAGCTCATTTTGGGTTTGAAAATTTTGATATTGACAGGTCAGTTGAGGAGGTGAATGCCTTGCTTAATTCTTCTTCTATACTAGATTTTCCTCCGTGGAAAGCCCGGTTTAAGTCCCTTCCTCCTATGTCTATAGAGCCTGCCATACCATCCTTAGTCACACCACCTACACTTGAGTGGCCGAAGGTAGCTTGAATTTGCAGACATTCTGCAAAATTTTCAAGAACAGAGTGTGTTTTTCAAAAAGTGCTCAGAAATCAAAGTGGTCGAAATCCATTTTTGATCACATCATCTTGAAGCTCCCGATGAGACGAGAACAACCGTGAAAACTGAGTCAAAAACGGATCTCGGATGACTCCACACATGCCACTGACGCCATTCCCACGCGCTCACGTGCTGTACTTGCTGCTAGAGGAAGAAGACGCGTGATCCCACGCGCAAGCACGCGCCGCACGTGCTACACGCGTGTGCACTAGAGACCTGACGTCATCCACTAACATCATCTGAGCTACTGACAAACTGAGCCGATTGAGCCAAGCCGCCGATTGAGCCGTGACAGCCGATTGTAGTTAATGACGACAGAGCCGAGCCTGAGTCGCGTCGCTAACCAAGGCGCGTTGATTACGCCGTTGACCGAGCCGCTGACATCAGCACGCCGAGGATTAATCCAATGTGACACGGCTAAGGTGCAACTGTAGATTTGAATAGTTTAACTATTTGTGGCTTGATCTGAGCCATTCGGAGTCTGTTTCTGGTGATCCAATAGTGCTTTCCAACTATTTGGAGTATTCCAGACACATTTGTACGGTCAAAATTTACAAATTCTATCCTGAAAATTTGCATCTTTTTAAAGACAACCAATGGCCAACACAAACAACTTATTTCAGCTCCAGTTTCCAAAACTCAACAAGGAGAACTATGAAAATTGGAGTATTCAAATGCAAGTCCTACTAGCCTCACAAGATTTGTGGTTAGTGGATCGAGGATATGACGAGCCAACTACTCTCGAAGATGAAGGAAATTTAAATGACACTTAGAAGATAGCGTTAAAAGATTCAAGGGAAGAGAGATAAAAAGGCCTTGTATCTACTCTATCAAGGCATTGATGAATCAAGTTTTGAGAAGATTTCAGCAGCAACAACCTCTAAAGAGACATGGAGTATTCTTCGTAATTCACACTGTGGAATTGAGAAGACGATCAGAGTTCGACTCCAGGTGTTACGTGGCGAATTCGAGATGTTGCATATGAATGAGAATGAGTCAATTTCTGAGTACTTCAACAGAACATTGGCCGTTGTTAATCAGATGATAAGATATGGAATCTCTTCAAGTGATAGAGAAGATTCTTTGATCACTCAGGTCCAAGTTCGAGCATGTGGTTTTAGCAATAGAAGAGTCCAAGGATCTCAGTGCCATGACCACCGATGAGTTGATGGGCACACTTGAGATTCATGAACAAAAGATCAACAAGAAGACTCCCTCAAGTTCTCTAGAGCAAGCTCTTCAATCAAAGCTGTCTTTCAGAGATGACAGAAACGAACAAGAGGGGACATCACAAAGAAGCCGAGGAAGAGGTCGTGGTTACAATAATCGAAGTTCTGGTTTTCGAGGAAGAGGTGAAAGAGGTCCAGCCAGAGGAGGAAGAAGTCAACCACACTTTGCTCCAAGAGGAAGAGCAAGAGGTAGAGGAGGTGGTTACATCAACCGACCAGGATTTGACAAAAGTAATGTTTAGTGCTACCAGTGCCATAAGTTCGGGCATTATACCAATGAATGCCGAAGTAGAGCAACAACAGAAGCCGGAGAGCAAGCAAATTTTGCTAAGGAAGAAACAAACAAAGTTGGACCGACAGTCCTGTTTGTCCACCATGGAGACACTGAAAACCAAAACAATGTTTGGTATCTAGATTCTGGAGCCAGTAATTACATGTGTGGTAAAAGAGAATTGTTCATTGAGCTTGACGAGACTGTACAAGCACAAGTCTCATTTGGTGATTCTTCAAAGACTCCAGTGAAAGGAAGAGGTAATATTCTGATCAAGCTCAAGAATGAAAATCATGATTACATCTTCAATGTTTATTATGTTCATGCCATGAAGAACAACAATTTAAGTATGGGACAACTCCTAGAGAAAGGATACAACATCAGCATGGAAGATTGTCATCTTACCATCAAAGACAATCATGGTAATTTGATCGCTCGGGTAAGAATATCCAAGAATCGGATGTTTGCATTGAACATCTAACATGATGCTGCGAAGTGTTTAAGTGCCATTATCAAAGACAAAGACTGGCTATGGCATTTGAAGTTTGGACATCTCAACTTTGGAACCTTGAAGCTGTTGTCAAGCAAGAATATGGTGAAAGGGCTCTCTCATGTTGCTCATACTAATGAAGTTTGTGAAAGCTACATTCTTGGCAAACATCACAAAACTAGCTTTGCCAAAGAAGTGAAATGGAGAGCAACAAAGCCGCTGGAGCTAGTGCACACTGATGTGTGTGGTCCATTGAAGCCAATGTCAAATGGAAAGAATAGATATTTTCTCACATTCATTGATGATTATAGTTGGAAGACATGGGTGCATTTTCTTAAAAGAAAATTGGAGGTGTTCAATATCTTCAAATAATTCAAAGCTTTTGTAGAGAAGCAAAGCGACTACTACATCAAGACATTGCGATCAGATCAAGGTGGAGAATATACATTAGATACTTTCAAGAATTATTGCAAAGAGCATGGAATCAAGCATCAAACAACATCATCCTATAGGCCACAGCTAAATGGTGTTGCTGAAAGAAATAATCACACAATCTTAGATATGGCAAGGAGCATGTTAAAAGAAAAGGGACTGCCCAAGCAATTTTGGGTTGAAGCCGTATCATGTGCTGTGTATCTACTAAATAGATGCCCAACCAGGAGCCTTTATTCTATGATTCCAGAAGAAGCTTGGAGTTCACATAAGCCAAGTGTCACCATCTCAGAATATTTGGGTGTGTTGCGTACACCAAGATTCCAGAAGCAAGAAGAACCAAGCTCGATGATAAGGGAGAAAAATGTATCCTTGTCGGATATGGAGATAGAACAATGGGATACAAGTTGTATAATCCCATTACCAGAAAGGTGATCATGAGTAGAGATGTGATATTTGAAGAAGAAAAAGCTTGGAACTAGAATCAAGATGAAGTTGTTAAAGATACAGAACTCATTCTTGAAGATGAAACATCAAAAGCTCCAGTTGAAATTACAAGAGAAGTTCAAGATGAGCCATAAACTCCTCCACATAGAATACTTGCACCTAGATCGCCAGTTTCTTACAGAAGTGCTGCATCATCAACATCATCAGATGATAGTTTTTTCAAACAACCAAGACCAATGATAAATTTGCAGGAGGTATATGAAGCTACAAAAGAAGCAGATTTGAATTTGTTCTACCTACTTGCAGATAGTGATCCACTTACCTTCTTAGAAGCTATCCAAGAAGATAAATGGAAGAAAGTAATGGATGAAGAAATTCATGCCATTGAGAAAAATAATACATGGAAGCTTACCAATCTATTGAAGGAGCACAAACCCATTGGAGTGAAATGGGTATACAAGACAAAGAGGAATGCACAAGGCGAAGTGCAATGCTACAAGGCAAGATTAGTGGCAAAAGGTTACAAGTAGAGAGCTGGAATTGACTATGGAGAGGTGTTTGCTCTAGTTGCCTAGTTGGAGACTATCAAGCTAATGATTTCTTTAGCTGCCCAGCACAAGTGGCTAATTTATCAACTTGATGTGAAATCTGCATTCCTTAATGGTTTCCTTGAAGAAGAAATCTATATTGAACAACCTTCGGGGTATGTTCAGAATGGGCATGAAGACAAAGTCTACAAATTGAAGAAAGCACTTTATGGATTGAAGCAAGCTCCTTGTGCATGGAATACTAGAATTGATCAGTATTTTCATGACAATGGTTTTGAAAAATGTCCATATGCGCACGCACTATATTTGAAGAAGGATGCTAATGGAAGCATGTTGCTTGCTTATCTTTATGTTGTTGATCTAATTTTCACCGGAAATAATCCAGTCATGTTCAAAGACTTTAAAAGAAGCATGGTCCAAGAATTTGAAATGACAGATATTGGATTGATGGCTCATTTTCTCGGTATTGAAGTGGCAAAAAGAAAAGATAGAATTTTTATTTCCCCAAGTGGCTATGCCAAGGAAATTCTCAAGAGATATGGAATGAAAAAGTGCAATCTAGTGAACACTCTTGTAGACAGTGGAGTGGAGCTCAGAAAAAGTACGAAGGCAGGTGATGTGGATCCAACTTATTTCAAGAGCTTAGTTGTAAGTCTTCGCTATCTTACTTGCACCAGACCAGACATACTCTATAGAGTAGGACTGATTAGTAGATATATGGAAACACCGGATCAATCACACCTTTATGCAGCAAAGAGGATTCTTCGTTACATCAAAGGTACAATCGATGATGGTTTATTCTATAAACCAATTGATAATTTCAGTCTTGTTGGCTACTTAGATAGTGACTGGGGACGTGACTTAGATGAACGGAAAAGTACTACGGGATTTACTTTCTTTATGGGAGATACATCCTTCACATGGTCGTCCAAGAAACAAGCCATTGTGACATTATCGACTTGCGAAGCTGAGTATGTTGCAGCCAACTCAGCTGTGTGTCATGCCATATGGTTACGGAACATGTTGAAGTATTTGGGATTTCTACAAGAAAAACCTACTGAGATCTATGTTGATAATCGCTCAACAATTGCATTGGGAAAGAACCCAGTTTATCATAAAAGAAGTAAGCATATTGACACCCGCTATCATTTCATCTGAAAGCATGTGAAAAATAAAGATGTGGAATTATTTCCTTGCAAATCTCAAGATCAGCTTGCAGATATTTTCACGAAGCCATTGAAAAATGATATGTTCAACAGAATGAAGATAATGCTCGAGATGAAGCCGCATGGAGAATCAAGATTAAGAGGGGATGTTGTGAAGTAATCTTGATTGTTTGTCAAAACTGGAGGCTGAAATTCAATGCGTTGGTTGCTAGCCGTATACGCATTAAATACTTTCATACTGATAGCTGTATTTGCAATAAATATGTTCACACTGCTAGTTTATATATATATATATAGCTATGTGTGTTGAAGAATTCAGAGTGTGAGAGAAAGAAAGGAAGAGTGTTTTGTTTGTATGTTTTTTCTCAGAATTATTTTGAGTGAATTTAAATTTCAGTTTGGTTGAGTTTTAAACCTCTTATTGTAAATCACCAATAATTGTTTACACCCCACTCCTACCAACATAAGAATCAAACCAAACATAACCTTATATTTCTCTCTAGGCCACTAAATAATCTTTCATTTTGCATTCATTGGCACTTTCACGCAAGCTGTCTTGTACCAAAAAGTCAAATAATTTCAAATTAAGGTTCCGTTTGGGACCAACTTCTTTGGCTAAAATAATAAAAAATAAAAAATATTTAATTATATGCTCCTCTTTTTTTTTTATATGTACTTTAGCGAAGAAGTTAAAAAATTAATTAAAATAATTAATTTTCAAATAGAACCTTAGGGTGTGTTTAATAATTTGATTTAGTACTTAAAATTGAATATATTAAGTGATAATTAATAAAATCCGTTTGATAACCAAAGTTGACATTATCTAAAATTTAAGTACCTTTAAAAATATAAGCTAGAATTTAAATTTTTTTTAAGTCATTTAAAATTTATTTAATTCTGATTGAATTTATAAATATTAACATAACCATCGATATACACTACTATAAACTCACCACCATCACCATCACCGCCGCCACTGTTACCTCTACCATCACTACCACCACTACTGTCACCATCTTCACCATTATCATTGTCGCCATAAATACTATCATTATTTTACTAACACAACCACTACCATCATGCCATTGCTACCACTATCACTGTCGTCGCCTGCTACTGGCACGGTCACAACTACCACCACCACCATCATGCTACCACCATCACTACTACTATCATTGCAACTTCTACCGTCATAATATAAAAATTAAAATATACAATTTAAAAATAATAAATAATAAATTTAATCTTATACATATCAAATAATTTATTTTTAATTTAACACTTAAAATTTTATCAAATAATTTTTCAACTTAAATTTAATATTTAATTTTCAATACTTAATTTTTAATTTTATCAAATACCAATGGATTATATAAATAACACTTTTGAATAAGTAATACTTAGATTTTTACCTTTTTGTAGTAAACTGACGGTATTTCTCCAAGGGTTATGCTTCAAACCCCCAGTGGAGATCAACCCCCAGTGACGTGGCGCACTGGAATTGACCAAAAATTAAAAAAAAATAATAATAATTTTTTTTGATCCAATAGCAGCTGACCCCCAGCTGGGGTCCAAGGCATTTTCTTTTCTCCAAACACGCTTGATGAGGATATGGGTATCAGTCAGTGCGACGCATTTACCTGTCGTCAGTTACGGAGAACAGTTCAGACAAGCTTCATACGATATGATGAGAAACAAATGCAAAACTGCAATTTAGATCCCGTTTGGGATTTGATTAATTTACTTTTTATTTTTATAAAAATATATAAAAATAAAAGATAAAATTGTGACAATTTATATTTTTTTAACTTTTTAATTAAAAACTACTCTTTCGAAACACCAAATAATATCATTGCTTATAATTTATTTATTTATTATAATTTTTTTAATGTCTTACATCACCGCTTACTTTAATTTTTTGATTTACATTTTGTTGATAAATAATTGATAGTAATAAAACTGAATAATTGGACAAATTACACCTGTGATTCTTGTGTTAATTTAGTCTCTGTAATTTTAGTTTTATCAATTTTGTCTTTAAATTTTTCATGATGTGTTAACTTAATTCAATTGATAATTAGATTGAAATTAAAGACAAAATGATTCATTTAAAAAGTAATGGACTATTTCAAATTAGGTATACCCTTCAATTTCTTTAAGAATAATGGACAAATTATTTTATTTCTTAATTTCAATCTAATTTAAAAAACAATGTTATTAATTAAACTAAATAGATACAATGTTAATAAATTCAAGAGTAAAATTAATATAATTAAAATTATAAAGACTAAATTAGCATAAAAAAAAAAAAAACAAAATCAACTATGAGTATAATTTATCCTAAATAATATCTTGTTATGTAGATAATAGCAAAAATATTGAGACAATGCCCAAAGAAAAAAAAAAATGTTTCCACTTCGTTTGTTTTCAGTAATGCATAGTATGACAAATTTATTTATTTATTTATTTATTTTCATATAGGCTTGGTTTGGCATCCACCTAAAAAAGTTATATTCTTTTGTTAAAACTTTTTTATCTTTAGTAATTTTTTTCTTCAAATTTGTGTCAAGTTTTTTCACTTCTCCGATCTGTGTAGAAAAATATAAAAAGTAAAAAAAAAAAAATGTTCATTAAAAAAAAAAAAAAAAAAAGTAAAAAAGGCAAATGTTTTAAAATGTTTTTTTTTATTATTATTTTGTTTTGTCTAGTCAAGTAAATTCTAAAATGTTAATTTTCTTTAAAAAAACCATTGACAAAAAAAAATTACAAAAAAATTATTAAAAAAATCAATTCCAAAGAACTCCTTAATGCAAAGCATTCACAATAATTAATTAAATAAATCCCATTTGAATTTGGACTATTTTGACAAGATGGTTATAATCAACTTTTTGGATTGTGAGAGATTATAATCTAGGAAGTGGATTATAACCCACTTCCCAAAACAGACCTTTATTTAGTGGCATCTAATCACTGTAAATGTGTCAAATTAAAAGGTCATCATGATAATTGATTTATTAGGCATTCTTAGGCTTCGTTCGAGAACATGTTATTTTAGTAATATTTTAATTTTTTTTATGAAAATATGTGTAAAAAATAAAAAGAATAATATGATAACTTATAATAATTTTTTGATTAAAATATAGGGAGCTTTTTCCATAAATCCATCTTTAATTATTTATGTTTCAATTAGTCCAAAATTTATTTTAATATTCCACTTAGTCCTATCCTAGGTAAAAAGACGATATTACCTTTATGTTCATATCAGATCATAGGCGCCTTTTTTCTTTCAACTCTACAATTTTGTTTTTCCCCAAATTAGAACCCTAACATTGAACTCCTTCTTGTTCGACCAAAACCTTACGATCGGCGAGTCATGTTCATTCCGGCAACAAAAATCACGAAGTACTGTTCATTCCGGCAACATTGATTGCCAAGAACAATCCATTCCGGCAACCGAGATCGCCGATAACTGTTCATTCCGGCAACTGCGATCCTCACTCCAATCGATATCTACAATGGTGAACAAAAGTAAGTTGTTTTCTTCAATTTTATACTATTTTCTGACATTAAATCCACTAGTTCATATTGTTTCATTAAAATCTGAATATTCACATTTCAATGTTTAATGTTTAATGTTTATTGATTCGACATTTAGCCTTTGAAATTTACAAATTATAATTTTCTTCTTTATAAATGCTTCATGTCACATTTATGAATGCTCTGTTTTTCAGCTTTAGTGTTTAGGGACTCAACATTTAGGAATGTTTATGAATGCTCTGTTTCTCATTGTGAATATTGAAATTCTGTTTTCCATCGTTAACATTTTGTGTTTCAAGTATGAATGTTGACATTGTAAATGATTGGAGTCTATTTCCATTGCTAGAACAATTATGTTGAGTCATATTGTTGAGATTACAATAGACTCAAAACACCATTGTTAGTATTTGGAATTTGTTTTACCATTTCATTGATTATGTTGAGTGAATTGTCACATTGCTAACATTTGTATTTGAAATACCAATCTTCTCATTATGAATATTTGGAGTTTGTTATCCATGTTACATTGATTATGTTGACTCACATTGTCAAGGTTTTCATTTGACATTCATGATTGAAGTATAAGTCTTCCCATTGTGAATGTTTAGAGTCTAATTTTCATGTTACATTGAAAATGTTCAATTATATAATTGATATTCCAATATTCACATTTTTCATTCACAATAATGTGCTAATTGTTTTTTAGTAGGAATTTTCTCATTGTTAGTATTTTGAGTCTAATTTTCACGTCACATTGATTATGTTGAGTGAATGTTTACATTGTCAAGATTCCATTATTGACATTCATGTTTGAAGCATGAATTTTCTCATTATGAATGTTTAGAGTTTGTTATCCATTTTACATTGATTATGTTGAGTCACATTATCGATATTCCATGGTTGACATTTTGTATTTCAAGTATGAATGTTCACATTGTGAATGTTTCGTGTCTAATTTTCATATTACATTGAAAATGTTCAATCATATAGTTGATATTCCAATATTCACATTTTTATTCAAAATAATGTGCTAATTGTTTGTGAGTACAAATTTTCTCATTGTTAGTATTTCGAGTCTATTTTTCATGCCACATTGCTTATGTTGAGTGAATGGTCACATTGTTAAGATTCCATTATTGACATTCGTGTTTGAAGCATGAATCTTCTCATTGTGAATGTTTAGAGTTTGTTATGCATGTTACATTGATTATGTTGAGTCACATTATCGATATTCCATCGTTGACATTTTGTGTTTCAAGTATGAATGTTTACATTGTGAATGTTTGGAGTCTAATTTTCACATTACATTGAAAATGTTCAATTATATAGTTGATATTCCAATATTCATATGTTTCATTCACAATAATGTGCTAATTGTTTTTTAGTAGGAATTTTTTCATTGTTAGTATTTTGAGTCTAATTTTCACGCCACATTGATTATGTTGAGTGAATGGTCACATTGTTAAGATTCCATTATTGACATTCGTGTTTGAAGCATGAATCTTCTCATTGTGAATGTTTAGAGTTTGTTATGCATGTTACATTGATTATGTTGAGTCACATTATCAACATTCCATTGTTGACATTTTGTGTTTCAAGTATGAATGTTCACATTGTGAATGTTTGGAGTATAATTTTCATGTTACGTTGAAAATATTCAATTAAATAATTGATATTCCAATATTCACATTTTTCATCCACAACAATGTGCTAATTGTTTTTTAGTAGGAATTTTCTCATTGTTAGTATTTTGAGTCTAATTTTCACTCCACATTGATTATGTTGAGTGAATGGTCACATTGTCAAGATTCCATTATTGACATTCGTGTTTGAAGCATGAATATTCTCATTGTGAATGTTTAGAGTTTGTTATGCATGTTACATTGATTATGTTTAGTCACATTATTGATATTCCTGTTAGAATATAATATGTAAAGTGCTGCTTGTGCTGCTTTAATAATTAGGTTAGTATAATAATTAGTATGCTTTAATAATTCTGTTTTCTCTTTTGGCTTGTAAGCTTGTAACTTCTCCTATATAACGAGCCCCTCACCATTTGTAATACATAACATTCAATACAGATTATATCAATCAATTGAATACATACAATTTATTCTCTCTGTATTTCTCTCTTTATACATTGAATTAACATGGTATCAAAGCTATAAGATTTAGTCCTGTATTTTTTTTCTCACCAGCGGGCAGCAGGCCGGCAACTTTGCCTTTGCTGCCCGTTGGAGTTGTCTACACATACCTTCTGCAGTCTACACATACCTTCTGCCGATGCTTTTGCAAATAATTTTGGGAAGCTGCTCAATGAGTTGCTGCTAGTTCAAGCTCTCAGCCTTGAACCTCAAACACATGTATCCCAATATCTGCTCCTTCAGATGGTGTCTTTCCTGGACTTGCATCTGCATCACAACAGAATTTTAACTAGTCCTTGGCACAAGTCCCGTCAATTGGGCAGCAGCAAATATCACTGCCACAGAAGCCACTTCAATCTCCACAAGACTTGCCATTTTCCCTGCAGCTACACCCTCAGACTCCATCGTCTTACTTGGTCAGCTGCAAATGCCTTTTCTTCACCACCTCGCCGGAGCAAACCCAAAATCCTTCTAGGACATTTCGTCGAACACCATGTCTACAACACAGAGAACTCTCTCTCCCTCGGGTATCTTAATAGCTGGAGGTGTTTCAACAGTGACTCACCACCCACAGAATCGGATCTCAGCAATTCTGTCCCTAAATGGAAACTATAGCTCTGGCAGATCCAGTGAGCTAGAGTTAAAGCTTCTGGTGAACCTGGAGATAGCTTTGGTCCCACAGTAGGGCTCAATCCTGATGGAGATATGGCCATCGCAACCCTTTGCACAGAGGAAATCACGCCATCAGTGATCGTGCGTTGTAACATGAGGACTGGTAGCGACTTCAATGAACATCACAATATTGCATCGGGATGATGCCAGAGGTGTTGTATCAAGAATCAAAAACCAACTTCACAATTTTCAAATACCCATTCTCTTACAACATTCATCAGCTGCCGTTGTAATGGTGGACCAACTTTCTCTTCATCCAACCATCCACCAACTTTTGTCCCCCTCTTTTCATTTTTTTATTTTAATATTCTCCACCCACTCTTCTTTTATTTAAACACAATACCTCTCACATGTTTTCTTCCGCCAGCTTTAACCCCACCATGTATCATCATCACTCAGTCCCAAAAAAAAAAAAAAAAACAAAAAAAACAAAAAAACAAAAAACTTGTGCAGGGAGTCATAACACCCAAACAAAACACTTAGCAATTTCTTACACATTTGAATCTCACCTTTCCTTTTTTATTTTTTATTACTTTAACATTCACACACTTCTCTTCAACTTTATTTTCTTTTATACTTTATTTTCTCCCACTTTAGCTATAATGGCTGGCACCATCATGAGTTGGTTTGAACAACAACGTGGTTCCAATAACCACTTTATTTATTTTATTTTATCTTTTTCTATTAAAAAAAAAAACAAACAAAAAAAATCATTCACAACCAACTCATTTTCATTCCACAAACTTATCATTTCTTCATGCCGGGGATCAACCCCGATCACAATTTTACACCACAACCAAAAAAAAAAAAATCCCATCCCAAACACCGGCCTTACTTTTTCGCCTCTTCCGCTGTTCTCTTCTTCTTGCCTCGGTCTTGGGCGTCCCTTACCGGCGCTGCCTCCGTGCTTCCTAGACCACCAAACAAGTTGCCTTCCCGATGCTCCTCTACCGCAGCATATGGTGGACCTCCAAATCGGAACATAACGGTGGCCTTCCGCTTCAACTCCTTGTTTTCCGTCTTCAGCACACATATCTCTGCTCGCGCATCCTTATACATGCGCTGGAGCTGAGCCAGTTGGGCGTTTAACTGCTGCACCTCATTTGTCCTACTCTGAAGCCAGTGCGACAAGTTTGTGACCACAGTCATGGTCTCCACACATGACTTCAATGTATAATGATTAGTCTCAATATCCGATTGTGCAGCCATTATTTGCTCCACAGATAGCATGTGAAAGTTCAACAGAGCAAAACCAGGGGCGCTTGGTTGAGGTTCAAGGGCAACCACACCAGTTATCTCTCTTGTGGACTCGTTGAGGTAGGGAAAGAGAGTGAGCAGACCACGGGAAGAAGAGGCCATGTTCTGGGTAGCTGAACGGGGAAGAAGAGGCCATGTTGTGGGTTGTTATGTGTTTCAGATTCAGAGCAACAGAGAGTTACAAAGTATCTCTCTTAGAGAACGAAGAGGTTTTCAGCAGGTGTTTTGTTTTGCCTCAGCCTTAGCCTCAGTCTTGGTTTAAATAGCGAAGGTAAACACGCGCATCGCGCACCTCTCGACGCCAGACGACAAACCGAGCGCAAAAGCCAAGGCGGGCACGTGCATCGCCGCGTGTCCGGTGTGCTTTTAGATGGTTCGTCGCTCGACGATTTCTGTCGAGCACGACTTTTGATGATTTGGGCGCGCCTTTTGAGGGCGCGACTTTTTAGGGCTCGATATATATATATATACATGTATATCTTTTGGGCAGCCTCTATACACAAACATACAGTGTATTCTACAAGGGTCTGGCAAGACTCTATAAACTGTCCCGACATTGATTCCGGTTAGCTTCTACATGGGTCCGACGAGACTCTGTAAATTGTCCCGACATTGATTCCGATTAGCTTCTACATGGGTCCGGCAAGACTCTGTAAACTGTCTCGACATTGATTCCGGTTAGCTTCTACATGGGTCTGACAAGACTCCGTAAACTGTCCCGACATTGATTCCGGTTAGCTTCTACATGGGTCCGACAAGACTCCGTAAACTGTCCCGACATTGATTCCAGTTAGCTTTTACAAGGGTCCGGTAAGACTCCGTAAACTGTCCCGACATTGATTCTGGTTAGCTACTACAACGGTCCGACACAACTATACAGTGTCTTCACCAACGGTCTGACACGACCATACAGTGTCTCCTATCCTATTTTATTTTATTTTATTTTCCTGTTTTGTTACTCTCTCCAAACTCAAGTTGGTTGGTTCCTACCCTCCTTGAGTTTGAGGGGGGTTGTTAGAATATAATATGTAAAGTGCTGCTTGTGCTGCTTTAATAATTAGGTTAGTATAATAATTAGTATGCTTTAATAATTCTGTTTTCTCTTTTGGCTTGTAAGCTTGTAACTTCTCCTATATAAGGAGCCCCTCACCATTTGTAATACATAACATTCAATACAGATTAAATCAATTAATTGAATACATACAATTTATTCTCTCTGTATTTCTCTCTTTATACATTGAATTAACAATTCCATGGTTGACATTTTGTGTTTCAAATATGAATGTTCACATTGTGAATGTTTGGAGTCTAATTTTCGTATTACATTGAAAATGTTCAATCACATAGTTGATATTTCAATATTCACATTTTTATTCAAAATAATGTGCTAACTGTTTTTTAGTACAAATTTTCTCATTGTTACTATTTTGAGACTATTTTTCACGCCACATTGCTTATATTGAGTGAATGGTCACATTGTTAAGATTCCATTATTGACATTCGTGTTTGAAGTATGAATCTTGTTGTTGTGAATGTTTAGAGTTTGTTATGCATGTTGCATTGATTATGTTGAGTCACATTATCGATATTCCATCGTTGACATTTTGTGTTGCAAGTATGAATGTTCACATTATGAATGTTTGGAGTCTAATTTTCATATTACGTTGAAAATGTTCAATTATATAGTTGATATTCCAATATTCACATTTTTCATTCACAATAATGTGCTAATTGTTTTTGAGTAGGAATTTTCTCATTGTTAGTATTTTGAGTCTAATTTTCACACTACATTGATTATGTTGAGTGAATGATCACATTGTCAAGATTCTATTATTGACATTCGTGTTTGAAGCATGAATCTTCTCATTGTGAATGTTTAAAGTTTGTTATGCATGTTACATTGATTATGTTTAGTCATATTATCGATATTCCATCATTGACATTTTGTGTTTCAAGTATGAATGTTCACATTGTGAATGTTTGGAGTCTAATTTTCACGTTACATTGAAAATGTTCAATTATATAGTTAATATTCCAATATTCATATTTTTCATTTACAATAATGTGCTAATTGTTTTTGAATAGGAATTTTCTCATTGTTAGTATTTTGAGTCTAATTTTTACGTCACATTGATTATGTTGAGTGAATTGTCACATTGTCAAGATTCCATTATTGACATTCGTGTTTGAAGCATGAATCTTCTCATTGTGAATGTTTGGAGTTTGTTATGCATGTTACATTGATTATGTCGAGTCACATTATCGATATTCTATGGTTGATATTTTGTGTTTCAAGTATGAATGTTCATATTTTTAGATGCTGTCATATTCTCTAATTCTTTACATATTATCTATGAGTGATGCTATAAAATTTGGTACTCATCAATATTCATTTTAATAGCACTGTTAATTACCCATTCCTCTTAATGTCTTGTCTCTATTTTTGTTTAACATTTTCTTAACAGATGTTATATCAACACCAAAGACACAAAAAAAAAAAGAAAAAAAAAAAAGAAGAAGAAACCCATGAGGAAGAGACAGCTCCAGCTGATGTGAAACCCAACGTCGATATGAACAAAGTGAACTACCGTTCAAACATGACTGGCTTGGTAAAGTTGATGTCAACAACAAAGTTCACTGATGGGCAGCTGAAATGTTTGAAGAAAACTCCATTTTGGATGATGTTTGATGCATTGATAAACACAAAAATTGAACTATCATCATGCATGAAATATGACGATGTGATAGCAAAGATCATAAAGACATACAACCCTGCATCAAATTGTTTCAAAATTGGCCCCAAATCTGTCAAATTGTCTGCACATGACATCAAATTAATTTTTGGAATAGACTGCGGATCTGTGCCAATGGAAACTGCATATGGTTCGAAGCCAACATTTGGACTTATCGGCAAGAAGTGCAAGGACACACAGAGGCTTACATCGAAAAATATCTGATCTTTGATCGATGATGCATTGGTTGGGAGAAAGAAATCAGATAATGAGGAGGTTGCTAGGTTGATAAGTTTGTATGCTTGTTTAAAGATCTTTTGTTCCACAACTGGCGAGACAATTGGATGGGCATACTATCAACACATGGAGTATTTGGACAAGATGAGGGAATATGATTGGGCAGAAACTATCAAGTCCGCATTAATGAATTCCATTGAACTTCATCATCAACGTCCAGAATGAGTGACTAGCTGTGTAATGGCTTTAATGGTATGTAATACTACATTCACTCACATAACTATTAATGTGTATGTCTAAAACGATACATTCACATTAGTTTATAATCATAATTTTTTTTGACATGCATATTAACTGATTATGTTGAGTCACATTGTCAATATTTTGTTTTGACATTCATGTTTGAAGTATAAGTCTTCTCATTGTGAATGTTTGGAGTTTAATTTGCATCTTTCATTGAAAATGTTCAATCATATACTTCATATTTCAATATTCACATCACATTGATTATGTTGGGTGAATGGTCACATTGTCAAGATTCCATTGTTGACATTTGTGTTTGTAGTATGAATCTTCTCATTGTGAATGTTTAGAGTTTGTTATCCATGTTACATTGATTATGTTGAATCTCATTATTGATATTCCATTGTTGACATTTGTGTTCCAAGTGTGAATCTTCACATTGTAAATGATTGGAGTCTAGTTTCATTGTCACATTGATTATGTTGAGCCATATTGTTGATATTCCAATAGACTCAAAACACCATTGTTAGTATTTGAAATTTGTTTTGACATTTCATTGATTACATTGAGTGAATTGTCATATTGCTAACATTTGTGTTTGAAGTATGAATCTTCAAATTGTGAATATCTGGAGTTTGTTTTCTATATTACATTGATTATCTTGAGTCACATTGTCAGGGTTTTGTTTTGACATTCATAGTTGAAGTATAAGTCTTCCCATTGTGAATGTTTGTAGTCTAATTTGCATCTTACATTGAAAATGTTTAATCATATAGTTGACAATTTGTTACATTTTATGTAGTATTGGTTGTGTGAGTGTACCAAAATAGTGGAACCAATTTTGCAAAATGCAACACCTTGATTTCTCAAATGGAATCTAACAAAACTTCACAAGAATGTGAAGAATTTGTCTTTCTCGTCAATCAATGATGATGAGGTTAGATACCAACATTATCTAATGTGAATAATATTATTTATTGTGCTAAAACTAACAGTAATCTTTATTACCAGGTTTATATAGAGAAACTCATACTGACAGACCGTGAGAGCACACTGTTGGCGCAAACAATAATTTGGGATGGGGAGAATAAAAAAGATGCACCTGAGAGTATTATTCATCATGAAGTCAAAATTGAGGAAGAAATGGACATGAGCATACAAGAGGATGACATTGATGAGGCATTTGATACAGAGTTTGGCAATGAAGCAAAATTTCAGAGCAATGAACATGATGAAGCCAATATTGAGGAAGGTGCAGAGACTCTTGCATATCTACATGCACATGGGGTGCATCAAGTCATTGTGTCAAAGGTTGCTCAGGACAACATTGTAGGGAAAATGGTTGCTGACCATCAAAAAGCATTAGACCTCATCGAGAAACTACAAATTGAGAATCGGAATCTATAGGAAGCAAATGACATGAAAGACAAAATCATCTTGGAGCTGGAAACATTAATATGTAACCAGAAGGAGAATCCAACAGTTCAGAATGAGTTGTCCATTGTCAAACATACAATTGATAATACGAATGCAAAGATAGAAAGGCAAAGCAACTCCATAATTGACCTCTAAATTAAAAAGACTATACTCCAACTTGAGAAAACTATGCTAGAAGATAAAATTGATGATGATGCAGTACATGCTGTCACACAACAAATAAACCAGGAGACTTTGGATGTGGAACCGAAGCAAAATTTGAAGAAAAAGACCCAAAAAACTCCTACATCTTTGGTGAAGCGCATCAAAATCAAAAAAATGAAAGAATTGAAGTTGCCTGATTTTGAATATCAAGACAAAAAGGGTGACAAACAGAAAAGGAAGTTGGAAAATTTGGAAAAAATGACATTGAGAAGCAATGTGAAATTGTAGATCCAGATTTTGAAGGCTATTTGCACAAGCTTCGAGACTTCAAGCGTCCTAAGCATAATAAGCTTAGGCTATCCAACAAATATGAGGTTTGGAAGATCATATCTGAACAGGACAAGCAAAATATAAGGAATATGCATAAAAATGGAGGTTACGAGTAAGCATATTTCAAATAACTTCTATGTCTTTACATACCATCATTGTCTTATTATATCTAAACTGTAAATGTAGATTATCTGTTTGGCGATGAACCACCAAGGAGACTTATATTTTCTATGACGATCTTGAGTCAATAATTCAAGACAAGTCCATAACAAACAATGTATGGTTCTTTGTACATTATTGTAACAACCCCCGTACTGTTTATCGAAATTTACTGAAATACATACTGATTACTGCTAAACTGGACTGCTCATGATTGATAATTGAACTAACTGAAGTACTGAAAGGACTGATTGAAAACTAGAGCTGAATTGACTGAGCATATCTCTTGTATTGTATTCTATCTGTTTGATTCTATGATTTATCTGTTTGTGTTTTACGTTTGAACTGCAAATTGAAGGCCTTATCGGCGGCCGAATTAGAAACCGTTTAGTATTTCATGAACAGTAGAATTTATCTGATTTTATGGTATGTTTATTTAAAATGTGCTTAGGTATGATTAAAGTAGATTAAATAAAGCCAATTTAAGAGTTTGCCTTAATTACAACTTTGCCACCTAGGGCCTTTGTTTATTCACATATGTTGAGCCTTACACATGTAGACTAAACATTTCATCAGCTCTATCCCCTTTGTTCCACCGAATTTAGAGAGGGAGAGAGGGAGAGAGTGCATTCATTTTGTTGAATTGGCTTGGATGTTGGTAGAATTGGAGCATAGTTTACAAATTAAGCTTCCTCACTTCTTATCCTACACCTAAGGTAGATCATTCATCTCCTTATTGTTGTCTTTGAGCTAAGTCTTGCATGGTTTATGCATCATTGTAAAATTAAGTCATGAATTAGTTCATACATGTTGAATTAGAGCATAATTCATGCATGCATGTTTGAATTAATGAGTTTGAGTTGAATTCATGGTAAAATTGTACATGTATGTTCATAATTAGGCTTGAGTCCATGAATTCGTTATGTTCTTGAAGAAATGAGTCTATTTGGACAAGCTTTGAAGGTTGAATTTGGTTTGAATCCATGCATGTTGCATATTCTCCATGTTCATGAAAAATGGGTTTGAAAAATGGTTTTAATTGACTCACTCTTGGGCTTTAAATTCACAAATTGAGCTTTGAAACTTATTGTATATTGAATCTAGAGGTGTTTCCAGAATTTGGGCCCAAGAGGTCGAGTAAAGAGTGGTAGAATGCTTGGTTTGAGCTTGGAAGGCAAATCTGGAAATTCCAGATTTGGCTTCTTCGCTCGATCGACCAACGTTTACTCTGAGCCACGCTCGAGCGAAGGATTGGTGGCTCGAGCGTAAAATTCGAGCATCCAGTACTTTTACTGTTTCGACAGACCGCTCGAGCGAAGGATTGCTCGCTCGAGCGAAACCTTTGACTTTGGAAGCTCGCTCGAGCAAAGGAAGGCTCGCTCGAGCGAGGCTCCTATTTTTAGCAAATTTTACAAAATGTTTTCAAAGTGTATTTTTTGCATCCTCATCCCATTCTAGGCATTCTTAGGCCTAGTTTAAGGCATCTTAATGAGGATATAGACGTAGAACACACCAAAGCAAATAAGGGATTAAGTTATGATATTTTCCAACTGTGTAGCTTAGTGTGTGTTCAACTTGTGAACTGTGTAGGGTTGGCGACTGGGGAGACACGCTCTAGCATACTGTAGCCCAAACTCTGTGAGTAACAATTGTGTAAAGATATGTTCAACTGAGAATGTTTTCTGACTGTTTACGGAACTGTTTTCTGAAGTGATTATTGTTAATTGATTGAATGTATGTCCTTTATATTCTGAAATGTATTGTGGCATCCTTAGCAACTACTGTATACTGTTACTGCTACTGTTACAGAGATCTCTGTCGATTCCTTCGTGGAACCACTACTGTTTACTGATTGATGGCCATCATTACTGTTCGGTCTTTAAGACCTACTGTTTACTACTATGCTAATGGATGTATCACATATGACTGAATAACTGTTATGACTGAAAGACTGGAATATTGTTTAATGAACCGTTTTCATTACTGTAAGGGCATTTCATTCTTAACCTCTTTACGCTTTATGTTATTCACTGGGCTTTAGCTCACTGTTTATATATATATGTAGGTGCTCAGCCACCAGATCGGAGCTAGGAGCATGGGTTAGACTCCAGTTTTGTCAAGCCAGCCTTTATGCCTCACTGCGAGGTTCCGAGTTGCCATGTTATGGCTTTGGGACGTTTTATTTTTTCTCCCGTCTGTCTCCGTACTGTTTGGATTACTGTATAGACTGTCAGCTACTAACTGTACTGTTATCAAGGGATTCGGTCCTTGTACTGTGTGACTGTAAATTTTGTATAGACTGTACTGTTTGAATGTATGAATGCATGAAAAATCTTTTTGGCATACAGACTGTCACAACTCAATGGACATTATTTATTTACTGTATTAGCTTCCGCCAGGCCCTGAACTCTGTTTTCTTGTTCTCTTTATTAGCGGGCCTTGGTAATCTCGGATTCTTGGCGATTCTGATGCTAAACCCATAGAAATTTGGGTTTGGGTCGTGACAATTATGCATTAAAGGTTATATATATTAACATTCACATCATAATCACATTAACATTGAATATATACAGGTCATAGATGCATATGCAGAAATTTTAAGAAGAAAGCAGGAATCAATGATGACAAATTCACAACAATTTGACAAATCATTCTTTTTCAACAGCTTGTGTTTGGTATAATTTGTTATTTTATTTTTTTTTATCCTGATTTAAAAACAAGTTTGATCCCTTATTTATAAAACTAATTACTAACAAAATACTGTCAATGTTTACAGAGCATGATTAAAGATGAAAAAGCAGAACTACAAACCAAATTCATTAATCTTCACATCAAGCAAGCAAATCAATACCGATATCTGTACTTTTCACTCCACTTTAAGTATCATTGGATCATAGTAGTCAGCGACATGGATGATGGAGTGTGGAAGCACTACAATTCAATGAGGCCCAGAGATGGTTTTGAAGACATACACCTAGCTCAAGCAAACATAGTGGTAATTTCAATATTTCATTCAATAATATAAAAAAATGTACATATCGAGTTGCGTATCAACGTAGTTAAAATATTATTTATTCTACACATCTAATCATATTCACAATCACAGAAAACATATATCGAATCACATATTCAGAAATTGCTCTCCACATCGGATATGGCAGATACATTAACACCCTCAGATTATGTCAAGCCATTGCAATCAGTTGATGCATGCCCTCAATAAGACCCAAATTCGTGAGTATTTACAATTAATATTTTCATTGACATACTAGCTACAACCAATATGAATATAACAAAATATTGATTTTTTTTTTCTCCTACAGTCTTAATTGCGGAGTTGCACTTTGCTACATAATGAGGCAACATGCTCTTCATGAACCAATTGAACCTGTGCTGGACAAGGAAGCTTGGCTTGCTATGAGAGCTCTATTAGTTAAAGCATTCCTGAATGATCTTGAAAGAACAAATCATCCAAGTTTTGTTGTTGACACCAACGAGGATGCATCTCAGAACTGGACTTCATATTTTCACACCCTACAATTTTCTTTTGATGTATTGATAAAACAATGTTAACATCAGCTTTTGTCTAAGTACAATATGTTTTGTATATAATATACCACTCACTAACATGTGAACTTGGGTATTGTTAGTTAGTAAACAATCATTCCACAAAGATGTTGATATGAATAGCTATATACATTTTGTCTACCAAGAAATATACTTTTAATATCAATGTTCTTTCTTGGTCTTATTCATGGTGTATGAGTATTATTAGTCATTATATGTGTTTGTTAAGCACAACACAATGTGAAAGTTTACATATGTATATCATATGCTCACCCTGTCAATTCATATTGGGGATATATGTAACTTTTCTACATTTTATTTTGCAAAAATCAAAACAAAATATTTCAAAAAAAAAAAAAATGTAAAGAAACTACAAAATTACAAATTTCATAGAACAAATCAACTTTTTATTGACAAATTGTATCAAAATATGAAAATTCACATTAAGAAGCTTGCACCAATAAGTACACTCATACATGAACTACTAAATTGTTTACTAATGCAAATGTATGTAACATTCACAACACTATGTTATTTATCTAAAACAAATTCTGCACTATAAATACTCATAACTCAAGATAATATTCACAACGATATCCAACACATGAACCAATACTCACAACTCAACATAATATTCACATGAACTCTATTATTTGATCTTTAACAACTTTAATTGTGGCTGCCCATCTTTTTCCATCTACCACACCTCAAATCTGTTCAAAAACATATATCATATTCCATCCATGAACACATATTGTGTATATATGTAACAAGATAATATTTTGTTTTGATAAAACTGATAAACAAACTATTTCATAAATATACAAAATGAAAAAAAAAAAAAAAAAAAAAACTACAAAAAGTGAACATTCAAAAAAAAACTACAAAATGACAAATTTTGCATAGAATTAATGAATCCCTTCTTATTCAAAAATTGTATCGAAATACAAAACAAGTGCACCAATGTATCAACTAATAAAATGTGTATCCAATGCAAATGTATGTAACATTCACAATGGTATCTTATTTATCTATAAAAAAAACACTGTAAATGTTCAAAACTGAATGTGAAATTCACAATGTCCACCAACCCATCAACTAATATAACTTTGTATTGGCTCTTTACACGACTTTCGATTGTGCCTGCCCATCTTTCCACATCTTCCACACCTGATTTGACTGACTTTTCCTCTCGAGAAGGTATTTTACTATTTCTCGGCCTACCAGTTGGTCGTTTTACAATTGGAGGTAATATGTGAAATCGCTAGAGCAAAAATCTGGTTTCTCCACAGATGGTATTGGGAAAATAGCCGCTGCATATGCTTCCCTATAATTCTCTACATGAAAATATTTTTCAACACAATCATTAAGATTATATGCACTCCTTTGGATAGCCGCAACAACATGTTCACAAGGAAATCCATTTACTTGCCACTGGTAGCAAGAACAAACACAGCGTCCAATATCAACTGTACCTGATGGAACGAATGCACCTTGAACACATCATCATTAGCTTTACTCACTTTCCATGACCTACTAGAATTGAATGAATCTTGGAGGTTAGTCTCAAAGGTAGGGCAAATAATTCCATTCCACTTGTTTGCAATATCCCTTCGCTCTGACATTTGACACATTATTTGATTCCGGATAGTATCAACCAATTTTGTTATTGGAAGATTTCGTGCTTATTTAATCCAATTGTTGAATGATTCAGCAGTAGTGGATGTCATCTCGCCATATCATTGTCCCCTAACACATAACAACAAAAATTGTCACAATTTAATACCATATGTGACATTTCACAATATACATATAACCATCATTATATTCCATGAAACACACAATTGTACACACTTTACCTAAAGTAAGCATTTGCCCAATGTTCTGGTTCTAACCCTGACAAGAAGTTATATGCTCGTTGCTTCCCCTCACTCTTCAACTCTTCTAGTAATGCATGAAAACCTGTCACAGTAGGTTTATATGCACAATCACCCAACTTTCGTATTAAGTGTTCCTTGAAACCATTCTCCATACCCTTCAACTTGTTCCTAAAATTATTCTTTAGGTGTTTTAAACACCATCCATGATATGCTGATGGGAATCCCTTTGGCATTGCTTCCAAAAGCCCTAGATTACGATCGGATACAAATGTCATGCGTCTATCATCAGCAATTACTTTTGACAGTTCATATAAAAACCATGACCAATTCGATTCACTCTCCGAATCAACAATTGCAAAGGCTACTGGAAACAATCCTAAAAATAAAACTAATGTTAACAGTCACAACTCATACACAAAAAGTAAACAAATGTAAAACTTCACATCAAAAAACTAAACAAACCTTGGTTACCGTCTTTAGCTGTCGCTGCAAGCAACTGCCCTTTGTATCTCCCTTTTAGAAATGTTCCATCAAGAAAAAGCAAATGGCGACAATATTTGAAGCCATTTATGCACGCAACAAAATGCTACAAAAAACCTTTTAAACTGACTAGTCTTCAAATCATAGTCAATATTGATATGACTTCCAGGATTATAATGCTGAACAACATCACTATACCATCTCAGTTGGTCAAATGATGTTAAGTAATCACCATGCATAGCCTCTCTCGCTTTCTCAACACCTAACCATGCTACATGGTAGCTGATATCAAGTCCATAGTCTGCCTTGAAAGTATATGCCACATCGATTGGAGCAGCGTTAGTGGTGCATCCCTAACACGCTCAGATACAACATTTGACACCAAATCAGAGCTGAGCCTTGGATTTTTTGAAGTACGAACATCAGCACCACAACTATGTATCTTAGTCCATCTCTTAAGGTAGAAAAATTGGTTTGCTCTTTGGACTTTACCATGCACAGACCACAAACATCCCCTATCATTTCTATGTGAGCATACAGCAGTAATTTGTTGTGAATCGTTCTTCAAATATTTGAATTTAAACCCACATTGCACTGCATATTTGTATAAAACAGTACGAAACTCAAATGCTCCTCCTATGAAACATTGATCAACATGCGTAATACCATTTACCCAAACTGAAGACAACAAAACCTTCTCACTGTGTGCACAATATCTATGAAGCAAATTTGTTTGATCCTCATCTTCAATGCATGGATTTGCTAAACTACTATGTCTATCAGTGCCCAATTTTTACTCAACAACAACATCAATTCGTTCAACTCCAATTGATTTACCAAGCAATAACATGTTTTGCAATTCCTCATTGTTATCCAAATGACAATTTGTATACCCCGGCAGTCAGTAAAACACAGTGATTGAATCAGCAGACAAATCACACCATTTGTTGCACACACAGTTCACTAACTCGTCAAAGGAAAATGATTGTACCACATTTATCACAATCATGTTTGACCCATAGCAACACAACAACAACATGAAAAAATCCATTTGTCTCATATCACACTACAAAATCATCAATAGTACATAAAATAATTTAAATATTCAATCACATTCATATGTGTGAAGATTTGCTAACACAATGAAATACATCAGGATTTTTAAATAGTTCAAATATTCACATCATAAAAAAAAAACTCTACCTCTTCAACAAACAATCATAAGCCCTACATTTATCATCATACACACCACATACAACAAATTTTAAGCTCACAGTATACATACATACATACAA
Organism: Camellia lanceoleosa; assembly: GCA_025200525.1. Classification (NCBI taxonomy): domain Eukaryota; kingdom Viridiplantae; phylum Streptophyta; class Magnoliopsida; order Ericales; family Theaceae; genus Camellia; species Camellia lanceoleosa. The sequence continues at coordinate 18,300,977 of CM045768.1, forward strand.
TTTTAATTATAAAATTCATATACTGATAGCGTGAACTTCCAGTTCATTAAATGCTTAACAACAGTTTGTTCAAACACTGATGCAACAAAACTTCATCATTCAAAATTTCACATGAACACAATGATTTTATCACAACAACGAATCAATCACTAATCGCATGACATAAACATCACCGTAATCAATTGATGATAAACGATGAAGAACGACGAAGAACAAAATTGATGATAAATGAAGAAGAATGACAGAACAGAACAATGAAGAACAATGAAGAACAAAATTGATGACGAACAACAATAAAGAACAAAACAAATCAAAACACCAATCTCAAACAAAAATTAACCTTCTCCAGAATATCAACTGAAAACCAGACAAAATCGCAAATTGAAAATCGCAAAGACAAACTAGAAATTGCGAATCGCACAAAACCTAGAGCTTCAATAATCACAAAATCGCGCCCAATCTATAGCTTCAGAAACTACCAAATCGAAAATCGAAAATGGTAAGGAGAAATCAGAAATTGCAAAGAATCCGGAATCCAAACGCAGATCGCTGACTTCCCAAAAATCATATTCAAACAAGCAGCTATATATATAAGGGTAAAATGGTCAAAAATATATATAATAAAACTGAAAATAGGACCTCCGGGTCTAAAAGTGTAAACTTTAGAATTTAATAAAATAAAAATAAAAAACATGGATTGATTGGTATAAAAAAATCTAAAATAAAATTTTCTGATAATTTTTCCTAAAATATATAATTAACAAATAAAATCTAATTAATATATCAATTAATATGACAAACTTTATTTTTATTTGGAGAGGTAGCATAGTTGATTGAAAAACTTACCATCATCCGTTTTCATCTTTGTTGATCTCTGTGTTAGAAGCCTCTGTTTTGGTTAGAATGTTACCACTACAAAAAAAAGCACAAACGGCGACTAAAATAATGAATTTCGTCGCTGAAAGTAGGCCAAATAGCGACTAAATCCAGTTTAGTCGCCGAAAATGAAGACTTTTGCCGACTAAAATGAGTTAGTCGCCGAATCACAGGGTTTTAGCGACTAAACTGTTTATTGGTCGCCAAATGTAGCAGTTTTACCGACTAAATGTTGTTTGGTAGCCAAAAGCGACGGTTTTTGGCGACTAAAATAGTTTAGTAGCCAAAAGTTATGGTTTTGGCGACTAAAAACCATTTTAGTCGCTGATTATAGGACTTTTGCCGACTAAAAAAACTTTAGTCGCTGAAAATGAAGATTTTTGGCTACAAAAAAAAAAATTAGTAGCTAAAAATAGTGAATTGGCGACTAAATTTCAATTTAGTAGCCAAAAGCGACGGTTTTTGGCGACTAAAAACAGATTTAGTCGCCAAAAGTGCGATTTTTAATTTAAACATTTTTTTTTAGCGACAACAAATTAATTAGTAGCCCAAAAATCATAGAATTGGCGACTAAATAATTTATTTAGTCGCCAAAAGTGGCCTACATTTTTTTTTAATAAATAATTTATTTTTTACATTAATTATATTCAATAAAAATAATTATGTTTACATTTATGGTTTTCTATGAATACCGGTGAAAATAGTATATAAATAATATATATTGCATACATATTCATGTGATGTTCAAGTGGTATAGTGGAAGGAGTGTGTGGGTCAAGGTGTTGGCATGTTGGCAGTTGGAATGGTCCACGGTTCGAGTCTCAGAAAAACCAAAGAAAGTGTGTTTTTTTTTTTTTTCGGAAGGACCTTTGGCGACTAAACTTTTAGTCGCCAAAGGTGTTATTTTGGGCAAAAATCATAGTCGGCGATTCTTGAGGTATTGGCGACTAAAACTTTAGTCGCCAAATGTGCGATTTTAAAAAGTGTAAACCACCAATGGCGACTAAACATTTGGTCGCTAAAGAGCTCTTTTTTGCCGACTAAAAAAACTTTAGTCGCCGATACCTCTCGCGACCAGAAATGCGCGACAAAAGGGGCGACTAAAAAAATTAGTCGCTGAAAGTAAAAACTGGACATTCGGCGACTAAAAACGGACTTTTGGCGACTAATATTTTAGTCGCCAAAAATGATTTTTCTTGTAGTGTACATTATGTCTGACATAAACGATATCTTTATTATTATGGCCTATTTTAAGAAATAGTTTAAGAAATAGTTTTTATTTTTTTTTTTTGAATTTTTTAAAAAAATGTATTAAATGTTTAGAGTTTATTTGATTTAAAAAAAAATTAACAAATTAACTTTTAACCTTAGCCTTCGTTTGGCCAAAGAGGTTGAGACTAATTTAATCACAAAAAAATAAAATAGATTAAAAAATTAATATAAAATGTTATATTTAAATCATAATCATGTCATTTTTTATCTTATAAAACTAAAAAAAATTAAAAAAATCAATTCAAATAAACTTTTTAACCAAAACTAAAATAATTAAAAAATTAAAAAATCAACTAAAGAAGTCAATTAACAAACGGGGACTTAGGATCGTGAAAGATCGTTAAAAACTGATTTTGAAAATTTGTTTAGACTTTTTTTAAAACGATGTGTAAAAAATATAAAAGATAATTAGCGTGCTCGGTTATCATTTTTCAAAAACACTTTTCAGAAAATTCTACCTTTTTATTTTTCTCTTTTTTTTTTGTTTTTACTGAATTTTTTTAATATTTTAAGCAATTTTTTTAATTTTTAGACATACCTAACATAAATATACCTAAAAAGTAAAAAAAAAAAAATTGAAAAAAACCTTTTAAAAATTCACTAAATTCCAAAAATGCAAAAAAAAAAAAAAAAAGAATTCAGTATATTTTTTGTATTTTTATGTATTTATTAATTTTTAAAAATATTTTTTTACAAATTTTTTACTTTTTAGATGCATCTAAGTAAGGTGCATCTAAACAAATAAAAAAAATGTTTAAAATTTCAAAAATATTCACTAAAAACAAAAAAACACAAAAATCAAAAACTCAGTTTTCAAAAAACTTAACTCAAAAAACTCAAATCAAACGCATTGAATATAACTCAAAAAGAATTAAAAATTGATTTTTGACTACTAATTTACCGTCCAAAAGAACGCCTATTCTCAAATCGGAAATGATTTTTCCCCCGAATCCCTCCTCCCCTCCTCCCCCGAAAAATGAAGAGGGGGAAGGCGAGAGAGAGGGGGAGAAAGAGAGAGGAGAGGAGAGAGGGAAACAGAGAGAGAAGATCGTCGGCTCGGCTGATCGTTGCAACTCGGCCGATCGTCGGCCAATCACTGCTCGTCGCAGCAGCTCAGCCTCCGCCGCACCTCCGCCCCTGGTTGATGCCCCTTCCTATCCAGTTTTCCTTTCTCCCTTCCCTTCTTCTTCTTCTTTTCCTCGGCCCCTGGTTGATGCCCGATCCTGTCCCGTTCTCCCTTCTTCCTTCCCTTCTTCTTCTTCTTCGTTTTTGATTGAACAAAAAAAAAAAAAAGGAAAAACGATATCGTTTTTGAAATTAGGGGGATTTAGGGGTTGGGATTTCGAGCTACCAATCACCACTCTTCTCAAATTAGGCCTGCGGTATAGATAAATATAAAGAAACTTATGGTCCGTTGACATCTGATTCTCCGTATTGACACTTTTACTCGAGCTACCGATTCCCGTGTCAGAAGCCTCTGTTTTGATCTCGATTGGTGATCCTTCTTTAGGTGTTGCTTTGGAATACAGGGATGCATCTGAGACAACTTTGCACTCAGTAAACGCTAATCAATCCATTTGATTTGAGTCTATATATTTATATATATCTAGTGAATTGGATTCGGAGAAGTTTGGTTCTGGGCACTGTCCTGTAGTATTTCCACTTCATTTGAAATGTTTGTTGGTTTTTTAGTTTTTTAATTATTTTAATTTGAAGTTAAAAAGTTTCGTTTGGGATAGTTTTTTTGATTTTTTTAATTTTTGTAAAAAATAAAATAAAATGATTATAGTTTAAATGTCACATTTTATCTTATTAATTTTTTAGTTTATCAAAAATGATTCATAACTCGAAATTCGTCCGGCTCGAATGGCCCGAACTGCCAAAAACAAAGTCGTTTTGGGCAAATTTTTTTTTTCTTTTCTTTCTTTCCTTTTCATTCTTTCGAACACAAACAAAGAGGGAAGAGAAGAGAAGAGGAGAGAGAGAGAGAGAGAGAGAGAGAGAAGATGTTGTAGAGATCGACGGTAATGGTGTTTCTTCTTCTTCTTCTTCTTCTTCTTCTTTTTTCAGGGTTTCAAATCGATCGATTTCATCGAAATCGATAGATATGGATTTGACAAAATCGATGGATGTTGATGATGATGATAATGTTGATGAAGATGTTGTGATGTTGATGAAGATGTTGTAATGTTGTTGTTGATGATGATAATGTGTTTGATGATGATGATGATGATGATGTTGATGAAGATGTTGATGATGATGATGTGTTGATGATGAAGATGTTATTGATGTTGATGAAGATCTCTGTGTTGTTGTTGATGAAGATGTTGATATTGATGAAGATCTCTGTATTGTTGATGATGAAGATGAACTCTGTTCCTCTCTCTATGTTGTTGTTGATGAAGATGAACCCAGCTTCCTCTTTCTCTCTGTGTTCTTTATCTTTTTTCTTCATCTTCAAAGAGAAAAGGAAAAAAAAAAATCGAAAACGACGTCGCTTGGACTCGGGCCATTCGAACCGTGTTGATTTCGAGCTACCAATCGGGATTGTTAGTTTATTTTGTCTTTTTGTAGTTGTTTTAGCGGAAAACCCTCAAATTTTTTATGTCAAACGAGCATTTCAGGTGTGTTTTGATTTTTAAAAAATTAATAAATACACAAATATGAAAATATATTTTTAATTTTTTTATATTTTTGATATTTAGTGATTTTTTTATTAAAAAAATTGATAAATATTATACTTTTTAAGTATGTTTTTATTAAGTGTTCTAAAAACTAAAAAAATTATTTAAATTCTTAAAAAAATTTAGTAAAAATAAAAAAATACAGAAAATGAACAAATGTATTTTTAAAAATAAACTATCAATTTTTACAAGATGAATCCAATAAAATGAAAATGTTATTAATATCAGATCGATTTAATATTTTTCATAATTAATATGTACAAAATAACTTATAAAATGAACCATTTAAATTATTATAACCAAACTTGTAATGAACTCCAGTTTAGATTTAAATGTGAGGAAACCCATTCGAAAAATAAGAATAATAACGAGAGGAATCAAGTACTCTAGAAGTTTCTATGTTTGTTAAATGGGCAGGAGACAGTCATACGTTAACTATCAGAATCATCTTCCTCTTTTGTTGTCTATCATACGTATACGGATAAACCTCTGTGCACTCCCTATGACCCTACTATAAATTCATATAATTTTATAATATTAATTATAAAATATATAATTTTATCATGTAATAAAATGTTCAAAATTTTATAATTATTATAAAAAAATTTTGCGATTTAATTATAACATTTTTTTATTATGTCAATTTATGAAGAGATTACACATTTTATAATTTTATCAAATTTTATAATAAAATTATACCAATTTATAATAGGTGTATACCATAGAACTTTCCTATGTATACCCACGTGTGAAGTTTCTATTTTCAATCAACATTTGTTATTCTTTTTATATTTAAAAATTATCACTAACACAGCAATCTAATGCTGTGTTTGGTTAGGAAATTTGGAGAGAGATTTGGAAAGAAAAAGGGAAAAGGTGTGTGAAACTATGTGAAATGTAGGTATATTTGTTTCACATTTCACCTACCTTTTCCATTTTCTTTTTCAAATCCCTCCTCAAATCCCTCAACCAAACACAGCATAAATGTATTATCTTTATAAATTTCCTTTTCCTGTCAACAAATTATTTTTCATAAATATGTTTATTCCTCTCTCTCAATGGCAACAAATATATGTGTGCATATACTTACCGGCCTCACGTAACAGCTTCTCAAAGCGTTCAACAGAACGCTGTTCTGGTTTTTCAGCTGGTGTACTTGTGAAACAGAGAAATAAATGTACTTAGCCGTATTTGTCAACAAGTTATTTTAGTTAAAAAATTAATAAAAATTATCATATTACTCTTTTGTTTTTTTATATTTTTTATAAAAAAATTAAAAATTTATTAAAATAACCAATTTCAAAACGAGTCCTTAATTGTTGACCTGTGCAATATAAAGGTAAACTAATATTTAAATAAATTATTTAGATAATATCATGTTGAATCATAGCATAAATATATTATTTATATAAATAATTATTTTTGTAAAATTTTTTTATAAGCTTTAATGTAGAGTAAATTACACTAATCTCCTTCGAGATTTTACAAAAATATGGTTATTTTCACACTTTTGAGGTAATTACACTAATTTCTTTTGATGTTTTAATTTATATAATAATTAAACTATTTTTTATTACTAATTTATTAGTTATATAAAAAAAAAAATAGGATTGAGATAAGTTGGTGGACGTGTTACTAATATTATTTATAGGTCAACAATATAATTGATAAGATTGGAAAAATTAAGATGGGTTACAATGATAAATTACCAATTTAAATTAGGTCAAAATTTACTTTACTCCATTGTAATTTCACCTCGAAACACTTTATCCCTTCATAATTCAAATATATACATAAAATCTACTTATGATTTTGGATTAAAATCCAAAGCTAACTATGTTAATAATAGTAGAAAAATACCTAAATGTCCTTATGCCATATTCTTTTTCTCTCTTCTCAATTTTTTTAATCTTAATCACATATTTAAGAAATTAAATCATAAATTAACCAAAACACCCTAATTTATTACCATAAAATTATCATAATTTATTTTTTATTTTTTTATTTTAAGAAAAATTTGCCCATAAATCTCATATGGGAGAATGTTGATCTATTTAGTTCTAAGAGTTTTCTTATGAATCAATTAGTTCTTTTTATTTTGAAAAGTTATATTTATTTGACTTTATGCAAATTGAGTTTAAGTGAATGTCTTTTTGTGATTCATTTTTTAATTTTCTGATTCGTTTTTGGGATGAGAATGAAAAGGTAAGGTATAAAAGATTCTTTTTAGAGAAATTGGTGCCTGAAATGTTGATTATTGAGTATGGAAATCTATATTTCTGTTAGTGTGATTTTCTAGTATTACGTTGAAGTATTATATTAGAATGTTACGTTTGGAAAAATTACACTAACGAGTTTGTTTTGTGTTACATTAATTGGAGTGTCGTGTTTGAAAAAAAAAATGCACTAAAGAGTAGGGCTACAAACAAACCGAACCAAACTGAGCCGAGCTTTGCTGAGCTCAAGCTCAGCTCGTTTATTAAGATTGAGCTCGGCTCGATAAGAAATTGGGCTTGAGCTCGGCTCGGCTCGGCTTGGCTCAATTTTATAAATAATGTATTTATATTATTATTTATATATATTTAATATATAAATAATATATTTATTATACAATTTAAATAAAGATAAACGAGCCGAGCTTGATGAGTCGAGCTTATGTGAGCTTGAACTTGGCTTGTTTACTAAACGAGCCTAATATTCGAGTTTGAGTTTGACTCGTTTACTAAATGAACCGAGCCAAGCTCGTTCATATACAACTCGGTTCATTTGCAGCTTTACTAAAGAGTTTTTTTAGAATGCTATATTGTTACGTTTGAGAAAAGTATACTAAAGAGTTTTTTAGTTTGTTACATTGAAGTGTTATGTTTTTAGAGTGTTATATTGGATGGTTACGTTTGGAAAAAATATACTAAAGAATTTTTTTTAAGTGTTATGTTTAATAATTTCAATATTATGAAAAAAATTCACATTTGTTCCTTAACACACAACACACGTGTATTTATGCTTGGTTATTTATGTAATTCACACTAGAATGAGACTTTTGGGATCATAAAAAATAAAAGAAAAAAAGAGCACTAAACAGTTCATAAAATCACTATTTAAGATTTATTGATGTTTCACCCTTATTTGAAAGCCAATTTTTTATTTGAACATTTTAAATTAAACTTGTATATCATAAATTAATCTAACCACATTAATTTATTATCATCAAATTACTTTAATCTAATTTTTAATTTTTAACCCAATTTTTTATTTAATAACATTTTAAAATAAACATAAACACACATATATATAAAATAATAAATTAAACTAAACACCCTAATTTAATATCATAAAATTATATTATTTAATAAATTTTAAATCAAACATATACATATATATTCATCTAAAAAATAAATTAAACCATAAATTAATCTAAATACCTTAGTTTATTACCATAAAATTAAATCATAGAAGTATCTTAATCTAATTTTAAAATTTTAACCTAATTTATTATTTAATAACATTTTAAATTATATATATATATATATAAAACAAATTAAACCATAAATTAACTAAAACATCATAATTTATTACCATAAAATTACCTTAATCACAATTTTAATTTTAAACCTAATTTCTTATACAATAACATTTAAAATCAAAATTAAATTAAATTTTTGATATAAAAGGACATTTAGGTTAGGGTTATGGTTTGATTAGGAATATTGACAAATATATATATATATATATATTAGTTATTAAATTTAATGTAAATGTATAAAAAATATCTAAAATACTCGTTTATGAGTTTGATGACTAAAGTACATTTATTTTATATTTTTTACTTAATAAAAATAAACAAATAATTTAGATTTAAAACAAATCAAAAAATTGAAATTTGAATTACTAAAATTAAAAATGCAAATTTTATTTTGTTAGAAAACCAAAACCTTGAATTTTTTATTTTTTTATTTTTGTTTTTTGGTTGGCACAGATGCTTACAGCGATAAATGAAACGTTGCCCCCACGTAAGCCTACAACTTTTTTTTTTTTTATACAGATGAAAGCAAAACACAGGAAAAGAAAACATGGCAACAAGGGCTAAGCTCTCACCGAACCAACTCCAAGCATATCCTCAATAACTAGAGCTCTAACAGCTTCAGGAGGATCTTCGAGCATTACCACATGGTCAGTCTGCGCCTGTAGATACCCTATTTTTGACCGACCTTAAGACTCAGACATCACCGATTGAGTGCTCGGTGATGTTGCGTATTGTGCTCGTTCAGAAGTCTCAGAGTCGCGGCCGTGAGCCCTGCCTCCGGACTTCCGAACCCTCTTTTGTGCCTTGCCTCGGTTTGCGAACCAAACTTGGTTTTCTCTGTTTCTTTTCCTGAGGGGAGGGAGAGGTCCCGTAGACCATCTCTCAGTGGCCGTGGGCTACATTTTGTGGCTGTAGGCCATTTTGCCCATTTCGGAGCTCGGTTCCCGGTTTTCGGAGCCGTCAGGCCATGTGCCTCGGTTCGGGACCGCCTAACTATCTCCGATTGCTCCGATTTTTGGCATGCATCTTGTTTACTCCCTTTTGAGGGACACTGAGGTCTGAGAGACCCACTTCGTGGTCGAACGCCACTTTCGGTGCTTAACAGTCAGTTTTCGGGGCCCCGAACTGCGCGTTCTAGCCCCGAACATTCGTTTTGCATCGGTTTTCGTTCATTTTTGGCAAGTACCTCTGTTTCATCACCAAGAAGGCCGTAGAAGGGTGGGAGGCCAGCAATTGTTTCAGCAACCAGTTATATTCCTCCGTCGCCCTCCGTCGCCCATTTTTCTCACTTCCAAGCCAATGTTGGCCACCCTAGGGTCACTTTCTTCAATCCTAACCCCCATATTTGTGTTGTAGACACCTGGGAGGACACAAATATTATATGGCCGGCCATTAATTCCACTTGAACCTTTTGAACCCCTTTGAAAAGTGGCTTGTTCTCTCTCTTGTTTTACAGTTGCCAGTTTTGAACCACAGGGTTATGTTGAGGGCACCTGGGAGGACACCAATATCTGGTGGCCGGCCAGAAAATCTTTTTGACCATTTTGACCCTTGGCCGGCCGGCCATGGAGGGTGGTCGGCCGGCCACTTGCAGCTCCAATACCTAGCCGGCCATGATCCTAAGGTTGAATACATTACAGCTGTGCATTGTTTTTCCCTCTAAAACTTGTATCCGGAGGGAACTTTTTTTGGAGGGAAACTTGATGCAATTTCCCTCCACTTTTTCCCTCCCTTTCTCCCCCTCTTTGTCTACATAACCAGCTACAAAAACCTGGTTTTAGGGTTGACAAAAATGGCTTGAAGCCTTGTATACACATCTCCCTTCATCTCTCTCTTTCAAGCTCTAAACACCAAGTCCTACACCTCATTTCTTCATCACCACCAAGCACCATCACCACTACTCCATTTCCAGCAACTTGGGGAGCTTTCCAGCAGCTAGGAAGCAGCATCTCTCAAGCCAAGAAGCATCCAAGGGGTAGTCTTCAAGGGTAAACATCATTTCCCCTCTTTTGAGCTCAATTTTGCAACATTTTTCTAGCCTCTTTGCTTGCTGTTTTGAGCTCTAACCAAAACTGAAAAGGTCATTTTTTTTAACTCATTTTCTTGTTTCATTAAGGGCTCAACACTGTTTGAGCCCCCCATGTTGCACTTGCTTCAATGCCCTCTTGAATGCCATTTTCTTGCATGATATTTTTAGCTTGTGTGTGATCTGTTTTGGGGCCTGATGTAAACTGTAAATAGGCCTATTTTGAGCCCCTTTTCAACATTTAAGAAGGGCTCAACACTTTTGGGGACCTCCATATATCACTTTCCATTGTACCCCTCTTTGGTCCCCATTTTTGCATGATTTGTTAGCTTATCTTGCTTCTGTTTTTCGGCCATGATCAGAACTGAAAGTGGCCCTGTTTTTACCCCTTCATCATGTTTCATTAAGGGTATTTGGATGTTTGGTGAATATTTTGTATACTTTGTGTTATAGCCTTCTTGTGGCCTTAATCTTGCATTGCATTTTGAGAATGTTTTCATGCTGATTTGGGCTTGATCATCTACTATAAAATGCCATATTTTGGGACCCTCTTCAACATTGTTGAAGGTCCCTCACTTGTTTGAGACCCCCATATATCAGTTACTTCTTTGCCCCTTTGTTGGCCCATTTCTTGCATGAATTGTTTGCCATACTTGTATCTGTTTTTGGGGCTTGTAATCTACTAAAAAACATCATATTTTTTCCCATATTCAACATTGTAAAAGGGGCCTTCTGTGTTTGAGATCAGCAGCTATGACTTGCTTCATTACCTCTCTTGCCCTCCCCATTTTTGCATGCTAATTTTACCCTATTTGTACCTACTATTTGGCCATGCTTTGAACTGTAAAAATGTTTTTCTTGGGGCTGCCTTGCTTCTTTATTTTCATTGCATGTTCAAATTATGTATGCATTGTATAGCTATAGGCCATTTCATGTGCTTAATTCCATGTTTCGGGACTCGTTCCTTGCATCGGGTTTCATTTCGCCTTGTTTCGGGGCTGTTTTGCCCCTCATTTTGTCACTGATTTTTGCATGTTTGCATATCATATTTCCTGTCTTTGCCATGTCTCATTATAGTGGCATTTCGGTGCCTGAGGGTCCGTCCTCGGTTTGCGTGCCTGCGTGCACGCATTTCGAGTTGTGTTGTTTTCATCTGATGGCCTCTTGTGTGAGTATGGCTGAGGTTCTCTCTCATGTTTGTGTAAGCCCATTATTGCATTGCGTATGCCATTTCATCCATAGCATTGTGTATGCTTGGTTGTGTATTATCTCGTATAGCGTGTATACCATTCCATAACATTGTGTATGTTAGGATTGTATCTTAGTTGCATTTCACGCATATCATGCATATTGCATCGTGTTCGGGATAGGAGTTAGCCTGGGCACGGGAAACGAGGTACGTTCCGTACTCCGAGTGACGGAACGTGTCTCAATTCCCAAGTCACCGACACTCCGGATTATCCATGATGGAGTTAGGTTTTGTTGTAGTGTTCATATGCATTCATTCTATATTGAGTTGTGCAATTCGGCTCCTCGGCCATCATGCATCGAGATGCGTGATTGGTGGTACGAGGATCGAGACATGCATACATTTGTGAAAATACATTGCTATGCCCCTTTCCTGCTCTCTGTTGCAGCATATCAAGAATCAGCGGTCTTCCGAGGCTTGGCGCGCTTTTCAAGAATCATTGCAAAACAGAGGCTAATTGGGGCATTCCAGTGGATTTCCGCGCAAAGCAGCCCAAACATGCATCATTCCATCATCTGGAGCAGAATCAAGGCAGTCCCTGACTTGCATGCCAGTTTTATTATTTTCTTAGTTAATTTGTAAATTAATTAGGAATTTGTACATTATTTGGACTGTATTATTTGGACTGTATTATTCTTTTATTCGGGACTGTATATTTATTTGGACCCTTTGCGCGAGGGCAAAATTGTAATAAGTGTGGGTGAGTGTGATGTATGTCTTCCAACTCCACATCTTTCTTCCCTTTTATTTACCTGCTTATGATGGTTAGATTAGGGCATATTTCAATTAGCATACTGATGTAATGACATGTTTGCATCATTCATCTGTTTTGCACGCACCGGGCTCGGCGCATCATACAAACTGCATTTGTATTTCAATTCCAAATTGAATACGTGTTAGTTGTAGCATTCCATATGCCACGTTTAGAATAGCCGAGCCTGCTATAGTTGCATCTTTGCATGTGTTGCATTAGGCATTTCTGTATATTTAGGATCATGCATGATTTCTAATGAGCTTCTGTTTTGGCTTGGAGTACTCGGTGGATTTTTATGCTTTAGCATCCTTGCATACGTGTGAGTGACTGCCATGAATAGCATGCTTACCGTGAGGCTATTTGCTTATGTGATATAACTGCTTGAATGCCTGTGGGTGGAGGTTGGGTTATTTGGATTGGAAGAATTCATCAAATGTTTGTTTTAAAGCCCACTAGATAGTGGCAAAATCATGTTTTCTTAAGCCCACCCGAGGGTGGCAAATCCACGTCTTAGCCTACTTGCGAGTAGCACCATCAAACCATTTTCAAACAAACAAGCATGAAATGTTTTGTTCCAATTCAGGCGATCCAGTCTATACTTGTATGCTATGCGCATCACATAGTAACCTAGGCTAATAACCGGAATAAGAACGCACAATGTTTTCAAAATCAGATATCATGGTTAGTAGAGGCCGGTCTTTGACCGGGCGAGCGGGGGTGCTCACGAGGTGACCTTCCCCAATCGTACCCAAGTTCCCGAGCCGAGGCAACTTTGGTGATAATGGGCACGTGGCCTTTGGCACCGAGTCAGGGTTTCCTAAATTTCCCAAAAAAAAAAAACATTTAGGTGGCGACTCTATATCTGGCAAAGCAGTCCATGTTTGGCACTTCTTTTCAAAAAATCTGTTTTCAAAATCGATTTGCCGGATTTGGACTCTTTGGTTCAAGATTAAGAACCGTGACATTTGAGTCCTTGAACTGTAGTAGACCCGCAAGCGAACCAGAACGGGGGGGAGTCGCACCCTCTCCGGGATGCGTTCGGGGACGTCTACAGTTTTTGGCGACTCTGCTGGGGAGTTTAGAGAACTTGACTCGAACTCATGATAGTTGGTTTTGACTACACTTGTGTGTTTCTTTGCATTGCATTTGCATTGGTGTGCCTAGGACACCGTGTTTGCCATATGCCATTCCCGAACAATTTGCCGGAGGCTTGTCTTGTCAAGGCATGTCCATAAGGCTGATCGGCTCTGGGCTCTAACAGCATGGGAACACAAACCCCGGTTTTACCGGGGCACCCTTTTTGACCATTCGACCTAGTGCATATTCGGATCCATAGTGACCATTCCAAACTAGGACAGGTTGCTTACCCGTTTATAGGTTGTTTGAAACCGCTGCATGCGTAGTGAAACCCTAGCTCCTGACAAAATAGGACAGGGAAACCCTACCCCAACATAGGGGTGTTTTGGCTCTCACTTATCTGCTATGTGCTTGTTAGAGTGCGTCTCTACAGGGAATGCATGTATCAGTTTATGAGTTTGGGCATCAGGCCTGCGGGCATCAGTTAGTATCTGAGAATCAGTTGTTTGCGGATATCAGATTCAGTTTTGGGAAACAGTGATACAGGAACAGTGATCAGTGATTGAGGACAGTGTGTTTTCAGCTTATCAACCGTGTGTTGTATGCCCGACTGTGTGTTGTGTATTTAATTTAAGCTGTTACGCTGCCCGTTTATCTGGTTATTTATTTCCTTTTTGCTAGGAGGTAGTTTTAGCACGATTGCTTCCGAACCAGTAGATATCCCCCAAGCACTTTGGACACGAGGTCGCCGACTCAATCGATCCGAGGATCTGGTTGACGGACATCCAGTGTTCCACTCCCTATCCCCAGTTGTTAGAAGAAGGCCGAGGAGGCGCAGTGTGTCAGAGCAGGGATTACCGGGGCAGCGGGCTACTTTAGCAGCAAACAGTCAAGTTGAGATTCCTGTTTCTGCCATAGAGATACATTTACCGGTCAGTCAGCTGGACCAACAGAATATGGCCGGGATAGAGGAAACGATGCGTCAGATGCAACAGAGCATGAGACAGATGCAGGAGGATGCCATCTGCCAAGTGGAATTTTCTAAGCAACATGCCACAGTCATGGCCCAGCAGGCCGAGCTGATCACTAGGCTGCAACAGCAGAATGCGGCATTTGCTTCACATCAGGCTCCTCCTCCACCCGGGGCTCCATTACCTGAGTAGGCACCTACTGGTCAGAATACCCTACCGAACACCCAGAATACCCTACCCAATGTCCAGAATACTCAAGAGGACACAGGCCTTCCAACGGGGTTGGCTTCGCCTCCACTTCCGCCTCAACTGTCCAAGACTCATACACCCAACCACCCGGACTCTCCCTTTGAGTTCAAAATCGACCACACAGCTCTAAAACTAAGTAAGCTGGAGAAGCTTTTTAAGAAGTCACAAGGGGTGAAAGCCATTCCAAACATCGAAGATGGGTACACCGATGTAGCCGTAACATTACCAGACAGATTCAAGATGCCACAAATTGACCGCTTCGATGGGTCCGGAGACCCCATGGTCCATCTTCGGCTATTCTCGGACATTCTGCGGCCAATGGGCCTGACTCGACCACAAAAGCTTTCTCTGTTTGGCCGAACTTTGTCAGGTGTGGCGATCCGCACGCCGGGTTAGAAGATGAGGTAAAAAGAAGTTGGGATGAGATGGCTGAGGCCTTTGTCGCACAGTATTCGTACAATACACAGATCGAGATTACAACCCGTGATCTCGAAACGACGAGGCAGGAACCCAAGGAGACTTTCTCAGACTTCGTAACTCGTTGGAGGGAAAAGGCATCGATGATGACTTTGAGGCCTACAGACAAAGATCAAATCAGGATGATTGTACGCAATCTCCAACCGAAATTGATGTAGAAGATGATCTTACTCCCCTTTCCTACCTTCTCAGATTTACACGAGATGGGGGTACAGATCGAGGATGCCATAAAACAAGGTCTGATCGACCAGGATAAGGAGCAACCGAGAAGGACTTTCAACCGTAACAATAACGCAGTTCGAAAGTGGGCGTTGCAATCAGACGAGCCAGAGGTGAGCATGGTCACCACCACTCCCCCTCCCCCAAAACCCGTGACAGCCACGCCTTTTTCTGGCGCATCTGGAAGTAGCACCCAAACCGCCAAATATCAGCCCAGAGGCCAAAGAACCTTTACACCCCTCTATATGCCCCTGTCCAAAGCTCTGGGGGTGTTGATTAGGAAGAAGCATTTGACGCCCCTAGAGCCGAGGCCACTACCAAATCCACTCCCTCCCTCTCATGACCCAAAGAAAATCTTTAGCGTATCAGATCAATCAAGACGGCGGTCATGACACCGATCGTTGTTACAGATTGCGTCATGAGATTTAGGATCTTATTGACAAGCAGGTGATCGCGCCTCCCAAAAAACCCAACGTCACGACAAATCCTCTCCCACCACATAACCAAGCCCCTCTTCCCAACAGAATCAACTTTATCCAAACTGGGGTCGTGTCTTACGATCCTAGTATCTATATCACCCCATCCCACCTACCTAAGCTGGAGGTGATCCTTCCTGTTTGCACCGACTTGTGCATGATGGACATCTCCACAACCCAATCTAAGCCAGTGGTGGTGACCACCGAAGATGGGACAGGGCAGGTTTTAGAGGAAAGTGAGGTTGCTGAGTCTGAGATTGAACAGTCCGAGAATCTTGCTGAAGGAGCTTATGATCCGAGTGAATACATCCAATCAGTGGGCCGATCTGAGCTGAGTGCAGGGCTGCCAGAAAGAGCAGAATTATGTGTGATTCAGGGGGACAGTTTTGAAAGGGGAATAGATGATCTAACAGCTGTAGGAGATGACCTTGCCAACCTCCAGTTCTTCAGTGACCAAGAATCAGGAAATGCTGCAATCAACTGGTTCGACTATGAGGAGTCGGCAGAAGTTACCGGATGGTTAGATGATCAGCCAGACGTTGTAGAATTTCAATCAGAACAGGGCCCGGCAGGGGCAAGAGTATCAGTGGTGGCCGGAAGGGCCGAGAGTCAGAATACACCGCCGGAGAGCGCCGGTGCTAAGAATTTCGCTCAGAATTTGGGGATTGTAAATACAGGGAATATTGACCAACCAGCTGTACTAACGCAGTTGGAACAACAAAGGTTTGAGGATTCCGAGAGAATCAGAAAAGCTAAGGCCCATGTGAGGGTCGAGAGTGCTGCACGGAACAGAAATGTCATGCATGAAGATCAAGGTGCTGCGAGCACGATCATACCGGAGCCGGACAGGTGTCTGTCAGCTGCCGACGGAATGTGGTGGGAAGACGATGACTTATGTCTTGCCCACACGGATGAGGATTGGGGAAGTAACCAACCAGATGATACCTGGTATATTGACGAGATCGCTCATATGACAAGAAGTGGGTGATATTTCAAGCCCCAGCACTTAGACCAACCTGAGGCATCAGGGAAAGACAAAGAAGCTGAGAAACAGAAGGAGAAACAGATTGAAGAAGAAGCTGTGCTCAAGCAATTGAAGAAGATACAAGCAGACATCTCCATCTGGGGACTGCTTATGGCGTCGCAAGTACACAGACAGGCTGTCCTATCTGCTATG
Organism: Camellia lanceoleosa; assembly: GCA_025200525.1. Lineage (NCBI taxonomy): Eukaryota > Viridiplantae > Streptophyta > Magnoliopsida > Ericales > Theaceae > Camellia > Camellia lanceoleosa. The sequence goes on from CM045768.1 coordinate 18,318,007, forward strand.
GACAAGGCCAAACTCCACATAGACACTACACCAGAGCAGCTGGTTGGGCTGGTTTTTCCGGGAGGAGGTTCCTCAGCATTAACCTTTTCAGACAAAGAACTACCGCCTGAGGGCACAAATCATAACAAACCTCTCTATGTCTCCGTGGAGTGTAGAGACAAGTGGATACCAGTGGTACTTGTTGATACCGGGTCTGCCATCAATGTCTACCCAGTCAGAACAGCATATGCAATCGGGTTGAAGCCCGCGGACTTCGTACCGACTACTCAGGTGATCAGAGCATATGATAATACTAGCAGAGAAATGATGGGGACTGTCAAAATTCAGACTCAGGTTGGTCCAGGACAACACAACATCGAATTTCATGTCTTGGACGTTCCCGCAACCTTCAACTTACTCTTAGGGCGGCTGTGGTTGTACCAAGTAAAAGCAGTCTCTTCTACTTTACATCAAATGCTGAAGTATCCTCACGGGAAGGGGGTGGCTATTGTCTTCAGAAATTCATCCATCCATCCGCTGCCGGAAGTGTCTACACCAGTTCTAGAGATCGAACATGGCACGAAGGATGTGTTCTTATCGGGGTTCACTTTGGCTGAGGCCCGGGTGGTGCAGAATATTATGGTTTTGAATGAAGGTGTGTACGTCAGTGCTCAATCCCTCTACTTCATGAACAAGCTACAACACATCCCCGGGATGGGATTAGGAAGGAGCGGTAGGAAAGGAGTCGCAGCATTGGCTGAAGTGCCACACAACCCGCATACCTTTGGATTAGGTTATCTGCCCACCAAAGAGGACTGGGTGAGGAAATGAAAGGAAATGGCCGGCAGAGCCAGAGCAAAGCAGGCTGGGAAGCCTTTTGAATTAATGCATAGGCCCATTCAGGGTACCCAGAACGGACGCTTTGTCCGGGAGGGGGAGGATTTTCCATTTTGCGGCTTTCCAGAGCCGTGGATAAACGCGGAGAAGAAGCGCGTGCCAGGCTTCGAGATCTTCTTCGACCTGCAACTATCCGGGGATGACGTTGCCATAGAGCAGACAGACCCATCAGCCGAGGTTGAGCAGTGCAAGGCAGTGGATCCTGAGGGCACAGAATTTGAAATGGGGGTAGCGCTGGCATGTCTAATCCCTGATCCTCCGATCGACCATAATTGCTTGGGGGATAACTTCGCGGTTTCCATGATTGGAGATGAAACGGTTGCGAGCCAACCAGCAGCTATCTTGGATGCATCTATCGCACCCTCTCTCATTTGGAAATACGAGGAGGGATTTTTGTCCAGCAGCACCGGATCAGGTAGTGAGCCGGAATCTGATTCCATCGAGTCTTGTGAGTCGGAATCAGATTCCAGCTCGACTGAGTCTGAGTCTAGTACTCCTGGGGATGTTAACTCGGATGCCACAGTCCTGTCTAGGTCGTCTTTTTCCTTTTCATTTGAGTCTGTTGTAAATGAATCGGACGATTTGGATGAACTTAATGAGAATGAGGTGAATGTGGTTTCCGAGTACTTTTCTGTGCCCTTGATTTATTGCATTAATTCAGACTTTCAAAACTTTGATGAAAACGATGAGGACGAAGTTCCTCCGGTTTTACAACGTTTAATTGAGCAAGAGCAAGAGAGATTTGTTAAACCATTAATGGATGAAATCATTACCGTGAACATTGGTACTGAGGAGGACCCGCGGCTGGTCCAGATCGGGTCCAAGTTGTCTTCGGAGGAACGCAAGCGCTTAGTCGCTTTATTAAAAGATTTCAAAGATGTTTTCACGTGGTCCTACGAAGACATGCCTGGAATCGATCCTGAGATTGTACAGCATCGGATCCCCCTTGACCCCGAGGCTCGACCTATCAAGCAGAAACTCAGAAGGATCCGCCTGGACTGGGCTCTCAAGATTAAGGAAGAGGTCACCATGCAAATCGACGCAGGCTTCCTGCTGGTATCTGAATATCCGACTTGGTTGGCCAACATTGTTCCGATGCCGAAGAAGGATGGCAGGATCCTGGTGTGCGTAGACTTCAGGGATTTGAACAGAGCTAGTTCGAAGAACGACTTCCCCTTACCGCACATCGATGAGTTGGTAGATTTCACAGCAGGGCATGCTTTGCTCTCATTTATAGATGGCTTCTCAGGTTATAACCAGATAGTGATGGCACCCGAAGACCGGGAAAAAACTGCATTCACCACCCCGTGGGGGACATACTGCTACAGGGTAATGCCGTTTGGGTTGAAGAACGCTGGAGCTACTTATCAACGGGCCGCGACCACAATACTACATGATATGATCCACAAAGAGGTTGAGGTGTATGTGGACGACATGATTGTCAAGTCCAAAGAAAGAGAGGGCCACTACACCGCCTTGCATAAGTTTTTCCAAAGGATCAGGGAGTTCCGGTTGCGGCTGAATCCTAAAAAATGTACATTTGGTGTTACAGCGGGAAAAATGCTGGGGTTTCTGATTACACAAAGGGGCATCGAGGTCTACCCTTCCAAAATCAAGGCCATCTTAGAAATGCCACCACCAAGGACTGAAAAGGAGGTACGAGACTTTCTGGGTAAAGTGCAATTCATAAGACGGTTTATTTCAAAATTAACTTTGACTTGTGAACCACTTTTTGGTCTCCTGAAGAAAGGAAAGAAGTTCCAATGGGACGGCCGATGTCAAGCTGCATTTGAACAGATTAAAGAATATCTATAGAACCCACCCGTTTTATCGCCACCAGAACCAGGAAAACCGTTGATTTTGTATCTGTCAGTGACTGAGACCACGATGGGCTGCATGCTTGCACAAGAATCAGAAGACAAGGTGGAGAGAGCCATCTACTATCTCAGCAAGAAGATGCTGGAGTATGAGACCCGATAGACACCGCTGGAAAAGGCTTGCTTAGCTTTGGTATGGGCTACCAAGAAGCTGCGGCACTACCTGTTAGCTCACTCTATAATGTTGGTTTCACGACTTGATCCCATCAAATATCTTTTCGAGAAACCAGCACTTACAGGTAGGCTAGCTCGTTGGTTACTGTTGCTCTCTGAATTTGATCTTACGTACGTGACACGCAAGTCAGTGAAAGGAAGAGCAGTGGCAGAGTTCCTTGCCGACCACCCGGTTGAGGGGGATGAAGCAGTTGAGTACCTGTTCCCAGATGAATCAATTCTGCATATCGATGATGAAACTTGGACGATGTACTTTGACGGTGCGTCAAATCAACATGGGTATGGGATAGGAGTGTTGCTGATAGCACCCGACAATTCCCGTATCCCTCTCGCCTTCAAACTCCGATTCAAAGTCTCGAACAATGAAGCAGAATATGAGGCGTGCATCGCTGGTCTAGAAGTAGCCCTGGAACTAGGAGCAAGACGGTTAGACGCCATTGGGGACTCGAACCTTGTTGTGTCTCAAGCTAAATGAGACTGGAAAGTGAAAGAGGAAAAGATGATGATGTATCACCAGACCTTGGATTTGCTGATTCCTCGGTTTGAGAAGCTAAGTTTTACTCATCTACTAAGAGAGAACAACAGGTTCGCAGATTCTTTAGCAACTCTATCTTCTATGATAGACATCCCGTGTGGAGTCCGAATGCGTCCAGTCATCATTGACCAGAAATTTGCACCTGCCTATGAGTCGATTGCAGCCATAGATGAAGTTCAGGATGAACACCCCTGGTATTACGACATCTGGAATTTCTTGGAGAAAGAAGCATACCTGCCAGGGGTAAATGCCAAAGACAAAAGGGCAATCAGGAGAATGGCAGTTCAGTTCATCATCTGCAGGGGTAAACTGTATAAACGGGGTCATCTGGGAATGCATAAACTGTGCGTTGATGCCGAAGAGTCAAAGCGTCTGATGGAAGCCATCCACGGGGGAGAATATGGTGCGCACATGAATGGGGTAATGTTGGTACGGAAGATCCTCAGACATGGTTATTATTGGTCCACCATGGAGGAGGATTGTTTTGGTTTCGTCCGGCGATGCCACAAATGTCAGATTCATGCAAATCGCATGAACATTCCGCCGTCAAAGCTGTACAACATGACTTCGCCATGGCCGTTTTTTGTCTGGGGAATTGATGTAATTGGAGCTGTTACGCCAAAGGGGTCGAATGGGCATGAGTTCATTTTGGTAGCGATAGATTATTTCACAAAGTGGGTTGAGGCCCAATCTTATGCGGTGTTGAAGGCTTCGCACGTCGCAAAATTTATCAGAAACAACATCATCTGTCGCTACGGGGTCCCAAATGAAATAATTTCAGACAATGGTTCCCACTTCAAGAAAGAGGTGATTGATTTGTTAGAGAAATACAATGTGGCTTTTCATAAGTCATCTACCTATCCGCCACAAACCAATGGAGCGGTTGAGGCTGCCAACAAGAATATCAAGCACATACTGCAGAAAATGGTAGAAACCTACCGGGACTGGCCAGATAAGCTGCCGTTTGCTCTGTGGGGCTACCAGACTTCAATCAGAACTTTTACTGGGGCGACTCCGTACTCATTGGTTTATGGGATGGAGGTCGTTCTGCCTATTGAGATTGAGGTCCCGTCATTACGAGTATTGGCTGAGTGTCAGATAGCCGAAGCGCATTGGCAGCAGAGCAGATTTGAGGAACTCATGCTCTTCGATGAAAGAAGGTTGAAAGCACTGTACCACGTCCAAGGTTATCAACGCAGAATTGCCCGGGCTTTCAACAAGAAAGTTAAGTCCAGGAATTTGAAAGAAGGAGATTTGGTACTCAAGGACAATCGAGCTCCCATCCACGACCCAAGGGGCAAGTTCAGACCCAATTGGATTGGTCCCTACATCATCAAGTCAATCTGGTCAGGTGGAGCTGTGGTTCTAATGGATCTAGATGGCTTAGAGTTTTCCCAACCGATCAACATGGACAAGTTGAAGAAATACTATCCCTGAGAGGCTCGCTAGGCTGAAAACCCGCAAGGGCGACCTAGGTAAAATTCAGAGCATAGAAAATTTGAAATTATAAAAACTAAGCTCGCAAGGTTAAAAACCCGCAAAGGGCGGCCTTGGCAAAAGTTAGAGCGCAAAAGAAGAGTGAAAATACCCGAGCGAACCTGTAGCACGTCCGCGGGGGGACCTCGCGCTACAGTTCGGACTCGAATTTGTGTCGCGGTTCTAAATCTGAACCAAAGAGTCCAAATCCGGCAAATCGTTTGAGAAAACAGATTTTTTGAAAAGTAGTGCCAAACATGGACTGCTTTGCCAGATTACAGAGTTGCCACCTAAATATTTTTTAATTGGGAAATTTAGGAAACCCTGACTCGGTGCCGAAGGCCACATGTCCGTCATCACCAAAGTGGTCTTGGCTCGGGAGCTTGGGTACGATCGGGGAAGGTCAGCTATGAGCACCCCCTTTCGCCCGGTCCGAAGACCGGCGTCTACTAACCGTGATATCCGTTTTTGAAAACATTACATGCTCTTATTCCAATTATTAGCCTAGAATTACTATGTGATGCGCACAACACAAAAGTATAGACTAGATTGCCTAATCTGGAAATAAACATCGCATATCCGTTTTGTCTCGAAAAACGTGTTGTTTTCTTTTGCTACTCGCAAGTAGGCTAAAATGCGGATTTCAATGAGTTGTTCCAACTCAGGCAATCCAACCTCCACCCACAGGCATTCAAACAGTTTATCATGTAAGCACTTAGCCTCATGGCAAGCATACTGTCATGGTAAACATTCACACGCATGCGATATGCTATAGCCATAAAAACTTACATCGTACTCCGCGCCAAAACAGTAAACTAGTTAGCAAACATGCATGACCTGGTTCATGTTAAGTGGCTAATGCATCACACACAGAGATGTAATCTAGAGTAGGCTCGGCTAACCCTAAACATGGCACATGAGATGCAACAACTATCACGTATTCAATTTGGAATTGAAAGTACGATGCAGTTTGCATGATGTGCCGAGCCCGATGTATGTAAACAAATGCATGAATGCACGTATGCATTGCATAAGGTATGTTGAAAATAAGTATGCCCTAATCTACCACTGTAAGCAGGTAAATAAAAGGGATAGAAAGAAGTGGGGATTGGAAGACATGCACCCACTCACATACACTTATTACATTTTTGCCCTCGCTCGGAGGGACCAAATAATAATACAGACCGAATAGGTAATTAACTACCCTAGCTAATTAAATATTACAAATCAACTAAATTAATTAAATAAATTAACTAATTTAATTAAACAGTAAATCGCCTCGGGATGAGGGCCAAAAGCAGCGCGCGCTCGGGACTGGCTTGGAATCGTACTGCTATGCAAGTGTGCCTCTGTTTCCTCTGCTCTCTTCTTCAGAGAATTCCCAAAATCCTAGGAGTGCCTCTTAGGGCACTGGGGAGTACCACCGGCTGAAGTAAGAGGCCACCGACACTGAATTGTTCCATCGGCTGGGAAAATACTGCCGGTCGGCACAAAATGTTCTGCAGGTCCTGCAACTCACAGCAGCAGAGGGAAACAACATGCAAGGCAATGCAATTTAAGCCATTTATGCACCAAACACACTCCCTATCATGTTATTGACTCAAGGGGGCATATGCCTCGGTTCCCGGACCACCAATCGCGCATTTTCATGCATGACGGCCCTAAGAACCAAGAATGCAACTTTACTATAAAATGCATGCAAACCAAATAATCAAACAAGGGTGCCAAACCTCTATCAAACTCACTTCAAGAGGCTTGGCATGCATGTCAATGTGGTGCAAACCTAAGCATGTTATCTAGGCATGCAACATGGACTATGCAATGCATTTATGCAAGCATACAAACAAGCATATAAGGCAAGCATGAAAACCAATGAAATGATAGACTTAGACATGAATTAGGCAACTCAAAAAGGCCTAAAATCAGTAGCCAAATGCCAAGTTAAGAGGGCCAAACACACATGCACACATGCACAAGCTAAGGCACTAACACTTGAGCATAATTACACAACTTCTTAAACACATTTAAGAGGCACCAACATGGACTAATAGCATTCAATGAAAGCTCTGAAATTCATGTTAAACATGATGCCAAATCATGCAATAAAGCATGCCCAACAAAGCATGCAAATGGTCTTAGGCTAAAGCAAGCCAATAGGGCATTAAACCACACCTAACACAAACACACACGGCATGCATTGAACAACCTAAAAACAGAGTTTTAGCATGTAAAAATAGGCCCAAAGGACCACTTAGATGGCATCCAAGGGACATGGAATCAAAGGCATGCAACATGACCAAAACATGGAGCATTTAACACAAGCTTAAGAAGTCACAAAGAAGCATGCAATGTAAACATACAAGCACCTCTAGGGGACTGAAATAGCATATGAAATGGTTCCAAATTATCAAAAACAATGCAAACATGGCATGTTACACACTCATGCCCTTTAGGCCAATAAGCCAAATGCAAAGGGGCTATATTAAACATGCTAAGATTGACCAAAATACTTATGGACAGACCTAAAACATGGTAATATGAGCACAAAATCTTCACAAACACAAGTCTAAAACATGCTAGAAATGAAGGCATACCACCTAAGCATGTTAAGACATAAAGAGGCATTACAGGGCAACTATACTAAGCATGCATAGGAGACCAAAACCAACTTGAAAACATGTTATATCATGGAAATATAAGCATGAAAGACAACCAAGGCATGCTCAACACACACTCAAACATAGTGCTCCTTTGGAAGCCAAAACTTGCCCTTTTCAAGGACACCAAGGAGAGGGGGTGGCCCTCTCCTTCTTGAGACTTCAAGGCATGCTCTTCACCACTGAAATCCCTCAAGATTTCAGTGGTGAAGAGATCCTATCATCAAAATCTCGGATCTCTCACAAAATAGCACAAAAAGTGCCCTTTTCAAGGCCTAAGGGTGGTCAAACCTACCCAAACCACTAAACACTCTTAATATACAATAAAGAGGGTTAAAAATCAGAACTTTTTTGTGCCAAACACTAAGCTCAAAAACTGTTTTAAAGCAAGCAAAAATAGATTGCATGAATGGGGTAAAAAGAGGGTATAGTGTCTTACCCTTGAAGCCTCTTCACAAAGCTTGGTGTTGTGTCTTCTTTGAGCTCAAAGTCAGCCAAGAATCATCAAAAACCAACCTCTAGAACCTCTGTCCCAAGAGAAAGGTGAAGCACTAGGTGCTAGTGTGCAAAAGTAAGGCACAAAACACCTAGTTTAACAAGAGAAGGATAGATATAGGATAGATATATATTTTCTAACCTAAACCAGAGCTTCCTCTCTGTCTAAAATGGCTGAAAACCTCTCAAGAAAATCCAAACCCCCAAGCCAAGAGAAGAGAGTTCTCTCTTATAGAACTTGTAAGACTTACAAGCTAAGCAACCAAGGGCTCATCCCTCCATACACGTGTATGGAGGGGAAGCACAAATACTGTCTGAAAATATCTCAGAAAGCAAGTGCACAGTGCCCGGCCGGCAGAAAATGTCATTTTGACAAAATTGAGTGCCGACCGGCACAAAAGAGTGCCGGTGGAAACTCTAGCCAGCCGGTGGCCTCTAGCCACAGCCGGTGGTGTGTGGGAATGCCTCACAAAGCATTCCCTGCCCCTCTAAGGCAAAACACAGGTGTCTGGTGCAAAACCGGACACAAAACGGCCAAGTTCGGAGGTCCTGAGGCAAGGCGCGCGAGCCGAGAACTACGGGAACTCCAAACGAACACACACATGGATGATCACCGAGTGTTCAAACGGTGACATCCGAGTCTTGAGGACGGTCAAAAATGGGGTGTCTACAGAACCTAAGCCTGAACTACATAAGGCTTGATTCCCATCTTTGGGATACGTAGGCAACTTCATCTTGAAGTTCAGCCACAATCTTTTCCCCGATCAACTTTGTCCATTTGATCATCTCAGTCATCTCTATTCATCAGCATTCATCGTGATCTCCGGTACAGTGCTATTCAGACTAGGGGCAACTTTCTGTTGCTATGAATTGCCAAGGCACTATTCAGACTAGGGGCAACTTTCCAGTTGCTAGGATCCGGGGTTGTGCATCTCAATGACAGATCTCAGGCGTGTCCAGTTCTGATCCATATCGAAAATAGTTTTGAAAAGTTTTAATAAAAGTTGACTTTGTTCAAATTAATCTTTTCACAACTACGACCATTTTTGGACCAAAGCGAAAAATTTTCAGTACCACAACCTTCAATTTCGTTGATTTCAAAACAGAGTTCTCTTGCTCTTGCATACAATTGAAGTTTCTTTTTATTACACTCATAACGAAAACTTGAAAGTACTAATAAAGAAATAAATCTGGGGCATAGTCAAGTCAAGTGTCCCTGCGCCCCCTTCCAGAGCTGGTTGAAGCCTCCGATGCCAAGCTTGGCCCAACCTGTGCTTCTTCGTTGAGCCAATCCCAGCACTCGTCAGACAAAGTGCAACTAAAAGTGGGAGCAGGAGCCAGGAGTTCTCTAATTCTTCACGTTGCGGCCTGCCGAGCCAGCTGTGCGCCTCGAACCGGGAATGTAGCCGGATACTCTATCCCCTCTAGTGGGCAAGTCTGATCATGGCCAAACTGGCGCAGAATACGGAATGGGAAATAGAATACGCAATGAGTCAAGCCGATCAATCGAATCCCGACCTGCCGAGACATACTGTAGCTCATCGCCGGGAGATTGAGCCAAGGACAGCGCCACGCAATGCGATCTACTGACAAATTGCACATCCATTCAAACCACCATCCCTCATCAAGGGCGTCGACTAGGCGTTGTCGAAAGAAGTAGCCGCGTGCCGAGTAAGCAGGGCAAGAGTCTACAACTTGCAATTTATCCATCAACCATACCTGGGGAGGGATGAAAAATAAGAGAATAAAGAATAGAGAGGTGTACGATGAGAGAAAAGTGAGAAAAGGGTTTTGTGAGAAAAACCGAGCCTGAAGGCCGAGTGATGTGAGCAAATACATATGTGAGATCGGGTGGGAAACATTACCTGAAGCAGTAATGGACTCCCTGTGAACCTGGTTGTCTCACGACGATAGAAAGCATCTAAGCCCATCAGTGTCTCAGTCAATGTCATGGCAATGCAATTCTTTCCTTCTTTCAAGCCTTGAGCCACTTTAATCAAACGGATGCTGAATCCTCCAAAGCTTGAGGCAAACAGAAAATGAGATAACATGCACAAGCAAAGGGCATGTCGCGGAAGCCCTGCCAATGATGGTCGCTGCGATCACCAGCATTGGAGAACCGGTAAATCAGGCTCGGGATATCCAACATTCCGTTACAAATCAGGGATCGAGCATCATGCGCGTTGAGTCTGCACATCCGCCCTAAGGTTTGGGCATAGCCAAAATTGAGTTGGGGCAAGATTTCCTCACCTCGCTCGGATTCCATCAAAACTTGAAAATCTTCAAAAGTGGGACATACCTCTTGCCCTCCGAAGCTAAAGACATGCATTACCGGGTTCCAAAACCTCGCCGCAGCATGGAGGAAAGGAAGGTGTAGCGGAGTGCGGCTCAACGTGAACAGTGCATTCAAGCCGAAACCCCGGAAGTTCAACTTTTCCGAGCCATCTAAAGAAGAGATCCAAGATGTGAGATTTTCTACGAGAAATGCCTCCATTTTTGTGCAAAGCAGTGATGAAATGAATGAGTTCCAAAGTTGGAGCTTTTATAGGGGGCGAAACACTATTCGAAGGACAAGTGTCAGAATTCTGTGGGTTGCAGGGAAAAGTGGCTGGCCGGCTACCTATTCTAGCAAGCCGGCCACCTTTGACTCAAAAAACTGGCCGGCCGGCCACCTTTCAATCCCCAAATGCAAAAAGCTGGCCAGCCAACCCCAGAATGTAGCCGGCCATGCTCCAATGTGTGCCATTGGTCCTGTTTTGCCTTCCGGAAGGAAGTTCGAGGCATTTCGATGCATCGGGAATGTCGAAGGCCTCTATTTCTCTCAGTTTCGGATGAGTTCCGTCACCCAGATCGTCCGAAGTACGCTTTGTTTTGTTTATCATTGTTGTATTTTGCTTATCGAGTTGTCGTTTTGTTTATCGAGTTGTAAGTTTTGTCGAGCTGTCATATTTTGTGTTTTGAGTTGTTACTCTTTGTTTACGCAATTTTGTTAAGTCTTGTTTATCGAGTCGTTAACATTGTTGTATTTTTCTTATCGAGTTGTAAACTTGCTAAGATTCTGTTATTTCTTAGTGAGTCGAGTTGTTTAATTTGTTGCGTCGGTTCATTACCTGACCCGGTAAATACACAAGGCACGTTTCCATTCAATTTCATTTTTGTGCAAAATAATGCGATGCGATGCGATGCTAAAAGTTTAAAATACAAACACCTTTTCAAAAGCTGTTTCATTCCGTCATGTTTTACAACAAATAAAGGTACAAGTTTTACAGAAAATAAAACTGCCTAATAATATGCAAAGTGCTACAAACTACTAGCAAAAAGGAAAATAAAGCAGGAAACAGCAGCATCAATGTCCTCGGGAGCGGGAATGAGGAGCCCCCCTCATCCTCTTCTGCGGGACAACCTCTGCACCACCATCACCATCCGGGTCAGAGCTGTCATCCTCAGGATCTCCCTCAGCCTCATCTCCACTCCCGGAACCAAGACCGGAGTCCCCCTCCTCAGCAGATGTCTCTGACTGACGGTCTGTGGCCTCCTCCTCCTCATCCTAATCGGGCTCCGCCTCTATAATATGTGCCCTGCGCCTGCGCGAAGACCCTCCCCGAGCTCCTCGGAAAGGCCTGGATGCCCAGCTCCCTGAAAAGGCCTGGATGGCCCAGCTCCTCGAAAGGGCCCAAATGGCCCAGCACCTCGAAAAGATCCAGACGATCGACCTCCCTGAGAAGGCCCGGGTGGCCCGGCCAGCGGCGGAGCATACACAGGAGGCATTTGAAAGTGAAGAGTTCAATACATCAGTTCAAATATGGAAATCAAATGCAAGTACAGTATGTGAGTGGGGTGTGTGTCAGATGTGTTCTACACAAACAGCCTATCAATGTAGTAGAATGTTCAAAACCAGCGTGTCATCAGGAAATATGATAAATGCAGGAAAGATGAACAGTACCTGCACACCCATAATGGCCAGCTGTGCCTCCCTTCGCAGGATCATGCCCTCAAATGTGGCCAGCATTCCAAGCATCTCATCCACGTACTCAACTGGAGGCTACAGATACAAATGCAAAACTATCAGTAAAGGAATGAATGTCCAAGTATCCGACTGATAAATCAAAGCTGTAAAACATACCGGTGGTGAATCAGGGTCTCTGACATATCTATGGTCAGGAAGAGGAGGCTCCAGTGAGACCTGGTAAGGAGTTCCAAATCGCCAACTCGTCAACTCGGTCGGCATGTCTGACCACCCAGGATGATGAAGAGTCGGAGGAATCGGGGGAATGAATCTGCGCCCACCTCTGGATGTACTAGCCCTGTTGGAGGAAGAGATATCTGTAGCACGAGCCTGACTAAGATGGTATACCAGTGGGCCTCAGTGGCGGAGTATGCACTCCCGTCAAGGGAGGCATCAGATATACGTGGCGATAAGTGGCGTAGTCCCCCTCCTCAAGATATAGCAAAGCATCAGTGCCCAGCATAGCACTAACAACATCCTGGGAAGAGAGCCTATCAGCAGTCCGCATACTGGCTGGAGGTGTTGCGGGAGGGTCCTGAGAAGTGTACCCCCATACCTGATGCAAAAAGCGTTCCCCCAGAAACCATGCTCTACCAACCGGTCCCTCGAGCAGGATCCTGTACTAGGAGGTGCGCGATCCTCTGGCATACTGAAATCGGAGACCATCACCCAAGGGCGCCCAGGGCTGCCATGTAATCTGCGGATAACCAGTGCATAAACCAATCAGAAATCGGGAATATACAGGGCAAATCAAAGATGAAAACGGAAGGAACTGAGAGTTTTGAAATACCTCTGTCGTCCGCACGGTGTCAAAATACTGCCGCAGATAAAAGAGTCTCTCAGGGTCTTAGCCGGTGCTGGCCCTCGAATACCAGTGAGTATGGGGTCATGAGGGGCCCTGCCACCACCAACTCTGGGGCTAACATCGGAAAATATATGTAGACCCATAACTGAGGAAAGCAGTGCAGAATGTAAATGCAAAGTGCTGAGGGCAAAATACAGAGCGTAAAGTGCGTTGTGTGTGCAATGTACAAGTAACGAGGAGCAGAAATATAAATCAAGAGGATAGAAAGTACCTCACAGGCTCTCCAATAGCCGCCAAGTAAGTCTCCCTGCCCGCGGGAGGTCGCGCTCATGTAGCAAGAAGGGTCGCCAGTAAGCACTTCCCCGTCGTCCGACCTGTGATAGGTCCACCAAAGCGCTCAACAGATATAGCCCAACCGTGTTCCCTCTATCGGCGAACAAAGTAGTCCCGAAGAGGAACATAAGTAAACCACGGGTATACTGCTCCGCCTTCTTAGGAGTCCCGGGCTCCATCCCCTCCCTCCGAAAATGGGAAGAGAACCAGGTGTATCGGACTCTCCCAGAAGCTCTGTCCATAGGCGGGCGGGCCCCCAACAAATGTATCCAAGCGGCCTCCCATTCGCCCATATCCTCGTCATAAGGAATGGGCCAACCTCCTATGTCCAGGCCGGTCAGTACAGCAAAATCCAGCGGGGTCATGGTCAAATCCCCAGTGGCGGAAAAGTGGAAGGAGTTGGTGGTGTCCCACCATCTCTCCACCAGAGCTGCCAACAGTGTCCTCCTGGCAGGACAATGCGATAACCCCATGCAGAAGGCCCCGAATCCTGCCAAATCAACTAAATCCCGGACAGCCTCCGGGAGCTCAGCATACCACTCTCTAGCAGTGGTGGAGCCATATCCTCGCACGGTGCGAGAACCAACCTGCATTCAGAATGAATACATGTGTCAGTATAAAATGAATGAGCTATGTGCAAATGAGCTATGTGCGAATGAAATGAATGAGCTGTGTGCAAATGAAATGAATAAGCTGTGTACGAAGTAAAGTAGGACCGCGTGTTCTATTCTCAATCAGTGTGTGCTGCGTGTTCACCTTCAATTTGGGCTGCGTGTTCATCTCAAATGTTAGAGCTGCGTGTTCTACTCTCAATCAGTGTGTGCTGCGTGTTCACCTTCAATTTGGGCTGTATGTTCAGAAAGGGCTCCGTGTTCTACTCTCAATCAGTGTATGCTATGTGTTGACCTTCAATTTGGGCTATGTGTTCAAAAAAGGCTGCGTGTTCTACTCTCAATCAGTGTGTGCTGCGTGTTCACATTCAATTTGGGCTGCGTGTTCATCTCAAATGTTAGAGCTGTGTGTTCTACTCTAAATCAGTGTGTGCTGCGTGTTCACCTTCAATTTGGGCTGTGTGTTCACCTTCAATTTGGGCTGTGTGTTCAGAAAATCTGAGTTAGGGCTACGTGTTATACTCTAAATCAGTGTGTGCTGCGTGTTCACCTTCAATTTGGGCTGTGTGTTCAGAAAATCAGAGTTTGGGCTGCGTGTTCTACTCTAAATCAGTGTGGGCTGTGTGTTCACCATCAATTTGGGCTGTGTGTTCAGAGAATTAATGTTTGGACTGTGTGTTCAAATCCCAATCAATGTGTGCCATGTGTTCACCATCAATCTGAGCTGTGTGTTCAGAAAATCAGAGTTTGGGCTGCGTGTTCTACTCTTAGTCAATGTGTGCTTTGTGTTCACCTTCAAATTCGAGCTGTGTGTTCGACAAATCAGTGTTTGAGCCGTGTGTTCACTTCTTAACTAATGTGTGCCGTGTGTTCACAATCAATTAATGAGCCGAGTGTTCAGAAATTCAAGTGTTTAAGCCACATGTTCAGGATGCAAACAAAGTACTATGTCATAGACTAAACTGCGTGTTCAAGCATGGCAAAGGCACGAAATGCACGAAAAATGCAGAAAATGAAGTAAAATACCTCTCATGCCTCGTAGGAGAGGCGATGCTCTGGTTCCCGCAGAAGCAGATCTCCTGGTGCTCGATCATTAAAGTCTGTGAAGTGACGAAAAATAGCCCGTGGAAGAACGTGTGCCGGCGGGGCGTACCTCTCGGGAATGAAAGGTCGAACCCTCGGAGGCAGAGTCATGACATCAAAATCATCCCCGGCACTTGGAGGACCTCCGCCATGAGGAAAATTACCCGCCATCTCAGAATATCTGCAAAAAGAAGCAAAAATGAGCCAAAATTGGAAAAAGTCAACAAAAGTCAACTCTCGGGAAATGAAAAAGCCAACAAAATTCAACCCCGAGAAAATCTTCCAAATATTGAGACAAACTTACCTCAAGTGGTGAAAATGAGAAAAGAAGCACCGAAGTCAAAATTTAATCGGTTCAAAGTGCTTGAAACTGAATGTTTTCGCGAAAACAACTTGCGTGGGGCATTGGAAAACGCGTATAGAGCTCAGATCTGAGGGAGAAAATGGTTTGGGAAGCAAGAGGAGAAGATTTCGTGGCTGAGGTTATGAGCTCAAAGTGTTTGGGTGAGAGAATATAAAGAAAAGAGGGTGAAAAGACAAAATTACCCACGATTTTGGACAGGTGGCCGGCCGACCACCTTTTCTGGCTGGCCGGCCATTCTCTTTTTGAAAACTGGCCGGTGGCCTCCCCTGGGGAAAATAACTGGCCGGTGGTGATCCCTAGGTGGGTCCCAAGCTCTCTGCAAATTTTGGGGAAGATTGGAGTTCCCGGGACCTGAAAAAGTTCAAGAAAAGTGCACTTTCTGTCGCGAAATTGCTCCGCCGGAACTTCAGCTTCAAGTTCTGACATGTGTCTCATCATTATTCATCGAAATCAAAATATATCCTTTTTTAATGTGTTGTAACCTCTCCGGGAAGTGAACCGGAGGCCGCGATCGAGTCGCCTTCGCCGAAACGCGCGTTTCCTTGCTCGTTATTTCGTAACAAACGGGCACCCGGATTTATGCTCGTTTTGCATTATCGTGCACATAACTTGCATTCTCATGAGCATACTTGCATTATTATGCACATTTCTTGATATTTCCATACCTTTGTGCTTGAGCATGCGTTGTCACGCACGTTTCTTTCTCGCATTGCGATGTATTCACTCGCCGGCACTGCGTGTGTCAAACTTTCGAAATCACATTGAATATATGTTGTTAGCATATTGTGCTTGTTGAATTTCTCTCTTTTGCAGGCATGATATTGTAGGTACGGTTCATTTGAGGCTGGTGCGACCAGACGAATCGCGCAGGTATCGTATCTTCTCCGTGTGAGACGCGACGAGAGTTGAATAATTCTCCGCATTCCTCACTGCATGAAATGTAGTTGTTGCTTTGCATTCTTGCTTAAAACTGTTGCATCTATTTGCAAATACTTGCTTCATTACAGCTTGCTGCACTTGCATGATCATTGAGTTACATCTGGCTCCGTGCATATCGCTTTGCATTTTGCCCCCTTTGCCTGCGGGCACGTCTGCGGGCATATCTCTGTTCATCTTGTATGATTGTCTAAGTCTTCGGCCTTGTCAAAAATTGGTCATCTCTGGGCTTTGACATTCACTCCCGTCACTTGTGACTTCCGAGTTCTGTCAAAGAGGGACAACTGTAGACACCCCATTTTTGACCGACCTTAAGACTCAAACATCACCGATTGAGTGCTCGGTGATGTTGCGTATTGTGCTTGTTCAGAAGTCTCAGAGTCGCGGCCGTAAGCTCTGCCTCCGGACTTCCGAACCCTCTTCTGTGCCTTGCCTCGGTTTGCGAACCAGACTCGGTTTTCTCTGTTTCTTTTCCTGAGGGGAGGGAGAGGTCCCGTAGACCATCTCTCAGTGGTCGTGGGTTACATTTTGTGGCTGTAGGCCATTTTGCCCATTTCGGAGCTCGGTTCCCGGTTTTCGGAGCCGTCAGGCCGTGTGCCTCGGTTCGGGACCGCCTAACTATCTCCGATTGCTCCGATTTTTGGCATGCATCTTGTTTACTCCCTTTTGAGGGACACTGAGGTCTAAGAGACCCACTTCGTGGTCGAACGCCACTTCGCTTAATGATCGTTTTGGCCCCAATGCTGCGTTCGCCCCGAACATTCGTTTTTATCGGTTTTCGTTCATTTTTGGCAGTACCTCTGTTTCATCACCAGAAGGCCGTAGAAGGGTGGGAGGCCAGCAATTGTTTCAAAGAACGATTATATTCCTCCGTCGCCCTCCGACGCCCGTTTTTCTCACTTCCAAGCCAATGTTGACCACCCTAGGGTCACTTTCTTCAATCCTAACCCCCATATTTGTGTTGTAGACACCTGGGAGGACAAAAATATTATATGGCCGGCCATATATTTCCACTTGAACCTTTTGAACCCCTTTGAAAAGTGGCTTGTTCTCTCTCCTGTTTTACAGTTGCTAGTTTTGAACCACAGGGTTGTGTTGAGGGCACTTGGGAGGACACCAATATCTGGTGGCCGGCCAGAAAATCTTTTTGACTATTTTGACCCTTGGTCGGCCGGCCATGGGGGGTGGCCAGTCGGTCACCTGCAGCTCCAATACCTAGCCGGCCATGATCCTCAGGTTGAATACATTATAGTTGTGCATTGTTTTTCCCTCCAAAACCTGTATCCGGAGGGAACTTTTTTTGGAGGGAAACTTGATGCAATTTCCCTCCACTTTTTCCCTCCCTTTCTCCCCCTCTTTGTCTACATAACCAGTTGCAAAAACCTGGTTTTAGGGTTGACAAAAATGGCTTGAAGCCTTGTATACACATCTCCCTTCATCTCTCTCTTTCAAGCTCTAAACACCAAGTCCTACACCTCATTTCTTCATCACCACCAAGCACCATCACCACTACTCCATTTCCAGCAACTTGGGGAGCTTTCCAGCAGCTAGGAAGCAGCATCTCTCAAGCCAAGAAGCATCCAAGGGGTAGTCTTCAAGGGTAAACATAATTTCCTCTCTTTTGAGCTCAATTTTGCAACATTTTTCTAGCCTCTTTTCTTGCTGTTTTGAGCTCTAACCAAAACTGAAAAGGTCATTTTTTTTAGCTCATTTTCTTGTTTCATTAAGGGCTCAACACTGTTTGAGCCCCCCATGTTGCACTTGCTTCAATGCCCTTTTGAATGCCATTTTCTTGCATGATATTTTTAGCTTGTGTGTGATCTGTTTTGGGGCCTGATGTAAATTGTAAATAGGCCTATTTTGAGCCCCTCTTCAACATTGAAGAAGGAATCAACACTTTTGGGGACCTCCATATATCACTTGCCATTGTACCCCTCTTTGGTCCCCATTTTTGCATGATTTGTTAGCTTATCTTGCTTCTGTTTTTCGGCCATGATCAGAACTGAAATTAGCCCTTTTTTGACCCCCTCATCATGTTTCATTAAGGGTCTTTGGCTTTTTGGTGAATATTTTGTATACTTTGTGTTATAGCCTTCTTGTGGCCTTAATTTTGCATTGCATTTTGAGCATGTTTCCATACTGATTTGGGCTTGATCATCTACTGTAAAATGCCATATTTTGGGACCCTCTTCAACATTGTTGAAGGTCCCTCACTTTTTTGAGACCCCCATATATCAGTTACTTCTTTGCCCCTTTGTTGGCCCATTTCTTGCATGAATTGTTTGCCATACTTGTATCTGTTTTTGGGGCTTGTAATCTACTGAAAAACATCATATTTTTTTCCCCTCTTCAACATTGTAAAAGGGGCCTTCTGTGTTTGAGATCAGAAGCTATGACTTGCTTCATTACCTCTCTTGCCCCCCCATTTTTGCATGCTAATTTTACCCTATTTGTACCTACTTTTTGGCCATGCTTTGAACTGTAAAAATGTTTGTCTCGGGGCTACCTTGCTTCTAATTTTTAATTTCATGTTCAAAT
Source organism: Camellia lanceoleosa (assembly GCA_025200525.1). Classification (NCBI taxonomy): domain Eukaryota; kingdom Viridiplantae; phylum Streptophyta; class Magnoliopsida; order Ericales; family Theaceae; genus Camellia; species Camellia lanceoleosa. The sequence goes on from CM045768.1 coordinate 18,336,773, forward strand.
TATGTATGCATTGTATAGCTATAGGCCATTTCATGTGCTTAATTCCATGTTTCGGGACTCGTTCCTTGCATCGGGTTTCATTTCGTCTTGTTTCGGGGCTGTTTTGCCCCTCATTTTGTCACTGATTTTTTCATGTTTGCATATCATATTCCCTGTCTTTGCCATGTCTCATTAGAGTGGCATTTCGGTGCCTGAGGGTTCGTCCTCGGTTTGCGTGCCCGCGTGCACGTATTTCGAGTTGTCTTGTTTTTATCTGATGGCCTCTTGTGTGAGTATGGCTGAGGCTCTCTCTCATGTTGGTGTAAGCCCATTATTGCATTGCGTATGCCATTTCATCCATAGCGTTGTGTATGCTCGGTTGTGTATTACCTCGTATAGCGTGTATGCCATTCCATAACATTGTGTATGTTAGGATTGTATCTTAGTTGCATTTCACGCATATCATGCATATTGCATCATGTTCGGGATAGGAGTTAGCCTGGGCACGGGAAACGAGGTACGTTCCGTACTCCGAGTGACGGAACGTGTCTCAATTCCCAAGTCACCGACACTCTGGATTATCCATGATGGAGTTAGGTTTTGTTGTAGTGTTCATATGCATTCATTCTATATTGAGTTGTGCAATTCGGCTCCTCGGCCATCATGCATCGAGATGCGTGATTGGTGGTACGAGGATCGAGACATGCATACATTTGTGAAAATACATTGCTATGCCCCTTTCCTGCTCTCTGTTGCAGCATATCAAGAATCAGCGGTCTTCCGAGGCTTGGCGCGCTTTTCAAGAATCATTGCAAAATAGAGGCTAATTGGGGCATTCCAGTGGATTTCCGCGCAAAGCAGCCCAAACATGCATCATTCCATCATCCGGAGCAGAATCAAGGCAGTCCCTGGCTTGTATGCCAGTTTTATTATTTTCTTAGTTAATTTGTAAATTAATTAGGAATTTGTACATTATTTGGACTGTATTATTCTTTTATTCGGGACTGTATATTTATTTGGACCCTCTGCGCGAGGGCAAAATTGTAATAAGTGTGGGTGAGTGTGATGTATGTCTTCCAACCCCACATCTTTCTTCCCTTTTATTTACCTACTTATGATGGTTAGATTATGGCATATTTCAATTAGCATACAGTATGACAGCATGTTTGCGTCATTCATCTGTTTTGCACGCACCGGGCTCGGCGCATCATACAAACTGCATTTGTATTTTAATTCCAAATTGAATATGTGTTAGTTGTAGCATTCCATATGCCATGTTTAGAATAGCCGAGCCTGCTATAGTTGCATCTTTGCATGTGTTGCATTAGGCATTTCTGTATATTTAGGATCATGCATGATTTCTAATGAGCTTCTGTTTTGGCTTGGAGTACTCGGTGAGTTTTTATGCTTTAGCATCCTTGCATACGTGTGAGTGACTGCCATGAATAGCATGCTTACCGTGAGGCTATTTGCTTATGTGATATAACTGCTTAAATGCCTGTGGGTGGAGGTTGGGTTATTTGGATTGGAACAATTCATCAAATGTTTGTTTTAAAGCCCACTAGATAGTGGCAAAATCATGTTTTCTTAAGCCCAGCTGAGGGTGGCAAATCCACATCTTAGCCTACTTGGGAGTAGCACCATCAAACCATTTTCAAACAAACAAGCATGAAATGTTTTGTTCCAATTCAGGCGATCCAGTCTATACTTGTATGCTGTGCGCATCACATAGTAACCTAGGCTAATAACCAGAATAAGAACGCACAATGTTTTCAAAATCAGATATCATGGTTAGTAGAGGCCGATCTTTGACCGAGCGAGCGGGGGTGCTCACGAGGTGACCTTTCCCAATCGTACCCAAGTTCCCGAGCCGAGGCAACTTTGGTGATGACGGACACGTGGCCTTTGGCACCGAGTCAGGGTTTCCTAAATTTCCCAAAAAAAAAAAACATTTAGGTGGCGACTCTATATCTGGCAAAGCAGTCCATGTTTGGCACTTCTTTTCAAAAAATCTGTTTTCAAAATCGATTTGCCGGATTTGGACTCTTTGGTTCAAGATTAAGAACCGTGACATTTGAGTCCTTGAACTGTAGTAGACCCGCAAGCGAACCAGAACAGGGGGGAGTCGCACCCTCCCCGGGATGCGTTCGGGGACATCTACAGCGCCACTCCAAGGTTAGCCAGCATATCAGCAACTCTATTGCCTTCTCTCAGTGTCTGTCCAAGGGTGCAATTGCATCGTTTCAGCAGGAACTTGGTATCCTCAATGAGAGCTCTGAAAGGGGAGTTGTGACTCGGACCATTTTGTATTAGGTCGATAGCTTGGGCCGCATCAGTCTCTATTGCCACATTCATTGTGCCTTTCTAGAATAGGATTGTCAGTCGGTGATAGATAGCCCATAATTCTGCTTCCACACCAGAACAGTGGCCCAGATAGCCATAGTAGCCCATACCTATGTACCAGTTTCGTCCCGTAGGAGACCTTCATAACCAGCTTGCCTAGGGTCACTGTAGACACCCCATTTTTGACCGTCCTTAAGACTTGGACGTCACCGCTTGAACACTCGGTGATTATCCATGTTTGTGTTTGTTTGGAGTTCCCGGAGTTCTCGGCTACGCGCCTTGCCTCAGAACCTCCGAACTTGACCGTTTTGTGTCTAGTTTTGCACCAAACACTTGTGTTTTGCCTTAGAGGGGCAGGGAATGCCTTTTAAGGCATCCCTACACACCACCGGCAGTGGCTAGAGGCCACCAGCTGGTTGGTGTTGCCATCGGCACTATATTGTGCCGGTCGGCACTCTTTTTGGCAAAATGACCATTTTGCCCTGCCGATCACTTTACAGCTGTTTTTGGAGATATTTTCAGACAGCTTTGTAGCACTTGTTTCCCCTCCATACACGTGTATGGAGGGATGAGCCTTTGGTTTGCTTAGCTTGTGAGTTTTCATTCCTATAAGAGAACTCTTGCTCTCTTGGCTCAAGGGTTAGAGAAGTTAGACATTTTAGGGAGAGAAAGGTGAGAAGAAGCTCTGGTTTTAGGGTTTGAATCCTATATCTATTCTATCTCTCTTTTTCTCTCTTGTTTGAGTGACTAGGTGTTTGTGTCTTACTATTGCACATCAACACCTAGTGTTTCACCTTCCTTTGGTTGCTGAGGGTCCAGAGGCTTGTTCTTGAAGTTTTTGACTGGTTTGGAGCTCAAGGAACCAACAACTTCAACCTTTGTGAAGGTGGTCTTCAAGGGTAACAAAACTTCCCCTTTTTACCCCATTTTTGCACTCCATTTTTGCCTAGTTTAAAACAGTTTTTGTGCTTAGTCTATAACATATAAAAGTTCTATTTTTTAAGCCTCTTTATTGTTTATTAAGAGTGCTTGGTGGTTTGGGTAGGTTTGACCACCCTTAGGCCTTGAAAAGGCCACTTTTGGTGCTATTTTGTTGAGATCCGAGACCTTGGTGCTTGGGCCTCTTCACCACTAAAATCTTGAGGGATTTCAGTGGTGAAGATGGTGCCTTGAGGTCCCAAGAAGGAGAGGGCCACCCCCTCTCCTTGATGTCCTTGAAAAGGGCAAGTTTTGGCCTCTTAAGGGAGCATAGTTTTGATTGTTTGTTAAGCATGACTTGGCTACATTTTATGTTTATTATGCCCTAATATGACATTGCTAAGTGTTGGTTTTAGCACTCCTTGCATGCTTTGCATAGTTGCTTTGTAATGCCTTAATAGTCCCTTAACATGCCTAGGTTGTATGCCTTTATTTCTAGCATGTTTTAGGCTTAGATCCATGAAGCTTGTATGCTTATTTTACTATGAATAAGGTCTGTCCATGCTTGTTTTGGTCGGCCATGACTTGCATTACATAGCTCCTTTGTATTTGGCTTGTTGGCCTTAAGAGCATGAGAGTGTAGCATGCCTTGCTTGCATCATTTTGATGGTTTGGAACCATTTGGCATGCTATTTCAGTCCCTTTGGTGTACTTGTATGCTTGCCTTAGTTGCCTCTTTAATGCTTTAAAAGCATGTGTTGAATGCTCCATGTTTTGGTCATATTGTATGCCTTTGATTTCAAGCCTCTTAGATGCCATCTAAGTAGTCTTTTGGCTTTAGTTTTATGTGTTAAAACTCTGTTTTTAGTTGGTTAAGTATTGCCATGTGTGATTGTACTATGTGTAGTTCAAAGCCTCATTGGTGAACCTTAAGTACTTGGGCCATTTGTTGCGTGTTTGACTTGCTTTGTTGCATGATTTGGCACCATGTTTTGCATGATTTTCAGAGCTTTCTATGCATGCTCATTGTCTATGATTAGTCTCTTTGAGTGTACTTAAGAGTTACCATGTTTGTGACTAAGTGTTGAAGCATGTATGGTTGCATGTTTGCATGCATTGTGACTTTACCTCTTTAGCATTTTGGCCAATAGTTTTAGGCCTATTTGGAGCTGCCTAATCCATGTTTAAGTCCACCCCATTGCTTGGTTTGCATACTTGTCTTGTATGCTTATTTGCATGTTTGCATAAGTGCCTTGCATTGTCCATTTTGCATACTAGTTGACATGTCTAGGATTGCATCATGTTGGCATGCATGCTAAGCCTCTTGACCAAGTCATGATGGAGGTTTGGCACCCTTATGTATTTGTTTGCATTGCATGCATTTGAAATAGAAGTTGCACTCTTGGTTCTTTGGGCCATCATGCATGGAAATGCGTGATTGGTGGTCCGAGAACCGAGGTACATCTTCCTTTGAGTAAAAAACGTGATAAGGAGTGTTTTTGGTGCATACATGCTTTGAATTACATTGCCATGCAAGTTGCATCCTCTGCTGCTGTGAGTTGCAGGTTCTGCAGGCATTTTGTGCCGACCGGCACTGTTTAGTGCCGACCGGCAATCTACTGGCAGCCGATGGATGAAATCAGTGCCGGCGGCCACATCCTTCAGCCGGTGGTATTCTACCCCAGCCGGTGGTGATCTCTAGTGCCCACGTAAGTATTCCTGAAGTTTTGGCAGTCTTCAGAGGAGGAAAGCAGGGAAAACAGAGGCAATCATGCATGGCAGTGCGATTCCGAGCGAGTTCTGGGTGTGTGATGCATCTTGCCCTCTTCCCGAGGCATTTACTGCTTTAATTAACTTAGTTAATTTGTTAATTAATTTAGTGAATTTGTAATATTTATTTAGCTTGCGTAGTTAATTAATTTGTATTATTCTTTTGGTCCCTCCGAGCGAGGGCAAATCTGTAATAAGTGTGGGTGAGTGGTGTGTATGTCTTCCAACCCCCATTTCTTTCTCCCTTTTATTTACCTGCTTATGATGGTAGATTAGGGCACGTTTATTTTAGCATACCTTATGCAATGCATGCGTGCATCCATGCATTTGTTGACATGCATCGGGCTCGGTACATCATACAAACTGCATTGTATTTCAATTCCAAATTGAATACGTGTTATTTGTAGCATCTCACATGCCATCTTTAGGGCTAGCCGAGCCTACTCTAAAATTGCATCTTCGCCTGTGTTGCATTAGCCACTTAACATGACCTAGGGACATGCATGTCTGCTAACTAGTTTCTTGTTTTGGCACGGAATACGATGTAAGTATTTTACGCTTTAGCATACCACATGCGTGTGAATGTTGCCATGACAGTATGCTTACCATGCGGCTAAGTGCTTATGTGAGATAAACTGTTTGAATGCCTGTGGGTGGAGGTTGGGTTGCTTGAGTTGGAAATACTCATTGAAATCCGTGTTTTAGCCTACTTGCAGGTAGCAATTTCAAAGCATTTTCAAAACGAACGGATATGCAATGTTATTTCCAAATTAGGCAATCTAGTCTATACTTGTTTGCTGTGCGCATAACATAGTAATTCTAGGCTAATAACCGGAATAGGAACGTATAAAGTTTTCAAAATTGGATATCACGGTTAGTAGAGGCCGGTCTTCGGACCGGACGAAAGAGGGTGCTCATAGCTGACCTTCCCCGATCGTACCCAAGCTCCCGAGCCAAGACCACTTTGGTGATGACGGACACGTGGCCTTCGGCACCGAGTCAGGGTTTTCTAAATTTCCCATTTTAAAAAATATTTAGGTGGCGACTCTGTAATCTGGCAAAGCAGTCCATGTTTGGCACTACTTTTCAAAAATCTATTTTTCTTCAAAACGATTTGCCGGATTTGGACTCTTTGGTTCAGATTTAGAACCGACACAAATCGAGTCCGAACTGTAGAGCGAAGCCCATGGGCACGTCTACAGTCACCGTTAAAACAGCCATCAGTATTGAGCTTCAGTGTACCTGCAATAGGAAAGCACCAGTTAATAGCTGTAGGAGCTGTTGAGTTGGGATAAAGAGGAGAAGAGAAAGCCTCTTCAATCTCATGAGCATAGGTCCAAATACTCTTGAGACTAGCTTGAATGGGATGGCTAACATTATCAAAGACCATGAGATTGCGAGCTTTCCAAATCTGCCACAGAGTGGGTGTGAAGAAGCGGTACCACTTAGGGTCAAGAAACACATTTTTATTTTTCAAATTGAACACCACCCATTCTGCTAGAGGTTGTCTGCAACCTTCCTCCCACCATTTAAAGTCTTTAATTTCAGTCCATATATCTTTGGCACAGGGGCACTCGCGAAGGAGATGGCTTGAATCTTCACTGTAAAGACCACATCTGGGACACACTGTCGTGGTTGTCATATTCCTCCTAAACCGCAATTGGTTGGTTAGCAGTCGGTCATGGAGGATGAGCCATAGGAAGTATTTGAGCTTTTGAGGTATTTTAACCTTTCATAACCATTTCTAGGCCCTTCCATCATATTCCTGGTAAGAAATAATTCTATAAGCAGAAGCTATGGAAAAAGTTCCTTCAGAGGTTCCAATCCAAATGGGCGCATCGATGTAAGTCACAAATCTAGGTCTGTGAATCTTAGTGATCTCTTAAAGATCTTGTTAGTTAACAGTATTGGCAATGAGATCAGTGTTCCAATTGCCTTCTTCATCAAGAAGTGAGCTCAACTTATCCCTGTCATTCATCTATGTGGAAGAGTAGTACTGAGCAATAGGTTGCAAGCCACACCACCAGTCATGCCATAATGAAATGTTCTCCCCATTTCCTACATTCCATTTCACCCCCTTTATGAGAATGCTCCTACTTCTACAAATGCTTTTCCAAATATGTGATGCTCTCCTCTCCATAGGCCAATTGTAAATATTATGATTTCTAAGGTATTTGTCCTGTAACACTTTGCACCAGAGTTTGTTTTGATCAGTAAGGATTTTCCAGCCTAATTTGGTTAGTAGGGTAGCATTGTTATCCCTGGCTTTTCTGAGCCCGACGCCCCCTTCCTCCTTAGTCCTACAAACCGTATCCCAGTTAAGTAAATGGACCTTCTTATGGTTATCAGTGTCCCCCCAAGGAAAATTCCTATTAATTTTATCAACTTCATCACAAAATCTTCTAGGTAGCTCCATGATTTGCATGTTATAACTGGGGATGGAAGATGTAACAGATTGTATAAGGGTGGTTCTACCTGCAAGGGATAAATGCCTGGCCTTCCACCCTGAAAATCTTGTTTTCAGTTTCTCAAGAATGTCATTAAATAAGCTCTTATTAATCCTCTTATGAAGAAGAGGGGACTCCAGATACTTACCTAAGTCCTGGGTGAGGGGAATGCCACATTGATAGATCAAAGATCTTGCGTAGTTAGAAGAGACATTTTTGGAGACAAACATTTTTGATTTCTGGAGACTAAGTTTTTGTCCAGACATTTCACAAAAATCATTAAGAACCTCCATGATGCTGCTACAGTTACACTGGTTAGCTTTAGCAAAAAGGATAAGGTCATCAGCAAAAAATAAATGAGTTAGAGCAGGACTAGTTATAGAAACTTTGATGCCCTTCCAATCCCCTACATCAACCTTAGATCGGATCATATTGGAGAGTCTCTCCATACAGAGTACAAACAGATAAGGGGAAAGGGGGTCTTCTTGTCTAAGTCCCCTTTCATTATGAATGTCTTCAAGAATTTCCCCATGCCAAAGAATGGAAGATTGGGTGTTAGTAACACAATTCATAATCAAATCAATCCAATTTTCATTAAGTTGGAATTCCTTAAGGGTGTCCCTAATGAAATCTCAAGATAGCCTGTCATAGGCCTTTTCCAAGTCGATTTTAAAAACCATACCCCCTCTTTTCCCTTTTATGTGTCTAAGGGTGTACAGAATCTCCTGGGTGATGATGATATTATTAGTAGTATTTCTTCCAAGTATAAAGCTGCTTTGATTAGGGCTAATGAGTGTGTCAAGAAGTGGTCTAATATGCCCCACAATAATTTTAGTGATGATCTTATAGGGGACATTACAAAGACTGATGGGTCTGAATTGTTTAATATTTTCAGTATTTTCCATTTTGGGGATCAAAACAATAAGAGTTTCGTTAACTTCATTAGGGATCCTCTTATTATGGAAGCAAGTTCGAACGAAATCACACATAGAGTGGCCCACAATATTCCAATATTTTTGATAAAACGGGGCTTGAATACCATCCTTACCTGGTGCTTTAAAAGCCCTACTACTTTTAACAGCACTCAGAATTTCAACATTGGTGATGGGTTTCTACATAATCTCATTATCATCATGAGTAAAATAGGTAGAGTTAATATTATTCCACTGGGCTAGTTGATGAGCAGCCTCAAATTTAAAAAGGTTGGTGAAATAGGTAAGGATAATATTCTTAATTCCCTCCTGGTCAGTAACCCAGTTCCCCTCATTATTTTTAAGGGCATTGATCTTAAGTTTTCTTTGTTTGGTGATAGTGGAAATATGGAAAAATTTTGTGTTTCTATCACCAAGAAGAATATGCTAAGACCTGGACTTTTGAAACCACAATATTTCCTCTTGCAGAAGAGTATCATTATAAGATTTAATGAGATCTTTTTCAAGAGTTAGGAGACTATGAGGGCAAGAGTTGGTCAAAGCTTTTTGAATGCCCTCAATCCTAGCAAGGAGAGTTCTTTTTCTTTTAAAAATGTTGCCAAATACCTCTTTATTCCACTTTTTAACTCTAAGGGTGAACTCAGAAGTGGAATCAAGCAAATTATTATGCATGTCAGACCAAGAAGAGGAAATAATATGAGAGAGGTCTGGATGAGACATCCAAGCAGCTTCAAATCTAAAGGGACGATTAATGGGGTTAAGAGAGTGCATACCTTGTGTAATGACCCGGAATCGTATGACGTCATATTTGTAATTAGTTGAGTGTTTATATGATTTAATTGGGACTTATCCGTTTGATTGGGAAAAATATCTGTTGGAATGACAACTTCGGGACTGAAATCGACGACCTTAACGGGATCAGAAAATGAAATTGAAAATACCTGTATGATACCGGGAATATTTAGAACCATTCGAAAGAATAAATTGAGGACTGGTTCGTGAAGCCTTGTTTGGCTCAAGATTTGGGTACCAATTAATTTATTTGATATATATATAAGTTTAGATAAGTGTTGTTGACTTCATTGACTCAAAACAAAGAGAGAGGAAATATCTAAGAGAGAGAGGGAGAAGAATTCGGGAGAGGAAGAAAACAAGGGAAGAAGAGAAGGAAAAGAGGGGATTCAAATTGTTTGGCTTCAAATAAGTGATCAAGGTATGAATTTCTCTCTAAATACTTGAAGTAAAGTGGATCATCTATGATTTATGGCAAGTAATGGAAGGAAATTATGAATAATGGAGGGGTTTATATGATGTTCTTTTACCCTAAGTTGTATATTTGAGCATACATGGCATCTTCTTATGAAATTCATGTTCAAACCATAGTTTTCTTGCATGATTTTATACTTGAGAGAGAAACTCCATGATTCTAATAAATAAAGCTTTTATGAGTTTGATTTATGGTTTAATCTTTTGGTAATTCTTATGGGTTTGGTTTTAAGGTTAAAGTAAGTGTTTTCCTAATGGTTTTGGCCCTTGAATTTCATGATTTTGGACCTTGATTTCTACAAAAATGGAGCCACGGTTTTGCAGAAAATGAAGCTGGTTTTCACCTGCATTTCTTCACCGAAGGATTGGCCGCTCGGCCGGGATTTCGTGACTTCGGCACTTTCTCTCAGTTTTCAGTCCGCTCGAGCGTGGGTTTGGCCGCTCGAGCGGGGACCTGTTTTTCCGAAAATCCAAACAGTGTTTTATTGCATGTTTGTAGTATTCTCATTTCATTCTTAGCATTCTTAAAGCTTAATTAAGACTTGGTAATGTAAATATAGGAATATGTGGACGTAATTTGATAATGTTATGTGTTAAGGATTATGTTATATCATGGATATTTGCAGGTCAAAGTGTGAAGACCGTACAACCGGTTCTGGAAACTCTCTGTAAGTAACATTTCTGTAAAGTTATGTTCTTACAACATATGTTCTGAAAATGCTAAGCTATATTATGTTTTCTGAAATGATAATGCTTTCTGTGTGAACGAATATCCTGACGGTAAATGTAGTATGGCATCCATAGATAGTCCTAAGTCATGGGGACGGCATGAAAATGCGGTCCATGACCGATTCTGAGATCTCGTTAGTCACTTCATTGTGACGATATGTGTTTAATCAAGATCCTAATCGATTACTCTAGTCGGAAGACGCTCGTTATGTTATGTTCTCGTGGAGTATGCCATTATTATGTTCGATATGAATTGATTATGTTTATGGGATTTGTTACGGATATATGATATGTGGAATTCGCTCACTAACCCTTTCTTGTTATGTTACTTGTCGGGCTTTAGCTCACCCCCGTATATATGTATTTTATAGGTGAGCAGTCGGGGAGCCAAGCCTAGGCGGAGTTCGTCTCGAGCCGCCGTTTTGAAAGCCTACCTGAGTTATGGTGCCCTGAGCTGGGCTAGGCCTGGAAGGCCGTAGTGAGTTTTGGTTTTGTATGTATATGTGGCTTGCGCCTATATGTTTTGTATATGAATTTTGGATACATGTTTGTACATTGGTGGGTAAATAACTCATTTTTGGCATGTAAATATTCGTTCATGTATATGCACAGCTCTTTGGACTATTTGTATATTATTTCTGCTTCCGCGAGCCCCGGTTATGTATGTTTTGTATTGGAAGGCCTTTGGTAATCCAGGGTTACTGGCCGGTCTCGTCACCGAACTTCTAGGGGCGGGTTCGGGGCGTGACAGAGTGGTATCAGAGCGCACGAGTTAATTTCCCACACACGTGTCCATTGAGCTGTTAGGTGCATTAGAAAAGATATAGAGCATGGCATGAGCACATGTGCATGTGTGAGTGTGTGTTATTAATATGAGGAACAAGAATTGTGGATGGTAAGATAGTAAGGGAAACAGTATATGGAAATGAAATGTGCTATTGTTATGGGTTCTATAGACAAATGGAGGAGACTAGTGCAAGGAATGTAAATGAAACTGAAGCATCTGATGCTAGACTAGATCGATTGGAAAGAATGGTGGAGACTCTAACTGGGATGGTAAGACAACAACAGGAACAAAACCAACAACCACAGCAGAGACAGCCATTTCCGCCTCCTCCTCCACCACCAAAGGCAAGTAGAAGATGAACAATGATGACATTATCGGTTTGACACGTAAATACAAGAAATTGAAGCCACCGAGTTTGCGGGGTATTGAACCCTTAAAGGCAGAGGCCCGGTATTAGAAAGCGAAAAGATCTTTGAAGTGTTTCCGCATCGAGATGTATAAGGTGTTGTTAGCAACTTTTACTCGACAGAGAAGCCCGAAGATGGTGGATGCTCGTCGAGAGGTAGATAGGGATTTGACTTGGAACCAATTTAAAGAAAAATTTTATGAAAAATACTTCCCACAAGGTATGCGAGATGTAAAAATATCTGAATTTGAATTAAAAGCAAAGCACTATGTCGGTGGCAAGAGTACGGCGAGATTTATCGACTTAGCCCGCTATGCTCCCCATATGGTGGATACCGAGTACAAGAAAGCAAGAAAGTTTGAGGCGGATTACATGTGGAAGTCCTTGATAGGGTCAATGTATTGAACCGGAGAAATATGTTGATGTTCTTGATAGAGCCTTAATGGCGGAAACAAACATCATGACCTTGAAAATGTCCTACCAACAAAGGACCGGCAAGAAAGTAGGAAGTTTAAGAAACAGAAATAGAAATAAAGCAGTTGGTGAGTCAATGATTTCTGTGAATGAAAATTTGGCTTCAAGGTTTACTGACAATACAAAAAGGGAAAGTGGAGGAAGTGTGAATACGTCCATTTGCAAGGAGTGTGGAAAACAGCATTGGGGCATCTGTCGCCGCATAACTGGAGCGTGTTTCAAGTGTGGGCAGAAGGGACATTTAGCTAAAGCTTGTCCACAAGGTTACCCAAGAACTGAAAAACCTGTTTCTAGTGGAAATACATCAACAATGATACCGAGGGCAACTACAACAACTACTCCTGAGGGGACTACTTTGCGAACAGGAAGGGTTTTTACCCTAGTTTCAGAAAAGGCACAGACTACTGGAAAGACAAATGCAGGTATGCCTTCCGTTATTTATTATGATGATAGCAGTATTACCTATGCAATGGAATGGAACGAATTAGATTTGATATAACACAACTTGATTATGACCATGATAGAACAATTTACCTTTGATGTCGCCCTTACTATGGACGGTTATATTTATGTGATTACTTTGGACTTGAATGTTATAGAACTACCTTGTTATGCTGAATACCCTATCGAACTGTTTTCTCCGTATGATAATACTTTACGAACTATTGAATGACTATAGACTGAATAAGGACATATAACTAAGATTTCTGATTGAACTTCAGCTACTGTAAGGAAAGTTTGGAGGACCAAACTTCTTAAGGTGGGGAGAGTGTAATGACCCGGAATCGTATGACGTCATATTTGTAATTAGTTGAGTGTTTATATGATTTAATTGGGACTTATCCGTTTGATTGGGAAAAATATCTGTTGGAATGACAACTTCGGGACTGAAATCGACGACCTTAACGGGATCAGAAAATGAAATTGAAAATACCTGTATGATACCGGGAATATTTAGAACCATTCGAAAGAATAAATTGAGGACTGAATTCTGTCTGGTTCGTGAAGCCTTGTTTGGCTCAAGATTTTGGTACCAATTAATTTATTTGATATATATATAAGTTTAGATAAGTGTTGTTGACTTCATTGACTCAAAACAAAGAGAGAGGAAATATCTAAGAGAGAGAGGGAGAAGAATTCGGGAGAGGAAGAAAACAAGGGAAGAAGAGAAGGAAAAGAGGGGATTCAAATTGTTTGGCTTCAAATAAGTGATCAAGGTATGAATTTCTCTCTAAATACTTGAAGTAAAGTGGATCATCTATGATTTATGGCAAGTAATGGAAGGAAATTATGAATAATGGAGGGGTTTATATGATGTTCTTTTACCCTAAGTTGTATATTTGAGCATACATGGCATCTTCTTATGAAATTCATGTTCAAACCATAGTTTTCTTGCATGATTTTATACTTGAGAGAGAAACTCCATGATTCTAATAAATAAAGCTTTTATGAGTTTGATTTATGGTTTAATCTTTTGGTAATTCTTATGGGTTTGGTTTTAAGGTTAAAGTAAGTGTTTTCCTAATGGTTTTGGCCCTTGAATTTCATGATTTTGGACCTTGATTTCTACAAAAATGGAGCCACGGTTTTGCGAAAATGAAGTAGTTTTCACCTGAATTTTCACGATTCGGCCGAAGGATTGGCCGCCGAAGGATTTCGTGACTTCCAAAGACTTTCTCTCAGTTTTCAGTCCGCTCGAGCGTGGGTTTGGCCGCCGGCGGACTATTTTCCAAAATCCAAACAGTGTTTTATTGCATGTTTGTAGTATTCTCATTTCATTCTTAGCATTCTTAAAGCTTAATTAAGACTTGGTAATGTAAATATAGGAATATGTGGACGTAATTTGATAATGTTATGTGTTAAGGATTATGTTATATCATGGATATTTGCAGGTCAAAGTGTGAAGACCGTACAACCGGTTCTGGAAACTCTCTGTAAGTAACATTTCTGTAAAGTTATGTTCTTACAACATATGTTCTGAAAATGCTAAGCTATATTATGTTTTCTGAAATGATAATGCTTTCTGTGTGAACGAATATCCTGATTTGCAAATGTAGTATGGCATCCATAGATAGTCCTAAGTCATGGGGGACGGCATGAAAATGCGGGTCCATGACCAGTTTACGAGATCTCGTTAGTCACTTCATTGTGACGATATGTGTTTAATCAGTATCCGGAACTGATTACTCTAGTCGGAAGACGTTCTGTTATGTTATGTTCTGTGGAGTATGCCATTATTATGTTCTGATATGAATTGATTATGTTTGCGAGGATTTGTTACGGATATATGATATGTGGAATTCGTTCACTAACCCTTTACTGTTATGTTACTTGCTGGGCTTTAGCTCACCCCCGTATATATGTATTTTATAGGTGAGCAGTCGGGGAGCCAAGCCTAGGCGGAGTTCGTCTCGAGCCGCCGTTTTGAAAGCCTACCTGAGTTATGGTGCTCGAGTGGGCTAGGCCTGGAAGGCCGTAGTGAGTTTTGGTTTTGTATGTATATGTGGCTTGCGCCTATATGTTTTGTATATGAATTTTGGATACATGTTTGTACATTGGTGGGTAAATAACTCATTTTTGGCATGTAAATATTCGTTCATGTATATGCACAGCTCTTTGGACTATTTGTATATTATTTCTGCTTCCGCGAGCCCCGGTTATGTATGTTTTGTATTGGAAGGCCTTTGGTAATCCAGGGTTACTGGCCGGTCTCGTCACCGAACTTCTAGGGGCGGGTTCGGGGCGTGACACCTTGGGTATAGACAACAAGAGGAGAATGGTCAGAATAAGTTCTTGGTAGCACTTTGCCAGTTGCTTCGGGGAACATGGTTCGCCAATCTTCATTGCATAGAGCCCTATCCAGCCTTTCCATAGTATTAGCAAGCCCTTGTCTATTGTTTGTCCAGGTCATTCTAGGGCCTGAGCTTCCTAAGTCCAACAATTTACAATTGTTAATTCTTTCAAGGAATTTTTGGAGCCTAGTCGAACTCTGGTTAGTTAAATAACTCCTTCTTTCACTCTGGTTAGCATAGTCATTGAAATCTCTTGCCACCAACCAAGGTTTATCCCTACTGTCCGCCACTTCTTCAAGTTCAATCCAAAGATTGTCCCTCAACATTGGGGCTAGCATATACAACAGCTAGAACCCACTCCTCATAGTCCTCCTTGTGGATGGTGGCATGTATAACTTGGGGACCAACTGAGGAAGCTCGAACATTAACATGATTAGTGTCCCATAGTATCCAAATCCCACCAACTCTACCTATGGGATCAACAATAGTAAAAGTTGTTAAACCCTTCTGATTGAAGAAGTTTCCCATTTTGCTGAAGGCTACTTTAGTCTCCGTAAGTATCAGTATCTCAGGTTTATGAGATCGAAGAATCTTAACAAGGTTACGCTTAAAAGTTTTATTCCCAGCACCGCGACAATTCTAGATTAATAGTTTGAGCAAATCCATAGATGAAAAAGTAAATGGAGAGTCAGTTACCCAATCCTTTAGGATACTATGTATCCGCCTGTGGTCGACCTCCACTGTTCTCATGGAGGCTATTTGGATCGAGTGAAAAGGCTTCATTGGGTTGTTCTCCCAACTTGGTTCGATTGTCAACCGTAGTTGCTCTATCTACCAGAGGAAAGCGACGAGGTGAGTTGCTTCGGTCTCTGGTTCTAACAATAGCCCTACTGCATTGGTCTGCTTCTGATGTTGTTGCACCTCTAGCCTGGGTGGGATTGATTGATCTTGCCTCTCCATCCTTCAATTTACCGAGGTTAGGGAGGATTGCTTCTTTCTGCTAATGGTCTTCACAAGTAGCAATGTGAGAAGAACTGAGAAGGGCTAAGGCCACCTGTGTTGGCGTATGAGTAACCTCTACCATGGTTAGGTCCACTTGCCGTATGGGATAGTTCCGGGTACATACAATGTCAGTTTGACTCATGTGATCTTGGCGGTCATTGGGATAGCTGGAGGTGTCTGGGTGGTGACAATCTGGGAGGTCTGACATTATATCACTATGTTGATATGTTGAACACTCTTCCATTGGAATTGAACTAGTTGAAAGCTGCAGCTGGGTTCTGGTTGCTTGGAGATGGGTGAGGTCTGGCCAATTTTGGTTTTACCTTTGGGGTCCGGTGTTAAGTGGGATCCCATTTGAGTGGGTTGAATTTCAGTTTGGGCTTTTTCAGCCCTTGTTCTTGTTGTTTTCTTGCCTCGGGCATGATCTCCTGGTCCACCTTGACTGGTCTCTAGGTATTTGAATCTATTATTGTTTTGAATTGGACCAATCCCATCTTGCCCTTTTTTGCCCTGGGCCAGCTTCTGTCCCCGTTTTGTCACTAACATCCAAGGCCCAAAAGTGGTTCCCTCCTCCTGTTGTAGTTGCATATGACCGTTGGTTGCAGGCATGCTTGTGATTGGACCACTATCACCAGAACTGGCTAGTTTTTGCCCTGCCGTCGTTGATTGGGTGGCCTCTTTGAATTGACATGCTTCCTTGCGATGATCAATCCTGCCACACAGAAAGCAATATGAGTGCAATGATTCGTATTCGATATTGTAATATTTACCTTCTAAAATAAACTTGGGTTTGAGTGGTTTACTGAGATCCATTTCTATGCAGATTCTGGCGAACTTCCCCCTAGTGGCCATTGCAGTGGTCCAGTCAATTTTGAGGGGTTTACCAAGAGATTTGGCAATTGCAAATAGAACTTTATCCTGATAATACTCAATCGGAAGCTCTGGAAACTGAACCCAGATAGCGGTTTTGGTTTCGAGTGCTTCCGATGGCTTGAAATTTGGCTCCCAGCGTCTCACAGTGAGATAATGGTCCATGATAATCCAGGGACCCCATGTATAGACTTTGGAGTAATCATCCTTTTCTGAAAATTTAAAAAGAAAATAGTTGTTGCCCAGATCAATAGCATTGAACTCTCCTTGGAGCCCCCAAACGTTTCTCACTTTAGCACAAAGTATTTTGTAGCCTGTGCTCTTACCTAGAAGCTTGACAATAAAAGAGCTCTCCTATGGTTTTCGAATTTTTTCCAGAAGTCTTTTCAGCAGTGAAATTTTAGGGAAACCCAAATGGTCTGAATGGCTGGCCTTAGTTGTGGAATGAGTCCTCTGATCGGCACTCGGCCCATCCTCCTTGTCAGACGAAAGGATTTCAACTTTCTCATAAAAAATGTAGTCCCTAATCTTGGGTTCTGTTAGAGCTGCCTTGAAGGAATTAGGTTGAACAGACTGTGTAGGAGGAGGTTTCAGCATCGTGGCTTTTTCCCTTAGATCCTCAGTTTCCATATCCATCTCTGGCTCCATCTGCTTTTCCTCCCCTGAGTTTGTACTCTTAATCTTCTTTGTGCTCCTAATTAGATGATCCTCTTCCTCAGTAGACTTTTCATAGTTGGGTGAATTGCTCTGGTCGGCGATCGCCATGAGAGAATGGTACGTAAGCCTACAACTACTTCTAAATGCAGAGTGCTTGGTGGCTAGAAGCTAAGAAAGTCCGGGAAGCGTCTGATTATTTGATATGCCAAATCTAACAAATTAAGCATATATTAACCAAAAGCATAAAAATACATATGAGAAGAAAAGTCTACTCTCTCGGCCGAGAAGATGGGAAAAAATAAAATAAAAAATAAAAAACATATCCAGAATTTTATACTTATAGAAAACACTACAACATATAAGAGTTTTAGAGATCAAATGTTTTGATCTTTAAAAGTAAAAATTTTGTTGCAAAAGACATTTAGGGACCAATTTTTATCGTCATGAGGATAGTCGCTAAAAGATTGTCTTGAAAAGTCAGAAACAAGGCTTTTAGAGACAATTTTGAAAATATTAATAATAAATAAACTTTTAAGGACAAAATAATTTGGTCTCAAAGTAGTTTATTTTTGAGACAAAAAATTTGGTCCTCAAAGGATAATAATTCATCACTATTGTCTAATTTTCATTGCTAAAACTATAATAACAACAATTTTCACAATAAAAATATTTGGTCCCTAAAAAATAATTTTGGTCCTAAATTTTGGTCTCTAAAACCTTTATTTTTTGTAGTGGAAGATTGACGATGTGTCTGTCAACAAAAGAGTTGTAAATTCTTATTGATTTTTTTTATTGAAAAATGTTTGAAACACTTAATTTATCACTCTAAATAATGTATGTGATAAACGTCAAATTTTAATTTATCAAACAATTCGTCATGTAGAGTCTAATCTCAATACGACATCATTAGGCAGTGACAGACACAGGGATTGCGGGTGAAGGCCACCGCCCACCCCCCTCCCCCCCAAACTTTTGGAAAATTAAATTTTTACCATGTAATTTTGAATATTTATATAAAAAAAAAGTTTACATTTTGGCTTCTTCAAAATATATATAATTTTACTCCAATCCCTCCAAAATCTAAATAATTTTACTTTTGCTATCTTAAATTTAAAAAAAAAAATTCATTACTTTCATGAAATGTTTAGTAATTATAGAATAAATTAGTATTTTAGTCGCCACAAATATTTGAAAATTTTCATTGCTTTCATGTCATTTTGATTTTTTGTAAAATAAATTAATATTTTGATTTTCAAAATCTATATAATCTTACTTCAATTATTCTAAAATTTAAATAATTTTGCTTTAGCCCCCTTTTACACAATTTTTGTGTCCGTCACAGTCATTAGGGATAATTTAAAGATGATAAATTAGGAATGTGACATTGTTGTTGTTTTTTTTATTTATATTTTGGTTGTTTTTCTCGGAGACTAGACTTTCTACCTTATTGCATTTCCCATTAAAATATATAACTTGGAATTGAAAATAACCTAACCAAATTAAATCAAACCCAACTAAACCAAGCCTTTAGCCCCATCAAATGAAGACTTGGAATTGGAAATAAATAAATTAATTAACATACTGCTAATATTAATAGGAGGATATAACAATAACAATAATAATAATAAGAAATTCCATATATATATGATAAATACCAAAATACTCTCCATCGATGGCACAGTGGAGAATAGTGCGGCCTTCAATGTTCCTTCGGCCTTGTTCGTAGAAATTGGCGGCGGAAAATTGAAATTTGCGATGGTAGACGACGAAGAGAATATGGAAGGCTTTCTTCTTACCATGGAGAGCTGCCAAGAAGAGAGGAGTCTCTGTGGCTTTGTTGCGACAACTAATAATACAAGACAATTTCTTTTTTTTTTTTTAATCAGGAAAAAAAATTTATTGATGAAACTCAATAGGGATACATATAAACATACATCAATAAAGGACACGACAGGAGCAAAAGGCAATAAGACAAGGCACCTGATAAGCAATGTGGAAGCAGATTTCCATGTTTTCCAACTTTGCTGCGACATGGAGAGGATTATTCCCTTTGTCATTGGCTAAATACTTTAGAGCTTCGACCTCTTTTTCCTTGATCAGAGAAAAGAAAGAAAATATTATTATTAATGTAAGTCAAAAGTCCAACAAAGAACAGACGCATACATTAATAACATGGGGGGACAATGAAGAAAACGCATCATAGCAACACCTGCTTGTCCCAACTAGGTTGGCAATCTCCGTACTTACCTTCGGTCCTTCATTAATATCTTTCGCAATCAGCGTCACTTGTTCTTTCACTATGTCTGTTCTTTCTTCATACATGGCCATATGTAAAGCTGTGTCACGTGAATAAGTGAACTTCATATGTCGAACCTCTAATTGAGAATAATTCTTGTATATATTTGTTGGAAATGGTTAGAAAATTCTAGGTAAAATCAGAATTTTTTCTTAAACTTTGGTCTAATTTTTAGGTGGGACCTGAGCGTCGATTTTCGTGGATCAAAGTGGTAACGCGTTCTATGCCGCGTTGTGATTCACGTGGTATATTTGATTGTTCAAAACCATTATCGAGTGAATGAGGAATTGAAGCCAAAGTGTGCTCCATGGAAATGGAGTTTTGGTGGAAATTCCTTAAGGTTTGTGTAAATGGCTTGTCCCATATTGATTTGGTGGGAAGTTTTGAATGGGTTTATATAGCTTGGACTTATAACTTGGAGAGGGCCCCAAGGGGCACCCCAAGTTTATAGAAGGGAGGTTATGGGCAAAATGGGCTAGACCCATTAGACCCAAAAATCACCACACGCGCGCCGCCGTCCGGTCGGTCGGGCGGGCTGGGCTTGGGCGCGGGTGTTTGGGTACTAACAATTTTAAATTAATTCTGTTTGGGTACTAAACGACAAGCAGAATATAAAAGAAATACAAGAAAGGAGAATGAATGTTTAATTACAAAAATCAAACTAGAAAAAGAATTAAATAAATAAAAACAGATTTTATTTTGTTACAAAAACAAAATTAAAATCTGATTTAAATAAATAATAAAAACAGAAGATAAATAAATAACTTACTTGATTAATATCTTGAATATAATTCTGATCAAGTCCAGTGTTCGACATTGTCTCCTCAAGACAAATTCATTTTCTCCACGGTGCTTTCAGAATATGGACGTCTATCTATCAGGATGAAATGATCAACAACAAATATATGCAGCACTACAATATATTTGTACAACGAACACGCTAAGTGTTTTAAACTCTCTCTCACAAGAAAATAATGCAGTAGAATGAAGAGTATGAATGCAGAATTTTATGGACAAAAATTTGAGTAGAAATCCAAATGGGGAACTAGTCTATTTATAGATGTATTGGTGGCTGCAGGTTTTGAATTAAACAGGTGCAACCTGTTTGAACAGGTATGAAACCTGTTTGGTTTTGAATTAAACAGATTTAAATCCGTTGGGTTCAAAATTCAAACAGATATGTACAGTAAAACCGAACCAGTTTATTTTCAGAATTAATTTGAATTCTAGATTTTATTTTACCAAAAAAAAAAATTAAATTCAAATGTTTTTGGCCCAAAAAGATAGGTATTGGGCTGGACAAGCCCAACCCAACCTCACACTACACACCCAAGCCCAAGCCTGTGCCCAGCCCACTACTGGACCGATTTGACGGCGCAGCAAGCATGTGTGGTGATTTTTGGGTCCAATGGGTCTAGCCCATTTTGCCCATAATCTCTCCCTTCTACAAACTTGGGGTGTCCCTTGGGGCCCTCCCCAAGTTATAAGTCCAAGCTATATAAACCCATTCAAAACTTTCCACCAAATCAATGTGGGACAAGCCATTTACACAATCCTTAAGGAATTTCCACCAAAACTCCATTTCCATGGAGCACACTTTGGCTTCCATTTTCCATTCACTCGATAACGGTTTTGAGCAACCAAATATACCACGTGAATCACAGCATGGCATAGAACGCGTTACCATTTTGACCTGCGAAAATCGACACACGGGACCAACCTAAAAAATAGACCAAACTTAGGAAAAACTTCTGGTTTTACCCAGAATTTTCCCAACCATTTCTAACAATCCCCCACATGAATGGAATTTGATGACAACAGAAATGCAACAATATGCTGACTTTATCGAAAGAGTATAAGTCGAAAATATCTTGCATCAGGATAGGTAGCTTTCGGCCTTGAACCTTCCCTAATGATAACCTATCGGACTTACTAGCTAACCAATGGACATGATGCCTTGAATTGTTTAGCCGTTTGTGTAAGCCAAGACAATAGATTTCACACAAAATATCTTCTAACACATGGTGGTTCTCACTGTTGTGTTCATTTTGGCCTTGAACGCTCCTGGTTTTCATGAGTGTTTCTAAAGAATTTAGCCTCTTTCATTCTCATAGAACCGGCCCCAGTTCGACACTCATATAGGTGATTCTTATTGTAAGTATCTCGTTATACTTGTCTTGATTTTGATACATAAATCAAGATATAAGTAATCATTAAAAGCAAAGCTTATTCTTATACCCCTGTATACAACACATGTTGTAGATATCACATTCACCATAGGAATGGGTAGGGAATTTTAATCCCTTGGTGATTTCTGGTAAGCCACATATAACTTAGTTGTCCCTTTGAACTTAGTTCTTGAGATCTCCAATCATATAAGTAGGGTTACCATTATGATGACTCTTATGTAATAGGCTTTAATCCCATTCCCTTCGATAAACTATACACTAGCTCTTTTGTCAAACCTTTTGTTAACGAATTCGCAATATTCTCTTTAGATTTTATATAATCTATTGAGATTACTCCATTTGACAACAATTGCCTAACGGTATTATGTCGACGACGAATATGTCGTGACTTACCGTTATACATATGATTCTATGCCCTGCCTATTGCAGATTGACTATCACAATGAATGCAAATATCTGGCACAGGTTTTGGCCACATTGGAATGTCTTCTAAGAAGTGACGAAGCCATTCTGCTTCTTCTCCTGCTTTATCTAAAGCAATGAACTCAGATTCCATTGTGGATCGTGCGATGTATGTTTGTTTTGTAGACTTCTAAGAAACAGTAGTGCCTCCCAGAGGAAAATTACTAAAACAGCAATAGCAATAAATCATGGTATAGTTTCTCCCAGAGTAAAGACATATCCACTAGTGGGTTTTGAATCTTTAGTATCCGATATCCAATTGGCATCACAATAACGTTCGAGTACTACTGGATATCAAGTAAAATTCAAATCATGATCACGGGTGAATCTTAGATATCTAAGAACCCGAATGATCTCTTTCCAATGGTCTTCTCTGGGATTGCTAGTGTACCTACTCAATTTACTGACTGCATAAGCTATGTCAGGACGAGTACAATTTATTAGATACATTAGGCTTCCAATGATTTGGGAGTATTTTAACTGAGACACCGCATCACCTTTATTTTTCGATAAATAAAGACTGATGTCTACAGGTGTTCTAGCTACATTCAAATCATCCTTGATAAATGTGGGAGCCGAATTTCATTAGATCAATAGGGACAAAAGGACCTATCCGGTCCGAAACATAACCTCTATTCGGCGCTGATCCTAGTCAACCAAAGAGCCGAATAAAATAACCGGCACTCCAGCCAGTAGAACAAAGGCCGAGTAAAAGTACATGTAAAGGATCATGAATGGGCCTGGCCCTAGGGCCCAAAAAGAATATTATAAATACGGGATCATCAGTCAGAGAAAGGTATGTGAGAACTATTACGCTTAACTTAACATACAAGTAACTCAAAGTGTAGAGACTGACTTGCCCGTCGAACTGACTTGCCCGTCGAAGTGCTAGTTCTGGCACCCCCGGCCGGAGTGTTTGTTCCTTTTCAGGTGATTAGTTAAGGATCACGAGCGTCCCCCGGGATCAACAGAGTATTTCCAAACCACTTCTCCACAATTGGCGCCGTCTGTGGGAATACTCAAGCACATCCATGGCGGGTGTGACGGAAGATCCTCCGGCAGTCATTATTGACCCTACACCGCAAGATGAAACCACTCCAAGCAATATGCTTGGGCCAGAGAATATTACCGCAAGAAGGGTCTTGAACTTCGGTTCACCCTTGACATCAGCATAAGAGACTATGCAAGCGATTATGGAGCAAGCAAAGCAAAACAAATAGAGGTTGGAGAACATGATCGCTGAGAACGAACGTCTCTGTCAGGATTTAGCCTTGGAAGTAGTGAAGTCCAAACAAGCTGTACGCCAGGATCTGGAACGACCTCTGAGGGTAGGTGGTCGACAATTTCGAGCTTGACAATAGGACACTGACAGTGATTCTGACTCATTATCCCCGGAGCCCAAAAAAAAGGGTCGACTCGAAGCTACCAGTTCTTCTGAAGAGAGTGTACATATAAGGCATAAGCGGTGAAGAAATAGTTCAAACGAAGAAGACCACATGATCCCGTTGTACGACGGATCACAAGGGTGGTACTGCCCAAAAAGTTCAAAGCCCCGTCGTTCACTCTTTATGATGGAAAATCAGACCCCACCGATCGCATTCGTCACTACAAGCAAGCCATGACATTGCATGCAGATAACGAGGCTCTCATGTGCCGAATATTTCCCAGCAGTTTGGGACCATTGGCTGTCAGGTGGTATTATAAATTGGAGCCGGCTTCGATCAAGAGCTTCCATCAATTACAGAAATCCTTCAGGGCCAGATTCATCACCAACGAGGTCCAGCCGAAACAAGTCTACTCTCTTTGGGCAATACAGATCCAACCAGGAGAAACACTAAGAGCGTATTTGGCACGCTACTGAGAGTGTTTTAACCTTGTTGATGACGCTTGCAACGACTTCATGGCCATCACCGCCTTCAAAATGGGTTTGCATCCTGGCAGCGCTCTCCGCAGCTCTTTGACTCGAAGACCCCCCAAAACGGTTTGGTCGTTGATGAAGAAAGTTGAGGAATACTGCAAAGTGGAGGATGACGCCTTACGGGTTAAAGTCAGAAATGTTGCCAACAAGACGGCTCCTTCTAGAATTGTTTAGCCATTAAATTCTGTGCCACCTCAGAGCCTTGAACCACGCCATCGGGCTAAACGAGATAAGAGACGGGATTCTCGCCGATCAAGCGACCAATGCTCCCACCGAGCAAGTGAACAATTGCAAGTCGATAGCAGGCGCACAAGGTATGTTGACAAGAAATATACGGAGTTGATAGAGCCGATCAGTGCGGTTATGTTTAAAATTCAACATTTCTCGTTCTTCAAATGGCCGTCGAAAATGGTGGGACCTCCTGACATACGAAGACGGGATAGGCGGTGCGAGTATCACAGGGATCATGGCCATGATACTAAGAGTTGTTATGCATTGAAGGATCATCTAGAGGAACTGGTACAAGATGGTCGGCTACAACAGTACATCCGAAAAGGCAGCTCAACCAAACAATAGCCTTAAGACAGGATTCTCCTTCACTCGGCATAATTCACATGATATATAGCCTGCCAATGTCATCCGCGGTACACACGATTCAGTCGCATCCCGACCCTCAAAATCAACTCACTCCAGCTAAACGACCCCATGAAGCTGCGTGCATTACTTTTGATGATTCAGATTTGGTCGGAGTGACACTTCCCCACATCGATTCCTTGGTAATCAAGTTACGCGTAAACCGATTCACCGTTGATCACGTATTCATTGATCCGGGGAGTACATCAGAAATTATGTATAACAAGACATTCACTATACTCGGCTTCTCCGAATCGGATCTCTCTCCGGCACCTTATTCACTATTCGGCTTCAACGCCAATCCAGAGTACCCGTTGGGGAAAATCACACTACCCGTTCGAGCGGGCTGCTAAACAGTGGATGTGGAATTTTTGGTCGTCAAGCTGTCATCACCGTACAATCTCATCATGGGGTGATCTTGGTTGCATGTTATGCAGGCCGTGCCAAGCACCTATCATTAGCTGCTAAGCTTCTCGACAGAACACGGCATTGAGCAAATCCGTGGCTCTCAGAAATCGGCACAAGCATGTTATCTCCTTACTCAAAAGACACCAAAGGACTTGCAAGTGAACTCTATTGAGGTAACAAATCGAGAAAGCCTCGACGATGTTGGGCGGCTCCCAAATGAAAAGGCCACGGAAGACCTAGATCGGTTGAAATCAACGGCAACCCAGATAGGCTCTTCATGATCAGCACCTCCCTCAATCAAGCCGACAAATAGCAGCTAATTTCCTTCTTACTTGGCAACCTTGATGTATTTGCGTGGACTCCATATGAGATGCTGGGTGTAGATCCATCTGTTTCGCAACACCGTTTAAATGTTGACCCTACATGCAAGCCGATCATTCAGAAAAGCCGGTGATCAGCCGTAGAGCACACTGCCGCAATTGTTGAAGAGGTTGACCGGTTGCTTGACGTTGGGGCAATCAGGGAAGTGACTTACCCTACATAGCTCTAATACTGTGGTTGTGAAGAAGAAAAATGGGACCTGACGAGTCTACATTGATTTCACGGACCTAAACAAAGCCTGCCCCAAAGATTGTTTTCTTCTCCCTAGGATAGACCAACTGGTAGATGCTATAGCACGTCATCAGCGTATGAGCTTCCTCGATGCCTACAGAGGCTACCATCAAATTGCCATGCATCTGGAGGACCAAGACAAAACTGCATTCCTCACCCCAAGAGAAACCTATTGCTATAAGGTTATGTCTTTTGGGCTGAAGAATGCAGGGGCAATTTACCAGAGACTAGTCACCACCATGTTCAATGAGCAACTCAGCCACACTATGGAAGTGTACATTGACGACATGGTGGTCAAATCCAAGGAAGAGCAGAATCATATAGCCAATCTGGAGGAGACATTCGGCATTTTACACAAATATGGAATGAAGCTGAATGCTTCCAAATGTGCGTTTGGGATCGGCTCTGGCAAATTCTTGAGTTACATTGTCAACCACCAAGGAATCGAAGCCAATCCAAGGAAAATCACAGCAATCCTGGAACTCGGCTCCCCTCGATCGGTCAAGGAGGTTCAAAAGTTAATAGGGATGGCCGCCGCACTTAACAGGTTCATCAATCGTTCCACGGACTGCTGCAGAAAATTCTTTCATACACTACGGCAGGGCAAGGCTTTTGAATGGTCCGCCGAGTGTGCAGCCGCTTTCAACGGCCTCAAAACCTACCTCCGATCAGTTCCACTCTTAACAACAACTTCGGCAGGTGACCCGCTCATTTGTATCTAGCAGTTTCCGACCGGGCCGTCAGCGCCGTACTGATAAAGGAAGAGCTGGGGGAGCAGCGACCAGTATATTATGTGAGCAAAGCAATGGTCGACGCCGAAACACGCTACCTTCCACTGGAAAAACTCATCCTTGCCCTAGTCATGGTGGCAAGAAAACTGATGCATTACTTTCAGGGGCATAGCATCGGGGTGCTAATAGATTGCCCTCTCCGATCAGTACTACGCAGTGTGGAAGCATTAGGACGCGTTTCAAAGTGGGCTCTTGAACTCGGCCAGTACGATATTCAGTTTCTTCCCAGAACCTCAATCAAGGGACAGGTGCTTGCCGACTTTGTGGTCAAATTCACTGGGGGTCTTGCCGACTTCAAGTCTGATGAAGCTCGACCTAATCCAAACTGGAGAATTTATGTTGGGGACATTTGGTAGTTGTACTGTGATGGATTATCCAATTAACGGGGTAGCGGAGCCGGAGTAGTAATCATGGCTCCTGACGGCGCAATAATTGAGCAGGCTGTCAAACTTGGCTTCGAAGCATCAAATAACGAGGCCGAATACGAAGCCCTTCTGGCCAGTTTGAAGAATGTACACCTTTTGGGTGCTCGGCGTTTGCTGGTATTTTGTGATTCAAAATTGATGATCAATCAGCTAAAGGGGGAGTACGCGGCCAAAATGACCGTATGGCGGCTTACATGAAATCGGCTAGCGCCTTGCTGGCCAAATTTGATCATCATGAATTGAATCAGATAACACGTGACCAGACCACACATGCAGACGCCCTAGCTTGCCTAGCCTCCACCATTAACTCAGAGATTAAACGGACCATCGAAGTAGGTTTCATCCCGGAGTCGAGCATTGGCCCTTCGGAGGAAATCCAGGTCAATGTCATAGATTCAGAACTGAGTTGGATGGACCCTATTGTTGCATTCCTGTCTTTCGAACAGCTCCCAGCAAACAAAAAATAAGTGCACAAGCTGCAAAACAAAGCCCTGTGATACTACTTGGAACCGCAAGGAAAGCTTTATAAAAAATCCCTTTCTGGTCCATACCTAGAATGTGTACACCTGGACAAAGTCGAAGAGCTTCTGACTGAAATACATGAAGGCAGTTGTGGTGCCCATTCTAGCGGGCGCTCTTTGGCCCATCGAGCTATAACACAAGGGTATTACTGGCCGACAATGAGAGCTAATGCCGAATGCTATGTGAAGAAATGTGAACAGTGCCAGAAGTTCTCCCCATTAACCCATCTGCCTGTTGAAGAGTTAAGCTCCATTACCAGTCCACGGCCGTTCACCTAGTGGAGACTTGATATCGTAGGACCATTGCCTAGGGCCCTAGAAAACAAGCGATACTTGATCGTCGCGACAGATTACTTCACAAAATGGGTTGAAGCGGAGGCATTAATGCATATTCGACATGTTGATGTTAAGCGCTTTGTATGGAGAAATATCATAACACGATTCGGCATTCCAAGAGCTCTTATTTCAGACAACGGCACCCAGTTTGATTGTGGCGTCTACCGAGAGCTGTGCAGCAAGTATGGTATCCGGCCTTACTTTTCTACGCCGGCTTACCCAAAAAGCAATGATCAAGCCGAAGCCTCTAACAAATCCATCTTGGACGTTATCAAGAAGAGGCTGGAGAAGGCTAAAGACAAATGGGTCGAAGAATTGCCAAGTGTATGGTGGGCTCATTGAACTACGCCGATGTGATCCATTGGAGAAACGCCGTTTGCTCTATGCTTTGGAACCCAAGCGATCATACCCTTGGAGATCGGCCACCAAACCCTGAAATCGCAAGTTTTTGATATGGGCCGAAACAACATGATGCTGGCTTTGGATTTGATTCTGATCGAAGAACGAAGAGACTGAGCCCTTGTATCTATGGCGCAGTATCAGCAACAGGTTGCCAAGTCATATAATCAACGTGCTCAGCTGCGTCGCTACACACCAGGAGAGTTGGTCTTGAAGAAGGTACTTCCAGCTGCCAAGAAACCGACGGATGAAAAATTGGGTCCAAACTGTGACGGCCCTTATCAGATTGATTCGATCGTAGGAGTAGGGGCATATTGGCTCAAAGACATGTCTGGAAGGAGTCTGCCATAGCCTTGGAATTCAACGCACTTGCACAAATTCTATCATTAAACCTGACCTGTGGGGAATGATATTAGTTCTGAATGGCTCACCATGTACACATTCCACTTTTGTAATGCAAAGATTCCTGTTTACTCATTGTGCAATCCAGCTCAAAAGATTTCTGATAAAAGCCTCCGGATTCGGAGCGCCCTTCGTGGATATCACAATTGGCCAAATAAAGTCTCTGGATTCGAAGCCCCATTGGCGCATGACGCCTTTGGGCCGAAAAAGCCTCCGGATTCGGAGCGCCCTTCGTGGATATCACGATTGGCCAAAGAAAGTCTCCGGATTCGGAGCCCCATCGGCGCATGATGCCTTTGGGCTGAAAAAGCCTCTAGATTCGGAGCGCCCTTCGTGGATATCACGATTGGCCAAAGAAAGTCTCCGGATTCGGAGCCCCATCGGCGCATGACGCCTTTGGGCCGAAAAAGCCTCCGGATTCAGAGCGCCCTTCATGGATATCACGATTGGCCAAAGAAAGTCTCCAGATTTGGAGCCCCATTGGCGCATGACGCCTTTGGGCTGAAAAAAGCCTCTGGATTCGGAGCGCCCTTCGTAGATATCTCGATTGGCCGAACAAAGTCTCCGGATTCAAAGCCCCATCGGCGCATGACGCCTTTGGGCCGAAAAAGCCTCCGGATTCGGAGCGCCCTTCATGGATATCACTATTGGCCGAAGAAAGACTCCGGATTCAGAGCCCCCATCGCTGCATGACGCATTTGGGCCGAAAAAGCTTCCAAATTTGAAGCGCCCTTCGTGGATATCACGATTGGTCGAAGAAAGTCTCCAGATTCGGAGCCTCATCGGCACATGACGCCTTTGGGCCGAAAAAGCCTCCAGATTCAAAGCGTCCTTCATGAATATCACGATTGGCCAATGAAAGTCTCCGGATTTGGAGGCCCATCGGCGCATGACACTTTTGGGCCGAAAAAGCCTCTGGATTCGAAGCCCCATCGGCGTATGACGCTTTTGGGCCGAAAAAGCCTCCGGATTCGGAGCACCCTTCATGGAGATCACGATTGGCCGAAGAAAGACTCCGGATTCGGAGCCCCCATCGACGCATGACACTTTTGGGCCGAAAAAGCCTCCGAATTCGAAACGCCTTTCGTGGATATCACGATTAGCCTAAGAAAGTCTCCAAATTCGGAGCCCTATCGGCGCATGACGCCTTTGGGCCGAAAAAGCCTCCAGATTCGGAGCGCCCTTCGTGGATATCACGATTGGCCGAAGAAAGACTCCGAATTTAGAGCCCCCATTGGCACATGATGCTTTTGGGCCGAAAAAACCTCCGGATTCGGAGCACCCTTCGTAGATATCACAATTGGCGCAACAAAGTCTCCGGATTCGGAGCCCCGTCGGCGCATAACGCCTTTGGGCCGAAAAAGCCTTCGGATTCGGAGCGCCCTTTGTGGATATCACGATTGGGCGAATAAAGACTTCGGATTTGGAGCCTCTATCGGGGCATGACACCCTTGAGCCGAAAAGGCCTCCGGATTCGGAGCGCCCTTCGTGGGTGTCACGATTGGCAATGTTTCTCCAAATTAGGAGCCAGGGCCGTGCGTAACACGTGTATGCCGAATAGATTTTTTATGAAGAATGCTCTGTTATGTCGAGCCAGCAAAAATCGTTTACACTTTAAAGT
Source organism: Camellia lanceoleosa (assembly GCA_025200525.1). NCBI lineage: Eukaryota > Viridiplantae > Streptophyta > Magnoliopsida > Ericales > Theaceae > Camellia > Camellia lanceoleosa. The sequence continues at coordinate 18,367,158 of CM045768.1, forward strand.
ATTCAAAATACATTTATTCAAACATTTATAGAAGGAGACATGCAAACACGTGTGTGCCGAATGTAAAACGAAACACAAACATTGAAAATAAAACATTTTATTCGATCAGCAAATGATTACATAGTTTTGAACACAATCTGCGTTTGAGTATTACAATGAATATTTTTATCCGGCGGCTCCCTCATCGTCACTTTTCTCAACCTCAAAAGCGAAAAAGGGAAAATCATTCTGTTGGTACAACGGCAACACATAATTTACACCTGCTGCCTGGAGAGCCTCAGCTTCCTGAAGTGCCTTGATCCAGCCTTGCCTAAACCCACGATTTTCACATCTACAAACTTCTTCGGCGAGTTTCTCCCTTGTCTTCTGAATTCCAACCTTTCGGCCGTCATGAAACCTTTTTTCATAGGCCGCGGTCCTCGCTGTGTCAATCACAAACATGCTAGCCATATTCCGATCGGCAATAGACTCACTTATGAACCCTTGAGTCACCCTCTCTTCTACAATCGGGTTGGGATAGCTAGCCGATTGAGACTCGCCAGAGTTGATTTTCCTAAGCTCCCGCTCGGCCTTCTCTGCGCGAGCTTTTAGCTTCCGAATACGTTCATCTCTCTGCTCTATATTGCACCGAGCCGCACGAAGACGCATGCCGATTTCATAAGCGGTGTACAGCCCTTTCACCGCCCCATGAACGCCTTCACGAAACACTTCAAAATCCTGCCAACCTACCAACGACTGTTGGACTTCGGGTGGAAAAATCTATCAAGCGAACTCGACCGCCACATTTGGATCCCGAACGATCGAATCTGCCTCTGTCATTGGTCCATTCCTCACGAAGACCGCAAAACTCAATGGGCGCAAAGTCGCATCAGATTGCCTTCCAAAACGGGGTTGAGGAGATCTGCCCTGTGGTTGCTTGTCCTTCTTGGGCGACTTACTTCGACGACGAGGAGATTGGTGTCTCTCTCGATCCCTCGAAGTCCTACCTCCAATGCGCGAAGGTTCACCACTTCAACTCATATCTCCTCCCAGCTCAGCTAGAGTCCTCGCTTCCCCTCTACTATTGAAGAAAAGTCTATTTGACATTCGCACTTGTTTAACTTTTCTCAAAGGACTGGACTGAGCTAATGACTCTGAGCATATAAATAAGACCTTCTTGCACGAAGTACATGCCCATTTATTCCCTACGGGGCAGCACCTCCGAGGCAATCTCATTAATATTAAAACCTCAACAGATCGGCGCCGATTGAATCATCTGCCCCAATCGCCCCACGAACCTCTGTTATTCTACATTCTAGTTCATGAACCAGCTGGGGCAAGGACAGATTCATCAATCTAGTCAGCTTGAGTGCCCCAACCGCTTCATGAATCATCAGTTCAACATTCCTGAGTTCATTTTATTCGGCATTCTAGTTCATGAACCAGCTGGGGCAAGGGCAGATTCATCAATCTAGTCGGCTTGAGTGCCCCAACCGCTCCATGAATCATCAGTACAACATTCCTGAGTTCATTTTATTTGGCATTCTAGTTCATGAATCAGCTGGGGCAAGGGCAGATTTATTAATCCAAATACCTAAGCCCAATGCTGATCGATTTATGCCGTAGCCACTCCATGAACTAGTGCTATTCGGCTTTCGGAGTTCATAAATTAAGGTTAAATTATTAATATGATCGGTCATACGACGAGGCCCTGAGTCAATTTACTTGTTCTGCTAAATTAAGGTTAAATTAATTACTAAGTTACACTCTTATTTAATCGGCAGCTATGCAGTAGGATATTTTATCTACTCATCTCATGATCCTACTTCCCATCGAATCGATAATTAGCATGCACAACAGAAGGTAATCATTTTATCCAAAGTAGTGAAAAGCAAAACTCTTCAATAATATCAAAAATTGTATACAACCAATAATGAAATGAAAAGGAAATTTCATTAATAAATTGAGCGCAGATAGTAACTAATTTATACATGAAAATTACCTTGAACTAACAGAAATCTACTAAACAAAAACATACATTGAAGTTGGAAATACCTAATAAAACTAAAATGTCTCCAAAATCAAGCCTCAGGATCAAACTCAAGCGGCTCAACGTCCACTTGCTCGTATGGAATTGGCATGGCCAATGTAACTCCAGTGGCAGCAAGGGTTTTGAGCCACCCGTGTTTGAATCTCCGATTCTCGAATTTGGAGACTTCTTCTACGTAGTTTTCAAGGACAGCATTCTTTCCAGCCTCGAACGCCGCAGAAGCCTCAGAGTCAGCTTTTTCTTTGGCCTTCTTCAACTCTTCTAACTCGGCCTTCACTCTGGCAAGCGCCTCCTAGGCTAACTTGAGCGATTCCTCACTCGCATTTGCCCTCTCCTCAGTGTCGGATCTGAGCTGGTCAGCAATTCGAGCCCTCTCCATCTCAACTTCGGCTCGAGCACTCTCTATTGCAGCTCTCGTCGTTTCGAACTCAGCCCTGCTCCGCTCACCTTCAGCTTCCGACTTCAAGCGGCCAATTCTTTCAATAACATCGTGCTGGTGGTGGCCTAGTTCGGCTATCCTTCCAACCGTCTACAAAACAAGGAATTAGGATCGTCACATACCAAGACATATTGTATGCAAACTAAACCACACAAATAATTAAGATCAAGTCACATACCAGAAGAGCCGACTGGGCAGCTAATGCTATTGCTACCAAATCTGACTCAGCACGAAAGGTTGCCTTGTCAGCCGGCAAGGAGACCGATGCAGCCAAGCTCAACGCCATAGCTGGATCTTTCAAAGCCGATGCTTCGAAGGAGATCGGCATGTTTTTTATTTTTGGTTCAACAACAAAAGGAGCAACCACACCACTTCTCTAAGCGTTCTCGTTTATCAACGAGGCCCTCCTCGGAAATGACCTCGCTCTCAGCTGTACGCTTTTCGCCCGATCCTCTGAAGTCGGTTGTTCTTCTGTAATCGGCTGATTGGCAACCTTTTCTGTCTCGGCCGCATGAACTTGAGCCATTTTCTCTACAACAATGGGTACGAAAAATTCGGTTGGGGCAGGTCCAGAACGGGTGGCCTCGGCTTTCCGTCGGGTGGCCATGCGTTCGGTATTTTTCTTTCGCGCCAACTGCGAAAAACTTTCTCCAGCCATATCCTCCGAATAAGCACCGGGAAGGTCTCCCAAATTCGTAAAAATATCTTCGAAGACGTCCCCTCGGCCTGATGTGGACGGAGGGTCAGACAAGTTCAGTCCAGCTTCCTCAAAGGTCGAGTTAATAACTTTGTCAACTTTTGCTACCAAATGGTCCGGGTCCTCGGCGATTGGTTCGGCAGCTTGTTCTTCTACGTGTTCAGAATCGGATGATTCTAAACCAATCTGCCTCAAGTTTTTAAAGCTGGGGAAGATGAGGGCTGTAAGATGGTTATCGCCTCGCAGGATCAGATTGTCTGCCGCCGAGAATGTAGTGTAAGTCAGTTCGTACCGCAGTAGAATGTAGGCCGCCCTCCCTTGTTTTTCAAGGTTTGGACGGTCGACGAACTGTAGCGCGGTTTTGATTTCTGCAAGAACAACATCGTCGTCTGAAACTAACACTCGCTTCACGTCGCTGCCTGCACAAACAAAACGGTTAGATGTATATAGTGCCGAATAAAGATATGGAAATAACATAAACAAAGGTGATCTAATCGGCCACCTGGTTCGCCTTTTCACCTTGGCACCGGGTCTAGGCGATCTTCACCTTCGCCAAACTCCCAATTATTGCGGACAATGACCATCACGTCATCGACACGCTTGCCAGAGCTGGCAAGTATAGTCACTAAGTGATGATCAGTATCCTTGGCTCTAAGGAAGTAGCGTCCTAGCTGGCTAGTGGATTTGGCTAGGACAAAACAGTGCCAAACAGCGGGTATACCTAAATTAATCCTAAGACGTTGATTTAGCTCTATAATTCCCATTACGATACGAAAGAAATTCACGTTGGGCTGGGAAAGAATTAGACCCCAGTATCGTAGAACGGCCCTTAAAAATGGATAAAAGGGAAAACGGACTCCGCCTTCAGCAATTGACAGGAGGGGAAAGACGATTGTGCTCTCATCATCCCTCTCCATATCAGTGGTGCTGTCTGCCAAGAGTGACAGATGGATGTCATCTGGGATGAAAAAATGGCAATGAAAGCCGGACATTCGGTCCGCTGAAAGGAGCTCCTTCAGATGTTTTGCCATATTGACCAGCCCAAGGATTATGGAAAACTAAAAGCAAACAAGAAAGCGGGATCGAAAATGAAGGAGAAGAAAACTTACAAGAGGCGAAGAGGAAAAATGAGAAACAAGAGTGGCAGAAGCCGCGAAGTGAGGGAGTTGCACTAGAAGGCGAACCAGATATCTTTGAGTATTCAGAACATACATTCGAAGAGACAATTTCAAATCACATTAAATGGAGGCAGTGTACGAAGGGGCGGGAAAGCGTTATAGTGACCAAAAAACGTGTACGCGTTCTGACACACATTGGGAAGAGGATTGACTATCGAATTTTCGACTTCCCAGGCTAGAAGCCAAACACGCCGACTAAATGATGCTAGTAGGGTGTTTGGGGGGCAATTATGGGAGCCGAATTTCATTGGATCAATAGAGACAAAAGGACTCGTCCGATCCGGAACATAACCTCTATTCAGCGTTGATCTTAGTCAACCAAAGAGCCGAATAAAATAACCGACACTCCAGCGAGTAAAACAAAGGCCGAGTAAAAGTACATGTAAAGGATCACGAATGGGCCTAGCCTTAGGGCCCAAAAAAAATATTATAAATACGGGATCATCAGTCAGAGAAAGGTATGTGAGAACCATTACGCTTAACTTAACATACAAGTAACTCAAAGTGTAGAGACTGGCTTGCCCATCGGAGTGCTAATTCTGGCACCCCCGACCGGAGTGTTTGTTCCTTTTCAGGTGATTAGCTGAGGATCACGAGCGTCCCTCGGGATTAACAGAGTATTTCCAAACCACTTCTCTATAATAAATTTATCAAGAATTTTCTTAATATAATATGATTGAGATAATGCATATCTGTCAGATGTTTTAGTAATTTTCATTCCTAATATAACATCTACGACCCCCATATCTTTTATATCAAATCTTTTGTTAAGCATTTGCTTAGTTGATTTGATCATATTTTGACTGCTTCCAATGATAAGCATGTCATCTACATAAAGACAAACTATGACATATCCTTGGTCAGTGTTTTTAACATAAACGCATTTGTCACATTCGTTTATTTTAAATCCATTAGTAAGCATTGCATGATCAAATTTTTCATGCCATTGCTTAGGTGCTTGTTTTAATCCATAAAGAGATTTTACAAGCCGACAAACTTTCTTTTCTTGCCCTGGCACTACAGACCCTTCGAGTTGCTCCATATAGATCTCTTCGTTTAGATCATAGTTTAAGAAAGCTGTCTTAACATCCATTTGATATATCTCTAAATTAAACAACACTGATATAGCAATAAGCATGCGAATGGATGTTATTCTTGTCACAGGGAAATATGTGTCAAAATAGTCCAGACCTTCCTTTTGTCTGTAACCTTTAACTACAAGTCTTGCTTTATACTTGTCAATTGAACCATCTGCTTTCATTTTTCTCTTGAATATCTATTTATATCCAAGAGGTTGAGAACCTGGTGAAAGATCCACCAATTCCCAAGTATGATTTTGCATAATGGACTCAATTTCATTATTAACAGCCTCTTTCCATAAAGGTGCTTCAGGACCTGTCATTGCTGCCTTAAAGCTTTGAGGTTCATTTTCTAACAAGTATGTCAGAAAATCTAGACCAAAGGATTTTGATGTTCTCGCTCTCTTATTTCGTCTTGGTTCATCATCAATTAAATCCTGTTGGTCGAGACCATTACTAGTCTCTTGTGTTTGATTGTCATTAGTCTCTTGACTTTGAGTACAATCATAAGTTCTTTTCTATGAACTTAATTCTTGTCCTTTCTTGTAAGGAAAGACATGTTCAAAAAACACAGCATTCCTTAACTCTATAATAGTGTTTATATTTATATCAGGTATTTCTGATTTATAAGTCAGAAACCGATATGCACTACTATTCTGAGCATAACCAATAAACACACAATCTACTGTTTTTGGTCCAATTTTAGTCTTTTTAGCAATAGGAACTTCAACTTTTGCCAAACACCCCCACACTTTTAAGTATTTGTAGGAAGGCGGTCGACCTTTCCACAATTCATAAGGAGTACTGTTAGTTTTCTTGTGGGGTATTCTGTTAAGAAAATAATTAGCAGACAATGTTGCTTCCCCTCGCAAGTTTTGTGGTAAGCCTGAACTTAGTAACATGGCATTCATCATTTCTTTTGGGGTTCTATTCTTTCTTTCAGTAATTCCATTTTGCTGAGAATAGGGTGCTGTAGTTTGGTGAATAATGCCATGTTGTGCACAAAATTCATTTAATGGTGCATCATATTCACCACCCCTGTCACTTCTAACCATTTTAATGGTTTTACCAAGTTGATTTTCAACTTTTGTAGAGTTTAAACATTTCTAAAGCTTCATCTTTACTTCTAAGTAAATAAACATAACAATATCTTGTGCAATGATCGATAAATGTTATGAAATACTATTTACCTCCTCTAGTTTGAACAAATTTTAGATCACATACATCAGTATGAATTAATTCTAGAGGTTCGGTTTTCCCTGTCAAATGGAATAATCTCAATAGATTATATAAAATCTAAAGAGAATATTGCGGATCCGTTAACAAAAGGTTTGACAAAAGAACTAGTGTATAGTTCATCGAAGGGGATGGGATTAAAGCCTATTACATAAGAGTCATCATAATGGTAACCCTACTTATATGACTGGAGATCCCAAGAACTAAGTTCAAAGGGACAACTAAGTTATGTGTGGCTCGCCAGAAATCACTAAGGGATTAAAATTCCCTACCCATTCCTATAGTAAGAGTGATATCTGTAACATGTGTTGTATGCAGGGATATAAGGATAAGCTTTGCTTTTAATGATTACTTATATCTTGATCGAAGCATGAAATCAAGACAAGTATAAGGAGATACTCACAATAAGAATCATCTATCTGAGTGTCGAACTGGGACCGGTTCTATGAGAATGAAAGAGGCTAAATTCTCTAGAAACACTCATGAAAACCAGGAGCGTTCAAGGCCAAAATGAACACAATAGTGAGAACCACGATATGTTAGAAAATATTTTGAGTGAAATCTATTGTCTTGGCTTACACAAACGGCTGAACAATTCAAGGCATCGCGTCCATTGGTTAGCTAGTAAGTCCGATAGGTTATCACTAGGGAAGGTTCAAGGCCGAAAGCTACCTATCCTGATACAAGATATTTTCGACTTATACTGTTTCGATAAAGTCTGCATATTGTTGCATTTCCGTTATCATCAAATTCCATTCATGTGGGGAATTGTTGGAAATGGTTGGAAAATTCTATGTAAAACCAGAAATTTTTCCTAAACTTTGGTCTAATTTTTAGGTAAGACCCGAGCGTTGATTTTCGTGGGTCAAAGTGGTAACGCGTTCTATGCCGTGTTGTGATTCACGTGGTATATTTGGTTGCTCAAAACCATTATCGAGTGAATGGGAAATTGAAACCAAAGTGTGCTCCATGGAAATGGAGTTTTGGTGGAAATTCCTTAAGGTTTGTGTAAATAGCTTGTCCCACATTGATTTGGTGGGAAGTTTTGAATGGGTTTATATAGCTTGGACTTATAACTTGGGGAGGGCTCCAGGGGGGCATCCCAAGTTTGTAGAAGGGAGACGTTATGGGCAAAATGGGCTAGACCCATTGGACCCAAAAATCACCATACACGTGCGTGCGCGCCGCCGCCGTCCGTCCGGGCAGGCTGGGCTGGGCTTGGGCGCGGATGCATAGTGTGAGGTTGGGTTGGGCTTGTCCGGCCCAATACCTATCTTTTTGGGTCAAAAACATTTGGATTTAATTTTATTTTTTAAAATAAAATCTGTCCAACTGTCCAGAATTGAAATTAATTCCAGAATTAAACTGTTCTGGTTTTTTCCTACACCTAAACAGGACCCTATGGTTTTCTATCTATTCAAATTTGAATCCAACAGGTTTGTATCTGTTTATTCAAACTGAACAGGTATCATACATGTTCAAACAGGTTTTGCACATGTTTAATTCAAAACTAACAGCCACAACTTTGCCTATAAATAGATTAGCCCCTCATTTGGATTCATTCACTAATTTTTTGTTCATAAAATTTTGCATTCATACTCTTCATCTTGCAGCATTATTTTCTTCTGAAAGAGAGTATAAAACACTTAGTGTGTTCGTTGTACAAATATATTGTAGTGCTGCATATATTTGTTGTTGATCATTTCATCCTGGGAGCACTACAAGAAAAATCACCTTTGACGACTAAATTTTTAGTCGCCAAAGGTCCATTTTTAGTCACTAAAAGTCGAGTTTTTGGTTTCCCCGACAAAAATTTTTAGTCGTTGCCTTTGTCGCCAATAAATGGTCGCGAGAGGTATTGGCGAGTAAACCTGTTTTAGTCGGCAAAAAGGAGGTCTTTAGCGACCAATAATTTAGTCGCCAATAGTGTTTTACACTTTTGAAAATCATACGTTTACCGACTAATAATTTAGTCGCCAATACTCAATCAAACGTCGACTAAACCGTTTAGTCGCCAAAATAAAGACTTTTGGCGACTAAATTTTTAGTCGCCGAAGGTGTTTCCGTCGAAAAAAAAAAAAATCCCATTTTCTTGTTGTTTTTGAGTTTCGAACCACAGCCGTCCAACATTCCAAACCTTTAACAACACACTCCCTCCACTATGCCACTACACATCACATGAATATATATGAAATATATATTATTTATATAGTATATTGTCCGATATTAATACAAAACAATATTTATAAATATAATTATTTTTAGGGAGAGTTACTGATAAGTCCCGTAATGTGAAATGTTGGTGCAATTAGTCCTGAAATATTTTTATTACTCCGTTTGGTCCTGCGGTATGTGTATCTTCCTGAAATGCCCTCATTTGTTGGGTTATGTGAGACAGTGTGACGGTGTGTGTTTGGGTGTGACAGTGGGGAAAATGCCCTATAGTACTTTCTGCTGTGTGACTGACTGTGTGACAGTGGGTAAAATGCCCTATAGTACTTTCTGCTGTGTGGCAGTGTGACAGTGGGTGTGACAGTGGGAAAAATGCCCTATAGTAATTTCTGCTGTGTGACTGTGGGTGTGACAGTGGTAATTTCTGCAGTGTGACAGTGGGAAAAATGCCCTATAGTAATTTCTGTAGTGTGACTGACTGTGTGACAGTGGGAAAAATGCCCTATAGTAATTTCTGCTGTGTGACTGTGGGTGTGACAGTGGGTAAAATGCCCTATAGTAATTTCTGCTGTGTGACAGTGGGTGTGACAGTGGGTAAAATGCCCTATAGTACTTTTTGACATGTGATAGTGAGGTGTGACGCAGTAAATGAAGGGGTAGAAGCGACCATAATATGACAATATAAATCAAAATAGGATCTATTAGTTATAATGTTATCACCTATGGGATCTATCAGTATATGCATTAATTGGTAGGACTAAATGGGGTTGCTAATGCTGATATGGGACTTTTGGATAATTTTCCCTTATTTTTATTCAATATAATTTATGTAAAAAATAAATGATTTATTAAAAAAAATTTAGGCCACTTTTGGCGACTAAAATAAATTTTTAGTCGCCAATGCTATAATTATCGGCTACTAATTATTTTTGGTCGCTAAAAAATTAAGTTCCGTTTAAAAATAAAGCAGTTTTGGCGACTAAATCTATTTTTAGTCGCCAAAAATGTCACCTTTTGGCTACTAAACCTGTTTTAGTCGACAATTGTCAGTTTTTAGCTACTAATTTTTTTTTTGTAGCCAAAAACCTGCACATTCAGCGACTAACCTGTTTTTTAGTCACCAAAACCATCACTTTTGGCTACTAAATTATTTTAGTCGCCAAAAACTGTGAATTTTGGCTACTAAATAATCTTTTGTCGCTAAAACCCCTATATTCGGCGACTAAACTGCCTTTTAGTCGCTAAAACCCTTATATTTGGCCACTAAACTCTTTTAGTCGGCAAAAGTGATCAATTTTGGCGACTAACTCAATTTTAGTCGCCAATTGGACTACTTTCAACGACGAAAACTACAATTTTAGTCGCGAAAAGTGATTTTTGTTGTAGTGGAGATAGACATCCATATTCTGAAAGCACCGTGGAGAGGACGAATTTGTCTTAAGGAGACAGTGTCGAACACTGGACTTGATCAGAATTATATTCAAAATATTAATCAAGAAAGTTATTTATTTATTTTCTATTTTTATTATTTATTTAAATCAGATTTTAATTTTGTTTTTGTAACAAAATAAAATATATATTTATTTATTTAATTCTTTTTCTAGTTTAATTTTTGTAATCAAACATTCATTCTCGTTTCCTATATTTCTTTTATATTATGTTTGTCGTTTAATATCCAAACAGAATTAATTAATTTAAATACAGTGAAAATTGTCTAATAATATTCACAACCTCACCCAATTTTCCCTCCATGACATTTGTGTACAACTTCTCTTCGATTTGTTCCATATTTTTTGTGGCTTCTTCCTAGATAGCTCAGTCAGCAGACAGTAAGTACATATATATAGCCATGCAAATCAGTGAGAGAATTTGTTTAGCTTGCTATGTAAGAAAGATAACAACACTCCAACCCCACCACACTCCCAATCCGATCTCTTTTGTTTTTATTTAATTTTATTTTTTTTATTTATTTATTTTTATCAAAAATAACGTTAATATGTTAGTATAATTAAATTATAATTGAAGGGTTCGTCACTGTTCTATCAAATCGAATCCTTAACCTCCCACTCACCACTCCTTAGCTGTACCTGTTAGACTATTGAGTCACACCTTAATATTTCAAAAAAAAAAAAAAAAAAAAAAAAAAAACACACACACAAAAAACACCAAAACAATAAAAATAAAAAATCAATATTTAGAACCAACCAAGGTGATTATTTTTTTCATAAAAGAATAAAATGATGTTATCACTGTTTGTTTGTGATACTTTCATTGCAAATCAATACACTTCATGACTCGTAATTGCATAGTTTTACTTCCAACATTATCACGATTTCAAATAACTATTTTATAATTATTTCAAATCTTTCATAATTAAGTTATATATTTCAATCTTAAAATTCACAGATAAACTATCAAATTTAACTTTAATCTATTTTCTTTGATTGATTAAAATTCCAATCTCTCCTCTATTTGGTTTATTAGAATGAGAGATAATGAAATGAAATGATATTCTTTAAGTTTTCATATATAATGATCATTTCTTAAAATGAAGTAAGATGATTCCATTTGTAATGAATTTATCATTATTTTTTTAGTCTAATCAAATATGAAAATAAATATTTTGATGAAATGATCATTTTATTTTATCTAATTCCAGTGAACCAAACACTACTTAAATATGAACGGAATCCACTCAACTATACATCTCAAAAAAGATTCATAAAAATAAAAACAAAAAACCTCCATCAATTATACTCATTTTCACGAGTCTTTTGTTTAAAAAAAAAAAAAAAAGAACCACATTTATCTACATTATTCTGCATCAATTATCTGTTTGTATATAAGTGCTACTCATCTAAAAATGGAGTAATTATCTACAAATAAAAAAATATACACTATTAAGACAAAGAGCATGTTATGATTTTTTTATTACAAAAAATAAGATTATCAAATCATTTTATTTTATTTTTATTAAAAAATAAAATTACGAAATAATCAACATTTTTCGTGAAAATCAGTTCTAAGTTCTAGAGCTAAGACCACCAAGATTTAAATCCTCAGTCAGCAAAGCAGGGACACCGGCAACACACCGAAAAACAATCATCAGTCAGCTCGATCTAACATAAATAAAATAAAAGAGAAACAAAATTATTTATAAATATTAATTGTTTATCAGGGTTAGCAAACCAAAAATAAAATAAAATAAAAGTCTTGTTTTGACAAACAATGGCTATTAATTTTCTTAACCCCACCCCCAAAACAAAATAGTTTCTTTCACTTTATTTTATTTTCATATCTTTTCCATTTCATTTTCATTTATCTCCATAAATTCAATCCAAACATTACCTTGTCACACATGCTCAATTTAGTGTGTTAACTACATGCGCCTTTAATTTGGATAGAATTTGTTATTTTTCAATTGCAAAATCAAGATCATATGAATCTTATATGTGACTGTAAGATAATGTGTTTTTAGCTAAACTACAATGTATAAATTGTGATTAAAGTATTGTTATTCAAACCTAAAAATTAGACTTACTTTTTAGATCCAATAATGTGATACTCTATTAAAATATTTAAATCAACTCTCTCTTATTTATTTTTCAATCATCAACCAATCATCTTGTTGTCACATTACTGGATCTAAAAAATAAATCTAGAAAGTAGACTTATATATCATTTTTCATCATAAAAGGTTTTTTTTTTTTTTTCCTCCACAATTTTTTTTTTTACAAATTTAACATTCAAATACAACCTTAACAGTTATAATTACAATAAAAGCTCATGTTATCTAGATAAACTGTTTGCTTTACGTGGTTGCATTGTCTTTTGTATAAGACACTTGTTCAAGCTTAATTTTTTTTAACAGTTGATAATAACCATGAAAGTTCATGTTATCTAGATGGACTGTTTACATTATGTTTTTACAAGCGAAACACATATGAGCTAGAAAAGCAGTTCACCATACCTTTTTCTTTTTCTTTTTCTTTTTCTTTTTTGGGCATAACCTTGTACAAGCTTCCATTCATTTTTCTTTTCCTGGTCGTAAGGCAAAGAATTTTGAAGTACTATGAACATTTAAAGAAAGATTACAAGAAAATAAAAAATGACATCTAATTACGATGATTCTTGTTACTACCACCTGCTAGAGGAGAAAAAGATAACCCCCGTACTGAGAATAGAAAATTTATAGGGTTTATTGCACCTTATACTCAGAAACTATCATCAAATTATCCATTAATCCCTCAATTATCAATTGAGTCTAGTCCAAAAGTATATAAATTAAATTTATTTAATCCCTAAATTGTGAATTGAATCTATTAAGTTCTTAAAGTATTTAATTCAAACCGATTTAATCTTTAAAAAAATAAAAATAAAATATAAGTTCATAAGTATTATAAATTAGTAAAAAATACTATCTAGTTAAAATTTTATTTCTAAAAAATCTTAAATTTTTATACTGTCTTCAAAAAGTGTGCGTCAGTTCTTCTAGTGAATTTTCTTTATAAGGGTAAGAGTAATTATGTATAATATTTTCTTACTTATCTTCTACAATGACTATTTGCTTGCCTTTATTTAATATTATATACTGGATTTCATTTATAATTTCTATATATTGTCTTAAGTTTTTCGATAAATTCTTTTATAACTTAATTAATGTATTATTTTGTTTTATTATAATTTGTAGCGAAGTGTTATTATTTAAATTATCTAATTTTATTTCTTTTGTATGTCTAATACTCATATAATTTTATTGGCAAGACTGATAAACCAAACTCTGATAATAATTTAAATACGCATCAAAAAGAAAATACTTTTTAACGACAATAGAAATTTAAGATTTTTTTGGAGTAAAATCTTAACTTGGTATGGTCTTTTACTAATTTACAATATGTTTGAATTAAATACTTTAAGGGCATGTTTGTTTGGTGGGATTGGACTAATAGCCCATCCAGACTAATAGTCTGTTGTTTGTTTTAAATTTTTTGCACTGGATTAATAGTCCATTCGGACTATTAATCTTAAATCTGTTGGACTAATGTATCCCATGGGGCGTGGGACTAGGGGTGTAAATCTGGCCAGGTTTGGCCCATGTCGGGCCTCACGGGCTCCCACAGAAATTCAGGTTGGGCTGAGTCGGCCCAGTGGGCCTGGGTTTGGCCTCGGGCTTGGACGGGTCTGACCATTTTTTTTTTCTTAATTTTTTTTATCAAAATTTTATTATTTTTCACTAAAAAAGACACTGAGTCTTAGGGGGGTCGGCCCTTAAGCGGGTCGATAGGCTGGACCACGAACCGAGCCGAGCTTCAAAATGATGGTCCAGGCCTAGGAGCTCGGGTTGGGCTCTGGCCCGGGCCTAAACGGGCCAGGCCCACCTAGGCTACAAGCGAGCTTCGGGCCGTCCACGAGCCGCGAGCCATTTTTACACTCCTAGGTGGGACACAAATCATGGGATAACTTATCCCATAAGATTAGGTTTCCAAATTACATTATTGATCCTCTAATATTAAATATCTTTTTCCTCATGGTATTAATTATACTTAATAAAGTAGTCTCAATTTAAAAATAAAATAATTTTATTTAATTTTTATTGATGTTTTATTTATTTAATTTTTTAAAATAATTTTTTATAGTTATTTTATTTTAAAATTTTGTTGATATTTTATTTAATTTCATTATTTAAATTTTAATATATGTTTTATTTAATTTCATTATTTAATGAGATTGAGTGGGAGATTTATGATCTTGGGGTGGGCCGAGGTAACGGCCGAGAAAGATTGGTAGCCAAGCGGATCATTGGGCCGAGATGATCTGCGATCCGCCCAGGATTGGGCTGCCAGGACATGGGCCGGGCAGGTGTTGGCCCAGGTATGCGCCGCCCAGTCCAGAAAGAAGTTGCTCGGTTGGACCGAGCTACGTGTGTGGCATAAACGGTCGAGTTGGTGAACCAAGCAAGGGCGTCATCGGCCGAGGAACCTGTCTGCTCGGCAGGAAGGCCAACCACAGTCAAGTTAAATGACCGGCGCCCGGAAAGGCGTAGTCAGCCAAAATACTTGTTTGCTCGGCAGGAAGGCCGACCACAGGTGAGCAGGAGGTGTTCCGGGCTCGGCTTTGCCGAGATGCTGCTTAGCTCGGTTCTCTTGAGCTTAGCCAGAGAGGAGCATGGGCATGTAGCACAGCTCGGCCATGGGTAGGGCAGCTCGGCTGCCGAGCTCCAGCAGAGAAGGCTGGTAGTTGAGATTAGGTGGTGTTCAGCAAGGTTTACGCTGACAGATGGGATAGCAGAGCCACGTGTCAGAAAATGACTGGGAGTGGATATGGGGCGCAGAGGGTATATAGGCATGTCTGTGCCCCCCATACAAGGACAACGAACATTTTGTAAGGAAATTCTTACACTCAAACATTCTCTCCTCTCTCTATCTATCCCAAGGTGTGTGCTAATTTGACCGTCGGGGGGGTTTTCCGGCCACACACCGCCGGGTAGCTCACTGCCGTTGTGCTTTCAGGTGATCGGACAGAAACGGAGCTTGGAAGAAAGGAGTACGGGCTTGCCTGAATATTTGCTCCCCATACATTTAAGTATTATTATTTTTAAAATAAATTTATTTAAAATTTTAATTAAAAAAATAGCATATATTTTTATTGATATTTTATTTATTTAATTTTAAAAAAATATATATTTAATTGTGTAAAAAAAAATAATAAATTTTTATTTAATCTAGCTAAAAATAGTTAAAATATTAAAGATATGGTTAATATTGCTATTACTTGGTAAATAATTGAAAATGATAAAATAGTCATTTGAGTATTTATCCTTTTCCATAATATGCCAAACAAATATAGAATTCATATTCTATCCAACCAAATAGTTATTTCTTGACATCTAATCCTATGACTAAATAAACATAGGATACATATCATATTCAACCAAATAGTCCCAGGACTATGAATCTCAGGATTACAATCCGATGGATTCCAATATCTCATTATCCAGTCTGTCCAAACAAACATGCTGTTAGAACTTAATAGATTCAATCAATAGTTTAGGGATTAAATAAATTTTAATTTATATATTTTAAAAACTAATAGTAAATTCAATCGATAGTTTAAGAATTAAATAAATAATTTAACGATAATTTAAGAATAGAAAATGTAATAAACCCAAATTTATATGCTTGAATTCTTCGACCCCAATTTTCTTTGCAATTCCACGTTAATCACATACCCCCCCTATGTTGAGCCTGGCAAAAAGAAAAGTTCATTATTTTCAAATCATATGCCTAGTCCACTCTCTTCTTGTTATTCTTTTTTACTATTTTTTTTTAATTAACAAAAGAAATTGTATTGATGAAATGCGTAGTACAAAATACAAATACAACAACATCAATAACAGGTGATGAGTGCAAAGCAGTGACGGAGTCATGAATTTAATATAAGGGGGGCACCTGAATCTGTAGAAAAATCTACTAAATTGATTTTTATGCGATTTTGTTTTGCAGAAGAATAATTATCATCTTCTTCCTGAGGAAAAATTTTCTAATTTTAGTACAAATTATAACAAATCAAAATTCCTAATTTAAATATTAATCACGGCAAATTAATATTTTTAATTTTAACACAAATCAAATTCTTAATTTTAGCACAAACAACAACAAATCAAAATCTATAATTTTAATATAAATCACCATTAATTAAGATGCATAATTTTAACATATCAAAATATCTTATTTTAACATAAATAATAACAAATAAAAAAAATTACAAATTAAAACTTAACAAATAACTATAAATTAATACTCATAATTTTTATTCAAAAATAAAAAAAATAAAGTTACCTGTAAACAATGAAGAGAAGATACCAAAGTTGTAGTGTGGTCCTAAATCTGTGTTGTGTGATCCTAATTTGCTAATCACGAGTCAGTAAATTACAGAGCAACAAAAGGAGATAAAAAAGATAAAGAAAATACAAAAATACTTAACAAGTACTGTGAATAAATAAAATAATAAAGAATTTTATACACTTTTAAAGTTTTAGGGTTTTAGCCTTGCTGTAATTAAAATTGTGTGCACTCACTAAAAAAAAAATAAATTGTGCGTCAGTGTTTGATTGGGATTGGAATTCACCCAAAAAAAACAAAACAAAAAAAAAAAAAAAAATGAAAAAACAAAAAACGTGGGCGCCTGGTGAGGTGTTAGTGTGTTTTGGAATGGAGAGGGCTATGTAGCAGGGGCGCACTGTGTAGGGGTGCAAACGAGCCGAGCCGAGCCGACCCTTGCTGGGCTCGAGCTCGGCTCGTTAAGCTATCGAGCTCGTTTATTGAGCTCGAGCTCGGCTCGATAAGGGACTGGGCTCGAGCTCGGCTCGGCTCGTTAATTTTTGTCGAACTCGAGCTCGGCTCGGCTCGGCTCGATAAATTTTTTTTAATATTATTTATATTATTTAAATATAAATTTTTAAATAAAAAATATTATTTATATTATTTAATATATAAAAAATGCATTTATATTATTATTTATATATATATTTATATATTTTTAATATATAAATAATATATTTATTATATAATTTAATTATAGATAAACGAGCCGAGCCTACCGAGCCGAACACAGGCGAGCTCGAGCTCGGCTCGTTAACGAAACGAGCCCAATAATCGAGCTCGAGCTCGATTCATTTGCAACCCTAGCACTGTGTAAATAAGACCAAAGTCTCATTTATTTTTTCATTTTATTTTTTTTAGCTACTAATTATTTAGTTGCCTAAAGTCTCATTTATTTTTTTGCTACTAAATATTTAGTCGCAAAAAAAAATTATTTTTCATTTTATTTTCTTATGCCTCCTCTTCTTCTTCATCTCTGTCTTTCTCCTCATTTTCTATCTCATCTCTGTCTCTTTTATCACCACCACCGGCATGAGATCTGTTAGTCTAGCAATATAATTAAAAGGATATTTAGCACAATTATTATAATAACAATGACGATAAACAATAATATATAGAAAGAGAAAAAGACAAAGTAGAGAAACATAGTTGTAAGACTTTGGAAGTCGCATTATCATTGTCTTAAAATTGCTTGTCTTTCTCTCCTGAAAGTACAATCAGAATGAAGCAGTTTCAAGATAAAATCCATGTTGCTCACAGTATCCCTCATCTAGCGTTCATGACTACCAAGAAGCTTGAGCCAAGTCACGAACTAGAGTTGCCCAAAATACAATATAAAATATATAGAACTCTCTCATAAAACATTTTATCTCTCAAATCATCTTTTTCAATCTCTTCTTGTGTGTTATGAATCTTCCAATTCATAGAAAACCATACATTTATATATCACTCTTAGTAACTGTACGAGCATGAAAAATACGTTGCACGTGTACTCCTTGTGATCAAGCTATAAATCCTCTAAACGATGTCGTTTCTCCTGCAAAATAACTCCGATGAGCTATCCGGCGGGTGTGTGCCAAAAATCCCCTCCGATGCTTAAGTTAGGTCTCAAGATCTATATTGGAAAAGCTTTGTGAATTGTGTAACTAAAGATGTGTTACCTCCTTAGGGTTTGCCTCTGAGCTTATTTCGCAAGGTAAAATCATAATAAGACTCTAATTCCTTTTCGTAGAGTCTTATTAGAAGTCCATCTCGTAAAGGATAATGTCTATCCTTTCACGTCCTTATTTTCAAAGTTCAAGTAAAAACAACACAACTCTCAAGTCGGCAACCGAGCAAAGCAAAGCTTTTGCTCGACTGCACTCCAACCGTGCAATTCTTTATAGCCAAACACGGGCTAATATAACCCGGCTAAATAGAAACACTACAACCATGCTCATTCTATTCGGTTTGCCCACAATAGACTTATTACTTTAAGCACAAACAGAAGTCTATCAAAGCTTTACTTCAAGCAAGCTAAATCTGCCTAGTCTACAACCCATTTATGCCTTTTAATTCAGTCAACACTAGTACTATGATTATCTGGTCGACTATTCATAGCTCGGTCCAAATCGCAAGTCATCTAATCTCTAGGCCGGTCCAAAACAAAGGGCCATGCTATTTTGGTAAGGTCCAACTCAAAGAGCCATGCAGATTTAGCAAGGTCCAACTCAAAGGATCATTCTAAATTAGTAAGGTCCAACTCAAAGAGCCATGCTGATTTAGCAAGGTCCAAGGTCCAACAGTTTGGTGTAAATTACCCTCTCATGTATGTAACAAAACAATGTATGAAGATTTAGGTAGAAAGCATGTAACCACACTTGGGCTCCTTCTTAATGGTAGCCAATAGAAGCTTAAAGTAGACGCGCAACCCACCCGTGTGTTTCTTAATACGACTTTGAGTAGGAAGAAATGCCTGCCGCAAAAAGATACCAACACCAGGAAAAGTGCCGTAAAACCAATCAGGAGCTTCGCTGGTAAGTCGATGCTGAAATCCATGGCTTGGTGTCGAGAAGTGAGAATGAAGAGGAGCATGACCATCGCCGCTAGCGAAAAGCAAAGCCCTACGAGTGATGAGATTGTGAAAACCTCAAACTATTGTCTGAGAACTGGTTCTCCATTTCTTCCACTGATGCCACCAGGCACGCTTGCTGACTTGGCGAAGGTCACTGTGGCGATGAGGGCTGCGACGCTAAAAGAGCAAAAAAATCAATTTTATCAAAAAACAAAACAATTTTAGAAAAGATCAAAAAAAATAAATTTTATTTTAATTTTAATTTTTTTAAGTTTTGTCTTTCAAGACCATTTATTTAGTTCCAAACAGAACATAAAATCAATTTATTTATTTATTTTTTTTTTCCTTTGAAGACCATTTATTTAGTTCCAAACACAAAACAGTGATAAATTGAGTTTGAAAAGTGTAATTTTGGTTTTGGGCTATGGTATGCTCATTGTATGAATGGTGCATATACAATCTCGATCTTGGGCTTATATTCAACAGGCTTGTGTTCTAGAGAAAAGTCTAAAATTTGAATCTACACTCAGGGTCACGTCAGTCCAACTCCATTGTATTTTATTGGGCTTCTTTAATTGTTGAAGGTGGGCTTCTTTAATTGAAGTGGACAAACTTACCAACCAAAGCTTTCCCTTATTGAGAAAAGTGTGAAAATTAATTTAGAGTACTATTATATATTAACAATTTAGGATTCAGTCTATAAATTTAATTTCTAATTTTATTTGGCTAAAATTTTAATATTAAAATATTTTGTTCAAAAAGATAAATTAAAACAAAATAATCAAAATACCCTTCATTCATATGAGTCCGGATCATCGGTTACACTACCCTGCAGCCTTTCTTGTCGCGCTAGCCAAAACGACGTCGTTTTATTTAGTGTGATTATTATTTTTTTTTCCCTCAAAATTTGTGAGGGTTTTCCTCTCTCTTGATTCTAGGTTTGACTTCTGCCCAGTGCCCACCCTCCCCACACATCTCCTTCTTTTTAACATCTCCTTTTCTCTCTTTGCAAACTCGCCTACAATTTCTTTTGTCGGTAATGTTCTCAACCTCCATTGAACATTCAAACCAAAAAAAGGAAAACGGAAAAGAAAAACAGAGGTGTCAGCACTAACATCCTTTCCCCACCTTCCCTCGCGGGCATCCAGTTCTATTGCACCATAGCCAAGCCACTCCATGACTGCTCATAACTGATTTTTTTTTCCCCCCATCTAATTCCCTCCTCTATTTGGTATCAAAATCATGAACCTCACACTGAACAACTTCAATGGCAAAGTGAGATTTGGAAATGTGTTTTTCTTCATGTTTACAATTTCAATTTTAACACTTTAAATGTCCAAAATTTCATAAACCCACCTCACAAAATCACCAAAAAAAAAACACAAATTCATGGTTGTGGATATGTATTGCATGTGCAGGAAAAGAGAGAAACATAGAAATCTAGAAAGAAGGAAAAAAATATCGATGGAACAAGGCATTAACTCTTCAAATCCCTTTATATTTTCTAGATCACAGCTTCAATTCGATCTCACACATCAACAATTGCCGATCGAGCTCACCGTCGAGATTTTTCCTCCATCTTCCTCCAGCGAAGATCTCACACATCAATAGGTGACCCGTCGAACTCGCTCGCTGCCGCTCTCCTCTCGTCGATTTGCCGCTTTACTCTTCTCGTCGTCTTTCTCTTTCGGCTTCATTGTCACTCGCTAGGGCTCAAAAACGACGTAGTTTTAAAGTGCCGCAGGATAATGCGGCCGATAATCTGGGCTCTCATTCATATATATACTATAGATGGTCACATTCCTAAAGCCTACACAGTCTCGCTCTCTCTCTCTCTCCCCACTGTTCGACTGTTCGTCGCCGCCCATCAGCAGTGGCTCTACGAAAACTCCACGTGGTGAGGAGAGGCAACGTTCGGTTCACCAACGTCGTCTCGCCGGAGAGCTTCCACACCGTCGCCGAGCTCCCGTTACGAGCCACCACGTCTTCCGACGAGCTCAGATCGATGATCGCGAGTTCTTCCCCCCATCAACCACTGTCCTTCCAGATCTAGTCAGATCGAGTTCGTCTTGGCTTGGATCGCAAGATCACGGCACATGAGATCTATGCCGACTCCGTTGAGATCTACACCTTCAGCTACATCAAGGTCTTGTTTGGTTCTCAACATCAAGGTTTGGTTCGGCTTCATCGAGATCTACTTCCTCCATTGACTTCCGATTTCAGACACTGTAGGATGCGAATACTCCTGCAAGGTCTGACTGTGGCATCTAATCGGCTAGTTCATCCTTGCGCTGTCCAATCCCTCCGATCCATTCTAGGTTTCTTAATTTCTAGTTTCTGTTCTTTTTATTCTGATTAGGTGAATTGATTACTTGATGATCGTTTGATCTTTAGGATTTAGGTATATTGTTATGTTTGGATTGAGTGATTTGGATTGAGTTAGGGGATGGGCGGTAGAACTGGATTGAGAGTAGGATTGGAAGGATTTAATGCTATGTTTGGATTGAGTGATTTGGAGAGAAAAGAAAGGAAATTGAGAGATATGTATTTCTCTTATTTGTTTGGATAAGTTAAGTGAAGAGAAATGGAAAGAAATTGAGAGAAATGAAAAGAAACTCATTTCTCTTACAAGTCTCATTTTCAATCTTCTCAAAAGTGAAGAGATTGTGAGAGAAAAGAAACTACTATTTTCATTATATCAATTTTGTCCCTATAAAAATAAAAGAAATAAAATGATTGAAAATATAAAAATATTATTTTGGTAATATAACATAAAATAATTTCTTTTCTCTTCTCTTAATGAAATCTAATCAAATAAGAATAAGAGGAATCACAATCATTTCTTTTCTTTTATTTCTTCTTTATCCAAACAAAAATGAGAGAAATCACAATCTTTTCTTTTCTCTTATAACTTAAGTAATCCTTTCTTTTCTTTTCTCTCCTAGTGGATTAGGAAAGTATAGAGTAAACCACTGGTGGATTGGATTCATATGTTTGACACTATTGATATACATTTGTTCCCCATCATTATATTCTCCTTCATCTCTCTCCTCTCATCTCAGGTTTACTTTTTACTTTTTTTTATCTCTTTGTATTTTTAGAGAGAGAAACAGTGAAATGAGGAGAGTATGATGATGGATCCGCTAGTCTCTCTGTCTGATGATGGATGAAAATGCAAGTTTGCGAAGTTCAACAAGAAAATAGAAGAAAAATGATTTTATCTGTTAAGCAGAAGAAAATTGAACAGGAGTTTCAACAGATAAAAATTAAATAGAAGAAAAAATGTTTGCATTGTCATTGTTTCTGGATCTTGGAGAAAAAAAGAAAGAAAAGAATATAGAAAAGATAGGAAGAAAAAAAAAAGAATTAAATTCTTAGCTTCTTTTATTTGGGATATACACAGATGTTGAAGAGATATTGTGAAAAATTCAATAGATGTTGTCCAGATGCACTTTTCATTAGGTAATAGTTGAACAAATAGGTAAAATAAGTTTGTGAATTTTTATAGATAGGATGAGAGAGAGAAGTGAACAAATTTGAATAGATAGGATTTTGTTTGGTTTGTTATTTTAACGGATAGATATAAATTTGAACAAATAGGTCTAAAAATTCAGCAAATTAGGTGATAAATTTCAACAGATAGAAAAAATTTGAACAGATAAGGAGAAAAATGAATAGATAGATATAAATTTGAATAGATAGGTAAAAAAATTTGAACATATAGAATATAGTTTGAATAGATAAGAATTTTTTTTTAACATATTAGAAATTTTTTGAACAGATAGTCTATGAAAGTCATCAGATAAAAAAAGTTACCAGATGAATTAAGGAGTAAAATTAGAAAAAATGTCTTATTACAAAATTATTTCACAAAAAGTAGACCTTACACTAACAAAAAATATCTACTGAACCTAATATCTTGGACACTCTCTAAATTAAGTTTATCATTAATTTTCTCTTTATTTATTATTTATTTTGTTTAATAGTAAAATTTCTTACTAGTAACACAATTTAAATTATCACAACAACTATGATTGAGACATTCTTTTTTTAGGGACCCTCACAGTTCTTTTTGGATCTCAACTATTGATGGTGTAGGCTCCACACATACCTGAGTAAATCCCACACCAACATTAATGATTGAGATTTAAAGGGAGTTGTGGAGATCTCAAAAAAAAAAAAAAAAAAAAAGTTCTAAGCATTTTTCTTATCACAATTCCTATTATTGAATTTGTAGTCTAACTCTTCAATTGAATAAAAAACGTATCACTTTAAAATGTAACTTTCTTCCATTCTCACTTTCTTTACACCCTTTTCATTCTTGTTTTTATCCATCACTTGAAAGAGTAATTTTATGTATCTATATTTCTAATTTATAAAGTCATCCATCCACATTGATGTGATAAGGGAGTGAGATCTTATATATTATTAAATATATAATAAATTAAAAATTGATACATGTAATATCACATCATTGTCAATAATTATGAGACTTTTTTTATGAGTCTCAAATATTTTTTCACTTAATGATATTCATCAACAAACTCAAGCAACAAATGGGAACAACAATAATAGAAACCACACATACACACACAAAACTGGAGGTAATAACTTTTCACTTGGGCAATCAAGACGAGCCAAATGATGGGTCTCACATATTGATAAACTCCACGTGTAAAATCCATTTTTTGTCGTATTTACATATCGTTAAGTAAATATCTTATGCATTTATTGCACACCTGTATTTATAGTAGTGGTAATTCTTAAGTTTGAGGATGCCTCAGCCCCCGTTAGTCCCCCTCTCAGTTCGCCACCGCCGGCAATGACCATGAAGCCACGTTCAGGCACCTTCTTAATGGTAGCCAAAATGAGCATAAAATAGAGTGGAAACTGTGTGAGTGAATTTCCGACCACACTGCTAACTTAGTATTCAACTAGAGAGCACTGGCGGAATAGATGGCGCCTGAATGACCTGCAACAGAAAGAAGAGATTCCGGCGGTGGTTTGTCCACCTGGGGGCACTTCGATGATCAAGTCAGTTATCTCTTAAAGATAGCAGAAGTGCTTAACTTACTATTCAGAATATAAATTGCGTACCTTAGACCCATAGGGGTGCCTTCCTTTTATAGTCAACACAATCCTAGTCCCAGTAGAAGCCTAGCTTCAATGGACTCAGGATTACTGCTAATCTTGGACTCCCAGTAAGATTGGGATAAACTTTCTAAGAGTCTTATCCTTACTCAAACAGAAGTCTTCTCCCCTTCTAGGACTCTTGTCCCTTATCCGCTTATCCCGGACTCCGATATCTTCGGAGATAAACTCGGCCTAGCCGAGATTACCTCGGCATCATGACTAGGACACGTGGCCTATCAGCTGACACTTCAGTGTCACCTTGGCCACGTGTCGTTACTCAAAAAATATGTCCCCACAACTGCCCCTTAGGTTCTATTACCTCGGCATCCTGAGGTGATAGAAGCTATATCGCTACACCGTATAGCATGTTGGCTATCTTGCTTTATCATTTGTTACCGAGGTCATAATATGTCGGCTTCACACGACCAGGACCTATAGTCTGTCTCATCAAGGCTTTAGAATCAATAACCTAGTTTGTTCAAGTTTATTTAGCCGAGATCGGCCTCATCGCCGAGGTCTTAACTTCGTTAAATCGTGAACTCCAAGAGTTCTATCACGCATATGAGCTGTCACACACAACATTTTAACCGTTTCTGCCACTCGTTTTTAACCCATTGGACCGTGTTTGATACGCGCCATTAAATCGCCTCGTGCCTGCGTACACCATCTGACAGATACGTCGTTCCAGGCACATTTAATTGCATTTTGCTGCCTCTTCGCGTTTTTGACAAAACTCGTTCCCTCTCTCTTCGTCTTTTCACTTATCATCGTCTTTGTTCAAACTCTCTCTCTCTCTTACTTTCTCAAATCCTCTATTGTTCCAAGCTCTCAAACTCTGCTACCACCGTTCACCTCCTCCGGTGAGGCTCTTGCTAATCGTTTCCGCTGCTGCCGTTCATCTGACTTCAGCGAACTCAACACCGGCTTCACTTTTCTTCGGTGAGTTACTGTTTTATCCCGATTTAACTTCTTGTTTCAGTTTTTTTTTTTTTTTTGTCTTGCTTTACTGAACTCCACTGCTCTGCCTCTACAATCCTGCTCATATCTTTGATATTTTTTATCTTGTTTTCCACCACATGTTTGTATCATGATTCTGTTTTTGCCCAATTCGTTTCTTGAATACACACTGTTCACACACTTGTTGATTTTTGCCACTGTTCTTGGCCTGACACACTTGTGCAAACTTTTGTCTTGTGTTTCTTTGATGATCCATCACTGTTCTTGACTCTGAATCGTATTCATGTTTCTGTTTGTCGTGTTTTTTTTTTCCAGATTTGTGCCTTCAATCTTCGTTTCCATAGATCTAGGTTTAGGATTTGCTTGTAACACCCACAAATTTTAAGAAAAACTAAAACGAATTTCCCTTAGAAATCCCCACAAATTCTTACCCTAGCTCACATTTAGGTTTTAGCCGAGGTCCTCCAAAGCAGTCACAAAACACTCCCTTCTGGAATCCTATACCTTCCCCTCAAGCCGACATTATGGGTATGTGGAAGCATAGGGTAGACACCCCGACCAAGTTAGAATACTTTAGGCGGGAGTTTTCCATTCCAGCCGACATTCACCTTAGGTTGGCTGGGGAGGACGATTCCATGATGCCCACAGTCAACTCCATGCCCTTCCCAGTCGTCGCCTTCATTGAGTATGGACTCAGGCTTCCACTAGACATCATTTTCCAAGAAGTCCTCCATTATTACAAGCTTAACCCAATGCAGTTAACCATTAACTCATACAGGGTCATTAATGGTATTATAGCCTTATCACGCCGAGAAAATGCTAGGGTGACCTTAGCCGACATCCAATACTGCTACACCATGTATGACCTCAAATTAGAAAAAGGCTATGTTTACTACCTCAAACCGAGGTCTACTGCATACAAACTTGTTGCCGACCTCCCAGACTCCAACAAGGGAGCCATGGATGATTACTTTATTGCCTCGGGCAACTGGGAGTTTGCTCCAGACGACGACCTTCACCTCTACCCTCTCAGCCGAATAGTATTCGTAGAGGGTAATGGTAAGAGCCAAGTGCTACATTTTTTCAAGCCTTTAATACTTCGTTCTTTCTATATATTCTAACATCTGTTTTTCTTGCAGTTCTTCCACAACCAGCAAAAGACTTCCGCAAGTCCTTCTTCCCCAGCAAGGACCTTAAGAAGTTGCTGGACTTGCCAGTCCACAAGCGGAGAGCTCCTTTACTGTTCAACTTCATCCCGACCTACAAGTCGGAACTTCCCGACATCCCAAAGAAGCAGAAAAACAAATCTCCTCCTTCCGTCACAACTCCACCAATAACTTCATCATCTCGGCCAGATCAGGGGTCAACCTCAGATCCAGTAGAACAACCATCTACCTCGCTTCACAGTTGATCCCACCATCTCAACGTCGTCGACAACGTCGAACTGTTTTCGCTACTGAGATGGGCCGCAAGAAAGCAGTCGCTGAAGATCTCTTGGCCGACATCCCATCCAACGTCGACGCCCAACCAGCGCAGTCCCAGCCTCCACTAAAGTCAAAACCAAAAAGATTGAAGAAGGCTCAGGCAAAGGCAACGGTGACTCAGATTGATACTGAGGACACCTTGCCAATTTCAAAATTGGCTGAGAGTGAAAAGACCACTTCCGCCGCCGAGAAGAGGCCTGCCGAGGCCGAACCATCCCAATCAACTCGGTCGAAGAGGCCGAGGTCCGAATCGGCAACAGCTTCGGGCTCCATGAAGTTTGACTCCCCCTGGGCCCCCCAATCACATTAGAAGACGGGCCGATCAGAGCTGGCGATAGTGCCGATGACATTAACGTCGTTGTTGCCCTTACTACAACTTTGCTCCTTCTTGGAAATCTCGATCGCAATGCCGAGATGAGCCAGTATGAAAACTTTGCCTTGATGCTGCAACACTCCGTTCAAGTAAGTCCCTTCACTTGGTAATTTTCTGTCTCTGTTTTTCCATACTTAGAGAATTTCCACTTACTTTTGTTTGATCCATCTCTTTCAGGCGATCTAGCACGCCCACTCCTTCTCAATGCAATCTTTTGAAATGAGGAAGAAGTTGGCCGACAAGATCAGGGAGGTCTATGATTTGCAGAAGACCCTCAAAATGACCGAAGGAAAGATGAAGACTTTGTCAGATCAGGCCGAGGCAGTCATCAAGGCTAAAGATGAGGTCGCAGAGAAAGCAGATGCTGCAGAGGACATTAAGAAAGTTCTTGAGGCCCAAAAGAAAGAGGCCGAAGACAAGATGGCTGAGGCCCAAAAAGAACTTCAGACTGCCTTGGCCACAAAAGAGGCTGAGATCAAGGCCGCTGATGAGAGAGCGTATGCTGAGGGGGCGGCCGACGTCATGGAGGACTACAAAAAGAAAGTGAAGCAGGCATGCAATAAGGGTTTCACCCTTGGTTGGATGGCTGCCCTCAAAAAGCTTAATGTCCCCGAGGACTCCCCCCTCAAGAATGCTGACGTCCTACCTCTGCCATTCCCCTTTACTCCAAGCCAATCCAAAGGCGATTCTGAGTCTGAGGATAAAGCTTTGGTGAGGAAATCAAAGGAAGCTGCTGGGGCCAAGTCCCCTACTCCAAATGAGCAAGTCCTAGACTTGACTCAGGACGAGGAGGGTGAGGTCTCCAAAGACACTGTTCCTGAGAAGACAACATCGGACGTGCCTATTGCCGACAAGAGCCTCGACCAAACTCTTCAAGAAATCGATACCGAGCTCGCGACTGAGAGGGCAGCCGAGATGTCTTCTCAGTAATCTTTCGAACTCCAGACCCAACCGTCTAAAGATGCCGAAGAGTCTTAATTTGATGCTTTTTCCCATTTTTTTCCCTGAACCTTGTACTTTTTTCGTTCTTTGAAACAATGTAAGCTTTCTGTCTGGTCGATGTGCATTCTTTTGTAATTTCTGAACAATTACTCTTTTGGTAGGCCGAAGTGCCCTCTTCATTTTGAACTGCTTCTTCTGAATTCAAGTACAATTTCCTTTATATGACTCTTGTATGATTCTGTACTTAGAATAATTTTGCATGCTTTCAAGCATACACCTTTATCTGTGCAATTTTCTCGGGGTCATATACCTCGGTTTATATAAACGAATAGTTTACATCGGCAAATACATAAGTACTTCTTTTAATACAACCTTGGTCTTAACTTGTAAATTTCAACAAGTATTTAAACCAATCCTTCTTTGTTATAACCTCGATTTCAACCTTAGTTTAACTTCAACTCGTAAACTTAAGTTTCAACAAGCGTTAAACATAACCTCAGTTTAATTTCAACTTGTAAACTTAAAATTTCAACAAGTGTTAAACATAACCTTAGTTTAACTTCAACTTGTAAGCTTAAGTTTCAACAAGCGCTAAACATAACCTCAGTTTAACTTCAACTTATAAACTTAAAATTTCAACAAGTGTTAAACATAACCTTAGTTTAACTTCAACTTGTAAACTTAAGTTTCAACAAGCATTAAACATAACCTCAGTTTAACTTCAACTTGTAAACTTAAAATTTCAACAAGTGTTAAACATAACATTGGTTTAACTTCAACTTGTAAACTTAAGTTTCAACAAGCGTTAAACATAACCACAGTTTAGCTTCAACTTGTAAACTTAAAATTTTAACAAGTGTTAAACATAACATCGGTTTAACTTCAACTTGTAAACTTAAGTTTCAATAAGCGTTAAACATGACCTCAGTTTAACTTCAACTTGTAAACTTAAATTTCAACAAGCGTTAAACATATTTAGTTTGTAAATTCTACCTTTCCAGGAACCATTTCCCAACTCTCTGCCCCCTAATGTGAACTTAAGTTCCACTTGGGTTCTCATTATGCATGTGTTCCAGAGGCATTGTCAAGTATCTTCTTAGTCACAAGTGTAAAAAATCAAACTAAAAATTTATTATTACTTCGGCTAATAACAAAGAACAAGAAAGTTTAATGATAAAAAAATTTCAGATTGCAAGTATTCCAGGGTCTTGGTAGCTCTTTGCCTTCGCAATCCTCAAGCCGATATGCCCTGTTGCCCAAGACCGAGATGATTCTATAGAGTCCTTCCCAATTTGGGCCAAGCTTGCCTTCTCTGGAATCTTTCTTGTTGCCGACGACCTTTCTCAGGACGAGGTCACCAACTTGGAACTCTCGCGGGTTCACCTTCTTATTAGAAGCCTTGGCAAGCTGCTACTGGTATGCCCCTAGCTAAATTGCTGCTTTTTCACTTCTCTCTTCTAGAAGATCCAGATCTTGGGCTAAAACTACATCATTAGTTCCATTCTCCACTGCCTGGGTTCTGGTCCCTGGGATGCCGACCTCCAGTGGAATGACTGCTTCTGTGCCTTAAGCCATGGCAAACGGGGATTCCCCCATTGATCTTCTCGGTGTAGTCCGATATGCCCAGAGTACACTGGGCAATTCATCTACCCACTTTCCTTTTGCTGCTTGCAGCCTCTTTTTCATCCCATCCAAAATAACTTTGTTAGATGCTTCTGCTTGTCCATTGCTTTGAGGAAAACTTGGGGTCAAAAAGTAATTTTTGATTTTGAACTTTGCACAGAAGCTTTTGATTAGCTTACTGTCAAATTGTGTTCCATTGTCTACAACTATTGCTCTTGGAATCCCAAACCTGGTAATGATGTTCTTCCAGATGAAGTTCTTCACATCAATGTCTCGAATCTTGGCAAGGGGTTCAGCTTCTACCCACTTGGTGAAATAATATGTTGCCACTAGTAAGTACTTCCTTTGTCCAGTTGCTTGAGGTAGTTTTCCAAAAAGATCCATGCCCCATTGGGCAAATGGCTAAGAACTGGATACTGGGTTCAAATCGGTTACTGGTTGATGTATCAAAGGTGCAAACCTTTGGCACTTCTCACACTTCTTTACATAAGCTTCGACATCTTTCTGCATATAGGGCCACCAGTACCCCTGAGTAATGGCCATGTGGGCAAGTGACCTGCCCTCAGCGTGGCTTCCACATATTCTTTCATGTATCTTGTACAGAAAATCTTCAACCTGTGCAGGATGCACACACCTTAGAAAGGGTCTAGTAAATGATCTCCTGTAGAGGTGTCCTTCTGGGGTCAAACTAAATCTTGCCAACTTCAGTCTGATCTTGTGCGCTTCTTTTCGGTCATCGGGCAGCTTCCCGTCTTTAAGGAGTACTATTATTGCATCTATCCAACTTGGTCCCATCTTCACACACATTGCTTCCCGCTCTGTGTTCAGTGGTTCTATGCTTGGACCGGGCAAGTAGTCAACTATTATCATCATTGACTTTCCAAGTTGTATTGCACTAGCTATGTTGGCCATGGCATCAGCGTGGCTATTATCATCTCGGCTAACCTGCTGTAGTCGGCAATTTTAAAACAAGGCCACAAATCTGCCGACCTCCTTTACATAGGCCGACATCCTTTTGTCTCGGGCTGCGAACTCGCCTGTTGTCTAGTTGACTATAAGCTGAGAGTCACAGAAGACTATCACCTCATCTACTTCTATTACTACTGCTAGTTTCAGTCCTGCAATCAGTGCTTCATATTCTGCTTCATTGTTTGAGGCCTTGAACCCCAAACGAATGAATTGTTCTAGTATATGTCCATCTGGAGATACCAATACTACTCCTGCCCCTGCTCCTTGTCGGTTTGAACTCCCATCGACAAATAGTCGAAAGGAGTCGTCAATGTAAATGC
This sequence comes from Camellia lanceoleosa, assembly GCA_025200525.1. Classification (NCBI taxonomy): domain Eukaryota; kingdom Viridiplantae; phylum Streptophyta; class Magnoliopsida; order Ericales; family Theaceae; genus Camellia; species Camellia lanceoleosa. The sequence goes on from CM045768.1 coordinate 18,398,223, forward strand.
TGAAAGGCCTGAGTTTTTCTTCATTCCTTTGTTCCGTTGCCCTCGACTGGACTACTATTTGTTCGCTTGGACATCGTTCACCTTGACTCAATGGAGCTCGATGTACGATGGCTCCTAGTGTGAACTTGGCCAAAACTTGGCTTTTGATTACTGTTCTGGGTCTGTATTCCAGGTCATACTAGCCTAAGGCCGCTACCCATCTGGCTATTCTGCCTGTCAGATCTCCCTACTGCAACAGGGACTTTAAAGGATGTTCAGTTAGTACCACAATTTTGTGGGCTTGAAAGTAATGGTTCAGCTTCTTTGAAACCATTACTAAAGTCAGTGTTAACTTCTCCAAGGGTAAATACCTGGTTTCTGCATCAGTCAGGGTTTTGCTTACGTAGTAAACAGTCCTTTGTTCCACTTTGTCTTTTCAGATTACCACCGCACTTACCGCATGTTCTGAAACTGCTAAGTACAGGAATAGCTCCTCTCCAGGTTCTGGATTTGAGAGAACTGGAGCCGTGGTCAAATACTTCTTCAAGTCGGCCAAGGCGAGTTCGCACTCTTCTGTCCATAAGAAGTCTGTGGCCTTCTTCACTAAGTTGAAGAAGGGTTTGCATTTGTCAAAACTTCTGCTTATGAACCTATTCAAGGCTGCAACCCTTCCAGTCAACATCTGTACTTGCTTCGCCAATGTTGAGCTTTTCAGTTCTAAGATGGCCTTGATCTGATCTGGGCTAGCCTCAATGCCCCTTATGATTACCAAGTATCCCAACAGATCCAACTCCAAATGCACACTTCGATGCATTGAATCGGAGCCAATATGTTTTTAGGATGTCAAAGACTGTCTTTAAGTCTTCTAGATGGTCCTTAGGTTCTCTGGTCTTCACAACCATGCCATCGATGTATACCTCCACTGTTCGGCCAATTAGGTGTCTGAACATCTTGGTTACCAATCTCTGGTAAGTTGCTCTTGCATTTTTCAACCCAAAAAGGCATCACTCTGTAGCAATACAGTCCTTTTGGGGTGATAAACGCAGTCTTCTCCTCATCTGGGGGGTACATGGCTATCTGATGGTATCCCCTGTAGGCATCCAAGAAGCTTATCCTTCCATGCCCTGAAGTGGCATCCACCAGTTGGTCAATCTTGGGTAATGGGAAACTGTCTTTTGGGACAGGCCTTGTTTAGGTTGGTAAAGTCTGCGTAGACCCTCAATTTACCATTCTTTTTCTTCACCACCACAGTATTTGATAGCCATGTCGGGTAATTTACCTCCCGAATGGCTTTGGCCTCCAGAAGTCTGTCTACTTCTTCTTCCACTGCCTCAACGTACATCAATATCGATCTTCTTGCTCGTTGGATTACAGGTTTGGCCGACCTGTCTACGTTCAGTTTATCGTAAGTGACCTCTGGGTCAATGCCAGGCATTTCGTAAAGCGTCCAGACAAATACCTCAATGTTTGCTCTCAAGAAAACCTCCAGTTCTTTTTCCTCTTCCTCGGCTAAGCTCGAGTCGAGAAAGAATAAGCGTTCCTCGTCTCCTTACTGGACAAGGATTTTCTTCAGGGCTTCTTCACTCTTCTTAGCTGGCTCTTTGCCGACGTCATCTAGGACTTCCACGTCCTCGTCTACGATTTCTACTGTCTCTGGTTCTCGTATGTTGCAGGTGGATTTCATTGCTGCCATGGAGCAGTTTTTTGCCTGCAGCTGATCCCCTCTAACTTCCTCTATCCCATGCTCTGTTGGTAACCGCAATACCTGATGCAACGTTGAGGGAATAGGCCCCATTGCATGTAGCCATGGCCTTCCCAAGATGGCATTGTAGGGGGAGGGTGTGTCGATTATGGTGAATTCTGTTTTTATCTTTTTGGTGCCAGCCTGCACCTCCAAGCTTGTTGCTCCCAATGGCCACGTCGGCGTTCCATTGAACCCGACCATTAGGCTGTTAGACTGCTCCATATCGTCTGGGTGAAGGCCCAGCTCCTTGTAACACCTGACATATATGATGTCACAAGAGTTGCCTTGGTCAATTAGGATGCGCTTCACTTGGCACTCCCCAACCTGGAGGGATACCACCAAGGCATCGTTATGTGGATGTTGCATCATCTCAAGGTCGGCTTTTGTGAAGGATACTACTGGTCCCTAGCACTCCTCAGCCCGAGGTCTTTTCTCCCGGACCTGGAACACATGTTGCAACTGCTTTACCTTCTGGGTCTCCCACCGTATTTCGTTTTCATTGACCTTCGAGTGAATTACATTAATTACCCGAGGTCCGCCTTCCTGTGGTTGTTATGTTGAAAGAGGTGGAGCTGCTGGTACCTGAGGCAGTCTTGCCTGCTCTTCCCTTGTTCTGGCTTCATCTACAAGGTCCCTTAAATGGCCTTGCCTTATCAGGTCTTCCAGGAGTGCTTTCAGGGCTCTGCAACCATGAGTCAGATACCCATCTTTATTGTGGTAAGCACAATGTTTACCAAGGCTTCTTCCCATAAACTCTCCTGGTACCTTTGCCAGTGCTTTGAAATAGGGCTGGGTTTGGATTTTATCCAGGACTTTGTGAATTGGAATTCGGAATACAGTTATGACTGCCTATGTAGCCCTCAGTCCTATCTCTTGCTTGTTGGATCCATTGTTACCTCGGCCTCGCTTCAGCGAGCCATTTCCTTTTTCTTGCTTTGTCTCCTTAGTCCCTGGCGTGTCTTCCTCAGCTCTGGCATATTTCTCAATTCTGGCCATAAGTTCTTCCATGCTTTTTGGCAATGTCTTTGCCAATGACTTTTGTAGTGGACAATCATCTTTTAGGCCGTTCTTGAAAGACACGACTGCCACCTCTTGGTTGCACTCGGGTATTCGGTTGAATACCTCATAATACCTTTTTGGCATAGGCTCTCAAGCTTTCGTCCTGGCCAATTTTCAGAGTCATCTGGGCATCTACCCTTAACGGCTGTAGTTTGTTTGTCACAAACCTGGCTACAAACATCTCGGCCAGGCCTTCCCAGGTTTTCATCGTTCCTTTCGGCAATTTGTGAAACCAGTCTGATGCAATTTCTCTGAAGGATGAGAGGAACACCTTGCAAAGCAACGGCTTGTTCCCAGTGTATAACGCCATCGAGGTCAGGTACAAACCGACGTGAAAGTTAGGGTCCGGCTTCTCGTCGTAGATATGGAATCTCGGCATGCTAAACCTCTTCGGGGCTTCGAATTTGTCCAATTCTACCGAAAACGGCATTCTCGGCTTGACCAGGGAGGTTACCTCAGCATCTTGTTGTCTCCTCTGTAGGTAATCCCTTAGGTCCTCCTTGGTCCGACCAGGAGCTCGACTATCTCCTGACTTCAGCCTTTTAGGTGTACTACTCTCAGCTTTGTTGTAAGCCCTTTTCGACCTTTCTCCATTAGTTGCGTCGAAGCACAACTCCTGCCTTTGAATATGCCATTGTTCTTTGGGGTCTGCTTCCTTGGTGCGATGTGTCCTTCGAGATTCTTTCCTTCTTGACTCTCCTCGCCTGACCTCCCTTGAAGTCTGGTGAGAGTGTTTTTCGCTCCTAGTGTGCTGGGGGACTGTAGGGACTATTTTCTGCCCATCTTGTTGGGCATCTTTCCTGGCCGCTGGAATCGGTGTATCTTGTAACGAGAACGGTGGCTGCATGACGTTATTCTGCATCATGAAATTGACGACCATTTGCAGGTCCGCCAATTTGTTCACCATTCTCTTTACCTCATCGTCCCTCCGTAAGCATCTATCCTTCCATACCTGAAGGTCATCCTCGTTGTAATACCCGCTTTGGTCCGTTTTCTTTGGTAGGTCACCTTCCTGGCCGACGTCCTTTCCTCCGTGATTCTTATCACGAGTTTCTTCGTTGTAGTTGTCTTCTTCGATGTCAAGGTCAACAGGTTTCCTACTCTCAGTAGGAGTGTCATCCCCAATCTTTTCTTTCTGTCTGTTGCTGGCCATCTATTCTCCTTTCTTTCCCACAGACGGCGCCAAATTGTGTGAATGAATTTCCGACCACACTTCTAACTTAGTATTCAATTGGAGAGCACTGGCGAAATAGATGACGCCTGAATGACCTGCAACAGAAAGAAGAGATTCCGGCGGTGATTCGTCTACCTGGGGGCACTTCGATGATCAAGTCAGTTATCTCTCAAAAATAGCAGAAGTGCTTAACTTACTATTCAGAATATAAATTGCGTATCTTAGATTCATGGAGGTGCCTCTCTTTTATAGTCAACACAATCCTAGTCCCAATAGAAGCCTAACTTCAATGGACTCAAGATTACTGCTAATCTTGGACTCCCAGTAGGATTGGGATAAACTTTCTAAGAGTCTTATCCTTACTCAAACTAAAGTCTTCTCCCATTCTAGGACTCTTGTCCCTTATCTGCTTATCTCGAACTCCGATATCTTCGAAGATAACCTCGGCCTAGCCAAGATCACCTCGGCGTCATGACCAGGACACGTGGCACATCGGCTGACACTTCGGCGTCACCTTGGCCACGTGTCGTTACTCAAAAAATATGTCCCCACAGAAACTGTGCTACAGCAAAAGCTATCATAGGTATAATTGCCACAACTAGAGGTGGGCAACAGTTTATCCGAACCGCTCAAACCGCCCAACCCGCCCAACCCACATATAAATGAGCAGTTTCGCAAACATAATGCGGGCGGATGAGGTTTGAAATATGACAAATTTGCGGGTTGCCGGCGGGTTGCGGTTTAAACCCGCAACCCGCAAAAACCGCCCGCACTTTAATTATTATTATTATTTTTTTTTTATATATACCAACTTTGTAACTTTTGCAGGAGCACCATTATATTCTCTATGACACTAGGATCCTTATTTTTAAGTATTTCTCAACTTTCTTAATATCGTAGAATTATCAAGTCTTAAACTTGGTTTCTTATATGATTTTCATTGGTGATTCATCCACTTTTTCCTAATAAAATTTTCTTTCTAGTGGTCGATGGAACTTCTAGTTTGATTATTGATTAATGAACTGGCAATTCTAATGGAGTACAACCTTTAATGCATTGATATACATTTTTTTCATGGCAAAAATGCTAGTGTAGGGTCTCTTTGTTTTGAATACTTTCATTTAATATATTGATATTCAATTTTTATTTGTAAACTCATCAAAAAATTGTTATCACAAATATATAAAATGAATCTGATGCCTAAATTCGATGGGAAAAAAAACTCAAAAATTAATTTCTAAAGAAAAAAGTGTAAACCGCAAACTGCAAACCGTCCGCACATTTGCAAACCCTATCCGCACAAACCACAAACCGCTCTGCGGGCGGTTGCGGGTTGATTTTTTCCCAAACCGCATAGATATAGGCGGGTCAAAACCGAACTGCAAATCGCACAAAACCGATCCATGAATGCCCCTAGCCACAACATATTCAATAGTCTTGGCGTCTTCCACCACATCTTTGAGCACGAAAAAATATCCACCGCAAAAAGATACCAACACTGAAGCTATGGATAAGAAGAGTGCAGTCAAACCTATGAGGAGCTTTGTCGGCAGGTCTTTACCGAAATCTTTTGCTTTGTGTCGAGAAGTGAGAATGGCGAGGAACATGACCACTGCTGTCAGTGAAAAGCAGAGCACTCCAAGTGATGACGTGGAAAATACCTTAAACATGCGATGTGCTTGGAGAACTAGATCCCCATTGCTTTCAGTGCCAACTGGCATGCTTTCCATCGTGGCAAAGGCGATAGTTGCAATGAGTGCTGCTATGATGGTGCATGAATTTGAGGTTTTCATTAGCCACTCTGTCATTTTGCACTAGCTCACTGTGTGTCTCTGTGAAGATCTCTTGTGCGGTCTTGCCCTCGTTGTTTTGGTGTGCCACCAAATGTTTTGGTAAATGCTCTTTATGCACTACAAATAGAGATCAGTTTCAAATCTAAAGTATATGAATGGTTAATTAGTTGAGTTTTTAGATCATATATCCCTAAGCAAATATATCTATTTATACTAGACTGTTGTGTTGTTTTATTTTATTTTTGTTTTCCCAAAATATCTTCATGTAACTGCTGCAAAATCCAGATTAAAATTCGCAATTTCTTGCAAATTTAATAGCACATCCATTAAATTTGCACAAATAAATTACTCATTCCTCATATGACAGAGTCATCTTGTATTATGTGATTATGTCGAACTTATATTACATCGTCTAAAGATGTTGCTTACGTCGTACCACTTGATTTCCCATTGCATTTGAAGTGCAGCATTTGGAGCAAGCCAAGGTTGATAAGTTTTAAGCATTGCAGCAAGATGTAATGCACTGTTTCCTTCATTATCCAAACAGTGCAACAAATCATCTATGCATTTTGTTGATTTGCTTTTTAGCAACAATTGCAAGACATGGGGTTGTCTGTTTTCCACTGCTATGAGCATCAAATTCTTCCCATCTGAATTCATGTCACGTATGGCTGCTGGAAATTCCTTGAGGACGTCCTTTACTATTTCTTTGATACCGTTCTTTGCTGCTATCTATTTGAGCCAAGAATCGTACATGAAGTTTGTTTAAATTTAACAAACGAAAGACCATTGTATGTTCGTTTTGGTAAAAGGATTGAAATTCATAGTTCTATGAGACTACCAACTTAGTTAAATAGTGGGACTTAAAATTAGCCACATTATTTCATTCAACAATCAATAATAATTGTTCTATCTTATCACATTCTATATATTTTACCCGGATTATAGTACAAATACCCATATAGTATTACTAATCTACTTGTCCATAATTATCTTAGTTTTACGTATTCAGTGTAACCTCCAAAAATTTATATCGGTTATCAAACATGGCCTAAAGCTAATACTCAATAACTTCACAATTAAGCGAATTTAATAACATAAAACATAGCACTTAAAAAATATGAAAATATTTAATCGAAAAAGGAATTTTTATTCACGGAGTTCAATTATCAGAAAATGTTGAATATATTCAGAAGAACCGAGACAGTGGCGCTGTTTGGGAAGAGTTGGTTTAGGCTAACATAGCCTATTTGAAGAAAAAAGCCAAAAAGCAGCGTGTTGGTTGATTTTTCAAAAAAAAAAAAAAAAAAAAAAGGTTACGGCATTTGGGCGGTGTAGGCACTGACCTACAAATTGGCAATTATTTCACCAGCAAAATTACCATTTTGCCCTTTCATATTAATTTAAAAAATAAAAAGTTAGGGGTAAATTTGTCATTTTAAATTTAAACATCATTTCAACACACTTTTCAATACAACAACTCAACTAAAATAGCTTCCCATCTTCCCAAACACAAAATTAAAATACCCTACTAAAATAACCAAAAAGCCAAATAGCCTCCTAAAATAGCCACTTCCCAAACGAGGCCAGTAAGTGCCTTTCTTAGTTTGGTTCTGTTGGCTGCTGCTTTCCAAGGAAACTAGGCTATCTGTAACTGCATTTAGTAACTTTGCCACATCAATGCCCTGTTTGGTATTCGAAAAAGAGAGAGTAAATGAACAAGAAGAAGAGGGAGTTTCTTGTGGAGTATCTTCCTGTAGTGTTTGGTTATCTAGGTTGCTGTCCAAACGGCTCTTCTTTGGGATTTGATGATAGGAACTTTGGTGGCCTGGTTGGGGTTTGCTTCCACCATCTAAATAATCATAATAAGAAACATGTTGAACAAGTATGTTCTTGATGTCAATTGCCCACATGTGCCCTTCTTTCATCACCACTAATTGTTTTGGGAACAAAAACGTCATCCTCAAAAGTCCTATAATTAATCAAACACAAGTAAAAATTTTAACTGCTAACAATATATATTATTTGTTAAACATACACAATTAAATAGTTGAGATTATTGAATCGTTATTCTCTCTTCTACTTTCTTTTTTATATTATTAAATGTAAGTGAATTTTGATTAAAAACTTGATCTGATATGAAACACTTCTAATTCTCTCTCTCTCTCTAAATTATTTTTCAAATTGCAATATGGTTGATTTAATATTTTACCTGAGCCAAAAAAGGGTCTTGAAGTAGAAACACTATCAACACAGGCCGAGGAATAAATAGGCCGATGACCAATTTTTGGCCACGGAGGATTCTCTACATCAGTTCCCCTTGTAGTATTTTCCTATTATCAGTTAACAGACAAAAAAAAAAAAAAAAAACAGACAATAGTTCAATTACAATATTCAAATCACATGAAATTATAAAATAAAAATAAAAAAACTTCAATTTAATTTTATCCCCTCAAATAAAATGATTGTTTGGTAATACATGTAACTGATTACATTGATTTCTGAAATTTTTTCTTGAGTAATTGAATTGGGTAATTAATTAAACAAGCATTTTTAAAATAATAAAAATAAATTATTGTCTGTTGAGAAAATAGAGTCAAATTGATTTAGTTTGGTTTGATTTTATAAGAGAAGAAATTAGTTTGGTTCAATTTTATAAGAGAAAAAATTGAAATATTAATTGTGAATATTGCAAAATTATAATTTTTAAAACCAGAGCTAGTGTAATGTTAAGGATCATGAAAAAAATATCATGAAGATGATCATGAAAGATTCTCCACCTTTAGATTACTCATATAATAAAACACCACACACTAATCACACAATAATCAATCGATGAAAAATTTTTATAATGAATTTCATAATATATTTTTCATGATCCCTAACATTATTGTTCTGGGTGACGGTGAGCGGCAAGGATGGCGATCTTATAATTATTACAAGTGTGACCAATCTATAAAATTACAATAAAGTCATAATTAAATAATCTGAAACAGTAAAAAAAAAACACATTATTTGGTAAATATACATGAATAGTTCTCACTTCCCAACAGACAAACCTTTTGCAATTCCCAATGAAATAAATATGAGTAAAAGTAATTATTATATTAAATTTACAGAAATTAGAGAAAAAATAATATAATTTCATATTTTCTTAGAATAATTAAAAAAAGCCCAATTAAATATAAAAAAGTCATAACTAAAATCTCAAAATAATGTTATAACTAAAAAAAAAAAATGGTAATGACTAAAGAAAAATATGATGTAATTAAGGATACATATTGTATAAGGGTGTGTATAATAGAATTCTTTTTAAATTTACATATAAAATGAAATGTATTCACATTTCAAACTAAAACTGTCATTATGATTAATATTGTATAAATAAAAAATTTAAGAAAAATTAGTCTAAGGTCTCTCTCCAATTTTTAATAATGGAAAAAATTTACAATATTATTGTATGATGTCTAAGGTCCCTCAACCCCCGACACCTATATATCACAAAGAAATTTGATCCTCTCAAATCAAACTGCATTTCCCTCTCTTTCTCTCTCTACTCTTCTCTCTCCGACGAACTCCACCTCCATCACCGGAGTTCATCGTCGTCGTTGTCGTCGTCTTCTCCGACTCTCTTTTCTCTGTCAAGCGAAGTTCAAAGCATCCATATCCATGGATGATTTCACCGATATCATAATCGAAGCGTACCGCAATGAGAAGACAACCCAATGGTAAGAGTGAACAACGATATCATTACCATCAAGGCCGATAAAGGAAGTGATATTGTCACTTTCATGTTTGAAAGCCCTAGTAAGCTTCTTTTAGTTTTTCCTCCTCCGGTTCCGTCCTCTACTGGTCGTGGAACAATGTCTCTCTCTCTCTCTCTCTCTCAACTCATATATATACAAACATCTATATATATAGTATGAAGTTAAACTATTTGAAAAAATATAAGATTTAATTTGACAAAACTCTTCTTAAAACTATAAAACATATAGCTGTGAGCTTTGAAGCTAACCTGTTTAATAAAATACTTTTTAGAAAAACAATTACAATTTTCTCTGGTTTGTTCAAAACACAGAGAAAATTGTGATTTTTTTTGGTATCTAAGTAGCCCAATTTTCTTTGGTTTGGTTTGATTTTGAATGACCAATAATAAAAGAGTTTAGATAACCAAGAAATCTTTCATGGTAGGTAAGTAGAGAAATTCTTTGATTTTGAGATTTTGAATGACCAATAATGGTTGTGAGAAATTTGGAGAATCAGAAACTTCTTTTGCAACCATACATCCAAAAACAAAAATATTAGAGAGAGAGAGAGAGAGAGAGAGAGAGAGAGAGTTTAGGCCAAGCTGAAACTTGAACTTACTTTGCCTAGAGAAATTTAGAGAGAATTTCTCTGGAGAGTGCGAAATTCAAAGAAATTTGAAGAGAAGTCCAGAGAAATTTGGAGAGAATCTCTCTGGACAGTGGGAAGTCCAGAGAAATTTAGAGTGAAGTCCAGAGAAATTTGGAGAGAATTTCTCTAGACAATGAAAAATCCAGAGAAATTTGGAGAGAAGTCCAAAGAAATTTGGAGAGAATTTATCTAGGAATTAAAATTTCTCTAGATCGATGTGTGAGAGACCTTAGACATTATAAAAATATTGGAGGTCCTTTATGTTATAAAATTTTAATACCAAGAATCCTAAAAAAAATCTCCAAAAATTTATACATAATTTTATTTTTTTACATTAAAACAAAACATCTATAAAGATGATTTATGTATATACTAACTGTTTGAAGGAGCAGCATAATTGATCATGTCTTCTGAATCTTCTATCCCACTTGGTTTCTCAATGGGAATAACTTGCAAAATAGTAAGAAAGAGAAAAAAATAATAATAATAAAATTAAATAAAAATTATTACTCTGCTCAAATGCTAACAAATATAATCACATACAAACCCCTCATTCCTTAATAATACCCTCGTCTTCAAATTTTAGTATGTAGTTCGATAGTAGACATTAATTAAATCGATTATGTAGTGTTTAAAAACTTCTATATACATAAAATTTGATTATAAAAATAGATATAATTCTCTCTCATGTAAAGTGAGTCTTACTTAAAGTAAGAGAGTTATTTCTGATTTTATTATCGAATTTTATTTGAGTAGGAAGCAAAAAGAAATAGATAGAATATTCATTACATACGTGTTGAGTTATAGTTGGAAGAGAGCTGGTTTTGCTTACAATGATAAACGAGTGTTTGGCACAAAGTAAGAGGGGTGGAGGCACACAGTGGCCGGGGGTCACGTGTCCCCTCGGTTTTTGGAAAAATTTTTTTTTTTCAAACGTAAGAAAAATATTTTAAATAAAAAAATTTATAAAATATTATTTAAAGTGAAATGTTAATGATATTTTTAAAATTATAAGAACAATAATAATTATTTTAATTGAAAGTAAAGAGATTATGATAAATTATATTATTATTTATGAAAATTTCAATATAATAGTGATGTCTATCATTATTGACATGCAAACATAATTAACATCAATGAATATATATGAAATTTATTGAATTGTTAGGTACATTTGATATGTCGAGTTTGTCCTCCATATGTTTCTTTCCATTCATAACTAAAATGACCACTATATAAATTATAATCAAGCAACACATCTTCAATTATAAAAATAAAAATAAAAATAAAAAATTACAAGTTATAACTAATATCAAAATGAGTCATAACTAATTATTAATGTGTCATAACTGAAGACCACAAAGATCATAATTGCGACATATGATTGATATTTTTTTTTTTATGGTGTGTTTTATATAATTTCTCTACTAAAATATATTATTTCTATCTCAACTTATCTTCTTTTTTAATTTTCCAATCTACCTGTAAATAGTGACTCCCTAATATTTATATAAAATTTAATCTCAAATCCTTTAATTTAAAATTCACATTTATCCAAATGGACTCTTAATATTTAAGTTTAGTAATATCTTATTGTTGTTTATTAAAAAAATAAAAAATAATTGCTTGGTTAGAGTTTTCCAAAAACACTTTTCAGAAAATTCTACTTTCTTGTTTTCCGTTTTTTTTATTTTTACTGAATTTTTTAATATTTTAAGTAATATTTTTAATTTTTAGACATACCTAACATAAATATACCTAAAAAACAAAAAAAATTGTGAAAAAAACCTTTTAAAAATTCACTAAATACCAAAAATACAAAAAAAAAAAAATACGAGAATTCTATACATTATTTGTATTTTTATGTATTTATTAATTTTGAAAAATATTTTTTCACAAATTTTTTACTTTTTCAATATATCTAAGTAAAGTGCATTAAAAAAGTAAAAAAATATATTTAAAATTTTAAAAATATTCACTAAAAACAAAAAAAAATACGAAAACAAAAAGACTCAATTTTCAAAAAATTTAATCCAAAAAATTCAAACCAAACACACTGATATTGTTATTAATTTGTGCCCCCTCTCCATGAATTTCCTGACTACACCATTGGCTGCAACTACTTCCGAAGGAAGAATGGTTGGTGGCTAGAAGATGGAGTGCCGAATACCCTCTCTCGTCAACACAGTGCTGAAAGTCTGGGAACCGAGCCATTATTTGATATGCCAATTCTGCCAAACCCATGAAACCAAAATTACTTTATATAAGGAGACTTGGCTGAGTATTGAGTATCATTTTGAAATAAAAAACTCACTAAAATTCTTTCAAACAAATGTCACTATTATATGATTCCAATGCACAATTTTGTATATAAATTCTCATGAAATAGCATTTTCCTTAGATTAGCTTCTCTCAAGTCCATAAATGTAGATTAAGTTGTGCAGTTGGAGCCACCACAAATCCAACTCTGATGATTCAATCCGTTCATTTTGTAAACTTATATGTAGATTGTTGATAATTGTAATAATGTAATTTCTCTAAATTTAACCATTTATTTTCAAACATTTTTTGAAGAAAAATATGAAGACTCTATCCTCTTTCATAAAATAAAATGTTGGGATATTATACAAGCAAAATGAAGCTCAATATATATATGTGTGTGCGCGCGTAAATGCATAATAATAAGACATTAAAATAAGTAAATTACCAAAATACTCTCCATCGATGGCACAGTGAAGAACAGTGCAGCCATCACTATTCCTTCTACCGAATTGGTAGATTTTGTCCCAACCATCTTTCAGCTGCCAACAGCAGATGATACTGAGAGACATGAAAGCATGTTTCTTACCATATAGAGCTGCCAAGAAGAGTGGAGTCTCACTGTCTTTGTTCCGAAAACCGATCAAACCAGGCATCTTCCAAGCAATTTGCGCACACATTCTCTCGTTCCCCATCTTTGCTGCTATATGGAGAGCCGTGTTCCCCTTTTTATCTGCTAAGGCTAGCTCCCTTTCATCATCATCGGCATCACTGTCTTCGATCATGTCCAATAGATCTTTGACAACTTGTTCTTGGCCTTTGTAGACCGCCATATGTAAAGCAGTTCCACCTGACTGATTGATCTTCATTCGTCGAACCTCTGGCTGACGACCACATATTTCCACAACCTCTTTCCATTCCCCCTTCATGACTCTTTTAATCAAGTTCTTCTTTATAATCTCCTCCTTTTCCGCCATTGCAATTAATTCTGTTGGAGCAAGTTCTTTGATAGATAGGTATGTGTAAATATATAGCCCAAGGAAAACAGGTAGAGAATTTGTTTTCCTTGCATGTCAAGTGTCCAAAATCAAATAAATGATTTTAAGTCTCTTTCTTCGATGTGAGAAGCGTGTTAGCTAGCTTGATTTCCATAAATTGTTTGAATTTTTAGATTGTTTTTGCATTTTGGATTTGTGGAAAGTAAAATAATAAAAAAAACAAACAAACAAATAAATGATTTTTTTCTCTTTTTCCTCTACAAGACTGTACAATGATAATTACAACAAAAACTCAGTTTAAACTGTTTACATTATGTTTTTGCATCCCCACGGATAAGAAAACCTTGTTCAAGCTTAACTTTATTTATTTATTTATTTTGCTTTAGGATAGTTGATAGTACAAGCAAAGCTCATGCGAGATAGAAAAGCTGGTTTATCATAAATATATTTTTTGCATAACCTTGTTCAGGCTACTATTAATTTTTCTTTTCTAGCTCCGAAGGCAAAGAATTGTGATGTAGTTGAACCTTTAACGAAAGGTAGCAAAAAAAAGAAGACGTAAAATATTATGGTTACTCCTGTTAAAAAGAAAAAGGAAAGCACAATATATTTTTTTATTAATCCTGTTACATAGAATATAAAATATTCACAATTCCACTTTAAATCACAGCTGGCCCAACATTTTGAAATCATGCGCCTACACCATGGAAACAATTGAACAAAGATTGAAAATAAATAACAAAATGGGATTGGCTAACTAATATATATATCATTGATCTTTTTTACTATTAACATGGCCAAAAAATACTTGTTATCATAAATCTATTAATAATTTATTAATAATCATCATGAAATATGAAAAATCAATCATAAATATCTATATGGACAGATGATATAAAATTATCAACAAAAAAAACTAATCACGGATAACATTTCTCTTTCTTATTTCATGTGTCCAAAGACGAATGTGATAGCGGGGCGGCATGGCCAGAGCTGCTAACTGGCCCAATATACTCGATATTTTGGGTTCGGGCCCATTACATGATGAATTGACTGTCGAAGTCCGCAGCCATGTTTAAGCCACGCATCCAAGTTTAAGCCCAATGAACAGTTGCAAAAGGCCCTTGCGTGGCCTACGAAGCCCAGCCCAATAGACCTACTCCGAACCTCAATGGGGAAAAAATTAAAGGGTAAATCAACATTTTTTTTATCAATTATTACTAAATATCAATTTATCATTTCAACTTTAAAATTGTACATTTAATTTCCAAACAAATATAACTAAAATAAAATCATGCAGATGGGGATAGTTGGCGAGAGTTATTTAGGTACAAAAGTTAAAAAAAAAATTAAAAAGCTATTGTGGTATTCTTCCACCTATGAGAGTACACAATCATTTTTCTTAAAAAAGAATTAGGAAAAAATAAAAGAAAAAAAAATCATTTTTCTAATAAATATAAGTAGAATAAGATTCACATGAGAAGTGTTGTTTAGGTACAAGAATTCTATCAAATGTAAAACTTTAAAAACTAATATTAACAATAAATTAAAGAGTCCACTGTTGTGAAATAGAATTTGTCTACTTGTAGGAAGATTAAAAAATAACAAACAAAAAAGATTAAAATGCTAACTGTTATAAGACTCATATTAAAGTTTTGTTTTAACTGTTGTGTGCTCACTTATAAGAATACAAAATCATAAATATCTATGTAGACAAGTGTTAACAGATATTTTAATATTATAATGTGTTATAGATTTGATTTCTTTTCTTTCCCTCCAAGTTTTCTTTTCTTTTCCTCCAAGTTAATCTTTTTTTCTTTGTAATCAAGGATCCTCCAAGCAACTTCCTATACTTTTCCTCCAAGAATCCTCTAAGTCAAGTCTTCTTCTCCAAATCTTCTAAGTCTTGCCCACCAAGTCAAGTCTTCTTCTCCTCCAAGAAACTTGTCCACTAAGTTTCCTCTCCTCCAAGACACTTGCCCACCAAGTTTCCTCTTCTATAAATTGAACTAACTTCTTATCTTGGAGCATAGAATGAGTGTTTGTTGTTTTATTATGTTTGGGTGAGATTTTCAGGCAAATAAAAAAGGGTATATGTGATGAAGTTTTGAGTTCAACCAATTATTCAGTATTGGTGAATCATATGACTTAGTCGGGCTGTTGTATCCTAAGGGACAAGTCAAGGTTTTTTCTGTTGCACCGGTGTGAGGTTTTGCCTAACCGCAGAGGACTTGAATCTCCTTAAAGAGAGCAAATTTTCCACGCCTCATCCCTTTTAATAATTATTGTAATTTGTATTTTCTGTTGTTTTATTTGTAATTATCACCAACAATTTTAAAAAGATTCAGACAGTAAAATTCATGAAGACAATAATGAAGAAGCTCAACGAGAATACCGACGATCTCAACAAGCCTTTCCGATTTAAGGGAGCCCATTTGAAGATATGGAAAGGCAAGGTGTTTTTCTACCTTATTCTTCTCAAGGTGGCCTATATTCTGATCGAGAAAAATCCGGACAAAGTCCCCACTGAAGAGATGACCGATGAGGAGTATTTCGCTCATCTTGAAAAAATCGAGAAATACAACGTAGATGAGTATAAATGTCGGTATTATCTTTTGAATTGTCTTTCGGATCAATTTTATGATTATTATGATACTACTTACACCACTGCTAAGAAAATTTGAAAAGCCTTGTAGAATAAATATGACACCGAAGAAGCAGGCGCTAAAAAATACGCTGCAAGCCGTTTTTTTCGCTACCAAATAATAGATGGAAAATCAGTAATGGAGCAAGTTCAAGATTTTCAGATGCTAGTGGCTGAAGTTAGATCCGAATGTATCAAAATTGGAGACAATCTTGTTATGCCGGGTATTATTAACAAACTACCATTATCTTGGAGGGAGTTTCAAAAGTCAATGCGCCACAAGAAAAAAGAGACGTCCTTGGAGACTCTAATCACATGGATTCGGGTGGAGGAGGAAGCATGAGGACCAGATGTGCTTATGACACAAGAGCATTCCACTGCAAAGGTAAATTTAACTTCTAGAAATACTTTACCTAAAAGTCGATTTCATAAAAATAGTCACTTGAAGCCAATTAAGAAAATCTAGAAAAATACTGGAAGGCCACAAAATGAAAATTACCCGAGGAAAAGAAATGGAACCAAGAACCCCCTTCACAAGATCTGACAAATGTGACATGTTTTGTGTGTGGCAAAAGTGGGCATATTGCTTGAACTTGTAAATTTCGGAAACAATAGTCTCAACCATAGGCTAATGTTACCGAGGAACCATTTGTAGCTATGATTACAGATATTTTTATGGTTCAATCTGTGGAAGGGTAATGGGCAAACTCTAGTGTCAATAGGCATGTCTGCTATGATAAAAATTGGTTCAAAGATTTCACTCCTTTTAATGAGGAGAGGACTGTTATGTTTGATGACTCCAGTTTAACCAAGATGCTTGGGTGTGGGGATGTTGAGCTAAAATTTATCTCTGGACGTGTGCTTGTTTTAAAAGATGTGTTGTACACACCGTCCATGAGAAAAAATTTGATGTCGAGTTATTTGCTTAACAAAGATGGTTTTAAGAAAACTATTGAATCTGACCAATATGTAATCACTAAGAAAGGCATATTTGTGGAGAAAGGGTACGCCTATGATGGAATGTTCAAATTAAATGTTGAGAATAAGAAAGCACATGTTTCTGTTTACATGTTGCCTTCTATGAATTTTTGGCATGCTCGTCTGTGTCATATTAATAACCGATATGTGAAAGTCATGAGCAGTTTAGGATTAATTCCCAGACCAACAAATAAGTTTGAGAAATGTGAAGTTTGCAGTCAAGCAAAAATAACTAAAAGGTCTCATAAAAGTGTGGTGAGAAATACTGAATTGTTAGAATTAATTCATACTGATTTATGTGAATTTGAAAGAATTTTAACACGTGATGGAAATAGATATTTTATCACTTTTATTGATAATTTTTCAAAATACACTTATGTATACTTGTTGAAAAATAAAAGTGATGCTTTTAAAAAATTTTAAAAATTCCTTTTTGAAATTGAAAATCAATTCGGTAAAACTATTAAAAAATATAGAAGTGATAGAGGCCGAGAGTATGAATCTCTTGCATTCAACTTGTTTGCCCAGTCTTTGGGAATAATCCATGAAACTACTCCACCATATTCACTTGCATCTAATAATGTAGCAGAAAGGAAAAATAAAACTTTAACTGATTTAACAAATGCTATGTTAATTGAAGCAGTTGCTCCTTCAAATTTGTAAGGAGAATCAATTTTAATTGCATGTTATGTTATGAATAGAATGTCACATAAAAAAATAAAAAATAAAAAATAAAAAATAAAAAATAAAAAATAAAAAAAACTTACACCTTCTGAGTTGTGGAAAGGGCATAAGCCAAATTTGGAATATTTGAGGGTTTAGGGTTGTCTAGCTTTTATTAGACTTGCGGAGCCTAAAAGACCTAAATTAGGTGTGAAAGCTACACTTGTGCTTTTCTTGGATATGCAGCAAATAGTTCAGCTTATAGATTTTTTGATATTGAAAACAAAATTATTTTTGAATCAGGTGATGTAATTTTTCATGAAGAAAAATTTCCTTTTAAATCTAAAAATGGTAGGGGTTAAAATTATCAAGAAAATATTTTATTTGAAATCGGTTCCTCTACTCCTCTTTTACAAAACCAAGATACTGTAATTTTTGAACCTAGAATGAGTAAAAGAGGCAGATTAGAAAAAGATTTTGGTCCTAATTATCATGTTTTTAATGTGGAGGAAACTCCATTAACTTTACAAGAAGCTTTGGCATCTTCTGACTCTGTTTTTTGGAACGAGGCTGTAAATAATGAGATGGAATCATTATTATCCAATAAAACTTAGGTATTAGTAGATTTACCACCAGGTTGTAAAACTATTGGCTGTAAATAGGTTTTAAGGAAAAAAACTTAAATCGGATGGAACTATTGATAAATATAAAGTAAGGTTTGTTGCAAAAGGTTTTAAACAAGAAGTAGATCTTGACTTTTTTGATACATTTTCTCCGGTTACTACAGTTACATTCATTAGATTATTAATTGAAGTGGCTACAATTCATTATCTAAAAATTCATCAAATGGATGTTAAAACAGCCTTTTTAAATAGAGACTTGGATAAAGAAATCTATATAGATCAACTTAAGGGTTTTGTGAAATCCGGTCAAGAAAGCGAAGTGTGCAAGGTAGTTAAATCCCTATATGGCTTAAAACATGCCCCTAAACAGTGGCATGCGAAAATTGATTCCTACATGATTGAGAATGGCTATAAAACTAATGAATGTGATAAATGCATCTACTATAAGTCTAAAGAAAATTCACATGTCATTATTAGCCTCTATGTGGATGATTTACTTATATTTGGCTATAATTTGCATATCATCGTGGAAACTAAAAATATACTTAGTAACCATTTTGATATGAAAGATCTTGGTGAGGCTAATTATATTTTGGGAATGAAAATTACCAAAACCTATGATGGTATATTTCTTGATCAATCGTATTATGTTGAGAAAATTTTAAGAATGTAGGGACATAAATTTTAAATGACGACACGTGGCCGAGGTGACATCGAAGTGCCATCCGGGGTGCCATGTATCTTGGTCATGATGCCGAAATGATCTTGGCTAGGCCAAGGTTATTTGTGAGAATACCAAAATCCAGGATAAGCGGATAAGAGACAAGAGTCTTAGAATGGAAGAAGACTTCAGTTTGGGTAAAGATAAGACTCTTAGAGAGTTTATCATAATCCTACAAGGAGTCCAAGATTAGCAGTAATCCTAAATCCATTGAAGTTAGGCTTCTATTGGGACTAGGTCAGTGTTGGCTAAAAAAAAGAGGCACTCTCATGAGGTCTAAGGTATGTTTTTTATGCTCTAAATAGTGAGTTAAGCATTTTTGCTATCTTTGAGAGATAACTGACTTGATCGTCGGAGTGCCCCCGAGTGGATGAACCGCCAGAATCTCTTTTTTTCTGTGACAGGTCATTTGGGCAATCTATTCTGTCGATGTTCTCCAGCTGAGTAACTGTTTGGCAGTGTGGTCAGAAATCGACTCACACAATTTGGTGCCATCTGTGGGAAAGAAAGGAGAATAGATGGCCAACGACAGACAGAAAGAGAAGGTTGGGGACGACATCCCTACTTGGAGTGGGAAACATGTTGACCTTGATGTCAAAGAAGACAACTGCAACGAAAAAATTCGAAATAAAGATCACGGAGAAAAAGACGTCGCCCAAGAGGGCGACGTACCAAAAAAATCAAACCGAAGCGGATATCATAACGGGGACGACCTCCAGGTATGGAAAAAAAGATGCCTGCAGAGGGATGACGAAGTGAAGGGAATGGCGAACAAATTGGCAAACTTGCAAACGGTCGTCAATTTCATAATGCAGAACAATGTCATGCAACCACTATTCCTGTTACAAGTTACGCTGATTCCAACGGCCAAGAAAGGTGCCCAGAAAGGAAGGCAGAAAACGATTCCTTGCAGTCCCTCAACACGACGGGGCCAAGGGACACTCTCACCAGCCTTCACGGGAGGTCGGGCATAGAAAATCAAGGAAGGGAGAATTCCAGAAGACACGTCAAACCAAAGAAACCTACACCAAGGAACACTAGGATGTTCAAGGGAAAGAATTTTGTTTCGACACGACCAATGGAGGAAAGTCCAAAAGGACTCACAATGACACGGGTAGTAGTGCACCAAAAAGGATGAAATCCGGAGATAGTCGAGCTCCTGGGCGGACCAAGGACGATCTGAAGGATTACCTCCATAGAAAGCGACAAAATGCCGAGGTAACTTCTCTGATAAGCCGAGAATGCCATTTTCGGTAGAATTGGACAAATTCGAATCCCGAAGAGGTTCCACATGCCGAGATTCCAGATATACGACGGTAATTTGGACCTGAACTTCCACGTCGGCTTGTACCTAAACTCAATGGCGTTATACACCGGAAATGAGCCATTGCTCTGCAAGGTGTTCCTTTCGTCCTTCGGGGAAATTGCATCGAACTAGTTTCACAAGTTGCCAAAAGGAATTATGAAACCAGGGAGGGCCTGGCCAAGATGTTCGTGGCTAGGTTTGTGACAAAAAAATTACAACCGTTAAGAGTGGACTCCCTGATGGCTCTAAGAATCAATGAGGATGAAAGCCTTAGCGCCTATGCCAAAAGGTATTATGAGGTGTTCAACCGAATACCTCAGTGCAACCAAGAGGTGGCAGTCGTATCTTTCAAGAACGGCCTGAAAGATGATTATCTACTTCGAAAGTCATTGGCAAAGATATTGCCAAAAAGTATCGAGGAACTCATGGCTAGAATTGAGAAATATGCCAGAGCCGAGAAAGACATGCCAGGGACAAAGGCGTCCAAACAAGAGAAAATAAACGGTTCATTGAAACGAAGCCGAGGTAACAACGGATTCAATAAGCAAGAGACAGGATTGAGAGCTGCACAGGCAGTCACAACTATATTCCGAATCCCGATTTACAAAGTCTTGGAGAAAATCCAAAATCAGCCCTATTACAGAGCACCAGCAAGGGTGCCGGGTAAGTTTATGGGAAGAAACCTTGGCAAGCACTGTACTTACCACAATGAAGATGGGCATCTAACTCAGGGGCGCAGAGCCCTAAAGGCGCATCTAGAAGACCTGGTAAGGCAGGTCATTTAAGGGACCTTGTAGACGAGGCCAGGACAAGGGAAAAGCAGGCAAGACTACTTCAGGCACCGGCAGCACCGCCTCCCTTAGCACCGCAACTGCAGGCAGGTGGACCTCGAGTAATTAATGTGATCCACTCAAAGGTCAACAAGAACGAAATACGTGGAGAGACTCAAAAAGTGAAACACTTACAGTATGTGCACCTGGTTCGGCAAAAAAGGCCTAGGGCAGACAAGTGTCAGGGACCAGTGGTATCCTTTACTGAAAACAACCTAGAGATAGTGCAGCATCCACATAACGATGCCTTGGTAATATCCCTCTAGATTGGAGAGTGCCAAGTGAAGCGCACCGTAGTTGACTAGGACAGCTCTTGTGATATCTTGTATGTCAGGTGTTACAAAGAGTTTGGCCTCCACCAAGATAATCTGGAGCAGTCCAATGGCCCAATGGTTGGGTTCAACAGAATGCCAACATGGCCCTTGGGGGCGGTAAGTTTGGAAGTGCAGGCTGACACCAAGAAGACAAAAACAGAGTTCACCATAATCGACACCCCCTCCCCTTACAATGCTATCCTGGGAGGGCCATGGCTACATGCAATGGAGGTTGTCCCCTCAACATTGCATCAGCTATTGCGGTTCCCAACAGAACATGGAATAGAGGAGGTCAGAGGGGATCAAATGTAGGCAAAGAATTGCTCTATGGCAGCAATGAAATCTACCTGCAACATACGAGAACCAAAAAAAAGTAGAGATTATGGAAGAGAGCATGGAAGTCCTGGAAGACGTCGGCAAAGAGCCAATCGAGAAGAGTGAGGAAGACTTCAAGAAAATCCATGTCCAGTAAGGGGATGAAAAACGCTTCTTCCTTCTCGGCTTGGGCTTGGCCGAGGAAGAGTTGCCCAATGTACTCTAGACATATCGGACTACGCCAAGAAGATCAACTAGGGAGTCCCCATTCGCCATGCCTTATGGCACAGAAGCAGTCATTCCACTGGAGGTCGGCATTCCAGGGATCAGAACCCAGGGAGTAGAGAACGGGACCAATAAGGCACTCTTGGCCCAAGATCTGAACCTACTAGAAGAGAGAAGGGAGAAAGTAACAATTCAGCTGGGGGCATACTAGCAGCAGCTTGCTAGAGCTTATAATAAGAAAGTCAACCCACGAGAGTTCCAAGTTGGTGACCTCGTCCTGAGAAAGGTCGTCGGCAACAAGAAGGATCCTAGAGAGGGCAAGCTTGGCCCAAATTGGGA
Source organism: Camellia lanceoleosa (assembly GCA_025200525.1). Lineage (NCBI taxonomy): Eukaryota > Viridiplantae > Streptophyta > Magnoliopsida > Ericales > Theaceae > Camellia > Camellia lanceoleosa. Next base: position 18,420,582 of record CM045768.1, read on the forward strand.
GGGACCCTATAGAATCACCTCAGTATTAGACAATGGGGTATATCGGCTTGAAGATAATGAAGTATGACTCACCAGATAGTTAGCGATGTTTCTGATTGAAACATAACGAATAACTTAGACTTATTATATGGCAGAGTTTCTACTTGCATATAATAGAGTTGAACTAAGTTGGCGATGTTTCTGATTGAAACATGACGAATAACATAGACTTCTTGTAGGGCAGAGTTTATAATTGCATATAATAGAGTTGAACTAAGTTGAGTTAACCTGGACTTGCCATATCGGCAGAGCCAAACACGAACTAGAACTAAGAACACGTTAGTCAGATTAACAAAGAGACCAAGGTTGGTAACCTCGGCCAGTCTTTGTTTGAATCTGACCTCGGCGACAAGGTCAAAGCCATATACTTAATGAGAACCCAAGTGGAACTTAAGTTCACATTAGGGGGACAAAGGACTGGAAAATGATGCTTAGGAGTTAGAATTTACAAACAAATGATGGTTTAACACTTGTTAAAATTTTAAGAAAAATTTACAAGTTGAAGTTAAACCGAGGTCATGTTTAATACTTGTTGAAATTTTAAGAAAAATTTACAAGTTGAAGTTAAACTGAAGTCATATTTAACACTTGTTGAAATTTTAAAATTTACAAGTTGGAATTAACCCAAGGTTATGTTGAAAAAGGACTGGTTTTAACACTTGTTGAGATTTTAAAAAAAATTTACAAGTTGAAGTTAAGCCAAAGTTATGATTAAAGGAAGATTGGTTTAACACTTGTTGAAATTTTAAGAAAAATTTACAAGTTAAGCCAAGTATTGAAATAATAGAAGACAGAGGTCCTGATAAGTAAAGAATGAAATGGCAAGTTGTAAATAACACTTGTAAGGATATTATAGAAAATATTTTCATGTGTTAGGCCAAAGCCAAGATGAAACATTAGTAGGTATAATCGAGGTGTTATACCCCGAGGAGATTGCACAGTTAAGGTATATGTTGAAGACATGCAAATTATTCTAAGTATAGAATCATACACAAGTAAAAAGAAGACACATACAACCACATTGAAAGAAGAAATTAAAGAATGAATTCAAATAAGGAAAGAAAGCACTTCGGCCCAACATTGAAGAATGAGGCGTAATGACCCAGAATTTCTCCTTCCGCTCGAGCGGGGGAGTTGGCGCTCAAGCGGGTCTCCAGGATGAGTTGTATTTCTGAGGCATGTGGACTCATTTTTGACATCCTATTAGTGTATTTGGAGCGTCTTTATTTTATTTTGGGATTCTAGTTGAGGTGGTAATATGATGGTAATGTATGATTGAACCAAAGAATTTAATTCGGATAGTTATTTTACGAATAGCTGCCACTCTTTTTCCCTTTTCTTTTTCCACACTTTGAATTTGGATATGAGGTTAGAACCATTGGAAAGCTTATTTCCGGGGCTTCAATTTGGACACAAGAATGACCTAAAACGAGTCCGGATAGGAGAGTTACACCTATTTGAAGTTTTGGAATCTGTCTTTGAACAGTCCGCTCGAGCGAGCATTTGGACGCTCGAGCGAGGGTTTCAGGACAACACAGCTTTAAAAACGAGATTTTTGATCGATTATTGATATTTTCTTTTCCCTCTTCTTTCCCTTCTCCTAAGTCCGAAACCCTAGCTCCAAACCCTTGAATTCCTTTACTTTGATCAACAACCCACCATGATTCTTGTATCAAGGATGAAGAACAAGAGGAGATGAACATTTTTCAACCGATTGGAATTCGAGATTATGAGGATTCTTCTCTAGGTTTGGTTTCTTGCTTGGTTCTTGAGGTAGGGATTCTCCTTGATCTTTTTCAATACTTCATCTATAGATAGACATGTGGTAATTTTTGTATTGCATGAAAACTATATCATGTTGGATTTTTGTATAAATTCATGAGGTTGAACTTTGGGGTTGGTTGTTGGTTTTAGATCCATGATTATTATATGTGTTTTGGGGCTAATTGGGTGTTAATTAGCTAGTTGTTGTTGAAAGGAGAGGAAACCCTAATATTTATTGATTTAATAATAAGATAGAGGGTTTGATCTTTGGGTAAATACTTGGGTATTTGGATTTAATTGAAGCCATTATTGGTTATTATAGATGATTGAGGCATTTTGTTCAATATTGAGAAAGAGGGAGTAAAACCCTAATTTAATAGTTATGATTTAATTTATAAAATTAAATTGGAATGGCTTTGAAAGGAATGTGGTAGATTAAAATGAGTTTTGGCATTGTTGCCTTTGGATTTGGTTTTGTGGAAACAAAAGGAATGAAAACGGTTTTGTGAAAACAAAAGGAAGCAAGATTGGTTTTGTGGAATGGGAAAGACACTTTGAAATAAGTATGAATGTTGGATTGTTGTATCTTATACTACTATGTTAGTATTAGTGATAAGTTGATAATCTCATGATAATTGAGTATGTTTATAGATGTACAATATACGCATCTAGAGGTTTTGTCCTGGTCATCGTGGAGGATGACACGGTTGTGTTGAATTGTTGTGTATGCATTACACCATTGATTGTTTGTGTATATGACGTTGTGTTTATATGCATTACTTGTGTATGGGAGGAGATAGGGGATGTACTCCACGGTTTAGGGGAAGATAGGGGATGGACCTCTAAACCGGATTTGTTGGGAGGAGATAGGGGATGGACTCCAGTAGCATCACTTATGTGGGTGCTTATTTTTATTTGTTGTTGATATGGTACATCACCACCATGTGTATCAGTTGGGAAGTATGGAAGTGAGTTTGATTGTGATTGTTACGATACCAACATGTGTATTCGTTATGTTATCAGATATGTTTAACTTGATTTGTTATCCCTGTTGAATTTGGAAATATTGTTAATGAGAGATGGAACCCTTGTTCAGTTATGTGGCCAGGTTCTGAGCCATAATTGGAAGGTGAATTGTGCCATAGACTAGGTGTCATAGGCAATGTAGATATTCATGTCATGAAATTGTAATTGGATTATCTTGTGTTAATCATGTATTAGTTGCTACCCCTTGTCTTTTAGAAGTGTAAAGAGAATCAAACATTTTAGAAATATGTTCTAGAAAGGCACATCTGTTGTATGTGTGGAAATTGGAGAATAGTAGTGGTCTTAGTGAATTTATTTCCTAAGTAATTGCTTATGTATAAAAGGTTGGGTACGGGGTTAATGAAAGGAAAAAGGGAAAGATGAAACGCGTATAGCATTGAATGAAATAGTTGTGTTTGAGAAAAGTTTATATACATATATATTTTGTCTAAACTGTCACATTACTATTCTAGTATGAGAATGAGTGTGCATGATCATAGCTATCTGTACTGTTGTTATTGTTGAGGATCAAGTTGAGATCCCTACTGGACTATATGTTCATCCCACGTTGTTGAATCTTTTTCAGGTATTAAGCAGTTGAGTGCGAGATTTGGATCTACTTATTTGTTGGCCACGGCCTCTTTCTTGTTGGCGAACGCCATATGTGTAAAAGGGTTACACCCTTCAGCTTGTTTATTTAAAAGTTGTAAGCCTAAGGGTAATTTATTAGTTTGTTCATGAAACATTTACTTACATACGAATGAGAGTCTTGATATTCATTGCTATGGATTGAATGTATGAGTTTATTTCGCATATTATCTCCGAAATTGAATTAAGTTAATGAACTTGGTAATGACCTCGAGTAATAAAAAGTGGGCGTGACAACTTGGTATCGAGCTACCGTTTGAATACCTTGAGCTCGTGGGAAGTGGTTTGTACCACGTGGGTTTACTACGTGTAGTGTAGTGAGGACGTTGCATATAGTTAACATGAATATTAGGCCTTATGTGTTGCATTTATGTGAGCACGGGATTCAGTCTCCTGGATAGTATTCATAACCGTTCAACTTGCTTTGAGGTCCTTTTGGAAACACGCCTGATCAACGTGGTTTCTGATAGAATTCCTTGGGAGTTCCGGATGAGTGGCTATCTTTGTGGACTTGATTCGATTATGTGTTTATATGTTTAGATGTTTATATGCGTGAGAGATGTAAAGTTTGAGGCTAAGTGTGTCTTGTGACTTACCAAAGAGTAGGGTGTGTCTCGGAGAAGGCTATTGTGTTGGCACTAAGTGTATTTTATTTTGTGCTTTATAGGATGTTTACACGAGGGAGTAGAGGTCGGTTGAGTAGTAGGAACGCCTGGAGAGGCACATCAGTTCCTTTAGTACTGCTATAAAGATCTGGCCGTCAGGAGGAAGTCGCACGTGAGATTGTGAGAGCAGTGCAAAACACCCTAGCTCATACTGAGGGCGGCAGAGGGCATGCTCTCAAGCTTACTAAGGAGTTCTTTCGCTCCGGTCCACCTGGGTTTGTGGGGGAGGCTAAACCGTTGGAAGAAGAGAGTTGGTTAGAGCAGATTACCAAGACTCTTGATATGCTTAGAGTCGAAGATGAGGAGTTGAGGGTTTCTTTGGCGACCTTTCAGTTGAAGAGTGATGCGAGTTATTGGTGAAAGAATGCTAAGAATAATGTGGGTGGCACGTGGGTTGCTTTTACCGAGGCCTTTTGGGCCAAGTATTTCCCTCATTCTACTCGAGAAAGGTTGAGGGAACAGTTTTTGGAGTTGCGTCAGGATGACACTCCTGTGGCACAGTTTGAGATACGGTTTGGTAGTTTGTCGTGGTTTGCTCCAGAGTTGGTGACAACAGAGGAGCGTCGTTGTTTTGAGTTTGAAAAGCGGTTGTGTTCCGATATTCGGGAGAAGGTAGCTGGATCCTTGTGGAAGGATTATTATACTTTAGTTGAGGCAGCGGCCCATGTAGAGGCCTTGATTGCTAGTGATGATGGGGTTAAGGAGGAGACCATCTCGGTCCTTGTAGTTCCTAAGCACTCTAGGCTCGAAGGGGTGGAGACGGAAACATGCTTTCGATTAAAGTGGTTCCTTTCTTCGCCAGGGTTTCGGATCTTTCTGTTGGGGTTCCGGAGGTGCAGATTTCGATCACTCTGGGTAGAAGGTCTGGCGGTTGTTTTGTTTGTGGGTGGGCCATGGTTGACGTTCTTGTCTCTGCGGCGGCTTACTAATTAGTGAGCCCTATAGTGTTACCTTGGAGAGGGACTTTTTGTATTGTTGGCCGGTGGTGTATCATGTTTATTGATTTTGTTGTTGACCGGTGTACTGTGGATGCTGAGGCACCATGTTTATGTATTGCATTTATATGCATAGTATTGTTTGTTTAATCCTCATGTATTGGGGAGTATGTATGGAATTTTGAACTCTCTATTTTATGTATCGAGAAGTTGTTAATGGGGTCAATGATCCTAGTGTTGTTGCTTGCTTGGTACTGTATGTTGAGATAATCTTGTGGCGGCCTGTGGGCCCTGTTCACTTTTGAGATTAATTGTTGAGAGCGGGAATCCATGGGTGTATGGGTTAGACGTGGTGGTTTCGAGAGTTGTGTGGTATCGGAAGGTTATGTGAGATTTGTATCTCGGGTTAGCGGAATGGTACTGTTTGTTGGTTTGTGTTTTGGGCTTTGCTAGTTAGCGAGTTCAGAGTGACCCCATCGGTTGTATGGGGGTAGTGTTCGTGTTGTGATTGGTTATCAATTGTGGAGTATGGTTTGTGAGTGAATGTCGGCGTTTGTGTTCTAGAATAACGAGAATAACGTTGGTCAAATTGTTCTTCGTGTTTGTGTTGTTATGATTGAGGTTGACCTTGTCGATTTTGAGTTGAGGGATGAGCGGCTTGTTGTGTGGCCAGAGGGTGGTGATACCCTTAGGCACGATGTTGATGGTTTAAATTTGAGGCGATCCAGTGAGATTCCAAAATTTGGGGATTTATGTAGAGAACTCCGTGTTTGGGGTTAGTAATTTGAGTGGCACATCAGTGTGTGGATTACTGAGTGTGGGGTTTGTTGAGTTGATTAGTCAGCTTATTGGTATTGTGTTTTGGGTTGATATTGGTCACCTTGAGGATAGTCTTCATTGTTGTAGACCTTGTCTGTGGCTTAGGTATAACTGAAATTAAGTCATTTATGTTGACTGTTGAATTAATACAGAACATTACTTGTATTGATTATGTGTTGTATATGGCAATCGTGTGTTTCATTGCATATGCATGTTGTTTGGAGAAGATAGGGGATGAACTCCATTAGCATTACTTTTATTGTGCTTATATTTGTTGGGAGGAGATAGGGGATGAACTCCATTAGCATCACTTATGAGTGTGTGCTTATTGATAATAGAAATATTTCTATTTGTTGTTGATATGATACATCACTACAATGTGTGTCTATTGAAAGAATGATATAGCTAATATGCTTATCTGTGGTGAAGGAGGCGGGAGGAAATTGCAAAACCATGAATTTCTTATGCCTTATGTGTTAATAGTATTGTTGTTATTTCTATTAACTATCATTATAGAAATGTCATATTCTGTGTTGGTTTTGGTATCACTGTATGAGTGATGGTTGTTGCTAGTGTTATGTTGAAAAGATTTGGAAAACAAAATTTTCCTAATGTTGGCCATCTAAGGGCATTGTTGAGAAATTGATTTAATTCAAGAGTTTTGAGAAATTCCAAATGAATCTTTTTGGTAAATAAACTGTGGATGATTTTCGTGTTTTGGATAACACCGTATTTGTGAAAAAATGTTTACAAAAAATTTTTTTTGAGTTTCGCATGGAAAATGCAAGGTTTATTTCATAATGTCAACATTGAAAATTTGACTATCTTTGAGAAATGTCTTTTGAGCAAGAAAAAAAAAAAATGTTTTCGTAATAATTACTCAAAAGATTTGCTTTGGTTACGTTGTTGAGAATTATGTAGTTGAGTAGTAACTTAGCTTGAAGCGCTAGTCAGTTGTTGGTAATTGTTTCATGAAAGGTTTGGTTTGTTAGGGTTTTCGTACCTAAATGTTGTCGTTTCGAACGTATTCCTTTAGTAAATCTCTTCCTTGGTAAGAGTGGCTTGACGGTTTGTAGTGAGAGCGGTTTCACTCCTGGTATTGGGGGGGTGTTGGTATTGTGTAATCAGTTGGCCTTGTGTTTTGGCGCATCCTCAATTTCGAGGACGAAATTTTTTTTTTAGGAGGGAAGGGCGTAATGACCCAGAATTTCTCCTTCCGCTCGAGCGGGGGAGTTGGCGCTCAAGCGGGTCTCCAGGATGAGTTGTATTTCTGAGGCATGTGGACTCATTTTTGACATCCTATTAGTGTATTTGGAGCGTCTTTATTTTATTTTGGGATTCTAGTTGAGGTGGTAATATGATGGTAATGTATGATTGAACCAAAGAATTTAATTCGGATAGTTATTTTACGAATAGATGCCACTCTTTTTCCCTTTTCTTTTTCCACACTTTGAATTTGGATATGAGGTTAGAACCATTGGAAAGCTTATTTCCGGGGCTTCAATTTGGACACAAGAATGACCTAAAACGGAGTCCGGATAGGAGAGTTACACCTATTTGAAGTTTTGGAATCTGGTTGAACAGTCCGCTCGAGCGAGCATTTGGACGCTCGAGCGAGGGTTTCAGGACAACACTTTAAAAACGAGATTTTTGATCAGTTATTGATATTTTCTTTTCCCCTCTTCTTTCCCCTTCTCCTAAGTCCGAAACCCTAGCTCCAAACCCTTGAATTCCTTTACTTTGATCAACAACCCACCATGATTCTTGTATCAAGGATGAAGAACAAGAGGAGATGAACATTTTTCAACCGATTGGAATTCGAGATTGCTTAGGATTCTTCTCTAGGTTTGGTTTCTTGCTTGGTTCTTGAGGTAGGGATTCTCCTTGATCTTTTTCAATACTTCATCTATAGATAGACATGTGGTAATTTTTGTATTGCATGAAAACTATATCATGTTGGATTTTTGTATAAATTCATGAGGTTGAACTTTGGGGTTGGTTGTTGGTTTTAGATCCATGATTATTATATGTGTTTTGGGGCTAATTGGGTGTTAATTAGCTAGTTGTTGTTGAAAGGAGAGGAAACCCTAATATTTATTGATTTAATAATAAGATAGAGGGGTTTGATCTTTGGGTAAATACTTGGGTATTTGGATTTAATTGAAGCCATTATTGGTTATTATAGATGATTGAGGCATTTTGTTCAATATTGAGAAAGAGGGAGTAAAACCCTAATTTAATAGTTATGATTTAATTTATAAAATTAAATTGGAATGGCTTTGAAAGGAATGTGGTAGATTAAAATGAGTTTTGGCATTGTTGCCTTTGGATTTGGTTTTGTGGAAACAAAAGGAATGAAAACGGTTTTGTGAAAACAAAAGGAAGCAAGATTGGTTTTGTGGAATGGGAAAGACACTTTGAAATAAGTATGAATGTTGGATTGTTGTATCTTATACTACTATGTTAGTATTAGTGATAAGTTGATAATCTCATGATAATTGAGTATGTTTATAGATGTACAATATACCTGCATCTAGAGGTTTTGTCCCTGGTCATCGGTGGAGGATGACACGGTTATGCTGAATTGTTGTGTATGCATTACACCATTGATTGTTTGTGTATATGACGTTGTGTTTATATGCATTACTTGTGTATGGGAGGAGATAGGGATGTACTCCACGGTTTAGGGGAAGATAGGGATGGACCTCTAAACCGGATTTGTTGGGAGGAGATAGGGGATGGACTCAGAGCATCACTTATGTGGGTGCTTATTTTTATTTGTTGTTGATATGGTACATCACCACCATGTGTATCGGTTGGGAAGTATGGAAGTGAGTTTGATTGTGATTGTTACGATACCAACATGTGTATTCGTTATGTTATCGATATGTTTAACTTGATTTGTTATCCCGTTGAATTTGGAAATATTGTTAATGAGAGATGGAACCCTTGTTCGCTTATGTGGCGTGTTCGAGCCATAATTGAAGGTGAATTGTGCCATAGACTAGGTGTCATAGGCAATGTAGATATTCATGTCATGAAATTGTAATTGGATTATCTTGTGTTAATCATGTATTAGTTGCTACCCTTGTCTTTTAGAAGTGTAAAGAGAATCAAACATTTTAGAAATATGTTCTAGAAAGGCACATCTGTTGTATGTGTGGAAATTGGAGAATAGTAGTGGTCTTAGTGAATTTATTTCCTAAGTAATTGCTTATGTATAAAAGGTTGGGTACGGGGTTAATGAAAGGAAAAAGGGAAAGATGAAACGCGTATAGCATTGAATGAAATAGTTGTTTTTGAGAAAAGTTTATATACATATATATTTTGTCTAAACTGTCACATTACTATTCTAGTATGAGAATGAGTGTGCATGATCATAGCTATCTGTACTGTTGTTATTGTTGAGGATCAAGTTGAGATCCCTACTGGACTATATGTTCATCCCACGTTGTTGAATCTTTTCGTATTAAGGTGTTGAGCTGCGAGATTTGGATCTACTTATTTGTTGGCCACGGGGCCTCTTTCTTGTTGGCGGAACGCCATATGTGTAAAAGGGTTACACCCTTCAGTTGTTTATTTAAAAGTTGTAAGCCTAAGGGTAATTTATTAGTTTGTTCATGAAACATTTACTTACATACGAATGAGAGTACTGATATTCATTGCTATGGATTGAATGTATGAGTTTATTTCCGCATATTATCTCTGAAATTGAATTAAGTTAATGAACTTGGTAATGACCTCGAGTAATAAAAAGTGGGGCGTGACAGTTTAGATTACAAAAAGGCCAGTGTGAAGTACGCCAGTGTTAGACTGTGGTAGTAAGCAAAGAAGTGCAACGAAAGCCTCGCCGGAAGGAGAGAATGAAACTGGTTTCAGAAAGCTTTGCAAAAGCAGCAATGGAGGATTTAAGAGAGAAAGTTTGAACAAGAACGAAGATGCAAAAGTGAAAAGACGGAGAGAGTGAAGTGATTTTGATCAAACACGCAGAATGGCGGCAAAATGGCAATTAGTGTGCCTAGGACGACGTGCTTGTCAGACGGCGCACACAGATGCGAGGCAACTTAATGGCGCGTATCAGACACGGCTCAGTAGGGGAAAAACGCGTGGCAGAAATGGTTGAAATACTGTGCGCACCAGCTCATACGCGTGATGAAACTCTTGGAGTTCTTGATTTAATGAAGCAAATACCTCAGCTAGGAGGACGGTTTTGGCTAAGAAAGTTGAACAAACTTGGTTGTTGGTGCCAAAGCATTGATGAAAACAGACTATAAGTCTTGGTCATATTGAGCCGACGAGTTCTGACTTTGGCAATAAATGATGAAACGAGCTTAGCCGACGTGCTAAATGGAAGAAATGATATAGGTTCCATCACCTCAGGATGCCGAGGTAATAGAACCTAGGGGCAGTTGTGGGGACATAAATTTTGAATGATGACACGTGACCGAGATGTCACCGAAGTACCAGCCGGGGTGCCACATGTCCTGGTCATGATGCCGAGATGATCTCGGCTAGGCTGAGGTTATTGCGAGAATACCGGAATCTAGGATAAGCGGATAAGGGACAAAAGTTCTAGAATGGGAGAAGACTTCACTTTGGGTAAAGATAAGACTCTTAGAGAGTTTATCCTAATTTTACTGGGAGTCCAAGATTAGCAATAATCCTAAGTCCATTGAAGCTAGGCTTCTATTGGGACTAGGTCAGTGTTGGCTATAAAAGAGAGGCACCCTCATGGGTCTAAGGTATGTTTTTTATGCTCTAAATAGTGAGTTAAGCACTTTTGCTATCTTTGAGAGATAACTGACTTGATCGTCGGAGTGCCCCCAGGTAGACGAACCACCGCCGGAATCTCTTATTTTCTGTGACAGGTCATTCGGGCAATCTATTCTACCGGTGTTCTCCAGCTGAGTACCTGTTTGGCAGTGTGGTCAAAAATCGACTCACACAAAGAAAATATAACTTTTATGAGTGCAAGCATGTTCTTATTCCTTTTGATCCTCATGTGCGTCTATTTCCTATTGAAAATGATAAGGATGTAATTAATCAAAAGGAATATGCTAGTATGATTGGTAGCTTGCATGATGCGACTGACTATACTAGACCTGATATTGCCTATGCAGCTGGAGTACTTAACAGGTTTACTAGCAAGTTTGGCTGTGATCACTGGCTAGCCGTAATATTCCACGAAGATAATATTCCAGGTGTTCACATAATATTATGTGTGTGCAATAGTTATTTATTTTCCTTATGCAATCGCAGTTCAATGCTAAGCATACTATTGACTCTGGAGTAAATATTATTGTTTCACTAATGAAGGTTCAATGCAGAGCACACCTACCATGATGTATAATATCCTTATTTGCCTAATAATCTCAATATTTGTTACCTATAATATTAAAATAGGTAAGAGAATGTTAGCAGATATTTTAATATTATTATGCGTTATATGTTTGATTTCTTTTCTTTCCCTCCAAGTTTTCTTTTATTTTCCTCCAAGTTAATCCTTTTTTCTTGGTGACCAAGGATCCTCCAAGCAACTTCTTATACTTTTCCTCTAAGAATCCTCCAAGTCAAGTCTTCTTCTCCAAGTCTTCCAAGCCTTGCCCACCAAGTCAAGTCTTCTTCTCCTCCTCCAAGAAACTTGTCCACTAAGTTTCCTCTCCTCCAAGACACTTGCCTACCAAGTTTCCTCTTCTATAAATTTTGATAACTTCTTATCTTGGAGCATAGAAGGAGTATTTGTTGTTTTATTATGTTTGTGTGAGATTATCAGGCAAATAAAAAAGAGTATATGTTATGAAGTTTTGGATTCAACCAATTGTGTAGTATTGGTGAAACATACGACTTAGTCGGGCTATTGTATCCTGGGAAGGACAAGTCAAGGTTTTTTTCTGTTGCACCGATGTGAGGTTTTGTCGAACCGCAGAGGACTTGAATCTCCTTAAAGAGAGCGAATTTTCCACTCCTCAGCCTTTTCCATGATTATTGTAATTTGTATTTTCTAGTGTTTTATTTGTAATTATCACCAACAAGTAATACAAAATGATAGGAAAAAAATTTAGTGGCATAACACATTTGAAGTCTTGGTGGTGGTGACTATAACAACGATGGAGGTGGTGGAACAAAAACAAGTGCTAATGTGTAGTCAAGTACATATGATGGTTTTAATAAAATTGAATTATTCTGGTTAGTATTTACCACTCTCATATAAAAAGTTGTGAAAATCAAACTTTTGAAGATGAATGAATAGTTAAAGCTCCATCATTCCAATCCCATGCGCTCTTGAAATCAAATCTAATTTCACTATTGTATCAGGATCCTCTAGAGTTTTATTCTTGAAATGATTCCTGAAGTGGGGTGATCCAACGGCTCAAAATAAAACTAACCAAAACGACATCGTTTTGGTTAGTAATTTCAAAATAAAAATAAATAATGCTTTAATTCAAAATTCCCTTAAGGTATAGCAGAAGCTGTAGCAGAAGGTGGGAGTGCAAGAAAGAGAGAAGAAGAGAGAGAGAGAAGAGAGGCGAGAGTGTCGCCGTCCAGCCGTTGCCACCGTCATCGAGGTGTGGGAACATTTCATTAATCCATTTTACTTTTCTATATTGTTGATTTGTACACAAATTCTATAAATGGTGCCTATATTATGTTTACAAATTTTGAATGAAGATTTCATTATTTTCTATATTGTTTATTCATCATTTTCTATATTACAGCTTCTGCTACAGAATTTGTGCACAAAACATTATTATAAATGATGCCTCTCTTGTAATGATTTGTGCAAGTATATCATAGTTTTTGTATGCCTCACTTTTTCATATGCAACTCATTATTTATTTAAATAGAAGATGTATATAAGAGTGGCCTGTTAAATAGGCTTTAAAATCTTTGATATCTAAACATTGCATTTATATATATATATATTTTTTTTACAAACAGATGATTACTAACCCCATAAATTTGTAGTCTAGGCATTTAAATTCCAAGAATTTAAAATTGAGAACTACTTGATCTACAATGTTACGTTTAAAATATATGGACTCTGGTATTGATGATTGAGCTATAGAATTGTAGATTTATTTTTTATTTTTTGTTGTTTAATTTTGATTTTGTATGTTCACATGTTGATTATAAGAAAATTAAGGGATTTGTGTTAAATCTGGATCATTGAAAACATAATTTACTATTGAAGAGATTTGTTCCCCTTTGTTTATATAATCTAATATGAGTCAATTCTTGTAGTGTTTTTATTTAGTTTGTATTATTTTGCAAACATAGTTTACAGTTTTTATGCTAATACTGAGCACTTTTTTATTTTTTAAGTGACTTGGCACATTGATATCGAACCTAACAATGTTGAGAATAACGGGGGTGATTGTGATTGGAAGCCTAGAGTTTACATGACATTTGATACAGAATAAGAAGCATATAATTTTTATAATGCTTATGGAGGAAGGCTGGGCTTTAGTATTAGAAGGGGTTATGTAAACAAAAACAAGGAGGGGCAAATCACTTCAAGGCTATTTGTTTGTAATAATGAGGGGTTCCGAGTTATCGACAAGCGAGATCCATTAACAAAAAATCCTAGGCAAGAAATGAGGACTGGTTGTCAAACCCGACTTATTATTAAGTGGGATAGGAACATTTATAAATTTTTTGTTGGTGAGTTTGTTGAACAACATAATCATATTTTTGTACCCACAGAAAGTATGCATATGTTACCATCCCAAAGGAAGATATCTGCATCACAAGCAATCGAAATAGATTTAGCCAAAAAATCTGAAATTCAACTTAATGCTTCATTTGAACTCATGGGTAATGAAGCTAGTGGAAGGGAGTCACTTGGGTTCACAAAAGTGGACGAAAAAAATTATTTGAGAACGAAGAGGCAAAAGAGTTTAGCATATGGGAAGGCATGTAGCATTTTGCAATATTTTCGTGAGAAGACATTAGAGAATCCATCTTTTTTTTACTCGGTCCAATTAGATAATGAGGAGCAGATTACAAACATATTTTGGGCCGATGCTCAAATGATCATGGATTATGGGCAATTTGGTGATGTTATGACTTTCGACACTACTTACAAGTTAAATAGTACACATAGACACTTGCGTCTTTCGTTGGATTTAACCATCATAGGGAAACTGTTATATTTGGTGCGGCTTTGATGTATGATGAGACTGCCGATTCTTTTATATGGCTTTTTAGAAGATTCTTGGAGGCAATGTCAAGTAAGGCTCTGAAAACAATTTTTACAGATCAGGATGCTGCAATGGCTAAGGCCATACCTATTGTCATGCCTAACACAAAACACTGCCTTTGCACTTAGCATTTGATGCAAAATGCATTAAGGCATGCAAATTCTATCTTCAAAGATAAGGAGGTGAAGAATAAGGGGATGAAGAGTGTTTTATCCAAATTTATGTATGACATTGAGGATGGGGATGATTTTACGTTAAATGGGAGAAAATGCTTGACAAGTATGAAGTGCGACATAATCATTGGTTGAAGTTAACATTTGGGGTCAAGGAAAAATGGGGTTGGCCATATGTAAGAAATGCATGAGGTGCGGGCATGAGTAGCACCTAACTTAATGAATCCTTTAATGCATTCTTGAAGGATTTCATTCAGTCTGATCATAACTTAATACAATTTTTCATGCATTTTGATCGAGTCCTTTGTGAGAAGAGGTACAAAAAGTTACAAGTCGAATATGCTCTATGCCAAAAGTTGCCAAGGGTGAATATTAAAGTGAAGATTATGGAGCAAGCTGCAGATGTTTACACAAATAAAATTTATGAAGAATTTTAGGATGAGTATGTCAAGTCCCTTAAAGTAAACATTGAAGAAACTGAACATAATGGTGAGAGTACCATTTATACGGTTCTTGATAATGATGGTATAAAGGTGAGGAAGGTGAAAGTGGAGTGTGATGGTTCACTCACTTGCAATTGTAGGAAGTTTGAAATGAAAGGCATTTTGTGTAGTCATAGATCCTTAGAGACACCCTCAAAGTCAAAGAGATTCCTCCCCAATATATTCTCAAGAGATAGACTAAAAAAGCAAGAGCTGAAAATGTGAAAGATAGGTGTGGGCATGATATTAAGGTTGATGTAAGATTGCATCAAACTTCACGCTTTAGATCATTGATGGCAATTTTTAGAGCAGTAGCATGTAGAGCTTCCAAAAGTGAGGAAACATATTACTTGACAATAAAGAAAGTGGTTGACTTAATTGCAAATATTGAAAGCATGTTAAGCGCAAAATTCAATATGCCTTTTTCAGATACTATTGAACAAGAAAGCCCTCCTGACACATGCCTCGAAAGCTTTGAATTGGATGGTGTAGCGCATACAAATGTAGTTCAAGCAAAAGGACTCAAGTGAAGAGAGTGCACTAGCAAGGGACGAAGGTGGACAAAAGGTGATTTGCAGCTTGCGTTAGCAAAGAAAAATAAAACAAATTCACATAATTCTTCTCAAACTCCCATCCCTATTGCTCCTCAACCTAGTTCACATAATGCTTCTCAAACTCCCATGCCTGTTACTCCTCAACCTCCTCCCTTATTTTTGGTGAGTACTCTTGAACCACCTCCCTTGTTTTCGCCGAGTATTCCTCAATTGGCTCCTTTGTTTTCAATAAGTGCTCCTCAACTTCCTCCATTCTCGACATGTGTTCCTCAAGTTAATGCTTCGTCATCCCAATTTATATATCCCACATATGATGTAAGTTAGTTGAATAAGAAGTTTTATTATGTTTATTTGTAAGTGACTAGTACCATTTTAAATTGATATGTGTTTATTATTGTTGTAGCCAGATTTTCTTCGTCACAATATGCCTTTTTCAATGCCATCGATATATTCCGTTCATGGAAGCTATCAAGCATTGCTTAACAATTATGACTCGCAAGCCTCGAATAGTCATGCATGTAGTCAAGTAATTTATTTTTCACATTTCCTCTTTTATTTTGTCATTCATTCATTTAAAGTTCCATTTTATTTATGGTTCCTTCATATAAGAGTATTTTCTTTCTTTTTTTTAGGTACTACATGGGCATAGACATGGGCGTGGTCGTGGTCGTGGCCGTGGGCATGTGGATCACACGTCAATATCTTAGCATTGAAAACTTTTTATGGTGTTCGTGTATATAATATTGAAAACTTTTTATGTGAATGTAGAAAATATTGTTTTGTTCTTTCATCATTGGGGTACTTTGAGTTGTATTTATTTTGTTTTGAAATGACACTACAACTGAAATGGTGCTAATTTTTTGAATGAAATGGTGCTGAATGTTGTACTGAAATGGTGCATAATGCAGATTTTGTTGCTTAAATTTGTGCTGACTGTTGTGCTGAAATTTATGTTGAAATGGTGCTGATTTTTGTGTTGAAATGGTGCTGAATTTTGCTTCAAATGGTGCTGAATTTTGTTTTGAAATGGTGCTGAAATGGTGCTGAATTTTGTTCTGAAATTTGTGCTGAAATGACTTGAAATTTTGCTGAAATTTTTGTTGCAAGTTGTTAATTCTTTTTGTTGTTAAGAACAACTAGATGATTCTAGTTTACTTTACAGTAGAATTGAAATGTGTTTTAGATTGTGATTGATTTCTTTTCTAATGTGTATTTTGTGATTGATTTACTTAGTCTAGTTTGTTTTCTTCTTCATGAAGTACAAAGTTACTTGTTCAAAAAAAAAAAAAAAGTACAAAGTTACACTTCAAGCCTATCAACTTCTTCTACAGTTGATTTAGTTAACACTCATCTTTTACAAACCTTTCGTAGTCAATTCAATATTCACAAACATGATTGATTCTTAATACCTCAAATTTTCTTCTCATAAAAAAACCTAAAATGAAAAATAGACAAAAATAGCTAAACAGAGAGGAAGAGATTTGGTCACCAAGGTTTCTTTGATTTCGTTGCACGTGTATTAGATTTATGTGAGATGTCACACTCCAGTTTGTTTGGATTTTGTAACATTGCTTCTCTTTAATTATTTGTTGGACTCTTGAAACTGCTACCCAACAATCTAGGATGGGTTTTGATTTAGAATAGCGTCTAATTATATATTATTCACAACAATGCTTCATGAGTAATGTCTCAAACTTAATATAATAATAAATAAAATAAAAAAGTCGGGCTTCTCATATCATTTCAATTGAAGTATAGCCACGAGTAACATTTATCTACTTAAATCCATGTCCTTTTCCAGCGAGTAATTGTGACATTTCAATGCTAAAAGTAAAAAAAGTTAGCGTATGAATGATACAAAAATTGAGCACTTCAAAAGAACACCAAACACCCTGGTCACTTCCAAAACCAAACAAAAATTGAGCATTTCACTGGAGATATATATAAGCCTACGATGCATCGAAGAACCCGAACAAACAAACAAAGCAATCATTCTTTCAAAACATCTTTTTATATATATCAAAAGGTCTACTAATACAATCTAACCCAGATATCAAAATATTTAGTTCAAGTCAACAACCAACTTAATTTACACATAATATTTAGTTCACAAAAGACGAAGTCCAAATCCGAATTTAATTTACACTTAGTATTTAAACAACAAAAGAAGAAGTCCAAATCCAATTAATACTATTACAACGGCATAGTTGTAGACACTCCATTTTGACCGACCCTAAAACTTGGGCACCTTCTTTTGAACACCCCATGATGAAAGTTGGAATATACTATTTTATGAATTTCTCAGCAGAAAATATCAAAAAAACTTTAATCTCAAACCTCACCCATGTTGGCCAAATTATTAATTTTTAGTATTTCATAATATTTTATAATTTTATGTGTTGTACATAGTTTTTGATGTTTTTCTCTAAATTGGTATAACTAATTTTGATATTTGATAAAAAAGAAAATGATAAAAAAAAAGTACAAATATAAAATAAAAATAAAAAAAGAGGATGAATGAATGGGGGGGCTGGAGATAAGATTTTTGGTGAGGTCATGTGGAGGCGGTGGAAAACAATTGTTGTTTTTAGAAAATGAGGGAACATGGTCATGAGGGAAGAGAATCAAAAAAGAAAAGAGAGCAAATGAGAGTAGGTAGAGAATAATTGTTAAAGGAGCTGGTAGGTGATGATAAAAAGAAAAGGAGCAAGAGAAAGGACAGAGGGAGAGGGACAACATTTTGATGAGAGAAACATACATGAATTTTTTGCTCTTTCTCTCCCTTTCTCCGGGCTTGGGTCGGAAGAGGATAGAAAATTGAGCTCTCTCTCTCTCTCTGCATGGCCGATCTATACATACACAACCATGCACACACACTCACGGCAGCAGCACACCACACACATGCACAACACACACTCTCACCACACCACCACTATCGTCCTAACACACACACTCAACACACCACTCATCACCCACATACCACCCATGCACACACACCATTCACACACGACATACACACACGGCACGTCACTGAAACACACTACACACGGCTAACACACACACTCAACACACCACTCATCACCCACACACTACATATGCACATACGACAAACCCAGCCACTACTACACACACATACAGCACATACACACACGGCTCTCTCTCACATTTCTCTAGCCGGGTCTCTCACGAGACACACCCATCACACACCCAACACATGGCAGAACACACCTAGCACAGACCCATCACCACACACTCACGGCATACGCATACCCATCACTACCATACACACGGCAAACCCAGCCACTACTACACACACACACAGCACATACACACACGGCCCATCTCACTCTCTCTCTCGGCAAACCCACAACACACATCCATTTTGAGAGACTCATACACAGAGCACACACACCATACACAAACACAAAACACACACTACACCCATCTCTATCTCGCTCGGCAGTTGGCATACGGACCAGAGACAGCACACACATACGACATACACACAGCACACACGGACACACTCTCTACACTCTCTCTCTCTCTTTCTCTTCCCACAAGTACAGCCCTCTTCACCATCGTCTCACGCACACTCGTTGCATGTAACAGGAGCACCACCGCGAAGCTCCCCTCCACCACCTCCGGTCTCCACTGTAGCACCACCGGCTCTGCCAAGGCCGATGCTGCAGTTTCTGGTAGAGTTCGAGTTGCTTTCCTAGAGAGAGAAAAGTTGATAACGAGAGATAGCTGGGTCAGTGCTCCGGCTATGGGTTTCACGGTCCTTCGGCGTTATCGCTGGATCAAATGAAATTGGGTTCTGTGGTCCTTCATGGATTCCTCTCGCCGACACATGGTTTTTGTTTTGGTATGCATGTGTTGGCCCGAGTTGCTGGGTTTTGATATAGCTTTGGCTATGAAGATTGGCCAGTTTATGGAGATGGTTGACCATGCTTACTAAGGCTATTGCTCATTACATGTCAGCAGCCTTCATAAGAGTGGTTGGTTGTAAGTTTGTTCAGAAATACTTGGGTGGGGCCCGCCATTTGAAGATGAGGACATGGGTCGACGTACACAGGTTGGCTGGATGGAAGATTTTATTTTATTTTATTTTATTTTATTTTGAGTGTTGGTGAGAATTTTTATTTTATTTGTCTCCCTCGGATTTGTAATATTTAAAGTGTTTTAATAATCTCCTACCCCGCTTCTTTCTATCTCATTCTTTAATCGTTTTCCCTAACTGTACATATATATATATATATATATCTGACATGCCATGCATATCCATGCTTTGTATCCATGTTTCATGCATCTTGATCCGGCTAAATTTGCATTTTTGTGATTTAATTGATTATTATATGATTTTGTGCGCTATCACATGTTTTGCAATGATTCACATGCCCTATTGTAGAAGCCGGATCTTTAGAAACATTCTTGTGTATGTATTGCATTAGAATTTTGTATATAAGATCATGCATATTTTTCTAATTTTGTTTTGTAGCTGTTCGAGGGACATCGATATCTCTGTGAGTTTTTTATACTTTAGCATCCCATTTGTGTGTGTTTTTCTTACTATGTGTTAGCATTCTACCATGAGACTAATTGCTTAAATGATAAACTATTTGAATGCCTGTGGATGAAGGCTTGTTGCCTGAATTGGAATGATTCAACGACTGTACGTTTTAAGCCCACTTTGTAGTGGCAAATTCACAAACTTTAAGCCCACTTTGTCAAATGGCAAATTCAAACCCTTTTTGAAAAACAAACATGAAATTGAATTGTTCTAATTTGAGCAAACTAGTCTATACCTTGTATGCTTCACATAGTAAATTTTAGGATTTACTAAAATAATCAGAACATAAACATATAAAGAAAATAAAATTCATATCATGGTTTAGTAGAGGCCGATCTTTTGATCGGGTGAGCGGGGATGCTCATTATTGACCTTCCCCTCTCATACCTAAGGTTCCGAGCCAAGCATCCTTGGTTACGACGAACAGTGACCTTGGCACTGAGTCATGGGTTTCCTAATCTCCCAAAATATTAGGTGGCAACTCTGAGATCTGATGACGCAATCTATTTTTGACAAAATTGCAACAAAACAGATTTTTGATAAAAGTTGCCAAATCTGGACTCTCATCTACGTTTTACATTGCACTTGTGAGACTAGATCAAAAATATCTCGGGAGTCCGAACTGTTTAACGCGCGCGGATACCTCCCAGGCATGTTACAGTTTATGGCGACTCTGCTGGAGATTTTATGAAACCTTGACTCGAACTCCATAATATGACTTTTATTTTCAATTATATGTTTATTGCATTACATGCATTAGTGCACGTAAAGTCCCTGTGTTGCCCAGATGCTGGTGGGAGCACAGGCACACTTTTTGTGATACTACACCTATCTCTACATTACTTTGGAGACCTTATGTTATAATCTTTTGAGATCTAAAGGTTCTCAGACTTTGAAGAGAGGCTATATTAACTCTTTTGATTTTCTAAGATCTTCATTGGTTATGGCCCAAAGGACTCTTTGGTAATGTCACATTGACTTTAACCCCTAAAGTAAAGCCAACCTTGTACATATAATGAGCTATAGTACCTTTCAAAGTTAGGACAGGACGCTCTCCCATTTCCCGGATGTATGATACTGTAATAACCCTCACCACTGATTACTGATTTCCTACCGAATACTGATAAACTGAGACTGATTATGATAAGTAATGAATCAACTGAAATATTGAACCGACTGACTGGAATCTGGAACTGAATTAACTGAGTATATCTAATTAATTGCATATCTATCTGTTTGTCGTTTAATTATCTATTGGTATTTTTATGTTTAAACTGTTAATTGAAGGCCTTATCGGCGGCCGAGCCCGAAATCGATTAGTGTTTTGTGATCCTCATAATTTATGTGATTTTATGGTGTAACTATCTAAAAATTGATTGGGTATGATTAAATTAGATTAAAATAAGCTAATTCAAACAAGTTGCCTTAATTACGGAATTGCCATTTTGAGTGGACCACTATCTAACATCTATAGGAGCCTTGTATACACTTAGACTAACATTTTCTTCATCCATTTTGAGCTCATAACCGACCTTAGAGAGAGAGAGAGAGACTTGAAGAGTTGATTTCATCTCAATTTTACTTGTAAATTGCTTGGTAATTGAAGGAATTGGAACATAGGTTGCAAATTAAGCTTCCTCACCTTGTAATTGAAGCTCTAGGTAAGGAATTTAACCTCTCCTTGTTGTGTTTAAGCTTGTTCATGCCTAGTTCTTGTATCCTTAGTGATTTGAGCCTTCAATTGGACCATATATGTCAAATTGGAGCCTAGCTCATGCATGCATGCATGACTTTAATTTGAAGTTTTGAAGTTGTCTTTCATGAAATGGTACATGCATGTTCATCATTTTGCAATGGTCCATGTTTTCAACTTGTTTTGGAACAATTGGCTCACTAGAGCATCAAATTGAAGCTTTGAAATGATTTGAATTCATGCATATTTGCATGTTCTTCATGTTCATGAAGTTGGGTTTGAAAATTGGATTTATTTGACTCACCCTTGGGCTTTGACTTCGCAAATTGAGCTTTGAAACTTGTTGTATATTGAGTTTAGATGTGTTTTCTAGAATTTGGGCCCAAGAGGTCGAGTTTAGAGCTGTAGAATGCTTGGTTTGAGCTTGGGAGGCAAATCTGAAAATTCCAGAATTTGGCTTCTACGCTCGAGCGACCACCATTTACTCTGAGCACCGCTCGAGCGAAGGAATGGTGGCTCGAGCGTAAATTTCAAGCTCTCAGAATCTTGGTGCACGCAGACGCACGCTCGAGCAGGAGAACCTACGCTCGAGCGAGGACTGTGTCTTACGCTCGAGCGAACGTCGAGCGAGCATCGAGTGGAGTTTTCCAACATCCAGTACTTTTTGCATTTTTGCAGACTGCTCGAGCGAGGAAGTCCACGCTCGAGCAACCCTACTATTTTGGCAGGCTTGTTCGAGCGAAGAAAGCCACGCTCAAGCGAGAACCCTGTTTTCAGCAAATTTTGTAAAGTGTTTTCTAAGTGCATCTTTGCATCCTCATCCCATCCTAGGCATTCTTAGGCCTAGTTTAAGGCATCTTAAAGAGAATATGGATATAGAACACACCAAGGCAAATTTAGGGATTAATTTATTATCTTTCCCAACTGTGAAACTTAGTGTGTGTTCAACCTGTTAACTGTATAGGGTTGGCATTCCGAGGAGACGCTCTAGTCTACTATAGCCCAAAACTCTGTGAGTAATAATTGTGTAAAGATATGTTCAAAATGATTATCTTCTGAATACTGAACTGAACTATTTACTGAACTGATATTGTTTACTGAATGAATGTATGTCCTATATTCTGAACTGTACTGTGGCATCCTTAGCACCTACTGTTTACTGTTACTGTTACAGAGATCTCTGTCGGTTCCCTCGTTGGAACCACTACTATTACTGATTAATGGCCATCACTCACTGTTTGGTCGTTTAAGACCTACTGTTTACTATTATGCTAATGGATGTACCACATATGACTGATTGACTGAAAGACTGAAATACTGATTTAATAAACTGTTTTCATTACTGTAAGGACATTCATTCTAAACCTCTTTACGCATTATGTTATTCGCTGGGCTTTAGTTCACTGCTCATATATATATATATATATATGTAGGTGTACAGGCACCGGATCAAAGCTAGAAGCGTCGGGGTAAACTCCAGTTTTGTCAAGCCAACCAATATGCCTCACTGCGAGGTTCCGAACCTGCCAAGCTAAGGCTTAGGGGTGTTTTTATTTCCCCGTCTGTCTCTGTACCGTTTTGTATTACTGTATAAATTGTGTTGTACTGTTTAGTAGGAATTAAGTCGCTGTACTGAATGATTGTAAATATTGTGCATAACTGTTCTGTACTGAATGTTTATATGCATGAAAAATCTTTTTGGCATACAGACTGTCACAGCTCATTGGACATTGTTTAATTACTGTATTGGCTTCCGCCAAGCCCCTGTACTCTGTGTTATTGTATTACTATTAAGCAGGCCTTCGGTAATCTAGGATTACTGGCCGGTTACGGTGCTAAACCCATAGGGGCGGGTTTGGGTCGTGATAGATACCGCTTGTTTGAATAGTGAACCCTAGATCATTTCAAAAGCGTAGGACAGGATAACCTTACCCTTTATAAGGGTGTTTGTTCTCTTTCATGCTATATGTTATGTGCAATATATTGGATCTATACAGGGGTTCTCAAATTCAAGTGAGTGGTTCAGGCATTTCAGTTTGTGGGGTTCAGTGTGTTTTTAGTGAGGGCATAATTGGAAGTTCTGTTTTGTTTCTGTAATTGGGGAGTGACCACTTGTTGATTGCACGGGCTTTATTTTGAACGTTGTCGATGGCCCGCACTTTGACTGGCAATTTGAGAATGGTTTTATTTTGAGTTCTGAATTGAGTGTTGAGTCTAAGTTTGATTCTACCAAGTTTGTAGAGTTGGGATCAGGTTGGAGTCATTCTAATGAGTCAGAGTCTGATGTTTTCGATAGTGCTAACCTAGACATTTCTGTCTTGTCTTGGTCTTCTTTGTCATTTTCTTTTGAGTCTGTTGTCAAAAGTCTGTTGTCATTACTGAGTCATAGTATCTTTTTAATAAACAAAAAAAAAAATGCCATAGAGTCTGCCTACTTCTCTGTGCCTTTAAATCATAGCATTGACCAAAGTTTTTCAAAACTTTTTCCAAAATTTTGATAAAAACAAAGAGGAAGAATTTCCTCGGGATTTGCAAATTTTGATCAACTGAGAAGAAGAGAGGTGTGCTAAGCCTTTGATGAATAAAATCGTTTTTGTTAATGTAGGTACTGAGAAGGATCCTAGCTTGGTCCAAATTAGTTCTATCTTGTCTTCGTAAGAGTACGAGTGATTAGTCACTTTGTGAAAAGATTTCAAAAACTGTTTTTGCGTGGTCCTATGAAGACATGCTTGGAACAAACTTTGTATTCAATGGCTCCCTCTTGAATTGAGGTCTGACCTCCTTAGCTCCTTCGCTTTCAAACTTTGTATTCAATGATCATTCAAAGTGTAAGACTTGCGTAGCCGAATTGGAAATAGCCTTTGAACTAGGGGCCATGGTGTAATTCAAATGGAGGTAGCCCTTCAACTAGAGGCAATAAGGTCGAATGTGATTCAAGATTTGAAACCGCCCTTGAACTAGGGGCAAAAGTGTGAGGTTCACATAGCTGAAATGGAGGCAGCCCTTGAGCTGGGGCAATAAGGTACCACCTTTGAGAGGCTCGCTGGATCGAAAATCCGGAAGGGTGACCCAGACAAAAGTTAGAGCACAAAAAAGGAAAGAAAAATAAAATGAAAAATGAAAAGCTCGCAAGGTTGAAAACCCGAAAGGGTGGTTTTGGCAAAAGTTAGAGCATAAAAAGAGAATGTCAATACTCGAGTGAACCTTAGCCAAAACTATGTAGGGCCTGTGATTCAGATTGGAAACAGCCCTTGAACTAGGGGCAAGAAGGTCGGATGTGATTTAAATTTGAAGCAGCCCTTGAACTAGGGGCAAAAGGTTGGATGTGATCAAAGAATTAAAATTGAATCGTTTCCCAATTAAGACCGCCTAGAAAGGCAAAACCCAGAATTTGAGAGAATGAATTTTATTATTGAAGGACAGTCGAGTTCCTATCCACTACACTAGGGGCAACACTAGGGGCAAATTCGGACCCAATTAGCCTAGTCCCTACATCATCATATCTACTGGTCAAGTGTAGTAGCCGTTCTTATAGATGGCCTAGAGATTTCACACCCAATCAACATGGACAAGTTAAACTGAAAGTAACCCTTGAGAGGCTCGCTAGACTGAAAACCCGGAAGGGTGACCTAGGCAAAAATTAGAGTAGAAAAAAAAATAAATAAATAGAAACTCAAAAGAAAAAAAAAATGAAATGAACAAAATGAGAAAAAAAAAATCAAAATCAAAATCAAAAAATCAAAAGCTCGCAAGGTTGAAAACCCAAAAGGGCGGCTTTGGCAAAAGTTAGAGCACAAAAAGAGAGTGTCAATACCCGAGTGAACCTTAGCTGGA
Source organism: Camellia lanceoleosa (assembly GCA_025200525.1). Taxonomy (NCBI): domain Eukaryota; kingdom Viridiplantae; phylum Streptophyta; class Magnoliopsida; order Ericales; family Theaceae; genus Camellia; species Camellia lanceoleosa. Next base: position 18,445,985 of record CM045768.1, read on the forward strand.
ACTACGTTGGCCTGATTCCTATCTCTAGGATACGTCTTCATTTTGAAGTTCGGCCCTAATAATTTTTTAACTCATTCATTTTGTCCATGTTTGATTGGTGTATCTTTAGTCGACTTGGTTGTCCTATCCATGTTTGATTGGTGTATCTTCGTTCTGCTCAATTCAGTTGGTTCAATTCAACTTGGTTCAGTTCGGTTCAGTTCGGCGATTCGGTTCGGTCCAATTCTGCTCGGTTTCATTCGATTCAGATCGGCTCGGTTCGGTTATCATCATTGCTACAAAACCAATTCGGGGTTATTTGGCTTGGGGCTATGCACCTCAATGATCAATTCTATGTTGATTGGGTAGTGGCCATTTGCAAAAATAGGTTTTGATTAATTTGAATGAAGCTGACTAATTTTTCTCAAAAGTTATTCCATTTTTGCAAAACTGGGACCATTCTTTGGATTTAAAAAGAGAAAATTTTCAGTGCTCACAACTTAGCTTACGTGATTTCAAAACAGAAAACGGAATAAGTATGCTAATCTAACTCTTATGTTGGTCAAAACATTTTTACAAAAAAAATCAAGAGACAAAAAAGGGTCAAGGCAATGAACTAAGGGCATAGTCGAGTTAGAAATTCTGTCTTCTCCACCGCTCGAGTCAACTATTCAGTGTATATAAGTGTGTATTCATACCAGTCAAGGTATTCATACCAGTCAGTGTATATAAGTGTGTATTCATACCAGTCAGTGTATTCATACCAGTCAGTATATTTATACCAGTCGATGTATTTATACTAGTCAGTGTATATAAGTGTGTTTGGATCGTTTTGCTTCGTTCTTCTTTCGTTAAGTCATTTTTGATTCAGGTCAGTATGGAATCAATGTCCAATTCAGAGTTCAAATTCAATCATTATCAAATTCAAACAAAATTATTTTCAAATTCAGAGTGATGTGCCAGTCACGCCATTGATGTGTAAAAACTAAACTGATTTTATTGTAGTCAGGGGAGGACATCCCCGATCACAGAGACCAAAAAAAAAAAAAAAAACAACAACAACAACAACAACAAAAGCAAAAAAAGATAGTAGCATTTTCTTAATTTTTTTCGGCAGCAACTCGGCGACGAAGATTACAACGAGCTTCATTTGCACACAGCTTCATTGCCTAACTTTTTCATGAGCTGCCTCGCTTCATCTTTACTCCTTCAAAGCTTTTGAAGACTCTGCCTCGGCCTTGGCAGAGCTTCCAAATGAGATTATTCTTCGCCGACCATCAAATTGGTTATGCGAAGAAACTCCGAATCGAGTCACGGAGGTTGTCAGTCGTTTCAACTCTTTGTTCTGCTTTTTCAGCGCACTAATTTCTACTCGAGCGTCTTTGTACATACGTTGAAGAAGGGAGAGTTGTGCATGTAACTGATGTACTTCACACGTCCTGTTCTGCAGTCGACGGGACAAGTTGGAGACCGCTGTCACGGTCTCCACACATGACCTCAGCGTATACGAGTTTACGTCGATGTCAAACTGTGCCACCATGATTTGTTCAACTGACATCGCTGGAAAGTTAAAAACAAGAGAAAGAGGAGGAGCTCGTGGTTGAGGTTCAAGGGAGTCGGAATTGGTCATCTCTATCGTAGACTCGTTTAGGTCTGGAAAAAGAGTGAGAGAACCTTGTGAAGAGGCTATGGCAGAGAAGAGTAATGCAAAAGAAAGAGGTTGCAGAGTGGTGGCAGAGAAAGTTTGCAGGCTTTTGCTCTGCCTCTCTCTTTCGCAGGCCTCAACTTAAGAAGAGGATGGAGCCAAAGAAGAAGACAAAGAGGGAGGAAGGCTCGAGATGATCTTTGACAAACGAGGCAAGATTGGATAGCCTGTCGATCAGGCACTGTGATTGTTGAAATTGTGCGCCAGACACAACGCTCGAAGAAGATGAAGGAAGAGAGAGTAAGACAAAAACAAAAAGAGAGGCGGGAAAGTTGTATATATATATATGTATTGTATATCTATGTATTATATATATTTGTTTGAACATTTGGTTACAAGAGTGGATTGGGTTCAATGGTTTGGCTTAGTGGTTGAAGGCCAGAAAACTGAGCCCAAGGTCAGGGGTTCGAACCCCACAACAAATGTTTCTTTTGTTTTGTTTTGGTTTTATGTATATATATGTCTTATATACTTATATATATATATATTTGTTTGAATATTTTGTCACAAGAGTGGCGTGGCTCAGTGGTTGAGGACTCGGAGGCCAAACTTGAAATCAGAGGGTCGAACCCCCGTGTCTATGTATTTTGCATTTTTCCTTTCTTTTTTGCGTGTTTTGTGTACATGTGCTAACGTCAGCAAACAGAATATGCCTTCTCAGTAACGGCATCTTCCCGTTGATGGCCGCAAACAAAATATTCCCCGAGTCTGTATACGTATACCGTATGTACATGTCTGTGTGTATGTTCGTATTTGTGTATTTTTTGTCAGTATATATATATAAGTGTGTATACTGTATATATCCGTATCTATCTGTATATATGTCTGTATATGTCTATGTGTGTATCGCATTGATCACACCCCGCCTCGTGCATCTATCGCACGTCACACTCGCCTCGTGTATCTATCACACGTTGCATCCGCCTCGTGCATCTATCGCACGATCGCATCTCATTCTGTGCATCTATCGCACAATAATCTCACTTCGTGCACCTACCACACAAATTTCAATTTCAATTCCATTGCATTATCTTGCGCATCGCACTGTCTTGTGCATCAATTCAATCGCGCTATCTTGTGCATCACACTGTCTTGTGCAGCATCAAATTCAATCGCCTTGTCTTGGACATCACACTGTCTTGTGCATCAAATTCAATTGCCCTGTCTTGGGCATCACACTATCTTGTGAATCATCAAATTCAATCGCTCTGTCCTAGGCATCGCACTGTCTTGTGCGCCATCAAATTCAATTGCCCTGTCTTAGACATCGCACTGTCATGTGCATCAAATTCAATCGCCCTGTTTTGGGCATCGCACTGTCTTGTGCATCATCAAATTCAATCGCCTTATCTTGGGCATCGCACTATCTTGTGCATCAAATTCAATCGCCCTGTCTTGTGCATCATCAAATTCAATAGCCCTGTCTTGGGCATCACACTGTTTTGTGCATTCTTACATCGCACTATCTTGTGCACCCCCCACCCGCACTGTCTTGTACACCCGCATTGTGCTATCTTGCGCATTCACCCATATCACACTGTCTTGTGCGCCCGCATTGTGCTGCATTACGCTATTCTACGCATTCACTCAAATCAGTTAAAAACAGTCAGGTGTGCCTGTCTGTTTACACCACCCCAGTTAAATTACAGTTAGGTAAGCCTGTTTGTTTACACCACCCCGGTTAGAATACAGTCAGGCAAGCCTGTCTGTTTACACCACCCCGGTTAAAATACAGTCAGGTGCGCATGTCTGTTTATACCACTTCGGTTAGAATACATTCAGGTGAGCCTGTCTGTTTACACCACCCCGGTTAGAATACAGTCAGGTGAGCCTGTCTGTTTACACCACCTCGGTTAAAATATACAGTGTGCTGCTCTGCTTACACCACCGGTTAGAATACAATCGTGAGCTCTGTCACATTACAACACCCGGTTAGAATACAATGGTGAGCTGCTGCTTACACCACCCGGTTAAAATACAGGTGAGCCTTTCACATATTACACCAAATCGGTTAAAAACAGCAGGTGTGCCTGTCTGTTTACACCACCCCTCCTCCTTTCGCATGAGACGCATTAGGATTGCAAATCGGTTAAAAATAACAGGTGCGCTTGGTGTTTACACCATCTTTCCTCCTTACATTCTGTGCATCTATCGCACAATAAAGTAGCTATCGCACAATTTCGATTCCATCGCACTGTCTTGTGCAATTTCAATTTAATTGCGCTATCTTGCGCATCGCACCATCTTGTGCATCGCACCATCTTGTGCACTCCCTCGGGTCTAGGAGACCTTAAATCCTTCTGAAGGTGCAATTCCTTTAGTGTTTGTCGTGCTCGAACGACTTCAACGATCTAGGAGACCTTAAATCCTCTAATGGTGTAATTCCTTTGGTGTTTGTCGTGCCCGAACGACTTCAGGTGGTCTGGTATAGCCACCTTTCTGTGATTGCAATGAGTTTCTAGGAAACCAATTGCGATGGTGAAAACTAGAGTTCGAATGGCAAGGCCTAGAACACAAAAGGTTTGGAATTTTCGAGACTAAAGTCTGGTTTAAATACCCAGGGGTGTATCCCCAGCTTGAAATCTGTATGGCAGCCCCATAGGTTGAGGTAGCATGTATGCACCTCAATTCTGGATACTAAATCAACCTAGTCTGTCACCCCGTTGGAGAATAGGGAAAGTTATGAATTATCTTGCGCATCGCACTATCTTGTGCACTCTTCTGGTCTAGGAGACTTTAAATCCTCTAAAGGTGTAATTTCTTTGGTGTTTGTTGTGCTCGAACGACTTCAATCGGTTTGGTATAGCCACCTGACTGTGTTTGTAATAAGTTCCTAGGAGATCAACTGAGAAGGTGGAAACTAGAGTTCAAATGGCGATGCCTAGAACGCAAAAGGTTCGGGATTTCCGAGATTAAAGTCTGGTTTAAATACCCAGGGGTGTATCCCCGGCTTGAAATCTGTATGGCAGCCCCATAGGTTGAGATAGCTTGTATGCGCCTCAACTCTGGAAACTGAACAAACCTAGTCTGTCACCCTGTTGGAGAATAAGAAAAGTTGCAAACATAGCCAGGTATAAATATGACTTGCTTTGTGTGTTCTGCACTAAGCTTGCCTCTCATGTTGTCATCTTCATATCTTTATCATCACTCCATGACTTTGCATTGCATTGCATAAATCATGAATTTTTAAACAACCGGTTTCGTGAAGCGTGTAAGTCCAACTTTCAAACTACATTTTAAGCATATCATTTGCATTTTGCCCCTGAACTACGCTGGTTTGATTCCTTGCAAAGGGATACGTAGGCAACCTTCGGGTTCAACGACTTGCATTGCATCTTGTTTGTTTGCCCAAGTCTTACAGCCTCGTCAAAAGGGTCGTCTTCAGGCTTTGACATTCACTCACATCATGAAATGACTTTGAGCTCTGTCAAAGAGGGGCAACTGTAGACACCTCATTTTGACTGGCCCTAAGACTTGGGCACCTTCTTTTGAACACCCCATGATGAAAGTTGGAATATACTATTTTATGAATTTCTCAACAGAAAATATCAAAAAAACTTTAATCTCAAACCTCACCCATGTTGGCCAAATTATTAATTTTTAGTATTTCATAATATTTTATAATTTTATGTGTTGTACATAGTTTTTGATGTTTTTATTTAAATTGGTATAACTAATTTTGATATTTGCTAAAAAAGAAAATGATAAAAAAAAGTATAAATATAAAATTTAAAAAAAAAAAGAGGATGAATGAATGGAGGGATGGAGATAAGATTTTTGGTGAGGTTCTGTGGAGGCGGTGGAAAACAATTATTGTTTTTAGAAAATGAAGGAACATGGTCATGAGGGAAGAGAATCAAAAAAGAAAAGAGAGCATGTGAGAGTGGGTAGAGAATAATTGTTAAAGGAGCTGGTAGGTGATGATAAAAAGAAAAGGAGCAAGAGAAAGGATAGAGGGAGAAGGAAAGCATTTTGAGGGGAGAGACATACATGAATTTTTTGCTCTCTCTCTCCCTTTTCCGAGGCTTGGGTCGGAAGAGGATAGAAAATTGAGCTCTCTCTCTCTCTCTCTGCATAGCCGATCCATACACACACAGCCATGCACACACACTCACAGCAGCAGCACACCACACACATGCACAACACACACTATCACCACACCATCACTGCCATCCTAACACACACACTCAACACACCACTCATCACCCACACACCACCCATGCACACACACCATTCACACACGGTATACACACACGGCACCTCATTGAAACACACACCACACGGCTAACACACACACTCAACACACCACTCATCACCCACACACTACACATGCACACACGGCAAACCCAGCCATTACTACACACACATACAGCACATACACACACGACTCTCTCTCACCTCTCTCTAGCCGGGTCTCTCGCGAGACACACCCATCACACACCCAACACATGGTAGAACACACCCAGCACAGACCCATCACCACACACTCACGGCATACGCACACCCATCACCACCATACACACAGCAAACCCAGCCACTGCTACACACACACACAGCACATACACACACGGCCCATCTCACTCTCTCTCTCGGCAATCCCACAACACACATCCATTTTGAGAGACTCATACACAGAGCACACACACCATACACAGACACAAAACACACATTACACCCATCTCTATCTCGCTCGGCAGTTGGAATACGGACTAGAGACAGCACACATACACGACATATACACAGCACACACGGACACACTCTCTATACTCTCTCTCTCTTCCCACAGGTGTAGCCCTCTTCGCCATCGTCTCACGCACACTCGTTGTATGTAACAGGAGCACCACCGCGAAGCTCCCCTCCACCGCCTCCAGTCTCCACTGTAGCACCACCGGCTCCACCAAGGCCGATGCTACAATCTGGTAGAGTTCGAGTTGCTTTTCTAGAGAGAGAAAAGTTGATAACGAGAGATAAGCTGGGTCGGTGCTCCGGCTATGGGTTTCACGGTCTTTCGGCGTTATCGCTGGATCAAATGAAATTGGGTTCTGTGGTCCTTCATGGATTCCTCTCGCCGACGCATGGTTTTTGTTTTGGTGTGTATGTGTTGGCCCGAGTTGCTGGGTTTTGATATAGCTTTGGCTATGAAGATTGGCCAGTTCATGGAGATGGTTGACCATGCTTACTAAGGCTATTGCTCATCACACGTCAGCAGCCTTCATAAGAGTGGTTGGTTCTGAGTTTGTTCAGAAATACTTGGGTGGGGCCCGCCATTTGAAGATGAGGACATGGGTCGATGTGCCAAGGTCGACTGGATGGAAGATTTTATTTTATTTTATTTTATTTTATTTTGAGTGTTGGTGAGAATTTTTATTTTATTTGTCTCTCTCAGATTTGTAATATTTAAAGTGTTGTAATAATCTCCTACCCCGCTTCTTTCTATCCCATTCTTTAATCGCTTTCCCTAACTGTACATATATATATCTGACATGCCATGCATATCCGTGCTTTGTATCCATGTTTCATGCATCTCAATCCGGCTAAATTTGCATTTTTGTGATTTAATTGATTATTATATGATTTTGTGCACTATCACATGTTTTGCAATGATTCACATGCCATATTGTAGAAGCCGAATCTTTAGAAACATTCTTGTGTATGTATTGCATTAGAATTTTATATATAAGATCATGCATATTTTTCTAATTTTGTTTTGTAGCTGTTTGAGGGACGTTGATATCTCTGTGAGTTTTTTATGCTTTAGCATCCCATTTGTGTGTGTTTTTCTTACTATGTGTTAGCATTTTACCATGAGACTAATTGCTTAAATGATAAACTGTTTGAATGCCTGTGGATGAAGGCTTGTTGCCTGAATTGGAATAATTCAACGACTGTATGTTTTAAGCCCACTTTGTAATGGCAAATTCACAAACTTTAAGCCCACTTTGTCAAGTGGCAAATTCAAACCCTTTTCGACAAACAAACATAAAATTGAATTGTTCCAATTTGAGCAAACTAGTCTATACCAATGCTTCACATAGTAAATTTTAGGATTTACTAAAATAATCAGAACATAAACATATAAAGAAAACAAAATTCATATCATGGTTTAGTAGAGGCCGATCTTTTGATCGGGTGAGTGAGGGTACTCATTATTGACTTTCCCCTCTCATACTTAAGGTTCTGAGCCAAGCAACCTTGGTTACGATGAACAGTGGCCTTGGCACTGAGTCATGGGTATCCTAATGTAATGACGCTCACCACTGTTTACCGATAAATTGTTGATTACTGCTAAACTGGGACTAATTATCATTGATAATTGAACTGATTGAGTTACTAAACTGACTGACTGAAATCTGAACTAAATTGATTGAATATATATCTGTTTGAATTGTATTCTATCTGTTTGACTGTGTGATTATTTGTTCACGTTTATATGTTTAAACTGTAAATTGAAGGCCTTATCGGCGGCCGAATCAGAAATTGGTTGATATTTTATGATCATCATAATTTATGTGATTTTATGACAGAACTATCTGAAATGTGATTTAGTGTGATTAAATTAGAATAAAATAAGCTAAGTTAAACAAGTTGCCTTATTTACCATTTTGCCATCCTTAATGGCCCACTACCTCAACATATTGAGCCTTACATACACTTAGGCAAACTTTTCCTCAGTCACATTTTGAGAGCTCTAGCCAACCAAGAAAAAGGGAGGGAGAGAATTGATTTGTTCTTAGGTACTTTGCTTGGAAGCTTAAGAGTTTTGGAAGAAAATTGCAAATTGAGCCTCCACACCTTTAATTCAAGACTTAGGTAAGGGGTTCAACCTCCTATTGATGTAATTAAGATTATTCTTGCATGGTTTAGAGCTAAGTTGAGGTCTATAGCCAATTTATGGCTCAAATTGTTGTCTTGGAGCTTAATTGTTGCATGCATGTCGGTAGTGTTGAGTTTTAAGTTGATTTCATGGATAATTGTTGCATGCATGTACAAGTTCTAGCTAAGGTTCATGATAACATCATGTTCTTGAATGATTTGGCTCATTAGAGCATGTATTGAAGCTTTGAATTGATTTAAAACTTATGCATGTCATGTTTGAATCATATTCATGAAATTGGGTTTGAAAATGGATTTAATGGAAACACCATTGGGCTTTGATTTATCAAGTTGATCTTTAAAACATGTAGTACTATGGCTTTTGAGGTGTTTTCTAGAAAATGGCCCCAAAGAAATCGATTTTGATGCATTAAAACTTGATTTGAGCTTGGAAGTTCAAATCTGAAAATTCCAGATTTTGGACTCCCGCTCGAGCTGGGAAAGTGGCGCTCGAGCGAGAAATTCGTGCTCCCAGCACTTTGCACTGTATTACAGTCCGCTCGAGCAGGGTAGTTGGCGCTCGAGCGGGGCCTTGTGTCTTGCGCTCGAGCCGCTATCGAGCGCCCAATCGAGCGTGATTTTTTGAGCATCCATCACTTTTGACTGTTTGCATGTCCGCTCAAGCGTGGGAAGTGACGCTCGAGCGGGAACCGTTGTCTGCATGTCCGCTCGAGCGGGGAAACCTACGCTCGAGCGGGACTCTGTTTTTCTAAAAATCCTAGAAATGTTTTCTAAATACATCTTTGCATCCTCATCCCATCCTAGGCATTCTTAGGCCTAATTAAAGGCATCTTAATGAGGATATAGATGTAGAACCACACCGAGGCAATTTAGGGGTTAAGTTATTACTTTCCCAACTATGTAACTTAGTGTGTGTTCAATCTGTAAACTGTGTAGGGTTGGCTTTCCGAGGAGACGCTCTAGCCTACTGTAGCCCAGAACTCTATAAGTAACAACTGTGTAAAGATATGTTCAAAATGATTATCTTCTGAACAACTGAACTGTACTGCTTTCTGAACTGATATTGTTAACTGAATGAATGTATGTCCTATATTCTGAACTGTATTGTGGCATCCTTAGCAACTACTGTTTACTGCTACTGTTACAGAGATCTCTGTCGGTTCCCTTGTTGGAACCACTACTGTTTACTGATTGATGGCCATCATTTACTGTTCGGTCTTTTAAGACCTCTTCATTTCTTATCGTTATGCTAATGGATGTACCACATATGACTGAATGACTGATATACTAAATCAATGAACTGTTTTCATTACTGTAAGGACATTCATTCTAAACCTCTTTATGCATTATGTTATTCACTAGGCTTTAGCTCACTGCTTATATATATATATATATATAGGTGTACAGGCACCGGACCAATGCTAGAAACGTCGGGGTAAACTCCAGTTTTGTCAAGCCAATCACTGTGCCTCACTGCGAGGTTCCGAGCCTGCCAAGCTATGGCTTATGAGTGTTTTTATTTCCCCGTCTGTCTGCGTTTTGTAATATCAGTATAGATCTTTATCTTGTGTTAATATGGTTTTAGTCCCTGCTCTGAATGGCTGTATATAATGTACATACTGTTTTGTCACTCCCTGTACAAATGCATGAAAAGTTTTTTTGCACACAGACTGTCACAGCTCATTGGACATTGTTTTATTACTGTATTGGTTTCCGCCATGCCCCTGTACTCGGTTTCTTGTTTCTTTATTAGCGGGCCTTGATAGCTTCGGATTCTTGGTCGATTGATTGCTAAACCCATAGGGGCGGGTTTGGGTCGTGACACTTAATCTCCCAAAATATTAGGTGGCGACTCTGAGATCTGATAACGCAGTCCATTTTTGACAAAATTGTAATAAAATGGATTTTTAATAAAAGTTGCCAAATCTGGACTCTCATCTACGTTTTACATTGCACTCGTGAGACTAGATCAAAGAGATCTCGGGAGGCCGAACTGTTTAATGCGCACGGATACCTCCCAGGCATGTTACAATAGTGTAACTTTTTCCGAAGTTGTCTGATCTCTACAACCATTTGTTTACTTTCTTTCCTAAACTTTGTAACCATCTCTTTCAACTCATCATTGGATACAAGCAGTTCGTTGACCAAAGGGTTAATATTACAATTTTCGTCGCTTTCCTCCCTTATCATCTTCAACCATTGACGCTGATTATATACAGGCATCCATTACTCAAAGAAGCCGCATCCATTGGTGTTGTTGAAAAAGCAAGCAAAGTATACCATCCCTGAATTTTCTATTGACTCTGAAATTCTGAATGCTGCTCTCGCCCTGCAATGACATTTTTTTTTTTTAAACTGAATTTCACTAGTATTACTCATAGATGTATTTGATGTTGACATTTTTTTACCTGAAATAACAACAATGGAACAACAATATCTAAACCCAACAATATCTAAGATTTTGAAAAAATTCTTATTCTCTCAGTATCTAAACCTATGATTTAGGAGAAGAGATAATATTTTCTTCTTTTCAAAATTATCCAATTGAAACAAGCTGATTGGATTATGTAATGCTAAATTCTTAACCAAAATCAATTCCATCTTACTCCAACATGAATTAAAATTAAAATTCAAAGAACAACAGCACAAATAATACTAATGAAATAAATTAAATGAGGTAACTAAGTTGTGACAATATCCAGCAACATCATTTCAACTCTTTATACATGTTACTAAAATCAACAGAAATCAAAATAATAAAATAATATATACATCAAAAAAGAAAATAAAAGCATATCATCTCATTCTAATCATCCTCCCCTCCCCTCTGGTTCCTCTAATCTCTCAAGATACAATTAAAACTTTAATGCTACCATGAAGAATAATATCTCATTCTTTATTACTGTCATCTTAGATTTAATGCTGCCATGAACTTTCATGCTGTCATCTTAGTTTTAATAATGCACCATACCATTTACATACATCTCAAGATACAATTAAAACTTTATTTAGTATATGCATTTACCATGAAGAATATATCTCATTCATATTAGAAAGGGTAATTTGGAAGTGGAATAAAAAATGGAACTATATATACTATGGTTGGAGAAATAAAAGCATCAACTTACACAATAATCTATATGCCCCCATCAAAACAAAAAATAAAAAATAACTATCAAAAATTTGCTCATAAACTCCACCTTCTATGATAGTCAGTAAGAACATATATGACCTTATTGCTCTAGCAAAATATAATTCGATACAAATTTATATTGCTTTCTATATGAACTTATTTCACCATTCAGTAACATTTCTAGCAAAATATAATTCGATGGAGATTTATATTGATTTCTATATGAACTTATTTCACCATTCAGTAACATTTCCCTGGGTTAATTTAATAATATGACCTTATAGCTCTAGCAAATGGATCTCTTTCAAAATGTTTTTCACTTAAGGATGAATGGATTCAAAATTAAACAGGATGTGGGCCTTTCCTTCATTGAAACTGTTCCCACACCAAAGCTTCCTGACAAACAATCCCTAGTGCTCACTTACAGAGATAAATAAACAAATATCCCTAGTGTTGAATTTTATGAACTCTACATCAATCCACATTTCTCTATTAAACCAGATTTTCTTGAACACACAAAACAGGAAATTAAAGAAACTTTAATCAAAGTCAATATTGACAAAAGTAGCCAAGTTCTGATTTTTACTTCACAAAGGTAGCCAAGTTCAGATTTTCCCTAATTTTTGGATTCAAAGTTGTAATATTTAAAGTTCGGAGGATGAATGATTTCTTGAAAACACGAAGTAGGAAATTAAAGAAACTTTAATCAAAGTCAACATTGACTGTCACGACCCAAACCCGCCCCTGTAGGTTTAGCGCCGTAACCGGCTAGTAATCCATAGATTATCCAAGGCCTCTGTACAGATTAGCAATTAATAAGGGGCTGCGGAAGCATTGATACATAATAGACAAGGTCCAATGAGCTGTGATAACGTACATGGGACAGAAGATTTAAAACTTATTTATATATACTTAAACATGCCAGTCAAGTACACCAATCTATACAAAATATTTATAGAAAGTACTTCCCGAGATCTGACTGTACAGTGCATACACTAAGACTAGCATGAATTACAAAAACAGCCATGGCACTAGACTTCGATCGGAACCTCCTCGGGAGGCACAATAGTTGGCTGACAAAACAGAACAGAAGGCCGTCAACTCTGGCCCTGGTCAGGTGTCGTCTCACCTACATACATAATATAGATTGTGAACGAAAGCCTAGTGAATAATAACAAAGTAAAGGGGTTTTAATGAATAAGTCCATACAGATTCAGAAATCATAATTCCGTTCATATCAAAATCATATTTGTCCAGATCATATTCAGAAATCATAAGTCATGCATAAGCATACGTGATACATTCGTTAGCTCTCACAGATACAGTTGACCCATAAAAGGACGACCATAAAGGCAAACAGTTGACTCACGTGCATGGAGACGATACAGTTGGCTCATGAGACGTACAGTTGGCCCATAAAAAAGACATAAGGATCCATAAACAGTTGGCTCATGAGACGTATAGTTGGCCCATAAAAGGACAAAACAGAACATATTTGAGGCTAAGAATATCACGAATACATTTCAGAAAACATTGGACATCCTTTCATTCATACAGAAATATCATTTCAGAAAACAGATCTTGTTTCATCACACAAAAAGTAGATACAATTGAACATAACTTTACTAAGTTATTACTCATAGTTGATCTTGAATCAAACAGACAAAGCGGATAGGTCAAACAGGATGCGGCACGTGACCTACAAAGCACATAACAGACACACACTTGAAACGCACGTTCTAATTATACAAAACTTACGTTGTTGGTTCTTAGTGTGTTTCTACCCTTTAATCCTCACTTTAGAGTCTTAAACATGGCCTAGGAATGCCTAGGATGGAATGAGGATGCAAAAATGCCTTAGAAAATAATTTTTATAATTTTCAGAAAACAAGAGTCCCGCTCGAACGTGGATTTCCCCGTTCGAGCGAACATGCAAACAAGAGTATTCGCTCGAGCGTAAACCTTCCCGCTCGAGCGTTCTGCAAAACGTGACAAAAGTACTGGATGAGTGAAAATCACGCTCGACGGGCACTCGACCCCGCCGAACGCAGATTTCAGTCCCCGCTGAGCGTGAATTACCCGCCGGCGGATCGCAAAACAAAGGTAAAATCTTGGATGATCGAATTCCACGCTTGAGCGCCACTTTCCCCGCTCGAGCGTGAGTCCAAATTCTGGAAATTCCAGGTTGAACCTTCAAGCTCAAAACCAAGTTTTAATGCACCAAATTCTATCCACTTGGGCTAATTTTCTAGAAAACTCTTATAAACTCATAGTACAACATGTTTCAAAGCTCAATTTGAGAAATCAAAGCCGAAGGGTGAATCAATTAAACATAATTTCAAATAAAACTTCAAAAACATAATGGATATGTAACATGCATGAATTTGAACAACTTCAAGGCTTTAAATACTTGTTCAAAAGAGTCAATTTCCTCAAGAACATGATGAATTCATGGACTACAATAATAGTATGGACATGCATGCAAGAATTTCCATGAAGACAACTTTAAACTTCAAGATATGCACATGCATGCATGATTTAAGATTCAATTCAACAATCTAAACCAATTCTTGACTTTAATCGCTAGACTTCCATGTACCATACAACATAAGACTAGAATTCATAAACAAGAAGGTAATCATCCTACCTTAGGTCCTCAATGCAAGATATATAAGCTCAATTTGCAAACTATACTTCAATTCTTCAAGTTCTCTAAGCCAATTCACAATGAAATCAAGCTATCTCCTTTCTCACTCTCTCTAGTCAGTTATTGGGTCTCAAAATGGCTGAGGAAATGTTGTGTAATCAAGTGTAATACAAGCCTCAAGGTGTAATACAAGTGGCCCACTAGATGGCACTAAGGTAAATAAGTCAAACTATGTAATTCATCATTATTTAATCCAATTTAATCATATCAGATCACATTTCAACTAAATTTACCATAAATTCACATAAAATCTAAATAACATGAAACATTAATCGATTTCGGAATTGGGCGCCGATAAGGCTTTCAATTTGCAAATTAAAGTCAAAGACATGAACAGATCGTCTTACACCGAACAGATAGAAACACATAAATAATACAATAAAACATGAACAGATCGCCTTACACCGAACAGATAGAAACACATAAATAATACAATACATATGCAAATTAATCCCAGATTCCTTCTAAATTACTGTTAGGCAAAATTAATCATGTTTTAGTATTAATCTGGGGTCGGGGTTATTACATTGACAAAGGTAGCCAAGTTTATATTTCTACTCTACAAAGATAGCCAAGTTCAGATTTTCTCTAATTTTTGGATTCAAAGCCATAATATTTTAAGTTTGGAGGATGAACGAACCTACGGTTTTTTCCTTCAATCTGTTGGAGTATGGCGAGCAGCGGCGTGGCAACGACAGCGGCGCGTCGGAGTGAGTGGAAGAGCTCCTTCTCTTAATCCTTTTCTCTCTCTCTCTCTCTCTCTCTCTCTCTCTCTCCGTCGTTTTGCTTCTTATCAAATCTGCAGGAATTTTGAATTAAAGCATTATTTTTTTTTTTTTTTTTTTTTTTTTTTGGAAATTACTAACCAAAACGACGTCGTTTTGGTTAGTTTTATTTTAAGCCATTGGATCACCCCACTTCAGGGATCACTTCGGGAATAAAACTCTAGAGGATCCTAATACTTCATTGTTTGCATCATTGTCGTTGAGTCCGCTCCGCATCAGCATCTTCAAAAATCAATCATTCACCTTTGTTGTGGGCTTAGACTGGTTTTGCATTTAAGGGGGAAAAAAAACAAATGCATTTTGTATAGAACAATATTCAAAATTGATCATAAAAAAAGTTTGATGGTGGAAACAAACACTCATGCACCGTAAACAAAAACTTAATTTTATGGATTCATTTGGGAAGTAGATTGATTTTTTGACTTTTTGACTTTTTTAACTATTTTAGCCAAGGGTTAAAAAGGCTCATTTAAGAAGGGTTTTTGACTTTTTCGTGAGAAAAAAAATATATAATGATTATGAGTTGAATGTGATGTTGTCTTATTAAGCTAAAAAGACTATTTTATTTTTTGTGATTATTTTAATCAAAAAAATCCAAAACTAAACTTCCCAAACGAGCTCTATGATTATATTTTACATATTGTTTGGGAGTACTTGCTTTGATATGGTAATTAAAGTTATTATCAACCTAATTATTCAAAAAAATATATATAAAATAAAAAATGAAGTGATATTATAAGGTCCTATACAATTCCACTAAAGTTAACAGAGTCAAAATGGGCCTTGAATCGGCCCATTACAATGAATTAAAAAAAGGGAGCTTGATATTGCCTTACCAGGTTGCACACCAACGATAATTAAAAAAATAAATAAACAGACCAGAAAAAAAACGTTTCAAACAATATATTTTTTATTTTTGGAAAACTCTATTCTTATAAAAAAAAATAAATAATAATACAATATAAGTAATATGATAATATCATTTTTATAAATAAAAGTCATATTCATAAATATTTATTTTAAGTGAAAGGTACACATGAGCAACTAATTGACCTTTAGAAACCAACTTTATGTTATATCTATTTATTTATTTTTGGTATGTTTGAGATCATTAATGAAACCAACAAGAAAAATTATTCTTCACCCAACACTAAAAGTCAACTATTAAGTTGTTGATAAGGACCAACACAAAATATCTAGACTCACTGTAGGAATTTCAAATTTAAATTTAGATACAAGCAAAATCCTAAACTCGTACATAAACATACGTTTAATTTTTGTTTAAGATAAATATATATAAAAAAAAATCATATATCAAATCAATTTTATTTTTTAATTGATGATCTACACACAAAAATTTAAAAGGTGATTACAGACCAACCATATCATGGTAAGTCGAATAGCCGATCAAGCATTGAAACCAACTATTAGGATTGCCATGTTCGGCACCATAATTAATTTGGTGTTAGATACAATAAGTTTTAGGGTAAATTAAACTTACACTCTTGAGATTTTGATTTAATACATATCATCCCATGATGTTTGGAAAATTACACTAACCCATGTCATTGTAATTATTTAAACGGAATGAAAATATTAAACACATGCACTCTCTATTTTTTTGCTTTGTTTTACTTTCTCTTTTTTTTTCCCTTTCCTTTACATTTTTTTTTAATATAATTTTTTTTATTTTTTTACTAAGAGTTGTTACTTTTTATATAAATATAGAAATTTGTAAAATGAAACCATTAATCACAGGAGTGAAAATATAAATTCTAAAACGTCAAAGGGTGAATAATAATTAAACCAAATATCAAGAAGTATCAATGTAACTTACCCTGAGTTTTAAAGGTCATGCTAGTTTGTTACGCCAGTTATTCCCTCTTGCGTTTATGTCGACTACTGGTCTTATAATGTTTTAATTTTTCCTAATCTTTCAAAGTTTTTAATTTGAGTATGAATTAATCACTTTCAAATTAAAATTAAAACAAAATATTAATAAAAGACGTGTATAATCTCTAAAATATTCATTTTATGTCACTTTGTTTTATCCATAAAAATTTAATTTTATTTCAACCCTAAAAATTTAGTATCAAAATTTGATCATCAAATTATTATTGGGATTAATTGGTAATAAATCCAATATGAGGAAGGTACAAGACATAGGTCAACACATTTTTTGTTCACAAGAGGTGCATATTTTGTGAAATAATTTGATGAAAAACTCTAGAGAATATTTTATTTTTAATTTTATCCATAAACTTTTTTTTCATTTGTTTGACTTTCTGTTCACAATCTATTCAAATTTATATCTTCGAATTTAGGGCTCTTTTGGGTTGTGAGCAAAACGCCAACGTTTGTGGCTAGAACAAAACGCAAAGTTGCGTTTTTTTGCTTATTTGGAAAGTGACAAAAGTAGGTTGAAAACTTACATAACTACTCTCAATGTTTATATCTTGTAGGTTTGGATAAAATGTAATTTTTTTAAGTTTGGTGAAGTTATTTTAGTCATTTTAGGGGTTATTTGGGATGATCTAAATAAGTGTACTTTTTGTCTTTTTACGAAAAGATGTGCAGAAAAATAGAGATGTGATGTGATGAAAAAAAAGATAAAAAGATTGATTATTTAAGGAATGCCAAACCACCCCTTAGTGTGATGTGACACCATAAATAAATATTAATTCAAAAAAAAATTAATTTTTTACCAACTTTCCAAATCACTTCCAAAAAGCTTGATTAAAAGCAAAAAAACTGCTTTTTACTATCTTCCCAAAATAGCAGACTTCATTTGGCATAAATGATTTGGGTTAAAATAATCACAAAAGGACGAGATAGACTAAAAAGTCAATAAGACAAACTTTTTGAGAAGTAAGTTAAAAATCAATTCTTAACTTTTAACTCATTTCAAATCACATTATCTCTCACATTTTTTACACGTTTTTAAAATGAAAAAAAAAATTAAAAAAAGTCAAAAAAATTAACTTTTAACTATCTTTTCAAAATATTAAAAAATATCACATCAAATCAAAATCATTTCATTTGTTCTCCCACAAAAATTAAAAAAAGTCAACAAAACTCATCCCAAACAAAACTTTTTAACCTCATGTTAAAATAACCAAAAAATTAAAAAAAAAAACCAACCCCCATTCCAAATGAAGACTTATATCTATCTGTTTAAATTTATATCTATCTATTCAAATTTTTTAACTATCTAATTAATTTTTTCCCCTATTTGTTCATTTTCCCCCTAAATTTTGTCTACCTGTTTAAATTTTTTCCCTAAATTCTATCTATCTATTTAATTTTATATGTTAGAAATTCTATCTGTTTAATTTTTTTTATAAGCCAAACAAAATCGTATTTGCTCAAAAATTTCAATCCGTTCAAATATTTCTCTCTCTGTCTCTCTCATCTGTTCAAAAACATCATCAAGAACAAATCCTATCTGTTCATCAACAACAATATCACCATGTTCATCAACAACGAAGACGACATCATAGAAGAAGGGAGAAAAAAAAAAAAAGCACATTATATTTTATCTGTTCAATAACAACAACAAATCACAGATCAAAAACCCGAATATAGTAAATCTGGTTTATCCAGGACTCAAATCTCAGATTTCTTATTTTCTTACCTTTTTCCCCGAGAACCCAACGTTACATAACAATTTATTCAACAACTAGTTTCAATTAAACAACACCACCATCATCATATTCAGTGCCGGAGGGAAGTGAGGACAGGGGGATCACGTGCTGCTCCTATTTTAGACTTTGTTTTTTTTTTTTTTTTGGTTATAAATATAAAAAAAATATTTTAAATAAAAAAATTATAAAAATATTATTAAGATGAAATATCAATGATATTTTAAAAATTATGAAAATTATAATGATTATTTTAATTAAAAATAAATAAATTATTATAAATAATATTATTTATAAAAAAATTTAAATATAATAATATATTATTATTATTAATATACAAATATAAATAATTTCTTTATAAATATATAAAATTTATTAAATTATCACGCTAAATGTTTATTCACTATTAGTATGTAGGTGTTAATTATCACATACTATTAATAATGACGTGGTATTATATTGAATTTTTAATTAAATTTTATATAAAAAAATAATTTATCATTATAACGTCTCTGTACACGTATATACGTGCATCAACAAGTTCATTCACAGATCAAAAACTTGAAAATACTTGAGAATATTTTTAAAAAATATATGTAGAATCGTTAGGGTTGAATATAAATCTAGAATATTTAGAATATTTCTAAAAAAATAATTCTAGATATTTAAAATAAAAATAAAAATAAAAAATCTAGAATTGTTCGTTCATTCATAAAAAAAAATATTCTAGATTTTTTTAAAGATTCAAAATATTCTCAAATATCCCCAAAAAAAAAATTTCTGTCGATCTGAGATCTCTCACTGATCGTCACCGAAACCGAATCCAAATCCGAATCCGTAGGGAAGAGACGATTAGAAAAAGAGAAGATCGGTGACAAAAAAAAGGAAATCTACAGCTTAGATCGGTGACAGAAAAAGAGAAGATCTGTAGATCTACAACCTTTCAGATCTGGATCGTCGGCGCCGGAAACAAATTGTGGAGCGGCGGCGTGAGGCATGCTGAGATCTACAGCTCCGGCGATGTCATGCTCAGATGTACAGCTCGGCGACTAGGAGAGAGAGAGAGAGAGAGAGTGGGTTTGAAGATCTACAACTTAGATCCACAACGTCTGAGGCGGCGTCGAGGTATGAAGCAGCGGCACAAGGTTAAAGGGACTCCGGCGACTCGAAGAGAGAGAGAGATTCTGGGTTGAATATGAAGAGGGAGAGAGAGAGATGGCTGTTTGACAAAAGTGTGCGAGTGACGGGTCTGTTTGAAAATATATATACTAGGGGTAGTTTAGTTATTTTATAAAGATTTGTCCTTATGGACAATCTGCGAACAAATAAAATTTAAAATTGTTGTTCAAAAAAAGAAAAAAAAATTTAAAATTGAATTTATCAGTGTCCTTTGAATGATCATAAAATATTTGGATTAGTGTTACCGATATGAATCCGACCGGAGACTCTGGGTTCGTTTGGTTTGAATTTTTCAAAAAATTTTAGGAAAATTTTTTTACAAATGAGTTTTGAGAAAAATTCAAACTAAATAAATTTTTTCAAAAAAAATTTTCAAAACTTGTAAACCAAATAAGTTTTCTAAACAAATCTCTCTCTCATACACATCAAATCAATCACTTTTTCCAAACTCTCTCTCAAAATAATTTTTCAAAACATCTTTCCAAAAAAACTAAACCAAACAACTTTTCGTACTTTTTATCTCTCAAACTCATCTCCCAAACTCAAACCAAACATACCCTCTGACTGCTCCGGATCCTCTCCAGCCAGAAGTCTCTACTGTCCTCTGGTCAAGGGCCACGATTTGGCCACATGGTCCTTTGAAGATCTACGGCTCAGCTAAAAAAAAAATGAATTTCGTTTTTCTGCAAATCAACAGAAATGAAAGGAAGAAGAACAGAGGATGCATTTTTTTTTCTTTTTTCTGCGTTTTTTTTATGCAGATATTTTGGAAGAAGAAAAAGAAGAAAAATCAAGATGATAAAGATTTGTAGATCCGGATCTGCAGAGGAATTTTTTTTTTTTTTTTTTGTTGATGAAGATGATGATGTTGAAGATGTTGAAGATGATGAAGATTTGATGTGTTTTGATGCAAATTTTTGATGCAGATTTTTTTGGTGATATTGATGATTTTCAATAAAAAAAAACGCATCAAATATATTTTTCTGCGGATTGTAAAATTTTGCGTTTTGATAATCTTCAAATATATGTTGATGCTCTTCAAAGATATATATTAATGATTTTCAAAGATCTGATGCGTTTTGAAGATATATATTGATGACTAAAAAATATATATTGATGATCTTCAAGAATATATATTGATGATCTTCAAAGATTTTTGAACACAGAAATCTGCATCAAAACTAAAAAAAAATTCTACAGATATTGATGATCTTCAAGAAAAAAAATTTTATGCAAATTTGAAATCTGATTTTTTTTTTTTTACAGATTTACTCACAGATCTATATTGAAAATATCAATTTTAAAAAAAAAAACGGAACTGAAATGTTAAGGGGAATAATCAATTAAGTGTTTTGAGAGAGAGAGAGTTATTAGTGAAAAGAAGAAGAAGTTTTTGGTGAAAAACGAAATTCTTTTTTTTTTTTTTTTTATCTGAGTCGTAGATCTTCAAAGGGCCACGTGGCCAAATCGTGGCCCTTGACTGGAGGATCGGAGGGATCCCTTGGCTGTAGAGGATCCGAACTCCCTGATAAATAAGATTTTTTTTTAAAAATTATTTTTTATAAGATCGGATTGATATTGAAAAATATATTACCGATGATTTTCAAGGCCGGGGCCGGGCATGGTGATAGGTTCTCCCAATCCTAGTCCGACCCCGCTCCGAAATTTTTCCAAAACATTCCCGCCTATATACATGTGTGTTTAGGATTGTATTATATTATATATCTCTCTCTCACTCTCTCAACTCTCTCACTCTCTCGTTCTTCTCTCTCACACACTCTCTGACTCTCTCAACTCTCTTGTTCTTCTCTTTTTTAACTCTCTCGCTGTCTCACTCTCTCTCAACTCTTACGATCTCAATGGTTCTATAGTCATCCAAGCACCAGAAATTGCCTCCTCCGTCGCCGATCCTCCATAGCCTTCACACCTCACATTCGCGACTTTCATCTTTGGATCCAAATCCACATCCAAATCCAGAATAGATCGGCTCCTCCGTCATCTCCACTACCATCGACTGTGAGATCTAGATCCAAATCAGAATAGAGTTTTAGAGAGAGAATCCATGACTGTTGTTGATGATTTTTTCAGATCTTTTTTCCTTTCTCAGATCTTTGTTTTTTTTTTTTTTTTCTTTTTTTAAGTTGATGATTGTTGTTGATGATGATTGTTGATGATGATAATGATGATGATGAAGAATTGAAACATACTGAAAATAGAATTTTTATTTTTTATTTTTTGTTGTTCTTGTGTTGAACAAAATTTTTTTAAAAAAAAAAA
Organism: Camellia lanceoleosa; assembly: GCA_025200525.1. NCBI lineage: Eukaryota > Viridiplantae > Streptophyta > Magnoliopsida > Ericales > Theaceae > Camellia > Camellia lanceoleosa. The sequence continues at coordinate 18,468,225 of CM045768.1, forward strand.
ATCGGGGTTTTTTCTAGAGTCGGGGAAACCCGATCCCCATTAGGGGGCGGGTGTGGGGGGTGATGGCATCTTCCCCGGGGATTGGGGGTGGGGATGAGGATTTTTTTACCTTCGGGAATCGAGAATTAGAATTGTAATTCCCTGTCCCGCTCCGATCCATTGCCATTCCTATTACTCACACGATATCTGCATATCGACTCGAGGTGCTGAAAGGGTAGAAATTAAGCATACGTTTGAGAAATGGTTAAATTAACTAAAAAGTTAAAATCACCAAAAAAAATTAGAAAGTTAAAAAATCAAATATTTATTTTCGTTCTCTTTATTTTTTTCATGTTTTTTTTTTATAAAAGTCAAAAAAATTATTTTTAAGTACTTCAAATTTTTTTATTTCATATTTTAACTTAAAAATTATTTTTAAAAAAAAATTACTTTCCAAACGAATCTTTAAATTTGGATGATACGAGAGTAAGTATAAAGTGAAATTTTTATAATAGAATAAAATAAAGAAATAGTAACAATGGAGAAGTGGGGGCATCCAAAAAGAAAGGAGTACTTATCAATTAGTCTTATGAATTAGATTTATTTATTTACAGGTCCTAATTAATAAATTTAACATTATAAAAATAAGAGAGTGATAAATTTATCAATAAAAATTTATTCATAAAAATAAAGAGACTGATAAATTTATCACTATAAATTTATTCATAAAAATAAAAGACTGATAAATTTATCTTTATCACTTAATAAATTTATCAATAGGACTTAATTGATAATAAGTCTCCAAAGTAAGACTTATTGGATAATAAATCTCCAAAATAGAACCTATTAATAATTTACCCCAAAAAAAAATGTGATGGCTATTGGTAACACATCTCATATTTCGATTGGACCAGCTTTGACATTACAGCAAAATCAAATTTTTAATAATTAATTGATAATCTCCACCCACTCTTCTGGAACCCACATTTCAGATATATTTGATTAAACGGCGGGAAACGTTAAGGTGAGGGGGTGGGGAAGGGTTGTTAGTGCATCGTTGTAGAAAGCATTTTAACATCTCAAAGTCTGCGATATTCCTCAATTTCAGATTGGAGAAACAAACACAAACTTAGGGTTTGAAAAGTGGGTTGGTTTTTTAATTTTTTTGACTATTTTAATTTAGAGTTAAAAAGTTTCGTTTGGAAAGAATTTTTGACTTTTTTAATTTTTTGTGAGAGAAAGAATGTAATGATTATAGATTGAATGTAATATTTTGTCTTATTAAGATAAAAAATCTACTTTATTTTTTTTTGTGACTATTTTAATTAAAAAAGCCAAAATCCTAACTTCTCAAACGGAACCTTAACAGTGATGCTGAGCGAAGCTTTTCCATTATTATTGGAAAGCTCATTTGCATAATTTGCAAAATTGTCTTATTGGCTTGTTTAATGCAGTAAACTAACCTTTTATAATTTTGTAGAGAATGTTTGGTTTGAATTTCTAGAGTGATATTGGAAAATAAATTTTAAAAAATTTATTTATTTTGTAAATTTTTTAAAATTATTTTATCTCTCTTACCTATTAATCAAAATATCAAATTATTCCAAATTTCAAAATTACTTTCAAAATATACAATCAAACAAATCAAAATAATTTCTAAACTCTTTCCCTAAAATAATTTTTAAAAACTACTCTCCCAAAACTAAACCAAACATACCCATAATGTTTCACTTTTTTTGTTTGGGAGTAGTTGAGTTGAGAATGTGTTTGATTTTTTGCTCCAAGGCCTTTTTAAGGCATTTTGATCCCTTTCAAGGGTTTGGGACTACCAATGATCTATATCTACCATTTAGAATTTTTTTGAGAGGGTGGTTATATGGTAGAGATTAATTTCCAGATAATTTCTAGTTTGATAACGTTGAATTTGTAGTATTACTCATATCTAAAAATAAACAAAGGACAGGTTCCCATCAACCTGAAGACACACACCACTAAACAAAGAGAATAAAGACATACACAAACATTTATATAATAAAACATATTAATTTTAAAACAGACAGTTATCATTTATTCATAAAACCAAGCACAACTCTTTCACATAAGTATGAGATCTACGAAAAGTTAAAACCCACGTCATGTGAGAGAATTTAAACCTTAAAATATGTCTTATGGGTGTAGTTAAAAGTGAATAAATCTAACGGTTAGTATTTTCCAAAACAATGAAAAAGTTTTCAGATAATTTTGCTAGTGTATATCATATATATATATATATATATATTATTAAATTTATATATATAACAAAATTAATTATACACATATAATAACACGATCAACACATTACCTCACACAAAAGAGACAAAGCAACGTTGGGAGACCATGGAAAGAATCCTTTCCAGTGAAATGGTCTCGATTCTATTTAAATTTTGTTTCTTGTATGACCCAAAGTAAATGGATAAAATAATACTACAAACATGTTCTGCTGATCAAATTAACAGGCTAATTTGTAAGTCAATACAATACAAACAATTAAATTTTACTACAAATTACAATACAATACAATAAAATTCAAATCAGGCTAATTTGTTAGTTGATTGAATTTAAGAACATTTTCTAACCCTTCAGTTTGAAGTGAGTTTTATTTAAAACAACTATTATTTGGTTCAATCAATAAATTTTTACTTGGGTTTTAGACTAAAAATCATATGTTTCCACATGGTAAAAAAAACACTACATGAAACTCAATTAAAACTGTAGAGATCAAAATGAATATCAATCCAAATTAAAGTGGGTAAAAATGCTATTTAATCAACAATTACTCCATTTGTCTTAAAATGAGTAGACTTCCGTTTCATTTTTGACTTGTCCACAATTAAAAAATAAAAACAATATCCATATACTTTCATATTTTATTTCTTACAACAACATACATTACAAATGCTATCAAATAATAAATTTGTTTTTTTCACAAATTCATTAAGGATAATTTTGCAAGAATTGTGCCAGAAAGCTTAGAAGACCTTTATTACTATTTTTATTTTTAAAAACAATAGATACACATTCAAGAAGGGCGGGATTATATGTATGTTACATTTAAACACACGCCAATTCTTTATTATTTTCTTGTTCATTGTTTTTACCTATCCTCGATGCATAAAAATACATACTGTATAACTAAAGTTTTAGAAACAAGACAAAGTAATTTGCAGTTGCAAGTGTGCTAACAGATGATAGTGCGGATTTATCGGTGCCAACCTATAGTTGGAATTTGTTCGTTTCGTTTTGATACTTTTTACACTCATCGCTTTCTTTATTGATGTAATATTCTTTTGGTTCATCAATAAAAATTTATCTTTTGCTGATCAAAAAAACATTTGCAGTTGCAGGTGTGGCTCATCGACAAAGTATAATTTCAGCTGTGTTGAATATATTTATACACTTCTATTTATTTATTTTTATTATAAAAAGATGATAAATTTGTATGTATTGAATTACTTAACGAAGGTACAAGTTTCAACAATCACTATGTATGTTCGGACCATTCACAATATTGTATGACACCCAATTCTTGGCACCATTTGTTGTGATTTTTTTTCTTTTTCTTTTTCTTTTTTTTTTTTTAATTACACTAGAGACTGTAACCTTGAGATAAGGATTCTCTAGAATAATTCTAATCCGTAATTTGGGAAACGAGACAAGGCTACCATGCAGGGTAACTAAGCTAGCCCTATGCTCCATTTTCATCTCATTTTCTTCAACCAATCAAATTAAAGAAAAAATTTAACTTTTTTTAGTTAGTGAGAGGGTAAAATGTGTGAAGCTTGGGCCGAGCTGGGACCGGGTATAAGTGAGCCGAATTATGGACTGAGGTGAATGGGCTTCGCCACTGGGCCTTGTTAGCCCAGTCATGAATGACTGAGGTCAGCTCGGTTTGAGTATTATGAATCGAGGCGTAGGGAGCCAAGTTGTAAAAGCAAGGTGGAACCAAGCTAAGGAAAGCTCGGTGAAACCTGCCGCATCAGCATGTGTTAGCCCGGTTGTTTTGTCATATTACCGCGGTAAAACCATCTCACTTAGTTAGACAGTGAAGGGGGTGTAAAAAGATAAGCATTACCTTTCTGATTCCTAGAAGGACTCTACATTAGAGAGAAAGAGTCCTACTAAGATTGTACCACACGGAATCTATAAAAGCTCATAGCAGGACCTATGCGCGGGTATCACAATTTTGACTCTCAAATATACAGAGCTTTTGTTTATTGTCTATTTGCTGACTTAGGCATCGGAGGGGTATCCGGCACACATCCATCGGCTAGCTCACGTTTGTGTTTTCAGGGAGTAAAGCGACGACGTTTGAAGGAGTGCAAACTTGATCAACAGGATTATACTATAAGACTATTTCGTGCTCGTACAATTGGCGCTGTCTGTGGGAATTTCAAAAAGATCAAAACCTTTTGATTGAGTTTTGCCTCTCTAGTTGAAAATAATGGCGCACAATGAAGACTTGCCGCAATCTGCTTATAATAACCCTTACCACTGATTCCTGGTTAACTACTGATTACTGCTAAACTGAGACTGATTATGATAAGTAATTGAATCGACTGAAATATTGAACTGACTGATTGAATGTACTAGTTTAAGTGCATCTCTATCTGTTTGACTGTTAAACTATCTGTTCATGTTTTATGTTTTAAACCGCAAATTGAAAGCCTTGTCGGCGGCCGAATTCGAAATTGATTGAGGTTTTATGATCATCAGAATTTATGTGATTTTATTGCATATTTAATTAAAATGTGATCTGGTATACTTAAATTAGATTAAATATTGATAAATTACAATGGTTGCCTTAATTACCATATTGCCATGTTAGTGGACCATTTAGGCAATACATGTTGAAGCCTTAATACATTGTTAGCAACATTTCATCAGCCATTTCTTGCACTCAACCGACTAGAGAGAGAGAGAGAGAGAATAGGGAGATAGCTTGATTTCTTCTTGATTTGCTTGGAGGCTTAGAGATTTTGGAAGATAATTGGTTAATTGAGCTTTTAGACCTTTAATTCAAGACTTAAGGTAGAGTTTATACCTTCTTGTTCATGAATTCAAGTCATTTTGTTGCATGGTATATGGAAGTCTAGAGATTAAAGGCATGAAATACCTTCATATGTTGAATTGAGTTAGAATTCATGCATGCATGTATTCATCCTTGCATTATGAGGTGGATTTCATAGAAATCTTGCATGCATGCTCATATTTATGTTTAAGTTCATGAATTCACCATGATTTTAGAAGAATGTTATGACTGAATGACTGATATACTGAATCAATTGACTATTTTCAATACTGAAAGGGCATTCATTCTTAACCTCTTTACGCATTATGTTATTCACTGAGCTTTAACTCACTGCTCATATATATATGTAGGTGTTCAGGCACCGGACCGCTGCTAGGGGCGTCAGGCTAAGCACCGTTTTGTCAAGCCAACCACCGTGCCTCACTGCAAGGTTCCAAGCCCTTCAAGCCAAGGCTGTTTAGGGGTGTTTTAGATTCCCCCTTTTGTTTGTGTTCTGTATAGACTGAATGTTTTCTACTGTACTGTCTTAATAAGGATCAAGTCCCTGATCTGGATTATTGTAAATATTGTGCATACTATTTTGGTACTGACTGTATATATGTTATAAAAAGTCTTTTTGCATACAGACTGTAACAGCTCATTGGACATCTTTTAATTACTGTTTTGGCTTCCGCCATGCCCTTATACTCTGTGATCTTGTCTTCATTAGCGGTGCCTTGATAATCACGGATTCTTGGCGATTCTGATGCTAAACCCATAGGGGCGGGTTTGGGTCGTGACACTGCTATTGATGGGCAAACCCCGAAGGGGAGTGGGAGGCGCAAAGGTTTACCCTCTATCCCATCCATGGCCAATTTAGAACCCCAGCGACGGAACTCCCGGAGGGACACAAAGGAGAGACGGGGCAATAGCCCCCGTCGCTCTCAAAGTTCTAAAAGACAGAGGCGGAGGCTGGATCTTCAAGTTCTGGAGGATCACGTGAGGGAGCAAGACGAGTTAATAAGGAGGATGGCAGCAGACATGGAGACAATGAAGCCCTAGATAAAAGGAAAAGGGGTGGCGACAGGAGAGGAGCACAAAGGCAACACGCCCCTTCACCACTCGGAGGATTAGGACAGATATACCACACCATCACCAACAGAAAGCAGGAGCCTTAGAACAGGCGACAATCAATCAAGGACTTCCAGGACTCATCACTCTAGGTCTGAGAGAACGAGGACTGAATGGTCATATACAGAGGGAAGCAACTATTGCCCCTCGCACACGCACTAGACGACATCTAGGCACACGGAGTTGCCTAGGTCAGCGGACTTACGGACAGTGCTGGAGAAGAGGGCCCGATAAAAGGAAGACACCAGGGCTCGCGACCCTCTCAGGGTTTCAGCACTACAGCGATTAGGCCTTAGGACACATGGGAGTGTCGAGGTAGGGATGCCAATGTCGCGTCTTGCTTACGAACCAGCGGATAAAGTATTAGCAAGGTTACAGAGCTCGCTATTCGTTCCAGCAATAGAGAACGCACCACTACATTCAGGCTTCCACCAGCCCAAATTCACTACTTATGAGGGGAAGACAGACCCCTACATGCACTTAAGCCACTTTTGCTAAGTTATGGCAGTATACCGGCGAAATAAGGCCCTAATGTGTATCCTGTTCCCATCCAGCCTCAGCGACCTAGGTCTAACCTGGTTCAAAAGGCTACCAGAAGGCAGCATCACCTCATGGACACAATTGGTAGAGGCGTTCGTGACTAGATTCAGAACGAACACCAAGACACCAGTGGAGATTGATCAACTACTCTCCATTGACATGGGCAAAAAGGAGACATTAAGGTTTTACAACAGTCGATATTATGAGACTTTCAACCAGATTGGGGATTGCCCTACATATCTCGCCATCGCACAATACAAAATGGGTCTACCAGTCGGAAACAAACTGAGGGACTCAATTACTATGATGTCACCCATCACGATGGAGGCCCTAATGGAGAGGGTGCATCAACATATCCGTGTAGAGGAAGACAGCACCCGTGCTAAAGCAAAATCTGGCTTAACAGTAATGCCAGACAAAAACACTGCAGCAAAAGTCAACACGATAAAACAACCAAGCAGGAATGGGCAAGGCAGGCGAGCCAACAGGGAGGACCTAGAAAAAAAGAAGTTAAGAGTCTGCACTGCCATCACCACCTCAGTAAACCTATCTACCAGATTCTCAGCGAGATACGGAATGAACCCTTCGTTCAGTGGCCAGCCAAGTTGGGAGAAGCACAAAGGGGCTATGACGAGAGGTCCCATTGCACCTTCCATGATGAGAAGGGGCACCGAACTGAAAACCGCACACCCCTAAGGCAACATCTGGAAGAGTTAGTAGCTGCTGGTCACCTGGACCAGTATATAGAAGAGGGAACATAGCCAGCCCCCCAGGACCTCAACGGACCAAACGGGATGCCGATCGACGGTCCACCCCAAGGCATAATCAACGTTGTTTATGGGATCGTCGAACCTGAGCGAGTATGTGAACTTAGGGGGATGATAAAGAAGGAAGAGTACTTGAAAAATGTGTTAAGTGCACAGCCTACCATAAAAAAGGGCAGAACAGAAACTACGAATGTCATATCCTTATTAGACGCACATTGGCCCTCACAATGACGCACTGGTGGTGACTTTGCGCGTCAAGAATTTCGACATCAAGCGGATTCTGATTGACCAAGCCAGCTCGTGCGAGATAATGTACTACGAGACCTTCAAACAGTTGAAATTAGAGGACAAAGACATGGCTCCTGCGACATCTCCACTCGTCAGCTTCAACTCAACGCCAGAGTGGCCAGTGAGCAAGATTATCCTCCCAGTCAAAGCAGGAACCATGACAAAATAGGTGGAGTTCTAGGTATTAAAGGTCCCTTCCACTTACAACATAATCTTAGAAAGAACATGGTTGCACGCCATGCGATCGGTAGCGTCAACCTACCATCAAGCATTACGGTTCCCCAACGAAGCCGGAGTAATTGAAGAGGTTTTAGGAGACCAAATTATGTCAAAACAGTGCTTTGTCACAGTAAATGGGAGCCGGGCTGCAAAAGGGTATGCACAAATTATGGAAGAACCTAAGAGCAATGAACTATTTGCAGATGTCGACAAAGCAACTGAATAGAAGGCAATGGAAGACTTGGTAGAGGTAAGAATAGGTGAAAAGAACCCAGAAAAGTTCTTTTTGCTCGGCTCGTCTTTGTTCAACACTGAGAGAATGGAGGTCATGGAATTCTTAACCTCTAATGTCGAAGTGTTTGCCTAGACACCATACGACATGTCTGGTATTGACCCAAACTTCATCTGTCACCAACTTAATGTCCACCCAACTGCCAGACCAATTATACAGCGCATTCGCAGATCCGTACTCCACCACGCGGAGATAGTGGCGGAGGAAGTAAGAAACTTGCTGGAAGTAGGAGCCATCAGAGAAGTGCACTATCCCAGGTGGATCTCCAATACTGTAGTAGTGCCAAAGAATAATGGAAAATGGCATGTTTGTGTGGACTACAAAATAGTCAACAAGGCATATCTAAAGGACAGTTTTCCCCTACTACGGATAGACCAATTGGTAGACCTGACGGCAAGATACAATCGACTTAACTTCCTTGATGCGTATAGAGATTACCATCAAATCGTTATGTATGAACCAGACTAGGAGGTCACATCATTTACAATGCCTAGAAGATTGTATTGTTACAAGGTCATGCCATTTGGCTTAAAGAACATAGGGGCTACATTCCAACGGATGGTCACCAAAATGTTTGAATCATTGTTAGGCCGAACAATGGAGGCTTACATAGATGACATGGTGGTCAAAAGCAAAGATGAGAAGGACCATCTTAGGGACCTGGATGAGAAGGACCATCTTAGGGACCTAGATGAGATGTTCCAAATTCTGAAGAAGAACAAGTTGCGTCTAAATGCATCTAAGTGTGCATTCGGCGTAGGATCAAACAAATTCCTAGGATTTCTGGTAACCAACCAAGGTATAGAAGCAGACCCCTCTCAGATCAAAGCAATCCAGGATCTTGAGAGGCCCAACACAGTTAAAGAGGTGCAGCATCCCACTGGCCTAGCAGCCGCACTCAACCGATTCATAAGTCGGTCATTAGACAGATGTCGACCATTCTTCCAAGCATTAAAGGCCAAATTTGAGTGGGATGAAGAATATGACCATGCCCTAAAGAGCCTGAAAGACTACATGACCTCTCATCCGTTGCTAGTAACCCCAGTACCTGGAGAAGAGCTCTTTTTATACTTAGCAGTTTCACAGCACGCAGTCAGCGCAGTATTGGTCAAAGCGGAAGGAATTCAACACCTGCCCATCTTTTATGTTAGCAAAACCTTGCTAGGCGCAGAAACCAGGTACCTACCATTGGAAAAGCTGGCCTTAGCTTTGATGATGGCCTCAAGGAAGTTGTCATATTACTTCCACGCCCACACCATAATCGTCCTAACAGTTTTTCCCTTAAAAGCTTTTTTTGAGAGGGCAGACTTTTCTGGACGAATCTTGAAGTGGGCGGTGGAATTGGAACAGTTCGATATCAAGTTTCAACCTAAAACCGCAATAAAAGCCCAAGCTTTGGCAAACTTTGTGGCTGAGTTCACACCAGGAAACCATCACATCTACCCAGTTGACTTGACCGATACAACCGAAATGGGGATGGAAAGTGCCGCAGGAACTGCGAAGCCCCCAAAACAAGATGCCCAGCTACATTCCAAGCCATACAGGATTAAAGATAGGAATGAAGGAGCAAATCATGTTATTCCCAGCGAGGACTCATTAACAAGTAAAAACTTGAGGCAATCAGATAGTGAAGAGCAAACCCCAACAGTAGGCTTGGACTTGGAAGAAAACATCAGCAACACACATGACCCCAAGACATCATCCAACCCCTCTACTTGCTGGAAACTATTCGTCGGGGAGATGTGGAAGCTCTTCATGAATGGAGCATCCAATAGGCACGGTGCAGGACTTGGAATAGTCTTCATTTCACCAGATGGCGTAGTAGTGGAACAGGCAGTCAACCTTGGCTTCCCAGCATCCAACAATGAGGCGGAGTATGAAGCACTGTTAGCAGGCCTCAAATCAGCACTTTTTATGAAGGCCACCGAGCTAATGGTTTACAATGATTCCCAGCTGGTAATAAACCAAATTTCAGGCGACTATGAGGAAAAAGATGAGAGGATGGCTAACTACCAAGAATTAGTCAGAAAGGAGATCATGAAGTTCGAAGTAGTGCAGATAGAGCAAATCGGCCGAGAAGAAAACAGTAGAGCAGACGAACTAGCAGGTTCTGCTTCAATGGCAGATACATCTATCCCACATCCATTACTGGTCGACTTCCTACCCTGACCAAGCATTGAAGAACCCGAAGTAGTTGAAGTATGTTGTGCCGAACTAGGCCCTTCATGGATGGATCCAATTATAGTATTCTTGAAAGACGGCATCTTACCTGAAGAGAAGAAAGAGGCCAACAAAGTAAGAGCAAAGTCACAGCGATTTTGGCTCTCTCCATCATTGGTGTTATACAAAAAATCCTTCATATGACCTTACTAGAAATGTGTCCATCCAAGCAAGGTCGAGGCATTTTTGTTCAAAATACATGAAGGCGTATGCAAAAGCCACCAAGGGGGAAGATCATTGGCTTATAGAGCAATTTCACAAGGATATTGGTGGCCATACATGCAAGCAGATTCAAAGAAATATGTCAAGAGGTGTGAGAAATGTCAGAAGTTCGCACATCAGATACACTAACCAGCCAGAGAGCTTCTACCACTAACTAGCCCATGGCCCTTCGCAATGTGGGGCCTGGACATAGTGGGACCACTTCCAACAGCACCCGGCAACAGAAAGTTCTTTCTTGCAGCAACAGACTACTTCACAAAGTGGGTGGAGGCTGAAACACTCACATCAATAAAGGAGAAAGATGTAAAGAAGTTCGTCTGGAAGAATATCATAACTCGTTTCGGTATACCCAAGGCTCTGATATCTAACAATGGCATTCAGTTCGATGGCAAAATCTTCAGGGGCTTTTACGAGGAATACAAGATAGAATTCTACAACTCTACACCAGCATACCCTCAAGCAAATGGCCAGGCAGAAGCTTCAAACAAAGTCGTCTTAGATGGCTTAAAGAAAAAGTTGGAAAGAACAAAAGGCAAGTGGGCTAAGGAGCTTCCTCATGTTTTATGGGCTTACCGTACCACACCTCGGCAGTCAACTGGTGAAACGCCTTTCTCTTTGGCCTATGGCATGGAGGCAATAATCCCACTAGAAGTAGGCCTCCCCACTATTAGAAGAGAAAATTTTAACCCAGACTTGAATGAAGAAACCATAACCTTGGAACTCGACCTTGCAGAAGAGAGAAGGGAAAGAGCTCTAGTTCGTATTGCCTCATTGTAGACGTCCCCGAACGCATCCCGGGGGAAGGGAGTGCGAGTCCCCCCCGTTCTGGTTCGATATTGGGTCACTACAGTTCGAAGGACTCAAATGTCATGGTTCTTAATCTTGAACCAAAGAGTCCAAATCCGGCAAATCGTTTTGAGAAAACAGATTTTTTGAAAGAATTTCCAAACATGGACTGCTTTGCCAGATACAGAGTCGCCACCTAAATATTTAAAAATGGGAAATTTAGGAAACCCTGACTCGGTGCCAAAAGGCCACGTATCCGTCATCACCAAAGTTGCCTCGGCTCGGGAACTTGGGTACGATTGGGGAAGGTCACTTCGTGAGCACCCCCGCTCGCCCAGTCAAAGACCGGCCTCTACTAACCATGATATCTGTTTTTGAAAATATTGCGAGTTCTTATTCCAATTATTAGCCTAGGTTACTATGTGATACGCACAGCATACAAGTATAGACTGATCGCCTGAATTGGAACAAAACATTTCATGTTTGTTTGTTTGAAAATGGTTTGATGGTGCTACCCGCAAGTAGGCTAAGACGTGGGTTTGCCACCCTCAGGTGGGCTTAGAAAAATATGACTTTGCCACTATCTAGTGAGCTTAAAACAAACATTTGATGAATTGTCCCAATTCAAATAACTCAACCTCCACCCACAGGCATTCAAGGCAGTTATATCACATAAGCATTTAGCCTCATGGTAAGCATGCTATTCATGGCAACACTCACACGCATGCAAGGATGCTAAAGCATAAAACTTACCGGGTACTCCAAGCTAAAACAGAAGCTTGTTAGAAATCCATGCATGATCCTAAATATACAGGATTGCCTAATGCAACACATGCAAAAATGCAACTATAGCAGGCTCGGCTATTCTAAACATGGCATATGAAATGCTACAATTATCACGTACTCAATTCGGAATTGAAATACAAATGCAGTTTGTATGATGCGCCGAGCCCGGTGCGTGTAAAACAGATGAATGATGCAAACATGCTGTCATACTGTTATGCTAATTGAAACATGCCCTATATCTAACCATTGTAAGCGGGTAAATAAAAGGGAAGAAAGACGTGGGGTTGGAAGACATACATCACACTCACCCACACTTATTACAATTATACCCTCGCTCAGAGGGTCCGAATAAATAATAATACAGTCCGAAATAAAAGAATAATACAGTCCGAAATAAATATACAGTCCGAATAATAAATATACAAATTCCTAATTGATTATCAAATTAAATAAGAAAGCTGTAAAATTGGCATGCAAGCCAAGGACTGCCTTGACTCTGCTCCGGATAACGAAATGATGTATGTTGGGCTGCCTCGCGCGGAAATCCATTGGGATGCCCCAATTAGCCTCTGTTTGTGATGTTTCTCGAAATGCGTGCCAGACTCCGAAAAGTTGCTGATTCTTCATTTTGCTGCAACAGAGAGCAGGAGAGGGGCATAGCAATGTATTTCACAAATATATGCATGCCTCGATCCTCGTGCCACCAATCACGCATATCGAAGCATGGTAGCCGAGGAATCGGATTGCACAACTCAATATAGTATGAATGCATATGAATGCTACAACAAAACCTAACTCCATCATGGATAATTCGGAGTGTCGGTGACTTGGGAATTGAGACCCGTTCCGTCACTCGGAGTACGAAACGTGCCTCGTTTCCCGTGCCCAGACTAACTCCTATCCCGAACACGATGCAATATGCATGATATGCATAAAACGTAGCTAATATGCAATCCTAACATACACAATGTTATAAAGATGAGATGCCTCGAAATGCGTGCAGGCGGGCACGCGAGCCGAGGTGATGACCCTAAGGCATGTAATGGCATATGCAATGCAATTGGACTTACACTAACATGAGTGGACCTCGGCCACACTCACATAAGAGGCCGTCGGATAAAAAAATGAAGTGCCTCGAAATGCGTGCACACGGGCACGCAAACCGATGCGATGGCATAAAGGCATGAAACGGCCTAAAATATTATATATAATGAGCCTAAATGAGATGTCTCGAAATGCGTGCCCACGGGCACACAAATCGAGAAAATGGCATACAGAATGCCATGGGACTAAAATGGCATATGCGATGCAATATGGACTTACACCAACATGAGAGGGCCTTAGCCACACTCACACAGGAGGCCATCGGATAAAAAAGAGGTGCCTCGAAATGCGTGCACACGGGCACGCAAACCGAGGCGATGGCATACGGAATGCAATGATGCTAAAATGGCATACAGGATGCGAAATGGACTTATACTAACATGGGTGAGCCTCAGCCACACTCACATAGGAAGCCGAGAGATGGAAAATGAGATGCCTCGACATGCGTGCACACGGGCACGCAAACCGAGGCAATGACATACGGAATGAAATGACATGAAAAATGATATGCAAACATGCAAATGGAATTTCAGCACTCACAAATGATGCAAAACAGTCCCGAAAGGTGGGGAAATGACACCACACGTGCGGAATGATCCCGAAATGCGATATTAAGCACCCGAAATGGCCTACAGCCATACTAAATATGCATAATTGGTACATGACATGCAAAAAAGTAGCAAGGCAGCCCCAAAATAGCATTTTTTACAGTACAAGACATGGCGAAATAGTGAGCATAGATAGGACAACAATGGCATGCAAAAATGGGAGCCAAGAGAGGGGTATTGAAACAAGTGATACATGAAATGCCCAAACAGCAAAATACCCTTCTACAACACTGATGAGAGGCCAAAAATATGCACATTTACAGTAGATGACATCCCCCAAATCAGTATGTAAACATGCTAAAAATGTCATGCAAGAATGAAGCCAACAAAGGCTACAACATGAGGTACCCCAAACATTCATCAAACAGCCTTGGACCCTTAATGAAATAGGTCAAGAAGATAAAAATATGGCTCTTTCTAGTACTGATCATGGCCGAAAACAGAAGCTAGATAGGCCTAAAAAGCATGCAAAAATGGGGGCCAAAGAGAGATATAAAGACAAGCACAACATGGAGACCCCCAACAAGGTTGATCCCTTCTACAATGTTGTAGAGGGACACAAAATAAGCTTACTCACAGTTCATGACATGCTCCAAAACAGACTACACATAGGCCAAACAATTCATGCAAATTTACAGTAAATATGAGAGATTATGAAGTAAGTGCATGATAGAGAGGCCAAACAGGATTGAGCCCTTCTTCAATGTTGAATAGGGGCTCAAAATAGGCCCACTTTTAGTTTACATTATGCTCGAAAACAGATCACTCATCGGCTAGAAAAAGCATGCAAAATATTGACATACAAGATGATATTGAAGCAAGCGCATCACAGAGGGCTCAAACAGGGTTGAGCCCTTGAACAAACATGGAGAATAGCTCAAAATAGACCTAGTTTCAGTTAAGGTAGGAGCTCAAAACAATAAGCAAGTAGGCTTAAGAAATGAGGCAAAAAAGTGCTAGAAAATGGGAAATAGTGACTTACCCTTGAAGACTACACTTTGGTTGCTTCTTGGTTTGAGTTTGTTGCTTCTTAGCCTCTGAAAAACCTTCCCTTGCTGCTGGAATGGAAGTGGTGAAGGTAGTGCTTGGTGTTGATGAACAAATGAGGCCAAAACTTAAGGATTTTGGAGGTTTTTGGAGAGGGAGATGTAAGCCAATGTATATGAGCTCTTAAGGGGAGTTTTTCTAACCCTAATGAAGGAACTGGCCAGCCACTTATAAAGGCTAAGAAGGGGTGTAAAGAGGAAATGCACCCAAGCTTTCCCCAAAATATCCCAGGATGCAAAGATATTTTGGAGAACAAATATACAAATCTGTAATGAACTCAAACCGAGGATGCAGTGCCATGCCCTTTATCGAGGTGGCTACCGCCACCCCCCATGGCCGGTCGGCTAGGGGTCAAAAGGGTCACAAAGAATTACTGGCCGGCCACCAAAGGTTAGTGTCCTCCAATATGTGTACAACAAGACCCTATGGTTGGAATCTGGCAACTCTGAACCAAGAGAGACAACAAGCCACTTTTAGGAGAGGGTCAAAAATGAAAAGAAGAATTACTGTCCGACCATGTGTTTTTAGGGTCCTCCCATGTGTGTACAACACAAATATGTGGTTTTGGCTCGAAGAAAATGGCCCTAGGGTGTTCAACATTAGCCCGGAAGTGAGAAAAACGGGCGCCGAAGGAGCATAACTGGTTGCTGAGACAATTGATGTCCTCCCACCCTCCGGTGACCTTCCTTATGATAAAACAGAGGTACCTGCCAAAAATGAACAAAAACCGATGCAAAACGAATGCTCGGGGGCCAAAACACGCAGTTCGGGATCCCGAAAACCGGCCGTTAAGCACCGAAAGTGGTGTTTGGCCACGAAGTGGGTATCTAAGACCCCAGTGTCCCTTGAAAGGGAGTAAATGAGATGCATGCCAGAAACCGGAGGAATCAGAGATGGTTGGGTGGTCCCGAACCGAGGCACACGGCCTGACGAAGACTCGAAATGGCAAAATGGCCCTCTGACCACGAAATGTAGCCCACGGCCACTGAGAGATGGTCTACGGGACCTCTCCCTCCCCTCAGGGAAGAAAACAGAGAAAACCGAGTCTGGTTCGCAAACCGAGGCAAGGCACAGAAGAGAGTTCGGAAGTCCGGAGGCAGGGCGCGCGGCCGCGACTCTGAGACTTCTGAACGAGCGCAGTATGCAACATCACCAAGCGCTCAATCGGTGGCGTCTGAGTCTTAAGGTCGGTCAAAAATGGGGTATCTACACTCATATCAACAAAAGTTATCCTGAAAATATAACAAAACAGTGCATCCAAGGCAATTCAAGATTGGGGATTGGGTATTACGCAAAGTAATGGGCAACACTTTGGTACCCAGAGATGGCAAGCTAGGACCTAACTGGGAAGGACCGTACAGAGTGGTTGGTTTAGCAGGAAAAGGGGCATATCACTTAGAAGATGGAGACAGCAAGGCTATTCCTAGGCCATGGAACACTGCCAATCTCAAGTTATTTTATTTTTAGCTTTTTCTCAGGATATTTGTAATTTTGTCTCTTTTTCCAAATAAAACAAGTAGTTTTTTCAGCATAAGTCTTTCTACTGTAAAAGTTGTTCTCAATCATTACAAGCAGGGGGCAATTAGAAAGTTTGGCAGGAATAACCAAAGATCATGCTCTCTTCAGCCGAGATCAGGATCTAGGGTGAAGAAGGTTGGCAGGAATAACCAACATTTTGCTCTCTTCAGTCGAGATTAGGATCTAGGCTAAGAAGGTTGGCAGGAATAACCAACATTTAGCTCTCTTCAGCCGAGATCAGGATCTAGGCTGAAGAAGGTTGGTAGAAATAACCAACATTTTGCTCTATTCAGCCGAGATCAGGATCTAGGCTGAAGAAGGTTGGCAGGAATAACCAACATTTAGCTTTCTTCAGCCGAGATCAGGATATAGGCTAAAGAAAGTTGGCAGGAATAACCAACATTTTGCTCTCTTCAGCCGAGATCAGGATCTAGGCTGAAGAAGGTTGATAGGAATAACCAAGATTTTGCTCTCTTCAGCCGAGATCAGGATCTAGGCTAAAGAAGGTTGGCAGGAATAACCAAGATTTTGCTCTCTTCAGCCGAGATCAGGATCTAAGCTAAAGAAGGTTGGCAGGAATAACCAACATTTAGCTCTCTTCAGCCGAGATCAGGATCTAGGCTGAAGAAGGTTGGAAGGAATAACCAACACTTTGCTCTCTTCAGCCGAGATCAGTATCTAGGCTGAAGAAGGTTGGCAGGAATAACCAACATTTAGCTCTCTTCAGCCGAGATCAGGATCTAGGCTGAAGAAGGTTGGCAGGAATAACCAACATTTTGCTCTCTTCAGCCGAGATCAGGATCTAGGCTGAAAAAGGTTGGCAGGAATAACCAACATTTTGCTCTCTTCAGCCGAGATCAGGATCTAGGCTCAAGAAGGTTGGCAAGAATAACTAATATTTAGCTCTCTTCAGCCGAGATTAGGATCTAGGCCAAAGAAGATTGGTAGGAATAACCAACATTTTACTCTCTTCAGCTGAGGTTAGGATCTAGGCTGAAGAAGGTTGGCAGGAATAACAAACATTTAGCTCTCTTCAATCGATATCAGAATCTAGACTGAAGAAAGTTCAAGAGACTGCTAGGTTTATTGGACCGAGATGAATATCTCGGTCTGAAAATATTAAGACATAGAAACCGAGCAAAAAGCCGAGCCCTCATATAATTAAAGTTGAAAAATAAATACAAATATGGAGTAAACCAAACAAAAGGAAAAATTGAAGATTCCATTCAAAAGTGCATTACAAAAGTTGGGGCTTCAGCCCGGTTACAATTTCATCATAGCGGAAGGCAAAATCAAGTAAACAGATCATCTAACTCAGTGTCCAAATCAACCCGAATATCACCCACTGGTAGCTCGACTATGAGGTTAGCTGCTTGGTTGGGCTCGGTTGAAGGCACCTCGTTACTTACAACATTCAAGGGGAGGGGCTGGAGTCCACTGGAAAAGGGGAGGTAGACTGGCGGCCGAGCTGGATATTGGAAACATTCTCAGGAGCTGGGACCTCTTCCTCCCCCTTACGAAGAAACTTTTGTTGGACCGCATTAGTGTAGTCCAGTATGAAGTGGGGAGGGGGATTCAAGAAGACGTTAGAGTCGTGTCCACAACCAAGCTTTTCTGAGGCGGCTTTCCAACTGCACTTGAAGAAAATATCCTTTGCAGCTTCGCACTGCTGGATGTACGTCTCCTCACCTTCCTTGAAACCTCAGTTTTTAGCGTCCTGCATCTTTTTCTTTATGTCTTCCAGCTCGGCGTTTTTCTTCTTCTCCAGCTTGGCCAGCTCACGTAAGTAGCGATCTTTTTTCTAGGCTAACGCCTTTTACTTGTCAACCTCCGCCATACTGACTAGTCCTGTGAGTCTTGAATTTTCGGCCTCCAGTTCGGCCAGCTTGGCCTGTGCATCCTTCAACTAAGTTGCTTTGGATTCTGTCTCGGCGACGGCTGACCGTGCTATCTTCCTGAGCTCAAGAACTCGATTGTGAGCTACTTGGCTCTTTTGCAGGGCCTGTATTGTTTAGAGCAGTTAGGAGACAACCAATACACTCGGACCGTAACAAATGTTCAAAGTTTGAGGGGATTTTTGGGGCTTACCAGAATCATTGATTTGGAGGCCGAGCGAATAGCTTTCAACTCAGTCAAACCCTCATGCCGCTCCATGTCAGCAGGAAAGCAGACACTCTTTCCTAGGTTGAAAGCCAACAGATGGTCCTTCTCGGCACTGACGGAGTCCGAGGCCGTAATAGGTCGACCCCTGAATGTGGCTGTTGGCGCCCAGACTGGTAGAGAGTGTAACGCCCTCAAAATAAACCCATAAAACATACAATATTAACATGCTTAGACATAAGAGAATAAAACATAATTACATTTCATCAGAGTATTCATTACAAAATGTATTACATGTTGACAACAAAAGTAAATGCATTATAGGCTTACAACTTTCCAAGTTAACACTTGGTTACAAAAAGAGAGTACTAACTCAAAACAGATAATAAGCCCTTGGCTTGATATACATGTAATACACCAAAACAACAAAAAGGTTCAACAGCCCCAAGCCTTCCAAGCTACATCCTTGGAGGTGGCATATTTCCTGTACCTGAAAATAATGTCCCATATAGGATGAGCCAACGCCTAGTAGAGATATGCTAAACATAATATAAGCAATAACTAAAACATTAGCATTTGATAAATGTTTAACTCACATAAATCAAATGATAACTAATTTCAAATACATGACAAATATGTCCATGTTTCCTTTCATTTTCCATTACTTATCTAGTTCTCAATTTATGAATAAGGCTCAGAACCTGGCCAATAATTTAATGAGACTATAACTCATATCAACAATACTTCCATACTTCACAACAGATACACATGTTTGCTGCATCAATAACACGTAAGAACACTTCCATACTTCATAATAGATACACACGTTTACTGTATCAACACTTCAATAGATACACATATTTGTTGTATCAATGGAGTACATCCCCTATCTCCTCCCAAACAATATCCAGTTTAGGAGTCCATCCCCTATCTTCCCTTAAACCGTGGAGTACATCCCCTATCTCCTCCCACACAACACAATGTATATAAATACATATCATATACAAGATCAATCAATACATAAATTTGATGTATTATCCCAACCGTCATATTCGATGACATATTCAATTGATTAGTTTTAGTTTGCCTAATCATCATGCATTGTCTACAACAGTCAAGACTATCCTCCACCGATAGCCCAAAGCAGTTATTTCTAAACAGATAATAAATGCCTCAACAGATGTATAATTTCAACATTTTCAAAGTGAGCGATTAATAAATCCAACTCCACCATTCTATCTCATAATGAGCCAATTTCATTATTTCCAACTCAATTTCATATTCTCATGATATATATCATTAATTACACTAATGACCAAAATATACCCAAATATGGCATTTTCTCCATTTTCTCAATATTGACCCAAAAGTCCCAAATATTATCAACAACTTCTATAACCTCTTTTTAAGACCCAAAATATATATACATGAGTCAAAGAGACAAAACCCCTCTTTTCAATATAACACATTTCAAACCCTAACTTTCCAAATCAAACCATTTATACAAAAACTCAACATTTAGGTTAAAGATCATAAAGATGAGTAGAAATCTCTACCTCAAGAGATGAGACCCAAAGGAGAAGATGAAGAAATCCCGAAGTGCTCCAAATCAAGAAATTTTCGGATTGATAGGAAGCCCACACCAAGCCCTACACTTTTGCAAAGGCTCAAGGGTAGAAGATCACTCTAACTAAATCAACTCCTAGAGAGAATGTGAGGTTTTAGAGAAAGAAGCTCTCCAATGAAGGTCTTGAAAAGTAAGAGAGAGAAAGGAAATCAAAAAGTGATCTAAAAAGTCAAAACTCAGACTGATATAAAAGTCACTTTCGGCGTGAAACCCCCGCTCGGCGTCGAACCTGAACCTCGCTCGGCGTGAAAAGCGTCGCTCGACACACACCTGCAGAAGTTTTGCAGACATGGTCCCCGCTCGAGCGAAGGAACAAAATCAAAAGGTCACGCTCGAACGTCAAAACTCCTGCTCGAGCGTACGAAGACCTACAGAGAAAAAATACTGGGAGATGGAAATTCACGCTCGAGCGTCAAAACGCCCGCTCAAGCGGAGAAGCAACAACAAAGGGCCCGCTTAAGCGTCAAAAGCCCCGCTCGAGCATGAAGGCCAAATTCTGGGCATCAACTTTTGGTTCCAAAGCACAACTAACCTATTTCAAACCTGCCCAACACAACCCAAGACTCAAATACAATGAGTAAGGGAAGGAAATGAGAATGAGACAACAACACAACCACGAAACCAAGTCCGGAATACAATATACAAAGGAAAGGAAACCGGAATCGCTATAACCTTTCCCCCTTAAAGAATTTTGTCCCCGAAATTAAATACAAGTTTTCGAAAACAAGTCTTTCTCAATTCTCAACAATATTACAATTCATCACCCAACAACTTGACCCATTACCGGTCATTCCATCTCTATTCAAGAGGCATTTCACAATATATACTCAATATGCATTATTAGCATGCCTTCCCTTGAAATTTACCAATTTCAACACATTTTTCACAATTCCATATCATATTCAATGTTCATGATATATTTCTATTTTTACAATACATTCAACATGTGCAATGCTATATTAAATCTCCTTTTCAAGGCAAGTTTCAAAATACTTCCATAAATCAAAACATATACAATGTTTTACAACTCAAGACATATTTAATACTCTTAAAGTTCATCAATATTACAAAATCCCAATACGTGATTAAACATTTATAAACAAGTCCGGATACTTTTCACGGACATCCACCTCACGTTCCCAAGTGGCTTCCTCCACTCCGTGATGTTTCCACAAAACCTTTACTAAGGGAATGGTCTTGCTTCGCAAGGCTTGATCTTGCCTATCCAAGACCCGAACTGGTCTCTCCTCATACGAGATATCCTCGTCAACCTCCAAATCGGTCCAATCCAGCACATGGGACGGATCCGGCTCATACTTCCGAAGCATACTAACATGAAACACGTCATGTACCACGGATAACTACGGCGACAAAACTAAACGATAGGCAACCTCTCCAATCGTCTCAAGGATCTCAAAGGGACCAATAAACCAAGGAGACAACTTCCCACTCTTCCAAAACCTCATCAAACCTCGCCTAGGTGATATTTTCAGAAAAACATGATCACCCGTCTTAAACGCCAAAGGCCTCCTCCTACGGTCGGCATAACTCTTTTTGCGACTCTGGATTATAACAAGCCTCCTACGGATAAACTTAACTTTCTCCGTCGTTTCCCTCACTAACTCTGGGCCCAACAATGGTGCATCACCCACCTCGGCCCAACAAACTGGAGACCTACACGGTCGGCCATACAAGGCCTCAAACGGTGACATACCGATACTCGACTGAAAACTGTTGTTGTAGGCAAACTCCACCAAGGGCAAATGCCTCTCCCACGACTCACTAAAGTCAAGGACACAATCTCGAAGCATATCCTCAAGGATCTGAATAGTATGCTCGGACTGCTCGTCAGTCTGAGGGTGATAAGCCGTGCTAAAGGTCAATCTAGTGCCCAAGGCACTCTGTAAACTCTGCCACAACCTAGCAGTAAAACGAGGATCTCTATATGAGACGATCGACACTAGGACCCCGTGCAACCTCACTATGTCTCGAATATATAAGTCGGCAAGATGATCTACCGAATCTCTCACACGCATAGGGATGAAATGCGCCGACTTAGTCAACCGGTTTACAACCACCCAAATAGCATCACTACCCTGCTGAGTCCTCGCAAGACTTACAACGAAGTCCATAGTGACATGCTCCTATTTCCACTCGGCAATAGGCAAGGGTTGCAACAAACCCACTGGCCTCTGATGCTCGGCCTTCACTTGTTGACAAGTAAGGCACTTTGATATGAAAACGGCCATATCTCTCTTCATACCCTGCCACCAAAACTGGCGACCCAAATCACGATACATCTTGGTGCCCCCCGGATGCACTGCAAGGCGTGAATGGTGAAATTCTCAGAGTACCTCCTCTCGGCAAGACTTCGGCACAAACAAGCGATTTCGGTATCTCACACTCAGGTCAAGATACACAGACAAACCCTTCTCAGCCTTCCCACTGGAGATCTTCTCTCGAAGGGATTCTATCTCAAGGTCACCTCTCTGTGCCTCTAACACTCGGTTCACAAGTGTAGGCGTAACAACAAAAAACAAGGCCGCAACCTCAACGGACTCGCCCAGAAGAAAATCAAATTCGCCAAGTGCACCCAACATCTCCCACTCCCAGATGGCTATACAAGCTACATCACTAATGGATTTCCTACTAAGGGCATTGGCCACAACACTGGCCTTCCCCGGGTGATAGTGTAACTCAAAGTCATAATCCTTTATGAACTCCATCCACCTTCTCTGCCTCAAATTCAAGTCTCTTTATGTAAATAGATACTTCAAACTCTTATGATCCGAGAATACCTCGAATCTCTCACCATAAAGATAGTGCCTCCAAATCTTCAAGGCAAAGATCACTGCTGCTAATTCTAGGTCATGGGTAGGGTAATTCCTCTCATGTATTTTCAGCTGACGTGAGCCATAGGCTACCTGTAGACGTCCCCAAACGTCCCGGGAGGGAATCCCGTTTTGTTCATTTGGGCTCACTACAGTTCATGACTCAATGTCACGGTCCTGTATCTAATCTCGCAGAGTGCAATGCGAGATTGATGAATCATCAAAGAGTCCAAATTCGGTAAATCGTTTTTTGAAAAATAGATTTTTAGAAAGAAGTGCCAAATATGGACTGCTTTGCCAGATACAAATTTGCCACCTAAATATTTTATTTTGGGGAATTTAGGAAACCCTGACTCGTTGCCTAAGGCCACGTGTCCGTCATCACCAAAATTGCCTCAGCTCGGGAACTTGGGTACGATTGGGGAAGGTCACTTCGTGAGCACCCCCACTTGCCCGATCAAAGATCGGCCTCTACTAACCATGATATCAAGTTTTGAAAACATTATGCGTTCTTATTCCGGTTATTAGCCTAGATTTACTACGTGATGCACACAGCATACAAGTATAGACTGGGTAGCCTGAATTGGAACAAAACATCTCATGTTTGTTTTGAAAAACGGTTTACTACTCGCAAGTAGGCTAAAATGCGGATTTGCCACCCTCAGGTGAGCTTAGAAAACAAGATGATTCACCACTCTCAAGTGGGCTTAAAACTCACAGTCAATGCATTATTCCAATTCAGATAATCCAACATTCACCCACAGGCATTCAGGCAGGTATATCACATAAGCACATAGCGTCATGATAAGCATGCTATCATGGCAGCTACTCACACACATGCAAGGATGCTAAAGCATAAACACTTACCGAGTACTCTAAGCCAAAACAAAAGCTATGTTAGAAATCCATGCATGATCCTAACTATGCTGAAATGCCTAATGCAACACATGCAAAAATGCAACTATAATAGGCTCGGCTATTCTAAGAATGGCATATGAAATGCTATAGTTAACACGTATTCAACTTGGAATTGAAATACAATGCAGTTAGTATGATGCGCCGAGCCCGGTGCATACAAGACAGATGAATGGATACAAACATGCGAGCATAAGTATGCTAATTGAAACATGCCCTAATCTAACCATCATAAGCTAGTAAATAAAAGGGAGAAAGAAATAGGGGTTGGAAGACATACATCACACACACATACACTTATTACAACATTGCCCTCGCTCGGAGGGTCCGAATAAATAATACAATCCAAATAAATAATTACAGTCTGAATAAATAATTAAATATTACAAAACCCTAATTAATTAACAAATTGACTAGGAAAGCAAGTAAATTAGCATGCAAGCTAAACGGACCGCCTCAGCTCTGTTCCGAATAATGAAAGATGCATGCATGCTCGAGCTGCCTCGTCGGGAAATTCTTCGCAATGCCCCGATTTGCCTCTGTTTGCAATTAATCCTGGAATGTTGTGCAAAGCTCTAAAAGGCTGCTGATTTTTGGTTTGCTGCAACAGAGAGCAAGAAAGGGGCATGGCAAAGTATTTTCACATATGTATGCACACCTCGATCCTCGTGCCACCAATCACACATCTCGATGCATGATGGTCGTCGAGTCGAATTGACAACACAACAAGGTCTAGACTCCATCATGGATAATCCGGAGTGTCGGCGACTGGGAATTGAGACACGTTTCGTCACTTGGAGTACGAAATGTCCCTCGTTTCCCGTGTTTGGGCTAACTCCTATCCCAAATACAATGCAATGAGATGGCATACAAAATGCAACTAACATGCAACCTAGCATACACAATGCTATGGACTAAAATGACATACACAATGCACGTGACATAACATGGCATGCACAATGCACTAACATGCAACCTAGCATACGCAATGCTATGGACTAAAATGGCATACACAATGCAAGATAGACTTACACCAATATGAGTGGACCTCAGCCACACTCACATCAATGGCCATTATGATGGAAATGAGATAACCGAAACAGATGCAAACATGCACGGATGCAAAGGACCGATCCTAAGGCATAACATGCAACTCTAACTAAGCATGGTGGAGGATGAAACATGGCATAGAATGACATGATACAGCTCTAAAATGGCATAAAAGATGGTCCCGAAACATGCAAATATGGCACATAATGCAAGCTAGGGGGCCCGGGTACCGAAACTAGTGAAGTGCGTTACTCTAGAGGTACCCAAAGCAATGCACCAATGGAAAAACCAACCCCAAACAGACCCTAGGCAGGTTTGAAACAGTAGGGAAATGGCCTAAAATGATGGCTCGGAATTCAAAGAAATGGAGTTCATTCAATGGTCGGTAAATGAGGCATACAAGCCCGACTCTCAAACGCATTTATAGAGTACAAAACATGGTAATATGGCATTCAAACAAGCTCTGAAATATGATGTATAATGGCCCCAAAACAAGGAAATACCTCAGTATATGCATGTAATGGACTCCGAAACTCAAAGCTAAGCAAGTGTATTGAACTACAAGCATGCAAAACAAACATCATTCGACCATGAGACCCAAAAACAAAGCTAGGGAAGTCCAAAATATGCACAAAATCAGTTTAAGGCAAGGCCAAAAAGAGGTAAAATCAAGGGTCAACAAAGCATGCGAAGTAAGCTAGTGAACCATGATTTACACTACACGTATATAAAGCACATGAGGGATCGCCAAACCAACCAAAAACAGAAGTATTCCATGCCAAAATATGCCCAAATAACCACTGAAACTCAGTCAACACATGCAAGAATGAAGTGCTCCTTTGAAAGGCCATGCAAGAGGTTATTCAACACATACAAGAGAGACATGCAAAATGGCAAAAATACCTCTGGAAATAGGTTATGAGGGTCCTAAAACCCACCAAAAAGACCCTGAAATTAGTCTAGGAAGCATGCAAATGAAAGCCCCTTTGAAAGGCCTTGGATGGAATTGCTTTACACATGCAAAATAGACACTTCATATGGAAAAATAGGCTCCAGAAAGAGCCAAGGAAGACCTTAAAACTCACCAAATAGGGCCTGAAATGTGACTTTACAACATGCAAGTAGGAGCCCCTTTGGAAGGCCAAAAGGGCCAACAAGCAAGACAAGGAGAGAGGGGGTCACCCCCCTCTGATTTTGGCTCTCAAAATAGTGTGCTAGCCACTGAAAGTCCACTAGATTTCAGTGGCTAGAAGGCCAAACAAAGCATGAAACAAAGGCCTAGATGCAAGGCTCAAAACAAGATGCAAACAAGCATACAAGGGGGTAGATGACCCCCAACAGAAAAATTCCCTTAACCAAACCTCAAGAGGGGCTCAAAATAAGACTCTTTTTAGTTTATAACAACTCTCGAAAATGCTTGGAAGCAAGGCTAAGATAGGAAGCAAAATAAGCCTACAAAGAGGGATGGAGCATACAATGAGGTAGATGACCTCAAACAGAAAAGTGTCCTTAATCAAACTTCAAGAGGGGCTCAAAATAAGACACTTTTCAGTTTAATATGAAACCCAAAAATGCTTGCAAATAAGGCTAAAGAATGAAACAAAACAATGTCAAAATGGGGAAAATAGAAACTTACCCTTGTAGAGAAGACCTCCAGCAACTTCTGGACCAAGATGGAGAGCCTTCAACCTCTGCAAATCAGTTCCAAGATGCTTGGATGGATGGTGGAGGTGTTGTGCTAAGGGTTGGTGTGCAAATGGCCAAGAATGATGGAGTTTAGAGCTTGGGATGGAAAGATATGGAGAGTTGTATCCAAAGTGTCTTAACCAAATTCTTCAACCCTTGCAAATGGAGAGGAAAGCCTCTCTTATAGAAGACAAAGGGCCGAGGCTTCTTGGAGAAGCCTCAAGTAAAGGGTGCAAGCTTCTAAAAGAAGCTAACCAAAAAAGTCAAGCTTCTTGAGAGAGCTAGACCAAAGGGGTCAAGCTTCCTCAAGAAGCTTGACAACAGGGCAAGCTTCTCTTAGAAGCTAAGCAAAAAGGGCCAAAGCTTCCTTAAAAAGACAAACAAGAGGGTCAAAATCCCGGAGGATAGGGCAAATGCCTCCCAGCTGACACAGCTGTGTTGCACTCAAAAAGACCAAAAAGCAGAAAGCTGGCCGACCAGCTTAGGTGGTCGGCCGGCCACTTCCCCTGGTCGGCCGACCAGGGGTCAAAAGGTTCAAGAAGAAAAGCTGGTCGGCCAGCCCAGAAAGGTGGCCTCCCAGGTGAATGCAATACAGTGGTGGTATGGGAGACCAAAAAATGTGACCCAAAAGAAAGGAAAACCAGCTTTTTAGCAAGGTTCAAAAGGGTCAGGAAGAAAATCTGGTCGGCCTACCCATATTGGTGGCCTCCCAGATGAGTACAACACAATGGTGGTATGGGAGACCTGAAATTATGGCCCAAAAGTGAGGAAAACCAGCTTTCTGTCAAAAAAACCGGCTGGAGGAGAGAGAAAATGGTCTCCAAAAGAATTGATGGTCTCCCACTATAGTACCACTTTCCAAAAAATGAAAATAGGATCCATACCAAAAATGAACCCAAATCGAGGCAAAACGAAGGTTCGGGGGCCAAAACGCACAGTCCCGGGCCCCGAAAACAGGCTGTTAGGCACTGAAAGTGCCATATGACCACAAAGGTGGTCTCCCAGGCCACAGTGTCCCTCTAAGGAGAGGAAATAAGGTGTGTGCCAAAAATCAGAGCAAACGGAGGTAGTTAAGCGGTTCCGAACTGAGGCACATGGCCGACGGCTCTGAAAACCGGAAACTGATCTCCAAATGGAAAAAGTGGCCTACGACCACGAAACGTAGCCTACGGCCACTGAGAGATGGTCTACGAGACCTCTCCCTCCCTTTGGGAAGAGAAAACAGAGAAAACAGGACCTGGTTCGCAAACCGAGATAAAGCATAAAAGAGCCCCGAAGTCCGAAGGCAAGGCTCGCAGCCGAGACTCTAAAACCTCAGAACGAGCACAATATGCATCATCACCGAGCGTTCAATCGGTGACATCTGAGTCTTACGGTCGGTCAAAAATGGGGTGTCTACACTACCACTTTCCCCTCTTGCATCAACACACAACCCAAACCCTCTCGTGAGGCATCACAATAAACCGCATAACCCAAACCTCTCTCCGGAATAATCAAAACCGGAGCGATGGTCAATCTAACCTTCAGCTCTTAGAACAACTTTTCACAAGTCCCACTCCATACAAATATGACCCCTTTCTGCGTCAATCTAGTCAATGGTGAAGCTAGCCTGGAGAAATCTTTCATAAACCGGCGGTAATACCCAGCTAATCCCAGAAAACTGCGGATCTCAAAAACACTCTTAGGTTGTGCCCAATCTTGCACTGCCTCTATCTTGGATGTATCAACAGACACCCCTTCCCCGGAAACTACATGGCCTAAGAACTTAATCTCTCTTAGCCAGAACTCACACTTCCCGATCTTGGCATACAGCCTATGGGCTCTAAGCAACTCAAGCACCACTCTCAAGTGTTCCTCGTGCTCCTCCTCAGAAAGTGAATAAATCAGAATGTCGTCCACGAAGACGACCACAAAGCGATCTAAGAATTTTCGGAATATCCGGTTCATCAAATCCATAAACACTGCCGGCGCATTGGTGAGCCCAAATGGCATCACCAGAAACTCGTAATGGCCATACCGCGTACGGAATGCCGTCTTCGGAATATCCTCCTCCCTGACCCTCAACTGGTGGTAACCCGATCTCAAATCTATCTTAGAGAAACAACGGGACCCCTTCAACTGGTCAAACAAATCATCTATACGAGGCATATGGTACTTATTCTTAACCGTAGCCTAATTCAATTTCCGATAATCAATGCAAAGTCTCAAGGCACCATCTTTCTTTTTAGCAAAGAGGGCCGGTGCTCTCCATGGAAAAACATTAGGGCGGACAAAACCCTTATCTAGCAACTCTTGGAGTTGAATCTTCAACTCACTCAACTCGGCTGGGGCAAAACGGTAAGGTGCCATAGAAATCGGCGTTGTGCCAGGCACTAAATCAATGGAGAACTCTATCTCTCGATGAGGTGTCAAACTAACAAGATCCTCGGGAAAGACGTCCGAGTACTCACAAACCACTCTTGGCAACTCAATCCCGGTCTCTTTACACTCACTACTCATAAGGCTAGCGAGAAGACCACTAAGCTCACTCCACCCTCGCGGATCATACACTGGTGGCAACACACTACCAACCCAATCCCCCAAGAAATGGAAACAATCCCCGCTCAAGGTACATACTGTGACCCTCTGGCGGTAACAATCAATAACTGCCCGGTATGATAATAACCAGTCCATACCCAAAATAACATCAAAACCTGACATAGCCATAACTACAAAAGAAAATGGAAGTTGGCGATCAACTACCTCTATATCACACCCTCTACACCCTTGTTTCAGAATCAACTCACCCCCAATAGGTGATACAACACAAATAGGAGATGCTAACTGTGCCAACTCCAACCCCAAAACAGATGCAAATGCAGCAGATATAAAAGAATGGGATGCACCCGTATCAATCAACACACTGGCAACCGAGTTGCAAAACAAAAAGGTACCTCTCACAACAGATGGAGTCGGTACTAGATCCTATGCGGTAACAGCATACACACGCCCTGTAGGCCCCTGATCTACCTGCTCACCTTTAAGAGCAAAAGACTACTGCACAGATTGGGACGATGAAGCTCCCTGATTGGCCCTCAAGGCCTGAACTGACTGAGCTGGCTGAAAACTCTACCTCTGCCCAGATGTACCAGAAGTGCCACTCAACTGCGGACAAAACCTCTTCAGGTGCCCCGGCTAACCACACTAATAACAAGAGAGTGGCTGGCCTCTGCCCTAACTCTGGCTCTAAGGTCGAACTTAAGATGAAGCTGCTCTCTGCCATCCGCCCTTCTGCAGGCAAGCTAGAGACTTATGGCCTAGCTGACCACATTTGTAACAAGTCACGTCTCCCTAACTGCCTCTCCCAGGACTTGCACTCGGCACTGGAAAGGTAGATCTAGCAAAACCACCCTGAGACTGCTGAGGGTTAGAACCCCTCTGTCTCCTGCCATCACCCTGGCCATCCTGACTCCTCTTGGAGCCCCTCTGCCTCTCCTCCTCCTCCTGCATCATAGTCTCCATATGGGCCGCAGCATCTATAAGGCGTCCGTAGTCCCGGGTCATAGAACCCCCAACTCTCATCTTGAGGCCATGCCTTAACTTCTTCTCAAACTCCAGACAATGGCGTTCTTCAAACGCCACAAGCTCAGGTGCAAACCTAGATAGACTGGTAAATGCGGCCTCAAACTCGGCCACTAATAAACTCAGCTGCTTAAGCTGGCAAAACTGGTCCCTCAGTTTCTCTCTGACAGCTGGAGACAAAAACTTCTCCTGGAAAGCACCTACAAAGGCCTCCCATGTCCCTCCAATACGACCCCTCATGAACTTCCACCACTGACCCGCTGTAGACGTCCCCGAACGCATCCCGGGGGAATGAGAGTGCGAGTCCCCCCCGTTCTGGTTCGATATTGGTCACTACAGTTCGAAGGACTCAAATGTCACGGTTCTCAATCTTGAACCGAAGAGTCCAAATCCGGCAAATCGTTTTGAAAAACAGATTTTTTGAAAGAAGTGCCAAACATGGACTGCTTCGCCAGATACAGAGTCGCCACCTAAATATTTTAAAATGGGAAATTTAGGAAACCCTGACTCGGTGCCAAAGGCCACGCGTCCGTCATCACCAAAGTTGCCTCGGCTCGGGAACTTGGGTACGATTGGGAAAAGGTCACGTGAGCACTTCGCCCGATCAAAGAGCCTCTACTAACCATGATATCTGTTTTTGAAAACATTGTGAGTTCTTATTCCGGTTATTAGCCTAGGTTACTATGTGATGCGCACAGCATACAAGTATAGACTGAATCGCCTAAATTGGAACAAAACATTTCATGTTTGTTTGTTTGAAAATGGTTTGATGGTGCTACCCGCAGGTAGGCTAAGACGTGGATTTGCCACCCTCGGGTGGGCTTAGAAAAATGTGATTTTGCCACTATCTAGTGGGCTTAAAAACAAACATTTGATGAATTGTCCCAATTCAAGTAACTCAACCTCTACCCACAGGCATTCAAGGCAGTTATATCACATAAGCACATAGCCTCATGGTAAGCATGCTATTCATGGCAGACACTCACACGCATGCGAGGATGCTATAGCATAAAACTTACCGAGTACTCCACGCCAAAAAAGAAACTCATTAGAAATCATGCATGATCCTAAATATACTGTAATGCCTAATGCAACACACGCAATAATGTAACTATAGCAGGCTCGGCTATTCTAAACATAGCATGTGAAATGCAACAACTAACATGTATTCAATTTGGAATTGAAATACAAATGCAGTTTGTATGATGTGCCGAGCCCGGTGCGTGCAAAGCAGATGAATGATGCAAACATGCTGTCATACTGTATGCTAATTGAAACATGCCCTATATCTAACCATCATAAGCAGGTAAATAAAAGGGAGAAAGAAGTGGGGGGTTGGAAGACATACAACACACTCACCCACACTTATTACAATTATGCCCTCGCGCAGAGGGTCCGAATAAATAATAATACAGTTCGAATAAAAGAATATTACAGTCCGAATAATAAATACAAATTCCTAATTAATTAACAGATTAGCTAAGAAAAACTGTAAAACTGGCGCGCAGGCCAGGGACTGCCTTGCTTCTGCTCCGGATGATGAAATGATGCATGCCCGGATGCCTTTGCGCGGAAATCCACGGCGGTGCCCCGATTAGCCTCTATATGTATTTTTCTTGAAATACGTGCCGAGTTCCGAAAAGTTGTTGATTCTTCATTTTGCTGCAACAGAGAGCAGGAAATGGGCATAGCAATGTATTTCCCAAATGTATGCATGCCACGATCCTCGTGCCACCAATCACGCATATCGATGCATGACGGCCGAGGAATCGAATTGCACAACTCAATATAGGATGAATGCATATGGGCGCTACAACAAAACCTAACTCCATCATGGGTAATCCGGAGTGTCGGTGACTTGGGAATTGAGACCCGTTCCGTCACTCGAAGTACGAAACATGCCTCGTTTCCCGTGCCCGGACTAACTCCTATCCCGAACACGACGCAATATGCATGATATGCATGAATGCAACTAAAATACAACCCTAGCATGCACAATGCTATGAAAATGAGATGCCTCGAAATGCGTGCACACGGGCACGCAAACCGAGGTGATGATCCTAAGACATGACATGGCACACGCAATGCAATTGGACTTACACTAACATGAGTGGGCCTCAGCCACACTCACATAAGAAGCCGTGAGATGAAAATGAAGTGCCTTAAAAGGCGTGCACACGGGCACGCAAACCGAGGCGATGACATACGGAATGAAATGGCATACACAATGCGAATTGGGCTTACACTAACATGAGAGGGCCTCAGCCACACTCACATGAGAGGCCGATGGATGGAAAATGAGCTGCATCGAAATGCGTGCACGCGGGCACACAAACCGAGGCAATGGCATAAGGGCATGAAATGGCATGCAAATGAGATGTGGCATATGGCATATGGAAAATGCAAATTTCAGCAGCCAAAATGATGCATAACAACCCCAAATTATAACAAAATTACACCCGATGCCCGAAATGCTATGCTAAGCACCCGAAATGGCCTACAGCTATGCCAAACATGCGCAATATGGACATGACATGTAAAGACAGATGTTAGGCAGCCCCTAAAATAGCATTTTTATAGCACAAAGAATGGCCAAACAACAATCACAAGTATGGCAAAAAATAGCATGCAAAAATGGGGGAAAAGAGGGGAATAATGAAGCCAATGATATATACAATTCTCAAACTAAAAAAAACAGTTCTACAACATTAAAGAGGGACCAAAAATATGCACATTTTCAGTAGATGACATCCCCCAATTCAGTATGTAGATATGCTCAACATAGCATGCAAAATAAAGCCAATAAAGGCTATAACATGAGATACCAAAAGGATGCATCAAACAGTATTTGACCCTTAACAAAATATGAAGAGTAGGCCAAAATAAGACACTTTTCAGGCCTGATGATGGCCGAAAACAGAAGCTAAGAAAGCCTAACAAAGCATGCAATTTTATGGTAAATTGGAGGAATTGTGAAGCATGTGTAAGATAGAGTTACCAAACATGGTTGAGCCCTTCTTCAATGTTGAATAGGGGCTCAACATAGGCCCACTCACAGTATATTGCATGCTCGAAAACAGATCACTCATGAGCTAAAAATAGCATGCAAGAGCAAGGATAAAACATGAATTCAAAGCAAGTGGCATGCAGAGCATGAAAACAAGGTTGAGCCCTTCTTCAATGTTGAAGAGGGGCTCAAAATAATCACAATATCAGTTCATGAGATGCTCCAAATCAGATCACAAATAGGCCAAATAAATCATGCAATTTTACGGTAAATATGGAGAATTACAAAGAAAGTGCATGATAGAGAGGCCAAACATGGTTGATCCCTTCTACAATGTTGAAGAGGGGCTCAAAATAGGTCCACTAACAGTTTATATCAGGCTCGAAAATGAATCACTCATAAGCTAAAGAAAGTATGCAAAATAATGGCATTCCAAGAGGTATTGAAAAAAGAGCATGATAGAGATTCCAAACAAGGTTGAGCCCTTCTATAATGTTGTAGAGGGGCTCAAAATAAGTACAAAATCAGTAGGGGTCGGAGCCCAAAACTATAGGCAAATAAGGTAGAAAATTGAAGCAAAAATGTGCTAGAAAAAGGGAAATGAAGACTTACCCTTGAAGACAAGTCTTTTGATACTTTTTGGCTTGAATTTGCTGGTCCTTAGCCTCTGAAAAACCTTCCTTTGCTGCTGAAATGGAAGTAGTGATGGTGAGGCCTGGTGTTGATGAAGGAATGAGCTAGAGACTTGAAGGTTTTTGAGGTTTTTGGAGATGGAGATGGAATCAAATGGAGATGAAGTCTTGAGAAGAAATTTGCTAACCCTTACAAAGAAGAGGGTCAGCCCCTTAAATGGACCAAAAGGGGGTGTAAAAGGGGAGGGAAATGCACCCAAGCTTTCCCTCCCAAAATATCCCCCGGAGGAAAAGATATTTTGGAGACATAGTTGCCCAGCTGTAAAGTGTTCAAAAGGAGGAAGCAGGCCAGCCATGCACTTCTCTTGAAGATGGCCGGCCGGCCACCCCAATGGTCGGCCAGCCACTCCCCATGGCCGGCCGGCCAGGGCTCAAAGATGAAAACAACAATTAATGGCCGGCCACCAATTTTTGGTGTCCTCCCAGGGGTGTAGAACAAGACCCCCAGGTTGGAATTTGGCAACTCTGAAACAGGAGACACAACACTCAACTTGAAAGAGAGGCTCAAAAATGAAAATCAGAATTACTGGCCGGCCATAAACTTTTAGGGTCCTCCCAGGTCTCCTCATCACAAATATGTAGTTTTGGTTGGAAGAAAATGGCCTTAGGGTGCTCAACATTAGCCCGGAAGTGAGAAAAATGGGCGCCGGAGGAGCATAACTGGTTATCTGAGATAATTGCTGGCCTCCCACCCTCCAGTGATCTTCCTGATGCTAAAACAGAGGTACCTGCCAAAATTGAACAAAAACTGATGCAAAATGAATGCTCGGGGCCCAAATCACGCAGCCGGGTCCCGAAAAATAGTCAGAGGCAATCAAAATGGTGTTCGCCACGAAGGGTATCTGAGACCAGTGTTCCTCGAAGGAGTAAATGAGATGCATGCCAAAAATCGGAGAAATCGGAGATGGTCAAGGTCCCGAACCGAGGCACACGGCCTGATGGCTCCGAAAACCGGGAACCGGGCTCCGAAATGGGCAAAATGGCCTACGGGCACGAAATGTAGCCCACGGCCATTGAGAGATAGTCTACGGGACCACTCCCTTCCCTTAGAAAAGAAAACGGAGAAAACCGAGTCTGGTTCGCAAACCGAGACAAGGCATAGAAGAGGGTTCGGAAGTCCGGAGGCAGGGCGCACGGCCGCGACTCTGAGACTTTTGAACGAGCACAACATGCAACATCACCGAGCGCTCAATCGGTGACGTCTGAATCTTAAGGTCGGTCAAAAATGGGGTGTCTACACCCGCATCTCCCTTAAGCTAGAAGAATGCCAAGGTTACCTTCAATGCCCCCTCTTCGATGCCAAGCATCTCAAACGTCTTTGCCATCTGTTCGAGCCATTCATCAGCTTTTAGTGGCTCTTTCGGATCACCCACAAACTCGTCCAGGTTAGACCAGAAGAACTCCCTCTTCAAAAAAGAAGGCCTTGCCTCAGCAACATGGGCCTGGACTTGATTCTTAGCTCTGAGAATGCCCAAGGATTCCCTCAAAGCTCCTGCCATCTCGCGGGCTAAGGAGCCCATGGCCTGCTGATCTACTGGCTCGGCCACATTGGCCTGACCAACCCCCTCCTGCTGTTCCGGAATCTCATCCGATATAGACATCTCCTGCCTCATAGGCCTACCTCGCCTACCACCACGTCCTCGTCCTAACATCCTAATAAAGGTAACAAAGAACATTAGCACATTCACAAATGTGCCGAAGCTATAACACTCACGTTCTAATGCACGAACAACTGTAATTCACTCCACGTAAGCAAATAATCACATAAGAACTTATGAATTTTATTTCCGGATAATGATAGTCCCGAGGCGTTGCTAGAGTTCTGATTAGAAACAGCATTGATCAAGTGCTTTTCCAACAAAACTCACAGAAACCCAAGGACCCAATCAACATCCCAGAAACTAAATCCCATACTCATATAGTCACATAAACATGTTATCACGTAAGCACATAACATTACACATAAGTCTCTAACAAGCGAGACAAATCCATTGTGATACTAATCACTTCCCACGTACCCAAAGTATTCAAACTCGGTACGCTCTGATACCAAGTTGTAACGCCCTCAAAATAAATCCATAAAACATACAATATTAACATGCTTAAACATAAGAGAATAAAGCATAATTACATTTCATCAGAGTATTCATTACAAAATGTATTACATGTTGACAACAAAAGTAAATGCCCTATAGGCTTACAACTTTCCAAGTCAACACTTGGTTACAAAAAGAGAGTACTAACTCAAAACAGATAATAAGCCCTTGGCTTGATATACATGTAATACGCCAAAACAACAAAAAGGTTCAATAGCCCCAAGCCTTCCAAGCTACGTCTTTGGAGGTGGCATATTTCATGTACCTGAAAATAATGTCCCATATAGGGTGAGCCAACGCCCAGTAGAGATATGCTAAACATAATATGAGCAATAACTAAAACATTAGCATTTGATAAATGTTTAACTCACATAAATCAAATCATAACTCATTTCAAATACATGACAAATATGTCCATGTTTCCTTCCATTTTCCATTACTTATCCAATTCTCAATTTATGAATAAGGCTCAGAACCTGGCCAATAATTTAATGAGACTATAACTCATATCAACAATACTTCCATACTTCACAACAGATACACATGTTTGCTGTATCAATAACACGTAAGAACACTTCCATACTTCATAATAGATACACACGTTTGCTGTATCAACACTTCAATAGATACACATATTTGTTGTATCAATGGAGTACATCCTCTATCTCCTCCCAAACAATATCCGGTTTAGGAATCCATCCCCTATCTTCCCCTAAACCGTGGAGTACATCTCCTATCTCCTCCCACATAACACAATGTATATAAACACATATCATATACAAGATCAATCAATACATAAATTTGATGTATTATCCCAACCGTCATATTCGATGACATATTCCATTGATTAGTTTTAGTTTGCCTAATTATCATGCATTGTCTACAACAATCAAGACTATCCTCCACCGATAGCCCAAAGCAGTTATTTCTAAACAGATAATAAATGCCTCAACAGATGTATAATTTCAACATTTTCAAAGTGAGCGATTAATAAATCCAACTCCACCATTCTATCTCATAATGAGCCAATTTCATTATTTCCAACTCAATTTCATATTCTCATGATATATATCATTAATTACACTAATGACCCAAATATACCCAAACATAGCATTTTCTCCATTTTCTCAATATTGACCCAAAGGTCCCAAATATTATCAACAACCTCTATAACCTCTTTTTAAGACCCAAAATATACATACATGAGTCAAAGAGACAAAACCCCTCTTTTTAATATAACACATTTCAAACCCTAACTTTCCAAATCAAACCATTTACATAAAAACTCAACATTTAGGTTAAAGATCATAAAGATGAGTAGAAACCCCTACCTCAAGAGATGAGACCAAAAGGAGAAGATGAAAAAATCCCGAAGTGCTCCAAATCAAGAAATTTTCGAATTGATAGGAAGCCCACACCAAGCCCTACACTTTTTGCAAAGGCTTAAGGGTAGGAGATCACTCTAACTAAATCAACTCCTAGAGAGAATGTGAGGTTTTAGAGAGAGAAGCTTTCCAATGAAGGTTTTGAAAAAGTAAGAGAGAAAGGAAATCAAAAAGTGATCCAAAAAGTCAAAACTCGGACTGATATAAAAGTCGCCCCGCTCGAGCGTGGAAACCCCCGCTCGAGCGTCAGACACAGACCTACACTCGCGCGTGAAAAGCGTCGTTCGAGCGTCAATTGCACACCTGCAGAAGTTTTGCAGACATGGTCCCCGTTCGAGCGTCAAACTCCCCGCTCGAGCAGAGGAACAAAATCAAAGGGTCACGATCGAACGTCAAAACTCCCGCTCGAGCGTACAAAGACCGATAGAGAAAAAATACTGGGAGATGGAAATTCACGCTTGAACGTCAAAACGCCCGCTCAAGCGGAGAAGCAACAACAAATGGCCCGCTCGAGCATGAAGGCCAAATTCTGGGCATTAACTTTTGGTTCCAAAGCACAACTAACCTATTTCAAACCTGCCCAACACAACCCAAGACTCAAATACAAGGAGTAAGGGAAGGAAATGAGAATGAGACAACAACACAACCACGGAACCAAGTCCGGAACACAATATACAAAGGTAAAGAAACCGGGATCGCTATAGGGAGGGAGATCTTGAAGAGCTAGGACAGTTGTGGCCTTAGGAGATTGTTGTTTCTTGGAGCTCGGTTTGGGATGGCTCGTCTTCATCGATCAGGCTTTGTGTGAGCGGCCGTTTGCTGGGCTGGGATGAAGTAGCTCGGGCCAAGAGAAGAGCTACCACTGCTTCATGTGTCTAACCAGCTTGTGGGACCTCGGTCTAAACACCAACAATGGGAGTGGATGTTTGCTCGGTGATTTGGGCTTAAACAGCATGGCGCTTGGCCATTTCTTGTTCTTCGGTTAAGGGAATGAGGTTGATTTGTGGCAAGTTTGGATCCGGCTCTGCAGACGGTTCCAGAAAAAAGTCAATTACTCTGATCTTCCTCATTCCACTGTATCGGTAGGTCGGTTCAAAGTTGAGTAGCTCGGCCCAACCTCGATTGCGGTATCGAAGCGCGGCGCGGAGAGCATCTAGGTTAGGGTACTGGTATTGTGACTTTAGCTGGTTCAAGTCTGCATAAGGAGAAGGCAACGGTTAGTGCGGTGCAAAAGTTATAAACAGCAAGGGCAAAAAACAGACAAACTAAGTCGAGGTATTCATACCAGCTGTTCCTTTATTCCAGTTAATACTGTAGCCCGGTATCTGGGCTTCCTGGTCTTCAAAATTGCCAGAAACCCAGAAGAAATCGTCGTCATTCACGTCTTTGTCCGGTGTATTTTTAATTATTTTCTCTCAGCGTCTTCTTATTCTTAAATAATACACCCAGCTGTCTTCATTTTGGCCGAGTAAGTATTGATGGAATAGCTCGGCCAAACCGAGGTTGAGGTCAAGCCAACGATTTAGTTCAACGATGCCATTTATTATTCTATATGAATTTGTGGAAAGTTGGGTGGGGCAGAGTCTTGTCTACCTAAAGAATTCACAATGGAGAGGCTGTACGGGAAATCGAAAACCGGCTTCTATAATGGATATTACGGTAAAGGGAACAAAACCCAATTTTTCCCGGGGTGTGGTATCTAGTTCGGCTAGTGAGAGATGGACATCGTCAAGAATGTTGTAATCCTTGCGGAATTCGGCGATGGCCCTAGGGGAGTTTACTAAGAACCAGTATTTACCCATTTAACTTAATTTGTTTATAAGTTAGCATAGTAGCCTATCTCGGTGGTAAGATGACATTGAAAATCTCAGTTGAACGTGCAAAGGTGTGCCTAGCCAACCTAGTCAAAGTTTGCAAAGTGAAGATAAAAAGTGTTATGCCCAGATAACTGAACTGGGCTAAAAAAGAAGGATAAATTAAAAAAAACTCTAGATCGGCTAAATGGGTTGTAACCCTTAGCTCGATCATTGCGCGAGTTTTTAGCCCAATTATTGAGCATTGAGGATCTTAGCTCGGTCAAAGCACGAGTTTTTTAGCTCGGTTATTGGGTAAGGTTTTCTAGTTCGGTCAAGTATGCACCTATCACAAACTGGCTCCTAGTTCGATCATGGTGTTATTTTCGATCAAAAGGATCGCATTCCAGATTCATTGAGGATTCAGCTAAGGTGATTATGGTCTGGAGATATGGTTTTTGAGTTTTCGTGGTCCTTACCCATTTGTGCAAAACTATAGAAATGTGTTTTGAAAAATATATGTATATATACATGTCTATACTATACATACTCACGAAATAAACAAAAAAAGCGAGGGATTGAGTCACTTACAGTTTTAAGATAAAATGATGAAGATCAAAACGGTGAAGATGCCAGGTTAGAGCACGAGCTTTGCAGGCGCTATGGTCATGAATATGAAGATTCAGAAGGCAAGTGAGAGAAGATGAATAGTGGAGTGTTTGATTTAAAAAATTGGGTTTATGTATAATGCACTAAAATGGGTAGGACTGTTCAAAATCTTGGAGTATGAAGGCGGCAATGACAGTTGTACTAGACCAGTTGGAGCAAGCCACGTGTCCAAAGGGAATAGATAACGATTCATATGTACTTGTGAAGCCGAACGACGCACAGAGTAATTGACAAGATGTTTTTGAACCGGGCAAACCGGTAGCCCGGTAGCGAATGAGCCCGGTCGTGTTATTTGCTTCAGTCCGATCAGTTGGAACGTTTTAGCTCGGCTAGAGAAGAATAATCCCAAATCATGTGCTGCAGATAGAATTAAGGGACAATTGAGAGGGTAAAATGTGTGAAGCTTGGGCCGAGTTGGGACCGGGTATAAGTGAGCCGGATTATGGGCCAAGGTGAACGGGCTTCGCCACTGGGCCTTGTTAGCCCGGTCATGAATGATTGAGGTTAGCTCGATTTGAGTATTCTGAACTGAGGCGTAGGGAGCCATGTTGTAAAAGCAAGGTGGAACCGAGCTAAGTAAAACAAGATAGAACCAAGCTGAGGAAAGCTCGGAGAAACCTGCCGCATCAGCATGTGTTAGCTCGGTTGTTTTGTCATATTACCGCGGTAAAACCATCTCACTTGGTTAGGCAGTGAGAGAGGGTGTAGAAAGATAAGCATTACTTTTCTGATTTGTAAGAGGACTCTACATTGGAGAGAAAGAGTCCTACTAGGATTGTGCCACATAGAATCTATAAAAACTCATAGTAGGACCTATGCGCAAGTATCACAATTTTGACTCTCAAATACACAGAGCTTTTGTCTATTGTCTATTTGCTAACTTAGGCATCAGAGGGGTATCCAACACACACCCGCCGGCTAGCTCACATTTGTGTTTTCAGGGAGCAAAGTGACGACGTTTGAAGGAGTGCAAACTTGGTCAACAGGATTGTACGAGAAGATTATTTCGTACTCATACAGTTAGGTTGATTACTTACTCCTAGATGATTCTCATGTAGATTGTTGGCACCCAGTAGATTGAGATGTAAATGAATTAAAATTGAATTGAGTAATGAGTTGTTAAAATTTATTTTAAATTTTTACCAAGATTATAAATAAATAAAAAATTGTATTTTCGCTTTGACTAGTATATTTTTCAAGTCGGCTTCAAATGAGCATTAATCAAATCTACCTCAAATAGCTAGGTTTTTTTTAACATGATTAAAAAAATAATTTTTTAGTTTCTCCCATCGAGGATTTTGGCAACCATGAATTAATTAAGATGAACCATCATCAATTAATAAATAAATAAATAAACCTTAACCTTCATTTAAACAATGAAGATTGTACAGACACAGCAAAACAAATTCATCATAAATTATCAAAACAAGAGTTTCAAACGCCGGACGCCGAGGAAATCACTGGAGATCGCCGATCATAGTCGATGGAGATCTTCGCCCCAATATTTCTTTGATGCTCGCTTGAGTTATCAGACCGTTGACCTTTGCAGTTGCCTTTTATTTTATTGCAAATCTGACCCAATACTTCATATAATTTCAATTTCACCTTTTTTTTTGGACTCATTAATTTTTAATTTTAGATTTTTTTATTAATTTCCATTTTAGAAATTTTTTCTTTTTAATTTCAATTCTAGACTTGGATAAGTGAAATTGGGCTGTCAAAATTTTCTGACGACTATTAAATTAACGCTGGAATTATTTAATAGAAAATGACTCGTAGCTCAAATTCGATGGCCCGAATTCGGCTCGAAACCCAAAACGACGTCGTTTTGGGTTTCGAATTTTTTTTTTTTTTTGCCTTTTCTTTCCCTTCTTGTTCTTTCTTTCTTTTCTTCTTCTTCTTCGTTGAACACAGGAAAAGAATAGAGAAAGAAAAGAGGAGAAGAGAAAGATGAGGAGAGAGAGGAGGAGAGGAGATCGTCGTAGCACCACCGTCGTTGCCTCACTGCCGCCGATCGTCGCAGCACCACTGCCGTCGCCTATGGCCCCGCCTCCGCCTTCTCCTCCCCCTGTGATTATGCCCCCTCCAGTCCTCCTCTTCCTCTTCCTCTTCGAATTTGAGCCAAATTCGAGCCTCTAAATTCGAGCTACCTATCGGAACCGTTATTTAATTTTGAAGATCTAAGATGGGGACCTTGCCTATCCGTTTTTTTTTAAAACAATTTTATAGTATTTAAAAATTAATCAATTGAGTTTGTGCAATAAAATTAACAAGCTTCAAAATTTGTTTGAAGCATTACTTCTTTTGATAAAAAGTTGGTTTTGATTAACATTTTAATTAGTTGATATTAGTCTTACACGAGTAATTTGTTATGTTTGACAATAAAGGTTCTAGTTTAAATTCATTCACAAGTGAATCAAGACTAAGGGTTGTTTTGAACAGTGTCAAAAATTGAAAAATGCTAGAGGCCCAATTGTTTTATTAAATGTTTTATCAAATATTTTATATGGATGTGAAACTTACGTGATGAGACATTTGATAAAATATTTGAGATTCTTAGCATTACTCCAAAAAATTTGTTTTTTCTTTTGCTTATTATGAAAAGGGTCCTGTTATGGTGTGCAACTTACGCCTTACACTTACGTCTTTTCTGTTTGCAGTTCTGCTTTTATTTTCACCTTCCACTTACACTTTTTGTGTAAGTGGCACATGGTGTGCAACCTTGAGGGTTGCACACTTAAGAAAAGTCCTTATGAAAAACATGTGTAAAAAGTAAAGACGTAATGTGACCTAGATAAATCAAAAAGTTAATCAAAAATGTTAGAGATCTTAAAAATTTTATCAAAAAATTTATAAATGTCTTACATAGATGTGAGACCAACATAAAATTTATATTATGTAAATCCTACACCCATATAAGACATTTAATAAAACGTTTTGTAAAAATTTTTAAAATTTTTAACATTACTAATGAACTAGCTTTTTTTAACCCTTCTGCAGAAAGACCTAAATTGTTGTACTTTCTTACATAATGAAATGTGCTAATTGATATATATATATATATATATATATACTAGCTTATTACCTGTGCTATGCACGGGATAATTATAGATATTTATATTTATTTTAGATTTTTTTAAATATATAAATTATGTTTTTTTAAGATTTTTTATAAAAATAATTTAGCAATCTTATCACTAACCATAGTGTATGAGAGAAGTTGAAAATGGTACTGCAGTAACTATACACAGATTGTATCTATAATTATTTGTATGAGGGGATTTCAAATGCTGATCAGGGGATTTTGACCAAATCAATAAATACTGAATTTTTTTTTTTTTTTAATAAAAAATTTAGATTGGGATATTGAAACTCCCATAGGCCTTGGGATTAAAAACTCTCTTTTGCTTAAAAACTCCCTTGAGTGTTTATGTTTATCTAATTTCAATCATATTAAAAGTCAAATTATAAACAAAATAAGATAACTTCAATCATACAAATCACATTTTTTTTAATGCTATCTAACTACAATCACATTTTTCTCATAATAAAAAATAATAATTGAAAAAAAGAACCATTAAAATAGTAAATAAAAAGATTATTTAGAAGTATTGAACAAACTACAATCACATTTTTCTTTTTGTGAGTGTTTATGTTTATCTAACTTCAACCATATTAAAAAAATCAAATTATAAACAAAATGAGATAACTTCAATCATACAAATCATAATTTTCTTAATGCTATCTAACTACAATCATATATTTCTCATAATAAAAAAAATAATTGAAAAAAAGAACCATTAAAATAGTAAATAAAAAGATTATTTAGAACCATTGAACAAACTACAATCATAGTTTTTTTTTTTGGTGAGTTAACTTCAATCATATTAAAAAATTAAATTATAAACAAAAGGAAATAACTTCAATCATACAAATTACAATTTTTTTAATGCTATCTAACTACAATGGCATTTTTCTCATAATAAAAAAATAATAATTGAAAAAAAAAACCATTAAAATAGTAAATAAAAAAGATTATTTAGAACCATTGAACAAACTACAATCACATTTTTCTTTTTGTGAGTGTTTATATTTATCTAATTTCAATCATATTAAAAAATAAAATTATAAACAAAAGGATATAATTTCAATCATACAAATCACAATTTTTTTAATACTATCTAATCATCATCAATAATTAAAAAAATAATCACAAATTAAGTCAATTGATAATTAAAAAACACAATAATTTATTTTTTAAAAAACATAATGAGTTAAAAAAATCAATTACAATTTTTTTTTTGGTCAAAATACAATATAATCATCATCAATAATTGGTACATTATGTGACCTTAATGAGTACAATCCATTCTGTTTTTCAAAAAACACAGTGAATTAAAAATCAAATCACAAATTAAGTGAATTGATAGTTAAAAAAACACAATAATTTTTTTTCAAAAAACACAGTGGGTTAAAAAAATCAATTACAATTTTTTTTTCAAAATACAATATAATCATTATCAATAATTGGTACTTTAAAAATCAAATTAAAAAAAATCAAATCAAATCACAAATATTATTATGCTATCTAACTACAATCATATTTTTTTCA
The DNA here is from genome assembly GCA_025200525.1 of Camellia lanceoleosa. NCBI lineage: Eukaryota > Viridiplantae > Streptophyta > Magnoliopsida > Ericales > Theaceae > Camellia > Camellia lanceoleosa. Next base: position 18,512,803 of record CM045768.1, read on the forward strand.
TAAATAATTGTAAAAAAAACCATTAAAACAGTAAATAAAAGATTAAATCACATTAAAAAAAAGAACTATTTAACAAACTACAATCACATCACATTTTTTTCATAATAAAAAAAATAAATAAATGAAAAAAAAAGAACCATTGAACAAATTACAATCACATTTTTTTCTTTGTGAATGTTTATGTTTATCTAATTTCAATCATATTAAAAATAAAATTAAAATAGTAAATAAAAAAATTAAATAACATTAAAAAAAAAACCATTGAACTAACTACAACAATCATATTAAAAAAAAGAGTCATTGAACAAATTACAATCACATCATATTACAATCAATTTTTTTTCTTTGTGAGTGTTTATGTTTATTTAACTTCAATCATATTAAAAATAAAATTAAAATAATAAATAAAAAAATTAAATAACATTAAAAAAAAAAACCATTGAACTAACTACAACAATCATATTAAAAAAAAGAGCCATTGAACAAATTACAATCACATCACATTTTTCCCATAATAAAATAAATAAATGAAAAAAAAAAAGAACTCTTAAACTAACTACAATCACATTAAAAAAAAAAAAAATCATTCAACTAATTATAATCACATTTTTCTCTTTGTGAGGATTTATATTTATCTAATTTCAATCATATTAAAAAATTAAATTATAATTTTTTATTCGCTAGACAAATCACAAATATTTTTATGCGCTATATAAGTACAATATTAAAACAGTAAACAAAAGGAAAAGTCAAAAAAAAGAAAATAAAAAGAAAACTTATTGTTTGCATACGTGGTCACTGAAGTTAAAAGGGTAGAAGTGAGAAGTCAAAAAGGAGAAAACAAAAAGGAGACTCACTGTTTGCAATAGGTATGTGAAAAGTTAAAAAGTGTGTGTGTATTGGAGAAGTTAAAAACACTTGGAAGAATTTAATAAGTGCTAAGTTTTTTTTCCCAAAAAAAATCAAAAAAATTAAGAAATTAGGTTCATGTATTGGAACTCCCACAAAACTCGTGGGTTAGAGATAGATATAAATAAATAGATAGATATAGATATAGATATAGATATTTATATTTGTTTTAAATTTTTTTAATATACAAATTATTTAACTACAATCACATTAAAAAAAAATCATTCAACTAATTATAATCACATTTTTCTTTTTGTGAGGTTTATATTTATCTAATTTCAATCATATTAAAAAATCAAATTATAATTTTTTATTCATTAGACAAATCACAAATATTTTTAGGCGCTATCTAACTACAATATTAAAATAGTAAACAAAAGGAAAAGTCAAGAAGGAGAAAACAAAAAGAAAACTTACTGTTTACATACGAGGTCACTAAAGTTGAAAGTGTATAAGTGAGAAGTCAAGCAGGAAAAAACAAAAAGGAAACTCACTGTTTGCAATAGGTATGTGAAAAGTTAAAAAAAAGTGTGTAAATTGGAGAAGTTAAAAAGACTTGGAAGAATTTAATAAGTGCTAAGTTTTTTTTTTCAAAAAAAATTAAAAAAATTAAAAAATTAAGGTTCAGATATTGAAACTCTCACAAACTTATGGGTTAGAGATAGATATAAATAAATAGATAGATATAGATATTTATATTTGTTTTAAATTTTTTTTAATATACAAATTATTTATTTTGGAAAAGGTACTGCAGTAATTATGAGAGAAATCAAAAAGTCTTGTGGGTTGAAAGAAGTTAATAAATGCTGAGGTTAATTTTTTTTTTTTTTTTAAATAAAAAATTAAAAAAATAGGATTGACATATTAAAGCTCTCACAGACCTTGGGGGTTAGAAACTTCTTTTTACTTAATATATAGTAAGTATAAATATAGATATATATATATATATTTTTTGGGATAAGTACTAATTGATATTCATGGTAGCAATAAATGCCATATTACTAATTAACCAAAAATAAATAAGAATTATGTTAGAAATTTTAAATAATTTATCAAATTTTCTATCAAACTTCTCATATAGATGTGGGATCTATACACATGTGGATTTGTATAGGTCTCACATTTATGTGAAAGATTTGGTAGAAAATTTGATAAATTATTTGGGATCCCTAACATTTTTCAATAAATAAATATCAATAATAATGAAAGGATATAACAAATATTTTTTATATTTAATTATTTTTGGTTCATTAGTAATATTACATTTATTAGTAATACGACATTTATTTCTAATAATGGCTGGGCTTCTCTCTAATCTATGATTAAACTAGAGGGTACTGTTAGGCCCATGAAGGTCCACCACGGGTCTTGTTTCGATAATCTTAACAGTTTAATGTGTAGAAATCATTGAATACTATATGCTTGTAAAAAATCACGTCGATCGGATGTCGATAACTATCTCATCGGATTAGATATCTGTCAACCGTTTATTTTTTCACCATCTATTTTTTTATACAAAACTTATTTGATCACGTAGCTATCGATATCCAATCAACGTGATGTTTTACAAGTATATAGTACTCAACGAGTTCTACATATTCAACGGTTTAGATTATCCAAACGAGATCTGTGATGGACTCTCACAAGCTTAACAATACCTTCCAATTCAATCACAGATTGAAGATAGCCAATCCCTTCTAATTAGAGGTGGGCGCAGGTCAGTTGTGGCCACGGAACCTCCAATCCGCTATCCGTCCACCACAGTGGTAGATTGGAGAAAATCAATCCGCATCCGTCCACCAATCCGGCGGATGCGGATTGAACGGATTGACGGATTAGCGGATGGATACAAATCGGTTTAGCGGTTTAAAATTTTATAAATTTTCAACATAATTCAACTTATGTACTTCTAAAAAAAAAAAGAAAAAGTGTTATAGTCAATGACTTAAAAAAGTATTACAATCACTACATGCCTCATCCAAAAAAAAGAAAGTTTGAAACTTTAGAATATTACAATTACTGCATGCCTTATCCACATATTATAATTATAGCATGTCTCATCTACATAGAGTGTTACAATTTGTGGTTCTTAAAATATAAAAACAATTCAAATCACCAAAACTATGAACAGAGCAGTAGTGGAGATTATATGCATTTGTATTGTTACATCTATATCTATTTTTGAAAACAAAAACTAACCAGCATATATCATCTTTTTCATTTATTATTTTTAGAGTTAGATTTAAAAATAAAAAAAATATAGATAAATAATACATTTATTTTTTTTTATTCAAAAACTATGTTCAAGTTAAAAACTCTTTTTCAACAGAATATTTAAGCTCTTCTTCAATTGAAAACACAAGCAGAATATCTAAATAAATTGAAATTACAAAGTCTTATAAATTACTAGGGATGCTCGTGGTTTGGCGGTTTGGTTGCGACCAAAGGAACCTTAAATCCGCCATCTGTCTAAAACTAAACGAATTAGAAAAAATTAATCCGCAACCGTCTACTCGTCATCACGCATTCATCTAAAATGCGACAAATCAATTCGATTCAATCTATTTAAACGAATCAATATATCCGTTTCTCACCTCCACTTCTAATAAATATCAGTAATAATTAAAGAATGTAACAAATAATGTAATAACCAATGATCACATCTACATTATTAGAAACCATTCAACAAATTCAACCAAAAAGGTCAGATCATTCAACCAAATCATTTCAAACTTCAATCAGTCATGCAAGTGTCTGTCCTATGGTTAGGGTGTTTTTTTTTTTTTTTTGAACGGGACCTATGGTTAAGTTACCTCCACATAATTTGATTATATTGATGTTTACCTCATCGGATTCACCTCCACATAATTTGATTATATTGATCTTTACCTCATTGGATTCTTTTTAAATGATGTGGGCATCTCTATCTATTTATTTATTTTTATCTTTTTATCTCAAAAGTATTTATAGACATTATGTTTAGCGATAGAAATCCTTATTGGGTAATTCGCGGGGAAAAAATGTATTTCTTTTGCAAAAGGTTACAAAACTCTTATACAATGTTAATCAATTAGTCTAGAAAACTTTTTCGATGTGTTACATAAATTTAAACTTTAACAAAATTTAAAGAAATTTGTTAGAAACTTTTAAAAGTGCAGGGAATTAATGATTAACTTCTTAAACTTGCTTCTCGTAATTACTAATGGTTTTTCATATTTAAAAAACTTTAGGGCTTTTTGGTTTGGAATCAATTTTTTTTATTTTTTAATTTGATTTATTATTATTATTTTTAAAGTTCTGAATAAATTTTAATATTTTTTCTGCATATGTAGAATTACTTAAATATAAAATACACATTTTATTGCAATGTATTTTCATATAATGAATAAAAAATTATAGCATAAATTCCAATTACAAAAACAATCAAAGCTAGAAAGAAAAACATTAAAAAAAGGGAAAAACCTTTTAGCTCGAAAAAGGTGAGCTCGAAAGCCCCGAATTTTCCATTTTTGGTTTTTTTTTTTTTTTTTTTTTTTTTCATTTTTGGCAGTTTCGGGGCATTAGTGCCCCTATATTCGGGGCACCAATCATGTTTGTTAAAAAAATTCACAAGCAGTAGAAGAGTTGCTTAGGTATAAGAGTTGAAAAATGCCTTGGACCCCAGTGGTCCAGTGGAAGTGACTCCCACCACCCCTATTATTTTTTGATTAGCTTAATTTTATTTTATTTTCTTTTTTTTTTTTAAGTCTTGCTCTCACAGCCCTTCACGTGGAGGTGGGGGTGCTGGGATCCCTAGCACTGTTGATAAGAGTTTTAGCAAAAGAAAAACATTAAAAATAACAATAAAAAATTTAATTAAAGAATTGATTGCGAGACTCACAATAGAGTTTGTTTATTGATTGTTGTTCTGCCACCTACTAGACTATAGAATTATTTTCCTCACAAAAATTAGGAAAAAATAAAAGTAAAAATTTACTTTCCAAATAAATATAAGTAGATCACGAGAGTTGAGAAGAGTTGCTTAGATACAAGAATTCTTACAAATAAAAACATTGAAAAATAAATTAAAGGCTTCACTGTTGTACAGTATAGTTATATAAGTAAATCACAAGAGTTGAGAAAAGTTGCTTAGGTACAAAAATTCTAACAAATAAAAACATTAAAAATAAATTAAAGGCTTCATTGTTGTTCAGTAAAATTTGTGCATTTGTAGGGAGATTAAATAATAATAATAATAAATTAAAAAGTCCACTCCTATGAAACTCACAGTGTGCTCTCACCGGCCCGAATATAATTTTCTTAGAAAAATTATGAAAAAAAATTAAAGCAAAAAAAATCATTTTTCAAATAAATATAAGTAGAATAAGATGGGAAAAGTTAGTTAGATACAAGAATGCTAACAAATCAAAACCATTAAGAAAATAATAATAATAACAAATTAGGTCCACTACGATCTCACAAGCATGCTTGTTTGGTTACAATAAGATTAAAAAACAATAATAAAAATAAATTAAAAGGCCCACTATCGAATCATAGTAGAGTGCATTTTGCCACTTGCCAAAATACAGAATCATTTTTCTTCGAAACATTAGAAAGAAATAGAAGAAGAAAACAAATTAATTTAGGGTGATGCACCAATAAATTCCAAATTAATAACTTATACACTGTTTAGTCTTAAAAGTTTTCTTATAAACTGAAATGTCCCATTATAGGGGAATTGACCATATAGGGCATATACATCAAACATCATCATCATCAAAACAATGTCATCATCATCAAAACAACATCAAACATCACAACATCATTATCAAAACATCATCAAATATCTGAGATCACCATATCGCATCAATGGCAGAACATGAACAAACATCATCAATAGCGGAACATCGCCTGTAATTTTCTAGGATAAATTACAGGTTAGTGGATCTTTTAGAAAATCATTATAAATACATGAGAAATTGGTACCGTTTGATTTAATTTTTTAATCACAATTTGACAGTGAAAAACTCAAAATCCGTTTCGTTATGAATTTTCAAAACTTATTCCAATTTTTTTTTTTTTTAAATCATAACCAAATGACAACCAACAGCAAGCTATCATCAATGGCGGAACATCAACAAACATCATCAATGGCGGAACATTGCAAAACATCAACAACATCATCAATGGCGGAGCATCGGAAAACATCGTGAACATCGGAAACCTTAGTTCAGGGTCTCTCTCTCTACAAATGAATATCATCAATGTACTAATGTATATCAACATTAGTAAATTAAACATCATCAATATACTAATGTATATCAACATCATCAATATATATTAATGGTGTTTCTGAATGGTGTTTCTGTGATGTTAATATACATCATCAACATTTATATACTAATGTATATCAACATCATTAGGAATATGTACTAATGTATATACTAATGTATATCAACATCATCAATATATATTAATGGTGTTCTGAATGGTGTTTCTATGATGTTAATATACATCATCAGTTGTTCAGGGTTCTAGATTTAATGGCCATGGTTGAGAAATCAACCTCTGAATCGAATCCGAACCAACCCAGATCGGAAAATCGAGTTTCCGCCAATACCCAGAAATCGAATTTGATTTTCGTCTGATTTTGATGATACCCAGAAACCAAAAACTCGATTTTACAGGAAGGAAAATAAACTCTCAGGATTCTCTCTTTTGTTTCTCTCTCTAGGAACAAAACCAGGTGTTGCTGAGAAAAGACGAGCAAATTGAATTTGGGTTTTAGATAGCGAACAAAGAGGACAGGTGATGTTGGCGATGATGTTTGATGTTCGCTGGATTTAATGTTTGATGAATAATGATTATCAATGTTTGATGAATAATGTTGATAAATGGGTTTTAACACTCAAATGGGTATATATGTTGGTGATGTTCGATCCTTGTTTGATAACTAATGTTGGTGCTGATGATGATTATTAAATAAACAACATTACCATAATAAAATGAGACTAAATGGTGCATAAGAAAACTTTTAGGACTAAATGGTTCAACTTCTCAGAAAATAGGATTTATGGATAAATTTTCCATTAATTTATGGGTAGAATAAGATAGGAAAAGTTACTTAGATGCAAGAATTCTAGCAAATAATAATAATAATAATAATTAAAAATTAAAAAGTTCACTATTGTGCAGCAGAGTTTGGTTACTTGTAAGAAAATTAAACTAATATGAAACTCACAGGAATGTATGTTTTAACTGAGTATATTTTAATTGTAGTATTTTGCCATCTGCGAAAATACAGAATAATTTTTTTTCAAAAATTAGGAAGAAATAAAAGAAAAAAATCATTTTTGAAATAAATATAAGTAGAATAAGTTAGGAAGACAAATTAAAAGGCCAGCAAAGCTTATTTGCTTATGAAAAAGATTAAAAAATAATAATAAATTAAAAGTCCATTATTGTGAGAATCACAGGAGAGTTTGTTTTAACTGCAGTGTATTGTATCCTGCCAGAATCATTTTCTTTAAAAATAATTAGGGAATAAAAAATTAAAAAAAAATATTTTCAAATAAATATAAGCAGAATAAAATGGAATAGCTGGAAATAGTTGCTTAGATACAAAAATTCTAGCAAATAAACATTATTAAAAAAATAATAAAAACAAATTAGGAGGCTCACAGCAGTCTCATAGCAGTAGAGTTGTTTGCTTACAAAAAGACTAAATAATAATAATAAATTAAAAGACTCACTACTCTATGATACTTGTGACAAAGTTTATTTTTGCTGCAGCGTGTTGCAAATTGCCATAGTACATAACCATTTTCCTTTAAAATTTTAGGGGAAAAAAGAAAAAAAAATTTCAAATGAATGTAAGTAGAATATGATGGGAAAAGTTGTCTAGATACCAGAATTCTAGCAAATAAAAATCATTTAAAAAAAATAATGATAAAGATAAATTAAAAAGTCACTGCAGCAACAACAACAAAAAAAAAAAAAAGTAGAATTCTGGCCACCATGCCTTCTTTAGGGCTTAGTCCCAAGAAAGTCATGGGTTCCATTCCCCTTAAGGGGTTGAATTAAGGGAGTGCAAGTACTTAAGTCATTTTCTAAGGATGAAAAAAAAATTTCTCATAAGTACTAATTTAACAATTAACAACTATTATTTACCGATCAAAAAAAAAAAAAAAAAAAAAAGTCACTGCATCCTCACAATAGAAAGACTAATAACTAATAGAAATAAATTAAAAGACCCACTGCTGTGAGACTCACAACAGAGTTTGTTTTAATTAGAGTTTGTTGCCATCCGCTAAAAAAATCATTTTCTAAATCTACCTATCTATCTATGTTTATATACAAAAGTAGTATTTCTCTAAACTCTAAAATCTCAATGCTAAAACACTACATCATATCATCATATATATATATATATATATATCATTGGAACCAATAGAGTGGTGATCATTTTCTAAATCTACCTATCTATCTATTAGTTACAAGGGGCTATCATTGGAACCAATAGAGTGGTGATCTCTCACCTTCAATTTGCAGATGACTCTTTATTATTCTGCGAAGCTGAAATATCAGAAGTACTTTGTTTGAAGCGGATTCTTAGATGCTTTGAAATAGTTTCAGGGCTTAAAATCAATTATCATAAAAGTGTGCTTTGTGGGATTGGCCTTTCAGATCCAGATCTTCATGAGTTTGCTCTCTTCCTTAATTGCAAGACACAGAGATTGCCATTAAACTATTTAGGCCTGCCGTTGGGTGCAAGTCCTAGGAGAAAGAAGACTTGGAAACCTATTATTGATAAATTCAAAATGAGACTTGCCGGGTAGAAAAGGAGATTCCTATCTTTTGCAGGAAAATTAACATTGGTGAAGGCAATGTTATCCAGTCTACCAGTGTATTTTATGTCGTTGTTCAAACTACCTGAAGGTATAGCTAAGGAGTTAGACAAAATTCAAGCTTCATTCTAATGGGGGGGCTTAGAATTGAAGAGGAAAATTCATCTAGTGAAGTGGTCGGAAGCAACCAAAAGTATCAACCAAGGTGGGCTAGGTATAAGAAGAATTAGAGATATGAATGTGTGCTTGCTTCTCAAGTGGTGGTGGAGATTTGCTTCGGAACATGAATCATTATGGAAGAGGGTTCTCTACAGTAAATACAGATTTTTGGGAGGAAAATGGTTGCCTCATCTCAACTCAAGCAATATTCTATCTCGACTTTGGAGTGATATTGTATCAACAGTTGAGCAGAAGGTATCTTTATTCACATTTTATGTCTCCCACTTACTATTAAGAGTGGGCAATGGTAGCAGATTGAAATTCTGGCATGACAACTGGTGTGGAGTTACTCCTTTTAAAGATGAATTCCCAAGGCTATTTTGGTTAGCTAATGATAAGGAGGGATCAGTCAGGGACCTTGTGGAGATTAGTGGAAACACTCACCATTGGACAGTCACATTCTGGAGACCATTATTTGAATGGGAAAAAGAGGAGCTGCTAAGGCTAACTGGAATGTTAAATGGAGCTCCTGCTCTTAACCTTCAAGTCAATGATTTGGCTCTCTGGTCTGCTGCTAAACCAAGTCAGTCCCTTGTTTCTGTTTTCTATAAGCATACCAATCTTGCTTTTGGGGCTAATGCCATCTTCAGTAGATGGGTGTGGATTAGTTATCTCCCTCCCAAAGTGCAATTCTTTGGCTGGCTGGCTTGGAGATATAAGGTTAAAACATTGGTTTTCTTGCAACAACTTGGTATTTTGGACAGAGATTCTTCTACCCTATGTACTTTCTGCAAATCCCAGCAAGAATCAATAGAACATGTGTTGATTTTCTGCCCCATGGTTTGGAGAAATTTGGTCGAGCTTCTGCAATGGTGGGGGTAGTTTGGGTGGTCCTGGGTCTATACTGAAATTTGTTCAATGGTGAAGCTAGGAGGATTTGGAGTGCCATTCCTCTGGTGACTCTGTGGTCTTTGTGGAAACATAGAAATGAATGTATCTTCCAAGGCACACAACCACAGCTTCAGGATCTTCATGAACTCATCATCACCAGACTAGCCTTCTGGTATAAAAGCCTCAGTAATAACCTCGTCGATTCAGTTAAACCCTTTGAATTACCTACTGATCATTGCTAAACTGAACTGCTAATGACTGATAAGTGAACTGGATGAACTACTGAACAAACTGAACGAAACTGAAACTGAAACTGAATGAGTTTGTCTATTTAATTACATATTGTATCTGTTGACTTATGTGATTATCTGTTTGCATTTGTATGTTTAAACTGCTAATTGAAGGCCTTATCGGCGGCCGATTTAGAAACCGTTTGATGTTTTGTAATCAGCATAATATTTGTGATTTAATGATATTTTTATCTGAAAATTGGTTAGGAACGATTAAATTAGATTGAATTGAGTTAATTACGAAGTTTGACTTAATTACCGAATTGCCACTAAGTGGCCACTACATCACACACACACACTTAGAGACTTGTTTTCATTGTGATCAAACATTTCATCAGCCTTTCCTTCCCTCTTAGCCGACCAACAAGAGAGCTTAGAGAGAGAGAGAGTTCATCTTGAAGAATTAAGCTCAAATTGTTAGAATTGCTTGGAGAATTGAAGTGTATGTGCATGAATTGAGCTTCTAGGCAAGGAATCAACACTTTAGGTAAGGAAATTATTGTCTTCTTGTTGTCCTTGAGCTAAGTTGTGCATGATTCATGCATCATCATAGAGTTAAGTCATGATTTTGCTCATAAATGGTGAATTGGAGCTCTAATGTTACATGCATGTTTATATTGAGGCATTTTGAATTGATTTCTTGGAGAATTGTCACATGCATGTCCATATTGTTATCATAGTTCATGTTTCCTCATTGTTTTCAAAGATTGGAGCTCATTTGAGCATGATTGGAAGCTTAAAATTGGTTTAAAGATCATGCGTGTCATGTTTTGAAAGTGTTCTTGAAAATGGTTTGAAATTGAGTTTAATTGAAACACCCTTGGGCCTTGATTTCTTAAATTGAGTTTTAGAACTTGTTATTCTATGTGTTTGAAAGAGTTTTCCAGGAAATGGGCCCAAGAGGATCGGATTTGGAGCATCAAAACTTGGTTTGAAACTCAGAGGTCGAATCTGGATTTTCCAGATTTTGGGACGTCCTTCGGCGGGAAGTGCCGCCGGCGGGGAATGCATGCTCCCAGTATTTTCTTGCATTGTTTCTGATCCGCTCGGCGAAGATTTTAACGCCGGCGGAAAATCGCGCATCCAGCATTTTTTGCACCTTTCATCACCGCTCGGCGGGAATGTACGCCTTCGGCGTGGGCCTTTGTGTGCTTGTCCGCTCGGCGAAACTCTTCGGCGGAGGCCTGTTCAATCAAAAATTCTGAAATTGTTTTCTAAGTGCATTTTTGCATCCTCATCGCATCCTAGGCATTCTTAGGCCTAGTTTAGAGCATCTTAATGAGGATGTAGACATAGAACCACACCGAGGAATTTAGGGATTTAATTATCATCCTTTCCAAACTGTAAACTTAGTGTGTGTTCTATTTGATTGACTGTTTAGGGTTGACTCTCGGGGACGCGCTCTAGCTACTGATAGCCCAATCACTGTGAGTAACAGATTGTGTAAAGATATGTTCAAATGGTTATATTTTGAATCTTCGAATCGAATGCTTATTGAACTGATATTGTTTATTGAATGAATGTATGTCCTGCATTTGAATCAGATTGTGGCATCCTTAGCACCCACTGTTATTGACTGTTACAGAGCTCTGTCGGTTTCCTTGTGGAACCATACTGATTGATGGCCATCATTATTGTTGGGTTTGTTAAGGCTCGGTCCTTTTGGACCTACTGTTTATAGGCTAATGGATGTACCACATATGACTGATTTATTGAAATACTGATTGACTGAAATACTGAAAGATTGAAATACTGTATAATGAATTGATTTCATTACTGTAAGGACATTCATTCATAACCTTTTTACACTGTATGTTATTCACTGGGCTTTAGCTCACTGTTTATATATATATGTAGGTGCTCAGCCACCGCATCGAGCTAGGGCGTGGGATTGGTCCCCGATTTTGTCGGCCGACCTATGTGCCTCCTTTGTGAGGTTCCGAGACGCCATGCCATGGCTTGGGGTGTTTTGTGTCCCCACTAGTCTCCTCTTGTTTTGTCTTTGTTATGCGTTCTTTGTATAAATTTTTTTCTTTATCGAGGGACTGAGTCCCCGTACTGAATGTCTGTAATGATCGTGTATACTGTACTGGTAGTGAATGCATAAATGTATGAAAAATGTTTTTGGCATACAGATTAACACAGCTCTATGGACACTAGTTATTTACTGTTTTGGCTTCCGCCAGGCCCTGAACTCTGTATTTACTGTATTACTGATTGGCAGGCCTTTGGTAATCTCGGATTACTGGCCAGTTACGGTGCTAAACCCATAGGGCCGGGTTTGGGTCGTGACAGCCTCCAAAAAGTTTCTATTTTCAATTCATGATTTCCTTTTCAACTTCCCTCAAATCAGATATTGCCTTGGTGGTAGGTCCTTCTAGTTCTGATCTGGGTGTTGTTCTTGGTGATTACAGATTTTGGTGATTGGCTTGTCATGGTTCAGTTCTGATTACAGATTTTTGAGTATTCTGTTCTTGTTCTGCTTTTGCTGATCTGTTTTGAATATTCTGTTGAGTGTCTCATGTGCTGCAACTCTGGTTTCTGCTTCAGTTGTTCTGCTATTCTGCATTTCTGCATTTCCGGTTTCTGCTTCAGTTGAGTACTTCAGTTGTCCTGCTGAGACCTTGGCTCTATACTGTTCTATGTTGCTTTGGTCTTGGTTCAGTTCTGATCTGCTCAGCCCTTGAGTGTCTGATGATGTGTTTTGAGTGTTTTGAGTTAGCCTTGGAAGGCTTCAGTTGGGTAGGGTTTTGCAATTCTGAGGGTTTTGCAATTCTGAGTGTTTTGGCTCTGTACTGATCTATTCTGGAAGGCTTGAAGTTTTGCTATTCTGGAAGGCTATCTGTTTTTGAAACAGAAAAGGCTATCTGTTGATCTGCCATTCTGCATTTCTGTTTTGAGTGCTTCAGTTGTTCTGCTTTTCTGCTTTTCTGGTTTTTTTTTTTTTTCTGTTGGTCTCTCACCAACTAGGAGGTTGGAGCTTCGCTTAGCTCCAAACTCCTCTTTATTGATGTATCCTCTTTTTTGTTTGGTTTTCATCAATAAAGTTTCTTCTCTTGCCGTTCAAAAAAAAAAAAAAAAATCATCATATATATATATATTATTAAAAGTAGTATTTGTTCTTAATTTTTATCTCTCCTATGTAGCACACCTCTCTTTTTTTTCTTTTTTTTATTAAAATGCCACATCAACATATCCTTTTACCAAAATTCTTTTTAAAATTTAATATTTAAAATTTTTTTACTTAATCTAAATTACCCATAAACAAAACCTAATATAATTATATATACTAAAAATACTTTACCAATTAATTTTATTATACCTTTTTCACTTTTTTTAAATAAAATATTAAAATTATTTCTTATTTTTATGTCTATATTATTTATAATATTAATTATATTAAATATTAAAATCACTTTTATTTTTATAACAATTATTTCTAATATCAAGTTATAATTTAATATCATATAAATTTATTATATATTTTTGTTTACGTTATATTTTTGTAGCACGAAATGTTAAAATTATCAAATGAATGCTTCTTCTTTTTTTGTGTTATAATTTAATATAATTTAAAATCATTATATATATATATATATTTAATTCTTATTTTTATAGTATGAAAGGGTGGGCATCGTGTCGGGTCGTGTCATGTCGTGTCATCTCAGGTTCATATCAAAATTACCTCAATACTAACCCGATCCGTTTATTATTTCGTGTTATCATGTTGTATCATTTTTCGTCCATGCCCAGTTCATGTTGTGTCAATATGTCTTGTCAAAAACATTTACTATTAACTAAAAATATCAAATGTATAAAAAAAAATTTAATTTTTTTTTCACAAGTTAAATTTAATGAAACTAATCTCTATTACATGAAATTATTTATAAAAAAATATTTGATTTCAACTTAAATTTATTTTCTTAATTTATAAAAATTATATTTTGTTATTATATTTTTTATTAGATTAACTCAAATAAAAGACAAAAAAATACATTAAATTCAATTAAAAGCAAAAAAAAAATTATATTAAACTTAAAATCGTATTTTACATACTTTTTAGTAAATTGGATGTAATTACATAAGAGATTAAAAAATGTCATGCTACTGGAAGTAATATTAAAATGTGCAACTAATTTTTTATTATACGGATTATCCGTGTCAATTTCGTATTATAGACACTAACCTAACCTATTTAATATTTATATTATTTGATTGTATCATATACGCATTCGTGCCAGGAAATAGTTAAACCTAACTCTCTAATTCCGTGTACGGTTTGAGTTATGTCATCGTGTCGTATCGAAAATTCCCACCCCTAAACGATAGAGTTAAAATTATTAAAATATACACAAATAATTTACTTAAAATTATTATATGTGTTAATTTAAATAAGACTTCTATAAAGCGATAAGACTAAGATTATCAAAATTTAAAAAAGAAAAAATATTGTTGATCTTTATTTTTTTTTTTTCTCTGTCTCTTCTATGTAGCACATCTCCCTTTTTTTCTTTTTCCTTTTTTTTTTTCAATCAAAATTCTAGATTAATACACCCTTACCAAAATTCTTTCTAAAATTTAATATTTAAAAGACTTCTACTTAATCTAAATTACCCATAAACAGAATTTAATAGAATTATGCATACTAAAAATATTTTACCAATTAATTTTATTCTATTTTTCTCACTTTTTTAAAAAATTGACTATTAAAAATATTTATTTTTATGAAATTTATTATATATATATTTATGTAAGTTACATTTTTATAACACAATAGAGCTAAAATTATTAAAATACGCATAAATAATTTATTTAAAATTAGTATATGTGTTGATTTAAATAATTCTTTTATGAAACGATACAACTAAAATTATTAAAATAAATAATTAGAATCATTATTTAAATTTAAAATTATTACTTCTTTTTTTATCCAATTTAATGATTATTTGAAATATTTTATTTTATTTTATTATTATTATTTTTTTGAAACAGCCAAAAAACCTTTATTAATGTAAATCCAACAACACAATTATAGAGAAGAACATCAACAAAGGCCAAGGGTGCAAAAAACATCAAAGTTATACTAGCTAATCCCAATTAGGTTGGCACCAGCCAAATAGCCCAATCATATGCTAGCACCACCCAAAGTTAGAGAGAATCCAACCACAAGAAAGAAAAAATAAAGGCGATACAAGGAACAAAACAAAAAAAAACTGAGAGTATTATTACATACTTCTCCCTCAGAGGCAGTATCTAACTTCATATATTCAAAAATATAAATAATTTAACTAAATTTTATTTAAATATATATTTTAAAATAAATATGTTTAGCCAGTGCATCACACGGGTTAACTAGTAATTTGATATACTAGGCTGTCTCCAAAATGTTCGCAAATTGACTCCAGATGGTGTTGCCGTTAATCATTTTAGAGAATCAAAGTCCATTTGTACTTTACCGGCTCTTAACTGATAATGCACTTATTGCTTTTGAAATATTTAATTGGCTTAAGAATCGACGTCATGATAAAGAGGGTTACATGGCTTTAAAGCTAGATACGAGCAAGGCCTATGATCGGGTCGAGTGGAAATTTCTGGAAAATGTTATGTTGAGATTGAGATTTGATCAGCATTTCGTTGGGTTAATCATTTATTGTGTCAAAGATCGGAGATGGTTCGACATTTTTTGTTTGAGTGTGTGCTTGCGGAGCAGTTTGGGTGTTTGATAATGTTCATTTTTTGTTTGAGTGTGTGTAACTTTCTTGATTGGGTTTGCTATATTTCTTCGAACCACTCGTCTGGAGTGGTGGGGTTGGTGTTCACATGTTGGCACATTTGGTTACACCGAAATCAGGTTGTATTTGCCGATTCTCAGCGGATGGCAACGGAGGTAGCAGCGATTGCAATCACATGCCAGGCCAAGTATATTGCAGCCCAGCTTCGAGCATCCACCTTCAACGGTTCTGCGTCCAATGTTTGTTGGTCAGTTCTAATGGAGGGAGATTACAAGTTAAATTTCGATGGAGCAATGGGTTTGCGGCAACATGTGTTGGGGATTGGCGTGGTGGCGCGCGACAGTTTTGACAATGTTATCGCTACCTTTGCTGCACAAGTGGGATTAATTGCTGATGTGGATTTTCTGGAAGGACCTGCAGTGCTGAAGGCGATCATTTTTACTCCGGATATTGGCTTGGGTGATGTTCAAGCGATTCCTTGACGGTGGTCAATGCAATTATAGGCTCTGAATTCAACTATGCCTCTTTTGGTCATGTGGGGTTAGAAATTCGTCGGGTGGCCTCTTTGTTTCGGTCTTTCAGAGTTCTTCATGTTTGAAGAGCTGGAAATGAGGTGGCGCATCGACTAGCAAGGATGGCGATTTCTCATGCGGGTTTGTAAGTTTGGATGGAAGAGGTTCTGCCCTCTGTTGCTTGCTTTGTCCTCCTTGATGCAAGGTTTATAGAACCCTTATTAAACCAGCCATGTTATATGGATTAGAATGTTGCGCAAGTAAAAAACAATATATAAATAAGAGTGTTCTTGAGATGAAAATTTTAAGATAGATGTATGTCAAAATTAAAAAAGATAGAGTTAGAAATGAGTATATTTAAAAATGGGTAGGAGTAGTACCGATAGAGGATAAGTTGAAAGAGAATAGATTAAGATTGTTTAGTCATATACAATGGAGACTAACAGAGACAGTAGTAAAGAGATGCGATACAGTGACAATAGATGTAAGTGTTAGAAGAAGAGGCAGATCTAGATTGACGTGAAATAATATAGTTAATAGAGATATGGACATCTTTAATTTAACTAATGAAATGACTTTGGATAGAATTGAGTGAAAAAGAATAATTCATACAGCTGACTCCATTTTTTTTTTTTGATCGGCAAAGAAAAATTTCATTTAACAGCAAGAAATTAAAAGTACAGGAAGATGAATTGCATCGAGAGAGATTCGGAAGTATAAAAATACCCCTACTACTGCTACTCGCAATCATACAACCAACCCCTAAGCCTCTTGATTTTTTTTAAACAGTTAAGAAGAACTTAACAACAACAAAAAAAATTAAAATACATAAATCTCCACACCTACAACCCACCAAAACATCGAAACCAAACAAAATGAACTAAGCTAAACAAAAAACCCTGCTGCACGCCACACTAATTTGAAATCAACAAACACCATCATTACCCCTATGCTGCTAAACAACTCCCAACACCTGCTGCACGCCAAACCCACGCACACCACCCTGCTGCACGCCACCCTTCTCCACACCCAAAGCCACTCTCACAGACGCCCTCAAGACGCTTCCATCAAGTACCGGGAAAACTCCATAGCCACCCCCTTGAAAGCTAAAAGACCTCCCCTGCATCACCACACAACCACCGAACACCGTCCACCCGCTGGGACACAGGAATACACCCCTCAAACTTTCAACCTAGAAGGAGCGCACGAGTGCATACCGGAAAGAACCGAGTCACCTACGAACCCAAGTGCACCCCTCCAGCTCTCCTACTAAAAGCGCTCGAATGAAAACACGACTTCGATGAATCGAAGAAACCGACCTTCAAGACACTAAGCCCCCCATGGGAAGACACCACCTCCCCTGCTGCAACAGGAGGCAACACCCACTGCCGGGAAAACACTGCCAAAGACACCACACCCCCTGCTGAAATCACAACACCCACTTCCACCACGCCAAAGCCTGAACTGAAGACACAACACCCACGGAACACCACACCTATTTGAAATGCACAACACCCATCGCTAAGCCTCTCTGCAGCCTCACCAAGGTTGAAACAAGAAAACACCATGACAACAAAACCAAACACACCCTCAAGACTCACCAAGACACTCATGACAAAGAACAAACAAACACACCTAGGAGGGGAAGGTGGAAGACTCAAGTTTATTGAACGAAAAGCTAACAAAACAGCCACCCAAACAAGCTAGGCGGTAGACCGCCATAGCCAAAAGCGGTGACGGCCGACAAAAAAGAGGGAAGGAGGTTTTTCGAGAGAAGAGGGAGAGAGGTTTTCGATAGTTCAAGGATGTATATTTAAGCATTTTACAGCTGACTCCATTTAATAGAACTTAAGGTTTGATTTAGTTTGATTTGGTTTAGTTAGTGAAGTTTTATTAAAATTATTTGTGATATTTCCATATTTTATGTTACTGGCATATTACTCGTACTATGCACGGACAAATGTTTTATCGAATATTCTATCAAATGTCTCATATGAGTGTAGGATGACCTACATGGTGTGAGTCTCACATCCATATGAGACATTTGATAAAATATTAGTAAAACATTTGGGATCTCTGGTATTTTTCAATAAATAATATTAAACATGTTAAAATTAACTAAATATTATAATATTAATAAGAAATGCTCAATATACGGAATGTCAGCACAAACTTTTTTACACAAGCACAATTCATGTTGAATTCACATCTAAATACTCATAACCTTACAAAAATAAAAGAACAAATAAAATTACAATTAAAAAAATTTTTACCAAAAGAAATTGGCAATTACAAAAATCGAACATTCCACCTCATGTTTTATGTCCTTCCCTATTCCCCCTAGTCTTGGCAAGCAAAACATAAATAAATAGATACTCTTTCAAATTTTTTAAGCGTTCTCTTACTACGTGTAATATAAATTATTTTAAAATTAAGTTACTATATTAAATTTAAATTTAAACACATTACTTTATTTCTATCTCTAAACTAATTTCAATCTCAGATACTGCTCCAAATATTTTTCTATGCATTTACAAATATTTTGATTATCAAGTTGTATGAATTAAGAATGGGTGTACAATTTCATGATGCGTAGGATGTATGCCCTAGGCAGGAGCGGAGGCACGTTGAAATCAGGAAGGTCACATGTCCTCTCTCATTTTTTGAAATTACACTTTTACCCTTATTTGAAAAATAATTAATTTTTAAAATTCAAAGTATGTCATAATTTTTTATATCTCATCTTGTATTTTTGTTTTTTTTAATTTTTGACAAAGTCTTTGCAAAACCAAAAGGGTTAATCTATTACTCAAAATTCTTGCATTTTTCATTATAAGGTTAGAGATTTAAATATCTCAATCTAGTTATTGATTGTATTTTTCTTATTATTATTTATAATTTCTCTCTCTTATTTTTGAAAATATTTATTTATATTAGTTATATCGTGTATTGATTTTCATTATGATTATAATTAATTAGTTTCGTTATAACATGATTCATTAATTACAAATAAAATACAAATTCTTGTAATTTGTCACTCTAAATATTTAATTTTGCTAAAATATTTTCTTTTAAATTCTATATTATTTCTCTGTTTTCTCTCATGCCTTTTTCTTCCACTCTTTTTTTTCTTTGGGTGTATTTTGGTGTAATTTTGTCATTTTCATTTTTAATAATAGCATGTGATTGCATTTTAAATTATAATGGTCATCATGTTCACAAAACTAAAATAGCAAATCAAATTAATAATAAATAAACAATCAAAAATTAAAAACATAAAGCAACAAAACTAACTTGAGCATAATTTTAAAATTTTAAATATGAAACTATATTCATTTTTAGTTGTTTTACACTCAAATAAGAATTAAATTTGTTTGTATTATGGTAGATCATTATAATCTTAACTCAATATTGCTCCTTCTAAATCGAAATCTTGGCTCCGCTACTGGGCTTAGGTAATAGTAATGTAGCAAAGGAATATAGTGCACGTTGTGTAGAAGACACTACAACATATAAGAGTTTTAGAGACTAAATGATTTAATTTTTAAAAGTGAAAATTTTGTTACAAAAGACATTTTGGACCCAATTTCTATCGTCGTGAGGATAATCGCTAAAAAATCATCTTGAAAAGTCACAAATAAGGTTTCTAGCGACAAAATTTTGAAAGTGTCACTAATAAATAGATTTTTATTAACAAAATAATTTAGTCTCAAAATAGTTTATTTTTTTAGACAAAAAATTTGGTTCCAAAAAGATAATAATTCATCACTAATATCTAATTTTCGTTGTTAAAAATATAATGATGATACTTTTCGCAACAAAAATATTTGCTTACTAAAAATAATTTTGTCTTTAAATTTTGATCTTTAAAATTTTAATTTTTTCTAATGAGAATGATGTATTATATTCAAAATATTTTTGTTGGTTATGTTTTCCAATACGTTCATAAATTTATATATATATATATATATATATGTATATATTTAAATTTATGTTACAAGATGACCCTAATGATTTACTTTATATTATAAGGCGGTTACATAACATGGGTTTCTGCCAGTATAAATACAATAAAGATGGGATTAGTTGAATTCTAGCAAATGAAATCTATTAAAAAAATAATAACAACAAATTCTAGCAGGCTTGTTTTCGTTAAAATAATACTAAAAAAACAATAAATTAAAAGGCCATTACGGTGAAACTCCTATCGAAGTTTGTTTCAACTATAGTTAGGGGTGAGCAGCGGATATACCGATCCGTCAAACCCGACAGAACCAAACCAATCCGCCGCATTTTGGACGGATGCGTGATGACGAGCGGACGGTTGCGGATTGATTTTCTCCAATCCGCCAATTTGGCGGACGGATGGCGGATTTGAGATTTTTTTGACCGCAACCGAACCGCCAAACCGCCAAATCCCGAGCACTCCTAGTAATTTATAAGGCTTTGTATTTTCAATTTGTTTAAATATTATATTTGTGTTGTCAATTGAAAAAGAGTTTAAATATTCTGTTGAAAAAAAGTTTTCAACTTGAACATATTTTTTGAATTGAAAAAAATAAACGTATTATTTTTCTATATTTTTTTGTTTTTAAATCTAGCTCTAAAAATAATAAATAGAAAATATGATATATGCTGGTTGATTTTTGTTTTCAAAAACATATGTAGATATAACAATACAAAGACAAACAATCTCTACTACTGCTCTGTTTATGGTTTTGGTGGTTTGAATTGTTATTATATTTTAAGAATCATAGATTGTAATATTTTATGTGGATGAATCATGCTGTGATTGTAATATGTGGATGAGGCATGATTGTAGTATTCTAAAGTTTCAAACTTTCTTTCTTTGGATAAGGCATACAGTGATTGTAATACTTTTTTAAGTCATTGACTGTAACACTTTCTTTTTCTTTTTCATTTTTTTTTTTTTTTTTTTTGTGAGTAAGTGGACAAGTTGAATTATGTTGAAAATTTATAAAATTTTAAACCGCCAAACCGATTCGCATCCATCCGCCAAACCGCCAATCCGCTCAATCCATATCCGCCGGATTAGCAGACGGATGCGGATTGATTTTCTTTAATCCGCCAATCTGGCAGACGGATGGCGGATTGGAGGTTCCGTGGCCGCAACCGACCCGCACCCACCCCTAACTATAGTGGTAGTGTGTTTGGTAAGAAAATTTTTAACTTTTTGAAAGTTAAAATTTATAAAAAGATAAAATAGATTAAAATAATTAATAAGATAAAATATTAAATCAAATTCATAATTATTTTATTTTTTTCTTTCACAAATATTATATCCAACTATAAAAAAAATTCAATCTTCCTAAATATAAAAATTTTAACCTATTAAAATAGTCAAAAACTAAAATAACCTATTAAAATAATAACTTTCCAAACACCTACAAAGTGTTGCAACTTGCCTGTCCGTTTACAGAATTATTTTTTTTTTTGAAAAAAAATAGCAGAAATAAATCATTTTTCAAATAAATACAAGTAGAATAAAAAAAATTAATAAGTAATATTAATAAAGACAAATTAAAAGGCCAAGTTAGACTCACACTAAGGCCTTATTTAACATGATCTAAAAAAATTAAAAAGTCACTACTCTATTTAAGTCATGTCATCTTATTTAAATCACATAACCTCTCTAACACATTACTTCAAATCTAACCCATACTCAACCCATATTTCATAAAAAGTCAAAAAGTATATTTATTTATATCATCCCAAACCACCTCTAATAACGAATAGTCCCTCCGGCTTATTTTGGGAAAATGGTAAAAAGTTATTTTTTGACTTTTAACTAAATTTTTAGATTTTTTAAATAAATGATTTGAGAAGTTAATAAAAAGTTACTTTTGATTTTTTTGATTAATATTTGTTTATGATGTCAAATCACAATAAAATAATTAAACTATCCTCATTCAATTTAAAATATTTGTAACTTCACCCATATAACACATTTTGACCCATAATAAGTAGAATTGTAATTTCTCCAATAACTAAAAATCAACTTTTCAAATGAAAAAAATATAAAAAAATCAACTTTTAACTTTTACTACAAACCAAAATCAAGTTGTCAAAACAGCCCTCAGTCTCAAAATATCCTTCCCAAAAAGGAAATCTAATTTCTTTTAATAGTAATAATTATTATACTTTAAAAATCTAACTTTTTTTAAGTAATATAATTATTACACTTACTAACTTTCCAAAACTACTGGTTGACTATCATAATTAATCTTTGCCTATATTAATGCTAATGAATTTAAAGAAGAAAAATGTTAGACATATTGAAAGTTTTATCAAAATTTTTATCAAATGTGTGTGAGATCTATATGATTTTGATCTCACATCATGTAAGATATTTTGTTAAAATTTTAATAGAACTTTTGAGATCTCTAGAGAAATAGTAAAATAAGAAATTTACATTATTTTAGTCATTAATTTTTAAAAATAAATTAATATTTTGAGATAATATAAAATAGAATAAGACACTAATATTTTAAAACTAATATAGGTGTAGTTTGGGAAGTGGATTGACTTTTTGATTAGCATGAGCTAAAAAGTTTGATTTGAGAAGAACTTTTTAGTTTTTTGACTTTTTAAATTTTTTTTGTGAAAGAAGAGTGTAATGATTATGAATAAAGGTTGGGACCTCCTTTGGGGGTCACCCCCTTTACCCCCCCTTGCCACGTGGCAAGAGGTGATTGGAGGAGCAGGAAAAAAAAGAAAAAGAAGAAGAAAATGTGACCAATGAGAGAGAGGGGGGTCCAAAGGGGGTCCTAAAAAGGGGGGATGAATCATTGTTGAATGATTATAGATTAAATGTGATATTTTATTTGTTATAGTTAAAGGAAAATGAGTGAGAGCACTAATTAGTGCTACCACTAATGATATGGCAGTGGACCCCACCATGAATGATTTGATGTTTTGGCTTTGGTGTTGTATTTTTTTTTCTTTTTTTATTGAGTGTCATATCATTAGTGATCTTTTTAGAGCTCCAAAATTAGTGGTCTCTATCATTGTTAATAGTTAAAACAACTTATTTTATTTTTTGCGATTAAAATAATCAAAAAAAGTAATGAATCTTCTTCCCCAAATGGAGCCATAGTAATAGCAGCAATGCTAGGTATCATAAAAAATCTGTTATGAAAATAATCATTAAAGTTTTGTGACTTTTAAATTACACTTAAAATAAAACAGCACACACTAATCAATATAATTCAAAGATCATAAATCTTTATGATTATTTTTATAAACAAATTTCATAACTCCTAATTTTTCTCCAGTAATAGAAGTAAATTTAAAGGCTCACTGCTGTAAGACGTACGGCAAACTCTATTTTAATTGCATTCTCCCGCCACCCAGTAGAATACAATGTAATTTTATTTAATAAAAAAATTATAAAAAAAATTAGAAAATAAAAATGAAGGGAAAAAGGACATGAGTACCCCCTCACTTTCATAATTTTGGAGGATCCCATGCACCACAAGCGGGAATCTCCTTGGGAAGTCCTTTCTGTCCGTTTCCTTTCCCCCCTCTCTCCTTTAAAACCCTTCCCCAAAACATTCCTCACTCTGCAGCAAAACAACAACAACAACAAACACCACACCCCCCACCCCAAACATGTCTTCTCAACCCTCCTTCACTCTCCTCCACCTCCGATTCTCCTCCACCTTCTCCGGCAGCACCGCTCTCTTATCTCCGGCGAAACGACTCTCTAAACCTTTCTTGGGTAAGCTCTTTTTTCTTTTCTGCTATTACTCTCACAGCTTCATTTTTTTTTTTTTTTTCTTCTTATTTTTATTCAGTTCCAACTGTACTAACTCCTACACCATCATTGCCCTTTCCCCCGACAATGTTGTGCTTCATAGCTGGAAGCACAGGAAAAGATTCATACTAGTACTGTTACTGTAGTTTCAACCTTTTCTTTTCTTTTCTTTAACCATGACTACTTCTCAACGAACTGACGGAAAATCTTATTTTCTTTGGGTCTTTAACCATGGAAAAGGTCGATTCTTTTCCAATAAGAAAACAAAGGTCTTGCTATCAACCTCTTCTTTATATCAGACATATCAGACATGAAAAAAGGATGATTATGCAACATCACTTAGATCTTCTGAATCTATATATTTGTCTGCTGTTCGTGTCGGTATTCCGTTGGAAGATCGCTTTCCTTTTAATCTGTGAATTGAAAGCTTCTGCTTAAAAAGCAGCTTTGTTTCCTGAAAATGGTGTGGAAATGAGCTTTATATCCTTTGATGAGGAATGGAAATATGGAATTATAACTTCTAGATTATGGCGCCGTCGTAATTCTTGCCAAATAAGGGGGTACTTATTTTTATAATTATTATATTATTTTAATCTAGTTGAATAAAATAATTATAGTTTACAACAAAAGTGAAAGCGTATATCGGTTGTCAATATCGCAGTCGTTTTTTTTGGCAGATGTTTCGTCTGTTAGCGCATTATCTCAGGAGCAAATCGTAATTTTCTCTAAGGATGAACAGGTTAACATCCGTTGTAATTTGCAATGCAAAGCTGTATCCAAACCTCGTATAGAAGGTACATAACTACAAATATAAATAAGATTTTGTTTTTTTAATTAGCATTTAAACAGAATTTCAAAAAGTGACCATGAATAGTAATTTACGTATTTATCTAGGTAAACAAATAAATAAATGATTATAAATGCAGAGTACACAGATGTTTTCCAGAATGGTCTGCCAGTCATAAAGTGGAATGAGATTGTGGATGATGACACAGAAGGAGAAGTTGACCTTGAGGCGGTTCGAACTTAACCATCTTACTTTTTTTTATTTTTGTTTCTCTACTTTTTGTGATGAATTTATCTGGTATACCTTACTTAAATATGTATTCATTTGATACAAATTAGGTGCCTAAATCAAATAAAATTAAGGAACATGTCGAATCCATACGATCAATGTTGTCCTCCATGGAAGATGGAGAGATAAGCATTTCTGCTTATGACACTGCGTGGGTAGCTCTAGTCGAAGATATTCATGGAAGTGGTGCTCCTCAATTCCCCTCCAGCCTTCAATGGATTGCAAAAAATCAGCTCCCGGATGGTTCATGGGGCGATAAATCCATATTTGAAGCTCACGATCGCATAATCAATACTCTGGCCTGCATAATTGCCTTAAAAACATGGAATATCCATCCAGACCAATGCAAAAAAGGTAAAAAATTAATCAAATGGAAGCCTTAGATACCCTTCTCTTTTTTTTTTTAAATTTTATTTTGAGTTTCCTGTTAATCTCTTGCTGTTATAATAGGAATTTCATTTATCAAAAAAAACATATGCAAGCTTGAGGATGAAAATGCCGAGCACATGCCTATTGGATTTGAAGTAGCGTTCCCTTCGCTTATTGAAATAGCGCAAAAGTTAGATATCGAAGTTCCATATGATTCGCCTGTGTTGCAAGAGATCTATGCCAAGAGAAATCTAAAGCTCACAAGGTACTTTTTTTGATCAAACAACTTGAACACTGCGATGATTATGTTAGCTACTTTCCACCATAAAATAGGATAAAATGAAGTAAAAGTAACCTTATCTTTGGAACTTTTTTTTTTTTCTTGTTTTCTTTTTTTGAGAAATGATCTGTCCCAAATTATTACTACTTTTAAAACGTTGAGTACTCATGACGTGTGTGCAATAGGATACCAAGGGACATAATGCACCTTGTGCCCACAACACTACTCCATAGCTTGGAAGGAATGACAGGCTTGGAATGGGAAAAGCTACTCAAATTGCAGTGTCAAGATGGATCATTCTTGTTCTCTCCATCCTCAACTGCCTTTGCACTCATGCAGACAAAAGATGATAATTGCTTGAGATATCTAAGTAGAGCTGTCGAAAGATTCAATGGGGGAGGTAAAGTTAAACTAAAAATGGATAAGATATAAGAACACAGAAATCGAGCAATGAGTTGGACTATATGGATGGATGGATTAGATTTTTTAAAAGTCGATTATTTGTATGGATGGATAAGATTTTTTTAAAAGTTGATCTAACCATTGATTTATGTATTCGCAGCAAAATTGCTTGGATATAGAAGTTCACTTTTTCTTCTTTATTTTAAATATTCTAATTCCATGTAGCCTTTTTATTAACATTCAGTTCCCAATGTGTACCCGGTGGACTTATTTGAGCACATTTGGGCTGTTGATCGGCTTGAACGCCTTGGAATCGCCCGGTATTTTCAGTCTGAGATTAAAGAATGTGTTGATTATGTCTACAGGTATAATCATAATAATAGTGAACTATAAATATTAAGTGCAAGAGAACCACAAAATGAGTCATATAGTTGAAACTAATTATATATGTCCTCTGAAAATCTTGATGAAACTTCAGATATTGGACCGAAGAAGGAATCTGCTGGGCAAGAAATTCCCCGGTTCATGACATTGATGACACCGCCATGGCTTTTAGGGTTTTGAGATTGCACGGCCACCATGTTTCTGCTGGTAGGTTGACCATTCTATCATCATCACTTTTCTTTTCATTTTTCTTTTGAAAAATTTGAATTACTATTGTTTTTCAGAAATTTCACTGTATTGGATTTTTTTTTTTTTTTTATTCATATTTTTGGACAGATGTGTTTGGACATTTTAAGAAGGGTGGAGAGTTCTTCTGCTTCGCGGGGCAGTCGAATCAGGCAGTAACTGGAATGTTTAATCTGTATAGGGCTTCTCAGGTTTTGTTTCCAGGAGAAAAGATTCTTGAGGATGCCAAGAAATTCTCAGCCAAATTCCTGAGAGAAAAACAAGCTATTAATGAACTCCTAGATAAATGGATAATTACCAAGGACTTACCTGGTGAGGTATGAATATCAATCATTTCTTAATTAAGTTTTAAATAGATTTGTTAATTTTATAGAAACATACTTTTTTTTCTAAAAAAAAAAATTATATTTTTTGTAAAAATAGAAACTAGTTTGAAGAAAATAAACACCAAAAAATATTTTTAAATTTTTAAAAATTATTTTTTGCCCCCCCAAAAAATTATATTGAAACAATAAGTGTTTTCTGTTTATTTATTTTTACCCACCAACTTTTTAATTTTTTTTAAAACTCAACCAAAACAGAGTATTTTTTTCATCTTTAATGAATTTTTAAAAAAAAAAAAATTTGTTAAATTATTTTACTTGTCTTTTAAGATGAGAAGGCCCTAAAAATTTAAAACATTTATCTAAATTTTTAAAAAAAAAAAAAAACACTCCAGATAATAAATAAATAAACTAAGAATTTTGACTTTTTACCGTTTTATGTATACTTTTTTAAAGTATGGTTCTCTTTTAAATTGTTTTAAGGATCTTAGAATAAAATTTAAATATATAATCGTAAAAGAAACGGAAAAAAATTGTTTAAAATATATTTACTACGCTAGCAGCCACTGGGGGGAAAAAAATTATTAAAGGTAAGGGTACGTAGGTGCGGATTAGCTATTGAAAATGGTTAGAATTCTAAAAATTTTACCAAATTTTCTCCAAATATCTCACATGGGATGTAGGTCACACAGTCATGTGAGACATTTGATAAAAAGTTTAGTAAAATTTTTGAAGTCTCTAACATTACTCTTACCTATTGCATTGAATTTTTTTTGCGAATGATTTTTGCAATTGATCTTTATATATAGGAAGGATTCTAAACAAATTAGGATTGTTGGTTGTTTATTACCCATAATGATTATCTAATATTCAAAATAAAATAATAATTACTATTCATGAAGAAAAATTATAGAATGATTTTGGAACAAATTCCCATGGTACCTCAATTTGTTTTGTATTTGTTGAAATAGTGGGACTTACTATTTTTGTGCCAATTTTTGAGAGATAACTGAACATGTCTTACAGAGTAAATTGTGTAGAACAATAATTCAAAATTACCAAATAACCTCCCTCACAATGGATCAATAAGTGGTTAGATTAAGAAATTTGTGTTTAATGATAATAACTCTTTTATATTGACAAAATACCAAAATAATTTCTAGTAGAGGATATATATATATACCAAAAGATGAATGTTCTTTAACCAAGTTCATTCATCATCGAACAAGGCTTGAACTTTAGAGTAGCATGCAAGTCTTATCTTTCATGTCATGACCTATTAGATCATTCCGATTCACAGGTAGGATATGCACTTGACATGCCATGGTATGCCAGCTTGGCTCGTGTGGAGACTAGGTTTTACTTGGAGCAATATGGAGGGGAAGACGATGTTTGGATAGGAAAGACCTTATACAGGTACTGTTTTGTTCTTATCCATTCTGATTGTCCAATCACAAAACTACAAGCTTTTTGTCTGAGTCAAATAAAATGATTCAAAAAATAAAACTGCAATTAACCGAACAGTCTAACTCTGATGGAATCTTAAACATGGATTCTGTAACGCGCAGAGTCTTTCAAGTACAAAAAACCTCTTCTTTTGATGTATGGTCAGGATTTTCCAGGACTCACTATGCTGCTACTATCTGTCCCTAACCCCAAATTTAACTAAGAGGGACACTTGGGCGAGGTATATGGGCATCCGTTTATAATTGACTTGCCTTTTGTGCTAAATCTATAATTATACATATATAGATTTATGTGAAAATGATTTATATAATCGACTCAATTTGATTGGGATGTAAGATTTAGTTTAATTTGATTATATAGATATATATGTGTATCAATGGATTCACATGTGAATTTATATTAAAATACTTAACTCTAATGCTGTGTTTGGTTGAGGGATTTGGGAAGAGATTTGGAAAGAGAAAGGGAAAAAGTGTGTTTGGTTGAGGGATTTGGGAAGAGATTTGGAAAGAGAAAGGGAAAAAGTGTGTGAAACTAGGTGGAATGTAGGTATATTTTATTTACATTTTACCAAACTTTTCTCTTTTCCTTTCCAAATCCTTCTTTAAATCCTCCAACCAAATATAGCGTAACTGAATGTAAAACTCATAAGATAAGTGTCATACCGAGATAGGAAATCAAGTGTTCCTTGAACTCTACAAAAATTGTCTTTGATTGTGGTTTGATATTATCGGCACTTATTTAGAGTCTAAAGATAAAGGACATGAAATTTGGAAGTTTGTGTATGTAATTGAGTTATCAGACATATTCTCCAAACCTCATGCAGTGTATTTAATTACATGATAATCACTTATAAACAATACCAATATATCAAAAGCTTTGAGTATTAGTTGTAATTAGTATTGGTAGTATCTTATAACACTTTTAAACAAAAAATAAAAAATTCTGGAGCTTATTAATTTCTGAATACAATTATAAATTGAATATTATGCATTGATTGTGAATTAGTTTTTAACAAAAATTTGGCAATATTGGTCCACAGGATGCCTTATGTTAACAATAACATCTATCTGGAGCTTGCAAAATTGGACTACAATAACTGCCAAGCATTGCATCTGCTGGAATGGGACTCCATTCAAAAGTATGTTTCTATAAAACCCCAAAAATAAAAATAAAATAAAATAAAATAACCCAATTTAACCAAAGTTATCGGTGATATTATCTGGTGCAGATGGTATACAGAATGCAACCTAGGAGAGTTTGGGATGAACCAAAGAAACCTCCTGTTGGCATATTATTTGGCGGCGGCGAGTATTTATGAACCGGAGAGGTCGAAAGAGAGGGCAGCATGGGCTAAAACAGCAACCTTGGTGGAGACGATTGTGTCCTATTTTGAAGAGGAGGGAAGTTCTGTTGAACAGAGGAGAGCCTTCCTTAATGAATTCAAAAACAGTGGTGGTCATCATCAACTACACTATGTGAATAATGGAAGGTATGCACTCAATCCACCAACTCTTAATTCTAATTCCTAGAAATTTCAAAACTATGAAGAAAAATTCATCTACAAGTGAGTTAACTTGATAAATTTGTTAAATAGACAAGACTGACCTATAATTTATTTAAATATAGCGATAGTGAACCCCTACTATTAAAAAAACAAAGTATCATCAAGTTACATTTTAATTATAAAAATGCTACTATCCTAATATATTAAAATTTTAAAAGAATAATATTTTATCAATTCACATAAAAAAGTTACAGTTTTACATATAAATTTACGGTTTCACTTGCAGTAACAATAAAGTAACAAGAGAAGGGAAAGGACAGAAACTGATTCGAACACTGCACGAAACCTTAAATCAGCTCTCTTTGGATGCAGTAGTGGCGCACGGCAGAGACATCCGCCACCACTTACATCACATTGTAAGCTATAATTTCTTCTCTTCAAAATTCATCTACTCAATAGTGCTAAAAAAATTTACCATAAATTCTATCATGAAAAAATATGTATGGTTTAAATTTAATTATTGCGTGATAGAAACTTTTAAAATAAATCTAGATCATCAACATTATGTTTTGTTTCCTTTTTTCTTTTTTCCTTTTCATCTTTATTGATGGTATCTCATATGTAATGTATGTTTTCTTCATCAATAAAAAATTTTCTTTACTGATCAAAAAAATAAAAATAAAAATAAATCTAGATCACATAATGGCGCTGTTTGGGAAGATGTTTTTTTGGATTTTTTTTAACAAGGCAAATTGGTTACAAAACCAACAAAAAAAATCTAAACAAAATATCACATCAAACTCTATAATCATTTCATTTTTTCTCTCACAAACATCACATCCAACCACAAAAAAACTTAACTATCTTCCCAAATATAAAAAAAAAAAAATTTCTCCAATAAAATCCTACAACTAAAAAAATCTACAAAAAAATCCACTTCCCAAACACCAACATTGTTGTTAATAAAAATACCAATAATGTAACTGATTTTGGCGTTTTTTTGTTTTTTGTTTTGTCAAAGTGGGAAATGTGGATGATGACGTGGCAAGAAGAAGGAAAGCGATACAAAGAAGAAGCAGTACTCCTAGTGCGCATGATAAATTTGTGCGCCGGCCGATGGGCACCTGAGGAGTTACTGCTATTGTCACAATATCCTCAGTATAGGCGTCTCTCCGATCTCACCAACAATGTCTGTCACCAAATTCGCATGTTCCAACAACGACAACATCGTAACAAGGTAAAATTTCTAAACAGAGAAACAAAAAATCACAATTATTCATTGGGTTACTTATATTTTTTTTTTTAATTTGTAATATTTAAATTGTGTTAATTTAATTTTTAATGTATAAAATGAATTTTTCCTTTTTCCCCGACCAAACTCCATCAGTAATCAATCTTAAAATAAAAGCTCCATCAATAGAAATCATTAAACGCCTACTTTTGGAGATGACGGATCACATATTTTGCAAATGAAAATTAGTTTTTTGTGAGTTTTTATATTAATAACACATGTTACTTATTTTAAATAAAAAAATTTAAATAAATTTTTACATTTATCATTGACTTTAATGGTATTTATTGATGCAGTTAGATTCACAGACCAAATAAAATTACTGTTTATACATTAAGAACTAAACTAACATAAATAACATGCTTTGAAGATTGAAAATATAATTACCCTTATTTATTTATCTTCATTTTGTATATATTCACTTTCACTTCTTTGGAGAGCCATGCTGTGATTAATTTTAACATCAGAATTTTATTAAAATTTTTTGAAACCTCTATCGTTAAAAAAGTGGGTCTCTGACAATAACAATTTAAAAAATATATTTTAATAGGTCACATAAGTAGTCTAATAGTTGAGTGATTACTATAGAAGAAGCTAATGATTATTTTATTTTTGATTTTGAATTTTGCAAACGTGGACACAACAGGGTGGTGATGAGAAAAAGGACAAGAGCAAGACAAACAGTGAGGAGATAGAGGCGGCAATGCAAGCATTGGTGCAAATGGTGGTGTGTCATGACACATCAGATGGGATTGACCCAGATGTCAAGCAGACCTTTCTTACAGTTGCAAAAACTTACTATTATACCTTGCACCGTAACGCTGGGGCTATTTATTTTCACATTGCCAAAGTACTCTTTGAGAGAGTTGTTTAATTCTTTTCTTGCCCAATTTACTTTCTTTCTTGCTAGCTACTATATATATATATATATATTTATATTTGCATATTCCTGTCCATTATTAGCACAAACAACTAGTTTGATTGTATATATTATGATTTAATGTTATAATGACTTAAATTTTACTTGTTATTTGACAGAACTCTTTACATATCATTCAATATATACATCAATATAATATATAGATTGTAAGATTCATTATAAATATTAGTCATCACATTATTCATACGCTCAATTTGTCTAGGCATTTTTTTTTTCCTTCATATTTTTTGACATTTGGTATAAAGAAAATCAATGAAAAATAAATTTATTTAGACAAAAAAACTATTCTATTTTTTAAAATGTGAAATATATATATATATATATATATTTTAGACTAAATTCTTATCAATGCCACCATTCTATCATTGCCACATGACACCATATGCCATCTTTACCCCGCCACCATTCTTGTTAAATTTTTCAAATTACGTTAACCGAACTATTCATTAGGTCAAGTTGAGTACTATGTAGTCTTTCTTAACGAGTAAAAATTTAATATAATGATGACATCACCTCATCATTAACATATATGCATAGTTGAACTCCACTAATTAAAAGTAAACTAATAATTAAGTAATTTTTACATCTATATAATGGAATTAACTACGTCTACATAATAATTTATTATTAAACAGTAAGATCACTTGCGTAGTAGAATTAGTGGAAGACAACAAAACAACTTTAGAGATAAGATATACCTAAAACAAACCAAACAAAAAGGTTCCATGATATCAATGAAGATAGATAGATCGATCCACAAATTTGGTTGGATTGGTGGATACATATGGATACCATATTAAGTTGCTTTCCTCTAATATGTGTATGTGGAAATGGCAGGCAAAGTAACTATAGAACATGTTACTAGTTGGTTCTTTCTCTGATCTTCTCAACGAAGGTGGAGATCCACCAAATCACACACTAATAAAAGATTGTGTTTAATTTCCATTTAAGAGAGAAAAAACAACAGATATATAAGAAATTTCAAGTACCCCTACTTTGATCATTCTTGGCAATAGAGATACGTTTACAAATTAGATTCATAACTATAAAATTATAGTAATTATTTAGTACTTATGGGGGTTATGACATTATTTATGTGGTCCTAATCAATAATGTTATTTTTTTTATAATAGATCTCATTTTTTTATTATGGGTAGGAGTAATACCGATAGAAGATAAGTTGAGACAGAATAAATTGAGACGGTTTGGTTATATACAATGAAGCCCAATAGTGACAGTAGTTAAGAGATGTAATACAGTGACGGTAAACAGAAGTGTTTGGGAACGGATAGACTTAGATTGACATGTGCAAGTGTAATAAATAAATATAAGAATCTCCTTAAATAGTCATTGATAGAGTCGAGCAGAGAAGAAAATTTATATAGCCGATCACATTTAATGGAATTTAAGACTTAATTTAGTTTAGTTAAATTTCATATACATGTGAGTAATTAATAAATTAATTTGTATATCTTTTTTTGTTTTGTTTTTTCTAATTTTTATTTTTTAATTCTCTTTCCGAAAAGAAAATAGAGAAATAATGAGCAAAGTCCAAAATGATACATTTACGACACAAGACCAGAGTTCTAAGTACAAATTACATTTTAAAAAGCATAAAATTTTGAAGTGTTAGACATGTCACAAGCCATTTGGAGATGATATATATATATATATTATTATATACTGAAATATGTTTACTTTATCGAATGGAAATCAAAAATCAAAATTATTGTAGAGCATATATAGAGTGGTAAGCACTTGTATGAGTGACTTTGAGATAGGTGTTGGAATCCTACATGACCAAAGTCAGAAGATTGATGTGATCTTATATATATCAACTATATTGTATATCATCTGTATATTATATAAGTAGAGATTTTTAACCCATAAATTTTGTGAGAGTTTTAATATTTTAATTTTAATTTTTTAATTTTTTGAATTAAAAAAATAATTTTAATATTCATTAATTTTTTTCAACCTACAAGTTTTTTTGACTTTTCTTATAGTTACTGTAACACTTTTTTTAACTTCTTTCATACATTGGGATTGTTTAATTATTTTTATAAAAAATTTAAAAAAAATAATTCGTATATTAAAAAAATATCTAAAATAAATGTAAATATCTATATATATTTATATATTATATAAGGAAAAAAGAGTTTCTAATGAGAAGTCTTCGAAGAGCTCCAAACTCTCATTTTAAAATTATTCAGTGTGTTTGGTTTCAATTTTCTGAATTTAATTTTTAAAAAATTGAGTTTTTTGTTTTTTGCTTTTTTTTTGTTTTTAGTGAATATTTTTAAAATTTTAAGTATTTTTTTACTTTTTCAAATACAGCTTACTTAGATGTATCTAAAAAGTAAAATATTTGTGAGAAAATATTTTAAAAAATTAATAAATGCACAAAAATACAAAAAATATACTGAATTTTCATTTTCATTTTTTTTTGTATTTTTAATATTTAGTGAATTTTTTTAAAAAAAATTCACAAAAATTATACTTTTTGAGTGTACTTATGTTAGGTGTATCTAAAAATTTAAAAATTTGCTTAAAATAATAAAAAAATTCAATGAAAACAAAAAAAAAATACGAAAAATAAAAAAGTAGAATTTTCTAAAAAGTGTTTTCTGAAAACCAAACCAAACAAGCTAATTGATTTTTCAATTTATAAAATAGATTAAAAAAATATATTGGTTGATTTATTTATTTAATTATTTTAAAAATAATAATTATTCATTAATTTATGAATTTCAAATGGGAAGATAACAAAAATATTTCATAATCTATCCATCATAATCTCTCTCACCAATTTTCAAAAAAAAATATTAAAACTTGCTTTCATTTTCTCTCCTCCAAAAAATCAGATAACATTTTTTATGAAAGTTGTGGGTATCTATCTATATCTTATATATTATATTATAACATAACTAAAAAAAATTAAAAATCAAATATACAAACAAATAAAATTAAAATTTTTATTTTTATTTATTCAGTTAAAATTTTTTTTTTGCCTCTCAATATCCAATTTTAAAATTTAAAAATCTGTAAAGTTTATCTAAAC
This sequence comes from Camellia lanceoleosa, assembly GCA_025200525.1. NCBI lineage: Eukaryota > Viridiplantae > Streptophyta > Magnoliopsida > Ericales > Theaceae > Camellia > Camellia lanceoleosa. The sequence goes on from CM045768.1 coordinate 18,548,244, forward strand.
AAATTTGATTTGAAAATATCTCCAACTATCATATTTTAAATAAAAAAAAACTCTCATATCTATCACATATTTAACTCGCATCATAACTTACCTAAATAATAATAATTAAAAATAAACAGAAACCACAAATAAATTAAATTAAAAAAAAAATAGAAACCTACAACTCCATCTAAAATAAATTGAAAAAACATCAAATAAAAATTACACAAAAATAAAGAAGATAAGAATTTAAATATGGATCTAAAAAAGATATAACAATATCTAAATTTGAATTATAATTTAGTAATATAATTTTCTATTTTTCTTAATAGATATTTATGAAAATTTTAAATCACTTAGTAAGACAAATTAATCAATTTTCTAAAATTATTGTTTTTTCAATTTATAAAATAACTTAAAAAAACTATTGACTGAGTTATTTATTTAATTATTTTAGAAATAATAGGTATCCCCCAATTTATGGATTTTCAAATGGAAAGATAACAAAAATATTTCATAATCTCTCCATCCTAATCTCTCTCACCAATTTTCAAAAAAAAAATATTAAAATTTTTCTTCTTTCTCTCCTCCCTAAAAAATCAAATAATATTTTTCATAAAAGTTGATGATATCTATCTATATCTTATATATTATATTATAACATAAAAATTTTAAAAAAAAATTAAAAACTAAAAATTAGATATACAAACAAATAAAATTAATAAATATGAGTTTTATTTATTCAGTTAAAATCTTTCTTTTGCATCTCAATATGTAATTTTAAATTTTAAAAATCTTTAAAGTTTATCTAAACAAATCTAATTTGAAAATATTTCTCACAATCATACTTTAAACCAATAAAACTCACATGTCTATCACATATCTAACTCACATCATAACTTACCTAAATAATAATAATTAAAAACAAATAGAAACCATAGATAAATTAAATGAAAAAATTATAAACCCACAATTCCATCTTAAATAAATTGTAAAAAAAAAAATTAGAAACCACACAAAAATTAAAAAATAAATAAGAATTTAGATATGGATCTAAAAAAAATATATGACAATATCTAAATTTAAATTATAATTTAGTAATATAATTATTTATTTTTCTGATTTATATCTATCAAAATTTTAAATCACTTAATGAGACAAATTAATCAATTTTCAAGTCTTATTTAAAGAATAATTTGATTAGTCATCTCAACTCCTAAACTTCACGAACATCGGCAGAGGAGCTAACATATTGGGTTAGGTGAGGTATAAGTTGTTGGAGATAACATTCTCCCACTCCATAAATTTATTTGTTTTTTAATTTTATTTGTTTCCTTGTGTTATTCTATTTCTCTGCTATTTGTTTGGTTTTGGTTTTGGTTTTGGTTTTGGTTTTAGTGAAGTTTATATGTTTGTTTATAGATTTATATGGTGGAGAAGAATTATTAGTAATAGAAACATCATATTAATTATTGTTAAATATTACTTCACTTCACATTTAATAATAAAATTGTATGTTTGTCTTAATTATAACTTTTAAATTTGTATATTTTCATAACAAGAAAAGGTATGTCATAACTCATTTAATCAGGTTTTACTATTTTTTAATACAAATTATCAAAATTACACTAAATAGATTTACAACAATGATTCATCCCTCTAATTTTGGAGCTCTAATTGAGTATTAATGAGGTGGAAATTCAAAAAAAAAAAAAAAAAACTAAGGCCAAAACATCACATCAATTGGTAGAGCTTACCCCCTAAAGCTTCTTTGGAGCTCATAGTTTAGAGCTCCCAAATATTTTTCATAGATTTATATATATATATTTTAATTTTTTTAAACTAAAATTTAAAAAGTTATAAACACAAAAGTTAACTTATAAATTTTATGTATATCATAAGATAAAATATTAAACTATTTCAAGATAATTATAATATATTTTTTTTTTAATTTATAAAGTGTCGTGCCTAGCACGGATTACCATTTGTATTTCAAAAAAGAAACATGTAAATATACATATATTGTAGTGCAAATCACGTTACATTTAAATTTACATTATACATTTTATGATTTTGATATTTTTAAAATGATCTTTTCGAGAATATCACTTTTGTAAATATAGATATATTTTGGAACCTAGTTTGTTTATGTCATTTCAGTTTTATATATATATATATATATATAATCAAGAAAGTGAAAATTTTATTAAAAATATGAAATTATAGGCATAAAAAGATATAATCTATCGAGAGAGATTCGTACAATATAAAATATTCCTACTACTGCTACTTCCAAACATACAACCAACTTCTCCGCCTAACGAATTTTTTTTTTTTTTTTTTTAAAGAAAAACAAAACAAGATTTTCCTGGAAGTTAAGACGCACTTAACATAAGGGACTGGCTTCTCTCTAGTCCGTGATTGGACTGGAGGGTATTGTTGGGCTATGGGGGTCCATCATGGGTTTCGTTTCGATAATTTGAACCGTTTAATGTGTAAAACTCATCGAGTACTATATGTTTGTAAAACATAACGTTGGTTAGATGTCGATAACTGCGTGATCAAATCAGTTTTATATAATAAAAAAAATAGACGGTGAAAAAATAAACTGTTGACAAAAAACTGATCCGATAAGATAGCTATCTATATCCGATCAACGTAATTTTTTACAAGCATATAGCACTCGACGAGTTCTACACATTAAACGGTTCGAATTATAGAAATGGGATCCATAGTAGGCCTCCACAGATCCAACAATACCGTCTAGTCTGATCACAAATTAGAGAGAAACCCAACCCAAAAACAAAAAGCTTGAATCTCCCAACCCAACACAACAGGCCTCTGGTCACCACAACTCAACTCTCAATCCACAGCTCAACTACTCCAAAGGATGTCTCCCACGCCTACCCCCTCCGCCGGCCGAAACAACCATTACCGAAAAATGAGAGAGAAAGAGAGAGGCTGGCCTCATGAGAAGTGTCTGCACGGGCATGGGCTTGGGCAATTGAAGAAAGGTGTTTTGTAATCTGGATTTGATAGCCCACTACAATTATTGCATTCCATTTTAATTAATTTAGACTACAAAATTTATTATATTTATATTAGTGTTTAAAAAATGAAATAAAAAAATATTTATTTGTCATTGGTGAAAAGAACCACGTTGGCATGTGATATTCTCTGACAAAGTTTAGAAAAGAGCTACAAAAATAATGAAAATGTTAGAGATACTCGTAAATTATTTATAATTTAATTTATAATGATGTAATTTAATGAATGTTTGTTTTTGATTAGTGAAACTTTTAATGATACAAGACTCACCATCCTTATCACATCATTGTGTATTTATGAGTGTAAAATATAAATCTTTAATATTGTTAAAAAATAATATTTATACAAGAAAATGAGAAAACATACTAAGGTAAAAAAAATAATAAAAAATTTTAAAAAATAAATAAGAAAAGAGAAAAAGACAGGGAAGTAAGAATCAGAGCAGAAAAGCAAACGGATGGCATTGTTTTGGAAGGAAACCCATTTTAGTACAATGGCCATTTCCATTGTCGACCACTACTGCTTTCTCACTTTTCGATTCCCATGTTTTGTTTTTGTTTTTGTTTTGTGTTTTGTGTTTTTGTTTTTGATTTTGATTTTGGAAAATGTTTGGAAGGATTAATTGAGCATCCTTAATTTATCTTCAATGACATAAAATAGATCATGTCAAAAGGTGAATCTACCCTCCTCATCTCTTTTCTTTCTGTTTTTCATCTCATGAAGAATCAAAATGATGGTATTATATTAAGAAATGTAGCATAGTTATTTTGATTTTGTTTGATTCACAATTTGTTGATGTGCTACTGCGGCGAACATGCATTTATCATTAGTACCACCCTACTACGCCAATAATGCCATTCGAGCAGATAATCTCGAATGCTGCACTTCTGCTGCTTTGATTATTGTGTTATTTTTGTTTACACAAAAACCCAACACAAAAATGTTTATGAATTGTTAATAAAAAAAAAAACAAAATTTGTTAAGAGTAATATAAGAAACTCAAAAATTCTATTAAAACTTCTATGAAATATTTTATATGGGTGTGAGACTCACATCATATGAGTCTCATGTGGATTTCATACCGATGTGAGACATTTACGCTGTGTTTGGTTGGAAAATTTGGAGAGGGATTTAAAAAGAAAAAGGGAAAAGGTGTGTGAAACTATGTAAAATGTAAGCATGTTTTTTTTTTATATTTCACCTATCTTTTCCATTTCTCTTTCCAAATCCCTCCTCAAATCCTTCAACCAAACACAGCATTGGTAGAAATTTTAGTAAAGCTTTTGAGATTTCTAGCATTTTTGATTTGTTAATATAATGCAATTTTTTCTATAATAAAAAAAATATTCATCTATTTGTTTCTCATTTTGTATTTAGTTTAGTTTATATGTTTATAGTCTTATTATTTATTAGAGTAATGTTAGAAATATCAAATTTTTTATTAAATAAATGACCAAATGTTTTACATGAGTGTAGAGTCCACAAAAGTATAAATCCACATTCATGTGAGATATTTGATTATTTATTTGATAGAAAATTTATAACATTTTCCTATTTATTATTTTGTTTTCCTCTCCACTTTAAAGTCCTACCCTTTGTGGCTAGCGTTGGGACCCGTTTGGCCTCTGAGATTTTGTCATGACTTTGTCAGATTTGCAAGTATAAAATATATATATATATATATTGATCCAGAAGGACTGGTATTCAATATTCATGCATCTTGAGGACTACACCATGTGAAAGAATGTCTATTTCTAATTCTCTCCTAGAATGTGCTCGTCTGCTTGAGTTTTTTTTCTTTTTTTTCAGCTTTTGTTTTTCTTCCCTCATCTATTCTCTTTTATTCAGCTTTGTTTCGCTCTACACATACAAAACAAATTACAATGAAACTGCGTTGTGTACACCTGAGATAGCCCTCCCCAAACCCCCTACGGCATTTGTGTGGGCAAACTTGGTCTTATAATTGAATTAATAATACAACAAAATACATAATTCAATTTTGGTTAAGAAAATTAAAATTAATATTAATATTCATCCGAATATAACATGCCCCATAGGAGGGCCAATCGAATCCTAAGAAAAGGATGAAATACAAAATAAAAGATTAAAAACAAATTTGGATTAATTAGTTAAAATACAAAATTAACACAAAAAAATTTCAGTCCCTCTTCATAATCTTAAAACAATCTAACCTTGCGATAGAGTACACTACTCAAAGGAATTAACAATCTTAAAACTAACCATTGTAAGAATGATGATCCCATTAAATCTAGTCTGCCCAAACAAACATGGCCATAGAGTGGCATGAGTCTTGCGCACTAAGATAGTATGTGATTCACTGGAATTAAGTAGGTCACAGTAATCATTCTATCAAAATGTTCATCCAATAATAGGAAACTAGCAACACCATACAACCTAGGAGACAAAGATGCAACAACATCAGTGAAAACACCAACTCTGTCCACATTAACAATTAGAAATGTTAACAAACAAAAGGCTAGATCAAGCAACATATGCCCATTCAGCATCTACTGACAACCAAAACGTTCAAAAACAACATATTAACCCCCAAACTATTCGGTTGTGATGAACAACTAACATACACATTTCCATACCATTTTCCATACGTTAAAAACCAACAATCAGCTCATGATGCCTAACCTCTCATCTCTGAAAGCACCAAACACTCAATGGTTCCATCAAACTCTTTTGGCAAAAATGCTCAAGGACAACAGATTTAATCATACTCCAATTCATCCGGAGTGACAGGTCTTTTGAGGGGGATAACTGATTTCTTCTCAACATCCCGAGACAATGCTTTCCTCATATCTGAAATCAATTCAAATTGAAGGTGAGAGAGGCAGTGAAGGTTGTTACAAAGCGGAGTAGAGAATTCTGTGAATGCACATACGGACTAACCTAAACCGTCTTCCTCCCCAGAGTAATACCGCAGTACCCGTCTATAGATTATATAACCAAGCTGAAAAGTAGAAAGGTGAGCATGATCACAGTTAATAACAGTAACCATTATAGATATTTACCAAGTGCCTCATTTAACAAAATATCCCTTGCATGAATTAGAACTATCAGCATCCACAAATTAGTGATACGTGTAAATTGAACAAGTTATCAGTTTCAACAAAACAATTTGAGCAAACAACCAACTGTGAGCACTGTCCATCAGATGGTTATTGTCCAGCAACCACCTATCCCCCCAACCTGGTATTGTTTATATGTTTTTAACTAATGTAAAGATCATATGCGAATAAAAAATTTAGATATTTATTTTTAATTGTAGAATGTGGTTCCCCAGCCACCTATGCATGTAGGCCTCCCTCTTAGTGAATCGAAGAGTGGTTTAAGATCCTTTTTTTTTTTTAATTTTTTAATTTTTTTTTTTAAAATGATGTTTTAAGATCCAATGGTTGGTAGCTTAAAAAGTGACAGAAAACTCAAACAAAGTCCCAGCAGGTAAGGGACCAAAGGTTGAGTTTGGATCTATGTTACGTGAAACGTGGATCGTTCCGGTACGTGGAACGGGAACGGAAACGGGAACGTGGCACGCCACATGTCCTAAAATGTGGTATGATACTGGTAGACTTGTATATATTACATTTAAGAATTTAAGGTATTTCTAGAGTAATTTTCTTTTAATTATTAGGCATCCATTATGACAAAAAAAAATTATGTTTTGTTTTGTCAAAACTTAACTCACCTTAAATTTTAGTTCTTTATATTTGATTTTTTTCCTCCTAAGAAAACATTTAAGGAAATATATTGGAAAAAGCTTTTGAGATTGCTTCAAATCACTAAATTTACTATTTTGGAACGAAAGTGTGCCATGTTTCGGAACGTGCGCACCAATACGTAATTTGCTAGGATATTAGTTTTTTATGGTAACAGAGGTTTGGGTATGTTGAAAGAGGATAATGATTTAAAGACTCAACCCATAAACATCATAAATACAAACCCCTTTATGGGTGCTTCAAAGATAAAGAGAGAAATGCAACAGGTTGGGGGATAGGTGGTCGCAGAAAAAAATGTCAATTCAACTATCAACAAGGGATTGTAATGCAGAATTTTTGTGCTTTACAACAGTCTTGGCTGACTTCTAATGGGTGATTGTTTTATTTTTACTAATTTATTTTTCTTACAAGGCTTCCAGATGTCCTCTTGTCTCTATAGTCTATACATATTACAACAGACCTACTTATTAATTTTCGAAAGATATAACCAATCCAGCCTTGTAAAAGTTTGTGACAGGTAAAACATACACAATCAAATGAAGTTACAAAATTTGGGGAATTATATTCCACATTATCTTATATTTTGATAAGGAGGCATAGTTTGAAACAGGTAAAACATACAAACACAATCAAAAATTATATTCCTCATTATCTTATATTTCAATAAGGAGGCTTACATGCCAAATGTTGGTACAACTACTGAAGTGAAAGAAGGTCCACTTCAGAAGAAACAAAAATTGCTAGTTCTATAGCACATATTTAGCATGCTTCCCAAAATTCACAACTCAAGTTAAAAATGATATGAACAATAGAATCTGTCAAGAAGAAGTTATAAGACCATTACCTTTTCATACATCTTTATGGCTGGAGTGTTTGATGCTCTCACAAAGAGGTCCACAAAGTAAGCCTTATCACTGCCAGAAGAAAGTTATGCTTATTTACCAAAGTCAAGAGAACATCTACAAGAATTGTGAGTTCCACCAATGTAAGACCATAACCCATAAAACCAATAATTGCAACATAGTAGGGTGAGTAAAGAAAAATACGCAGCGTATATCACAAAAATATGGAAACATGAGATTATCTATTTATTCACATCCCAAATATTTTTTGCACAGGTAAACCAAAATCGCAAAAGTAACACGTTAAGAAATATATATATATTCTGTGTCAAAATGAAGAGAAGTAACCATGATTCTCGGTGTCAACTTCCTATACATTTTTTTATCTAGAAAGTTAGGGGTTCAATCCTTGCCAAATGCAAATATTGATTACTTCTCCCCTATCATGACTCTTTGTTGTATTTTTATTTCTTCCCAATATGTTAAGATGGTTTGATCATGTACAATGAAGACCTATAGATGCAACGGTAAGGAAGAGCAATATGGCCACCATAAATGGATATCTTAGGGAGAGGAAAGACCTAAACTACAAAAGACGTGATAGTGAAAAAAGATATAAATTTATTTAATTTAACTAGACATATAGCACTTGATAGAGCATAAGGGAGAAAAAGGATTTATGTAGGTGACCCTACTTGATTAGGACACAAAGCTTGATTTGGTTATGGGCACTTTCTAAAGTGGGATGGCTGTTGTTTGTTTCTTCCCCATTATGGGGGTTGGTTGTTGGACTATTGTCCAGATCTTTCTCTTCATATCGTCAATAATCTCTTCCTAATTGACAAACATATACATATATATATGATGATGATGATCTTTCGTGAAGGACTACTAAGACATCAAAAGGGAATACACACTATTGTATTATTGGACAAGAATGACAAGTATAGTAATGATATGAACATGAAAGTGTCTTACGTTAAAGATGGTAAAATGTGAGGGGAAGAACAAAAATAAATGAGACAGAGGGAAAGGCATATTAGAAGAAGAGGCAGACCAAGATTGACGTGAACTAGTATAGTTAATAGAGATATGGACATCTTTAATTTAACTAATGAAATGACTTTGGATAAAATTGAGTGAAAAAGAATAATTCATATAACTGACTCCATTTAATAGAACTTAAGGTTTGATTTAGTTTGATTTGGTTTAGTTAGTGAAGTTTTATTAAAATTATTTGTGATATTTCTATATTTTATGTTACTGGCATATTACTCGTACTATGCACGGACAAATGTTTTACCGAATATTCTATCAAATGTCTCATATGAGTGTGGGATGACCTACATGTTGTGAGTCTCACATCCATATGAGACATTTGATAAAAGGCCGTGGCTTCTGTCCAGTCCGGGATCGGACTGGACCGTGCTGTTGGGCCTGTGGGGCCCCACCACGGGTCCCGTTTTAATAATCTGAACCGTTCAATGTGTAGAACTCGTCGAGTACTATATGCCTGTAAAAAATCACGTTGATCGAATATCAATAGCTATGTGAACAAAACAGTTTTTTATCAACCGTTAATTTTTTCACCGTCCATTTTTTTTTATACAAAACTAATTTGATCACATAGCTATCGATATCCAATCAACGTGATTTTTTACAGACATGTAGTACTCGACGAGTTCTACACATTGAACGGTTCAGATTTTTAAAACGGGACCTGTGGTGGGCCCCCACAAGCCCAACAGCACGGTCCAATCCGATCCCGGACTGGACAGAAGCCAGACCCTTGATAAAATATTTAGTAAAACATTTGGGATCTCTGGTATTTTTCAATAAATAATATTAAACATGTTAAAATTAACTAAATATTATAATATTAATAAGAAATGCTCAATATACGGAATGTCAGTACAAACTTTTTTACACAAGCACAATTCATGTTGAATTCGCATCTAAATACTCATAACCTCACAAAAATAAAAGAACAAATAAAATTACAACTAAAAAATATTTTACCAAAAGAAATTGTCAATTACAAAAATCGAACATTCCACTTCATGTTTTATGTCCTTCCCTATTCCCCCTAGTCTTGGCAAGCAAAACATAAATAAATAGATACTCTTTCAAATTTTTTAAGCGTTCTCTTACTACGTGTAATATAAATTATTTTAAAATTAAGTTACTATATTAAATTTAAATTTAAACACATTACTTTATTTCTATCTCTAAACTAATTTCAATCTCAGATACCGCTCTAAATATTTTTCTATGCATTTACAAATATTTTGATTATCAAGTTGTGTGAATTAAGAATGGGTGTACAATTTCATGATGCGTAGGATGTATGCCCTAGGCAGGAGCGGAGGCACGTTGAAATCAGGAAGGTCACATGTCCTCTCTCATTTTTAGAAATTACACTTTTACCTTTATTTGAAAAATAATTAATTTTTAAAATTCAAAGTATGTCATAATTTTTTATATCTCATCTTGTATTTTTGTTTTTTTTAATTTTTGACAAAATCTTTGCAAAACCAAAAGGGTTAATCTATTACTCAAAATTCTTGCATTTTTCATTATGAGGTTAGAGATTTAAATATCTCAATCTAGTTTTTGATTGTATTTTTCTTATTATTATTTATAATTTCTCTCTCTTATTTTTGAAAATATTTATTTATATTAGTTATATCGTGTATTAATTTTCATTATGATTATAATTAATTAGTTTCGTTATAACATGATTCATTAATTACAAATAAAATACAAATTCTTGTAATTTGTCACTCTAAATATTTAATTTTGCTAAAATATTTTCTTTTAAATTCTATATTATTTCTTTGTTTTCTCTCATGCCTTTTTCTTCCACTCTTTTTTTTCTTTGGGTGTATTTTGGTGTAATTTTGTCATTTTCATTTTTAATAATAGCATGTGATTGCATTTTAAATTATAATGGTCATCATGTTCACAAAACTAAAATAGCAAATCAAATTAATAATAAATAAACAATCAAAATTAAAAACATAAAGCAACAAAACTAACTTGAGCATAATTTTAAAATTTTAAATATAAAACTATATTCATTTTTAGTTGTTTTACCCTCAAATAAGAATTAAATTTATTTGTATTATGGTAGATCTTTATAATCTTAACTCAATATTGCTCCTTCTAAATCGAAATCCTGGCTCCGCTACTGGGCTTAGGTAATAGTAATGTAGCAAAGGAATATAGTGCATGTTGTGTAGAAGACACTACAACATATAAGAGTTTTAGAGACTAAATATTTTAATTTTTAAAAGTGAAAATTTTGTTACGTTAAAAGGGAATACAAACTATTGTATTATTGGACAAGAATGACAAGTATAGTTATGATATGAACATGAAAGTGTCTTACGTTAAAGATGGTAAAATGTGAGGGGAAGAACAAAAATAAATGAGACAGAGGGAAAGGCATATTACAATATAAATTAAATATAAGTATGCTTAGATCAACTATTATACAAGATAGGATTCATGCAGCAGGCCCAGCTCATTGGGACAAAAGGTTTTTTGAGTCAGGTTGGGTATTCATACCATCCCCAACCTTCACAATCAATTTAAGTTGCGAGTCATGACATAGGCTTATCAATGTGCACAGTGATTCTAGTGTACCCTTAAAAGATATAAAAATGAGGGAAGATTCAAAGAAATTCAGAAGGAGAATGAACTACAGTCATAACTATTGGCCATTTCAACAATGCTTCAAGCAAAAGTAGAGTATACAGGGCCTGAAGAAGCCATAAGAGCTCAATCAATAGTCTTTGCATAACAAATTAAACACACCAAAAACTACCTTAGTCTTCTCAAGAAATAGGCCAAATTCTACTGAACAAAACAACGAAGAGTTATAGCCTCATACCACTCCAGCATCCTCTAATCAATGCTTAAAGCATATAGACATGCACAAAAATAAACAAGATTCTATGGCTACATATATGGTATAATCTCAAAAGCATGTAGAGCTCATAACTTGACTTTCGAATCTGTGATCTCTTCATATTCACAAGATTTTACAAGTTTGAGGACTATTGAGCACCATATATGCATATATTAACTAGTTATACTGTCAGTAAGAACAAAAGATACAACCAAAAGAAACATAATACAACATTGCTGAAGGGGCTGCTCAATAGATGGTGATTGCAACATGAAGAAGGACCCATTCCTTAGCTGCAGAAGTATAGGATGAATAGATCCAAGGGGAAAAAATTAACAAATCCAAAGCATATAATAAATTTAAATTCCTTAACTAGCAAGAGCAATACAAGACAACAAACTAAAATTTTCACTAAACTGAATAAAAGAATGTCTCCAAAAGGATTTTTATGATGCAAGTTTAAGTTTCTAAGTAAGAAGATGCAGCTACGTAAAAGAATTTATTTTATTTAATCGATTTCACTCTTACATCTTGTCACTTATTTCTTCAAGCAGGTTCATCAGCTTCTTGGCCAATTGCTGCCTGCGATATTCAGGAGCAACAGTAACTGCAGTTACATGGCCATGCCAAGACTCACCTTGCCCTTCAACTTTTCCCATAACTGCAAACAAGTTAATGTTATAAGCAATAAAAAAAAAGGGATCGATATTAGCAAAAGCACCAGCAAATGGTGGTACGCTAGTGTTATCAATTCATTTTTTACACATTCCATAATACGAATATACTAGTTAACAAAAATCAGGGAAACCTTTAACCTAGTAAAGAGATCAAAATGTATTATATTCTTAAGTAGTTAAAAACTAAGCAGTGCATTCTTACAATAGAGCATAAAAAATTCATTTTCAGAAGAAAAAAAAAAATTCTTAGCATTGAGCTTTATTCACAACACAGGAGCATTGCTGGATAGCATGCTTTTCACAATAATCCAAGGTCACTAGAGGATGGAGAGGGTAACTTAGCATTGAGCTTTATTCACATGAAGTGCCAATCCAAGCCTTCATTTTTTCTGCTTCATAACCCAAATTTTTACCATTGCAGAGCACAGAGTGTGCCTTGTACACATGCTACACTGAAAAGATGAAAAATGAAAAAGAATATATGTTGGACCGGTGGAGTTTGTACACTTTTCACATTCTGGACAAAGCTTTTTCTTTTATTTCTGTCCAAAAAAAATTACTGAATTCGAAATATCAGTTGGGTTCCTAGTAGTGATAAAATAAAGACCAATAAAAACATATATACTCCTTTCATTAATACATGAGGAAGCATAGCCTCTGCACCAACATTAACTTAGCAAATCACTGTGACGGCTTCATTGTTTTGTTTGTAATTTACCTGTATGCTTTTCAAGGCAAAATATTCCTTACAAGTTACACCAAGTGGAACAAGCAATATATCACTCTATGCAGAAGGAAGGATTTCTCATCTTCAAACAATTTGACCAAATATGTTCAGTGCTAATTCTAAGTCATTTTCAAATCCAATTTCTTCAACCATCACTCATTCGCGAATAGCAATAAGCTTTAGCACATGTTTCAAAGTTAAATGTTTACAGGACAAATTATGTAAACAATAAGTTCCAAATAGAGTTAGATTGATTCTACTTTCCACACATGTTTTTAACATTTCTTCCTGTAGTTGACCGTATAAGTTTGTGTGTTCCTTCAGAGTTTGTGCTTTAAGTAGTTGTACCTGCTACGCAAAAGACCTCAGTTTACATTTGCGAGGAACACGGATCTGCTAGAGCGCAGGTGAGATTTGTGTTGTTGTGACGTATGCCGATCTTCACATCGGTGCATCAGTTTAATATATATATTATTTAAATGGAAATATGTTTTGAAAAGGAAACAATTTATATGGTGCATATCTTGTAGTGTGGAATGGAATGAACTTTTTATTGGAAAATTACTTGAGTGATGGTATGTAAGTCTATATGATTTTCTTAATTTTTATCAAAGATGCTAGCATGATATCTTAGGTAATAATTTTGAAAAATCAAAAACAAAACAGACAAAATGGAACTACAAATATTTATATAAAAAAAATATATACAAAAGAATGGGAGAGAAAGCTGAAAAGCTTACTGTATCCCATTATTCGATTTCCAGGAGCTTCAGCGACATGGAAATAGTCTGGCCATCTTGCGAGATAGGTCATGTAGAACGACATGTTGAACTGCAATCATCAAATCAAATCAACTCAAATCAAATCATAAAACTAACACATTCCAAATTCTCATGATCTCCATAACTCATAATAGATGAAACAAAAATATAAATAAAACTTAAAGGAAATTACAGTTTCAGTGAGATGATCAAGATTCACAGATGCGAATCGAAGAAGATCGTTGCAGCAAAATCTTCGAATCGTCGTCATCTCTCTTCTCTCTCTGTGTGTTATGGGCAAATTAAAACCCTAGGCAGTCTTTGAAGTGTACTCTCGACCGGCCGGTCTACTTGGCCCATTAATATGTCGGTGTAGGAACATATTATTATTATATGGACCCGGTTTAAACCGGAAAGAAAGGAAAGAGGTATATCGTGGACTTGTTTGCGAAATGCCCAATTGCTTCGAAGAAGAAGAAGATCGAGAGAGAAACCCTAACACCATGGATATCCTGAAGCAAGAATTGATGAAGAAGCGGCAGAGCCTGTCGCAAGACGTCGGAGGCAGGAAATTCTTCAAACGATCTGAAATCGAACAGAAACGAATCCAAAGGCTCCGAGAGGAAGAAAAGCGCGAATCAGAAGCCAAAGCTCAAAAACAACAGCAACGGCAAGGTAATCAACAACACAACTCCTCTCTCAATTCCTCATCAAACCCTAATTCCAATTCCGAAACCTCCAAATCCAAGGCCGAGTCCGCCAATTCATCATCTTCCAAAGCCCTAACCGACGAGCAGAAGATCGACGAACTCAATCTCCCCAAGCAAGAAGTTATTCGCCGCCTCCGATTGCTCAAACAACCGGTCACGCTGTTTGGGGAAGACGATGAGGCGAGACTCGATCGGTTGAAGTACGTGTTGAAGGCTGGGATGTTTGAGGTTGATGATAGCGATATGACTGAAGGGCAAACGAACGATTTCTTGCGCGATATTGTAGAGTTGAAGAAGAGGCAGAAATCGGGGATTTTGAGCGATCGGAAGAGGAAGCCGATGGAAGATGGGGGGGAGGATAAGGAGGGAGGCGGCGGCGATGAGGATATGAGTGGGGATGGGAATTCGTCGGGTGGTGTGGATCATGATAAGGATTTGAAGCGGATGAAGTCGAATTTCGACGATTTGTGTGATGAAGATAAGATTCTTGTGTTCTTCAAGAGACTGTTGATTGAGTGGAAGCAGGAGCTTGATGAGATGGGTGAGGCGGAGAAGAGGACGGCTAAAGGGAAGTCCATTGTTGCGACGTTTAAGCAGTGTGCTAGGTACTTGAATCCATTGTTCAAGTTCTGCAGGAAGAAGGTAACTGATTAATTTAATTACATTCAATGCTTTAACACCATCTTGTTTCATTGGTGTGTTTAGTTTGAGAAATACAGTTTACATGCGTGCTTCTAGTTGATATAGCAATATTACATGAATTGTGATTTAATTCTTTGGAGATACAGTTTTTGAGTTTCATGAATCTGTTAGAAATTATTCTACCTATATTTTGAATAGTTTGTGAATATTATTTGTCCACATATGGGTGGAACTATGGATGATACAATCACACAATCAAACCACCAGAGGCGGATAAAGATCGTACCAAGGCAGCATTATAAGAGATAGAGAAGGTGGCAGGGTTCTTGAGGTTGATTCAGTGATAACAAGTTGCCTGATCCCCCTCAGTAAGACAATTGGGGATTTCACGCCCCAAGATCCCGTCTAGGTTCCCTTGTCGAGGATCTCCATTCCTGGGACCTCTTGACATGGGATCGCTATACCTTAGCCTTCTTTAGCCAACAACACATGGAGATTCCTTACCTTAGCATGTCAGGTATCTTCAAAGATATCAAAGTATCATGTCTTTGGTCAGTAAGCTTCTCCCTTTCTCTCTCTAAGATTGGTCAAGAGAATCGAGTACCCTTGACGCTCCATTGACTCTTACCTCCAAGCCACAATCCTCCAAAGATTCCATGCAGAGATCCTAGGTCCTGCTCCTAGCCTAGGTAGTTGTTCTAAGATTAAGTTGTGAGGCAAATAGCTGATGGTTAAGTGGGTTTGAGCTCACTTGTTGAGGCAAGGTAAGGCAATTCGGGGAGAGTGAGAGGACAATTCAGGGGGGCATTTTAAGAAAGGAGATTCAAAAAGGATGATCCAAAGGAACAATCCAGAAAGAGAGATCTAGAGAGGGTTGCCACATAAGAAATCCATACACATGTACCTACAAGGTCCAAATCTCAAACAAGAGGTTTCAAGGGAGATGCAAGCAGATAAAAGAGAATTGCAGAAAAAGAAAACAGAACTAGCTTATCGAACAAAGCACATCACAAGATCTCAATAACCCAAAATGAATATGTACGAAGAGAATAAGGAGAACCATGGCCTAACAGGGTTAAGCTCAATCTAAAAAACTTGAAGTGAAACCTTAGTTCTCACAATGAAGCTCCTAGCAAAAATAGGAGAACACTAGCTCCACATCATCCACAAGATCTGTAAAAGCTTCAGTGAGTAAAAGACCCATAGGTGAGATCAGTGTTTTTAAAGGCTCAAGGCGCACTAAGGCGCTGAAGGCCTCTCGGGGCCTAGGCGCAAGGCGCAAGGCGAGGCGCGGGCTTTATTGAAGTAAGGCGCACAGTCTTAGTAAAAAATAGAAAAATTAACATAGACTAATCATTCATAATACTAAGACAATTTTTTAAAAAATAAAAAGTAATCAAGATTCAAGATAAAATATAGAATAATTCTCAAAGCCATGAAAGTGCATATTACATAATAACATTTCAAACATCCAAAAACATAAACATAAACACTAAACATCCAAAACACAAATATCCAACAAATACTAATATATGTCTTAACACTTAAAAACATCAACATCAACATCAAAAGAAAGGGTAGGTTAGGTCGGTCAGTCAATCATCATCCTCAACATCAATGGCAAGCAAGCTATCATCTTCTTCTCCATCAGTTGATTTGTATCCCTCAACATCTTCCTCCTCTGTGTCATCTGAGCCCGCTTCCTCTTCATCTATTAATTGAAGTGGAGTTAATCTTGATGATTTAGCTATGCTCGGTTGTGCGTTTGAGCGTGAACTTGTTGCTCTACTTGTATGGCTACTTTCTTCTACTCCAGAAGCTCTAGCAACAGTGGCCCACGTCAAGCCATCATCATCATCAAACACAGGCTCATTATCTTCATCTGATTCTCCATCCATCCTCCCAAGCAACCACTCATTACTTTCATCAATATTTTGCAAAGAGATAGGATCAAGAGTGTTGCGCATGTCATACCTAAATCTCAATGTTCTATTGTATTTGACATAGATAATAGATAAGCTCAGCGTGGAACCAAGTAACTTCATCAAATTGGTTGTTGGATACAGAGTTGGGAATTTGTCAATTTCTGCTGATCAAACAAAATTTCTCTCCCACGTCGAAAATGTCTGAAAAAGGAAGCCTAATAAACTAGTAATTTGAGACTAAAATTGAACAATTTGGAAATCCATCAAGAGCTTAGAGAAAATTTTGCAATTTTGGAAACCAACTTGGAAACATGAGGTTGAATGCAGGATTGGAAGTCCCTTGGACTGACTGATACTTACTAAACTGAATCTTGTTTTAAATTTCATGGATTGAAACTAATATGTTCAGTGCCCAGTGGGGCTGGGGATCTATTCTTGATATTTTATTGATTACTTAGTGCTGTTAGAATTCTTTTGAACAGAACAGAAAGTGTCCCAGTCCTTTCAAAGATGTTTACTGGATATGAACCTCTGTGGGGTATCCTTTTGGATAGTGTTAGCATGTAAGTTGGTAGTATTGTGATTGCACTGTGCTGCTTTAAACTTGAGAGAGCCCATTTCATACCCTACTTGTTAGCACCAATTAATTGAATTGTTTTAGACTTGAGTTGACCCTTTTTCATCTTGTTCTAACTTTCAATATTCCCATTAGCATCTTCTCATCTCCTGTTTGTAGACAATACTATATTGTATCAAGATTATGGGTCGAATAGTTTTTTCTGTAGTTGGGAATCAGGGGTTGTTAATCCGTCACTCAATCAATTTTTGGTTGGATTTTGTTTAGTGTTTTAATACATGTGGAGGTATATAGGGTGCTTTTCTTTTCCTTTCTTTTTCGTGTACAGGTAGCATTCCTTAATACCTCTTCCTAATTAATTTGCTTTCAAACAAATATTCTTTAATTAATCTGACTTGACTTGTCGACAAAAATGTTTCCATTAGATTCATATTATTTGCCAGTACCCTGATTCATGTGTTTAGAACCTTGCAATGTGTACGAAAAGGAATTGTATCATCAAACTCATAATGCATGCCATTTGTAGGTTCTTCCGGACGATATTCGGCAAGCATTGATGTTGATGGTCGAGTGCTGCATGAGGCGAGACTACCTGGCTGCAATGGATCATTACATCAGGATGGCTATTGGAAATGCACCTTGGCCTATTGGAGTTACTATGGTTGGTATCCACGAACGTTCAGCCCGTGAGAAAATCTACACCAATAGTGTTGCCCACATTATGAATGATGAGACAACTCGCAAGTACCTGCAATCGGTCAAGAGATTGATGACATTTTGCCAGCGGCGGTATCCAACAATGCCATCCAAGGCAGTCGAGTTCAACAGCTTGGCAAATGGTAGCGACTTACACTCGTTGTTAGCAGAAGAGAGGTCTTCTTCTGGAGCATCTAATCAAGCCTCAGATGAAATACTTCGGCTAATGTCGGCCCCAAAGGATAGCTAGTTATAATGTGATGGTCTCTGATGGAGTCAATTTGAACTGGGTGTTGTGCTTAATGCACTTTTATGTGTGCTATATATATTATGGTCAAGTTCCGCGTTCCAAAGCTTGGTTGCTTAAACCTTGTTTGCATGGCAACTAGGGAAGGAATGTTTGGATGGCACAAGTGCCATGTGATATTGACTGTTAACACTTATTTTCTTTTTCTTTTAATCATGAGCTTTGATTAATTAAGTTTGTTTCGGCTTTTATCCTAGTGCATTTATTTGTTTATGAAACAGAGTTTTCACACGGAATATTTTTTTAAGGAAATGATAAGTTGGTTGAATTGCTGTCTAAATGACCATGTGAAAAAAAGAAGGGAAAATTACCATGTAGTCTTATGTAGGAGATCTATTTCCCTTCTAATCCCAATTTATTTTTAATAGATTAATAAGTCCACAGTTTTTTAAGTTTTATACCTAGAGGTCCCGTTTTTTATTTTTGTATTTTTAAATGACTGTATTACCCTTTGTTTTGAGATCTATATATACGTGGGAAATCAAATTTTTGGTGCGTGAAAAAAAAGGAAATCAAATCTTCGTCTCTGCGATCGCGATTTCTGTTCGTTGTGGTGATCTCATTGTGCTGTGTGGTCGATCTGATTGTGCTGTGAGGTTGATCTGGTTGTGCGATCTGAATCTGTGTGTACAGGCTATATCTGCGTACGTTGTCTCTCTCTCTCTCTCTCTCTCTCTCTCTATATCTGGTGATAGATATATGTATGTGTATGTATGTATGTGTCGATACATAGATATACATATATATGTATATATATATATATATATGTCTGTGTGTGTATGTAGTTTGTATTTGTTGATAGATATATGTATGTATATATAGATAAGCAAATTTGCGTGGTATGTGGTTTGTGTTTGGAAAATTTTGTTTGTTTGATTTTGATTTTGTTGATTTTGTTTGTCGTATAGTGTAATGTATTTTGAAGTTGTATTTTGGAATTGTGAATTGTGCAGTGTTGGTATTGATATGTTGTAACTGTATAATTTTGCAGTTTGGAATAGGTGAACAATTGTTTGTTGGTTTGTGATTTTGTAGTATGGAGGGGTGTTTCATGTTAATGTGCAAATACAGTAATTGTTGTACTGCTATCAAGATTAGTGAGGGATGTAGTTATGATGAAGTTGCTGAGAAAATATATGCGAAGTTCAAGGAGTTGAGTGTTGGTAACTTTTGTTTGTTTTTCTCTGTTCCTGAATATTCTAATTGTATTGTTGAATGTGATGATGATTTAGGGAATATGCTGTCAATGGTAGGTGGTAGTGGTTGTCATGTTGTTGATGTTATTGTTGGGGATAAGAGAGTTGTGGAGGTTGATGATGGTAATTCTTGTAGGATTGATTCTGTAACTTGTGAGAGTTCTTTTGTGAATGATTGTGATGATGTTGGAGGGTTGTTGCGTAGTTTTTATCCCGGACCAGAGAGAGTTTTGTTGTCTGCTAGTTGGAAGGGGATTATACATAGTGTTGGTCAAGAATTTGAAGGTGGAGTCTTAGGCATTTCGCATTGCATTGGCTAAGTATGCAGTTGAGTGTGGTTTTGCAGTGAATTATTTGAAGAACGATGCAACAAGGGTAACTGCTGAGTGTGTGATGAAGTCGTCTACGGGTTGTAAATGGTTTGTGCATGGAAGGGTGTTGATGGATTCCGGTGTTTTTTATAATGAAGTTGGATAATGTGCATAGTTGTGGGGTTGTGGCTCGTAGATCTTGTAGCAAAATGGTTGGTTCTAGACTTGTGTGCGATATTGTGCAAAATGATATTAGTGATAATCCGTTGACTCGTCCTATTGAAGTTAAAAAAGTTGAAGAAGCAATATGGTATAGATGTTTCTTATCGGGTTGCATGGTTAGGAGTTGATAAGGCGAGAGGTGGGTTGTTTGGTGATTTTGCAACTTCTTTTGACCCGGCTTCGATGGTACCTTGAGAGGCTATGAGAACGAATCCGGAAGTGTGTTTGAATTAGATGTGGATGAAAGTAGTGGGTGTTTTCGGAGGTTGTTTGTGGCATTTCATGGATGTTTGTATGGCTTTCAATTTTGTCGTTGTTGTTTATTGATGGTACATTTTTGAAGGGGCGTTACAAGGGGCATTTGCTTGCAGCAACATCAAAGGATGGTAATCAAGGTGTGTATTTATTTGCAGTTAGTATAGGTTTTTGTTTGTCAGTGTGTTATTGTATTGTGAGTGTGCTAATTTTTGCAGTTTCATGTGATTTTGTTTGCAGGCCTGTTTCCTTTGGCTTTTGCTATTGTTGATGCTGAAAATCAAGATAATTGGATGTGGTTCTTAAGTCAGTTGTTAAAGGCTGTTGGTTCAGGCCGGAGATTGACTTTTGTGTCGGATCGTCAACATGGATTGCTAGATGCTCTTTCGGTGGTTTTCCCCAATGCACATCATGCTTATTGCTTGAATCATTTGAAGAGAAATTTGATTGACAAATTGGTGGGACTTCGTACTACCTATAAGCTGTGTTTGATGAAAATATTAGTCAAATGTGCTTATGCGCCAACGGTTGCTTCTTTCCAACATTATATGCAGAAATTGAGGCGTATTGCTGGGAATGGTAGAGTTGATAGTATGTTGGATGGTTTGCAAAATGATAAGTGGGCTAATGCATTTTTTAGAGGGAAACGATATGGTGAGATGTCGTCTAATGCTGCCGAGTCTTACAATAATTGGATTGGTGGGGCTCGTGAGTTGCCTATTACTTGTATGGTTGATATGATTAGGGTTCAAATCATGACTCAATTGTCGGATAGAAGAAATTTGTCAATCTAGAAGATGGAGTACGAAATTGTGTCGATTATGGAAAGAGGTTGTTGGTCTCTTTGGAGCTAGCTAAGTCTTGGGATGTGATTGTTGCTAGTGATACTGTGCTTGAGGTTCATTCTTCTATTTCTTTTTATGTTGATATTGGTAGACAGACTTGTTCTTGCCATGAATGGCAATTGAATGGTTTTCCTTGTTGTCATGCTGTGCATGCTTTGCGTAGTAGTGGTAGAGATGTGTATGATTTCATTGATCCTTTTTTTCATGTAGATTGTTTTAGAGAGTCATACAAGGAATCTGTTTATCCAGGGCCTTCAAGTGAGAGATTTGGTTTTGATGGTGGCGATGGTTCGGTTATCAACCCTCCTATAACGAAGAAACAGCCCAGGCGGAACAAGAAGAAGAGGATACCTTCTAGGGGTGAGAATGTGAAGCAAATCAAGTGTGGGAGGTGCTTGAAATATGGGAATCACAATAAGAAGACGTGCAAGGCTGCTATTTGAGGCCACAATCTATTCTTTTCTATTTGTATTTGAATTTGAGGAATTATGGGAATAAAAAATGTGACACTTGGTATTATGGAAGTAATGAATAAAGTTGGTTGAATTGTTTTTTGTTTGTTCATGTGTTCTTTACTTATTGAAGTTGTTTGGTATGATCTGGTTTTGTTTTTTATTTTTATGGAATGTAGAGAAGGTTGTTGAAAATTTCTTATTGAAATGCAGTTCATATTTCATAGCGACAAAACTGTATAATTTTGCAGTTTTAAGAATTATTAGAAACAACCTGATAGAACCGCATAATTTTGCAGTTTTAAAAATCATTAGAAACAAGCTGATGAAACTGCAAAATTTTGCAGTTTGAAGAATTATTAGAAACAACCTTTACTGTATGAAAATATATGCAACCAGAAATAAGTAGACAAACAATCAGAATAACATCCACAATAATGATAATAAGGAGAAGAAGAGCAACAAGAACATCTATGATTTTCACCATAACCATAATAACCAGAAAATGATCATTCCCAAAAGTATATAAAGTACTTGTCAGATGTTAAAAAAGAAAAATTTTAAAAAAAAAAAAAAAAAAAAAAAAGGTACAAAGATATGTTCCCTTGAAAATTTGTATTGTCAAGAAGTTTGTTCATTATTTCTATGGTTTGGTATGCTTTGTCAACATTTGGTAGTGCTCGAGTTTCCAGGATCGGTTGTCGTCATTGAGGAATTGATTGATGATTTGTGCTCGAAATTTGACCCACTCAGTTGGACGAAGTTTTTTACGCATGAGTTGCGGTTGAGATATTGGTTGATAACATTGCGGACGGCAATTGCACAATCATTCTGCGGTGTTTGAGATGAAGTTAATTAGTTAGGTGAAAGCGCAAAATTTAGCATATTGGAAGATTAGTTTATGGATTTTGTATCTTACGAGTGTGGGGTTTGTTGTGGGCATTCCCCAATTGATGCAATTTCTGTCTCGCACTCTTGAGATGAAAACATGTTTCCCTGTTTGCTGAGTAATGCTTTATTCCATGTCAATTGATCTTGTTGCAACTAAATAGTTAGTGGGTGTTTTTGTTAGTTATAGTGGTGAGTTGATATGTTTGTAAAGGAAAGGAACTAAGTATGAAATTTTATTTTAACTTACAATTTGTTTTGCAATTTCAAAGTGCTTGTTGTGGCAATCTTTTGCAGGTCTCAAAGAGTCATAGTGTCTCCATATTCCATCAGCATTGTCAAAAACCACAATTGTCCAATGGTTGTCGTGGTTGGTTGGAAAATGGAGATATCATTTTCATTATACGGAAAATGGTTGTCGATGAGTTTTTCTCTGAGTGCTTGATCTTGGTTTTGTAGTGGAGTCTGTAAGTTATATATATGTTTGAAATGTGTTATAAAACTATGTAGTAATATATGTTGAGAAAGTAGAAAATTTTGCAGTTGTAAGGTATGTTAAGTTTTGCTTACATTGATGAGTGTTGAGAAAGCGTAAGATCTTCTGCATATGGATTGCTTGCAAAGACTAGATCGTTTTCTCAAATTCTTCAATGGTTGGTTGGAGTGCCAATTGCTTTTCTGCGAAGGCATCAATGACTGAAACATGTTATATATGAGAATGTGTTAGTTTTGTGGAATAGGTTATTGAATATGTCTGAAGCGTAAAATTGTGCGATTGGAGACCTACATTCCCATATAAGGGTTCCTGTTGGTCAATCTGCATATATCTGAAAAGTATCTGTGATTTCATCTTATTTGCCGGACGGACACAAGCACTTGATTGTGTGTTGTTGATGAGTTGAATTTGGTCTTGGTCTTTTTGGATAGGCTATGCCAAACCTTGTTTGTTTCTTGCAAGAAATTGTGAGTGGCTTGTTTGGGATTGATTATTCTGGAAATCATCATCACTTTCCAATATTTGAAGTTTTGTCTTTTCTTGATTGGCATGCTCTTTTGGGTTTGTTTCAGAACAACCGCTTTCTCTTTCGATATGCTCTTGCATCTTTTCTTTGTCTTTGTTGTTTTGCTTCATGAGCACCTTCTTTGTTGTTGTCATTCTCCTTCTCTTTTTCTTCATCTGTACCCTGTGTTGGTTTGGGTACATCAGCAGCAGTTTGTGTCTTATTGGTTGCATCTTCTTTGGGTTTGGTCATTGGTTGGTATTCAAAATCTGGGTGATGTGCTTGTTTTCTTGATTTTTGTTTGATTCTCTTGACCATGGATCTTTGTTGGGGCGCAGTTTTTTGGTGGACATTTCCTTCAGTTGATCTTCTTTTTTACGCAGCTCAGCCATGAATTTTTGCTCCATTTCTTGCATTTGTGCTCTCATGTCTGATATGAGCTTGTCCTTGTCATCCTCTTTGGTTGGTGTTTGTGGTTGGTCATGACCTATAAAATGTTGGATTGTGTTTTGGTTAGTTTAATGAAATTTTGCAGTATGCTTTAGTATTAGACAATAGTTTACCTTGTGCATGAAATATGTCAGATTTCTCTTGCAGTTCTTCTTGTTGGTTTGTCAGTTCTTGTTCATTGACTTCTTCTTGTTGGTCTTCTTGTTCATGAAGGTCTTCTTGTTGATCACCTTTTGTTTGTTGTCTTTCTTACGCTTTATCATTGCCATGTTGTTCATCGGTTCTTGTTCTTTTCTTCTTCTTCTTCTTGATTTCTTCTTCTTCTTCTTCTTCTTCTTGATTTGATTTCTTCTTCTTCTTGATTTCTTCTTCGCCGTTTCTTCTTCATCAGTCACTTGATTTTTTCATCATCACTCTTTTCTTCTTGTTCATCACTTTCTGGTTCTTCTTGTGGTTTTTGCTTTCTTTTCTTTTTTTTTTTGTTGTTCTTCTTGTTCTGATTCTGATTTTGATTCTGAATGATGTTCTTCTTCGAGAAAGTCATCCTCATCACTCTGTAGAAGTGTTTTTTTTTTTGTTTCTTTCGTTTTCTTTTTTTGCTTATTGTCCTTTTTGTGGTCATGTTTCTTTGCTGAGAAGTCTGTTGATGTGCTTTGATTGATATGCAATAACTGTATTTCTTGTTCAGTTGGGGTTAAAGGACTTTGGTTAACCTGCATTGGAACAATGTGGCATATATCGATAATCTTGTAAATTTGGTTAGTTTCTTGTCTTTGTGAGTAATGTGGGTTAAGTGACAAAATATGTTTTTGGAAAGCGAAAAATGTTCTGATTTCATAACATGAGTGATGTTAAATAAGTGTGTTCTTTGAACCGAAAATTTTGTGATTTCATAATATGATTTGTAGTAGAATGAATGTTAAAGGAGAGTTGAATAGATTTGTGCTATGATAGTATAGAAGAGTTTGAATACATTTTCAAAGTGAGCAAGGTGATGTGTTTCCACTTGAGTACGATACGCCAAGGTTCCATTTCATAAACCTTGAGAAGCCTTCTTTGTTGGATGGTCGGAGGAGTTCTTTGTGCTCCATGATGCAGATCTTGTAAAAAAAAAAAAATTGAAATATGTTAGATAGTTAGAAATAGGTGGATGTCGATATTTTTGTGGGAAGTAGTTGAGCAATGTGTTTACCAAGAGTAACATAGCGCATCCAAAGTGACATGCCTTGGGTTGTTGTTTGCATTTGCCATTGAATTCATCGGTGTGTCTTTTATTGCCTCAACCCAATTGTATTTCTTGATGTTGTCGAGATTGTCGACATAGTTGAGAAACTCAAGCGGAGTGTATGGCCTGTTGTGGGGATGAGAAGTTTCAAGCACAAGTAAAGGGTGATTACCCTTGCAAGATCTTGACGATCATTGGTTGATATTCCTTTTTTGTTTGTTGAAACATTTTGGCCAAAGACTTGCCATCCAATCTCTTGGTGATTTGCATCTTCGTTTGTAAAATGGAAGCTCAAAATCCTTTGGTGTTGCATAGGATTTGGTGGTGATCTTGTCTTCTCCGATCAATCCCAAAAATGAGCTTCACATCATCGCTTCGAGTTTCATTTGCTTTTTGCCAAGTAGAAATGATCTTTTTCTTTTGTTGTAGAGTGTTGTCATTTACGCTACAATGGAGTTGTAGCATCTGCACCAAGAGGCCTTGATTGTGTTGAGGAGAGAGCATTTATGAGGTGCCAAAAGGGGTTTTTGACTACTGTCTGTTGGGCTTTTGTGAATTTGACCCCTTCAAGTTTGATTCTTGTTAGATGTTGGAACGATAATTAAATTGTTGGACTCTCTTCTTGAGGGCTGCTTTTTTTCTTTGATGCCTTGGTTTTTGTTTTGGGAGTTGATTGGCTTTAAGTGGAGCTTTCTTTTTTGGTCGGAGGAGCTTCTTGTTTTGTTGTTGGCTTTCTTTTGTTTGTTCTTGTTGTGGTTGGAGGTGTGGTTGGTGTTTGTTGTGTGGGTGGGGTCTGTAGTGCGGTTCTTGGGCTTTTTCTTGTTGGTGGTGTGGCTGTTTTGTGGGTTTTTGGTGGGGTCTTTTGGATTTGGTTGTTTTTGGGTGTGGTGGTTTGGTTTTTGTGGATGGGGAGATGGTGGTGGCTTTTCAATGGATACTGAGATGGACTTTCAAAGGGAGATGGTTAAATCCTGATTGGATTTGTGGGCATATGGGTTTGTTTCTTCCAATATCTTCCAACAGATTGTTTCAAAAAATGAAAGCGGCAAGACGCAGTATGAGTAATATAGTGACAAAAGCGTATAATTTTGAAGTTTTATATCTGATTTCATATGAAATTATATGTATTTTGTTGGTATGATTCTGGCAGTATAATTTGTGATTTGATTTGCACTTTATAATAAGTTATCTACTTGTTTTGAGTAGTGGTTAAAGCGTGTAATTTTGCATTTCATTTGCGCTTGAATCAATTGAGATATGTTATTTGTGTAGTGGTGAAATGAAACACTATGATGTTGCGATTTATAAATAGTATGAACAATAATATGACCCTTTGTATTTTGTAAAAAGCAACAATAACAATGAGAAGATTAAAAATTCAAAAATAAGAATAAGAGACGCCAATATTGAACAACAAGAATAAGAATAAGGTGTTGAATGTGTAAAAATAGGGATTTATGTGTAAAAAAGTGTTTTAGAATGTTGAAAAAAGCAGGAGTATAATGTTTGAAAGCAGGGATTATATATAAAAGAGGGTTTATACATTTTGAAGTATGTAAAATGTGTATATAAGAAATATGTACAAATGTGAATGAAAAATAGTGAATAGGTGAAGAGAGATGTTACTTTTTTCCCCATTTTTGTGAATTTGAAGTCGAACTATGAAATCTCTTCACGGTGGTGATGGTTCTTCGTGTTGTTGAGAGTCGCCGATTGGAGAATATGAACGGCTTGGTGTTGTGTTGAAGATGAACGGTTTGGTTTTGTGGTTAGTGTAGGGTTTGGAGGAATGGAATCGAGCGGAGGAGATGGAGGATTGAGAATGCGATTTCGGCGGAGATGAAGATGAGTATTCGTTTTACGGTTAGGGTTAGGGTTTTGAGGCGATGGAGTTGAGCGGAAGAGATGGAGGACCGAGGAGTTGATTTGGAGCAGCGGAGCGTGACAACGTCTTGTCGATCTGAGATTTTTGGGACGTGGGTGATGGTTGCGCGCGTGTAAATTGGATGATGTATTGTGGGTATTTTTGTCTTATTGTTAATTTGAGGACTGAATGGAGTATTAAAATTGTTTTGGGCTTAAACGGTGTAGGATATGTTGGGCTTGGACCTTTGGGTCAGTTCCCCAAAAAAGAAAAAAGGTTAGCCCTTTTTTATTTTGGGCTTTCACAGCTCTATCTGTTGCTAGCAGAAAATTTGTCAATTGCATCCTAACTTTAATAATAGGGTAAATTGCATCCATCTTCTTGATATTTAGAAAAAAATATAATAAATTTTAAAATTTTAACATAATTATTTACGTAACACTTTTTTTTTTTTAATTAAGAATTCTTTAATTATTGATAAAAAAATGATAGTTGCAATATTTACCTTTGTTTCTTCACATCTATATAGTTTTGGTTTTTGCATTCTACTCAAAAGAATATCAGCGTAATTATTTAAAAATATATTTTTTATAATTATCAATAAATTAGTATAATTTGTCTTTAATAATAATATTACATCAACAATATAAAAATATTTTTAAAAAAAAAACTATATTTTTTTATAATTATCAATAAATTAGTATAATTTGTCTTTAATAATAATATCACATCAACAATCTCACGTAATAAAGTTTGAAGAAAAATTATTTATTAGTTCAATGATATTACGTAGTCATACTCTTAACTAATTATAAATTCTCATTTTTTTTTATATTTTTTAAACATTAATATAAAATTATGAGTCATACATTCTCTATCAATCAGAACACGTGCATTCTAAGGTCAAGTTTAACCTAACCTAAATAATACAAAAAATTAAAAAGTCACTATCCTATTTAAATCACATCATCTTATTTAAATCACATCACATCAAACTTAACCCAAACTTAACCTATATAAATCAATAAATTAAAAAGTACACTTTTTTAAAACCTCCCTAATCAACCAATAATTTCTCAAATTTGAGATCGAAGTACAATGGGCTATGGAGTTAATTATGTAAGGTGTTCAATCTATATGATTTGATTTAAGTACACGTACAACATGAGTTAGGTGAAGTGCTCAATGTATGAGTTGACTTAAAATTTAGGAGTTGTTTGAGGGTGTTTTAAATAAGTGTATTTTTTGTTTCTTTAGATTAAAAAATTGAGAAAAAAAATATGAATATTTGGATTAACTTTTTAACTTTTTATGAAAAAATGTGTATTAAAAATTGTATAAATTAATGTATAGGGAAAAATTAGGATTGAAAATTATGCAGCTGTAATTTTTGACTTTTGATAAATAGTAATAACTTTTTAACTTTTTGAGTAATTTTTTGACTTTTTAACTTTTTGGCAACTTACCAAACTTGCCCTTAAAATGGGTTTTTGAGTTATTAAGGCATTTTTAATGGTCTTTGCTATAATATTATTGCTATTGTTATAATTTAGTAATGAATAGTAATAATTTGTCAAATTATAGCAATGGTACTCCAATGGTATACATGATATTTTAGCAAATTTCAATCAATTTTTTCTCAAAATTTGTAAGTGTTTTTTGGATATAGATTTTTTTTATTATTTTTTTTTGTTTTTTGTGACCTTTTTTTAACTGTTTATAAAAAAAATTATATATTTACATTATGCCTGAGTAGACAAATATAAAAATGAAAAAATAAAATATTAAATATAATTTATCCCACCAAAAACACAAACCACTACAAAATATATGTATATATATATATATATAATTCACCCTCACCGTTGGTTCTTTATATAATCTAACGTCTAAGATCAACTTCTAGAATTATCTTCTCCTCTCTTCCCAAGTTGCTTTCTCCCTCTCTTTCACTCTCACCTCTCTGTTTCTCTTTCTCTTCAGCTCTCTCTCACTCATTCTCTCACTCATCATCTACCAACGATCACCTCATCACTGATTACCGATCACCGACTCTCACTTCTCTATTTCTCTTTCTCTTCAGCTTTCTCTCACTCATCACCGATCACTGATCCTCATCACCTCTCTAATGATGAACCCCTCTCTCTCTCTCTCTCTCTCTCTCTCTCTCGCCCTTCAAATCTTAAATCATTCAAGAAACTCGAAACCCATGAAATCGAAGATGAAAACAAAGATGATGAGGCACAAACAAACCCTAAATCATCCATGCCCCTCTATCTCTTCATAAGATCTATCATTCTAACGAAGATCAAGATCAGTCCGATAAAACCCTCTATTGATCAGTTCATTTCTTTCTCACAATCTGGGCATCTCTCACTTCTTGGTGTTCGGCGATCCTTCTAGGTTTATCTTTCTTTATTTATTCTTAATTTTTTTTTCTACAACCATTTTGTATTGGTGAAATTTGTTGACATTTGTTTCAAAGCTCTAAATTGATGATTTTTTTTTAATTTTTTTTAGACACACCTTGAAGTAACAAATTGGTGAATTCTGTTTTTAAAAAAAAATGGTGAATTTCGTTTTTGATAGGTCGTTTCATACACCAAAAATAAATACTGAACTATACCAAATTCTTTAAAATAATGGTAAGTCCAAATATCGATCCACAGAGACAATTGTAAAATTAAACTAATTTAAATATCAAATTCCTAAATTAATTTTGATAAAAAGATTAAGGGATTCATAAACTAATAATAATTAAATTAAACAAAGCGAATAAACTAGCAATTATAAAAGATGAATTTACTAATTTGGAAAAAAATCTAAGGCAATGAGTTCACCACTAGTTACGTAAATAAGGTTTCAATTTGAAATCAATTATACTACTGTTCGAATGAAATAATACTTCGCAACTACAAGTTCGAAGCATTTATCATGAAAGTTATCACGTTCAATGTACGGGTACGAACCATCTCAAGTAGTACGAATCGTTCGCTCTAAACTAGGATAGCGACACGACTCGTCCCCCGTAGTATGGTTCGTCTCATATCTTGAATATGAAATAATAGAAAACTATTGTATAGAAAATATTCAACAACCATAGAAAGCCGAATACTTGAAGAAATAGTGAAAAAAATATATATGAAACTTTTAAAATACCATACAATCGTTAAAACCTTTACATAATCAAAAATCAAAAAAGAAAACCTAATTACATAGCTAGGGTTTCAGCAAAACCCTAGAAAAGAAGAGCTTAGCCACTCATGGAGAAGTGAGAAGAGATGGAAGAGATAGAACCCTTCATGGGAATTTGCTTTGAAGATTGAGAATCACCTTTTTCCAAACCTTAACCTCCTCTTTCTCATTCAAAATTTCAGAACCCTAATACAGCCTCCTTTTTGTCTTTTTATACCTTGGCTCCCTTTCAAATAGGTTCAAAATAGAGGCACAAAATTTGAGGTACGACCGTACATGCGAGAAGCTAAGGCACTATTTGGCTACGAGGTAAAGGTCGCACGTGTAGGAATGGGCCTCCGCAGGTGTGAAAAGGAATTTTCTGCTCATTTTATGCTCCCACTATGTACAAACCTGATTGACATTAAACATGCATAAAATGTATAGTTTGTCAAGCAAGTAAAATTAAGAGATCCTAATTAACAGCCTCTATGTTGCACAATTCGGCCTTAATCACATCCCCCAACTTACAACTTGCAAGTCCTCAAGCAAGGAAAAACAAAGAAATAAAAAATAAACTTAAGAAAATCTAACTATCTCCTTTTTCGTGGGAAGAACGGTTGCATTTAGTATATGCAACAAGCCTTTAAACCACAAAGTTATCCCAAATGGACAAGTAAAGTCTCGTGAGAGTTTCCAGAAATGATACCTACAAACATTAACATATTCACATCTATCCAGCAACAATCAATCACACTACACCACTCAAGAATTAACTCATGTGCCACTACAGTACAATATTAAGACATGATGAGTCATTGAAGACATAGTAGACAAGTATGAAAGAATCTATTGAGTAAAGACCGCAATTCAGTATTACACAAATCAAGTTTTATGTGCTTGTGAATGTTAGTAGAACACATCATCAATAACCTTGGTGTAACATGCAACTCCATAACTAGTTAACTGACTACTATAATAGCCAAGTGTAACTCATAATAACCCCCAACATATACAGACAAGATTAAACTTTTGTAACTAGGATTCTCAAAATGTGTTTTTTTTTTTGAAAAGATTGTGCAATGTCTTGATCCATTAAGCTTTCTAATCAACCCTTGTAGCAAGCATTGGGCCAATGACTCCCAAATCAGACGGTTTTAGGGCACTAGGTGTGAAGACACCCCTGCGGGCTAAATAACTCAAGTTGAAAAGGTTACGAATTCGAACAAGTCTTTTTCCTTATTTTCCTTAATTGTGCAATGTCTAGGTCTCTTAAGCTTTCTAATTAACCCATATAACAAGTATTGGGCCAATGACTCCCAAACCAAATGGTTTTATGGCACTAGGTGTGAAGACATCCCTACAGACTTAATAATTCAAGTTAAAGAGGTTACGAACTCAAACGAGTCAAGTGTTTATTTATTTATTTATTTATTTATTTTGAGAATCAAGGCTAGTCATTTATTATTTCCTGCAACACTAGTAATTATTAATAATGTACACCAGGGATTATAATAGAGAGGTCATCGCTATGGTAGTGTGTTCATATGAGTCAAAGCATACTCATGATAAGTGTACTAATATCACATCCACAAACAACTATCTTAGTGCAAACATTACATGCGAGTGTTTACCCAATAAACCCTTTTCATACAAGTCTACTATGCTCCCCAATTAACATATGCAGATATCATCACCCGATTAGCAACAAATCAACATCAAGTGAAATAGTGCAATCAAGTGAAACAAGTATAGGCATGAATTATAAGCCAAATAGAAATGCACAAAATAAAATGCCCTCATCCCCCAACTTGAATATGACATTGTCCTCAATGGAAGCAAATGCTAAGTAAATAGGCAAGAGAGAATATTACTAGAGATTGTAAGTGCACATCCAAGTAGGCAAATAATAACACACACATTATTTTTTTTTTTTGTATAGAAAGAGAAACAACTAAAAGTAAATATAAAAATAAAAGAGACAAAGAAAATGATAGTCTAGTACTATTGAGAATCCGGTGGTGGCGGTAAGGGGAAATGCTGGGCAAACGAGGCAGTCATCAATGACCGCGTCTCGAATGCTTCGTCCTGAACCCGGGCGCCAAGCTGGTCAAACGCTGCTGGCTCGACTCTCGATATGTATAAAAATCAGTTTCCAGTGATACAACTAACTGCTAAATATTGAGTTGGCGAGCGTTGAGTTGTTTGAAAGCCGCATGAGAATAGTCCCAATGCGCTTGAAAATCCGTGCGCAACCCCATGAGAATCTGGTAGGATTGTGAAGAGTACCATGGACCTAATCCACAAAGTGCTGAAGCTATAAGTACTCTTCGTGAGTCATGTAAATGGGTTCCCTTGGGATGGTACAGGGAAGGCAAGAGGAGGTGGTTGGTTGTGGACGGGGTCTTGGGGCTCATCAATCGGGCACCAACTTGTTGCGAGATGCAGGATACGCTATGCTGCCATTCCCACTGTCTGAAAGTCGGATAAACTGTCTCAATCTCCTCAGTAGAGGCCATGCAGCTCAAAGACAAGTATGAGCAAGTTGGCAAATGGCAGGGGCCAAGTTAGGTTCTACATAGGTTGAGGCTGAACGGCCTCTTGCAGAAATTTGCGCATATGCATCCAGATGACGTGCGCAAGCGGGACCTAATAACCATATTGGTAAGCATGTAGGACCCGGACAAACTCCAGGCAACGCCCAGCTTTATGCCCAAGTGAAAGGGCATTCTTATATATCACTGAGTCAATGAACAACAAGTGGCCAGGCAGCTTGCTCCGGCGCAAAGATGTGTAACTGGAATTATCGTGGGCTCCCGAGAAGTACTCTTGGATGAAGCTGTGTATGGGTTGTCTGCCATCAACTTCTAAGAATGGCTAGTGTTCCGTCTTGGAAAAGAACCCTAACACGTTGACAATCATGGATTCTGTGATGTTGACGAGACGGGCATCAATAGTGGACAACAATCCTACCTCAATGAGTGGCTTATACATGTTCTAGTAGAAGAGTCATATCAGACGAGGATAAGTAGGTGCCATAACCATGTAAAGGCCTAACTGTTGCCGGAGGCAGAGTTGTTTAACGGCCTAAGAAGTGACAAAATCACGCTGAAAATATGTAATGTTGAACTGTGTGAGCTTATGAAGCGGACGTGAAGCCCACTCCAGTTATGGAAACTCAACTGATGGTGGTGGTGAGGTTGGTGGTGACAGTGACGGTGGCGGCGGTGGTACTGAGGAAGACGAACCTCGGGCCTTTTTGGAGGCCTGGGTGGATAGCTGTCTACTCGTATCCTGCACACACTAAAAGCAAATACACACATACCCGTGGAACCATCATGAGAATAAGAACAAGATATTAAAGCACAAGTCTGCCCACTGATGTACCACATACAATTCTCATTATTTTTCTTTTGCCTTTTTTTTTTTTAAATGAAACCTAAAATAAAAGTAAGTAAAATTAAATAAACTAGACACATTAACGTGTTATGTAAATATTGAATGATTAAAAAAATAAAAATGAACCATACAAACAAGTAATGAATTAAAATGCAATTAGGGAATTTGTTTTTTTTTGTTTTTTTTTTTTTGAATAGATAAATAAATAAATTGAAATAAAATACGAATAAAAAATAAAAATAAAAGAAACAATAACTAAATTAATATACTACAACTAATTATAAGCATCGATATTAAACTAACTACTGAACAACAATACTATTTTATTTAAGTAATTATTGACTAAATAATTAAAACTAACAGAACTAAACTATTTGAATGAACTAAACTATGGTAAGCAATCAAAATAATAAATAATAAAAATTAAAAGACACAATAGATTAACTAATAAAATAAAGAATTAAATAGGCTACACAATCATTTTTTTTTAAAAATAATAAATATCTGCACGTGCACCGACGATGGCCGCACGTGCACTGACGGTGGCTGCACGTGCGACAATGCACTACCCAGAAACGTTTTTAACTTTTTTTTTTTTTTTTTGAATTTGTACAAGTTAATCTAACCCTACACCCAACTATAAATGAAGATTGAAAAAAGAACTATACAAATCTAAACAAAAAAGAAGGATTTACCTTAAAATAGTGAAGAAAGAGAGAATAAGAATGGAGATTCCCTGGAAAAAATAGTGGTCGCCGAAATCCGACTAACGGAGAGGAAATGAGGCGCTGGCGGTGAGGTAGTGGTGAGGAAAATGGAGGGAAGGTTGAGAGTTGAAGGGTTGGTGATGGTGGGGTGTGATGGGTTTGTGGGGTTATGGAGTGTAGAGTGAGAGAGAAAGAAAGATAGAGAGGGAAGAAGATGAGAGGTAGAGAGAGGGAGACAAAAAATATGTGAGAGTGATTGAAGTGGATCTAGGGTTGGATAATTTTTTTTTAAACGAAAATAAACTTAGATAAATAAATAAAATATAAATAAAATACTTTTTCTTTTTGAAACGACGCTCCGCACGTACGAGGCCCACGCTATACGCGTGGCTCATAACCGCACTACGTCGCCGCTCATGCATATAAAGTAGGCTAGAAAAAAATGTCCCAGAAAATTTCCCGCACGTGTAGATCCCAAGCCACACCACCCCTGCGCACCTGCATTTAAAGTAAAATGCAACTTGTGGAATGAACTTTTGCCGCACGTGCCAGATTTATTTTATTTTATTTATTTTTTTATTTTTTTATTTTTTTGTGTGTTGAGATTAAACCATTTCTTAACTCAAGAATCACCCAAAACATTTCAAACCATTGCTACCAACAATACACATTCGAAATAAAAATAGCACTTTAAAAATATCGAAATGCTTAACAAAGGTATAATCTTCACGCGAAAACCACGGGTACTACTTTTCTCCCTAACAGTGTTTGTAACTTTCCCTATTCTCCAATAGGGTGACAGACTAGGTTGATTCAGTATTTAGAATTGAGGAACATAAAGCTAACCCGACCTATAAGGCTGTCATACAAAGTTCAAGCCAGGGTGGTTTTGAAGCAATCTTTACACCCTTGGGTATTTAAACTAGAATTTAGTTTCGGAAATTCCAAACATTTGCAGTCTAGGCTTTGCCATTCAAACTCTAGTTTCCACTGTCTAAGTTGGTCTCCTAGGAATTCACTATAAACACAGTTAGGTGGCTGTACCAGACTGTCAGATGCCGTTCGGGCACGGCTAACGCCAAAAGAATTACATCTTTAAAGGATTTAAAGTCTCCTAGACGTCACATAAAGCACAACAAGAATAAATAAAAATAGAATAAAATGGAAAAAAAGGAAAAGATGACAAAAAATCAATCTTTCAATCATAGTAAAAATGGTCCATCAAAGCAATGGACTCAATCATATCCCCATTCCCAATCTCCTCTATACATGGCTTCAGTCTTTGGCCATTCCTTGGATCTTGCACCTCAACGGCGCCATGAATAAATGCCTCTACAACCACAAAGGAACCATCCCATCTCGATCTAAGCTTATCCAGAAAGAGTCTTAATTTTGAGTTAAAAAGCCATACTTTTTAGCTGAGTTCAAAAGATTTTCTATTAATGTGCTCATCATGGAATTCCTTAGTTCGAGCTTTAAAATTTTTTGAACTCTCATATGTATCATTTCGAATTTCCTCTAACTCATTGAGTTGCAATTTCCGATTGAGCCCAGCTGCAGCCATATCGAAGTTAAATTTCTTTATGGCCCACAACGCTTGATGCTCAAGTTCAACTGGGAGATGGCAAGCTTTGCCAAACACCGCCTTATATGGTGACATCCCAATAAGTGTCTTATAAGCAGTGCGGTTGTCACGACCGAAACCTGCCCCTATAGGTTTAGCGTCGTAACCGGCCAGTAATCCTTGGATTACCAAAGGCCTCTTAGTAGACTAACATATAATTAGGGGCTGCAGAAGCAAATAGCAATTATACAACATCCATTGTGCTGTACAGAGTTATATGATACAGAAAAATTTAAAACTTTATATACATACATATACATATATAAGCTAGACAAAAAAGGACTTGGCCCTATTTACAAAATACACAAAGACTTATTTAACCGAACAAGGAAACAAAACTTAAACTTAAAATCACATAGCCATAGTCACTTGACATATTAGGAACCTCCACGGGAGGCACATAGGTTAGCTGACAAAAACAGATTCTAGGCAGATGCCTCTAAGCCTGGTCACGTGCCTGTTCACCTACATACATAAATAATACAGTGAGCTAGAGCCCAATGAGTAATGACAAAGTAAAGGGTTTTAATGAATGACGTCCATATTGAATTCAGAAATTAGATTTCAAATCTCTTGTCAAATCAGAAACATAGTCATGTTCATGTTTATATTCGTATCAAAAATAGAGTCATATTCATATTTATATCATGTGTGGTACTTCCTTTAGCGTAACATATCATGTTGGTCAAGCATATCAAGTTCCATAATAGAACCTCCGGTACCGGGTATCATATCTCATACATTGGCCATGGTATTATTTCCTCCAGGCGAGGACCTGTGCCACGGTATTGTTTCCCTCGGGCGAGGGCCTAGGCCATGGTATTATTTCCCCCGGGCGAGGGCCTCATGACCATAAGCCACAATATTATGTCCCCTGGAAAAGGGCCTTTGCTAAGGATACCACAATTACGTTTCAAAGAAAATTAGACAATCATTCATTCATACAGAACATAGCATTTCAGAAACTTATCATCTCGTATCATCAGAAAATAATTAAAGTTAAACATAACTTTATAGAATTATTACTCACAGATAGCTGCAGAAGCAGATTAGACAGATCACAAATCAAGCAAACAATAGCACGTGACCTACACAAACACGTAACATATACACATTGAAACACAATATCAATTCATTGATCAAGCTTGACTTTTCTTATCTTTTTCTGTCTAAGTAGTCCAAGATTCTACTACGTGTATTCTTCCTTTATTCCAATGAATCGGATTCTTATTTCACATATCCTTTCGTTACTAAATCATTCTTTTCTGAATAAACCAGTTCTTACTTGGCTTCTTAATCAAGTACTACTAAGTTAATGACTTATTCTTTTAAACAACTTAGCTTATTAATCTTTATTAAGTCATAAATCATGTTTAGAATGCTTTGGAAAGAGATGAGAATAAAAATGTGAACTAAATGCAATTTTTCAAAATATGTTGAAAATAGGGTCTTCGCTCGAGCATCACTTTGGTCGCTTGAACGGACTGTAAAATTTGAAAAACTTCTGGAAGCTCGATTTTTACGCTCGAGCGAGACTTTCCT
This sequence comes from Camellia lanceoleosa, assembly GCA_025200525.1. Classification (NCBI taxonomy): domain Eukaryota; kingdom Viridiplantae; phylum Streptophyta; class Magnoliopsida; order Ericales; family Theaceae; genus Camellia; species Camellia lanceoleosa. The sequence goes on from CM045768.1 coordinate 18,585,949, forward strand.
CACTCAAACAGACAGTGTAAATTCTAGAATTTCCAGAATTGTAATTGAAGTTCAGATTTGATATTCAAAGCCTCAAAACATATATTTTTTTTTGTTATACAAATATGGAGAACCAATATATAATTTAGTAAACACTCTCAATTAGAAATTATTTATTCAAAATCATGCTCCAATTGTCCAAATTTAGTTTCAACTCATTTCCTCCATATCAAGCCAAATTCCAAACCCAAAGTGATTAATCTCTAAATTAATCTCCAAAAATTGAACATGGCTCTAATTTCTCATTTTCTTTAGTTACATAAAATTGACTTCAAGCTCTTTCTATTTTCCTTCAAAACATGAAATTAAAGTCACAAACTCCTTATAAAACCATTCACTTGTATGAAATTGACATCAAAGTTACTGATTTTATATTCTTATAAATTTTCCCAACTAATTTCCATGATCTTAAACTTTACTTAATTTGTAACCTCAACTTAATTCATAACCATAGATATTCCAAAATGTGTTTAATTTAAATAAAATCTTAAATTACATTACATGCATGGATTAAAAATCTAATTATAAAATCAAAACTTTATCTAACATTAGGATTAATTCTAAATTTCCATAAACTTGATGTTCATAAATTATTTCCTTTTTCTCTTCAAAATATGAATTTAAATGGCTCAATTTCTTCAAAATTCATGATGCATGTAAATATAGATTCAAATACTCATAGAATTCCCTCGTGCATGTAACAAAGGAACTTAATTTCATACAAGATATACAAAATCATACCCAAAATAATTAATTTCTAAGTTGATTTCCATAATCATTAACCTAACTCATTTGCATGGGTCGAATCTTTAATATTGCATGTAATTTATAGAACTTAATTCAAGAATAATTCTCTAAATTGAACCCAAATTTAACAAATTAAAATAATCATAACTCATGTTTTTCAACCTAACTTGATTTAACATACAAATCCAATTTCTATGAATTTATGATTAATCCTCAGATCTTATTTTTAATCTTCTCAAAATACACCTTGAATAAATTTTTGTCTAGATTAAGTAAGCAACACTAGAAAGATGATGAAATTTCTTACCTTAAGATGAATTTTTCATAATTTTTAACTTAAGCTTTGATATCCCACAAGGCTTTCTTCTTCCATTTTCTTCCTCCCTCTTGGTCTCTCTCTCTCTCTCTCTCTCTCTCTCTCTCTCTCTCTCTCTCTCTCTCTCACAGCCATGCTCTCCCTCTCTCTCAACCGTGCTTTGTTTTTTCCCCGCACACACACATAACTTGATGATGCATAAACCCATCTTTGTTGCCTTAGACTTTTAATACCCCAATATTCCTTGTAATATAATTATATTAAAAATAAATTAATATACCAATTACATTTTGGTTTAATTGAACATTACTTAATCTTAATTAATCTTGATTAGCCCAAACACAAATCTTACATAATTTAATTAGTCTGATTGGCTTCTATTAGAGCCCAATTAATTATATTTAAATTTATTAATCTGAATCAAATTTTAATCAAACTCCCAAAAGGGCTCCAAATTTCCGTCGCTTAAATTACATATTCAAATTGGACACCCCATAAATAAATTTAATTCGTAATAATTACAATTCTCAATCTTCATAATTTAATTAACTAAATTTTCTCCAATTTAAACCTAATTAATCGGATCTCAATGTTACTAAATTGAATTGAATATTTAATTAAACTCCCAAATGGGTCCGTAGTTAAAATTAAATTGACTCAATTTCTTAATTTCACTTCCTTAAACCATTTGGACCCTTAATTTCTAATTCCAAAATAAATCTTTAATAGAATCATATACGAGTCAGATTCCACAATTCTCATAAATCCCAAATTAAATTATAATACTCGGCAATTAAATTTCAAATCTTCTTAATTAATTAAGTACTAATCATTATACGTAGTGGGGTCGTTACAGCCTTCCCCCCTTAAGAAGTTTGGTCCTCCAAACTTAAGATACTTGTACAGAAAATCGATCATATAACTTGGCCTCACTACATTTTCTCCCCTAGGTAACTTCTTTTCCAATGGACTTTCTTCACATAAAGTGAACTTATTCCCAATCACTTAATGGTTAACAACCCAAATTGGCGATTCATAATCGTCTCTATTAACATCAATCACATAACTGATATACTTTAATTCATCAATTTATAATTTATATACTTTCGATAGTAGGAGATTTATTTTAAGGAATTTTTCATGATTCTCCTTATCTTTCAAACAGATCAAAATATTTCGCTACTAACATGTTAGATTGTTCAAATTAAATTTAGCAGTCAATGCATCACTATTCAAGAACATAAGTTCTTTACGAGTCATTCACATTATTATCGACTCAACATGTTTCTCATCACATCCCACCTTTTGCCAGCTTGTTACGGCGGGATAGCGGGCACCCAACATTTCCCTTTTTTCTTTTTCTTTTTCTACAATGAGTTAGGCTTTCTAAGTTAGGATTTAAGATCCCAATTCAATTATGCACCCATAGTGTCATAATATTTCTCCTTTCCAGCCATTATCCGGATACGAAATCTCCATATATATATATATATATATTGGTCTATATTTTGTCTTTGTAGCTTAAACAAATTATAAATGTTTCTTTCAACATTATTAGAAGGTTGTAGATACCCCATTTTTGAACACCTTTAAGACTTGGACGCGACTGATGGTTTTGGAAGTTGTGCAGTGCAAAGGTTCAATTTCTTCGGCAAGGAGAGAGAGTCAAATCTCAACTTCATACCCCTTTTTTGGACCAAAACGGTCTTGATCAAAAGATTTTAGTCTTAAAACCCTCTCTTTCAAAACATTTTTGAAATAAAGTTTTTACGATGTTCCGAGGCTCGCATTTTGTCAAATGTTGTGCTTTTCGGTAAATCGAGCAAGGACAAAGTGGAAATGAATGAAAGAGAGATGAAATCTTTGAAAAATCTTTCAAAAAACCTTACTTAGGGGTTTGGAGTTGAAGAAAAGAGGAGAAGAGGGAAGAAATCCAGTTGGGGGAGAAAATGGGCATGAACCGTTAAGAAAGAGTCGAACAGCCCTCGCCGAATCGGGCCTATTCATTTGCATACTTGGAATCAAGCTATGAGGCCACCACCGTTGGAAATAAGACTTCCGGAGCTTCATTTTTCACTCAAGAATCTCCTAAATCCAATTCCGGACGGGGGAGATATAGTTGATTGAAGTAGGGCATCACTCCGGTTGGACTAAAATCTGCGCGGCTTCACCAAAAAGGGCATAACTTTTTCCACAGGAATAATTTTAATACAAGGTTTGTGCCATTGGAAAGATAACTTCCAGGGCTTCAATTTGGACACTTGAACGGCCACCATTGGACTTCCATATCACTAGCCGGCCACCTTTATTTCCGGAAGACCCATTTTTTTGTCCTGAAAAGTAGCAGGCCAGCCAAAAAATGTAGCAGGCCGGCCACTTACCTAGTTGGATGACCTTTTTTTCCCTTTTGAGCTGGCCGGCCATGACCCCCTCCCCAAGTGTGTTCTAGATGTGCAATTTGTTTTCCTCTAGGCCTTGTACCCGAGGGTCAACCTTTTGGGGGGGAAATTTCAATTTCAATTTCCCCCATTTTCCTCCACTCTTTTTCCTATAAAACCAGCAGCTCCAGCTGCATTTTGGGAGGTGAAAAAAATGGTTTTAGAGCTCTTGCATTGAATCCCTCTCCCCCTCAATTCCAAGCATCAAAACCCTTTTGTTCTTGGACCATTTCTACACCACCTCATAGAACCACACCACCACCATCCATTCCAACAACTTGGGGCTGTTTTTCAGAGCTTAGGAACACCATTTCTCAAGCCAAGAGCTACTGTTCCATTGATCTTCAAGGGTAAGCTTCATTTCCCTCTTTTTTGTTCCTATCTTGCTCTATATTTAAGCCCTGCTTTCAAGCATTTTTGGGCTCCAACCCTAACTGGAAATAGTCTTATTTTGAGCTCTTTTTCATTTTTGATTAAGGGCCTTTCCCTATTTAAGGCTTCCTTCTTGCCTCTTGTGTTTAAACCCTCTTTTAGGCCTATTTTTGCATAGTATTTTAGGCCTATTTGTGATCTGTTTTAGACTTGGTTATAAACTGTAAAATATCATGTTTTCAGCCCCTCTTCAATATTGTTGAAGGGCCCTCCTCTATTTGAGGCCAGCAGCTATCACTTGCTTCTTTATCCCTCTTTTGGCCCTATTTTTGCATATTTTTTTAGCTCCTTGTGCTTGTATTTTTGGGCTCCGACCTGAACTGTAAATAGTCATATTTTGACCCCTTCTTAATTTTTGATCAAGGGTATTTTTCTGTTTGACGCTCCCTTTTTACTCCTTGTGTTTAAACCTTCTCTTAGGCCTATTTTTGCATAGTATTTTAAGCTTACTTGTGCACTGTTTTGGACTTGGTCATAAACTATAAGATACCTTTTTTTGAGCCCCTCTTCAACTTTGTTGAAGGGATCTTCAGGGTTTGGGGCTTGAAGCTGCTACTTGCCTCTTTACCTCTTTTTTGGGGCCATTTTTGCATGTTAACTTAGCCCTATTTGCATTCACTTTTTGGACTTGCTTGAAACTGGAAATATGCATATTTTGGGACTGCCTTGATTCTGCATTTATGCTTCATGTTCAAATAATGCATGCTTTGTATAGCTATAAGTCATTCCATGTGCCTAGTTTCGAGTTTCGGGTCTCATTTCATGCATCGGGTGCCATGTTTCCATGTTTCGGGGCTGTTTTGCATCATATTTTGGTACTGAAATTTTCATTCTTGTATGTTGTATTCCATGCCTTGCCATGTTTTGTTAGAGTGGCATTTGTGCCTTAGGTTTGGTCCTCGGTTTGCGTGCACATGTGCACGCATTTCGAGTGTCTCATTTCCATCTAATGGCCTCTTATGTGAGTGTGGTTGAGGCCCACTTGTGTTGGTGTAAGTCCATTATGCATTGCATATGCCATTTCATTTCATAGTATTGTGTATGCTAGGTTGTATGTTAGTGCATCGTGTATGTCATGTTACCTCGTGCATCGTGTATGCCATTTCATAGCATTGTGCATGTTAGGTTGTATCTTAGTTGCATTCATGCATGTCATGCATATTGCATTGTGTTTGGGATAGGAGTTAGCCCCGAGCACGGGAAACGAGGTACGTTCCGTACTCCGAGTGACGGAACGTGTCTCAATTCCCCAGTCGTCGACACTCCGGATTATCCATGATGGAGTTTTGGTATTATTATGTTTATATGTGCATTCATTTCACATTGAGTTGTGCAATTCGACTCCTCGGCCATCGTGCATCGAGATGCATGATTGGTGGCACGAGGATCGAGACATGCATACATATGTGAAAATACATTGCTATGCCCTTTTCCTGCTCTCTGTTGTAGTAAATCAAGAATCAGCAGCTTTCCAGAGCTTGGCACGCTTTCCAAGAACAATTACAAACAGAGGCTAATTGGGCATCACAGTGGATTTCCGTGCAAGGCAGCCCGAACATACATCATTCATCAGAGTTGAGGCAGTCCCTGGCTTGCATGCCAATTTATTGCTTTCCTAGTTAAATTTGTTAATTAATTAGGGTTTTGTACTTATTCGGACTGTATTTATTTGAGACTGTATATTATTCTTTTGGACCCTCTGCGCGAGGGCAATGTTGTAATAAGTGTGCGTGAGTGTGATGTATGTCTTTCAACCCCACGTCTTTTTTCCCTTTTATTTACCAGCTTATGATGGTTAGATTAGGGCATGTTTCAATTAGCATACAGTATGATAGCATGTTTGCATTCATTCATCTATTTTGCATGCACCGGGCTCGGCGCATCATACTAACTGCATTTGTATTTCAATTCTGAGTTGAATACTTGATAGCTGTTGTATCTCATATGCCATGTTTAGAATAGCCGAGCCTACTATAGTTGCATTTTTGCATGTGTTGCATTAGGCATTTCTGTATAGTTAGGATCATGCATGGATTTCTAATTAGCTTCTGTTTTGGCTTGGAGTACTCGGTAAGTTTTTATGCTTTAGCATCCTTGCATGCATGTGAGTGACTGCCATAAATAGCATGTTTACCATGAGGCTAGCTGCTTATGTGATATAACTGCCTGAATGTTTGTGGGTGAAGGTTGGGTTAGTTGGAGTGGAACAAATCATTGACTGTGTGTTTTAAGCCCACTAGATAGTGGTAAAATCATGTTTTCTAAGCCCACCCGAGGGTGGCAAATCCACATCTTAGCCTACTTGCGAGTAGCACCATCAAACTATTTTCAAAAACAAACATGAAATGTTTTGTTCCAATTCAGGCGACTCAGTCTATACTTGTATGCTGTGTGCATCACGTAGTAAATCTAGGCCAATAACCGGAATAAGAGCACACAATGTTTTCAAAACTAAATATCATGGTTAGTAGAGGCCGATCTTTGATCGGGCGAGCGGGGGTGCTCACGAAGTGACCTTCTCCAATCGTACCCAGGTTCCCGAGCCGAGTCAGGATTTCCTAAATTTCCCAAAAATAAAATATTTATGTGGCGACTCTGTATCTGGCAAAGCAATCCATGTTTGGCACTTCTTTCAAAAAAAATATGTTTTCTCAAAACGATTTGCCGGATTTGGACTCTTTGGTTTAGATTAAGAACCGTGACATTTGAGTCTGAACTGTAGCGAGGTCTCCCGCGGGCTTGTTACAAAGGTTCAATAATGATAGAATTTTAATAAATTGGGTCTTTCCTTTCTAATTCTCATAGGTTTCAGTCTCCTAACGTGGAGCACAAATTTTCCTTCCATTCAATCTAGTTCCCAAAAGTATATAACTTTGTTAGACTAAGCAGAAGTCCTAATTATTTTTCCATATTCATCAATTGATCAAGTCTTGCTCACATTCTTCTAAGTTTTGACAATATTAGGTCAAGTCTTAAATATCCAATTAATGGTTCCTAACTTTATTAATTGTTCATGTATGAATATTACTATGTCAGAATAACTTAAACATTGTCTCTTCTCCTCCCTTTTTGCTTGATGGGGGATAATTCTTCCAGATTCATAATTCAATATATCATAATTGGTCACTTTCAATGTTTTCATAGGTTCCGTAACGATATAATTTCAGTAAATGAAGTCTTACTTTTCAGACATCAAGTAAAAAAATCTTCATTGGCTCAAATCGTTTAGTCTGTTATTTAGCTCAAGTCTTAGCAATACTCTAATAATTTTTAGCAACCTCAGGTTGAGTTTTAAATGGTCAAACAAATGGGTTCCATCTTTATCAAACAATACATAACATAGCTTGTAACAAAACATGGGATGAATCGAGTTCATCAATTGAAATCTTTCAAAGCTTCTTGGGATGTTTACTAACATCTACCTAACATAAGGATGACATTCCTGACAAAACAAAGGAATAACCGCCTTGGAATCGAAGCACACCTGTTCATGACCGTCGGTGGCCGACCCGAAATCGGTTAGACACCCGGAAAACCGTCAGTGGCAAAATGTAACCCACCCGTACAAGACCGTCAGTGGTACCATCCGTACATGATCGTCGATGGCAAAGAGATATCTCAACAAAGGTGCTATATAAACTTAATGTCCCCTAGCACGAAAGGACCTTTCAAGAATGTCATCAAAACAAAGCTAGTACTTGATACAGAAGCTAATACTTGATACTTCAAAATCGTCGGTGGCAAACTAATTCAAAGGCTTTCAAACATGCCTTATTAAAGATAAAAGGTGCGTCATTAGAAAGTAAACTACACAAAGGACGTGATATTTTACTAAAGTCTTTAATGAACCTACAATAAAAACTTGCATGTCCTAGAAAAGACCTAATTTGACGCACAGAATTGGGTGGAGGAAGGCCTGCAGAGAGGACACAATGTATCCCAACACTATACCCTCGCGAACCATAAAATGGCTCTTTTCCCAACTCAAAATCAGGTTTGTCTCCACACAACGAGTAAGGACTTTGGTTAAGTTCTGGAGACATTCCTCAAAAGACGACCCAAACACAGAGAAGCCATCTGTTAAAACCTCTAAAAATTTCTCCACTATGTCAGAGAAAATGGCCATCATACACTGTTGAAAAGTCGCCGATGCATTACATAGCCTAAATGGCATGCGCCTGTAAGAAAAGTGCCAAAAGGGCAAGTGAATGTGGTCTTTTCTTGGTTAGTGGGATACACCAGGACTTGATTATACCCCGAGTAGCTATCAAGAAAACAATAAAAACCTTGCCCTGCTAACCTTTCAAGAATTTGATCAATAAATGATAAAGGAAAATGATCATTTCTAGTCATGGAACCAACTCTCCATACTCATTCTCTACAAGAGTGATGCTCGATTTCTTGGGCACCACTTGCATGGGACTCACCCACTTGCTATTCGAGATGGGGTATATAATACCCGCATCCAGCAATTTTAACACCTTTTTTTTTTTCACAATTTCCTTTATGTTGGGATTAAGTCTCCATTGTATTTCACGAGAAGGTTTGGCATCCTCTTCTAAATATATATGGTGCATGCACACGGAGGGATCTATCCCTTTCAAATCGGCCACCGACCACCCTATAGCACTCCCATATGCCATAAGAATACTTATTAATTGACTTTCCTGCTTTGCAGTTAAGTCAAATGCAATGATGACATGTAAAGTATCCTAAGGCCCTAAAAATACATACTTAAGTGTGGCTGGGAGTGGTTTCAACTCAAATGTAGGTGTTGTGACTAAGGATGGTATGGCAGACTCTCTAGACAGAGGAGCAAGGGACTCAAACCGGACTTTCCACAGAGGAAAATCCAGTGTAGAAAAAAAATTAAGTAAGGCATTCACTTCCTCAACTGACCCGTTAATATCAAAATTTTCAAACCCAAAATGAGCTAGACAAGCCTCTAGGGGTTGCTCTACAAAAATGGAGGGTAAAGCCTTCTCTACAATCCCATCCACAATATCCAAAAATAAGCTCTTCTCTCTCTTATAGGGTTGTTGGGATGTAACACCCCGACTTCCGGGCCGTTAAATACGTACAATAATACAACACAAGTAAGATAGATAACCAAAACATCTTAATAGACATATATAACCAAAGTTAATATCACAGATAATTTGTTTATGTTCCATTACAGGATTACCAAAACATTGCCAAACCCAAAGTCAAAGGGAAAAAAAAAAAAAAAAAAAAAAACTAGTCTAAGTCTTCAAATGAACCACAGCTCCAACACTTCATCTTATTTTCCTTCGAAACCTTCACCATTGTAAACTGCTTTATCACCCGGCATGACACGCCATGAGCTTGGAATGCCCAGTAAAAACACACACACCCCCATGTCTTCTATTAATCAATCCACCATACACAAAACAAATTGGGTAACATAACATACAATAGTTCTATGAATTAGTAGTTAGCCTAGGCATCTAGAATCTCCCAAAGAGATCCTTTTACCCAACCACAAGGATTGAACACTGGACTATTTAGAACTCCCCCTTTTATTACTTTGCAGACCTTACCACCTATGCTTACCTCCCGGTTATTTACCGGTCAGTGACATTGATGGACCTCAAAAGGGACGGCCAAACAAGTGGGCTCGTTTATATCCAAATCGTGCCTAGGGCTCGCTTACACCCTGCATATACCATACCAAATTGTGCCTAGGGCTCGCTTACACCCTGCACATACCATACCATACCATACCATACCAAAGGGCTCGCTTACACCCCAAAACCACTGCATAGAGTCTGAATACATTCGTGTCAACCTAGGGGCTCGCTTAGACCGCTTACACAAGACTTAACTCATTTTGTTTTAATTCCATCATAATTCATGTCATTCATATCTATAAATTATTCCAAAACACTAATGTGAACGTCACGCATTGCCAACCCCTTATCATTTCCAGTTTATTAGGTCTTTTGCCAAGCAAGTTAGCCATATTCGGTAATTCGGTAATATAAAAGAGCACGAGACAAACATAAGAGAGGAAATATAGCCCATGATAATTATACATAAGTATGGTAAGGCAAGCAAACAACATTAGGCATGCTTTGAAATACATAGAGACAAATAACACAATAATATACCATTTTCAGCACTATTCAGTTCTGCAGGACTAACAAGAATGCTTTGGTAAAAATACTTCCAGGTCAAATTAGGGGCTGAATTGCACAGAAACAATAATCAACCTGTCTAGTTTCAGTTCCAATTCTCAGAATTTGCACAGCACCTCCAGAAATTCATTTACAAGCTATATTTGAAAACCTGTACCCTTTGGGAAAACTAGCTTTCCTTTCAATCTACCCGATGATTTTCACCCAAATAAATTTTGTTGGAAAGAGGACTCACAATTATAAATTTTGACAGAAAAACCAACATGATATGATTTTTCTGGAATTTTATAAAATTGAAAAAAGTGGACTATTTTTCAGATACTCAGGACCAGATTTTTAAACACAATGTCCAAGCCCTAAAAACACACAAGGAGGGGCTAATAAAATTATCACAAGCTCTAAACACACCAAATATCCTAAAATAAATTCAGATTTGAGAAATAAATATATTTGATATTTCTTTTAAATTAGAGAAGTTGCAGCAGTGCATAATTTGACAAATTTGTGAGACAATGTCGCTAGATCATACCCACACTTTTATACACACCAAAAACCTTATTTACCATTAATATGCAACAAAAGAGGACATACTAGACAATAGGATGAGATGGGTGAAGGATTGGAGAAGATAAGGAAGAGATGTGTTCTTACTTTGACTCAAGAAAGCACATTTTTTTTTCTATTCTCCTTTCTTTTTTCTTTTTCCTTCTTCTTCTTCTTCTTCTTCTTTTCTACTTCCCCCTAATCACACTCTCCTTCTCTCACCCTCTCCTTAGCTGTTGAAATATAGATGTGGAATTGAGGCAAGACTCTCAATTTATAGGCTATGAATTTGGGTTAAAAAGACCATTTTACCCTCTTGCTTAAAGACTAAGGAAAATCATAAATATCTAGATATTTTGTGTTCCACTAATTTGCTCAAATAAAGAATAAAATAAATAACAAAAATATTTATTTAAAGATATTTATTTGCTCAAATAAATAATAAAGATTCAAATAACTAATATTCAAATAGGCTAAAAAAATAAAATGTATGAATTAATTTCGAAACTAGGATGTAAATAAATAAAAACCAAGTTTTAGGGTATTTCCAATTATAAAGTGGTGTTTTAGGATTTAATTATAATACAAAATAAATTATAGAAAAATTATTCTTTATTGGACCATTTTGTAAAATTTTATAAAATTTGGGACTAAAATGCAATTAACCTAAGGCTTAGGGTTTCAAGTGTAATTACCAAAAATTAGGGTCTCTACATGGGATGCTTAGAAAACATTGAGTTTTACTTGCAAATTTCCAAATGAAACTTCCATAACCTCGGTATGATAATTTATGCATGCATTGGCTGTAGCCAAGAAAGGTTGACCTAAGATCACCGAGATTTGCTTCCTAAAGCTGGCTACCGGTTCCATATCTAAGACCAAAAAGTCAACAGAAAAATAAAACCTATCGACCTTTATTAAAACATCCTCAATCATGCCACGTGGTACTTTGAGGGACCGGTCAGCCAACTGGAGAGTAACTATAATGGGCTTCAACTCGCCAAGCCCAAATTCCTTGTACATAAAGTACGGCAACAAATTGACGCTAGCCCCTAAATTTAAGAAGGCCCTATCAATAAAATGATCCCCTAAAATGCATGCAATGGTTGGAGCACCAGGGTCTTTAAGCTTGGGGGGTGTGTCATTTAATAAAATGGAGCTTACTTGCTCCATGAGTATGACCTTTGGGATACGTGTGTCCTAGATTTACGCTTTTGCGTACAAAGGTCCTTCAAAAATTTAGCATAGGAAGGTATTTTCTTAATCGCCTCCAACAAGGGGAGGTTGATTTTAACTTGTTTAAAAACCTCTATCATCGCTTCTATGAATACCGTCTTCTTATTGAAAGGGGACGATGTCTCAAGGCATTGGGGAAAGGGTGCCTTGGGCTCATGTGAAGTGCTAGGGGCTAAGTCATCCCCCTTAGATGTCTCTTCCTCACCCTTGCTCTCTTTAGGTTGACCACCGTGATCACCCTTCTTAGCCTTAGTTGAATTAGACGCAACTAGCCGAGGCTCTAACTCCTTCCCACTTCTCAATGTAATCACCGCTTGCACCTGCCCATGGTGCTCTCTATTTTCACTCGACCCCTTTGCCCTATATTGACCCTTAGGGTTGGCCACAGTCTGACTTGGTAATATTCCTTCCTCTCTCCTATTCATGTTATTAGCTATTTGAGCTAATTGGGCCTCTAGCTTGGCAATAGAGTGACTATGAGAGTGAACTACTGGTGTTAACCCCCTAAGTTCTGAGAGAACTTCTAACACCTGAGTCTCGAAGGCTAAATTGCCTTGAGAAATAGGCGGGGGTTGTGGTTGCCGGTAAGGTTATGGGGGTTGATAAGGTTGTGGTGGCTGGTAAGAAGATTGGTTAGCAAAATTATTAAAGTTTTTCCTTGGTGATGGAGGATTGTAAGAAGTGCCTTGTGAATAAGGTCTCTATGAAAAATTGGAGTGATTTCTTCATCCTAAATTATATGTATTGGAATATGGGTCATTACTCGAGTTGGAGAATCCTTGAACCGTATTTACATGCTCTTGGACTAATTCCGAAATTGTGATGCCGAAGGGCACTCACTCAAGTCATGAGCAGGGCTCGCATAAATAGCAAATGCCTTGTGAAATTGAGAATGATCTTGCTGTGTAGAGCCATGTCCCGAAGCTAATAATTGGTCCATCTTGTGAGACAATGCCTCTATCTGTTGGGCTAACTCTAGGTTTTGCCCTACCTCATAAATGCCCCCTCTTCTCGGGGCTCCAACTACTGGTTGCCGGACTTATCGGGCTGCAGAGGCATGGTGAAGGGAATTATCACTTAAGTTCTCAAATAATTGTCATGCCTCGGTGTCATTTTTGGACATGAATGTCCCACCATAAGAAGAATCCACCATTTGGTGGTGAGACTCAATTAAGCCATAGTAAAAAGTCTACATAAGTTGCCAATCAGGCATTTAGTGGTGGGGACACTGTTGGAGAAGGTCACGAAGTCTCTTCTATCCATTAATTTGAGCAAAATTGGTGATGGCTCGCCTGAGTTGGTTGTTCTTACCAATGAGAAAGTACTTCTCCAAACACTTCTGTTGTAATTGGTCCTAAGTTGTGATTGAATTACAAGTAAGCAGTTCAGCCGGTGTTTGGCTTTGTCCTTTAATGAAAATGGAAACAAACGCAATATTAGGGCCTCATTGGTGAAATTCTAGACCCTCACTATAGAGCAAATTTCCAGAAATTCATTCAGATGTTTGTAAGGGTCATCATGAACTAGTCCATGGAATAATGGAAGCATTTGGATGGTGCTAGACTTAATCTTACAATGAGCAGCAGTGGTGTCGGGTAAATGGATGCATGATGGTGATGTATATATAGTAGGTGTGAAATAATCCTTAAGGGTCCGATTGGACCCATTTAAGCCATTCGGGTTTTCCATCTCTATTGGTTCGAAGTATGGATACGAGTATTCAAGTCTAGGAACACGGGAAGAGGCTCTAAGTTTCCTAAGAGTCCAATCTAATTCGAGGTTCAAATTCCATAATTCAAGACGACAAGAATGGCGCTCGTGCATATACTACTCACACACGCACTAAGTTCCGACTCTGTGCACTAAGTTATGAAAGCAAAATACCAAAGAAGAGAATACTCATAACGATTTAACGAAAATGCTTTGCTCATCTTGCGGGTGCTTGACGTGTAGACGTTATCCCCAATTTCCACTTGAGCTCTCTAGTTGTAGCACTTTGGTGCTTTGCTTGCGAGTATTTACATTTTTTTTTTTAAAGCACTTTAGTGTTCCAGTTTGTTTTTAAAGCTCGGTTGCACTCCGCTTGCACTTCGGTGATAACTCCACTTGCAAACACTCTACACACTTAGCAATACAAAAATATAAAATCCTAAACTATAATTTAAAATAGAAATGTAACTTTAAATTACTCAATTTCGCCAGAAGTCCCCGGCAACGACACCAAAATTTGATGGCTTCACACACCGAAAATAAATACTAAACTATACCAAATTCTTTAGAATAATGGTAAATCCAGGTATCGATTCACATGGACAATTGTGAAATTAAACTAATTTAAATGCTAAATTCCTAAATTAATTTTGATAAAAAGTTTGAGGGATTCATAAACTAATAATAACTAAATTAAACAAAGCGAATAAACTAGTAATTATAAAAGATGAATTTATTGATTTGGGAAAAAACCTAGGGCAATGAGTTCACTACTAGTTACGTAAATAAGGTTTCAATTTGAAATCAATTATGTTACGGTTCGAACGGAATAATACTTCACAACTACAAGTTCGAAGCATTTATCATGAAAATTATCACGTTCAATATACGGGGCACAAACCATCTCAAGTAGTACGAATCGTTCACTCTAAACTAGGGTAGCGACATGACTTGTCCCTCATAGTATGATTCGTCTTATACCTTGAATATGAAAGAATATAAAACTATTGTATGGAAAACATTCAACAATCATAGAATGTCGAATACTTGAAGAAGTAGTGAAAAATATATATATGAAACTTCTAAAACACCATACAATTGTTCAAATATTTACATAATCAAAAATCAAAAAAGAAAACCTAATTACATAGCTAGAGTTTCATCAAAATCCTAGAAAATAGAAGCTTTGCCACTCATGAAGGAGTGGGAAAAGGTAGAAGAGATAGAACCCTTCATGGGAATTTGCTTTGAAGATTAAAAATCACCTTTTTCCAAACCCTAGCCTCCTCTTTCTCCTTCGAAATTTCAGAACCTTAATACAGTCTCCTTTTTGTATTTTTATACCTTGGCTCCCTTTCAAACAAGTTCAAAACAGAGGCACAAAATCCGAGGTATGACTGTATGTGCGGGAAAGGGTGCCGCACATGCTGGAAAAACCCTCTGTACGTGCGGGAAGCTAAGGCACTGTTTGGCTACGAGGTAAAAGTCGCACATGCGGGAATGGGCCTCCGCACGTGTGGGAAGGAATTTTCTGCTCATTTTATGCTCCCACTATGTACAAACCTGATTGACATTAAACATGCATAAAATGTATAGTTTGTCAAGTAAGTAAAATTAAGATATCCTAATTAACGGCCTCAATGTTATACAATTCGGCCTTAATCAATTTAAAAAAAAAAAAAAAAAAAAAAAAAAAAAAAAAAAAAAAACTTCAAACATTTTAGGAGGTTTTCTAGAAAATACCCAACTAAAAGGGAAGGAGGAAAGGAAAAAAGTAGTTGGTTTTTTGGTGACTTGGCAGATTTGGCAGCTGTCAAAGCTAGTGCCAAATTTGGTAGCATATTTGGCAGCTGCTATAGCATGCCATTGGAGAAGTCATTTTTGCCCAAGCTACCATAGTGGCCCCGTTTGGCAGAGCTGCCGAAAAGTTATTATAGCTTATAACTTAACAGATAATAGCTTATAGTTGTGAATATAAGCTGTTAACATGTTTGGTGCAACTGCGGGATTATGGATTTAAATAGCAAAGTAGTGTTTGGTTGATAAGCTGTAAAATAACTTTTTGCTGTATAATTATCATTTTTGCCCTTATAATATAAAAACCATTATTTTATCCATTTTTCAGTTTTAATTTTAAAAAATATATTTTCATTAATAAAAGTTAATATAATTAGTATTACAAAAATTATTATTTTCATTAATAGTATCAATTATTTCATTTTTTCATTATAAATTAATTAATGTCAATTAATGGCTTAAGTAGCATCAATTAATACTAAAATTATTAATTAGTATCAATTAATATAAAATTTATTTCATTAATGGCTAAAATGCTTAATTATTATTATTATTTATTAAAAAAACACTGAAAAACCTTCCAAAAAAAAAAAACACTGAAAACCCTAGCTCCGGCAAGCACAATAAAGATGTAGCGGCACTAGGGTTTGAGATCGTTTCGCACGTAGCAGCGCTAGGCATAGTAACGACGTGGCGACGGCATTGGTTCATATCACGATGGCGACGAGCCAACGCTAGAGGGAAAGAGAGAGAGAGAGAACCAAGCGACGAACCAACGCTAAAGAGAGAGAGAGTTGGTCGTTGATAGTCACCGTCAAAGGCACAGCAGCGATAGGAGATGAAGAACGACGACGGGTGGTTAATCGTTACTGTCGATCGTCAAGCAGTCGATCGTGACTCTAGAGTTTTAGATCGTGATGGTTAGGGCTTCGCCCTTCAATTAAGATCGCAGACCAAAAGCTCAATCGCGAAGCTAGGGTTTACAACACAATGGTGATGGTAAAGAGAGAGATGGAGAAGAGAGCTTTGGTTCGTGAGTGTGAGAGAGAGGAAGAACACTAGTTCATGAGAGAGAGAGAGAGAGAGAGAGAGAGAGAGAGAGTGGTGTTGAGAACAGCTGTTGAGCGCCAAAAATCGCCTCTCTCTCTCTCTCTCTCTCTCTCAGATAATGAACAGTGATCTTTGTGGTTTATATAATGGCAATTTGGTAACACTTCAAATTAGTAAAGGACATTTAAGTAATTTTATCCCTTAATTTTTAGCTTTCTGCTTAAGCTAAATCCGAAAAGCACTCCTCCTGCTACTCAGCCAAAAATCACTTTTGTTGGCTTAATTTAAGCTACAAAAAGTGATTTGAAACTCTACCAAACACACCAAAACATCTCAAAATAATTTAAAAGCTGAGTTAAGCTAAAATTTAGCTCTACCAAACAGGCACATTATGGGTTTGGCAACTGTTTTAGCAATGCATTGGCGATGCTCTTATCAAGAGATAGTTATTTGAAATGATCTAAATAAGTATATTTTTTGACATTTTACGAAAAAATATGTAAAAAAATAGAAATGTAATATAACTTAAATAAGTACATTTATATCCATCATGCTAAACAACCTAGGATTTCATAATATTTTACAAAGTAAATGTAGATCAAAAGTCAAAATTGAGTTAGATGGTTTATAAATTCATGTTTCTTTAAAAGAATCCGAAGTGGTTTGTCATATCTATTTATCATAAAAAATAAAAATAAACTTACAAGATTTATTAAAAATGTAAAAAATATATATCAAACAAATTATTTTTTTGTAAGTATTATAAAACTTATTTTAAACCAATAATTACCTGATAAGTTTAGAGTTGGTTTGGATATTGGCTATTTTAATAAATTTTTTAATTTTTTTATTAAAATATGAGGTGAATAAAAATCAATATATTTAAAATAATTTTTAAGTCATTTACAAAAGAAAGATATAAAAATATAGAAGAAATAAATTCGTAAATTTTTTATATAATTATTTAACATTTTAATAACTTTTTCACTTTTAAACAGTGGGTTTACCAAACTTAACAAAAAGACCTTAATACTGAAACATTTTTTTATGGAAAAATATTGAAAACTTTCCTTCTAGAAAACATAATAATAACAGGTTGCATAAAATTCCATGTATCTGAGTCACATTATAACAAGAAAAATGTTTAAGACCTCTTTTTTTGGAGACCCCCACAACCCTTTTTAGATCTCAACCATTGATGTATGTGTAGGACCCACTCATGTATGTGTGGGGCTCACACCATCAATGATTGAAATCCAAAGGGGGTCTTAATCATTGTTGGGAAGGAAGGCTTATTTTGACCTTTATGTTTCGTTTGGAAGGTGTTATTTTAATTTTATTTTTTATAGAAGATATGTAAAAAAATAGAGGGATTGATATAATAATTTTTTAACTAAAATAAAAGGTTATCAAATGAGACATTAGAAAAAAAGGGGTCAATTTACTTAGTTTATTAGTTTATTTAAGTTATATTATTTTTTTATTTTTCTACTTTCTAAAACAAGTCTAAGGCTTTGTTTGGGAAGAAAATTTGACTAATTTTTTTTTTTTTTTTTATCGGTAAAGAAAATCTTTATTGATGAAACATACAAGGTATGAAGATTACATCAATAAAGAGGAGCTTGGGTCTAAAAAGCCCCAAGCGCCAGTTGGTGAGAAACCAACAAAGAGAAAAAGAGGGGAAAAAACAACATGCATAAGCAAAAACACCTAGAGGTTGAATCACATCAGCAAAAAACAGAGGGCAGCAGACAGAACTCAATTCAAATCAGTGCAGTCCAAGAGCATTGCCCTCAGCTTAGAAACTCAATGCAGCTTAGAAACTTAGCATAACAACAAAAGCCATAAAATCATAGTAGCTGCCAAAAAACAGTATGATCCTTTAGAGTGTTTATAGATTAGCATACACCCTTTTGGCTCAAATCCAGCTGAGAGGGGAGATTTGCACCAGACAGTACGGCCGAGCTAAGTCAACGTCAGACGTAACGGACCGCACGGCGTCGAGCTAACTCCTATTGACGCGGCCAGCAGCCTGACTTGCCGGTCGGAGAAGTTGACCGGCCAGGCATGGACTGGCCTAGCCGAGCTGCGATTGCATGTATTAGACGGAGCTCAGGGTAGCGGATTTTGACCGAGCTAAAAGGTAGCCAGACCTAGACCGTGGGCGCAATCAGGGCCGACGCGCCTTGGACCGATCAGTCGATATAAAGTGGCATCATGTGACCGAGATTGAAGGGAGAACGGCTGGAGGCCGGCATGCCTCGCAACCGGTTGGCTATGGTGAACTGGTCCATAATAGCTCGGCCGAGGTGGTCAGGTTCTCGCCCGATTCCAAGTTATAAGTCGGCGACGTATAGCTCGGTTATGTGCATATAATGGCAATTCTCCGCCAAGGGACAGGCCGGTTATGGCATTTCGGTTAGGTGTGCCACCTGGGCCAATGGTGCGAGGGAGAGGACATCTGCTCCACGCACGCCTTAATACCGTTGGACAGTTTTGTGTGTACTGGTGGGAGTACAGGGCCTTGACACGTGTAAGGTGGTGAGAGGCGAGCACTGCCACCTGTCCAGGGAAGGACAGCAGAGGTAGTGCGCGTACAATCTTGGGGCTGCGTGGCAAGCCTAGAAATATGGAAGAAGACGAACGTTAGAGGTATGCTAATTCACTCGATCTGATACTCTCTCTCTCTAATAGCCTTCTTCTTCCTCAAGTGGTCTGACTTGATCGTCGGAGGGTCTATCCGGCACACCGCCGCCGGGCAGCTCACCATTTCTGTGTTGCAGAGATAGACGCCGTCACGAGAAGCTTGGAGCACAATGAGTACGGAAAGCAGAGGATATTTCGCCCCCGTACAATTGGCGCCGTCTGTGGAAATTCTTTAATACTCAACCCTTATTCTTCAAGCCTCTTCAACCATTTCTATGGCCAACAACGACGAAGTTCCGCTGTCCGTCGTCGATGGTGTCACCCCAGAGTATGTCTGAAGGAGAGAAGGCCCCCCGAATGTTCCAGCTATGGCGGGCCTGGAAACTTCTTTGCAAGGTACGCGAGACAAGCATGGGAGGAGTTCTGATCGCTCGCGGAGTCCAGAGGGCCGCCGCCACTGGGGGGAGTCCCGCGAGCAACACCTGGAGCACAAACTCAATGACCAAGACGCCCTCATTCGCAAGATGGCGGCGGAGATGGAGCTGCTGAAGCGCCAGATTAAAGGGAAAGGTGTTGTTGGAGAGGGCAACCTCGGTGAGCGCACCCCCTCCCCTCGTTCTAGCGGTCGCCGCCAAAGGAGGACTCACTCTCTCTCCATCACCAGGGACTATGGGGTTGGAGATTCCGACCAAAGAGAGGGCAGATCCTTCACTCGCGATAACACCTACTGACCCTCACACCCGTCGTCGACGTCGCGATACTCTGCCTCCTCCCGTTCCAGGGATCTCAGGGACGTGTTGGAGGAAAGAGCGCGCCGTCGAGGGGCTCAGAGGGTGCCGGCGCTCCAGAGGCTGAGTGCCCCAGTTCATTGCAGTGAAGAAATAGTGATGCCGGCGCCCAGAGTCATGGCCCCTGCGCTGGTGGACAAAGAGCTGGCAAGACTTACAGCCACGCCATTGTCCCCAGAGATTGAGAGCACCCCACTCCCTGCCAGATTCCACCAGCCAAAGTTCACTTTGTACGACGGCAAGACGGATCTGTACATGCATGTGAGTCATTACCGGCAAGTGATGGCTGGCCACCGGCGAAACGACGCCTTGATGTGCCTCATATTCCCAGCAAGCTTGGGAGAGCTGGGTTTAAAGTGGTTCGAAAGGCTCCCGGAGGGAAGTATTGAGAGGTGGCAGCAACTAACGAAAGCCTTCGTCACCAGATTCAAAACCAACACACGAACGCCGAAGGAGGTCGACTATCTCCTGGGTGTCAAGATGGAGTCTGGATGTTCATTGAAGGCATACAACGCGAAGTACTGGGAAACTTACAACGAGATCCTCGACTGCCCTACCAATCTGGCGATCACTCAGTACAAACCGGGTCTCCCAGTCGGGCATAGGCTGCGAGATTCACTTACGATGCACCAACCTGCAACCATGGAGTCTCTAATGCAACGGATCAATGAGCATATTCACGTGGAGGATGATACCGCCTCTGCGACCGAGAAGGGTAATCTGGTCGGGGCGGACAGAAAGGTGGCAGGAAAAGTTCACTCGGTCGAGCAGGAGGATAACCGCCCAAGCGACCGGTCAAAGGATCAACGCCGTGGACCAAACCACGATGACCGAAACAAGGGTCACAGAAACGACCGAGCTGACGCACCCTGCGACGCAGTGGAAGACGCCAAGAGAAGACTGAAGGCACGGACAGGAATTACCACGGTCTTCAAAATTCCCATCTACCGCATTTTGAGCGAGATCCGAGGTGAGCCTTTTGTCCGTTGGCTGGCCAAGTTAGGGAGTGCGCAGCGAGGTTTCAATCCAAAATATCGCTGCACCTTCCATGAAGAACGGGGGCACCGGACGGAAGACTGCTTGCCGCTCAAACAGCACTTGGAGGAATTGGTGGCTGCGGGACATCTCGACCGATACATAGATGGAGGGGTCAAGGCCGCGCCAACTGGACAAACCGAGCCTAATGGAATGGCCGTCCTAGAGGCACCCCCGCAAGGTGTAATCAACGTCATCCACAGCATCATTGAACCAGCAAGGGTCTACGAGCTTAGAGGGATGATTAAGAAGGCCGAGCACATGAGGGAAGTGCTCTCTGTCCAGCCCGCCATAAAGAAGGGAAAAACCGAAGAGAGGGACATCCTTTCGTTCTCGACCAAAGACTTGGAAAGGGTTCAGATGCCGCACAATGATGCCTTGGTGGTAACTCTTCGCGTCAAGGACTTTGATATCAAGAGAATCCTGATCGACCAGGGGAGTTCGGTCGAGATAATGTACTATGACGCGTTCAAACAAATGAAGTTAGAAGACAAGGACTTGGCCCCTGCAACGTCTCCTTTGGTCGACTTCAACTCGCAACCAGAATGGCCGATCGGAAAGATTATTTTGCCAGTCAAAGCGGGATCGGTTGTAAAGCAAGTAGAATTCTGGGTGCTCAAAGTTCCATCCACTTACAATTTGATCCTGGGCAGAGGTTGGTTACATGCCATGCAAGCAATGACGTCAACTTTCCACCAAGTCATGCGCTTTCTGGCACCAAGCGGGCAAATAGAAGAAGTTTGAGGAGACCAGGTGATGGCAAAACAATGCTTCGTTGCGGTAAATGGCAGTCGAGCAGCCAAAGGGTTTGTCCAGATGATCGAGGGGCCCGAGGGAAAGGAGGTCCTTGAAAACGTGGGAAGAAAGGCCGAGGAAAAATTAGTCGAAGATTTGGTGGAAGTGCGCATTGACGAAAACGATCCAACTAAATTCTTCCTCCTGAGATCATCTTTGTCTAGCACCGAGCGGATTGACTATGTCAACTTCCTGGTTTCCAATTTGGAGGCCTTTGCCTGGACGCCTTACGACATGCCCGGCATCGACCCGAGCTTCATTTGTCATCAGTTGAATGTCTTCCCCAATGCGCGGTCAGTCATCCAAAGAACGCACCGCTCAACCTTGTACTATGCTGAAGTGGTAGCAGAAGAAGTAAAGAACTTGTTGGAAGCCGGGGCTATAGAAGAAGTGCAATACCCTCGGTGGATATCCAACACGGTGGTTGTTCCCAAGAAAAATGGCAAGTGGCGAGTTTGCGTTGACTACAAGACCGTCAACCGGGCTTGTCCTAAGGATAGCTTTCCCCTCCCTCGGATTGACCAGCTGGTGGACTTAACCGCTGGCCATCAGAGGTTTAGCTTCTTGGATACATATCGCGACTACCACCAGATAGCCATGTATAAGCCGGACAGAGAGATCACGTCGTTTACTACCCCCAGAGGTTTGTACTGTTATAAGGTCATGCCGTTCGGACTGAAGAATGCTGGGGCGACCTTTCAGCGTATGGTGACGAAGATGTTCGCTTCCCTCCTAGGCCGAACTATGGAAGCCTATATCGACGATATGGTGGTGAAGAGTAAGGAGAAGTCCTAGCACCTCGCCGACCTAGCAGAAATGTTCGCCATACTTAAGCACCACAAGCTTCGTTTGAACGCCTCCAAATGCGCCTTCGGAGTTGGCAGCGAAAAATTCCTTGGTTTTTTGGTCACAAACCGAGGAATCGAAACTAACCCATCTCAAATCAAGGCGATACAAGAATTGGAGCGCCCAAACTCCTGAAGGGCGTCGAGATCTTGCGGGATGGCGGCCATGAAACAGTTATCAGCCGGTCTTCGGATCGTTGCAGGCCCTTCTTTAAGACTTTGAAGGCTAAGTTCTTTTGGGATGACGAGTGTGACCGCGCACTGGCGGATCTAAAGGCATACCTTTCCTCAGCCCCTATTTTGGTAACACCTCAATCGGGCGAAGAGTTGTACCTCTACTTGGCGGTCTCTCAACATGCGGTGAGCGCCGTCCTGGTTCACGCAGAAGGTGTCCAACACTTGCCCATCTTCTACGTGAGCAAGACTTTGCTCCCGGCCAAGACGAGGTACCTCCCTTTCGAAAAATTGGCTCTGGCCCTGATGATGGCGTCAAGGAAGCTGGCACACTACTTTCATGCCCATACAATAATTGTGCTAACCGAATTCCCTCTCAAGGTGCTCTTTGAAAAGGCCGACTTCATTGGGAGGATTCTGAAATGGGCCATGGAATTGGGACAGTACGACATCAAGTTCCACCCGCGCACCACAATCAAAGCTCAAGCTCTTGCAGATTTTGTGGCGGAATTTGCCCCTCGGACGCATCCAGTATACCCGATTGATTTGGTTGGTGCAGATTTAGCACAACCCCTGGTTTTGATAACGGAGACGAGTGTTGGCTCGCAAAAGGGAGAAGGGCGAAGCTCGACCGAACTAGCAAAGTCCGACGATTCGTTGGAAGATGAACCCAACAGAGACGAGGAAAAAAACCAGAATGAGCCGACCAAAGACTTTGAATTTAGAAGCTTCCAAAACCCGTCTGATTGCTGAAAGCTGTTCATTGGCGAGATGTGGAAGCTCTTCGTCGATAGGGCGTCCAACAGGCATGGGGCCGGGCTGGGAATTGTGTTGACTTCACCAGATGGGCTAATTATTGAGCAAGCAATTACACTCGGCTTTCCAGCGTCCAATAACGAGGCAAAGTATGAAGCCCTCCTCGCCAGTCTGAGAAGCGCATTGAGGATGAAAGCCACAGCCCTTATGGTCTTCAGCGACTCCAAGCTAGTGGTCAATCAGGTCTCAAGGGAGTATGAGGCAAGGGATGAAAGAATGGCCAAGTATCAAGCGTTGGTGCGAGAAGAGATCAAGAAGTTCTCTGCGATAAGAGTGGAACAGATCAACCGCGAAGAAAACAACACGGCTGACGAATTGGCTGGGCTCGCTTCTACTCAGAAAGCCTTTCCCAATCCCTTGATGATCGAATTTTTACCGTGGCCAAGTATAGAGGAACCAGAGGTAACCGAGGTACTCTGCACCGACTTAGGTCCTTCTTGGATGGATCCCATCATTGCCTTCTTGAAAGATAGGATTCTACCGGAAGAAAAAAAAGACGGCCCACAAGATCCGGGTGAAGGCAGAGTGGCTTTGGCTCTCCCCGTCTGGAGCCTTGTATAAGAAGTCTTTTACTGGGCCGTATTTGAAGTGTGTCCACCCCGCTAAGGTGGAAGCTTTTCTCTACAAGATCCATGAAGGCATCTGCGGCAGCCATACTGGGGGCAGATCTTTGGCTTACCGTGCAATTTCTCAAGGTTATTGGTGGCCATGCATGCAGGCAGACGCGCAGAAATATGTCCGCAGGTGCGAAAAGTGTCAGAAGTTCGCCCACCAGATTCACCAGCCGGCTAGAGATTTGCTCCCCCTCACAAGTCCTTGGCCGTTCGCGCTTTGGGGGTTGGATATTGTTGGGCCACTCCCAGCTGCGCCGGGCAATCGCAAGTTCTTCATCGCCGCCACCGACTATTTCACCAAGTGGGTGGAGGCCGAACCACTAGCGACCATAAAGGAAAAGGATGTAAAGAAGTTTGTTTGGCAAAACATAATCACTCGCTTCGGTGTACCCAGGGCCCTCATTTCAGATAACGGCACCCAATTCGATGGGAAACTCTTTCGCGAATTTTGCGAAGAGTTGAAGATCGAGTTCTACAACTCAACGCCGGCCTATCCTCAGTCAAATGGTCAAGCAGAGGCCTCAAACAAGACCATCTTAGACGGACTGAAAAAGCGGCTTGAGAAGGCCAAGGAAAAGTGGGGCTGAAGAACTCCCTAATGTGCTTTGGGCGTACCGCACTACGCCCAGACGGTCAACTGGGGAAACGCCGTTTGCTTTGGCCTATGGCATGAAGGCCGTCATACCGTTAGAAATTGGCATGCCAACCATTCACTCTAAAAGTTTCCAGCCCGATCTGAACAATGAAGCCATGGCGTTGGAATTAGACCTTGCTGAGGAAAGAATGGAGCGAGCGCTAATCCACATTGCGACTTATCAACAAGAACTCTCCTAAAAATATAACAAGGCAGTGCATCCCAGGCTATTCAAGATTGGGGACTGGGTCTTAAGGAAGGTGCTTGGCAACATGGTGATCCCTGGTGAAGGAAAGCTCGGTGCAAATTGGGAAGGACCATACAAGGTGATTGGACTGTCTGGCAAAGGGGCATTCCATCTGGAAGATTTAGATGGCAAGGCTGTCCCCAGACCATGGAATGCGGCCAACCTTAAGGTCTTTTACTTTTGAAATGTAATTAGCTTAGGTTGTTTAGCTTTTCTAGACCCTTAGCCTTTTGGCACTTGATGTAAAAGATAGCAATGCTTTTGTAATGAAAAATGGCCCTCTTATTGTTTGATATTACATCTTTGTCCAATGACATAGCAAGACACAAGACAATTCGGGATGACAAGGGCAAGGAGACCGACCTAAATGGGACTGGACTAATTTCCCCTCGCCGGAATGGAAGCTGGCCGCACAAACGGTTGGAATGGAGAATCGACTAATTCGCATCAAGGCCGAGCAACCTGTTAAGACCGAGCAGATTTAGCCCGGTCCAGTTAAAATTCTACCAGTTCTAATTAGAAAAACAGTTAGAGTGATTTTAGCCCGGTATGCGGCTTGGCCGACCTGACAATTGTGATTTGTCCATGATTGAATCAAGAAATTTATGCACGAGCCAACCGAAGAAAAGTAGGCGATGAACGAGCAAAAAGTTGAAGTTTTCATTGATAAAGAGAATTTAAGTACAAGAGGGGGGACATAGTCCGGTTACATTCAAAAAAAAAAAAAAAAAAAAAAAAAAAACAGGAAAATGAGAAAGGAAATCTTCAATCCAAATCAAGGTTTTGCTCGGCGGTCGCAGTTGTCTGCTCGGGCAGGCCCTCTTCGGTTTCGTTGTCAGTGCCCTCCACCGCAACAACCTCCCAATCAATAACTTCGTCTTCGGTATCTTGAGATACTGCAGCAGAAGTTTGCTCGGCCTGCTGCGCGGCGGCGGCGGCAGTTTCCTCCTCAGCCTCTTTCCTTGCCTCTGCAATAAGTCGATTTTGTGCAGCCTTGGAATACGCTTGCATGTAGACCGGGATATAGGCAGTAGGGGGGTTAACGAACATGTCAGAATCCTGACCAAGGCCAACTTTTTCCACGGCAGCTTTCCAGCCGCACTGGAAGAAGATGTCCTTGGTTGCCTGGACTTGACGCTCGTAGGTCTTCTCCCCTTGCGCATATCCACGATCCTCTGCATCCTCAACCGCCTTGTCCCTTTCCTCCTTGTGGGCATCACGCAGCTTTCAGAGCTCGGCGAGAAACCGAGCTTTGGTTGACTTCACGGCACGCTGTTTGTCAGCTTCTGCTCAGTCAACTTTCTGCTTCAAATCATCCCGCTCCGCCGCGATAGCATCTTGTGCGACCTTCAGCTTCGATATCTCGGCCTTTTGGGCCTCGTTCTCGGCAATGGCCTCACGAAGACTCTGCCGCACTTTGATCATGCGATCGTGGGCAAGGTAGTTCTTCTGCGCGGCCTACAAACAAATGACAAATCGTTAGTATTCGAGAAACTGAGCAATGACTTGGAGAAAAAATGAACATCTTACCAGAACGATAGACTTTACTGCCGAGCGAAGTACTTTCAGATCGGACAGCTCGTCATGCCTCTTCATGTCGGCTGGAAGGATTAGCCCCTTGGTCATGTTGAAACCAAGAGAATAATCCTTATCAACGTAGACTGAGTCATCGGCAGAGACTGGCCAGCCCTGGTATTTGAACTCGGGCGCCCAGATCGAGGGGGTGGCTGGGTCCTTGCCCTTGGATTTGTTGGGCTGTTGTTGCTCGGTTTGGCCGCCCAGCTAGGAGGAGGCCAGCTCGGTGGAGTCCTCGTCGACGAGGTTTTGTTCGAATTTCTCCTTCCTCGGCCTCTTCTTTGACCAGCCAACCGGTTGTTCGCTGGCAAGGGCCAGCACAGCTTCTGTTCGCCCGGCTAGGGTGGAGGATGTTCCCCGAGTTGCCTCTGGTGGTGGGGACTCACTTTTCTCCCCGGTTATCATGGATTTAATGGCCCTGATTTTTGCCATTTCTTGCTCGGTGGTGAGGGGAACAAGTCTGATCGGTGGCAAGTTTGGATCTGGTTCTAGGGATGGCGCATACAGGAAGTCGGTAACCCGGCTCTTGTGCGGTGTAGTGTAGTGGTAGGTCTGTTCGAAACCGAGAAGTTTTGATACTTCTCTCTCCTCGGCTGGGTGACGCAGCAGAGTTCGGATGGCTTCTTGGTTGGCCTAATGGTAGTCTACTACCAAGTATTTATCTGCAAGAAGAAGACAAGTGTTAGACCGGCAAAAGATAACAAAAATGAAATGCAGAAAGAAAATAGTGCGGTCAGCCGGGCTACTTACCAGCACTACCAAAATCTTTCCTAATGTACCATCCCGGTATGGGTGCCTCGGTGTCTTCGTAACGACTGGACACCCACAAGAAATCGTCATCGTTGGTCTCCTTGTCCGGGTTGCCCTCTACGAGTTTTGCTCGACCCTTCTTTACCTTAAGGTACCAGCAAAACTCGCCCTTATTTTTGCTTAGACTATACTGATGGAAAATTTCAGCGAGGCTGAGATTAAGACCGAGCCTTCGGTTCAGCTCGGCAATGCCATTTATTATCTTGTACGTGTTGTTGGAGACTTGGGTCGGGCAAAGCCTTGTCTGCCTCAAAAATTCGCAAATCAAGGGTTGGACTGGGAAGCGAAGTCTACCTTCGACTATAGATACCACGGTGAAGGGGCACCGATCTAGATCTCCCCAAAGAGTGTCCCCCTTCTTGGCAAGCTCTAAGACTACGTCACCCGGGACGTTGTACTCCCTACGGAACTCGGCCATCGCACCGGCGTGCTAACCATAAATCGGTACTTCCCCATTTATGTTGGTCTTATTTGGTTTTGTATCTCGGTCAAAAATGTTTTGTGTTTGCTCGGACTTTGAGCTCCACCAATTATAATGCTGGACTGGATTGGTCGGTCCTATTTGTTCTGCATATTAAAAAATAAGGCCAAAGGTTAGCATGGCATAAATTGCACGGCCCATATTGGAAATCCTAGCTCGAAGAAAGTTCTAGACGTGTGGCCGGGCTAACCCCCTATCTCGGCTCATCTACATGGCTGATTTAGCCTTCCCGATTTTGTTGTTGTTTCGGCTCGATCCAGTTTTAGCTCAGTCCAGTTCAATTTACAGATCTAATTGAGCTTTCAGCACGGTCAAGGCCCCGTGTCAAGATCTCAGGCTTTTAACTCGGTTTCGTCTTGCTTACCAATCGGTCGAAGTTTTCATTTCATGCTACCTCGGCCAGCCACGAACCATTTTTTGATCGGTTGAAGCCCTAATTACGGATCTAAATAAGCATTTAGCTCAGTTTTGCACAGTGTTCATCATGTTCATCTAGTTCATCCTATGTTCAAGGCATTCATTCGAACTAAAGGGAATAGGGGCACGAAGGCCCCATCCAGTCTTTCATTTCCATTTGGCCTAGGGTGTAAGGGCTCTACAAATAAAGGACAACACAAGAAAGACGAAGAACACGATAGTACAAACATGGAGCACTGGAAAATGGAAACCGAAAGCAGTAAAGAGGTAGAAAACTTACCAGAGGCAGATGAGATGGTTAGTTGTAATAACCCCGACCCTGATTAACGCTAATTAGAACTTAATTATGCCTATTAATAATTAAGTGGGAATCTGGAATTAATTTGCCTGTGTATTGCATGAATTATGTGTCTTTATCTGTTCGGTGTCGGAATATCTGTTCGTGTTTTAAACTTTAAACTGCAAATTGGAAGCCTTATCAGCGCCCGATTCTGAAATTGATTAGTGCGTTAGACTAGTTAGATTTTACGTGATTTTATGGTGGGTTCCATTAAAATTCGATTTGGTACTATTAAATTAGATTAAATAACATTAAATTATGGGTTCTATTATTTACGATAGTGCCATTGAGTGGCCCACTACCTTGCACATTTGGGAGACTTGATTACATGGGATCAAACATTTTCCCTCAACTCATTTTTGGGTCTCCTAGCCGACTAGAAAGAGAGAGATAGGAGAAAACTTGGTTTTATCAAGGAATTGCTTGGAAAAGTAGAAAGATTGAAGAAGCCTTGCATATTTAACCTCACACATCTTGTATTCAAGGTTTAAGGTAGGGGATTATCCTTTTAATTTCAAGCTTAAGATCACTTTTGCATGGTTCTTGGTTAAATTGGTATGTAAGGTTGGAATTGGGTTTAACATGTTGAATTTGAGCTTAATTAGTGCATGCATGTACATGTCCATAGGAATTGAAGTTGCTTGGTATCAAATTTCCACATGCATGTTCATATTTTTGCTAAAGTCCATGAATTCATCAAAATTATGAGTTTAATTTTGCTTTGGGTCATGTTTTGAAGCTTCGAAATGCACTTGAACTCATGCATGTTGGATTACATCTTGTTCTTGAAGATTTATGGAAATGGTGCACAAATTGACTCACTCTTGGCCCTTGAATCTACAAATTGGTCTTTAAAACTTGATATGCTATGTGTTTAAAGTGTTTTTCCAGAATTTGGGCCCAAGAGGTTGAGTTTTGAGCTTTGGAATACTTGGTTTGAGCTTGGAAGGCAAATCTGGAAATTCCGGATTTTGGCTTCTACGCTCAAGCGAAGGATTCTACGCTCGAGCGACCATCGTTTCTTCTGAGCTCCGCTCAAGCGAGGGAATGGTGGCTCGAGCGTAAATTTCAAGCTCTCAGCATCTTGGTACGCGCAAGCGTACGCTCGAGCGAAGGGACCTACGCTCGAGCGAAGAGCTGTGTCTCACGCTCGAGCGAGCATCGAGCGTAAAATCTGAGCATCCAGCATTTTTACTGTAGCACGCAGTCCGTTTGAGCGACGGAATCCACGCTCGAGCGGAGCTCCTTCGTCTGCATGTCCGCTCGAGCGAAGAAATTATCGCTCGAGCGAGACCCCTGTTTTCAGCAACTTTTGAAAAATGTTTTTTAAGGCATTTTTGCACCCTCATCCCATCCTAGGCATTCCTAGGCCATGTTTAAGGCTCCATACTAAGGGTAAGGGGTTAGGTACGCACTTAGAATCGTTGATGTAAGTTTTGTACAATTGGAGCGCATGTTTCAAAGTGTGTACCTGTGATGTGTTATGTAGGTCACGTGCCGCAATCCGTTTGACCCTTTTGACCTCGCCTACCTGTATCAACGCCCACTGTGAGTAATAACTTTGTAAAGTTATGTTCAATGTTATGTATTTTCAGTATACTATGATATAAAACGATTGGTTCTTGAAAAGCTATGATATGTTGGAAGTGAATGAATGAATGTCCAGTTTTCTGAAAAGTATTTGTGGCACCCTTAGTTCCGATGGCCCTCGCCCGGGGGTAACAATACCGCCGGCGGCTCCTCGCCGGTAATAATACTAGTGGCGGCTCTCGCCCGGGGGTAACAATACCGTGGCCGATGGCCCTCGCCTGGGGGTAACAATACCGTGGCCGATGGCCCTCGCCCGAGGGTAACAATACCGTGGCCGATGGCCTTTGCCCGGGGGTAACAATACCGTGGCCGATGGATCTGTTAGCTAATGGGTGTACCATGTATGACCTTATGCAAAGTATGAATATGAATATGAATTTGAACATGTATCTGAATCTGTTTCTGTTTTGGAATCTGAATATGCATAAGGCTTTATCCCTGATAAGATTGTGTTTCTGATATAACTCTGTGGTGGATATCATTCATTAAAACCTTTACTCTGTTATTATTCACTGGGCTTTCGCTCACTGTTTATTATATATGTAGGTGAGCCGGCACAAGACCCTGGCCAGAGTTGAGGGCCTCCTGCTCCCTTTTGCCAGCCAACTGTTGTGCCTCCCGAGGAGGTTCGGGTCAAAGTCTAACGCTGAGGCTGTTTTGTTTCACGCTAGTCAATGTTTATGTTTGTGTCTTGTAAAGCCAGATCTTGGGACGTACTTTTGTAAATATTCTGTACATATTGGTGAACTTTGACTGGCATGCTATGTATATAAATAAGTTTTGAACTTTCTGTCCCATATACGTCATCACAGCTCATTGGACCATGTTTATTTTTTGTAATGGCTTCCGCAACCCCTTAATATTTGTTAATGTCTTTAGAGGCTGTAGGTAATCCACGGATTACTGGCCGGTTACGGCGCTAAACCTATAGGGGCGGGTTTGGGTCGTGACATTAGTGCAACCTCAAGAACTTGACTGCAGCCTTCGAAAGAAACGGAAATAGAGATTGGAACTCAAAGACAGTGATGGAGAGGTTCGAAAGCTTTGGGGGCTAGGGTTTGAAGCTCTGTGAGAAAATGGGCAGTGAAGGGTTCGAATGACCCTTGATCTATTCATAAAAAGGGGGGAACAACCCAAACGGCGCTGCCGTTTGAATTCTGCATATGCAGAACAACTAGCTGCACGACCCATTGGCGTGGTGACACGTGGCACTGAGAGAGCGGCTGTCAGTACGGCTGTACGGCCATTGACAAGACTGTTGAAGTGATTACCGACCAGGGGGATTGCTCGGCGATGGCTTTTGACCCTATTCGTGCTCGGCTTACAAATGACCCCATCGTGCCCGGCTCTAAGGTGATACAAATAATGGATCGTTGGCTCGGTCGCGGGGATAAACCCAATCACGATAGCTCGGATGGGTTTAAGGGGCAATTGAGAGGGGAGATTTGCACCAGACAGTACGGCCGAGCTAAGTCAACGTCAGACGTGACGGACCGCACGGCGTCGAGCTAACTCCTATTGACGCGGCCAGCAGCCTGACTTGCGCGATCGGAGAAATTGACCGGCCAGGCATGGACTGGCCTAGCCGAGCTGCGATTGCACGTATTAGACGGAGCTCAGGGTAGCGGATTTTGACCGAGCAAAAAGGTAGCCGGACCTGGACCGTGGGCGCAATCAGGGCCGGCGCGCCTTGGACCGATCAGTCAATATAAAGTGGCATCATGTGACCGAGATTGAAGGGAGAACGGCTGGAGGCCGGCATGCCTCGCAGCCGGTTGGCTATGGTGAACCGGTCAATAATAGCTCGGCCGAGGTGGTCAGGTTCTCGCCCGATTCCAAGTTATAAGTCAGCGACGTATAGCTCGGTTATGTACATGTAATGGCAATTCTCCGCTAAGGGACAGACCGGTTATGGCATTTCGGTTAGGTGTGCCACTTGGGCCAATGGCGCAAGGGAGAGGACATCTGCTCCACGCACGTCTCAATACCGTTGGACAGTTTTGTGTGTACTGGTGGGAGTACAGGGCCTTGACACGCGTAAGGTGGTGAGAGGCGAGCACTGCCACCTGTCCAGGAAAGGACAGCAGAGGTAGTGCGCGCACAATCTTGGGGCTGCGTGCCCAGCCTAGAAATATGGAAGAAGACGAACGTTAGAGGTATGCTAATTTACTCGATCTGATACTCTCTCTCTCTTTGATAGCCTTCTTCTTCCGCAAGTGGTCTGACTTGATTGTCGAAGGGTCTATCCGGCACACCACCGCCGGGCAGCTCACCATTTCTGTGTTGCAGAGATAGACGCCGTCACGAGAAGCTTGGAGCACAAGGAGTACGGAAAGCAGAGGATATTTTGCCCCCGTACACCAGCTTAACAAACAGACCTCCATTCAGATTACCACTTAGCTGCTGGCTAAAATAAACAGACCAAACAGACCTACCTAGCACCAATCTCTACATAGCAACCACATATCAGTCCCAACATCAACAGACCTTCACTTCACTGCAGCAACACAGCAAAATGGACCCAAGCAACATAACAGCACCAGAACTTAGCACCACAGAACTCAGACTATTTAGCAGCCAAAAACTGAGATGAAGAACTCAGACTATGAAGCAGACTATACTCCAACCCAGCATAAAAGAAGCTCTAGCAAAACATGGCCCAACCTCAGCAAATAATCAACCACCAGAAGAGCAATATAACAAAACAAATAAACCAGCCCATCTAACGGTTTGAATTCCCAGCTTTGATTTGCCTCCAGTTGAAGGTTAAATCATCAACTGAGAAGGGAAGGTCCTTAATGGTTGCTTTCAGCCATAGTGCAGCTCTGATTTTGATAGATTCACTCAAATCTGAAATATTTGGTCGAGCCTCTTCAAAAATACATTCGTTCCCACACTTCCACAGCGACCAAAGAACAATGAGCGGGACAGCTCTCCAAATTAATCTATCAAAGTGATTGAAGTTTACTCTCATCCACCATTGGAGAAGGCCATCAACTAAATCTTGAATACACCAAGAAAGCCCCCATTCATGAATAATTGAAGACCAGATCTGCCATGAAAAGGGGCAGTGAAGCAAGACATGTGTAGCAGATTCAGATTCAAAGCCACAAAAGGTACAACTGATGGAAACAGAAGGGTCTAAAATACCAATTCTGAGCATGAATTCTGCTGACTTAATTTTGTTCTTCCAAGCCAACCAATAGAAAAATGAAACCTTAGGAGGGACAGCTCTATTCCAGATATGAGTACAAATTGGAAGATGAGGACCAAGGGTGGAATTACTGAAAGAGCAAATTGAGGAAACAGAAAACTCACCAGTGCTTGTAGTAGCACAAGCCCAGAAATAACAGTCAGCTTTGTAAGGAGACAAATAAGGGGCTAACGATAGGGCTTCAATCAAACTAGCTTCTTCCTCTAATTCCCAAGAAAACATAGTTCTTCTAATAGGAAAATTCCAAGTATTTGGGCTGGTTTTCCTACCAAAGTATTGATGAAGAGAACCATCTTTATCAGTAGAGAGATTGAAAATGATGGGAAAATCATTCTTAAGGCCAGTGTTGCCACACCATTTGTCATGCCAAAACTTAATTCTGTTTCCATCCCCCATTTTAATTTGACAATTATCCACATAAAAATTGAAAATATTACTGCAATGGTTCCCAATAGATAAGATGTCTTTCCACACTCTAGAATGTTTGTAGGAGAAACTTATTGGTGGATTCCAACAAGCCTCATCTATCTTGTATTTGCTACATATAGCCCTCCTCCAAAAAGAGTTAATTTGAGTTCCAAATTTCCACCACCATTTAAGCAATAGACATGCATTTACATCTCTTATTCTTCTAATGCCCAGACCCCCTTGATTAATACTTTTTGCAGCCTCTCCCCATTTCACTAAGTGGACATTCGTTTTCAGGTCGTTACCACCCCATAAAAAAGCTGATTGAATTCCCTCAGTTTCTCTGGCCACACCTTCTGGCATCTTAAATAAAGAGATAAAATAAACTGGTAAACTAGATAAGGTGGACTTGATTAGTGTTAACCTGCTTGCAAAAGACAGCAGTTTTCTCTTCCACCTCGAGAGTTTGGATCTGAATTTGTCAAGCACAGGTTTCTATGTAGATTTTCTCTCGGGGTTGGCTCCAAGAGGTAGACCTAGAAATTTCAGAGGTAAGCTGTGAACTTGACAGTTGAGGAGCTTTGCAAAGGAGAGCAAGAGTGAACCATTCATAACAACACCACATACCACACTTTTGTGATAATTTATTCGCAGACCAGATAAAACTTCGAAGCATCTTAAAACTCTTTTAATAAACACCATCTGATCCCAAGCTGCTTCAGAAAAAATAATTGAGTCATCCGCAAATTGCAAATGAGACAAAAGAACATCCTTTGACCCAACAAGCACTCCTCTAAGTATGCCAAGATTAATTGCTCTGTTCAAAAGCATGTTAAGACCTTCAGATACAATATTGAACAGAAAAAGTGAGAGCGAGTCGCTCTGTCTAAGACCTCTTTGTGGTGAGAATTCAGTAGTTAGTGAACCGTTCAATAGAATGGAGATTCTAACTGAGGTAATACAAGTTTTTATCCAAGAAATCCATTTGTTCCCAAACCCAAAATTGGACAGAAGAGAAAATAAAAATTCCTAGTTCACAGAATCAAAGGCTTTTTCGAAGTCTAGCTTTAAGATTAGACCGAGCTTCTTGGACTTTTTCCATCCATCCACCACTTCATTGGCAATGAAAACCCCATCTAGGATGTTCCTCCCACCTATGAATGCAGTTTGTGTTTCACCAATGATGGAGGGTAGAAAATTTGACTAATTTGGCACACAAAAATATTAAAAAATTAAAATAAGATAAAATATCACATTTAAACTATAATCATTTTATTCTTTTCTCTAATCATC
The DNA here is from genome assembly GCA_025200525.1 of Camellia lanceoleosa. Lineage (NCBI taxonomy): Eukaryota > Viridiplantae > Streptophyta > Magnoliopsida > Ericales > Theaceae > Camellia > Camellia lanceoleosa. Next base: position 18,621,137 of record CM045768.1, read on the forward strand.
ATCACATACAAACTAAAAAAAGTCAAAAATTTATTTTAAATAAAACTATTTTAGTCATGCTAAATTAGTCAAAAGATCAAAAAGTCAAGTTAAATTAAGGCCTGGTTTGGAGTGTTTAAAAAAATTCAAAAAATTAAAAAGTTACAAAAAAAAGTAAAAAAGTTATCACTATTTATAAATTAAAAATATAAAAAAATTAATATACATAATATTTTAATACAAACCAACTTTACACCACTCTAGGTATTGACGTGAAAGGAAAGTACAGTGAAAGGAACAAAAAAAAATTATATATATATATATATATTCACTAAGTTTGATGGTAATGTTGGGCCCCTGGGAGCCCATCACGAGTTCCGTTTTGATAATCCGAACCGTTGAACATGTAGAACTCGTCTAGTACTATAGGTTTATAAAAAATCATGTTAATTGGATATTGCTAACTACATGATCAAATCAGTTTTGTATAAAAAATGGATGGTGTTATAGTTAACAGTTGACAAAAAACTAACATAATCAGTTAACTATCGATATCCAATCAACGTGATTTTTTTTAAGTATATAGTAATCGACGAGTTGTATACATTAAACAGTTTCGATTAACAAAACGGGACCTGTGGTGGGCCCCCACGAACCGAACAATAACGTCCAATTTAAGCCTGAAAATGAGGCAATCATGTCCAATCTCCTAACCAGTCCATTACACTGCTCAATTGTACAGGCTACGTTACTAACTTCTCCTATACACTTATTTATACAATTTTTTAATACATATTTTTTTTGTAGAAAGTCAAAAAGTTAACTCAAATATCCATATTTTTTTCTCAATTTTTTAGTCTAAAAATATAAAAAGTGCACTTATTTAGGACACCCCAAACAATCCCTAAGGTCTTGTTTGGCAAAAGTTTTTTTTTTTTTTTACTTTTTGGGCTAAAATTTATAAAATTATAAAATATGTTAAAATAGTCAATAAGATAAAATGTCATATCAAATCCATAATCTTTTTATTTTTTCTTTCACAAATATCATATCAAATTAAAAAAATTCAATCATCTTTTTAAATATAAATATTTTAACTTACTAAAATAACAAAAAATTAAAATAAGATAAAATATCATATCAAATTTATAATCATTTTATTTTTTTCCTCACAAATATAACACTAAATTACAAAAAAAAATTTAGGGGTTGTTTGGGGTGTCTTAAATAAGTGCACTTTTTATTTTTTCAGACTAAAAAGTTGAGAAAAAAATATGGATGTTTGAGTTAATTTTTTGACTTTTTATGAAAAAATATGTATTAAAAAATTGTATAAAGAAGTGTATAGGAGAAGATTAGATATGTGTGTTGTACAGCCGTACAATCTGCATAGCTGAATTGATGGTAAGAAATTATTGGCTACTTTTTTGGCATTACACTAGACAGTTTTGTTCAATCTGTGGGGACTATCACAGGTCCTATTTTGATAATCTGAACCGTTCAATGTGTAGAATTCGTCGAGTACTATATGTCTATAAAAAATCACATTGATTGGATATCAATAGCTATCTGATCAGATTTATTTATTTTTCAATCGTTAATTATAACACTATCATTTTTTATACAAAATTGATTTGATCATGTAATTATCGATATCCGATCAATGTGTTTTTTACAAATATATAGTACTCGACGAGTTCTACACATTCAACGGTTCAGATTATCAAAACGAGATTCGTGATGGGCTCCCACGGGCCGAACAATAGTGTATAAAAATTGCATCCAAACTGTGTAATTTTTCTTAACAAACGCAACACAGAACTGAACATACATAATTGCTGAATTATACTTTTGTGTGAAAATTTAATTTTTTAATATTTTTTTGATAAATAGTGATAACTTTTTAACTTTTAAAATAAATTTTTAATTTTTTATCATTTTAAAAAAATGTCAAACTTGACCTTAATCATCCTTTTAGATGTAAATATTTTAAAGTTGTCAACATTTCAAATGAAATCTATCACAAAGGCTAAATGCTGTCAAACGACGCCGTGCCTCTTAAAACCACGCTGCTTACTTTCCCTTTCACCATTCTTTAGTTACAATTTCTAATTTTAGAATTTAAAGTTCTAATAATGTGGTATGAAAAAAAATAAATAAATAAAAACACAGGCACATGGTATTGAACCCACTCTTCATTAATCACTCAAACTCTACTTTACTTACCGCTAAAATTAGTTCAACCCACTCCTTATTAATCACTAAAACTCTATAAAACTAAAATTAGTTCAATCATTATTCTTTGGTTATTGTCCCTGACAGCTGGCTTCGTCAGTTTCATACTTAAACGGGTGACGCAATCACTTCCCTCTCTCCTTTTTCACAAACCAGCCGGCGGCTACATCTACACTCTCCACGTACTCGCACTACACAAAATCAGCTCACCACGTGGCACTCGATGCCTTTTGTCCGTACTCTCACCCCTCTCTGGACTGGACTCTCTTTCTACTAGTAAACAAAACATCACTCTCTCTTCTCTCTCCTCTCTCTTCTCCATCTCTCTCTCCTCCACCCGATATCGATATGGATACCCTTCTCCTCCACTGCCCATCCATGGCCAAACGTCCCTGTTGCTCCTCGTCCCCAGCTGAAACTCTCATCATCAACTCCAACCCTAGGGTTTCGAAGCTCGACCCCATGGACCGCCTCTTGGAATCGTTTCTAGGTCTCTCCGATTCGTCTACTATCTCTCTCGACCTCTCCTTCGATCGTCTTCTCGATTCTAGGGCTTGCGATTCGGACCAGAACGATATGATCGAGCGTGCCATGAGGCTTGGCTCTGTGCTTCTCGAAGCCGGTAAACGATCTGCCAGAAAGCGCGCCACAATGCACAACGCTGTTACTTGGGCCCTACCTCCTGATCTCACTATCAAAGTATGTTCTGTTCCTCAGATTTTACTGTTGATGTATGAATTTTTCTTTGGCAAGTTTGTTGTATTTATTGTTTTGTGTTAAGTGTCAATTGGAAAGATTTGCATGTTGATTGTGTTGTTGATTTAGGGAAATTTCGATCTTTATGTGTGTGTTCTGCCAAATTCAGTATATTTTCTTGTTTCATTAACTGTAGCGTGATTTATAAGATTTGCTTGCTTCATTCCATCTAGTTTAATTGTTCATGGTTTATTTGTAAATGCATTATTCCGAGTAATCATACACTGCATGTTACTTGGAACTTATTGTTTTTTGAAAGGCCTTTGGGGAGTAGTGAAGTGAGAGTGTCTTTCATACTGCAAATTCTTCATTGTTGATGCCTAAATTTAACTACAATTTTATTCTACGCTCAAACGATTTGCATGCTACATTGCATTTGGGAATAGGCCTTCAAATTTACTGATCTGATATTGCTGTTTGGATTTACCGGTAACAAAAATGATTATTGTTATTAGAGCATAAGTAATAATTTTATCTGAAAAATGTGTTGTAGTTTAAATGTATTGGATTGATGTATACAATTATGGGTTTGATAAGATGCCGATTAGAATGAATATATGCAACTTTAATGTGCTTTAACCATTCTTGGTCATATGCTGGCTTGTAGGTCTTTTCAATGCTTGATACACAAAGCGTATGCTATGCTGCAGCTACGTGTTCTTTCTTCCATAAGTGTGCTATGGATCCTTTGTGCTATGCCAATATTGACTTGACATCAGTAGTCCCAAAGGTCAATAATGTGGTTGTGTCTACAATGATTCAACGAGCTGGGAAAGTTCTTCGGTAGGGATTCTTTCATTTAAGTATTCAGTTGTTTTTGTGTTATTATATTGGAGTGAAAGTTTATGAGACAAAATGGTATGATTTGAATATTTGCAGCATCGTTCCTGCAAGGCTAAGGTTTGGTAGGACCTTTAACTGTAAAGGCATTGACCTAATAATCCATCTTGGCCTGAATACACACATAAAAGACATACATATGTAAATCAATACACAGATGTATGCACAATCGAGCATGTCATTAAGGTAAGTAGTAAGCTGCTTTGACTGCTGAACCTTTAGCTGGAAGACATGTTACATAGGTGTGGCAACTGGCCTTGATCTAAGTACTGTACTGGTAACCTTGATATGGTCCAACTTGGGCCTGAGAGCATCAACTATGTCATGCTTGATCCAGTGATAAACTTACCAAGGGTAGCACTGGAAATGCAACTTACTAACTCAATTAAACTGGGTATTGTTAATTAATGTTTGCTAAGTGTGAATAATGAAACTTATGATTGATATGCTTCTATAGGTTGTCTGGTACCTAGAAACAAGGATGGCATGGCATCTAAAAACCCTCATGTTTGAAGAGAATAGTAAACCTGTTAATATTTTAAAGTTAGACTTCAAATTGGCTTTGCAAGTATTGTATTATTATTTTGTGAGCCATTTGCTGGTTTTCCTTCTTATGATTGTTACGTTCATAGCGTTTTGTTTTATATTTATCTTCAGTTCATAGCTTACTATCTATTTCTCTAACAAACAGTTACTTATAAAAGATAAAAATTCTAAATTCAGGTCTCTTAAGCTTGGTATAGTGCCCGGCCCAATTGCATCACCTGGATCCTCACAACCACTAGTCTATACTATCAGGAACTCTGTGGATGCATCTGGCTTTTCATGGAATGATAAGAGATCTAGACAAGGAAAGGAGTCATCTATTCTCACTAGGTCCTGTTTGAGCTCTTTGAGTGGGGACATTGATACTCCTGGGTATGGTTCTAAGGAAATTTTCTTAAATATTACTATTAGTATATTTTTGGTGGGTCAATACAAGGGGTTGGATGATTCCTTGGTGAAGGTCCTGAGTTTCCAACCTACCCCCCTCTGGGCTGCCGCATGGCATGGCATGGCACCCAAGCACGATGGGGCTTTTTTGGGTCTATCTAAAATTCCTTATTGGTGCATGTGCCCATGTCCAGGGAAATTCTCACCATATATATATATTATATTGACTTTGTTTCTTTTTCTTGGAATTTGAAGGGTTCTTTTGAGGAGGTTGCACCTTTACAATATTGAAAGAATGGATAACGCAGCACTTTGTGCAGCTTTGTCAGCCTGCCCATCTCTCCTTGATCTAGAGATTGTTGGCCTGTAAGTTTTATTTAGTTTGTTTCGAATTCTGTTACATTAATTATTCGATTGATCATGCTCTTAGTACATGATACTAAAGTTGGCATTATGTGGCTGCTGAACAGTCTTGTATTTATGTTATTGAGCTGTTCCCACGTGCATATTTTGTTTACATTGTCACATGCCTGAGAAGAATTGGCCACAGTGGAGTATTGCTGGAGTTGTCGCAAAGGAGATTGCTGAATGGGGAATATCACAAAAGAGATTCTTGTTTAGCTTTAAAATTGTTGGTTGCAATGGCAAGTTGTGAACGTTACTTTCGTCTTTTAGGGTGATTAACACAGGACAGAATCAAAAGTTTGGGGAACTTGATTTTAGGGTGTTGGGAAAGGAAGAAAATTAATGAGGATGGAGTGTGCTTTAGGTAGGGAACAAGAATTTCTTGCTTTTATGGAACTTAAGTGAAATTATGTAACAATAGGGTGGAACAGTGACATTTTTGCAGCTGATCAAATAAAGAATGTTAGATATTTTATAATTTTATTCCAAAATGTGTCATATTAATAGGCAATGAGAGTGGAACTTTAAATTAATAAGCCATGTGAATGAAAGTTTAGATTTTTTTTTTTCTTTATTTATTTTTTTATTTTTAGAGAAATTCTAGGAATTTTTATTTTTGGAAGTTTTCAAGAGAGCCATTCCAAAAAAAAAAAAATAGAAAAGTAAAAACTAAATTTAAAAAATAAAAAATAAAAAAATCCTGGTAATTACAATGGATCCTCTATGAAGAAAAACTCACTCTAGTTTTGTTGGCAAAAAGGTTACTGCAATGGACTGGAATTTTCTCATTAAAATAGAAATAAAGTAAAATAAGAAACTTTGTTTGAATGGTTTCTTGTCTTTTGTAGGAAGAAGTATAGAAATTTCCTAATGCCCTATTTGAACTTTGCTCTTGCAACTTTCATAAAATAAATGTTAGCTCCACTTGACAATGGTGTTGGTTTTGTAGGTCTTGTTCTCGACAGAGTTAGAGAAAATAGTAACGTGTTAATAATATGACATAGATGGTGGAGAAAATAGTAACGTGTTAATAATATGACATAGATGGTGGAAATGATTTGAAGGGGAGAAGGACATATGATGTGTAAGCAACACACTTTAGTGTGTCCTCTATAATGGCAACGATAATATTAAGAATAATTCTATATTGTCTGAGGCTTTTTAGTGTACATAGAATTAATGGAGCTTTGAAGTTGTCCTGAGATGAGGATGCTGTGTTTTCCTATTATATCTGGTTGAAGGATTGTGTCTAAATTTAGATTTTTGAATAGCTTGTGAATTGGAAGTGCGAGGTTGTTTTGTAGTTTTGGTTATACCTTGTGCAAAATGGAGATGAAGAAGAAAGGCTTAGAGCCACAAGCTTGTTATGGAGTTTGTTTATTGTGCAGTGCAACTACTAGTATCAAGTAAGTTAGGAGTTTATTTATTTACCTTTTTAACCCGTCGATCCAACTGGTAGGTAAAATATAACTTTGCTTATGTTTCTTCATTTCGTATTAAAGAGGACTACTTAACTCATATTTGTTTCTGTTTTAATGCATGGAGAGCGAGTTTTTACCTGAGTGCAGTAGAGGCTTACTTTACCATACAAGTAATAAATGAATAAAAAAATAATGGAACTGTTGGTATATTTTGATGTGGCTTCATTGTTCTGTAGGAAGGCAGTAGTACTGGTTTCTTCTATTTTCCTTTATTTGACACCTTTCAGCTCTGTCTCTGTTTCTCTCTGAGTTCATCAATGCTTTCATTCCTTTATTTACAGGTTATCCTTAATGGGATGGTATCTTATTCTCTTATAGGAAAACCATGGATCAATCATATATTTGGGTTTGAAGCTCCTCTTCCCTTGATTTGGGGGAGCTAGTCTTACTTACTAAGGAGTGGGAAGGGGAACCAGCCTTATCACCATGAAGAGGATGAAGTTTCTTTTATCTTAAAGATCATCTTTTTAAAAGTGTACTGCTTATCCCTTTGATTGGTTATAATTTTATTGGACCTCTCCTACCGTAGGCCCATTTGCATATCTCGAAGGCATTCATATCTTGGGCCTGCTCCATTTGTTTGATCAATATGTTTTTGGCCATTTGATTGGGCTGAATAATGCTTTACAATATGGGGAAGTTTTCTGCGTTAGTCGGTGGTATTACTACTTCGCCTAAAATTGCTTTCATCACTTAAGTTTGAGGTGAGAATGTAAGGAATGGCTACATAATTTGGAAATATTTTATCTCTGCGGATTTATGTTCACATGGAGGAGCAGTGTGACAGATCTGTTGTTGGTGCCGTCATGGCATGGTGCATTGCAAGGCAGCTTGGCTTGTGGGTGTGGGACTTTTAGTAAGTTGGGGATTACTTGAGTGCTAAGAAGTATGTACACTTCTAAGAAGGCACTATGTGGGTGTTTGGGAAGTTGCTATTTTGGTAGGCTATTTTAGTTTTTGGCTATTTTAGTAGGTTAAAATTTTTGTATTTGAGAAGATGATTGGATTTTTTTATAGTTGGATGTAACGTTTGTGAGAGAAAAAGTAAAATGATTATGAGTTTGATGTGACATTTTGTCTTATTAATTATTTTAACCTATTTTGTCTTTTAGTACTATTTTAGCCAATAAAGCTAAAAAAGCTTCTTCCCAAACGCTCCCTATGTCAATTTCAAATACTTGTTAGAAACCAACATACATTGGACACTTCCCAATACATGTCAGACACATGTCCAAACGTATCCTATTATTATTTTATTTTTTTAAAACTTGAATACCCGTCAAACATTTGGTGAACATGCGTTCCTTGTTTATATACACATAAAATACATTAGAAGTTCGAAGAAAATAACTTCGGAATTGGGAACCAATGATAAAAGAAAAACAATAAAAATTTACACATATTAATCCTTACTCATTTAGACTTTAAGAATTAGTGTTGTGTTGCATTTTATTATTATTTTCAAATAAAATATAAATATGCACGACATTAACATATAATAAATATATAAATTATATATTTTTTACTCGTGTACCCAACTTTTTAATGTGCAATTTTTTTAAAGATTGTCATGTCAGCATTTCTATGTAGCACATGTCTGTATATGTGTTTTGTAGCTTGGGTGCTTTTGGGATATGTGGTGGAGTTTCCTCTAGGTTGGTGGATTGTTATGAAGCACTTTCATTTCAAAATAGGTGTCACAGCCCAGTCTGATACATATGGGACTCGGCATCGACACGTGTTTGACACACCATGTGGTGTGTACGTTTTAATGTTTTAAAATATTTTCCACCCCTCCTTTATTTTAGTTTTTTGATACGTAAATCACTGGATTAGGGCAAGGCATTTTTTCGTTCTTGATTTCTCAGGCAGTCTTCCACTTATCAAACTAATGAATGCAGAGCAGTCTGTCCTTAATATGGTTACTGTTTAAGATGATAAAGAATGCACTAAAATGGGGACTCCTGATTAAATGTCAACATTTAGTGACTGAGTTCTGATTTCGATCATTTTTCTACTCCCCATTGCCTGGTGGATGGGATGGAGAACTTGGTTTTGGTCAGAGAGAGGGGCTTCTCTGCCCCCAGCCACATGAGAGTGTGTCACGTTATTGGAGTCTTGAATTGGCAAAACTATCCCTAACAGGAGCTGGTCAAAAAACATAAGAGGGTATCATTTTTTTATTTTGTTAAAAAAAAATTACATAATTTTTCCAACTAGAAAGGTGGAGGAAGTTGCCAACTTTAGGTTGGTGGAGGTTGGATTACTGTTTTATATTTATGTTTGTGTATGTATCAGTATATATATACTAGAATGTCAATGCACACATGATGCGCATGATTACATCATAGGGAGCATTGAAGTTGTTAATGTTAGTGGAGCACGTGTTGTAGGATATATTGATCGTTGGATTGGTAGTTGAGAGTGAAAAAATGCAGAGAGTTGATGGGTGGTTATGTAACTGGATCTATGAAATTACATATTAATCGTTAAGCAGTTTGTGGGGAAAAAAAATAGAAAACTCATCTAGCAAATGAATTAAGTAATTCTTTTTCATTTTTTTAGGAAAATAAAAATGTGACACAGTTTCACAAAAAGGCTCACCAAACTGGGGTTCTTTATTATAATACCATAGATATTTACTCTGTATGACACATATAATGATAATACTGTGCTTTTTTGTTGAACTCACTGAGGGAACTAGAATTTAATTGCATAGGATTGGTATGGCCAGGCTCTGTCCAATTGGTGCTGACCATTACTTGTTACATCTTCAAAGATGCGTAATCAGCTTTTGTTTTTGAAGGGTGTCATTTGTTAATTAGGGGTGAGGGAGGGTGTGGAATTTAATGGTGTCATTTGCTAATTATCTTGGTGCCACTCTGAGAACAAGCACATGTGCCTGGAAAGGGAAGGGAGCAGAAAGAGAGAAAAAATGCGCAAAAAAAATCCTCTTTTGTTGCTTAACAATGTTTCTGAATGGGAGGGTGGGTGCCTAGGAGACGTGACTCGGGAGGAACCTAAGGGTGAACAAGCATGTAACTGAAGGGGGCAGTAAGAAAATCACTATAAAATTTGTCATAGGCGAACACTGGTGTTTTTCTTCTTCTTTTTGTTTGTGATCTGGCCCTTTTAATGACAACTTTTCCTGTGCTTTGTCATTTTTACCTGCAATGGCGAATTTTTTTTGAAAGGAATAATTTTTCTTGCAACAGTCATGTTGAATTGAGGCAGACACTGGAATCAGTGAGCAAACATTGTCACTTGATAGAGCGGTTGTATTTTGAATCTTCAAAAACAGGTCTGTTCCTTTTCTGCGTATGGTTTCTGCATACTCAAGCTTGAAAAACCAGTTGCTTATCTGTGTGTTATTTCCAGGTAGAGATGACAGTTTGAAATTGCCAACCTGTGGTGATCTTGTGAACAATTGTCCTCATCTGACTTCCTTATCACTTAGAGGTTTTAAGCTGCATGACCACAAAGTTCGCATCCTTGTCAAGGTTTGTTTCTGGAGATTTGAATATGAGTAATTGTTTCTAATCCATCATTGCAGAATGAATATTGTTCTCTTTGTGAGATTTATTATTATAGGGATTATGTCATGCTGAACAGAAATCAGTAAATGCTCTAGTTTGTTGAGAGTGGTTTGATGTCAATCAAAAACCCACCGGACCTACGGACAGTTTTTATTTTCTAATTCTGGACCTAACTCATTGAGAGGTGGAACTAGAACAACCAGCTGCTATAAATTTTCTGGGTGATTTAGTTTGCTCTTAGTTGGGAAACATACAAAGAGGTAGATGGTAATCTGATTACAACAGTTTGACTTCCTGAGAAAGCATGCATGAACCAAAGACTTATTGAGAGCACCCTCATTGTTTTATCCTGTGTACTTCATTGAACAGTGATTCTGATGGTATAATGCATGAGTTTCAGTAATTGACGAGGAAGGAAATAAGTGGCTATGGTAGGCAAGTCAGTAAAAGCCTCAAGTTCAAGCTTAGAAGGTGTATGTATAGTATATGTATATTGCAAGTGAGGAGGGAAGTGTATTGGACAAGCTATAGCTCTTGGAGAATTTTTTCTAACCCTAAACCATGAGGGGAGGCCTTGTATTTATAGAAAAACAACATATCACGTTGGAAATATCAGCAAAGAGACAGCTGGTGCAAGGCATGCACATGGGGACAGCTGGTGGTTGTAAAATATCTACCTGCGCTAAACATGGCTGACCGGCCACGAAAGCATACAGCCAGCCCAATGAAAATAGCCTGCTGGCCATTTGTTGGCCAGCAGTTCTTTGAGGGGTTAGGCTAGAAAAAAATAAGGTTTTGGTTCAAAGTGGGTAACTTTGTATTAATGTGAAAATTTCCTATTTGAATAATTTAAGATTTACCAAGTACATACAACACAATAAGATCTCTCTATGTTGGTGTGTGTGAAGAGCATGTATGTATGTCTGCGAGAATGAAATGGGGGGAGGTTATTTATATATGTTCTTAATTTTGTATATTTATGTAGCAAGGTCAATTGACTAATATGGAATCCTAGAAAGCGGTTTCGAGATTTTTATACAGAATCATTCTAATTTAAAGAAATTATATCAATCTCTATGCAGGGTTTTCGGAGACTGAAATATGTTGACTTCTCAACATCCTACTCAATCACTGGTACCTTTCTAAGGTAGGTGTAGCTCCTATGAAGATGACTTCTCTAGTATTTTGTCCTGTCCTTGCTGAAAATTTTCCTAAGTTCTTTCTTGAAATACGCCACCTTCTGTCTTTCAGAAACCTTGGAGGCAGTGCAGGTGGGAATCTACTGGAGGTTTTAATTTTACGTGATTGTATGCATCTCAAAGAAGTGAGTTACAACCCCTCTCTCTCTCTCCCCAAAAAAAAAATGTCTCTAAATTGTGTCATGTGCAGGTGGAAGTTGCACGGTTTTCGACTGCAATTCTTGCAGGAGATTTTAAGCTCCTTAGACATCTTGTGAGTAGAAACAAATTTTATTTGTCATTCATTTTAGTTTGTGTTTCTTTTGCTTAAACTTGGTATGATCCCTGGGCTTTATGCTTTCCTGTTTTGTGTTTTTATGTTTTTCATAAAAAGAATTTTTGAGCTTTCCCTTCTGAAATTCAATGTAACCTCCTACAGGACATATCTAACAGGGAAGGTCTGGCATCTGAAGGTGACTGGTATCATAGATGTTACACCACAAGGTAGTGTAGCGGTTATCTTATTTTGGACTGTTCCTTTGAATGTATTATGTTTTGTTGACATTTGGATTGGTGCATACTGTGCAGTGTCATCCCTGTAAAGCAACTATTGGAAGAAAGGCCTGGCTTCTGCCTGCTGGCTGAGTTCCCTCCTGAAGGAAGGTTGGTTCAAATTTTACATTTATCAAAAATTTATGTCAAAGGAACTTGGAACTATATCTATAATCTTTTCTTTGTGGTATTTCTGTGCATGCTTTACAGTTTTGTTGAGATTGAACAAATGATTGGGAGTGACACATATAGTGATTTCAGCTCACCTTCACAGCCAAGCAGTCATACATTAGACGGGATGTTGTTCATGAGTTCATCAGAAAGTAGCTATAATAGTGATCCAGGTAGCGGCTATGAGGATGGTCAAGATTCCAGTTATGTAATTTATGAGGAAAGTTCAGATGAAGTGGACTTTCTGGTTGTCTGACACAACCACCTAGTAAGGCAAGAACTGGAGTTTGTGGTCACTGAAATATTGGTACCTCTCTCTCTCTCTCTCTCGCTCTCTCTCTCTGTGGGAAATGTGAGTCACGGTGATTTGTCTTATGCTGCTGTAATCATAAAATCTGCGGGTTTCAGTTGTACAAGCTAAATGGTCTCTTTAGATTTAGAATTAACTGCATGTTGTCTGATGCATAATTCGAAGGGTTGAGAATTCAGTCCAATAGTGATAAGCCACTGTCTTTATTTTCTGTTATGTCAATATTTTTGCCCAATTTGTTTATGCAAGTTAACTATGAATGAAATTTAGGTTGTGATCTTTCCAAACCAAAGTTTTCAGTTTTGATATTAAATGGAGACAAGACAGTCTCGAATTGTGTTTTCCTTCCCCGCAAACTTCTCAATCCCCAAGTATAGATCCATTTGGTGCAACTTTTATAAGTTGAAACTTGAAAATTAGAAAATCGAAACTAAAAGTACTCGTTCTCCTGCTTTTTTTAGTTTTTTTTTTTGAACTGCTGCTTTTTTTAGTTTATTTAAGTTATTTTTGCCTTATAATTTGTAAGAAGTTGGACCAAACACTTAACAACAATGATTTCCCAACAACCACCACCCAAAAAAAAAAACAACTATAAGCAGTCCCTTAAGACGCATCAAACAAGATCTATATGTGGACCACTGGATTGTCACATTTCGTAATTTTTTTTCCCCGACAAATTTGTGTCATTTAATGGTTGTGGTTCTTGACAGATACTAAAGGAGATGCTTTTATGGAAGCTTGGGCTGAAATACGGTGTGGTGAGGCAACGAATACCCTCTCAAGCTGTCCTGGTCCTGGCTACTGTTACATTAGTAGGTGCTTGCAAAATCTCATATGTGGGGTGATATATTAGTTTTTTTTTAATTTTCTGTTTGTTTCTCCTGAATCAAGCCTTTGTTTTCACTATTTACCTAGAGAGAGAGACACATGGAGGAGTACCAATGGGAGGGATTCTTTTTATTTTACCCTCTCAACCAGTCACTCAAAGTTTATTTCTGTTTGTGCCTAAATGTTGTGCTGATATCCTCTACTCTAATATGTGTAGATGTACCTATTCTTGTCAAAAACATGGATAATATTTCTAAGTTAAATTGAAGAATAACCATTGTTAAGCTGAGCTGCAGTATTTTATTCACTGTTTGAAGAATTTACTTGCACAAAAGATTGAGAATTCATACCCCCAAACAAGAAAATAATTAGTTTCTTTTCACTTAATTGTTTTCTCTCTATAATTTTACTTCTATTTTCTTCTCACTTCACAAATTCAAAAATAAAAATTTTGAAATTCATGTTATATCTAGGTACTTGTGAACTCTAATGCTGTGTTTGGTTAGAGAATTTGGGAAGAGATTTGAAAATAGAAATAACTTGTGAACTCTAATGCTGTGTTTGGTTAGAGAATTTGGGAAGAGATTTGAAAATAGAAATAAAAAAGGTGTGTGAAACTAGGTGAAATGTAAGTATATTTTATTCATATTTTATTCTCTTTTTTTTTTTGGTCCTTTCTAAATCTTTTTTCAAATTTTCTAACTAAACACAGCGTAATAGAAGTGTAGACTCTTAAATTACTTTCCAATACTTCATTACTTTTTGTGATAGAGTTGGATCGACATCACCTGTGTCATGCTCATCCTTGCGTTCAATTAATTCTTGGTCTGCCTTTGCCACTCTGCTTCGCTTGGGATGATTCTGTGAATCTTTTGTTTCTTCCTGTAGCTGCTGCTTTAGGCTTTAGGGGAGGAACCATGAATAGTTTTTCAGCCATGGATTTTGGAGAGAGAGAGATATGGAATTTGAAACCCAGATTGGATTTGGTTTTGGTTTTGCTATAGCCGAAGTTGCTCTCCTCCAGTGTTAAATTGATTGAAATTATGAGACGGGGAGTTTCTTTTGTTTTTTTTTTTTTTTTTTTTTTTGAACTATAAAAAAAGGGGATCGACGGTGGAGGTCACGCCCCCCGTGGGCCCTAACCCCGGGGTAACCGGTTGCCAGCTAGGAATTAACCCCCACCATGTGGGGGACCCACCACCAAGGCACCAATGGAGGGCAGACCCACGCCACAGCACAGGGCAGGAACGAGGGGCTTTAAAGAGCGTGTTCACCGAAGTGATTTCAAACACTCCCGCCCTAGGAATCGAACCTGCGCCAATGCTGGGGAATGGACAGCATCCTCCACCAGGCCACCAACCCTGGTGGTGGGAGTTTCTTTTGTTTGACTACTTGTTTTGTAAGCAAGACTACAGTGGACAGGATATGCATTACCGCAAGCCGTACCTAAGGAGGTAGAAAGAGTTGTACGTAACCAAATATGCTGGCTGCTAAATCATTGGCAGCTTTTCTAGAATTTCAAGTCTACATATTGAATTTTTTTATTTTTATATTGTGATTTCATTTGATTTAAACAAGGATTTGAGCAACTATTAGTTGGTTCTAATCCGATACTTCTACTTTCTTAAATTGATTCGAGTTAATTGGTAGGAATAGAAAGAAAACCTCTATAATTGGAACCCAAGCATTGGTGAGTGTAGACTTGTCCACCAATCCAACCGTCGCTCTTCGCATATCCTATAAGTGACATATTTATTTCCTTTCACACCCTTTAAAAGAAAAACTAAAATTAAAAGGTTGGAATTTCTTTATGGGTTTGGCAGAGGGTACTGTTGAATTCGTGGGGTTCATTATAGGTCTCGTTTTGTAGAATTCGTCGAATACTATATATTTATGAAAAATCACGTCATTGGATATCGATAGCTATGTGATCAAATTAGTTTTGTATAAAAAAAAATAAACGATGAAAAAATAAACAATTGACAGAAATCTAATCTGATGAAATAGCTATCAATATCATATCAATATAATTTTTTTTAAGCATATAGTATTTAACGAATTTTATATATTGAACGCTTCGAGTTATTGAAACGATACCTCCACGCTAATCTCTTAGTTTTTTTTTCAGTTTGCTATTATTTTAACTTTTTTTTATTAAAATTTGAAAATTAACAATAATGCTGATTAAAAAGTTATAAATAAAAGAAGAGAAAAATTACACACACACACACAAAAAAAGAAAACCCTCAAAGTTTAATCTTTATAATAAAATAAATTTATTTTTTTTATTTTATCAATTTAATAAATTCTAAATTTTTTAATTTGTTTTCAATTTAAATTATTTGTTTATTTTCATGAATTAAAATTGATTGAAAATGAATATTTTAGTTATTACACTTAAAGAAAAATAATATATTATATATTTTATTTATACTTGCATTGAATTTAGGATAAATTACAAATACACCCTTGAGATTTGATTAAAATATGAATTACCCCTGTAATTTTGGAAATTACATTCCAGCCCTTGAGGTTTTGAATTTCGTAACAAATTGTCTCTTTTATTAATAAATAATGAAGTCAATTAACAGTTTTTAATAATATTATAAATATGTTTCAATTAATGATTTAGGTAATTTTATTATTGTATTAAAGAGCAATTATAAATTTTATTTTTTTAGTTAATTATGTTAAATAAAAAATTCTGACAATAGGATATTTGTAATTTTCAAAATCGCAGGGGATAATTTGTACTTTAAACAAATCTCATGAGGTATATTTACAACTTACTTTTGAATTTAATAATTAAAATACATTTTTTTATCAATTTTACTTAACTAAAATAATCAAACAATTTAAATAAAATTCAAATTAATATATTAAATTTTAAATTAAAAAAATTTAAAATTTAGTATTTATTTTGTTACAAAACTTTAAACTCGCTTTCTTCTCCTGTGTGTTTTTTTTTTTTTTGGTAATTATCCCATAAAAGAATAACCGGACCCAAACCGACATGGGCCGATCCGTTTCGCGTGACCGGATCCAATTCCTACAAATAGTCGGTCCATCGGAGATACGAAGTTGGACAGCAATGGCGAGCAACAACCAAGCACAGTCGAACCACCGACCTTACAGACACCTGAAAACCCTAACCGGCCACCAGCGAGCCGTCTCGTGCGTGAAGTTCTCAAACGACGGCACACTCCTCGCCTCCGCATCCCTCGACAAAACCCTAATCGTCTGGTCCTCCCAAACCCTAACCCTAATCTCCCTCCTCGAAGGCCACTCCGACGGTGTCTCCGACCTCGCCTGGTCCTCCGACTCCCACTACATCTGCTCCGCCTCCGACGACCGCACTCTCCGCATCTGGGACTCACGCGCCGCCGAGTGCGTCAAGACGCTTCGCGGCCACACCGACTTCGTCTTCTGCGTCAATTTCAATCCTCAGTCCAACCTCATAGTCTCTGGATCTTTCGATGAGACTGTTAGGGTTTGGGATGTGAAGACTGGGAGGTCTGTTCATGTTATACGAGCGCATTCTATGCCTGTGACTTCGGTGCATTTTAATCGCGATGGTTCGTTGATTGTCTCGGGGAGTCACGACGGGTCTTGTAAGATCTGGGACGCTGCTTCTGGTTCTTGCTTGAAGACGTTGATTGATGATAAGGTTCCGGCTGTTTCTTTCGCAAAATTCTCGCCCAATGGGAAGTTCATTCTCGTTGCGACTCTCGATGACACTCTAGTAAGTTTTAATTTTGTTGATTGTTAACTATTCTATTTGATCAAGATTCTAACCTTTAGCTTCTTAATTTCTTTGAAATTTAGTGTACATTGATTGATATTCAACTATTCAATCTAGTTGGCTTTGGAAACTCTGGACATAATTAAATTTTGGAAGCATCTCCAAACCCTAAAATTTTCGCTAAATGCTTGATAATCCTAAAAACCAACTCCAATCCTTTCTCTTCTTAAAATTCATCAAATTTGAGTTTAAAAAATGACTGTTGGGAATTTGGTGGTGTTTTTGGTTCATCCTTGATTTGGTGGGAAAATATTGCCTCTCTGTTGATTTGATACAGATTTGATGAAATGGTTGGAGCACACTTTTAGCTAGTTTCTCATCAAATTTCAATTTGATGAAGGATTGGGGATGCTCTTTACAATCTTGTTTTTAGCATTCGTTTTTATTTTTCTTTTCGGGTTTTGGTTGGAAAGAATAATACTTGAAATGTAGTTATATCGTTAGCATTTAACTTTTTCTGTAACTGAATTGCGTAAATGCTCTCTGTTGGTTGCTGAGAATTTTGAGGAAAATGAAGATAATAAAATTTGTTGTTGTGTCCAAGAACTGGATTGTTCAATTCAAACTGGTCAAGTAGTTTTGTTTCATTCAACCAATCTTTTCAAATAATGAATTTATTTTCTTCAAAAGAACTTAAAGAAAGTGTTTGAAGATTGCTCATGTCATATAAGATGAGTTAACCTTCCTTTTTCTTTCATTATTGTTTCTGGATGCAGAAGCTTTGGAACTACTCAACTGGGAAGTTCTTGAAAATCTATACAGGTCATGCCAATCGGGCATATTGTGTAACATCCACATTTTCAGTGACAAATGGGAAATACATCGTCAGCGGATCAGAGGATAAGTCTGTTTACTTGTGGGATCTACAAGGGAAGAATATGGTTCAGAAACTTGACGGACACTCTGATACTGTTATCTCTGTAACATGCCACCCTACTGAGAACAAAATTGCCTCTGCTGGCCTTGATGGCGATAAAACAATAAGGATTTGGGTTCAAGATACTTGAATTTTGAAGCAATAATACACATGTAAGTTTCTCCTAACTGGAATTAGTTTTCAAATCCATGTTTGTTGCCCCCCTATTAGATTTTTCAATTTCAATTATGGTGAGTGAATGCTGAAGTGTTGATACTGTTTATTCCCATTGTTTTTCAGTTTTGGTTCTATAAGATGTACAATTGACCCTGTAATGATTAATAAGTTTAGGAGAACAAAAATTATGAACTAGTTAAACTATTACTACATATTCTTCTATGGTGTTCAATCACAAAAAGTTGCTCATCATTATCCAATCATTAGTACAAAAATAGGATGTGCATTCCTATTTGTTAAGTCAGTGATCAATACTTGCAAGAAATATGTATTGTATCAAATCTTTCCTGTAGAAAAGCTTATAATCCCCGTATATATAAAATAAAATAAAAACAACATTGTAAACAATGCAGAAGGCAATGCTTATAAAGTGTATAATCAAATTTAACTGTATTTAGTACTGCAATGTTTTTAGAAATGGAATATCATCAAGAGTAGATTGCTTTATGTTAATCCGCATGAGTTCACAAGGGCCACCATGCCCAAGCTTCGTAGAAAACCCAAATTTCAGGTAGTACTTGCTACCTTGGACCTACAATACTTCCAAAGTTTCCTTTTACATTCATTCATTTAGGGGACTATGACTTTGCTCCAGCCCCTCCCAATAAGAATTTCTGGATCCACTACTGCAAGTGCTTCACTTTCCATGATTTGTGAGGTTGTTAATACTTTCAACAGCAATGGCAGTTAAAAAATCCTACATAATGGGTTGATGTTCTGTTCTCTTAATGCTTTATATAAAATGGCAGTTAAAAAATCCTATACTAAGAAGTTAGTTACTTCTTTCTACACTATTTGATATTCTGTTCTCTTGATGCTTTTAATACAATGGGTGATCCTTGTTTTTTTTTTATTCCAACAACACCCGGGGGTGTTAGCAGTGGGAACATAGCATTAGGAAGAGATGCAGAACAGTTACCATTTAGAAAGGTCCTCAATAAGAGTGAACAAGTCACGGAGAAAACCATCAACCTCCGTTTGCTCGATCCTTTGAAGCTACAAACACCAAGGAAGCTAGTGTAAAAAACTGTGGACCTGGAGCTAAAAGTGCATAGTTGTCAGTCTCAACATGAAATGGAGCATGAGTAGACGATGAGGAGTCGGCTTCAAGAAGACCAAACAGCAGGACTTAGCTACAGATGATTATATTACTTGAAGTTAAATTAGGTGGCATGTGTTCAAAATTAGGTAGCACTTTTGGTATTTTTGTTTTACCACTTTTAGGATAGTCTTTATGTTCAATGTTGAATGTAGTAACGGAACAATAACATTTGCCCCAAGTTTTGGGTTAAGTTGTAAAAATTTCATCTTCAAATTTGTGAATGTTGCTTCAAATTTCTTTTTGCAAAGGAGCATAACCATCAAAACCTGTCTTTGCAATTGGAATTTACATTCACAATTGTTTCTCATCACACAGGTATGAATATTCTGTTCCTCTTTCAAATTTGTAGTTATGATTTGTCATGAATCATTTTTCACATCACAAATTCTCTTCATTGCTAATCATCAATCAGTTAACACGATATCCAGACCTATACACTTTCATAGGTTGGTGTAATTTCCGTACTTGCATAAACATTTGCAAAATTTCTTTTTACCCAACCCAACCCAACCCCACGCCTCCCCTCCCCTCTTAAAAATCATTGGCTCTTTCTCAAACCAAACGTGTCTTCAACACCGTCTGTCACTTTCTTTCTCCGCTCAGCAATCATCTCTGAATATGCCTGAGAAAAAGAGGAAAATTCGAGGTGAGCATTTTTGCTTATCTTGACTGAATGCAAAGGATGTTAGCATTGAAAACTAATTATATATTAGCATCTTCATAATCAAAATTGACGATAATCCACATTAGAGCTAGAATTTAGTTTCCCTTCAAATGTCTCCGTAAGTTCAGAAAATGAACAAAATAATAACAGCAGCATAACAATGAATAGCCAAAGAACAAGAAGGAAAATGACCATACCTTTGGGTAAGTATACAAAAAGATGTACCACCATGCACAAATTAGAGAGAGAACTACTGCAGTGACGACTACTGAGTGTAAAATTAACCAGCTACAGGTAATCACTATCAGTCCTGTCAGTGTTATTGTCCATGGTTGACACCTAACAAAGAAATCGAGTTAAAACTATATATAACGCATGCACATTGTAAATAAGTAAAATGAACAGAAAATAAAACGAACCAACAAACAAAGGTCTTTGATTTGGTATAGCAGAACAAATTCCAAAACTAGCTTACAGACCTCACTTGTTTGATAAATATTGGCTGCTTATGTCTATTCTGACTTGTTTTGGGAGGTTGGCTTTTAGCCACTTTTTTTGGTTTATAGCAAAAGCTAAAAGTTGGCTTTTTTGAATTTTTTTTTCATTTGAGAAGGTGATTTTTAGCCAAGGGTGAAATTACAATTTTACCCCTCATGAGTCAATATGCTCATGGGTGAAGTTGTAATATTTTAAACTAAATAGGGATAGTTTGGTCATTTGATTATGATTTGACATCATAAACAAATATTAATCAAAAAAGCCAAAAGTCACTTTTTACCAAGTTCCCAAATCATTTGTCTAAAAAAGCTAAAAGCTTGGTTAAAAGTCAAAAAGTCACTTTTTAACATCTTCCCAAAACAATCCAGAATATACTTCAACCTGCCTCTACAGTTACCCAAATCCGCAATTCATGACTAATGCATCAATGGCCTACAATGAGAAATATGCTTTGAAATCTTGAACCTAAGTATCCCAACAATTATGAATGTGCAATGCACTGATACAATCTAATCTTAAAACAAACCAGCCATCCCCAAATCCTTGCAAGGTTATAAACCTTCATCTCTGTTCGTTTTTTCCCAGAAATTGATGAACCAAGATAAAAGTGGCAAGTTCTCAAAAGTCCAGTCATATGATTGCAGTGACCAGAACAAACTCTTACCTAAGAACAGTATCCAGAATTCCAGATTTAGCTACAGAAACCAATCCACTGATTTTAATACTTGGATTAGTCATGTTATACTTGATTCTTTCACAAAATCACTCTACTGAGAAAAAATTATCTATAAACACAGCTCAAAAAACCTTTGCTTTTCTGATTCAATTAATTGTACAATATGCAATCCAATTCTCACATAAAAATAAATAAATAAATAAAGCCCAAATCAAAATTCGACCCCTCACGTCTGCATTGACCAATCAAATCTCAATTCGAAGATATAGTTTATATTTTTTTTTCTTTCCAGCAAGGGAGCTCAAAGGAAGACCTTTTCCAAAAACAGGGTAGATGTTTTAAAATTGAGAATAGCCATGAAAGGGAAAGCTAACCAGGAAGGCTTGGTGTCCCAAACGGAGTCGTACTCGAGGGAGAGATAGTTCATATACCCATCCATATCATCGATGACTCCATTTTCGTCCAGGAACGCGGACTCTTTCGGGTCATTCGAATTGCTTCCGAGAACTGAGGTTCTGCTACGAAGAAGGGTCGGTTTCAGAGGGATTGAAGAGAGATTTGGGCAGGAAATGGGAATGGAGAGGTGGGTTTTTTGGGGATGAAAAAGTTGGGGTCGCAGTGAAGGACACGAGAGAGAAGGAAGAAGGAGGAGAGACGACGATGATACAGCTATCATTTTGGGGTGTGCGTGAATGAGTGAGTGAATTTGATGAGAGTCGATCCTGTGGTTCTCAAGATCGTTCCTTCGTCCAGACTCCACGGGTATATGGTCCGTTTTGCCATTTGCAGAGGTCATGTGGGTCCATGGGTTTTTTGTGAATAACTTGGGTTGGGCCTAAAGGCCTCTCTGGCTTGCATAAGAAGACGGCTTCTCAGTTTGATCGGTGTGCTCCTTACATAATTTCTCAGATTCGACTTTTGGATTCAGACCGTGAGAAAGTAATTTCTTGTAAATTTTGTAGTTCTGACATGGATGACTTGCTTTTGACCACACTGAAGAAGGGATTAGTCGATAGGATTAGTCGATATACGTGTAAGTTGGCTCGGACACTTTGACAACTGAACGAAACAAAAAATAAAATAAAATACTATCCAGAACAAGGTCTCAAAAAATAGTGAACCAACAAAAAGGGAAAAAGTTGGGAATGTATGTTTACAATTTGAATGTGTGATTTAAAATTAAATTTAATAGGGTGTGGATCACATCTAAAATGAATTTAATTCACAAGTTTTAAATATTATTTTCCAGCGTGTTTATAGCATTATTGTATTAAACTCATATAGAAACAGGGCATGTCAATCAAATTGCATATTTTCTTCTTTTTAGCAATCAAAATCAGCATATGTTCTTTATTTTTCTGGACTGAGATTAAGCCATTGCTTTGAAATTAAATATATGCAGGTTGTTGTGTTTGGATAGTGAAAATAAAAAATCTCCACCTTGTTAGATGGGGGAGATTTGTATGATTGTGGGACCACTATACGTTCAGATATTTTGGATAGTTTTGTGTCTGTAATTTTTATATTCAGACATGTTGACAGTTAAATGTTTGGAGGCTTCAACAGGAAGCATATGTGAGGAGAAATTCTTTCATGGGTTTAGCATACCACATCAACAGTGTGTCCAATCAATTAGAACAATACATGTAGACATTTTACGAACTTTGCTAATATGTTATTAATTCAAAAAAATAACTACCATTTTTTTTAAAAAGAAAATTATCAATTTGGCACACTACATCAAAGTGATGACCCGATGTACTAGTATTGCTGAATAATTTCTCATAGTTTGAGGTGTGAACTACTTCAACTTTAGAGGGCATTTGTGTAATGCTAATTCCTAGTTTTCTTGCAGTGCAGGTGAATTCTGCACCTACTGTCTACAAAATATAGGTAAAATTTCGAAAACGCAAATAGTAAAATGATGACAACAAAAATCTTGTAGGTGAAGATAACTTGAGGCTTCGTGCATACAAAAAGGGAGACCAAAGAGTAATGAAGAAACTTCATTAATGGTAATACATAATTCGACAGAGAAAATAAGAGTTGGTTTGGGATGTTTTAAAAAAGTGCACTTTTTGACTTATTGACTTATATGAGTTGGGTTTGGATTGGGTTGGGTTTGATGTGATGTGTTAGAGAGGTAATGTGATTTAAATAAGATGATGTGATTTAAATAGGATAGTGACTTTTTAACTTTTTGTATTATTTAGTAGATGCCAAACTTGGTTTAAGACTCTTTGTAATTTGTATCTCTGGTATCAATTTGGTTATTGTAGTTTCAATTATATCAATTTTGATTTTTTATTTTTCATATTAGGTCAATTTAATTATAAAATACATTAAGTAATTGAGCAGAGATGTAGAGGAAAATGATCCATTCAAATAAGAATATATTATTTTAAATTGAGGCCTTGTTTGTCATCTCCTAAAAAAGTCAAAAAGTAATTATTCTATTTAAGTCACATCATCTTATTCAAGTTACATCACCTCTCTACCACATTATTTCAAATCCAACCCATATTTCATAAAAAGTCAAAAAGTACACTTATTTAGAATATCCCAAACAACCTCTGAATATCAATCCCTCAGTCACTTTGAGGGAAATGAATGGATTATTTATGTAAAAAGTTGTTATCAATTGGACTAAATTGATATAATGTGAAAAATTCGAGAATGAAATCAAGAGGACCACACATGACCACTTTTTTTTTTCTTTTTCTTTTCTTAAATTTTTTTTATGGCACTGGATACATGGCAATGTATTATTTGTCTTCATTATTTTTTTAATGATTGTTTCCTAAATTGATACAAGAGATCAAACACATATATTACTGGTCTAATTTTTTCTTAAGATATATTGATGGATATGATTTTTTAGAAGTGAGTTTCACCAATAAAACTTGTAAATTTTTGTTTATCTATATATTTTCTATATCAATTTCTATATTTCTAGTCCTATTGAAAAGTGGGGTACAAGTTGTGGCTTCGGAAACAAGTGTTATTAGTGAGGAAGGAAAGTTGGAGTTTTGAAATGTGAAATTGAAACTAGGGGGGTTTGATTTAGCTCCTTATTTTACAAGGAGAAAAAAAGGGATATGAATGTGACGTTACACCAAGAGAAAATATATTTTCTTGTGTGATTGCCCTACAAAAAAATATAGAGAAGAGAACCTAAGCAAACATACAGAGTCTCTACTCACTCACTCAACGCTCTTATTTCCCTCCAACCTTTCACCTACCTTGAGAACCAAAGCACCACTTCCTTCCTATAATGGGATGGCTTCTTCATTCCCTCCTCTCCCCATTGAAGAAGCTCTGGAATCGCATACGCTCAACTGGGAGAAACCGTAGCTTCCCTTCCCATGCTCTTCTGAAAATTCTTAGCTTTGCATTATTTTCATCAGTTTCTCCCAAGCATTCTTAGTATTCATTAGACCAACTTTTATTCTCTAGCATTATTATTCTAAATCTGTTTTTCATTGCAATTTTGAATCAACCCCAAATTTCTTTTTCAATCTTTCTGATATCATTACTTTTAATAGCCTATTATTTTGCTTTTAATTCTTTTGTTTCTATTATCGTTTAATCTCCAGGTAAAGGAATATACATACTGTATGAAGATGTGAAGTCATGTCAATGTGAAGATGTACATGTACTGTGGTCAATGCTAGTGGAGTCAGCTGACTCTACTTTGTTATCAAGCCAATGAAAGTCTTTTTCCATTCCCCCACAAAAAAGGCTTGAGAGAGGAAGAGAATGAACAAGTTTGCATTATGTAAATACTAAATATGTATAGCACTCATGGAGAAGCCAGCTGATCTTAGTTACATGGGGTTCTCATATGAAGCTTTGCTGGTTGTAGTTTTACTCTATTTTACATGGTTGTAAATTGCAATGAAGAACATGGTCCTCAATGCTAGTAAAATTATACAGAAATATTTCAATTAGTCAAATTTCAAAACTCTCTTCCTCGACTCAATTTAATTCTATTCGAGTTTAGATTATTTGATTGGAAAATGTGGACTCGTTTCTATGTATTATCTGACAATGCCTTTGTGAGATAAAGCTACTGTGTGAGTTTCATTATTATTTTTGACCAACTAAAAGAATAACTCAATCAACTTTCTCTAATGGGTTAATTTCACACTTCTTGAATTTGTACTACTAGTAATTTTCATTAGCATTCTATCACTACAAAAAATCAGCGTTTTAGGAGCAAATTTATTGTCTCTAAAAATGTAATATTTGTTGGAAAAAACTCTAGCCAACTAATTTTGTTTGTCGCGAATTTTGTCCCAAATGGTCTGTCCAGAAAAGTCTAAAATTGACTTTTAGAGACAAAATTTTGCATTTGTCACTATAAATAGATTTTTAAAAACAAAAATATGTAGTTGTAAAAAGTTTTGACTTTGAGACAATCAAAATTTGTCTTTAAAAGTCTATTACAACCTACAACGGTCACAATGTTTATGGAGACAAAAAATTTAGTTTTTCAGACAGCCCAAATTGGTCTCTAAAAGTAGTTTTTGAGACAAGTGAAAGTTGTGTCTAAAAGTTTTAGTTTTCAAGACAACTAAAGCTGGTCTGCAAAAGTTATAATTTTTTTCAAACAACTAAAATTGGTCTCTAAAAGTTTGATAATATACTTTCTTTTTTCTTTTTGATTTTGTAACAATTACTCTAAAAATACTAGTTTGAACAGAAACTCATATTCCTTACTTGATTTCTTAACAACCAAACATAAAATATCAAACATATAACTAGACTATACGTTCAACTCCAAATTAAAATTCAACAACACCAAAAAAAAAAAGAAAAAGAAAAAGAAAGAAACAAGCCCCATGCTCGTCGCATTCAAAAAGGCTTAATCAAAAGATATTTCAATGACAAACAAATACCATGCTCTGATTCATTAATATGTAATATTTGATTGTATATCATAAACTGATAGAGATTTCAAAAGCATCATTTCCAATTTATAAGGCTAGTGCCATAAGCATTGTTTATAGCATTCAACTATTCAATGTATAGATTGTAAATTGTAATTATATATACCTACAAAACAAAACAACTCATCCATCACATCTTCTTCTCAAGGGCTTCATTGAAATGTCATTCAAAATCTCACAAAGAGCTCCCAAGCCTTCAAAGTGCACATTTAAAATCTCGCAAAATGAATCACAAAGTGGTGCCAGGAGCTTGAAAGATGTAAACTGTTGGAAAAAGAATGATTTTTTGATAACTTTAATGCAATATTAAAGTGGGTGCCAATCCTCAATTGAGATGGAGTAAAGTGAGCTTAGATTCTTTGTAATGAAATCTTTACATCACAAAAAGAATGACCAAAAACCATTAAGATTTGAATGAGAAATTGACTCATTAAATTGGCCTCATGGAAGAGGTGTTAGAAAAGGTGGGTGCAGAATTATACACATTACACATGTGTATAAAATGAGTGTAACTCCTTTATAATAATGATGGGTTGAATTGCCATCAATTAGGAGTGTTGCAAAATCTAATGATGATGGATTGAATTGCCATCAATTGGGAGTTTTGCAAAATTAAATCTCTTGCATTTGTTGCAAGAACCTTTTCCTCTCTCCCTCTATGTGTATAAAAGGAGATCCTCTCCTTCATTCTTCAACACCAAAAAATTGTGTTGCTCTTCCTGTCAAAAGCTTTCTTTAGTTTATATTATATTCTTCCTGAGAGAGAGTGCTGCAAAGTTTTGTTCGCCGAAGCTATTCAGTCGGTGCATTGCATAGCTGGTCCAACCGTCATATCTTGGGAGACAGACGTCGAAAAACCTCTAGCATCTAACCGGTGAGGTGGCGAATCTATTTTAAAGACACTGTCTAGTACAAGTTTCGGTTTACTATCTTCTGCAATTTTATTTTATGCATTTCTGTTCTTCTACTTATAATTTCTAACATGAGGTTGTAGTCTATAATTGCAAATATGAAATATGGATTTATTTGTTTTATGTGATCCCACAATTTGTACAACATAAACATGAAAGAAGGAAGTCTGAGATGGATCTAATCCAGTGTTTCCAGGAGGAACAACAACATCAATTGGAGCAATAAGGCCAACACGAATATGAAATATTGGTTATAGTTCATGTTCAGAAGATACTAAAAACAGTAACCAGAATTGAATTGTATAAAAGAAAATTAATGTGATGATCTTACTTGTCAAGAACCAAATCACAATTACATGGTCAATATCCACTGTATACAATACTTCATAGTTCATACTCAAAGCCAATCAAATTACGTCGAGAGATAAATCAATTCATCCCAATATCACCTAATACCACCAGGCATGCAGTAACATTGAATGTACCACCCAACTCAATGAATTTCTCAATACCACAAAAGACAATCAATGAGTAGCATGGTTTAACATCATACAGATATTCTTATATGCAAATGTTTATTATAAAAAATTTTATAACACAGCCAACATGATTGTTGTAAATATGTAAATTGGGCATTCAGCATCCATGGAACAACATTTTTTTTTTTTTTTTTGAGAAATCTCTCACATAGATTCCTAGATTTTTTTTTTTTAATTTTAAATAAGAGTCTAGATTTATAGTGGAAAAAAAGACAGCTTAAAACAATAATCCTTTAAAACATTAGTTTATCTTCTCATATTCTAAACTATATATAAATAATATAATACTGAGCAACAACTTGAATTCTTTAAACACATAATCGTACATATTCTAACATACATACTTGCTACCATCCATCAAATAAAAAATAGAAAGGAAAGAAAAAAGAAACATGTTTCCATACAAGCAAAAAGCTAAATTAAAATACCTAAGGAATTCCACCATAATAACAAACATAAAGCTAAATTAAAATAGCTAAGGAATTCTACCATAATAACAAACATAAAGCATGTTGGAAGATAGTTTTCTTTTCTTTTCTTTTCTTTTCTTTCTTTCTTTCTTTCTTTTTTTTCTCTATTGAGTGATGATATAGAGACATGAATTCTGTACATAATTTCCATACTGGATGAAGTAGTCTTCTTGCAGTTTCTTCTTTTTTCATTTAGGGGAAGCTATGTGTTGTGTTTGAGTTAAAGCCTTATTGACTCTTTGGACTGCAATTATTGATGCTAAGCTATGAATTTATGCTTAACAAAATGGATAAAACAATATTAAGTACATACTCATGAAAATAGTATATAAATCCACAAAGGAAACAAATATAGATCTCAAAAGATGACTTACTAAGAAGAAGAATCAGTAGAGGGTCCTCTTCGACTGATCTGCTGTATCAAGAATGTAACGCCCCACTCTCGAGTCGTTAAATACACTAAAATAGCCTTAAAAAAAAATACAAGTTTTGCACCCAAAAATAATAATTACAAAATCGTCTCCAAATGGTACAATATCCTCCAAATATTCTAAGTACCTCCAAAATAAACAACATTACAACTATCTCCAAATTTAATAATTACAGTAGTGGGTCCCAAATGTCTATATTAATAAATCTTTTTAATCTCAATTTTGAGCTCCGCTAAAATCTGCTCCGCACCTGAAAAATAAATTAATTCGGAAAGTATACAATATGACAGGAATACAAGGCTCGGATACAGAATAAATTAACAGGAATCCAACAATTTATGACATTAAATCAACGATACGATAATCAAGCAATTTACCAAATTGCACAGTAAATCAACTATAATTTATCTAGGACCAAATACCCGGTCCTACTCAGTACATAACCAGTGAATAAATTCATTTATTCACCCACCTCACCCAAGCTCTATGCTTATTCGGGCATATTGGTGTAAACAATTAATAAGATTCACTTAATCTATGTACGGAGTATTTCCATGTCATTAGTCAAACAAATTACCATTTTAATACTTAAATATTTGTAGAGAATTTTACCAAATGATCAAAATATCAACGATTCGATAACAAATGATTTTACCACAATAATCAAGTAGATTACAAATTGAGGATAATTTAAAATAAGAGAACTCTTTGCAAAGAGATTTAAATAGAGCATATTATATACAACCCGAATTTACCTCAAAATAATTAATTCCATCACCATAAATCTGAAATTGCTCCATGGATCTTTAAAAATAATTCTGATCTCTTGTAAAATTACTAACTCTCATTTTAAATGTTCCTACGTCTAAACTCAAAAATTTACATCACACAAATGGAGAAACCTGAAAGTAGGAGAAAAGAAGAAAAAAATGAGAGACAATTGAAATTGAATGTTTGTAGAAAGGAGGAGAAGAGGGGTTCAATTTATAGGGAAAAGAAATGGTTGGTTTGGTGGGAAAACTGTGGGTAGCCCACGGTTTTGTCTCTTTTTTCTTTTCTTTTTTTTATATTGTTTCTTTTTTCACGTGATGGGGAATTGTAGGGAAAATTAATTTATTATTATATCAGAATAAATAACAATATGATAGATATAAAAGGGATGAGATAAATACAAATAAATAATTTAAAATTAGATTCTTATCTAAAAATCTCACCACTAAATTAAAATAATAAACCACCAATATCACTCACTAAATATTAATACCTCAAAATACGGGATGTTACAAAGAAGTCGACTTTGGCATTGTATTCTGTGTGATTGGACTCTAAGATTTGAATTCTTTCCACTAGCTCCTCATTGATTTTTCGTTGCTCTTCAGTCTCCCTTGTAGCAACCTCATTATCCCTTTCAAGTTGGGCATGGGTAAATTTTCTAAATAATGTTGTACTTGGTTTTTAACCATGCCCTAAGCCTCATATGTAGCCAACTTTTTGTCCAAATACCTCAATAAAGAGTTGCTCATCAGTTATCGGGCAAGATCCATCTTTAATAGCTTTCTCCTATCGCTTTTCAAGCTTGTACTACAATATTCATCAGTTGAGATAAAACTAAGTATCCATTCACATTTCAGCCGGGCTAAACGCGCGAACCATGGAAACCGGAGCGTCTGGCAATCATCTCGGCCGAGCAACTCAGGCAGCTCGGTTCAACATGGTCCTGGGCCTCCACCGAGCAAAACCTTCTCCGGCCAAGCCCAAGCTATCACGGCCCCAAACATGTTCGGCCTAACCCAGCTCGGCCCAAATATGCTTGGACCACATACAGCCCGGCCAGAACCGCGGCCCAGGCCGAGATTGTGAAATCTCCCTCACAATTGCCCCTTAATTCTGTCCGCATTTGCGTGACCGGAATTATATTACAAGGTCGGGCTAGACTTTCTGCTCGATGGTTTACTTTGCTCGGTTTAGAAACTTCAAAGTTGGCAAGCTAGGTCCGCTCTGCGACTTCCTTCTTGGCGAGCAACATCAACTCGGCAAGGAACTCCAAAAAAGGCGAGCAAGATCCGCTCCGCGACTTCCTTCTTGGCGAGCAACATCAGCTCGGCAAGGAATTCCAAAGAAGGCGAGCAAGGTCCGCTCCGCGACTTCCTTCTTGGCGAGCAACATCAGCTCGGCAAAGAATACCAAGGTCGGCGAGCAAGGTCCGCTCCGCGACTTGCTTCTTGGTGAGTAACATTAGCTCGGCAAGGAACTCCAACGAAGGTAAGCAAGGTCCGCTTCGCGACTTCCTTCTTGGCGAGCAATATCAGCTCGGCAAGAAATACCAAGGTCGGCGAGCAAGGTCCACTACGCGACTTGTTTCTTGGCGAGCAACATCAGCTCGACAAGGAACTCCAAAGAAGGCAAGCAAGGTCCGCTCTGCGACTTCCTTTTTGGCGAGCAAAATCAGCTCGACAAGGAATTCCAAAGAAGGCGAGCAAGGTTCGCTCCGCGACTTCCTTCTTGGCGAACAACATCAATTTGGCAAGGAACACCAAGGTTGGCGAGCAAGGTCCGCTCCGCGACTTCCATCTTGGTGAGCAACATCAGCTCGGCAAGGAATACTAAGGTCGGCGAGCAAGGTCCGCTCCGCAACTTACTTGTTGGCGAGCAACATCAGCTCGACAAGGAACTCCAAAGAAGGCGAGCAAGGTCTGCTCCGCGACTTCCTTCTTGGTGAGCAACATTCGCTCGGTAAGGAATACCAAGGTCGGCAAGCAAGGTCCGCTCCGCGACTTCCTTCTTGGTGAGCAACATCAACTTGGCAAGGAACACCAAGGTCGGCGAACAAGGTCCGCTCTGCGACTTCCTTCTTGGCGAGCAACATCAGCTCGGCAAGGAATATCAAGGTCAGCGAACAAGGTCCGCTCCGCGACTTGCTTCTTGGCAAGCAACATCAGCTCGGCAAGGAACTCCAAAGAAGGCAAGCAAGGTCCGCTCCGCGACTTCCTTCTTGGCGAGCAACATCCACTCGGCAAGGAATTCCAAGGTTGGCGAGCAAGGTCCGCTCCGCAACTTGCTTCTTGGCGAGTAATATCAGCTCGGCAAGGAACTCCAAAGAAGGTGAGCAAGGTCCGCTCCGCGACTTCCTTCTTGGCAAGCAACATCAGCTCGGCAAGGAATACCAAGTTCGGCGAGCAAGGTCCGCTCCGCAACTTGCTTCTTGGTGAGCAACATCAGCTCGGCAAGGAACTCCAAAGAAAGCGAGTAAGGTTCGCTCCGCAACTTCCTTCTTGGCGAGCAATATCCGCTCGGCAAGGAATACCAAGGTCGGCGAGCAAAGTCCGCTCCGCGACTTGCTTCTTGGCGAGTAACATCAGTTCGGCAAGGAACTCCAAAGAAGGTGAGCAAGGTCTGCTCCGTGACTTCCTTCTTGTTGAGCAACATCAGCTCGGCAAGGAACACCAAGTTCGGCGAGCAAGGACCGTTCCGTGACTTGTTTTTTGGCGAGCAACATCAGCTCGGCAAGGAACTCCAAAGAAGGCGAGCAAGGTCCGCTTTACGACTTCCTTCTTGGCGAGCAACATTAGCTCGACAAGGAATTCCAAAGAAGGCGAGCAAGGTCCGCTCCGTGACTTCATTCTTGGCGAGCAACATCAGCTCGGCAAGGAATTCTGATCTTTCCATCAAAATGATTGCCAATTGCCCCTTTTCCTCGGCCTTCTAATTGACGTCTTCCAAAACCAAACTCCTTAGATTTTTTCCATGGTTGTTTGTACCGTCATCCTCTGCGCTTCCCGCCAGAACGGTTATCTTGTAAGGCCCTTTTGTCTATTGCCACCGGGGTTGTTTTCGCGGTGGACGCCGCTGCATCATCCTCTACTCGGATGTACTCATTGATGCGCTGCATTAGTTACCCCCCGGATGTCGGCTGGTTCATTGTAAGCGAGTCCCTCAGCCTATGTCCGACCGGGAGACCGCACTTATATTGGGTGATTGCTAGGTTGATCGGGTAATCTAGGACCTCGTTGAAGGTTTCCCAGTATCTGGAGTTGTATGCCTTGAGTGTGTCGTTCGGGTCCATTTTGACACTGAGAAGGTGGTCAACTTCCTTTGGCGTTTTGGTATTGGTTTTGAAACGCGTCACAAAGGCTTCTGCCAACTGCTGCCACCTTTCAATGCTCCCTTCCGGCAGCCTCTCGAACCATTTCAAGCCCAGCTCGCCCAAGCTCGACGGGAAGATAAGGCACATAAGTGCGTCATTCCGCCTATGTCCGGCCATGACCTGTCGGAAGTGACTTACATGCATGTAGGGATCGGTTTTTCCGTCATAGAGCGTGAATTTAGGCTGGTGGAAACCTACCGGAAGCGATGTCGTTTCTATCTCCAGAGAGAAAGGGGTGCCGCTCAGCCTTGCCAAGTCTCTATCTGGAAGGAGTGACGCTGCTAGGCGGGATAGAGGCATTCCGACCTCCTCGCTGGCGTGAACCCCATATGATAACCGCCGGAATGCCGGCACCCTCTGAGCCTCTCGTCGGCGAGCCCGTTCATTCAAGACTGCCCGCAAATCCTCTGAATGAGCGGAATAGGAGTACCTCGACGTCGTCACTGGACGTAAGGGCTGGTAAGTGCTATCTTGTGCGCTGGACTTCTCTGCACGCACATCGAAATCACCAACCTTGTAACTTCTAGTAATAGAAATGGACGGAGTGTGTCGCTGACTCAGACTACTTGAACGGCGGGGTTGGGTGCGCTTACTGTGGTCTCCCACTCCAAGTACACCCTTCCCTTTGACATGCCGCTTCAGCTCCTCCATCTCCGCCGCCATTCACTGGATGGCGACGTCCTGGTCTCTTAGCTTGTGTTCCAGACGTCTGGCATGTGATTCTCTCCGCCGCCCATGACCGTTTTGATTCCGTGAATGACCATAACTTCTTCCACGCTTATCTCGCGCGTCTCCCGACTGTACTCCGGGAAATGTCTCCAGGTCAGCCATTGGAAAGATGGCGAGATGTCCTTCTCTCCGTCTGCCTAACTCCGACGTAACTTCGTCGATGGCAGACAACGGAATCTCGTCATTGTTTGCCATAGAGGGTGATCAGATGAGCCTGGAAGACAAGGTTTTGTCTGTCAAGTTTCCCACAGACGACGCTAATTGTATGGGGAGTAAATATTCAGGCAAGCTCGCACTCCTTTCTTCCAAGCTCCTGTCTGTCGGATCGACCTGTGAGCACAACGGCGGTGAGCTACCCGGCGGTGTGTGGCCGGAAAACCCCTTCGACGATCAAGTCAGAACACACACAAGGATCAAGAGAGAGAGAAGGGAGTTGAGTGTAAGTATTTCTCTTACCAAATGTTCATCTATCAAGCATGGGGGGCGCAGACTAGCTTATATACATTCTGCGCCCCAAATCTACTTCCATTAGTCTCTCGACACGTGGTGCTGCTATCCTATCTGTCAGCACAAATCCAGCAATCACCACCTAACCAAACTGTTAGGATATATCGGCAGAGCTCGGCAGCCCGACGGAGTCACCTCGGCCTTCCACACTAGAGCTGACCTTCACGACCGTGCTCCTCTCGCTGAACTTAATGACGACCGAGCTCGGTTGCATTCCGGCATAGCCGAGCTCAAGACTGGTCAAGCTGGTAAACCGAAGGCCTTTCCAACCAGGCTAAATGCACGAACCATGGAAACCGAACCGTCTGGCAATCATCTCGACCGAGCAACTCAGGCAGCTCGGTTCAACATGGTCTTGGGCCTCCACCGAGCAAAACCTTCTCCGGCCAAACCCAAGCTATCACGGCCCCAAACATGTTCGGCCTAACCCAGCTCGGCCCAAATATGCTTGGACCACATACAGCCCGGCCAGAACCGCGGCCCAGGCCGAGATTGTGAAATCTCCCTCACAATATATAATTGTGGGTGTATGTGATAATATATTATTAAATAAAAATAATAAATACAGAATCTGATTTGGCATTGGGTTATTAAATATGAGATTAATGGATTATTATTGGGGGCCAAATTAACAAAAATATGGACTTATAATACTAGTTGGGCCAAATTAGAGTTAAAGATAGTAAATAAATAAATATAAAAGTAAAAGTAAATAAATAATAATAATAATAATAATAATAATAATAATAATAATAATAATAATAATAATAAAATAGCTAAGCTATACGTGCTATGTAAATTAATATACTGTTGTGATTATCAAATATGTGATGAAGAGAATTATTTGGAGGCTAAATTAATCTCTAATTAGTGTAAGAATATTGGAAGGTATAGAATTAATTAGACAAATCAAGTAAAAATCTATTTCAAGATTTGTTGTTAAATGAATGGATTTGCAAATATTACTGAGGTAGTGAGGTGGAGCCATCTGTGTATCTAGGGGTAGTGAGTCATCGCGTAGGGTTATTAAGTAATTGGTGAGTCATCACCCAACTTAATATATAAATATGAGGGAGTTGTAGTGTTGGTACCAGTAGAAAAAAAAAAAAAAAAAAAAAAAAAAAAAAAAAAAAAAAAAAGGGCTTTGGCAGAAAAGTGAGTAAGGAAAAGACCGAAAAATCAAAGAAGATAATAAGGGTCAATATTAAGGTGAGTTATATTATATCTTGAATCACTATAATATATTTTATGTACGTTTTGACTTATCATAATTTATTTTATACAAGTTATGTTTTGTAAATTATATTAATATTTCGATTACGTGGATTATTTTCTGAACTCTATTTGTTTAAAATGAAACCCATGAATATGTTTGTTTAAATTTTAGTATATATTTGACTATAACCTTATCAACAATTATGTTTCGCAAGTAGCACCACGGGAGTCCCATGCCTTGGGTGATTTAAATAACCATTGGCCTCTATTTGGCTACTTTGTAGTCCTCTATTTGTCATGAATTCATTGACCTCTGTTCTGACTGTCACTTCTGTAACATCTATTCTGTTCTGTTCTGTTCTGTATCGTGGTTATGGTTATTTGTTTATATAATTTCTATATTTCAGTTTCTACCACTTAAATGATTTATTCACCAAATTGAATTAGTAAATGTTTTAGCCTAACTAACCATCCATGATTATTTTGTATTCCATATACTCTTGGCATAATATTTCTCACTCTGTTGTGTGCTTAAAGCTGTTACCTTTTTCAGGTGACGAGATGTAAGGGAAACCCATGACCTCACGAAATGGTATCCGCCCGTGGATTGATGTTGAGCCATTATTTTGTCTTTCTTTTTTTTTTTTTTTTATATTTTTGCTCCCTTTTGTTTCTACTCGGGGCCGGTCACTGAATAATAAAATAATAAAAGCTTTACATATGTATTTTCTCTTATTAAAATAGTAAAATGGAATAATTTCCTGTTTAATTATTTTTATTTCTACTTGCACAGTTTAATTTGCTACGAATAGAATAAGTTAGTAGGTTACGATTCCAACCCTAAGCCCCTGAGGTTGGGTCATGACAAAGATTGATGTCTTACATGTCTCATCTCAGTATCAACATGCACCCATGCCCCTTTTTGTTCACTAAAATGTGTCTTTTTGTATAACTCAACAAGTCTAAGTTCCTCTCCAGTGGCACGGTCTCGCTGTGCCATTTGTAGCACACATTAAACCTCCATATAGATTACGTTGTTCAATTACAATTGCAAAACATAAATTATAGATTCTATAATTAATACCTCATCATATTGCACTTTTTTGAAGGCCTTTGAGCCAGCAGTGTGGAGGACTTTCAACTTCTCCTGATTCAACTTATTCTTGCCACATCTTACCTATTATTAAATGCATAAGAGCATCTCTAACGAGTCAGTACAATTTTTACCAAATCTGAGTAAAAAAAAGGTAATTTTCTCAATTTGAAACGAACAGCTCCAACCGTTCCACTGTAGCATGCATTAAAACAAAGAGGACGTCCGGTGGGACGACCGGCCGATCAATCGAGCTAGCCAACTCAAAAAAAAAAAAAAAATTCCCTCCCATTCTGTTCCCAATTCGTTTCTTATTTCTTTTTCCCTTCATTACATATTTTCCATTTTTGGTTGCCTCCAATAATGATTTCCTTCCAAAACCTAATATAAACACGTTATCCATATACCATATACCAGACATTTCAGTACATTATATCTAAAAGGCACCATAACTGAAAGTAAAGCATAATGAGTATCTTAAATTCCACGATATTCACTTCATTTTCATCCTCTAATGATGAGTCTAGTGATGAAAAAATGGTCACACTTTTGGGGGCTTATGAAATGAATAATGCTAGTATGATTCAGATTTTGCAATCAATTGATGGATCAAAGAAAAGAGATGGTTCTGTTGTAGGCCATAAGTATATATGTCGCGATAGAATGAAGGGTCATGGGCGATTGTTTACGAATTATTTTGCAGCAAATCCAGTTTATTCACCTGCAATATTTCAGAGACGTTTTCGAATGCGTCGTCCTTTGTATCTGCGAATTTTGAATCCATCGAAGCACACAATCCATATTTTGTTAAAAAACAAGATGCAACTCATATTCTTGGATTGTCTCCTCTATAAAAGATGATTTCAGCAATGAGAATATTGTCATATGGAGTGGCAGCAGACGCAGTTAATGATTATATATGTATTGGGGAAAGCACTGCAATTTGAAGTTTACAACACTTTTGTAATTCAGTAATTGAAATATTCGGACCGGAATACTTGAGATCTCCAACATCAACTGATATTGTTAGATTACTTGCTATTGGGAAGGTTTGGGGGTTTCCGACTATGTTGGGAAGTTTAGATTGCATGCATTGGGAGTGAAAAAATTGTCCGAAGGCATGGCAAGGTCAATACGTAGGCCATCAAAAAAAGCCAACCATCATTTTTGAAGCAGTAGCTTCTTATGACTTGTGGATTTGGCATGCATTTTTTGGAATGCCTAGATCACACAATGACTTGAACGTGTTGGATCGATCGCCCTTGCTTTCTGATCTTGCTTAAGGTAAAACTCCCCCTATCTATAATGAACACAATTATAATATGGGTTATTCCTTGCCGATGGTATATACCTTCAATAGGTAACACTGGTTCAAACAATCTCTTCTCCCCAAGAAGTAAAGAAGCAACATTTTGCAATGATATAAGAGTCAGCAATGAAGGATGTAGAATGGGCATTCGAAGTGCTCCAATCTCAATTTGCAATTATAGGTGGTGTCGTACGTTTTTGGGATCCGAAAATGCTTGGGAACATAATGAAGAGTTGCGTTATATTACACAATATGATTGTTGAAGATGAGAGAGAGGAGTACCTTGATTTCGATTATGAACTTTTATCAACCAACGCACCAGTACAACTTTCATGTACTACTAACAATAACTTCTAATCATTTCTGTCTCCTCATTTAGGTATTAGAGATAAAAATGCATATTATGCCCTCCGTAATGATTTAATATAACATATGTGACATCTTCACAGTGAAAACTAAATTCACCACGTCGACGTGAACATGTAATT
This sequence comes from Camellia lanceoleosa, assembly GCA_025200525.1. NCBI lineage: Eukaryota > Viridiplantae > Streptophyta > Magnoliopsida > Ericales > Theaceae > Camellia > Camellia lanceoleosa. The sequence continues at coordinate 18,658,964 of CM045768.1, forward strand.
TTGCTTATTTTTTGGAATAGGAGGTTGTCAACTACTGTTTGTTGTTAATGCTCTTCAAAATTTTGTCAATATTATCCAAGTACTTGACAGGTTCTGTTCTGATAATCCAATCTATAAATTTGATAATTGATAAATGTTCTCTGCTGATTATCCAAGATTATCCAATTCATAATTTATTGATGTTGTCTTCTTATATATATATCCACATATATTAAATTACCAAAGAATTACAATTTTTAATAACCATGTCTTAATCAGTTACAAAATAATTACCAAAGGCTTACTGATGTTAGAAGTCTTATATTTAAAAATTCATTCATAAATTTGGAAATTCATTTATTCAGTATATCATGAATATTCAATACCTCATTAATTTGACAAATCAATGAGGCTGTACAATACAAATTTAACAACTCAATTTGTTTTCAGATGTGGCATACGAGCCTCATTTGATGAGTCAATACCTCATGACACACACCACCATCCAACTAATTCATTAAACCAATTTACCAACCACATTAATTCTCTCCACCACCTACCTCATTTATTGACCCTCTATATACACTCAACATTGGACAGAAATGGCTATACAAAATCTGCTCTACAAACCCTAAGCTAAAACAGCAACCAAGATCAGTAATCTGTTCCCAAAACACTGTATATTTACTCTATACAAACTCAGCATTAGAAGTGTGCATCGACAGAATCAACAAGCCAAAACAACTGAAACAACAAGCTGAACAGTAGCAGAAACTAAATTTCGTGAGTGTACAACACCGGTCAATCGGCCTTGCTTAATTATTTTTGTTTTTTAGTGTGCACTTCCTTATCTATTGCACTTCTGCATACCACACTTCACACCATTTGAGCTCCTCACACTGAATGTCAGCTCTAATTCACCTTTGATACTTAACACATTTCCATTTTAATTTGAGCTCCTCTGTATTTCACCATTGATATTTAACATATTTCCATTAAAATTGAATAGATATTCACATCATGTCTAGAACAAAACAAGCCAGACTATAACATGTTGAAAGCTCCAACCCTCCACCACGCCAACAACAACTTGAAAATGAGGCTTACCCTACTTCTGATTTTCTTAGTGAAAGTCATGAACAAGCCTTTGAAAGCTTCTCCAAGTGACCTATTGTAATCCGGATGTCACAACCCAACCTTAGGAGCTTAGGGTTGGAATCGCAGCAAATTAAACTGCACAAGCGGAAATAAAAATAATTAAACAAAAAATTTTCTTCATTTTACTATTTAAGAAAAAGAAAATACATTTATAGGGTTTTAATTATTTTATTATTCAGTGACCAGCCCCGAGTAGCACAAAAAAGGAGCAAAAAGAAAAAAAGAAATGAAGACAAAAAAAAAAGGTGGTTCAACAGCAATCCATGTGCGGGTTCCATTTTGTGAGGTTATGGGTTTTCCCTATATCTTATCACCTGAAAGGGTAACAGCTATAAGCACACAACAGAGTGAAAAATATTATGCCAAGAGTACAGGAAATACAAAATAACCATGGATAGTTAGTTAAGCCAAAACATTTACATAACTCAATTTGATAAATAAATCATTTAAGTGGCAAAAACTGAAATACAAAAATTATGTACATAAATAACCATAACCACGGTACAAAACAAAACAGAACAGAGGTCATAGAAGTGACAATTAGAACAGATGTCAATGGATCCATGACAAACAAAGGACCACAAAGTAGCCAAATAGAGGACAATGGTTATTTAAGTCCCCCAAGGCGTGGGACCCCCGTGGTGGTACTTACAAAACATAATTGTTTATAAGATTATAGTCAAATATTCTTTAAAATTTAAACAAACATATCCATTGGTTTTATTTTTAACAAATAGAATTCATAAAATAATCCACGTAACTGCAATATTAATATAGTTTATAAAAATTTATAAAACATAACTTGTATAAAATAAACTATGATAAGTTAAAACATACGTAAAATACATTATGGTGACTGAAGGTATAATATAACTCACCTTAATATTGACCCTTAGTCTTTCCCTTACTAATACGACCTTCCTATATGCGTTCCTCTCCCTCTCTCTTTTCTTTTCTTTCCGTTTGGTCACTTATTATTTCACAACCCCCCCTCCCCTCACTTCCTTATATACACGTTACATGGTGTTAACTCATCCCGTTACGATGACCCCATATAGATGACTCAGCTCTCCTATTTGTTTAGGTGGCACAGGTGTCTCTATTCTATTTCTTCAAGGCAATTGCCAAATCTCCTCTAAATAAATGGTTTGATTTGCTAATCTTCAGAAATCTCCTACATTAAACATTAGATAAAGGCAAGTTGATTCTCTCTCTTTTTTTTAACTTACTATAATTTATTTTATACAAGTTATGTTTTATAAATTATTATAAACTATATTAATATTGCAGTTACGTGGATTATTTTCTGAACTCTATTTGTTAAAAATAAAACCCATAGATATGTTTGTTTAAATTCAAAAGAATATTTGACTATAACCTTATAAAAAAATTATGTTTTGTAAGTACCACCACGGGAGTCTCACGCCATGGGGAACTTAAATAAGCATTGACCTCTGTTTGGCCACTTTGTGGTACTCTGTTTGTCATGAATCCATTGACCTCTATTCTGATTGTCACTTCTGTGACCTCTGTTCTGTTTTGTTCTGTATCGTGGTTATGGTTATTTATGTACATAATTTTTGTATTTCAATTTGTGCCACTTAAATGATTTATTTACCAAATTGAGTTATGTAAATGTTTTAGTTTAACTAACTATTCATGGTTATTTTGTATTCTTTGTACTCTTGGTATAATATTTCTCACTATGCTGTGTGCTTATAGCTGTTACCCTTTCAAGTGACGAGATATAGGGGAAACCCATGTAGGACAATCTTCACTGTAATTAATTAATTCAGTTTGTGTACTTAACAACAAACAGAATTTTAAAAAAATAAAGGAAATGAGAGAATTTGTTTGATTACAAAAATGAAACTCAAAATAAAATAAATAAATAAAAACAGATTTTATTTTGTTACAAAAATAAAATTAAAATCTGATTTAAATAAATAATAAAACACCGAAAATAAATTAAATAACTTACTTGATTAATTTCTTCGAATTATAATCTGATCAAATCCAGTGTTTGACACTGTGTCCTTAAGACAGATTCATCATCTCCTCGGTACTTTCAGAATGTGGACGTCTATCTCCTAGGATGAAATGATCAACTACAAACAATAGCAACACTACAAATTGTTTGCCTAACGAACACACTAAGTGTTTATACTCTTTCTCACAAAAATAAAATGCAGCAAAATGAAGAATAGAATTTGCAAAGATGAAATACGAAATTTCTGAATATTAAACATCAAATGAAGGTTGTCCTATTTATAGATGTAAAGGTGGCTGCAGGTTTTGAATTGAATAAGTATGAAACCTGTTAGTTTTGAATTCAAACAAATTTGAATTTGTTGGGTTCATAATTTAAACAGATAAAAAACGGGAAGGGCCTTGTTTGGATGTACAGTAAAACCAGACCAGTTTATTTCCGGTTTAATTTGAAAACGGGAAGGGCCCTATTTGGATGTACAGTAAAACTAAATCAATTTATTTTGAATTTTGGATTTTATTTTACCAAAAATAAAATTAAATTCAAATGTTTTTAGCCCAAAAAGATTAGTATTGGGCCGAACAAGCCCAACCCAACCACACACCTGCGTCCAGCCCGCCCGACCGATCTGACGGACAGCGGCGCGCGCGCATGTGTGTGGTGATTTTTGAGTCCAATGGGTCTAGCCCATTGTGCCCATAATCTCCCTCTCTAAAACACTTGGGTACCCCTTGGGGTACACCCCAAGTTCCCCATGCCTTATAAACCCATTTAAAACTTCCCACCAAATCAATGTGGGACAAGCCTTATTCAATACCTTTAAGGATTTTTCACCAAAACTCCATTTCCATGGAGCATACTTTGGCTTCAATTTTCCATTCACTCGGTAATGGTTTTGAGCAACCAAATATATCACGGGAATTACAACGCGGCATAGAACACATTACCACTTTGACCCGCGACAAACGACACTCGAGGCCCACCTAAAAAATAGACCAAACTTAGGAAAAAGTTCTGGTTTTACCCAGAATTTTCTAGCCTCTCTTGCACATTCCTCAAACCTTGTTTCTCAAGTTCATCCATGTATTGCCTATAAATTATTACACAACATTATTTGACACATATAGTTTTGAAAATAGTAGAATTCAAAAAGAAAATTATTCTAGTGAATATATTCATATGGTGGTTTACTTACCTTACATACGGTTGAACTTCATCACAATTATTTAACACATACCATCGAGCTTTCTTCAAATCTTTTAAATTCAACACATCATTAACTACAGCTCCTATTCCACGTACTTTTTGCTTAAATACAAAAATATTTTCATCTTGTGTAGCTTTAATAGGCCCATCATAATTCCGCTCTAGTCTATTAAATTTTGTCTCACCTTCATTGAAATACATAGAGCAAAAGGTAAAAGCCTCATTATCAATGTAACCTTCAACAACAAAGCCTTCTAGGCGGGCTTTGTTACGTACATAAGAATATGCATGTACCTCTCAAATGCATATATCCACTGGTATTGCACCGGTCCTGCAAGGATTGTTTCATGTGATAAGTGTACGCATAAATGGATCATAATATCGAAAAAAGATGGTGGAAATATTTTCTCAAGCATGCACAAAATTAAAATAATATCTTTCTCAAGTTGTTCTAAGACATCAGCTCTCAATGTTTTTTGCTAATAACTCCTTAAAAAACAAGCAAAGCTCAATTAAAGCCTTGCTCACATCCTTTTTCAAACATCCACGTAGGACAAGAAGAAGAAATCTTTGCAAGATAACAAGGCAATCATGGCTTTTCAACTCTGTAATTTGACAATCACTAGTGCTCACACAATGTGATATGTTTGATACATAGCCATCTGGCAACTTAACTGTACTCAAGAATTCACAAAAACTCATTTTTTCAGTTGGAGAGAGCATGAATGAAGGAGAGGGTAGGATAGTTTTTCCATCTACTTGCCTTGGGTGTAATTCAAGCCTTATACCCATAGTCACTAGATCAAGATGAGCCTTGTATGAGTCCTTGGTTTTTCCATCAACGTTCATCAATGTTCCCATCATACTATCACATATATTCTTTTCAATGTGCATAACATCAAGGTTGTGGCGAATTTTGAGGGTTTTCCAATAAGGTAACTCAAAGAAGATGCTTCTCCTTATCCAATTTAAATATTGAGGAGAACGTTTTCTCTTCTTCCCACGTTCACCTATCTTCCCAAATACTGTCGAGTCAAGATGCTCCAATTGTCCCAAACCTCCTCCCCAGACAACAACTTGGGTTCCGATCTAGGCTCTGGCTCACCATTGAATGCCTTGCTTTTTCGTAAAACATGATTATGCGGCAAAAAATGACGATGTCCCATGTAACAAGTTTTCTTCTAATGATGCAAGTATTTGTGAGATGCATCCTCATTACATGAAGGACAAGCCAATTTCTCTTTGGTGCTCCAATCGAATAGGTTACCATAGGCAAGGAAATTGTTAATGGTCCATAACAATGCGGCACATAATTGAAAATTCTGGCCATTTGCTGTATCATATGTCTCTACCCCTACCTTTCATAAATCCTTTAACTCATTTATCAATGGCCGTAAAAACATATCAATGTCAAACTCGGGAGCCCTATGCCCAGGAATAAGCAAAGGCATCATAAAAAATGGATCATTCATACATTTCTATGGTGGTAGATTGTATGGGACAAGAAAAACCAGCCATATGCTATATGAGTTACCCATGTTTCCAAATGGGTTAAAATTGTCGCTAGCTAGTCTGAGCCTAACGTTACGAGGATCTTTGGCGAATGACTCATGCTTTTTGTCAAAGTCTTTCCACACTTTAGAGTCAGTTGGATTACGCAATACATTTTCCTTCTCTACACGTTTATCCTTGTGCCACTTCATACCAGTAGCCGCCTTCCTTGATATGAATAACCTTTGTAGCCTTGGTTTTGAAAGAAAGTATCGCAGAACCTTGTGAGGGATCTTTTTACCTTTACCTTTACTTTTACGAACTTTGTATCTTGACGCTTTGCAAGTAGGACACTCATCTTCATTTTCATACTCCTTACAAAAAAGTACGCAATAGTTCTTGTATACATGTATTTTTTGATAGTCGATGCCCAAATCTCAAATTATTTGTTTGCCTCATTGTAAGAGCATGGAAGCGTTTCACCAATGGGAAGTGCCTCTTTCAACAATTTCAGCAACATCGTGAGTGATTTGTTGCTTTATCTATTAAATATCTTTAGATGTAGCAACTTAACCGTAAATGATAGTTTGGAGAATTGTTGGCAATCCGGATACAAATCTTGTTCCACATCCCTCATTAATCTTACAAATTTATTTGTTTCTCCACCACAACTACCAGGTAAGTCAGGATTACGACTATTAGATGCTTCTCCCACATAACCAAATGTGGTTGTTCCACTTCCTATGTCATGAATTACTTCTTGCACCTCAGTATTTGGGTTATTTGACTTTTCAGTCACATTGTCAAGATATTTGTCATTTTCATTTTGTGAGTCATCATTGTCATTCAACTCAAAGCCTTCCCCATGATACACCTACCTAGTGTAACTCGTGACCACCCCATATGCATACAAATGAATTTCAACTTCCTCTATGATTTTTTGAATATGTTGTTGCATCTATAACATGGACACCAAATCTTATCTGCCCCTGGTTTCATATGATCATGAGTAAACAAGATAAATTCCCTCACCCCATCAATGTACTAAGGTGACCTTTTATTATGAAGTTCCATCTAACTTCTTCCATGGTGCAAAAGAACTAAAGAAGAAAGAGAGAGAGAGAAAAAAGAAAAAAAAAAAAAAAAAAAAGAGGTAAAAGCTTAAAAAATAGGATACTAAAAATAGGAAGTATGATGCTAGAATTTTCAACTCTAAAAAAACAAGCGAATCAAAGTAAATATAACAGTGCAATCAATCGAATTGGCATCTACATTTCCAAATAACACAAATATAATCAAATCAAACAAATCAGGATTAGATCAGACCATATTAAGACGGACTTGAAATGAGCTCACAGTTGACTAGACTAAACCATCTAATTACATATTCCAATTGGGGAGCATCTAATTCCATATATATATAGAGAGAGAGTAATAGGGTAAATTACAAATACACCTCCTGAAATTTGCTTAAAGTACAGATTGCCCCCTGTAGTTTGAAAAATTACAAATACTTTATGTTAGAATTTTTTTATTTAACAGAATTAACTAAAAAAATTAATTCTCTCCTATATATTTATAATTTATCCTTACTAATATATAAAACGGTCACCACTGTGAGTGTATATATTACAAAAATAAAAATTTTAAAATGTACTAAAAATTAATAATTATTATAAATTACTTCAATTATGTTAATGATTATTTTGACAATAAGTTAAAATAGTCACCTTTGAGTTTTGACTTGGTGTAAATTTGAAATTTTTTGAATTTTCACAATTCAAAGTGCTTTACAATAATTGTTATGCTTTTCTTAACTTGAATTTTCCCAATTCAAAGTGGTTAACAATAATTGTTAATGCTTATCTTATATTGCTCTCTCCTTACAAATTTGGCTGTAGGTATGTATCTATATGCACATACATGTTCTTATATTTATATTTATATATACTTGTGTGCACTTATATTGATTATTCGAAATTGAAATTAATGAAGAGAATTGAAACCACACATCAATCTTTCATTGATCTCGTCATTGCTTAATTATAATTTATTTGCAATGTTGAAGCCATATATGTTCATCACCCTGTTAAGAAATTGCAAAAACTAATCAACTAATACAATTTGAGATTGCTTCTAATAACAACAACATTCATTGTATAACAAAATGCTGATAATGATGTGATAAGATTAAAAAATGCACGATTCAGATATTTTCTTATACTATGAACCCTAAAAACCAAAAACGCTTAATTATTGACGATTACTATAAACACTTCACTGAAACAGATTGATTGAACAAACACATGAATCTATACATGTATACAAAACCATGTACGAAACCGATGGCTAAAATATCAAATCGATTATACAGATACATACATATATGTATATATATATGGTACTTGATCGAAATTGCTATCGGAGAGTCGCTGGGAAATTGGAGAATCGATGAGAGATGAGGCGGCAACGGAGCATGTTTTCTAATCTCCTGCAAGTTTCTAAGGCTCCGAATAGCTAAAATATCTCCTTTTTTGATATTCGAAAATCATCCTATATCATCAATCTCCGTCAAATCTATACAGCACAAAGCAGGGAAACTTCAATAATCAATAACAAAACACCAAAAAAACATTTCCCAAAAACACAAAGCAATACACATTGCAATTTGCATTATACCTATAGACTTCAATAATCGATTAAATCCCACTAAACTGAGCCAAATCTGAATCAAAAAACATAGAATCACTAGATTAAAAGCATATCGTAATGAGGAGGAACAGTAGTAGTAGTGCCTAATCCACTTACCTTTTTGAGATGGATCATGAGAGGAGAGGTAGAGGATGAGAAAGCAAAAGACGGTGAGAAGAGGAATGAGGTGAATGAATTTCTCAGGTCTTGGAGGCGATTTGTGAGAGAAAAAGAAATTAGGGATTTGAGAGAAAGAGAGAGAGAGAGAGAGAGGGGGATGAAACCTGGATGCTTTTTTTGTTTTTGTTTTTGGTAGTCCAACTATTGAGTTCATAAATTGATATATAAAATAAAATAATATATGATTTAGGTTTGTTAGGGACCAATTAAAATTGTAGGTAAAAGTGACTAATCTTTTTACAACCAAATAAATTTGTCTAAAAAATGTAATAACATGATTAAATATATATATATATTTAAAATTATTTCATTTTGTCTTTAAAAATATAATTTTTGCAAATAAATTATTTTTGTCTTTAAAATCTTAATTTCTTGTAGTGTATAGACCAATATCATACACTAATTTATGAGTAAATCTATATTACATGGGTATTACCTTAGTCAAGTAGAGTTTGATTTATTTTTGCGTGATGAGGACTGCGACATATAAATGGATTGTAAAAAGAATGAGAGTTTGTAGAAAGTTATAATGACTTTTGGTTGGCATGTTTATTGTTTTATCTTTATGTTTCTTTCTTAAATGAAGGTTTATTTTTCCTTCCTTTTATGAAAGCTTTTCATCCCGTTTATGTGATGTGGTTTCACTTTTCAATTTGAGAACTTTATTATACTTTGATATATTTAATTGATCAATTTATGATTGGATGTGCAATGAATTGAGACTTTTCTTTCAATTATTTATTTTTTTTAAAAAAATTGTACTATATTAAGAGTTTGTTTTAGATCCCTTAAAGTACACCTATTTAAAATAAAATAAAAAATGCATTTATTTGGTACAATTATATCCCTATTTTTCTGTACATTTTTTTCATAAAAAGTCAAAAAATACTTATTTAGATTATTACAAACAATCCTTAAATTTAAATTTCTCTCCATATATATATATTGGATACAAATGTGACTTGATGACTAGTTCAAAACAAAAATGTGACTTGATGACATTTCAAGCCATCTCTAACGCTTCACATTTTCTTTCATCAAATTTAAATTTAATGAAAAATTGATGAAAATGGTGCTCTAACGTTGTCATCAATTTGGTATCAAATTGAGAATATCTAAAATTTTTCATCAAATTGAGAATATCTGGAACCTTCAATCAAATTACTGTAGATAGCAGTTAGAGTAAGAGCATTAGATGACCGGTCGGTCGTCCCGACATCCACTTCTTTGCAATTTACACTGGTCGGATATCCGTTTGTTCGACCAATGATCTGATGAAAGTTCAAAATCTTCCGTTGGAGCGCACAATATCAGATGGATTTTCAGCTCAAATTTAGGTTTTGTTTGGAGTCTAAGGGTATGTTTGGTTTGAGTTTGGGAGATAAAAAGTACGAAAAGTTGTTTGGTTTAGTTTTTTTGGAAAGATGTTTTGAAAAATTATTTTGAGAGAGAGTTTTGGAAAAAGTGATTGATTTGATGTGTATGAGAGAGAGATTTGTTTGGAAAACTTGTTTGGTTTACAAGTTTTGGAAAAAAAATTTGGAAAAATTTGTTTGGTTTTAATTTTTCTGAAAACTCATTTGTAGAGAAATTTTCCCAAAAATTTTTGGGAAATTCAAACCAAACGAACCCAAAATATTTTAGTAAAAAAGACACTGTAATTTTTCGCATCATTCTTACTATTTTTTTACATATTTTTTCATAAAAATTTAAAAAATTATTAAAATAATTTATTCTCAAACAAAATCTTAATAAAATAAATGAGTAAAGATTAGAGATACTCTCAAACAATCCAATTTGTGAACCCGGATTGGACCCGTAACGCTCGCCAGACATCGGGAAGCCGGATATTTTAGTTTTGAATCCTGATCACTGGCCCTTCTAGTTATGCGTATGGTTTCAAAGTTACTTCGAATTGCTGAACCCGGTCCGGCCCAAAGAGAATCACAACCCTTCTTTTTCCGAGATTGGGCTAGGGTTTTAGTTCGGCCAGGACATATATAGTCCATGTACCAAAATCTGAAACCCTAATGTTTATAGTCCCTCTCTGGTTCCTCCGATACGCGACCTCGCAGATCAAAGAACAGAGCACGGAGGCGCAGGAAAGAGAGAAACCTCACCGGAGTAACTTTCTCTTTCTCTCTCTCTCACTATCTCTCTATAAGCATATCTATACATAGACAAATGTGCGTGTGCACTTTCTAGGGTTTAATGGGAAGCTTGTTTGTAGGATAATGGCGGACAGTAAGGCGGTGACCATACGGACGAGGAAGTTCATGACTAATCGGCTTCTCTCGAGGAAGCAATTTGTCAGTTTTAATTTCTTACACTTTTCATGTATTGATGATTATTGTTTGCTGTTAATTTACTTGTCACATTTTTTTGTTTTGTTTTAATTGATTGGATTCAGATCATTGACGTTCTACATCCAGGAAGACCAAATGTTTCCAAGGTTTGTTCTTTCTCCTTTTTTGATTTCTCTCCAACATCTCATGGTTTGTACAACATGTTTTTCTATTTATTTTGTTTGCTATAATGTTGTTATTGCAGTATATGTGTAGTTTATTCACAAATTAGTGATCTAGTTTAACCTTTTATATTGTTGATCAATTATTCTTGAAAAACAAAATCATGGGTTTGTTTTACTGGGAGGTCATTTGTTTACTTAAGTTATGAAAGTGTAATGTGTTAATCAACTATTGTTATTCTGGTGTTGTTTATTTATTTAATTTAATGTGTTCTTGTATAGCCATTACCTATTAATGCACATTTTCAGGTTTTATTCTATTTCTGGTAGATTTACTTTGTTTGGTTCTACATATTATTTTTTGATTGGCTGTTCTACATTTTTTCCTTGTGGGTTTTCTTTCTTTAATTGAAGGCGGAGCTGAAGGAAAAATTGTCTAGGATGTATGAGGTGAAAGACCCAAATGCCATCTTTGTTTTTAAGTTCCGTACCCATTTTGGAGGAGGCAAATCTACTGGTTTTGGTTTGATTTATGATTCCGTTGAGAATGCAAAGAAATATGAGCCAAAATACAGGCTCATCAGGGTAATTTCTCATCTTTTATTATTTTTGTTTTCACCTGTGTACTACCAATTGCTATCTATTTAAATGGGCATCTGCATCATCTAAGTTGCACTGAAATGAACATTCTCTCTGCTATTGTTTGCAATTTCTGTTGCTTCGGTATGTATGGTTTTCGTTTTAGATTCATTTATTCAGTATCTCTTTTAGTATCAATCATGCTGTTGAATTTTTTTCTACTTCTCTTATTTGACCCAGTCCAGTGCAGTAATTCTCATTAAAACGTTGATTATGTTTGAATTCAGTGAAGAATTCAATCACAACATGAGAATAAGATGATAAGCTTTATTTGCATAGAGGATTAATGATGGCACATTTTTGATCCACCTGAATTCTAAAATGTTCAAATGTATCTTGAGTTCAAAATTGTGATGTTTAGAAGCAAACTTCAATTGTTCTGTGTACTATTTGATCCACCTGCAATGCTAAAATGGGTCAAATAGTCATATTCATCTCTAATGGTTTTATAAACTTTTTTAAGAGAACTCAATACATTATGTCCATTATTTTCTAAATTATTTCTGAAGAAATTGAGATCTTGACTACTTGTGCTTGGGAATTCCTGTATATTGGTTAGATGATTTTTAGTGGTCTGGAAATTCAACCTTGATGTTTGAGTGTTCAAATGGTCCTGATCAGTTTGGTACACATTTGCATTTAAGGAATAATTGGGATCTAGAAAGTATTTATGCAAAATACTCAATCCTGTATGCATGCTTGTGTTAAGCTCTGAGTGTGAACTATAAAGAATGAATTTTATGTAAATCACTGAAGTGAATATGTTTGTTTTTGTGAGTACATGGCAGTATCAAGTCATATTGAGGTTTCCTATGTATTCTTTTGTTATCATGAAAAGAGTAAGAAAGTGAGCATATGGAATTTATCTCTAAAAGTTTTTCATTTTCCTTGATGTGTATTTATATCTTGTCTATTTCTCCTTTGCAGAACGGCCTGGACACAAAGGTGGAGAAGTCAAGGAAGCAATTGAAGGAAAGGAAGAACAGGACCAAGAAGATCCGTGGTGTAAAGAAGGTAAGGAAATTGCTTATCTTGGCCTCTGGGTACACGTACACTGGTCAATCTCTCTCTCTCTCTCTCTCTCTCTCTCTCTCTCTCTCTCTCTCATTGTTACACAATGTGCAGACAAAGGCTGGAGATGCTGCAAAGGCCGGGAAGAAGAAATGAGATGTTGTGGATTTTGTGGTTATTGCATGCCGGAGGCAAAAGCGAAGAATGGTCTTCCGCAGCAGCTTTCTTCATATAGTTATTCTGTTATTTTTGGATTTTGGTTCAGTTTTCTAGCTCTGCTTAATTAAAACTTTGGCATGTATGAATCTCTCTTTCAATCAATTTTACTACTAAGAAATTTTGTTCCTACCAGAATTCAGTCTAATTCTATGTATTACAATGACGAGTCATTCATGTTGTAGATCTTTTGAGGTCTGAAGTTAAATGGGGCTTTTTATGTTGGCAATCTGCAATACTATTATTAAAGCCATATTTGGAGGAGTTGCAAACCTGCACGTTTTAAATCCTTTTTGGAATTTGATTAACAATCTTACTTTTAGTCTAAAAATTAAGGCCTTGTTTGGGAAGACTAAATAAGTGTATTTTTTGTCTTTTTGAACAAAAAAATTGAGGTTGAAAATATGAATGTTTAGGTTAATTTTTTGACTTTTTATGAAAAAAATGTGTAATAAAAAAATGTGAAAATTGGTTTTTAGAGAAAAATTTGAATTGGGAGTTGTGCAGCCGTAATTGTTGATTTTTGGTGAATAGTGTTAACTTTTTAATTTGAGTAATTTTTTGACTTTTTGGATTATTTGAGAGTACTCAAACTAAAAAGTTATTAAAAAAATTTAAAAAATTTATAATTTATAGAAAAAAATATTTCTTTCTATTTTTTATATATTTTTTTAATAAAAAAATTAAAAAATCATTCTAAATATGTTAATTTTTTTATTTCATATTTTAGTAAAAAAATGAAATAATTATTAAAATCGTCTATTTTATTAGTAGAAAATATTTTCATATAAAATGTGTTTTTTATAAAAAAAAAAAAAAATAGATTATTTTTATTTAGTGTTTGTTTGGCATGTGTTATTTGAAAACATTATCCTATTTAGATCATAATTATTTTATTTAAATCATATCACTTTTTTACTACATCACCTTAAACTTAATTTATATTTTATATTTTTTCGTAAAAAATTAAAAAATATACTAATTTAACACTTCTCAAATAATCTCATAATAGTTGCGAGCAACTTTGGTAATGATGATAATGGTGGTTGTGGCGGTGGTCTCATGGCCAATTGTTGATCACTTCTGTGCCAGTAGGAGGCTGAAACCATGAAGATAGAGATGGCAATGGGGACCCGGCCCGACGGGGACCCGACCCCCCGACCCCGAATTAAGTGGTGATTCCCCGAAAAATATCCCCGTGGGGACGGGGACGGTATTCAAAATTTCATCCCCGATGATATACGGGTCGGGGACGGGGATACAGATTTCAGCCCCGACCCCGGCCCCGATCCCCGCCCCGTTCCCCGCCCCGTCTCCCCCTCGAAATGAAATTACATGTCTACCCCTGTCTATATATATTTGTCTGCTAGCCTATACTCATTCATCCCTCAAACAAATCACACACACCACACGGGGGAGAGAGAGAGAGGGAGGGAGAGAGAGAGAGAGAAGAGCCGATGCCGATCTCACAAAGACCTGACACCCTCCTCCGCCGATCTCAAGCGCCTCGCTCCTCCACCGCCGATCTCACAGCCTGGCTCCATCACGCCGATCTCAGCGCCTCCTCTGGCCGATCTCCTGGCCGCTCCTCACGATCTCACAAACTCTCTCTTCTGTGTTATATATACATACATACATATATATATATATATGATTGCAGCCTTTCCTCTTCAATTTCTGATTTATTTTTATTTTTTTTAGAGTTGTTGATGATGAAAATTAAACTGTTGTTGATGATTGTTGATGATGATTTGATGATTGTTGATTGTTGTTGATGAAAATTACACAGATCTACAGATTTTTTAATTTTAAAATGTTTGACAGATCAAAAAAAAAAAATCCGACCTGCTATATTTCGGGGAATTTGTGGAGTCGGGGATACCCGATCCCCGATCGAGGCAAGGCGAGGCGGCGATGGGCTCTCGTCGAGGATGGGGACTGGACGGAATTCTCTTACTGTCGGGGATCGGGGACGGGGAGTGTAGTCCCCGGCCCCGAACCGCCCCGTTGCCATTCCTACATGAAGACTTGATTTGGCTTGCCATTGGTGGAAGGGGAGCTCGTTAGGTATGCTTATCTATTAAAGTCCAACAAAAAAATGGTTTGCTTTGCATAAAATATATCATTCTATCCAGTTATTGCACTTATTATGTAGTTGATTATGTGATGATTCTGTAGGTTATATTTTTAACATATGATGATGTTTTTAAGTTATAATTTTAATTAATTCATTATTAAATTCATTGAAACCTTGTTTTAAAAATACAATTTTAAATTTGAAGAAATTTAGCTTTGATTATTTTTTAAAACATGCAGTTTTAGCAAATGATATACCAAATAACAATTTGTATAACAATATATATGATGATACAGTTCGTCCTGGTGAATGGGCTGGACCGATCCAAGCTCCTCAAGTCCACTGGATAACCTGCAAACAAGTTCAACGGGGAACGGGATAGTCCCCCGGCGAACCCTCCGGTGTGTGAATTAGAAGATGTGGTAGGTAATGTAACGAGAGAGAGAGAGAGAGGGATAGAAAAACTTAACTTTCTTTTTGTCTTCGAGCTTTGCTTATATCCTTTGGTAATCATTTCGCTGTCTCTGCCGTTCTGATCTCCCCGCCGAAAGCTTACGCCGTGGTTCGTCTTGTTCAGGGTGATGGGGTGCCATTCCGGCTGAGAGGTGTTGTCGCAATAAATGCTGTGATGGGCTGCATTAATGGTGATGTGTTGTGGCAATAACTTTGCAGATCTTTGTCTACTGATGTGGCCTGTTCTGAATCCGCCACGTGTCCGAGCATCATTGGCCTTCCACGCTCAGTTGGCTTCCAGCTGTCTTGGATTTTGCTACCCGGGTTATGCAATGGGGTATAAATGGTGGGCTTGGGTTTGTCCACTATGGGTCGTGGTTCTTGTGGGCCTATCCATGTCAGTAGTCTCCCATTCCCGAGTGCAGCTTCAGTCCAACGAAGGGAATAGTAGTGAGAGAGATGGTTTCGACCGGCAAGGTTGACTAAGGTGGTGAGTCGAGCAGAAGGGCTGAGCGGAGGGGTGCCGACCGCGAAGGTGGCCGAGCGTGAAGGCACAGGGCTCAAGAGGCAGCGTGCCACGTGATGATTTGAAGTGGAAAAGACAAGGTAAGGGCAGAAGTCAGTGCATCGGGGCCATACACGTGACAGAATTTTGGGGGAGGGGAAAGGTCAAACGTTAGATCAGAAGTGAAACGTCAGGGCATTATTATGGGCGTTGAGAAGGCGGTTTTGGCGGATGATTTGAAAAGTTTTCAAACTGGCACAAATTAATTTGGATCCTTGGAATACGGGCAAACCGTGGGCTTTTGGTATCATACGATTCACCTACTTCTTTACAAAAACCCAAAACATTTGAAGTATCAGTTCCTTCGTTGCCTGCGATACCCCTTTACAACATTTTTGTAACTTTATTGCACCTAGGAATGGCAACGGGGCGGGGCGGGGCCGGGGATCACACTCCCCGTCCCCGATCCCCGATGGTAGGAATTTTCCCGTCCCCGGCCCCGATCCCCGACGGAGAGTCTCTCACCACCCCCACCCCCGTCCCCTAACGGGGATCGGGTTTCCCCGACCCCGTAAATTCCCCGACCAAAGAATAGATCGACCAAAGAACATATCTGAATATAAGAACAGATCTGGGCTAAAAAAAAAAACAGATCGAAATCAAGAACAATATTAACATATATCAACAATATATCAACATATCTATCAACAATATCTAACATATATATCAACAATAGCAACACTAGATTTAACATATAAAGAACAGATCGAAACAGATCTGAGCTAAAAAAAATTAGATGAGTGAGAGGAGGGACAACGGCTGAGGTTGAGGTTAAGCCTCACGATCTTGCGTGAGAGGAGGGGCGATGGCGATCGGCGGTGATGAGGGGAGGGAGCTCGCCGCCGTGAGACCACCTGCGTAAAGAGAGGGAGAGAGGCTGAGGTTGAGCCTTGAGAGAGGAGATCGCACTCTGCGTAGAAGAGAGAATCAGAGAAGAGAAGAGAGAGAGAGTGTGTAAGAGATAAGACAGAGAGAGTGTAGACCTTAAGACCATGATGGTCTGACCATCCTAATCAAATTTATATATAATATATTATAATATATAATATTTAAGGACTCTGCTGTGTTCAACCAACCAAACCACACTGAACATATATATATATAATATATAATTCGGGGCTGACCGGGGCGGGGGGGCGGGGCGGGGCGGGGCCGGGGCCGGGGTTGGAGAACTGATCCCCGTCCCCGGCCCGAATCTGTTCGGGGATTAAGTTTTAAATACCATCCCCGTCCCCGCGGGGGTATTTTTCGGGGAAAACCCGCTTAAATCGGGGTCGGGATCGGGAATCCCCGTCGGGCCGGTTTCAAATTGCCATCCCTAATTGCACCTGCATCAGAAGCAATACGCAGATACACCATAGACATGGCTCAGGAAGAAGCTGCGATTATCGTTGTGGACCCGCTTGGGGAGGACGACGCAGAGGAACTAGCAGCGCAGTACAGGTCAGGGAGGATGGAGGAAACAGTGGTGCGATCCCATGGTTCCACGTGATAGCTGCGCCACAACCAATCAGCCAGGTGGACCCTGATCACTGGCATTCGAGGGCTGACAAGTCCATCATTACTGCGGCGGAGTTGGAGGCTATCCGCGAGAGATACCAGATTCCGGCGGAGGTGGAGTTGGCATTGCCAAGATCAACAGAAAGGCCGTCTGACGCCAGGCCAGGGGAGGTCTCCCTCTACGAGGAGGCGCTGAAGGGTGGTTTGAGATTGCCGCTGCCGCAGATCGTGGTGGATGTGCTCAACCGCTTGGAGGTAGCACCAGGGCAGCTGATGCCCAATGCATGGAAGATTTTGCTATCTTGCGCAAGTGCATGGCCAAAGGCGACTGAAAGGCAGGCCATGACCGTGGATGAGTTCTTTGGCTGCTACAAAGCTTCAGGGCAGCAGGAGACATGGGTTACCCTACAGGCCGCGGCGGGGAAGGATTTGGTGGCAGGTTTGCCAACTTTGATCAAAGGTTGGAGGCCGAGGTGGTTCTACGTGTCCAGTTCTGGAGGGGGTGGAGTGCGTATGACGTGGAAGGTGCCAACCAGGTCTATGGAGCTGAAGTTGAGTGTGGCGGCGGAGGAGAGGGTAAAGAAGGTGAAGGAGTGGAGGGAGAGGGAAAAAATCAAGTGGGACGAGCTTGTTCAGCCGTCCGCCTGCTTTCAAGGTTGGTTAGTCCAAGAACCGACGGGGACCTCGACCGATCGGAGTTGGAGGCCAGAAAAAGAGCACAGGAGGCAGAGGATCAGGCCATCCTGGTGAAGGCCCAGAAGTTCAAAGAAGCTCAAGTCGACCGACCGCCTCAACCACTTGTGAGGGAGAGGATTCGACCTCGTCCCAAGCCCCTGGGAGAAAAGAACTTGAGCGAGTTTGTGCCACGACCGCTCCCAAAAGACCCTCTAAAGGAGAGATCGTTGAAGGAGATGGAGGAGCTGGGTGTAGGGAAGAAAAAGAAGAGGTTGGGGCGGGGTGAGGGAGAGCCAACTCAAAAGAGAAGGAATGAGGTGAGGGTGGTAGAGGCCAGTCTGGCTAGGCAGATGGAGGGTGGTGAGGTGGAAAGGACCTCAGAAAGAGTGGTCGTCCCAGAGGTGGTGGGGACGTCTGTTGCTAAAGATGCCCCAAAGGTGATAGAGGTCAGTCCAGCGCCAGAGGTCAGAGAAGACCCCAAAGAAGACAAGGAGGAGTTAAGTACAGCTGCAGAGCCAAGTGTGGGACAACAGTCCCAAAGGGGACTTGCACTGCAGGAAGGAGGGGCTCGTCTAGGTGCAGCGATTTATCATGTGCGTGCTGTAGCTGGGTGGTTGGAGGGGGAAGAAATCCCAGCCAGGGTGGGGGCAGACCGCCTAGTGAAGATTGTAGAGGAGGCGGGTCTGCGCTCGGCTTCTGGATTCAACGAGGCCGACCTGTTCAGGGGGTTATGCTCCGCCCAAATGGAGGTAACTACCCTGGCGGGGGCCCTGGAGAAAATGGGCCAAAATCAAAATTTGAAGGCCAAATTTGAGTTGGCCAAGCTGAAGAAGGACAATGCTGAATAGAAGACTGCCTATACTGAGTTGTCATCAGTCAAGTTGGAGTTGGAGGACACGCACCGCAGGGTTGTGTCACTCGAGTTCCAGTTGACTGGTGAGCAGAAAAAGTTGGAGGAGTCCCAAAGAGCCTGTGCCATTGCGGTCGAGCGGCATGAGGAGGCCATGACCAATAATGAAGATCTCGTCAGGCAGAGAGATGATGCAGATGCTAAGGTTGAGGCTCTGCAAAAGGAGGTGGATGACGAGCCTGCCAGAACTACGGAGCAGAGGGAGAGCCTGCGCAAGGAGTTGGAGGCAGAGCGAGGTAGACTGGCGATGAAGAGGGAGACTCTGCAGAAGCAATTCGACGCAGAGAGGGGGAGGTTGATTGCTGAGGGAGAGGCCTTGCAATGGGGGCTGGAGGCTGAGAGGGAGAAGGCTGCAGCTGACAAGAAGGCTTTGATGAAGGAGCTGAGCGAGGAGAGGCTAGCGGCCTCGAGAGGGTCTGCCTTACTGATCCAGGCATCGAAAGCGAATGAAGTTCAAGGGATCGCCAGACTTTCAGATGGCGATTGATGCTGCAGTGGCCAGCAGCTTAGCAAAAGAGGGTACTGGAGGGGCTGGCCCATCAAAGCCGACTGCTGAGGGGAGAACGGAGTTTGAAGTTATTGCAAGCTTCCAGCAGTCGGACTTCTACAAACATGAAATGTCAGAGTACTGGGACAGCGGGTGGAAAATGTTCAAGCGGAGGGCTGAGGAGCTGTTCCCAGAACTTGACTTTAGTGGCGTAACAATTAGAGAAGATGATGTGGCCCAGACCCCTCTGGATGAAGGTGTTGAAGAAGAGGATCTAGCCTCCAGTGAAGAAGGAGAGTGAACTGGAGACATGTACTGAAGAATTTTTTGTTTTGTTTTTGTATACACACATTTTTTTTTTTTTTGTAAGTACTGTAGTGGGCTAATGTACACATTTGTGAATGAATAAAAATTGCCTTTGAGTGATTGTGTTTGCATATGTATAGGCCAGTGTGAATGAAGTTTGGAAATGGCGTAAAAATGTAATATTGAACAAAGTTAAAATTTAGTAAAAGTGAACCTTATGCATAGTAAAACTGAATCTGTATAAAACTGAAAAACTCAATGCAGAGCCAGATTGGAGTGGTATGGAAATTCAGTGAAGTTCCAGGTGGTGCTGAAATAGGACTTGTATAAAAATGAGATGCAAAGTAGAGTAAAGAACTCCTTAATGCTGAGTAAAATGAGACTTGTAGAAAAATTCAATGGGTGAGTAATTGAAAAATTGGAGTACAAGGTTGTAAAACATGAGTGTGGAAAATGATCTTAATAAGAGGTCCATGGATAAGTATGAGTGAAGGAGTCATGAATGAAGGCAGGAAAGTAGGTTTTAAATTGTAACTAAGGGGTCCATGGTAAACCTGTAGGGGAGAACTTGAGGAGCACCGTTGGAATTTGACTAAGTAGAGGTGTTGTAAAAATTTGTGACCACAAACCAAATGGCATAACATTTTCCATTCAAAGTGCCTGAAAGATACTTCAGATCAAATTTAGAAGAGATTACTTCCAAATTTAGGAGAGATCACTTTCAGCCTTCTGGTGTTCGATCTGCCTGAGTCTTTTGAAGTGCTCAGTCTGGCTGAGACTTCTGAAGGTGCTTGGTTCTGGCTGAGGCTTTGGAAAGTGCTCGGTCTGGCCGAGGCTTTTGAAAGTGCTCTGGTCCGCCGAGGCTTTGAAGTGCCTGGGCCGAGGCTTTTGAAAGTGCTCGGTCGCCGAGACTTTTGAAAGTGCTAAGTCCGCCGAGGCTTTGAAAGTGCTCTGGCCCGCCGAGGCTTTGAAAGTGCTCACCGGCCGAGGCTTTGAAGTGCCTGGCCTGACCGAGGCTTTTGAAAGTGCCTCGGCCCGCCGAGGCTTTTGGAAGTGCTCAGTTCTGGCTGAGGCTTTTGAAAGTGCTCGGTCTGGCCGAGGTTTTTGAAAGTGCTCGGTCTGGCTGAGGCTTTTGGAAGTGCTCGGTTCTGGCTGAGGCTTTTGAAAGTGCTCGATCTGACCGAGGTTTTTGAAAGTGCTCGGTCTGGCCGAGGCTTTTGGAAGTGCTCAGTTCTGGCTGAGGCTTTTTGAAAGTGCTCGGTCTGGCTGAGGTTGCGAGTGCTGTAAGTGAAAGTTTCACGGAAGCAACATTTAGACAGTTGAATTATAGAAGATTGGAGCTCCAGTCGGAATTTGTATTATCTATTTGAAAAAGAAAAATACAACAAGTTTGATAATACAAAAGTAGGAATTCACTGATAGTAGCGCTTCAGATGTTCAGCATTCCAAGGATGGGGAAGGTCTCGGCCATCCATGTCTTGAAGTCGGTAAGTGCCTGGCCGTGGGCGGGCCTTCACAACGTAGGGTTCCTCCCATTTGGCTGCTAGTTTGCCCTCGGTCGGATTCTTTGTGGCGAGAGTTGCTTCCCTCAAGACAAGGTCCCCTACAGAGAACTCCCGTGGTCGGACTCTGCGGTTGTAGTGTGTTCTCATTTTCTGCTGATGCAAGCCGATCGGCAATGATCTCGAGCTCTTCGATGAGGTCCAGGTCTGGCCGACGGAGTCCTTCGGTTGAGGCGAGATCCGGATGTAAGACCCTGGGGGTGGGCATACCGACTTCTACCGGAATGACCGCCTCAGCGCCATATGTTAAGCGAAAAGGGTTTCCCGGAGAGTCCCAAGGCGGTTCGGTAAGCCCAGTACATGTGGTAGTTCCTCACCGAGGCCTTTAGCGACCGAGCTTAGTTTTGATGATCTTCGTGAGAAAAGCGGTTGGTGACCTCAACTTGGCCATTGGCTTGGGGATGACCGGGAAAGAGAAGCATGGTTGAATCTGAGATCTGCACAAAATTTCTGTATTTAGCGTTGTCGAACTGCTTGCCGTTATCGGAGACAATGGCCTGAGGGATGCCAAATCGGCAGACGATCGATTGCCAAATGAACTTGGTGGTGTTCCGCTCGGTGATTGAGGCGAGGGGTTCTGCCTCCACCCACTTGGTGAAGTAATCAATGGCAACAATCGCAAACTTGGGTTGGCCTCGACGTGGGAAGTGGACCAACCAAGTCGATCCCCATTTGGCGAGCGGGTAAGAGGGTGATCGGCTTAGTGGGAGCATGAGGATGTTGGCGGTTACGACACTTGTCGATTTAAGCACAAAATCGCATCTTGGTTGAAAGTCGGCGAAGTAGCACAGTCTGGAGTATTTTGTGTGCGAGAGACCTGCCACCCGAATGATTGCCACAGATTCCTTCATGGATCTCTTGCATCACATAGGTTGCTTGGGCGGGACTGAGGCATCGTAGGTACGGTCGTGAAAAATCGCGCTTGTAAAGGACGCCGTCGACCAGAATGTAGTTAGCCGACCGAGCTCTGACCTTGGCAGCCTGCTGTTGGTCATCTGGGAGTTCTCCAGCGGTCAAGAAGAGAAAGATGTCGGAAGCCCAAGAGATGGGCTCAGTCTGGAGGAACTGCACTTCTTGTAGGTCGGGCAAGATGGCCGGGTGGGTGAGGTATTCGAGGCGAACTCCATGGCTAAGGTCGGATTGGTCGGCAGAGGCCAGCTGGGCCATCTCGTCTGCTTTGGAGTTTTCCGCCCGAGGTATGTGTCTGATCTAGAAAGTATTGAAGAGGCGAACAAGGGGAAGTGCCATGTCCCTGTAAGCCTGCATTGTGGTATCCTTGGCATCGAATTCCCCCGTGATCTAGCCGACGATGAGTTGGGAGTCACTGAACACGCGGATGTGGCTAACACCAATGTCTTTGGCCAGACGAAGTCCTGCTATCAATGCTTCGTACTCGGCCTCATTGTTGCTGGCCGCAAACAAAAGGCGAAGAGCACATTTGAAATAACCCCCCTCAGGGGAGGTGAGGATGAGGCCAGCCTCACTGCCTTCCCTGCGAGACGAGCCGTCAACATTGAGTATCCAAGAATGAGGATCTTCAGGCTCTGGTGGGGTGGAGGTTTGGCAGTTGGGGCTGGATTGGTGAATTCCAAGATGAAGTCGGCCACAGCTTGCCCCTTGATTGCTGTCCGGGGGTGATAGGAGATGTCGAACTGGCTTAGTTCTACTGACCACTGCATTAGTCTTCCTGAGAGCTCTGGTTGCTGCATGATCTTCCTCAGTGGCTGGTCGGTGAAGACCACTATGGAGTGGGCTTGGAAGTAGGGGCAAAGTCGTCTGGAGGCAGTGACCAAGGCCAGGGATAGCTTTTCTAATAGGGAGTAGTTCTGCTCCGCTCCCCTGAGAGCCCGACTGATGTAGTAGACCGGCCGTTGGACTGAGCCGTCCTCTCTGATGAGAGCTGCACTGACTGCGGTGCTTGATATTGCTAAGTAGAGGAAGAGGGGCTCACCCGTGATTGCCTGTGAGAGAAGGGGAGGATTGGCCATGCACTGTTTTAACTGTTGAAAGGCTTCTTCGGATTCAGTTGTCCATTCAAAAGTCTGCCGAAGAACTTTGAAAAATGGTAGGCACTTATCCGTTGCGCGGGAGATGAAACGGTTGAGGGCTGCCACTTTACCAGTGAGTCTTTGAACTTCTTTAACGGTTTTGGGTGATTGCATCTCAATCAAGGCCTTGATCTTCTCAGGGTTGGCCTCGATGCCGCGCTGACTGACCATAAAACCCAAGAACTTTCCAGATCCTACTCCAAAGGCACACTTCTCTGGATTGAGCTTCATCTGATATTTGCGAAGGGTGGCAAAAGTCTCTCGTAGGTCGGTGAGGTGGTCAGCGGAGAGTTTGCTCTTGACTAGCATGTCATCCACATACACTTCCATGTTCCATCCGATCTGATGGTAGAAGACTGCATTGACTAAACGTTGGTAGGTGGCCCCAGCATTCTTCAGTCCGAACGGCATGACATGGTAGTGGTAGGTGCCCCTGTCGATGATGAAGGATGTGTGTTCCTGGTCAGATGAGTGCATCACGATTTGGTTGTACCCGGAGAAAGCATCCATAAAGCTGAGCATTTGATGACCGGCCGTGGCGTCGACCAGTAGATCAATGCGGGGGAGTGGATAGCTATCTTTAGGGCAAGCTCGGTTCAAGTCAGAGTAGTCGACGCAGAGACGCCACTTGCCATTGTTCTTGCGAACTAGGACCACATTGGACAGCCACTTAGGATAATCCACATTTCGGATAAATTGAGCCTCGAGGAGTTTGTCAACCTCTGCAGCTATGAGATTGTTACGTTCTGGGTGGAAAGTACGCTGCTTTTGTCGGTAAGGTCGGAAATGAGGTTCAATACTGAGGCGGTGAGTTATGAAAGAGGGGTCGATGCCTGGCATGTCTGCATGAGTCCAGGCAAAGACGTCTCTGTGCTCGGTCAGGAGAGCGGTAAGGTCGGCCTTCACTTGGGGAGGTAATTGACTGCCGATTTTGGCAGTTTTGAGTGGGTTGGTAGGATCGATGTTAACTTCAACAAGTTCTTCCACAGGCTCGCCTCTGATCAGCTCGTCCTCATCCCGGACGTCAAGTCCTTCAATGATCATCGCCTCCTTCAGTTTGACTTTTTTAAGTGAGGCCACATAACATTCCCTAGCCACGATCTGTTCTCCCCTGACTGTTCCGACCCCGAGATCGGTAGGGAACTTAAGGGCAAGATGATAGGTGGATGTGATGGCTTGAAAGGCATTGAGGGCGGTGCGGCCGAGGATGATGTTGTAAGCAGAGGGGCAGTCGACAACAAGGAAAGTAAGCAACTTCGTGATCTGCCGTGGGTACTCCCCAATGGTGATGGGGAGATCAATGGAGCCGATAGAGGTCACCCGTGCCAAAGGAAGCCAACCAAGGGGTTTGGGTGGAGATGACTTTCCTCTCCGATCTTGAGTGGCGGAGCGATCGAGAATATGATGTCTGAAGAGCTTCCATTGTCGATGAGGACTCTAACCTATGGGTTTAGCATCAGAATCGCGGCGATGTCAAGAGATTCCGAAGCCCTCTGAACGATGTCTGATTAAGCAGTATGAGAGCTGGCGAAGCCAATACTGATAAATAACTAGTGTCCATTGAAATGTGACAATCAGATGCCAAAAACATTTTATGCATTCATACAGATTCGAGCAAGATGATCTATACAATCATTTTACACAACAAGACGGATCGAATCCTCGATAACAAGACAAGAAATGAGATGACCTATACAAAAGTACAAAACAGTAAGGAGACCGATGGGGGACACAAAAACACCCCAAGCGATAGTATGGCAACTCGGAACCTCGCAGTGAGGCACATAGGCTGGCTTGACCAAAACTGGGGACCAACCCACGCTCCTAGCTCCGGTCTGGTTGCTGAGAACCTACATATATATATAAACAGTGAGCTAAAACCCAGTGAATAACATACAGCGTAAAGAGGTTATGAATGAATGTCCTTACAATAATGAAATCAATTCATTGAATAGTATTTCAATCTTTCAGTATTTCAATCAATCAATCATATGTGGTACATCCATTAGCCTATAAACAGTAGGTCCAAAAGGACCGGACATATGAACCAACAAGTAATGATGGCCATCAATAACGATATGGTTCCACAAGGGAACCGACAGAGCTCTATGTGATAAATAATGCTAAGGATGCCACAATGCAGTTAGAATCAGACATACATTCATTCAGTAAACAATAGCAGTTCAATAAACAATTCAGTTCGGTATTCAAAAGGTAACCATTTTGAACATATCTTTACACAATTGTTACTCACAGAGATTGGGCTAATAGCAGCTAGAGCGCGTCCCCGAGAGCCAACCCTAAACAGTTAACAAATATAACACACACTAAGTTCACAGTCGAAAGGATGATAATTAAATCCCTAAATTTCCTTGGTGTGGTTCTATGTCTAAATCCTCATTAAGATGCTTTAAACTAGGCCTAGGAATGCCTAGGATGGAATGAGGATGCGAAAATACACTTAGAAAGCAATTCCAGAATTTTCAGTGAAACAAGGCCTTCGCTCGAGCACAGGTTTTCCCACTCGAGCGGACAAGCAAACCAAAGGTTCCCGCTCGAGCGTCAACTTCCCCGCTCGAGCGTGACACACAATCCTCCGCTCGAGCGCACATTCCTCCGCTCGAGCGGGCTAATGAACAGTACAAGATGCTGGATGCTCGATTTCTCCGCTCGAGCGTGAAACACTCCGCTCGAGCGGACTGTAAAACAAGTCGAAGAAAATGCTGGGAGCATGAATTCCCCGCTCGAGCGGCACTTCCCCCGCTCGAGCGGATGTCAAAAATCTGGAAAATCCAGATTCAACCTCCAAGTTCCAAACCAAGTTTTGATGCTCCCAACTCGATCCTCTTGGGCCCATTTTCTGGAAAACTCTTTTAAACACATAGAATAACAAGTTTTAAAGCTTAATTTAAGAAATCAAGGCCCAAGGGTGTTCCAATTAAACTTGATTTCAAACTAATTTTCAAGAACAACGCTCAAACATGACATGCATGGATTAAAACTCTTTCAAGGCTTTGATGCTAGCTCAAATGAGCTCAATTCTTTGAAAACAAGATAAAAACATGGATTACAACAATAATATGGGCATGCATGTACGATTTTACCATGAAAACACCTTGAAAATCAACAATACAAGCATGTATGCATGAACTATGCTCTAATTCAACATGTATGAACTAATTCATGACTTCATTTTACCATGATGCATAAACCATGCAAGACTAAACTTAAACACTAGAAGAAAGAGATGAATTTCTACCTTAGACCTTGTAGTTCAAGATTTAGGAGCCCAATTTGACAATTCTCCAACAATTCTTCAAGACTCAAGATGATTCCCCAAATTAAGTTTAATTCTCTCACTCTCTCTCTAATTCTCTAACTTTGGTCGGCTGAGGCTCTCAATATGGCTGATCAAAGGTTGTGTAGAAGTATAACAAAGGCTCAAGTATAATATAACAAAGGCCCACTACCAATGGCAAAATCGTAATTAAGCCCAACTCTTCAATTAACTCATTTTTAATCTAATTTAATCATTCCTAATCAATTTTCAGATAAATATATTATTAAATCACAACTATTCTCCTGATTACAAAACACTAAACGGTTCCTAATTCGGCCGCCGATAAGGCCTTCAATTAACAGTTTAAACACATAAATACAAACAGATAATCAATCAATCAAATAGATAGAAATGCAATTCAATAGATGAACTTATTCAATTTCAGTTTCGATTTCGATCAGTTCATTCAGTACTTTAGTTAATTCAATTAGCAGTCATTATCAGTTCGGTTTAGCAATAATCAGTACGTAATTCAGTGGTTAACCGGTAATCAGTACGAGGGTTGTTACAATAACCCCTTGTAGCTGGAGCTTCATGGCTCGGAGTTCAGCGTCCTAGAGGGGGATATTGTCACCACCAGAGGGAGACAGGTGTTGGATGCTGCTGGCCTCTCCCTCGTGGGCTGGTGCTATAACCGATGGGTGCGGAGGTGGAAGTGGCAAATTTACATGTGAGTGGGGAGATTGCAAACCCTCCAGGTTGGGTGGATTGGGTAGTGGGGCAGTATGGCCAGGAGTACGCTCTGGGTTAGTGTAACAACCCTCGTATTGATTACCGATAAACTACTGAATTAGCTCGTTCTTGCTAAATCAATCGATAATGACCGATAACCGCAAGTCTTGAATGGGATCGATCGAAACTGAAATTGAATAAGTTTATTTATTGAATTGCATTTCTATCTGTTTGATTGATGGATTATCTGTTTGAATTCATATGTTTAAACTGCTAATTGAAGGACTTATCGGCGACCGAATTAGGAACCGTTTAGAGTTTTGGGATCAGTAGAATATTTGTGATTTAATGGTATATTTATCTGAAAATTGATTATGAATGATTAAACTAGATTAATTTAAGCCAATTGAAGAGTTTGTCGAAATTACACTATTGCCATTGCGGGGACCTTTGTCTAACCTTGTGATTGAGCCTTATACACTTAATTAAAACAACATTTCATCAGCCTTGTGTTGCCTCAATTGACCATAGAAGAGAGTTAGAGAGAGAGAGAGAATTGTCCTTGTTGATCTAGCTTGAAATCTTGAAGAATTGAAGTGTAACTTGGCAAAATTGAGCTCCTAAACCTTGAATACAAGACTTAGGTAAGCAAATCCATCTTCTTCTTGTTGTCTTGAGCTTCATCTTGCATGTTCTAGGCTCCATTGTAGAATCAAACCATGATTTAGTGCTAAGAGGTTGAATTATGCTTGAATTCATGCATGCATGGCCATTTTGGTGCATTTTGAAGTTGAATTCATGTTGGAATTGTACATGCATGCCCATGTTTAAGCTATAGTCCATGTTTTCAGTTTGTTCTCCAACCATTGAGCTCAATTGAGCAAGAATTGAAGCTTGATTTTGGTTTAAAGCTCATGCATTGCATGTTTGGAATTGTTCTTGAAAATGGGTTTGAATGTTGAATTTAATTGACTCACCTTTGGGGCTTGAATTCATAAATTGGCTTTTGAAACTTGTTATACATTGTTTTGGGATGTATTTTCAAGAATTTGGGCCCAAGAGGTCGAGAATTGAGTTGAGAATGCTTGGTTTGAGCTTGGAAGGCAAATCTGGAAATTCCAGATTTGGCTTCTTCGCTCGAGCGAAAGATTCCTCGCTCGAGCGACCAACGTTTCCTCTGAGCCACGCTCGAGCGAAGGATTGGTGGCTCGAGCGTAAAAATCGAGCATCCAGTACTTTTACTGTTTCATCAGACCGCTCGAGCGAAAGATTGTTCGTTCGAGCGAAGCCTTTAATTTTGCAACCTCGCTCGAGCGAAGGAAGGCTCGCTCGAGCGAGACCCCTATTTTCAGCAACTTTTGAAAAATGCCTTCCAACTGTATTTTTGCATCCTCATCCCATCCTAGGCATTCTTAGGCCTAGTTTAAGGCATCTTTATGAGGATTTAGACATAGAACCACACCGAGAAAATTTAGGAATTTAATTATCATCCTTCCCGACTATGAGACTTAGTGTGTGTTCTATTTGTTAACTGTTTAGGGTTGGCTCTCGGGGACGCGCTCTAGCTACTATTAGCCCAATCTCTGTGAGTAACGATTGTGTAAAGATATGTTCAAAATGGTTATCTTTTGAATCTTGGCCCCATTTATTGAACGATATTGTTCTTGAATGAATGTATGTCTGTATTCACAGACATTGTGGCATTCTTAGCACTTTCATCTTTTCTTATTCTTTATTCTGAGCTCATCGGTTCCTTGTAGAACCATCTTGTTTCTTGATTGATGGCCATCATTCTTTGTTAGTGCAGGTCCTTTTGGACCCTCTTGTTTATAGGCTAATGGATGTACCACATATGGTGATTGGTAAATCTTGAAATCTTGAAATCTTGTTTAATGAACGCTTTCATTCTTTGTAAGGACATTCATTCATAACCTCTTTACGCATTATGTTATTCATCGGGCTTTAGCTCCGCTTATATATATATATGTAGGTTCTCGGCTGAGCCGGAGCTAGGAGCGTGGGTTGGTCCCCGCTTTTGTCAAGCACCTATGTGCCTCACCGCGAGGTTCGAGTTGCCATGCTATGGCTTGGGGTGTTTTTGTCCCCATCGGTCTCCTTCGCTTTTGTACTCTTGTGTAGACCGTCTCATCGCTTTTATCGAGGATTAGGTCCCGTCTTGAATGTTTGTATATGATTGTATAGGACTGTGTATAGACTGCATCGCTCGAATCTGTATGAATGCATGAAAATGTTTTTGGCATACAGATTTTCACAGCACAATGGACACTTGTTACTTACTGTATTGGCTTCCGCCAGCTATACTGCTTAACTATATTATCGTTCGCAGCCTTAATCTCGGATTCTTGGCGATTCTGATGCTAAACCCATAGGGCCGGGTTTGGGTCGTGACAGTTAGGCAGGGTATCTGGAGGTGGTGGTGGAGGAATGAGGAGGTTTCTCTGGAGCAGGGCGTTTATTAAGGCCTGGTTTTGCTCAGCCATACGGTTGATGCTGTTAGTAAGTTCGATAAAGTATTGCGGCGGGTTGTTTGGATTGGGAGGGTCGGTTTGGTGATCGGGAGGATTATAGTGGGAAGCCATGGATCTAGTTGTGACCATACACTTGACGAGTGAGGTGAGAAGGTTACTGGAAAAGGGGCTCCGACGACAATGAGCACAACTGGCGTACGGACAAACCAGTTCCCACAGACGGCGCCAACTGATGATACAGTTCGTCCTGGTGAATGGGCTGGACCGATCCAAGCTCCTCAAGTCCACTGGATAACCTGCAAACAAGTTCAACGGGGAACGGGGTAGTCCCCCGGCGAACCCTCCGGTGTGTGAATTAGAAGATGTGGTAGGTAATGTAACGAGAGAGAGAGAGGGATAGAAAAACTTAACTTTCTTCTTGTCTTCGAGCTTTGCTTATATCCTTTGGTAATCATTTCGCTGTCTCTGCCGTTCTGACCTCCCCGCCGAAAGCTTACGCCGTGGTTCGTCTTGTTCAGGGTGAGGGGGTCTCATTCCGGCTGAGAGGTGTTGTCGCAATAAATGCTGTGATAGGCTGCATTAATGGTGATGCGTTGTGGCAATAACTTTGCAGATCTTTGTCTGCTGATGTGGCCTGTTCTGAATCCGCCACGTGTCCGAGCATCATTGGCCTTCCACACTCAGTTGGCTTCCAGCTGTCTTGGATTTTGCTACCCGGGTTATGCAATGGGGTATGAATGGTGGGCTTGGGTTTGTCCACTATGGGCCGTGGTTCTTGTGGGCCTATCCATGTCAATATATATATGTATATATTTATTAATATTACATTAGTATATAATTTTTGAAAAATTTTTATGTGCTGAATTTTCTGAAAGTAAGCACTTGATTTTCACATAAATGTTCCCATAAATGAGTTCTCATTTGAGATCACCACACCTTAATCGCCTATTGTAAACGTCATTCATTATTGAATAAGACATGGACTTGTGGTTAATGTTTGAGATTACAATCATAATTGCTTAATTGTTTTAGATTCATAATATTTATAGATTTTTTAAAATGTTTGGAGTAGTCCATTTTAGAATACAAATTTTGTTTGATTTAATTTTTGAAAATTATTTTGTGACTTTTTTATTTTTTTGTATCGAGTAAAATTTTAATTCTTCATATTTTAACAAAATTTTTAAATGTACTTATCTAAATATACTTAAAAATTAAAATATTTTTATATTTTTATAAAAAAATTCAAAGACAAAAAATGCATTTTTGAACTAGTGTTATATTATTTTTAAATATTTAGTACAATAAAAAATAAAAAGTGACGTGTATAAGCCCATAAAGGCCATGAATCACTATGAACAACCCAAACCCATCACTTTGAGCCCAATACATAACCCAATTGGTGAGGTCCAGAACAGCTGGAATCCAACATGGCATAAAGAGCCAATGACATTCAGGCACATGGCAGGTGAAGGACGAGCCACATCAGCAGACAAAGATCTGCAAAGTTATTGCCACTGCACATCACCATTAATGCAGCCCATCACAATATTTATTACGACAACACCTCTCCGTCGGAACAAAACCCCCTTACCCTGAACAAGGTAAGCTACAGCATAAACTTTCGACGATGAGGGCAGGTCAGAAGGGATAGCGAATGATTACCAAAGGATTAAGCAAACGTTGAAGACAAGAAGAATGTTAAGCTTTCTATCTCTAATCTCTCTCTACACCCTGCTCCTCCTTCTAACTTGCTCGTCGGAGGGTTCACTGGGGGACTACCCCGTTCCCCGTTGGACTCGTTTGCAGGTTATCCGGTGGGTTTGATCATCTCGACGTGGGCATTGAGGAGCTTGGACCTGTCCGACCCATTCACTGAAACAAACTGTATCATCAGTTGGCGCCATCTGTGGGAAAGACTTTGCTCCGCGCGCCAGTTGTGCTCATTATCGCCGGAGACCCTCTCCCAACAACCTTTTCCTCCTACCCATCAAAGTGTATGGTCACGACTAGATCCATGACTTCTCACAATAATGCTGCCGACCATCAAGCCGACCCCTCCAATCCAAACAACCCACCTCAGTATTTTATCAAGCTTACCAACAGCATTAATCGCATAGCCGAGCAAAACCAGGCCCTGATAAATGCTTTACTCCAAAGAAACCTTCCGATGCCTCCTCCACCACCTCCAGATATTCCACCTAACTAAGAAAGAGCCCCGAGCCATAATGTTCCGCAACCTTATCCACCAAACTTGGAAGGTTTGCAACCTCCGCCCCACATATAAATCTACCACCTCCACCTCCACACCTGCCGGTCGTGGCACCGGCCCCTGAAGGGGAAGCCAGCAGCGTCCAGCCCCCATTGACTGACCATGGTGACAACATTCCCCTCTGGAACGCTGAACTCCGAGCAATGAAGCTCCAACTCCAAGGGGTCATGCAGAACATTCAGCATAAACCCTTTACCACGGCAAACTCACCATTTGTTGCCTCCATCCAGGACAAACCTCTGCTCGCCAAGTTCAAGATGCCCACCATTGACTCTTTTGACGGTACAACGGACCCAGTCGACCATCTAGAGACCTACCGAACCCTCATGATCCTCTATGCCTTCCCTGACGAGATCATGTGTCGGGCTTTTCCCGTGACACTAAAGAGGTCAGCTCGACTATGGTTCAACCAGTTACCAGCAGACTCTATTTCCACTTTCCAGCACCTCAGCGACTCTATCCTTAGCCATTTCATTGGAGCCCAGCGCCAACGCCGCCCGGCAACCCAACTCCTCAACATCCGTCAGATCGAGGGGGAGTCGATGTGCAGTTTCGTTACCCGCTTCAACACCGAAGCCCTGCAAGTAACGAAAAACGATGATAAGGTCATCCTCACGGCTTTCATGGTCGGACTACGATCGTCCGATTTCCTCTTCTCCCTCTCCAAAAACCCCCCGACCTCCATGGCAGCCCTACTCTCCAAAGCCCAGAAATACATGAATACTGAAGATTCGCTAGTCGCTCGGTAGGATCCAATAGCTAAAAACCTGACCCCCAGAGAAAAGAGAAAAGATTCCGAACCTAGAAACACCCAGTATAATAGCCAAACACCCCACTATACAGACCAACCTCCCCGCGCTGACCGGTCGACACCAGCCCGACCGCCCGCTCGGTTCGAGTAGTACACCCCCCTTAATTCTCCCATGGAACAAGTCCTCAACCAGATCCAACAGGACTACCCCCTCAAATGGCCCGTACCTTCACAGATCCTTTCCAATCGAAAAGACCAGTCCAAATATTGTGGTTTCCACTAGGACCATGGCCATAACACTGATGACTGCATCAATCTCAAGGATCAGGTCGAGACCCTAATACGTCAAGGTCGTCTCAGTCGGTTCACGGACACCCGCCCTCAGCAGAGGCAAAGAACCGAGCCCCTCAGAAACAACCGCCGGTACACCCCACCCCGGCAGCCAGCCCAACATAACCAGGGCCATGATCGTCCTCCACAACAGCCTCGGCCGCCAGGTAAACCCCCTCCGCCAGTTAGTGAAATCCGAGTCATTTCAGGTGGCCTTACTTATGGAGGACCATCCCGTTCGGCTCAGAAGGCAGAACTCAGAAAGGTAAGGCAAGGCTCAGATAAAGCAGTTGCCACGGTAGACTGACCCTCCAAACAGCCCAAGTAGTGGACAAAGCCCATCACCTTCACGGACGCCGACTGTACAGGCATCCGTTATCCTTATGATGACCCTCTCGTCATTTCTGTCATCCTCTCCAACTATAAGGTCAGACGGGTTCTCATCGACAACGGCAGTTCTTCAGACATTATATTCCTCAACTGCTTCCGCCAGCTCAAGATTGGAGAGAAAAGTCTGTTCCCCCTCCAAACCCCTTTGGTCGGTTTCACTGGCGACTGGGTGACCTCCATCGGCTCCATTGATCTCCCCATCACCATCGGCGAATACCCACGGCAGACTACCAAGTTGCTCACTTTCCTTGTGGTCGACTGTCCCTCTGCCTACAACATCATCCTTGGTCGCACTACCCTCAACGCTTTCCAAGCTATCACTTCAACCTACCATCTCGCCATAAAGTTCCCTACCGACTTGGGCGTCGGGACAGTAAGGGGAGAGCAGACCGTAGCCAGGGAATGTTATATCGCCTCACTCAAGGAAGTCAAGCTAAAGGAGGCCATGATCATTGAAGGACTTAACGTCCGAGATGAGGACGAGCTGGTCAGAGGAGAACCAGTGGAGGAGCTCGTTAAGATTCCCATCGATCCTACCAACCCAATGAAAACTGCCAGGATCGGCAGCCAACTATCCCCCCAAGCTAAGGCTGACTTTACTGCCCTTCTGACTGAGCACAATGATGTATTTGCCTGGACTCACTCAGACATGCCAGGCATTGACCCATTTTTCATGACTCACCGCCTCAGCATTGAACCCCATTTCCGACCTTACCGCCAGAAGCAACGCATCTTTCATCCGGAGCGCAATACTCTTATAGCCGCAGAGGTTGACAAGCTTCTTGAGGCCCAATTCATAAAAAACGTGGACTACCCTAAATGGTTGTCAAACGTGGTCCTAGTTCGCAAGAACAATGACAAATGGCGACTCTGTGTCGATTACTTTGACCTGAACCGAGCTTGCCTCAAAGACAGCTATCCTCTTCCCCGCATAAATCTGCTGGTCGACGCCACGGCCGGTCATCAAATGTTCAGCTTCATGGATGCTTTCTCTGGTTACAACCTGTCACGACCCAAACTCGCCCCTATAGGTTTAGCGACATAACCAGCCAGTAATCCGTGGATTACCTACAGCCTCTGAAGACATTAACAAATATTAAGGGGCTGCGGAAGCAAAATACAGAAAGTAAACAAGGTCCAATGAGCTATGATGACGTACATGGGACAGAAAATTCAAAACTTATTTATATACATAGCATGCCAGTCAAAGTACACCAATATGTACAGAATATTTACATAAGTACGTTCCAAAATCCGACTTTACAAGACCCAAACATAAACATTGACTAGCATGAAACAAAACAGCCACAGCGTTAGACTTTGACCGGAACCTCCTCGGGAGGCACAAAAGTTGGCTGACAAAAAGGGAATATGAGGCCCTCAACTCTGGCCCTGGTCATGTGCCGGCTCACCTACATATATATAGTAAACTGTGAGCGAAAGCCCAGTAAATAATAAACAGAGTAAAGGGGTTTCAATGAATGAGTCCACACAGATTTCAGAAGTCAATTCACATTGTACCAAAATCATACTTGATCAGATCATATACCGACAGAAATCATAAGTCATAATTTCATTTACGTGATACATCCATTAGCTTAACTAAACGCGCAATGCGTAAGGTTATGAATAACCTTCTTAGCTCCGGTGAATGAGCCTCCGGATCCGGGTAACAAGACAGCTAAGCCCCCGTGGCGGGCCTCCGGTACGGGCAACAGTGCACAATTCACATAACAAGACACATAAAGCGTAACATCACAGGACGCATAAAGCGTAAAGTTCCATAAGGAGCCTCCGATACCGGGTCAAGGCTATAAATCTCACATGGTACTAAGGATGTCACGGATACATGTCAAAAATTGGACAATCATTCATTGTACATAATATATCATTTCAGAAAAACAGATCTCATTTTCATCACACAGAAAATAAGTACAGTTGAACATATCTTTACAATGTTATTACTCACAGTGGGCGTTGAAACCGATAGGTGGAGCCAAATGGTCAAACAGAATGTGGCACACGACTTACATAACACATTACGGATACACACTTTGAAACATGCACTCCAATTGTACAAAACTTACATCAACGATTCTAAGTGTGTACCTAACCTCTTACCCTTAGTATGGAGTCTTAATCATGGCCTAGGAATGCTTAGGATGGAATGAGGGTGCAAAATTGCCTTAGAAAACATTTTTCAAAAGTTGCTGAAAACAGGGGTCTCGCTCGAGCGAGCCCTGGACAAATGTGCTCGCTCGAGCAAGGAATCCTTCGCTCGAGCGAGGAAGCCAAATCTGGAATTTCCAAATTTGTCTCCCAAGTTCGAACCAAGCATTCTACCACCCAAAACTCAACCTCTTGGACCAAAATTCTGGAAAAACACTTTATACTCATAGTATATCAAGTTTCAAGAGTCAATTTATAAAATCATTGCCCAAGAGTGAGTCAATTTGAGCACCATTTCCATAATTCTTCAAGAACCAAGTTTAAATAAACATGCATGAATTCAATTCCATTCCAAAGCTCCAAAACATGATCCAAGGCAAACTTAAACTCAGAATTTTGATGAATTCATGAACTCTAACAAAAATATTAGCATGCATGACAAGTTGTGATGAAAACGAACTCCAATGGCAAGAGTAAAAACATGCATGCATGGTATACTACCCAATTCCACAATTCCAAGCTAAATCTAGCCTCTAATTTTCTATAAGGCATGAAAATATGCAAGAACTAGTTCCATCACATGAATGAGGGGATGAATTCCTACCTTAACTCTTCAATTTCAAGCCTAGGAGCTTAATTCCACCAAGTTGCCTACAATTCCTCCAATTTCCAAGCTAAACCTTGTTGAAATCAAGTTTTCTCCTCTCTCAAATTGTCTTCCACGGTTTGGTCTCTAAAGGAGATGAAGTTGATGCACTAAATGATGCAAATGATATAAGATTTAAGCATGGCCTAGCAAAGTCCACTTAGTGGCAATTCTGTAATTAAACTAGGTTCATTATTAAAATGTTAATTAATCAGATTTAAACATTCCAAATCGAATTTTAATTGAACCTACCATAATTTTACATAAAATCTAACTAGTCCCAAACACTAATCAATTTCGGAATCGAGCGCCGATAAGGCTTCCAATTTACAAATTAAAGTGTAAAACACGAACAGATATTCCGACACCAAACAGTTAAAAATATAATTCATGCAATGCACATGCACATAAATTCCAGATTTCCTCTTAATTACTATTAGGCATGATTAAGTTCTAATTAGCGTTAATCAGGGTCGGGGTTATTACACAACTAAATCCTGATGCACCCGTCTGATCGGGAACATACATCCTTTATTACCGACCGAGGTACCTACCACTACCGTGTGATGCCATTCAGATTGAAGAACGCTGGAGCCACCTACCAACGGTTGGTCAATGCCGTTTTCCATCACCAGATAGGTCGGAATATGGAAGTATATGTCGACGACATGCTAGTCAATAACAAACTCTCCACTGATCATCTGACCGACCTGCAAGAGACCTTCGCCACCCTACGTAAGTACCAAATGAAGCTCAACCCAGAGAAGTGTGCCTTCGGCGTAGGATCTGGGAAGTTTTTGGGTTTTATGGTTAGTCAGCGGGGCATTGAAACTAACCCTGAAAAGATCAAGGCCTTGATCAAGATACAGTCATCCAGAACGGTTAAAGAGGTCCAAAGACTCACTGGCCGAGTTGCAGCCCTCAACCGCTTCATTTCCCGTGCAACGGATAAGTGCCTACCATTTTTCAAAGTTCTTCGGCAAACTTTTGAATGGACGGCTGAATCTGAAAAGGCTTTTCAACAGTTAAAGCAGTGCATGGCCAACCCCCCTTCCTTTCACAGGGAATCATGGGCGAGCCCCTCTTCCTCTATTTAGCCGTATCAAGCACCGCTGTCAGTGCAGCTCTTATCAAGGAAGACGGCTCTGTCCAACGACCAGTCTACTACATCAGTCGAGCCCTCAGGGGAGCAGAGCAGAACTACCCACTATTAGAAAAATTGTTCTTGGCCTTGGTCACCGCCTCCAGACGACTCTGTCCTTACTTCCAAGCCCACTCCATAGTAGTCTTCACCGACCAACCCTTGAAGAAGGTCATGCAGCAACCAGAACTCTCTGACAGACTCATGCAGTGGTCAGTGGAACTCAGCCAGTTTGACATCTCTTACCGGCCTCGAACAGCAATTAAGGAGCAGGCTATCGCCGATTTTATCTTGGAATTCACTAATCCTACCCCAACCACTACCTCTCCACCCCCACCAGCCCCCATCGAGCCAAAAGATCCTCATTCTTGGACTCTCAATGTCGACGGATCATCCCGTAGGGAAAGTAGTGGGGCTGGCCTCATCCTCACCACTCTTGAGGGTGGTTATTTCAAATGTGCTCTCCGTTTCTTGTTTGAGGCCAGTAACAATGAGGCCGAATATGAGGCATTGATAGCAGGTCTTCGCCTAGCCAGGGATATTGGTGTCAGCCACATCCGAGTGTTCAGCGACTCCCAACTCATCGTCGGACAGATCACGGGAGAATTCGATGTCAAGGAGGATACAATGCGGGCTTACAGGGATATTGCATTTTCCCTTGTTTGCCTCTTCAATACCTTCCACATCAAGCACATTCCTCGGGCGGAAAACTCTAAGGCAGATGAAATGGCTCAGTTGGCTTCTGCAGATCAGTCTGACCTCAGCCGTGGTGTCCGCTTCGAATACCTATCCCACCCCGCCATTTGCCCCGACCAGCACGAAATACAATTCCTTCAAAATGAGCCCATTCCGTTCAACTACAACCTCCGGAAAGCATTGCAAGTCCGGACGTTCACTGCGACAATGTATACATGGCTGACATACAGTGGTCTCAAAAGCCTATCGGACAAATGACAAACGATGCAAAAAAAACAAATCATGGGCCATACGCATAGCGATCCCGGTTTTTCCTTTCTGTATTTGTTGTATTCCGGACCTTGGTTCTGTAGAGTTGGTGGTTGTATACCTTGTTGTCATCCTTTAATTCCTTATGTTTGAGTTTTAGGATGTGTTGGGCATGTTTCGAATAGGTAGATCGAGTATTGGTCTCTAGTGTTGTTGCCTAGAATTTTGGTGTTACGCTCGAGCGGAGCTTGGTTTTTGATTGTCCGCTCGAGTGGGGTTTACACCCTTCCAGTATTTCGTGCCTCTGCAAAACTTCTGCAGGTGTGTTTTTTACGCTCGAGCGGGTTTCCTTACGCTCGAGCGGGCCTTTTGGCGCTCGAGCAGGTAGTTCTTTTTCTTAAAAGTTCTGGGAGATGAAATCTGCGCTCGAGCGGACTGGTTTTTCACGCTCGAGCGGATGTGTTTTGTTTTTATTTCTTGACGCTCGAGTGGGAATCCTTGCGCTCGAGCGGGACCATATTTTTGTGCTTGACGCTCGCGCGTTCTATTCTCCGCTCGAGCGGGTCGTGCGTATATGTGTTATCCGCTGGGTGATTTTAAATCACTTTTCACTTTTCTTTCTCTCTCCTACTTTTTTTCAAAAACCCATTTTTTAGAGCTCCTCTCTCTAGAATCTCCCTTCTCTCTAGGGTTTGATCTAGCTAGGGTGTTCTCCTTTCCTTCGGCCTTTATAAAAAGTGTGTTGATCGTTGAGGGCTATATTTTGATCCAAGAATTTCAGGATTTGGAGCATCTTCGTTTCCTTCATCTTCTTTGTTGGGTTTCATCTTTGAGGTAGGGATTCCTACTCATCTTTATGGGCTTTAACCTAGATTGTGAGCTTTTGTATAAATGGTTTTGGATTTTGGGAAGTTAGGGTTTCAAATGTGTGATTTTGAAAAGAGGGGTTTTGTTTCTTTTGAACCATAACCGTACATTTGGGCTCCAAAATGAGTATGTTGATGTTTTGGCAATATTTGGACCCTTGGGGGTCAAGATTGAGAAAATGGGAGAAAGCCCTAAATTGTGTATAAATTAATTGGTATAATTAATTTAGGAATGTTATGGATTTGTGAAATTGAGTTGAATATAATGATAGTGGTTCATTATGAGATGGAATAGTGGAGTTGGGTTAATGAATCGTTCACTTTTGAAAATGCGGATAATTATCTGTTGGTGCTTTTATTATCTGTTTAGAGATAATTACCTTAGGCTACCGGTGGAGGGTAGTTTTGTTTGTTGTAGACAATGCATGATGATTAGGCAAACCAAAACTAATCGATTAGACGTGTCATTGAATATGACGGTTGAAAGAATACATTAATTTTATGTATTGATTGAAATTGTATATGATAACTGTTTATATACATTGCTTTGTGTGGGAGGAGATGGGGGATGTACTCCACGGTTTATTGGAAGATGGGGGATGGACCTCTAAATCGGAAATTGTTTGACATTGATACAGCACTACAATGTGTATCATTTGTGAAGTCTAGAAGTGTTTTGCTTGACATTAATACAGCACCAAAATGTGTATCATTTGTATTGATTGATTGAACTTGTATATGATAACTGCTTATATACATTGCTTTGTGTGGGAGGAGATGGAGGATGTACTCCACGGTTTATTGGAAGATGGGGGATGGACCTCTAAACCGGAAATTGTTTGACATTGATACAGCACTACAATGTGTATCAGGTGTGAAGTATAGAAATGTTTCTATGTTTATTTGATATAGCACTAAAATGTATATCATTTAGAAAGTATGGAAGTGTCTTGTTTGATTTGATATAGCACTAAAATGTATATCATTTAGAAAGTATGGAAGTGTCTTGTTTGATTTGATATAGCACTAAAATGAATATCATTTGAGAAGCATGGGAGTGTTTGGCCTAACTGTGATACAACACCAAAATGTGTATCTACTATGAAGTATGAAATGTTTAAAATGAGTTATTATATCACCTGAAATAGAAGTACCGTAGCCATGAGATGTGATCTCATTTAAAAATGATTGGCCTAGTTCTGAATCGTAATTATAAATCGAGAATCTGGTAGGAAATGGAAACTGGAATAGAACATGAATATATTAGTCATGGGATAGAATAGTATTATAAGTTGTTGTGTACGAGTTAAACATTTATCAAATGCTGACGTTTAATTATCGTTCATACTATGTTTAGCACATCTCTACTAGGCGTTGGCTCACCTTTTATGGGACATCATTTTCAGGTTCAAGTGTTATGCCGTCCCCGAGACCTTAGCTTGAAAGGTTGAGGGAGTTGAAGATTCTTATTTGTTAATTTTGTTGTATTACATGTGTATCAAGCCAGGGGCTTA
The DNA here is from genome assembly GCA_025200525.1 of Camellia lanceoleosa. Lineage (NCBI taxonomy): Eukaryota > Viridiplantae > Streptophyta > Magnoliopsida > Ericales > Theaceae > Camellia > Camellia lanceoleosa. The sequence continues at coordinate 18,700,100 of CM045768.1, forward strand.
ATTCGTATTTTAAGTTAGTACTCTTCTTTTGTAACCCAAGTGTTGACTTGGAAGGTTGTAAGTCCATAGGGCATTTACTTTTATTGCTAACATGTAATACATTTTGTAAGAATACTCAGATGATTGTAATATAATATCTCATTTCTGTACCTTGAATGTATGATATTATGGGTTTATTTTGAGGGCGTTACAATACGGATGTTAACTATTTCAACTTTCCGCATGCGCTTCCCTTTAAATTTAAATTTCCTGCGAAAACAACGCCGAAAATTTAATCCGGCTTATCAACGCCTTACAGCGGCAATAAGATGATCTATTCGCCGGTCTGAAAGCGGTTTCCGAATTAGAAACCCAAGCGACGGCTCCCTCCATGTAGACTATGGACCAATGTTCAACTGACTTCGTGCTCAAATGTGATAAGTGTCAGCATTTTGCCAACATCCCCCATGCTCCTCCTATTGAATTGATCACACTTTGCAGTCCCTATCCGTTCGCCAAATAGGGGATCGACCTAGTTGGTCCTTTACCCACCGGCCGAGGCCAGACCAAATTTGCTATTGTCACCATTGATTATTTCACTAAGTGGGTAGAGGCAGAATCCCTTGCCACCATTACCGAGCAGAACACAACCAAGTTCATCTAGCAGTCGATCGTTTGTAGGTTTGGCATTCCCCAGGCCACCGTCTCCGACAACGGCAAACAATTCGACAACACCAAATACAGGAAGTTCTGTGCAGACCTCCAAATTCAACTATGTTTCTCTTCCCCCGGTCATCTCCAAGCCAATGGCCAAGTTGAGGTCACCAACCGTTCTCTTCTGAAGATCGTCAAAACCAAGCTAGAAGCTGCTAAGGGACTTTGGGCTGAGGAACTACCAAATGTACTCTGGGCTTACCGAACTACAGCTTAGACTCCCACTGGGGAAACCCCTTTCCGCTTAACATATGGCGCTGAGGCAGTTATTCCGGTGGAAGTCGGTCTGCCTACTCCTAGGGTTTTACATCCGGATCCAGCACTAATGGAAGAGCTCCGTCGGGCAGACCTGGACCTAATTGAAGAACTCAGAGAGACCACTGCTGTCAGATTGGCCTCATACTAACAGAAAATGAGAACACACTACAACCGCAAAGTCCGACCAAGGGAGTTCGCTGTAGGGGACCTTGTCTTGAGAGAAGCAACTCTTGCCACCAAAAATCCGACTAAGGGTAAACTGACAGCCAAATGGGAGGACTTTACGTTGTGCAAGCCCGACTACATCCGGGCACCTACCGACTTCAGGACATGGAAGGTTGAGACCTCCCCCACCCCTGGAACGCTGAACACCTGCAGCGCTACTATCACGACCCAAACCCGCCTCTGTAGGTTTGGCACCGTAACTGGCCAGTAATTCGTGGATTACCAAAGGCCTCTGAACAGATTAATAAATAATAAGGGGCTGCGGAAGTAAATATATAAAATAAACAAGGTCCAATGAGCTGTGATACCGAACATGAAATAGAACTTCTCAAAACTTATTTATATACAAAAACATGCTAGTCAGATACATCAATATTTACAGAGAATAGTCCCCAAGACCTGACTTTACATAACAAACATACGGACTAGCATGGTCACAAAAAAATAGCCATGTCAATAGGCTTCAAGCGGAACCTCCTCGGGAGGTGCAACGTTGGCTGACAAAACAGAACTGAAGGCCTTCAACTCTGACCTGGGTCATGTGTCGCCTCACCTACATATATATAATAAATTGTGAGCGAAAGTCCAGTGAATAATAAACAGAGTAAAGGAGTTTCAATGAATGAGTTCGTACAGATTTCAGAAATCAATTCATATTGTATCAAAATCATACTTGTTCAGATCATATACAGACAGAAATCATAAGTCATGGTTACATTTACGTGATACATCCACTAGCATAACAGAACAGGACGCATAAGCATAACAGAGCAGGACGCATAAGCGTAAGGTTATGAATAACCTAGTTCCAAAAAGGAACCTCCGGATCCGGGTCACGTAGCAGACAGACTAAGCCCCATGGCGGGCCTCGTGCGAATAGTAACGATTGCAGAATAGGCGCATCTGGCGTAAGGTTACGAATAACCAGTTCCATAAAGGAACCTCCGATACCGGGTAACGGCTGTAGATATCACATGATGCTAAGGATGTCACGAATACATGTCAGAAATTGAACAATCATTCATTGTACAGAACATATCATTACCGAAAACAAATCTCATTTTGCCACACAGAAAATAAGTACAATTGAACATATCTTTACTATGTTATTACTCACAGTGGGCGTTGAAACAGACGGACGGAGCCAAAAGGTCAAATAGAGTGCGGCACGTGACCTACATAACACATAACAGACTAGGGGTGAGCATGGTCCGGATTGGACTGGATTAGGATAAAACCAAGACCAATCCGTTATCTACGATTCCTGAAAAATTGGAACCAATCCAATCCGTTTAAATCATGGAACCAATCCAAACCAATCCATTTAAATACGGATTGGATTGGTTTAGGACCACGGATTCACATAATTAAATAACAAAATATATATATATAACACTTTAATTTTATAAAAATATAAACATAGCGCTATATTAGTTTCACAATAGTAACATATTTTTCTATAATAGCGACATATTGTTCTAAAATTTAAACAACCATAAGAAAACTGGTTTCACTATAAGTATTTAAACCATTACAAATTAAAACTAAAAACTAACAAACAAAAGTAATAAAAGAAAATATTACATGGTTTTAGGTTTGAGTTTAGATTTTATATAGAATTAAGAGAAGATACTATGGGGGAGGATGTATAATAAAAATACAGACTATTTGTATACGGTTCGGATCAGTTCCAATCCAGAATCGTGGGGTTCAATTCGTAACCAATCCGTAAACTACGGGTTTTTAATTCTTCAATCCGGAACCGAACCGCGGATTCAAAAAACCAATCCAAACTTATCGGATTGGACTGGATTGGATCGGATTACGGATTTCATGGATTACTTGCTCAGCCCTATAACAGACATGTACATAAAACACACGTTCTAACTATATAAAACTTATGTCATTGGTTCTAAGTGTGTTTCTACCCTTGAATTCCCTTTATAGAGTCTTAAATATGGCCTAGAAATGCCTAGAATGGAATGAGGATGCAAAAATACACTTTTAGACACTTTACAAAATTTTTAGAAAATAGGGGTCTCGCTCGAGCGTGGCTTTCTACGCTCGAGTGGACATGCAAACAAAGGAGCTCTGCTCAAGCGTGACTTCCGTCGCTCGAGCGGACTGTAAGCTATAGTGAAAATACTGGATGCTCAAAATTCACGCTTGACGGGCGCTCGACCCTCGTTCGAGCGTGAGACACAAGTCCTCGCTCGAGCGTGAATTCTCTGGCTCGAGCGGACTGCAAGCTCATGCAAAGAACTGAATGCACGCATTTCACGCTCGAGCGTCACTTTACTCGCTCGAGCGGAAGGCATGATCACAGAGTGTACGCCGGCGTGAGTTCTCGCTGAAAGGTGGTCCAAAATCTGGAAATTCCAGATTTGAACCTCAAGCTCAAAACCAAGTTTTAATGCATAAATTCCGCTCCTCTTGGGCTAATTTTCTGGAAAACACTTGCAAATACATAGAATAACATGTTTCAAAACTCAATTTGTAAAACCAAAGCCCAAGGGTAGTTTAATTAAATCCAATTTCAAACCAATTTTCATGAACAAGATGAACATGCAACATGCATGAATTTAAACCACTTTCAAACCTTAAACACTTGCTCTAATGAGCCAATTCTTAGAAAATCAAGATGAAATCATGGTCTATAATATAAACATGAACATGCATGCAAGATTTCCATGAAATCAAACCTCACAATGCAAGGATAAACACATGCATGCATGGATTTCTACCCAATTCAACATTTAAACGAAATTCTAGACTCCACCCTTAAATGGACCATGAACCATGCAAGAATAATCTTAAATACAACAATGAGAGGTTGAATCCTTACCTAAGTCTTGCATTTAAGGTGTAGAAAGCTCAATTTACAACTATCTTCCAATTCCCTCAAGTCTCCAAGCTAAATGCCTAGGTGAAATCAATTCTCTCCTCCTTTCTCTCTCTTGGTCGGCTAAGGCAAAGAAATGAGCTAAGCAAATGTTGTATCTAGGTGTAATGAGGCTTCAAATATGTCTTAGATAGTGGCCCACTCAATGGCTTAATAGTAAATACGTCAAACTCTATAAATTTGGCACAATTGATCTAATTTAATAATACCAAATCACATTTCAGATAAATATGCCATAAAATCACATAAAATCCAACCAACACGGATCACTAATTAATTTCGGAATCGGGCACCGATAAGGCTTTCAATTCGCAGTTTGAAGTTTAAAGCATGAACAGATATTTCGACACTGAACAAATAGAGGCACATAAAACATGCAACACATATGCAAATTAAATTCCAGATTTCCTCTTAATTACTATTAGGCATAATTAAGTACCAATTGACGTTAATCAGGGTCAGGGTTATTACAGCTACTTTCAATAAATTCCTACTGTTGTATTGCTCAGTTGTTGTATTTTCTTTTTGATGCACAATGTAAACTTTGATCGACTAGACTACACTGTCCATGACAACAATTTTATAGCTCAGCTATCTGTGTGTTGTCTCAATAACATTTTCATTTGCAAAGACTTATTGACAATTGACCAGATCGAAAGCACTGAAGTCTCAGCCAGACTGAGCACTAAAAGCCTCAGCCAGACTGAACACAACAAGCCTCAGCCAGACTGAGCACTAAAAGCCTCAGCCAGACTGAGCACAACAAGCCTCAGCCAGTCTGAACACCACAAGCCTCAGCCAGTCTGAGCACCAAAAGCCTCGTCCACACGAGCGCCAAAAAGCCTCAACCCGACTGAGCATGAAGCACTCGGCTAGACCAAACCTCAGCCAGCCTAAGCATAACAAGTCTCCGCCAGGACCGAGCGCTACAATTTCAGGGTCAGACTGAGTTACTTACGACGTCAGTGAATCATAGCTTAGCCCCAATTGAGCACGCATACAGGGCTCGATCAAGGCCAACCATGCAAACTTCATGCTTGTGGAATTAGTAGACACACTTAGTTACAATTCCAGCTCAAAGTCTTTACACCACTCTTTGCTCAGTCAAATTCCAAATACGTTCTTACACATTTTCTTTACAAGTCAGGTTATGTTCTTCTCAATCAAACTCTTATAAGCCAACCTCTTTCCTTACAAGCCAAGCTTCACTCCACAAACCACTAACCTACTTGAGCAGTATGGCAAATATAAACTTATAATTTTATTACATTTTAAATTTCATTCTGCATTGAGGAGTTCTCAACTATACTCTGCACTGAGTTTTTATTACAAGTTCAATTTCACTCTGCATTGAGGAGTTCCTAACTTTACTCTGCACTGAGTTTTTATTATAAGTTCAATTTCACTCTGCATTGAGGAGTTCCTAACTTTACTCTGCACTCAGTTTTTATTACAACTTCAATTACACTCTGTCTTGAGGAATTCCTAAATTCAGTTTTTATTACAAGTTTAACTCCACTTTGCACTTCACAATGATTCATACACAAGTTCCACACACAAGCCACCACTTTCATCCGTTTCAGATGCACAAGCAAAAACAATCAAATGCAAAACACAACTGACATTTTATTTATTCACAACTTTGTACATAAGTTCATTACAGCAATTAAAAAAAAAAAAAAAAAAAAACAAACAAACAAAACAAAACAAAAACAACCACACAATGTCTGTGCAAGGTCTTCTTCTTCTTCAGTTACTCCTCTTCGCTGGACACAAGGTCTTTTTCTTCAATATCCTCATCCAGGGGGGTCTGGGCCACATCGTCGTCGTCAATTTTCACACTACTCATGTCACGCCCCAAACCCGCCCCTAAAAGTTTGGGCATGACCCATTCGAAAACAGACACTAAACCTGTTATACATATCATACGGGGCCTGAACGGAAGCATTCAATAATATAAAATACATAGAATAACATCCATTGAGCTATTTCTAACATGCCAGGATCTCAATAACACACTAAATAAATATTATGTAGAAAATTTACTCACATATGCCTTGACTCAACCCCACAAATAACAAAAATATTAATGAAGGAGGAATTATATACAATCAACCATAAATAGACGTCCCAAGCATAAATCAAAACTCCTCAAAACTTTACAAAGTGCACGGCTTCAGGTGGTGCCTGGACGCATCAAAGGTGACAAGAGAGACACAAGTCTTAAAAGTTAGGACTGAACTCCTGGATGGTTACCTACAGAAATAGACAAACAAAATACAGGATGAGCGAACTCAGTGAATAATAGTACATAAACAATGTAATAATTAACCTGAAAAATTAAACATATAACTACAGATACAGATGATTAACTACACTCCGTGATTATTTCCGAAACAACCATGGGTCCACTTTTCGTAACAGAATGGCTTTATACAGAACAGCCGAAGGCCTACAGTTGTAGAACGACCATAAGTCCAGAAATAACAGATCTAACAGAAACAACAGAAATAACAGAACTAATAGAACTAACAGAAATAACAGCAATAACAGAACTAACAGAAATAACAGAACGCATAAAGCGTAGTAACAGAATGCATGAAGCGTGATAACAGAGGGTAACAGAACGCATATAGCGTGGGTACAGAATTAACAGATGTATGGATTCAAGAGGTGGCTCGTACGGATTCCAGAGGTGGCTCCCACCAAGGTGTAACACTTCGTTCCGTACAACACTTTGTTCCATACCAGAACATATTAGAATGACCTAACGGTCCAGAAATATCATAAACATAATCTTATCAGAAACAGTGTCTTGTGCATTTCCAGATTCCAAACCATTTCTCATAATCATTTCCATATTCAGATTTTGCATAAGATCATATGTGGTACACCCATTAGCCATCAGATCAGGTAGGTCCGAAGACTACAACAGGAAGGTCCGAAGACCATAACAGGTAGGTCCGAAGACCACAACAGGTAGGTCCGAAGACCACAAGGATCCATATCTTGCGCGCAAGTAGCCATGGTATTGTTACCCCCAGGAGAGGGCCATCCGGACTAAGGGTGCCACAAATACTTTTCAGAAAAACTGGACATTCATTCATTCATTTCCAACATATCATAGCTTTTCAAAGAATCAATCATTTCGTATCATAGTATACTGAAAATACATAACATAAGTTTAATAGAACGTTGCTGATAACTGTTAACAAAAGGCAACATAGTTTACAGCTTGCACGCTTTCAGAAATACATAAATATTACAATTCCATAATGTATATAGATACCATTACATCAACAGGCCGGAATAACTTATAAACTAACTTCACAGTGTTAATGGTTGTATGCAATTCGTATACAGATGTATGAGTAATTCACAGGATGGTATATTGACAATAATCCATAGCCATAACTCAAAATATGGAGTAGGTTCAGAATCATACCGACGTGTGCTAACTCTTTCAATGTTCACATCAATTCTCAATCAACAAATACATTACCATATTAGCTCACGAAAAATAGAGTGTTGTTAACAATATTCTTAACGGTAAACAAGGTACATTTGTACATCTGTAGTACTATTACTCACAGTGTTACAATGGAGCGCTTGTCCCTCCCGGAGTGCATCCTGTACACAAACATAACTTACAAATTAACTCTCTTTCCCTTTTAAATCATTAAGAAATTCTTTCCTGAGCTATTACATTCGTATGAATTTATAATCATCTTAAAGTCATCAGAAAATTATTCTAAAAATACCAGAGGACTGACCATTCAAAACTGAACATACAATAATTTTGCCTGAAAATGGGTTCCCCGCTCGAGCGCCACTTTGGCCGCTCGAGCGACCTAAAATACAAAGCTTTGGGAGGTCGTTTTTCCGCTCGGCGGGACTTCGCCCTTCGAGCGTGCAGTGCAAATTACGAAAAATCTGGATTTCCAATTTGAGTTCCAACTTTACATTCAAACCTTCAATCTTACTTTTGCAAAACAACTTAATCAAAACAAATCTACATGCAATATACATTCCTTCAACATTTCAATCATCAATTTCATACTTAAAACAACCATAACCTTCCAAAATCCCCATTGTTCAAACCCGAAATTCCCAAAACCTCATAATTCCTTCTATATACCTCAAATATATGAAATTTGCACAATTAAACAATGGAAATAACTCAAATCTGTCTATAGATGTAAATATTGATGAGTATTAAACCCTTACCTCAATAATCAAGCAAAAAGGGTGAGCTTGAGAAGGAGCATTTACAAATCCAAGTTCTAATCGGGTAAAAACATTGATCCTCCCTTATTCTCCCTCCTTAATGCCAAAAACCATGGTGGATCATGATCAAAGTAAAGGAATTCAAGGGTTTGGGGCTAGGGTTTCGAACTAGGAAGAAGAGGAAAGAAGAGGGGAAAAGAAAATATCAAGAAATGATCCAAAATCACGATTTTAAAGCTGCTGTCCCGAAAACCCCGCTCGAGCGGACCTATTCCCGCTCGAGCGGACCTACTCACAGCACAGATTCCAAAACTTCAAACAGGTGTAACTCTCCCATCCGGACTCCGTTTTAGGTCGTTCTTGTGTCCAAATTGAAGCCCCGGAAATAAGCTTTCCAATGGTTCTAACCTCATATCCAAATTCAAAGTGTGGACAAAGAAAAGGGCAAAAGAGTGGCAGTTGTTCGTAAAATAACCATCCGAATTAAATTCTTTGGTTCAATCTTACTTTACCATCATTTTACCACCTCAATCCAAATCCCCAAGTCCAAAAATAAAACATGAGATCCTCCATAAACATTCACCAAACTTTTAACAACTTTCCATTACACCTAGCTTCGATTCCAATAGATATAGTTGAATCTACGCATATTGGGGTCATTACAACTCAGGTCCAAGTCTGGGAACAGTTCCTCAGCTTTACGTTTGAACATTTTCCAACCACTGTCCCAGAACTCAGCCATTTCGTGTTTATAAAAGTCTGACCGCTGGAAGCTCTCAATCACTTCTGACTCAGTCCTGCCTTCAACAGTCATCCTCGATGGGCCCGCCCCTTTAGACTCCTCCTTCGCCAAGCTGTTGGCGACCGCGGCATCAACTGCCATCTGAAATTCAGCAGATCCCTTGAACTAATCCACTGTTGCAATGCACAGATCGGGGTATGCCGCCCTTTCAGAGGCTGCCTTGGCCCTCTCTTCGTCCAGATCCTTCTGCAGGGTTGCCCTTTCAGAGGTCGCCTTAGCCCTCTCCTCCTCAAACTCCTTCTGCAGGGTCACCTTTTCAGAGGCTGCCTTGGCCTTCTCTTCAGCCAACTTCCTCTGCACGCTCGTCCTCTCAGAAGATGCCTTGGCCTTCTCCTCCTCTAACTCATTTTGCAGACCATTCCTCTCATCCATTGCCTTCGCGCACTCGCCCTCCAGTTCCCTTTTCAGACCGTCAATCTTCATGTCTGCCTCATCCTTCTATTTAACCAGCTCTTCATTACTGGTAATCGCCTCTTCATGCCGTTCGAGCGCAACCGCGCAGGATTTTTGGGCCTCATCCAGCTTCCTCTGCTCGCCAGCCAGCTGGAACTCGAGCGACACAACCTGGCGGCGTTCTTTCTCCAGCTCCAACTTAACCGCTCACAGCTCAACATGGGCACTCTCCCAGTTTACACTCTCCTTCTTCAACCTTGCAAGTTGAGCCTTGGCCTCATCTGCCTTGAGTTTTGCAGCCCCCGCCTTTCTCAACAGAGCCCCTACTAAAGTGGTTACCTCCATTTGAGCGGAGCATAACCCCCTCAGCAGCTCAGCCTCATTGAATCTAGCTGCTGAGCGCAAGGCTGCCTCTTCCACAATCCCCACAAGGCGATCTGCTCTTGTCTTGGCTGGGCCCTCTTCTCCCTCCAGCCGCCCAGCCACTGCGTGAGCGTGGTAAATCACAGTTATCAGACTAACCCCCCCTCCTTGGGGCGCAAGACCGCTTTGGGACTGGTCTCCTCCCCTTGGCTCAGGGCCTGTTGCCCCACCTTCTGTTTGTGCTTCGGGGACGACCTTCGCGACCCCTGAGGCGATCTCCACCACTGCTGGGGCGACCTCCACAACTTCCAATGCTGGGGTGACCTCCACCACTTCTTGGGCAGCCACCATTCCTGGGGTCTTCTCCACTGCCTCATTCTCTGCCTCCTTGACCATAGGGGTGTCTTCCCCCCCAACCTTCGCCTTCTTCGACCCGGGTGCATCTACTGCCCCCTCAGGGGCACTCCTCTTCTTCTTCTTCTTCATAGCCTCCCCTTTCTTGTTTGCCTACTCCTTCACAGGATCCACTGAGGGCGGTCGTGGCACAAAATTGCCCAAGTCCTTCCCCCCTAGCGGCTTGGGGCGCGGTCGGATCCTCTCCCGCGCGATCGGTATAGGCGGTCGGTCTTCCTACGCCTCCTTAAATTTCGTGGTCTTGGCCAGCATGGTCCTATCCTCAGCTTCCTACACTTTCCTCCTTGCCTTCAGTTCAGCTCGCCTCACATCTCCTCCGCTCGGCTGAGGACCCAACCCCGCTGCAAACAAGGCTGAGGGTTGAACGAGTTCGTCCCACCTGGCCCCCTCCTTCTCCCGCCATGTCTTCACCCTCTTTATTCTCTCCTCTGCTGTTACTCTCAGCTTTGGCTCTACAGACTTGGTGGACACTTTCCAAATAGTGCGCACTCTAACCTCTCCACTGGTGGACACATAAAAGCACCGTGGTCTCCACCCCTTGATCGACGACGGTAGCCCCACTACCAGCCCTTTCCCTGCTGCTGCCTGCAGAGTGACCCAAGTCTCTTGCTGCCCTGAGGCCTTGTAACATGCGAAGAATTCGTCTACTGTCATGGCTGCCCCTTCGTTCGCCTTCGGCCACGCACTTGCATAGGCCAGTACGATCTTCCACGCATTGGGCATTAGTTGGCCTGGCGCTACCTCCAAACGATTCAGGACATCTACCACCACTTGCGGCAGGGGCAGCCTCAGTCCTCCTTTCAATGCTTCCTCATAAAGGGTAAACTCCCCTGGCCTGGCGTCAGATGGCCTCTCCGTCGACATCGGCAACAATAACTCTATTTCAGCAGGCACCTGGTATTTTTTGCGAATAGCCTCCAAATCCGCTGTAGTAACCGTTGATTTGTCAGCCTTTGTGTGCCAGTGATCTGGTTCCACCTGGCTGATTGGCTTCGGAGCTGCCATTACGGTGGAGACATGAGATCGTACCACCGGCTCACCCACCCTCTCCGTTTGCCTCTCCGTCCTATACTGCTCCGCTAACTCCACTACATCGTCATCACCAAGCGGATCCACCCTGGCATTTGCAGCTTCTTCTTGGGCCATTTCTATGGTATGTCTACGAATCGCTTCAGATGCAGGTACAAGGAAATCGAAAAAGTGTCGCAGAGGTGTATCGTGAGCAACAAAGGAGTTAACACTTGGGATGTTTTGATTTTTTGCAAACAAGTAGGTGAATCGAATAATCCCAAAAGCCCAAGGCTTACCCGTATTCAAAGGGTTACAATTAATTTTCGCCAGTTTGAAAACTTTTCAAAACATCCACCAAAACTGTCTTTTTAACACCCATAATGGCCTATCGTTTCATTTCTGATCCAACGCCTAATCTCCCCTCCCCCAGCGAGGATGTTGCCACGTGTACGACCACGATCCACTGTCTCCTCCCCTTACCCTGTCTTTTCCACTTCAAATCACCACGTGACACGCCGCCCCTCGAGCCCCACGCCCCTCCCCCTCACCCTTCGCGGTTGACCCTCCTCATGGTCGGCCCTCCCACTCGGCCCTCTTTGCGGTCGGCCCTCCTCATGGTCGACCCTCCTTGTGGTCGACCCTCTTACTTGGCCAACCTTCGCGGTCGGTCCTCATCGTGGTCGGCCTTTCCACTCGGTCACCTTGCACGGTCGGACCACCTCCCGGTCGGTTCACCCTCTCGGTCACCCCTGCCAGTCGACCTCCATCCTGCCAATCCCTAACACCCTCATCTTCTTCATTAGTATTCCCTTCGTTGGACTAAAGGTGCACTTGGGACTGGGGGACTACTGACGTGTATAAGCCCATAAAGGCCATGAATCACTATGAACAACCCAAGCCCATCACTTGGAGCTCAATACATAACCCAGCTTTTCAGAACAGCTGGAATCCAACATGGCATAAAGAGCTAATGACATTTAGACATATAGCAGGTGAAGGACGAGCCATATCAGCAGACAAAGATTTGCAAAGTTATTGCCACTGCACATCACCATTAATGCAGCCCATCACAGCATTTATTACGACAACACCTCTCCGTCAGAACAGGACCCCCTTACCCTGAACAAGGTAAGCTACAACATAGACTTTTGGTGAGGAGGGCAGGTCGGAAGGAACAGCAAAATGATTACCAAAGGATATAAGCAAACGTTGAAGACAAGAAGAAGGTTAAGCTTTCTATCTCTAATCTCTCTCTACACCCTACTCCTCCTTTTAACTTGCTCATCGGAGGGTTCACTGGGGGACTACTCCGTTCCCCGCTGGACTTGTTTGCAGGTTATCCGGTGGGTTTGATCATCTGGACGTGGGCATTGAGGAGCTTGGACCTGTCCGACCCATTCACTGGAACAAACTGTATCATCAAAAAGTAACAAAAACATGTCAATAAGACTTTTATTTTTATTTTTTATACTTCATTTCAAAATAAAAACATAATAGTTTTAATACACAATTATCAATAATTTTGAATAGAATTTTCATATTGAACCATTATTTTGATGTGTTCATCATTTGATATATACGATTAAAATGATTTTATATGATTAATTCTATGATAAATTTTGTGTTTATAAACTTGCTGTAAAGTAAATCTAATTTCAATTTGTAAAAACTTATTGTATAACATTTGTTGGTATTTTTTTAATTTCTAAAATAAATTCTTTCGGTATTTTAAGAAGTTGGTAAAAAATTAATTTTTTTGGCTATTTTAATCTACTTTATCTTTTTATAGATAAAAAATATAAAAGATGATGTAACTCAAAATGAATAAAAAATAAAAAATAAAATTTTTATTTAGTTGCCAAAGCACCTTAGGACTGCATGAGTATAAAAATTTTAAAAAATTACAAATTAGTGAAAGATTGGAGAAGTATTTATCAGATATGTTATTGGTATCATTTTTTCTGTCTTTTATTACATACATAAATTTCATTAAAATTATGTCCGAAAAAGACGTGGAAGCTCCTAATTGGCCGTCGTTGTTTGTCTGAAGATTCTGAACAATAGGGATTGGTGGAAACAACTGATACGAGAACGTGTGCGAAAAGGACTGGCCGTGCTCTAATCAGGCAGAGTAAACAAAATTTATCTAATCACAACCACAATGAGAGTGTTTGAAAAAGGCTGGGCTAAAATAATTAAGTAGAAGACAAAATAAATTAAAAGGAGTAAGGTTAGAAATTTAAAAATTTTATCAAATGTTTTTATATGAATCATATGAAATATTTGATAAAATTTTTGAAATTTTTAACATTTTTGAATTAAAATAGTTAATAAAATAAAATATCATATTCAATTCATAATCATTTTAGTTTTTTTTTTTATAATCATCAAATTAATTTAAAAAAATCAACAAACTTTTAAACATAATTATTTTAAATTTAAATAAGTTAAAATAATCAAAAAAAAAATAAAAACCAACTAACAATTCGTTTGGGATGTGAGTTAGTTTTTTATCTTTTTAAGTTTGGGTTAAAAAGTTTCATTTATGATAATTTTTTTATTTTTTTTTGACTTTTATAAAAAGATAAAGGGCTTGTTTGGTTGATGTTTCTGAAAAAAATTTCAGAAATTTTCTCTACAAACAAATTTCAGAAATTTTCTCTACCAAACAAATTTTCCCAAAAAAATTTCTCAAAACACACAAGCCAAACAACTTTTCCAAACAAATCTCTCTCACACACACATCAAATCAATTACTTTTTTCAAAACTCTCTCTCAAAACAATTTTCCAAAACAAATTTCCCAAAACACCAAACCAAACATGTTTTCGTACTTTTTTTTTTCCAAAACATGTTTCTAAAACACAAACCAAACAAGCCCAAAATAATTATAAATCGAATATAAAATTTTATTTTATTTAATTAAAATAATATATTTTATCATATATAATTATTTTAGGCCAAATACAGATCCCAAACGGGGCTTAACTTCACAAACCAGTCGAATAAGATCGGTCTTTGTGCAAAAAGGAGAAATTTTTTGAGAATTGCATAAATGGAGGGAAAATTAGTAGTGGTAAGACACATTCGTCAAAATTACAATCCCGCCCACCCTACAACACCCCTACTACTCCGACCCCTACTCTGCCCACAGTATATTGAAAGTCTCACCAAAACCTCCCTCGTAGAACTTCCTCGTACCACCCTCTCTCTCTCTCTCTCTCTCTCTCTATACCCAAATTTCATCCCAACTCTCTCTCTCTCTCTCTGCAATCGATTTGCTTCGGACGCCATTGCTCTGGTTTCGCGACCTCTAGATACAGCTCTGTGCTTTTATAGGCAGGTCTGCTGATGTAGATTTCGCTGTGATCGTGGTAAGAATGTTCTCCGTTTCCATTGTTTTATTTTTTTAAATAATATAAAATAAAATAAAATTTATTTATATATATTAAATTTGTTGGATTTTGAGTGATTGATGATCTTGTTGAGTTGTGTCTGATTTTGTGTCTCTGAAGGTTGATGATGCTTTCATGGTTATTTTGGTCGGTTGTCCGTGCTGATCTTTAAACCTGACGGAGGGTTTTGAAATTAGGGCTTGTGTGGGGTCTTTGGATGAGATCAAGGAGGGATCGAGATCCAGTGTTATGGCCGCGAAATCAGATAATGGTCAAGTGCTAGAGAAAGATACGGTCGATTCATATCGAAACAAGGCTGATGGAATCATAAACGATTGTGGCAACGACAAGAAAGGACCAGATTTAGTTTCTATTGAACTGGATTGCGTTAAAGAAATCATGGGTGAGTCTGAACATGTGGAGTGTGGAGAAGATGTTGATGTTGATGTTGATGTCGATGTCGGTGCTGATACTAATGCCGATACAGCTAGGCCTAAAATTGGGAGAGGGCGACGAGGGAGGAAAAGGAGGAGGGTGGAGAGCTCTGATAAGCTGGAAGATGAAGTTCATTTGGGTATAGAGAAGGGTGACGAAACCAACAACACTGGTGGTAACGACGAGGAAGGGCGGGTTCCACCGGAGTGTGTTGAAGAGAAAAAAATGGAAGGGAAGAGAAATGGATCTGAGGACTTTGAACAGATTGAATGCAATAAAGAAGCTGATGTTAATGGCATTGGTGACTACCATATAGGTATGTCTAAAACTGGGAGAGGGCGAAGGGGGAGGAAAAGAAAAATGGCAGATAGTCCTGTGGGCAATGTGGATAATGGTGCACAGAAAAAGAAGGCTAAGGAGGCTCCTTTTGATGGTAGGGCTGAGGTTGGCTGTAGAATTTTGAGGTCAATGACAGTGGTGATGAGTGGTGGTGAGAAAATGGTTGATGGTGGACTGGCTGAAGGTGTTGTTGGAGGTAAAGTGAAGAAGGAAAGTGATTCTTCAAGCAAGGAAATCGTGGAAGTGGAAAAAGACTTGGTTGTCAGGCGAGGTCGAGGGAGACCCCCCAAGGCGCAGGGGAAAAGTGGGTCGTTGAAGGTGATTGGTTGTGAGAAACATAAAGAAATCGGGTCCAGGAAACCGAAGTCCAAATTAAAACGACATCGAGGGAGACCCCCCAAGGTGCAGGGGAAAAGTGGGCTGTTAAAGGTGATTGGCTGTGTGAAACGGAAGGAAATAGAGCCCAGGGACAATGATGATCAACCGATGTCCACAGAATTTGCTGATGATGGAAAGCACCACGGGCTAGCTGATGATTCACTCCATGCAGGCCAGAAAATCATTGTAAATCAGTCCAAAATGAATAAGCACAAGGAAGGGGGAGAACTGGGGATGGGCAGACGTGCAGAAACGAAGTTATTGAGAGAGCGAATAATTGTTTTGCTTAAGAGTGCTGGCTGGACAATTGAATATAGGCCCAGGCTTGGCAGAGAGTACAACGATGCTGTATATGTCAGTCCCCAAGGAAAGGGTTACTGGTCAGTCACCTTGGCTTACAGAATTCATAAACAACAAGTTGAAGATGGTGATGCTGATAGTAGGACCATTTCTTCATTTACTCCAATACCAGATGAGGAATTCAGCAAATTATTCAGGGTAAGGAAGGTTAAAAGGGAATCCAAGGGACAAACAGAGGGTGCAAATAAGACAAATAAAGGAGTCACTCGAAAGAAGTCGTTTAAAAAGAAGCATGCTACAGGGAAAATAGGTCGCTCAAAGCATGGGCACAAAGAAAAACTGGGCTTAGCCATAATTTCCGGTGCTAAGTCCTTGAAAAGAAGAACAAAACATGGATTAAATCTGGAGGATAGACAGAATAGAAAGAGATTGAAGGGGTTGGATCCTGACAGTGAAGGCTTTGTCCTATATGACGGGAAACGCAGTCTTCTCTCTTGGATGATTGACTTGGGAACTGTTCAACTTAATGGGAAGGTTCAATGTATGAATCGTGGAGGCCGGATAACCAGAGATGGCATTCGTTGTGACTGCTGCAATGAAACCCTTTCTGTTTCAGATTTTACGGCTCATGATGGAAGTAATGACAGCCAGCCATTCCAAAGTATATATTTAGTGTCTGGAAGTTCACTTTTGCAATGTCTACTAGACACGTGGAATAAACATGAGAAGTCTGAATGCGTTGGATTCCATTCCGTTGATGTTGATGGCGAAGATCCAAATGATGATACATGCAACAAGTGCGGGGATGGTGGGGACTTAATCTGTTGTGATGGTTGTCCATCAACCTTCCATCAAATTTGCTTAAATATCCAAGTATGGATGCATTGCCTCATTTTATATAGTTTTGTAGATGGTTTGAATTAGATGCACAAAAACACTTTTGATGCGATTTTATCACTTTTTCATTGAATGTCTAAAAGTTGTATCCTTGTTTTTTTGTCATTCAGTAGCAACCTTTTGGCTTCTTTATTTTAGGTGGCACAATTAAATAGCTGGATCTTCCCGGCAAGCCTGCATCAGCAGTTGTTCTTGAATTGCAATGGTTCAGTACAATGGCTGATCTAGGGGTGGGCAGAGCTGGGGAGGAATAAAAGATTTATTCATGAAAACATGTTCAAGTGTGGTCAGGTTGAATTTGAACTGAGCACAAACTAAGATGTCTAATATGTTTGTGTAGTTTGATTAGTTTTGGTTATGTTTTGTGCTTAATATGCAGTGTAAATGGAGAATGTACTCATGAACTTATCGTTGTGTGCTGGTGTTTTTTTTTATTGTTTATTTTATTTTTTAATTATCTATGTTAGTATTGAATATTTTAGGTTTTAGTGCCACCTTCATAGTTTATGTTGTAAATATCTATGTTTTAGCATCTTCTTTGTGTGTTACCTTTACTCAAAATGACTATAACTTTTCTTCCAAATTTGCTTTCTAGTGTACATATCTTGTGCCCGCTCCCCCTACCCCTCCCCTTCCAAGTCTAGTTTCTAGATCTGTCACTGGTACTTTCAATGGTTTTTTAGATGAAATCACTGGGTGTTCCTTGGCCAAGTGCAAAGTGGGAACTCTGCAAAGACCCTAGATGAAGCATGTCTATATTTTAGTGACATAGAACGCTACCATTATCAATTCTTGTCCTCTCTTATATGTATGCATGCATGCATGCATAATACATACACATGTGTGCTAATTGGTGGTTAAAGTCCTAAACCTGTAACCTCTCCTACCCTTTAACTGGGATGCTAGTTAAACCTTATTAAATAAGAAATACATACAAAGCAAGTGATATAGTATAAGTGCAGGTAAACACATTCCTACAATTTTAGTTACCAAAATAGATGGTGTTACAACTGAAATAATGATATTAAGAAATCTAAACAACAAGCTTTTGGGATTGTGGTACTGATTTGAGGGCCCCAAACAAGCAGATAAAGGCTGAGATTGGTTAAATTTTATTTGGGTAAGTTTTTGTGATAATCAAATGTGAGAGTTTAAAGTCCGTTACCGGATTAATTCAAAACTGTGAACAGTAAGTTCGTGAACAGTACTAGTTGCAGCAGTGCAACAGAGAATAGAGTGCATAAAATAGGAAAAAAGAAGAAGAATGAACCCTTGCAAAAGTTAGGAAACATCTCACAACCACAACACGAATTCTCATCAAAATCAACTCTATTGAATCAACGAGATTACTAATATATTTATAGGCTAAAAGACTCTCCTACTAATATAAACTTTTAGGAGGTTTAGACCTCTAATTTAGAAACTAAGAATATTTGGTAACTATAAAGATTCTAGACCAATTATGACTATGACTCTAATTTTATACCATGATATGAATTCAAAGTAAGGGACCTTGATGCTATTGTACACATATAAGACTCATTTATAATGGCCCATTTAGGCCTTGTTTGGCATCCCCTAAAAAAGTCAAAAAGTCACTATCCTATTTAAGTCACATCATCTTATTGAAGTGATGTGGTAGAGAGAGGATGTGACTTAAATAAGATAATGTGATTCAAATAGGATGGTGAATTTTTGACTTTTTTAGGTTATGCCAAACCAAGCATATAACTTGTTCCATAAGAAAATCCATTAGTTACCCCTACAGCCCGTGTCCAACAAAATAAAATAAAAAAATACGGAAATTTGATTAACTACTAAACACTACCATGCATTGATGGGTTGTTTACACCTGCATCATGGATGTATGGGTTCCCAAACACAATGTGTGAGATATAAATAATGTGTAACCATCTGTGTTGTATATGCAGGCAGCCAGTTTTTTAACTAAAATCTTTGGGCATCCAATTAAATTATTCCTCTGAATATGTTTGGAAACGCTTGTTGAGTTTCTTCTATATAATGTTATCATAATGTTATCCAAAATAGGAATATCTTTTTTGCTGTGCAATTGAGATATTTCATTGCTTATAGCATATGTGGAAATCTGTTGGCCGGGATAAATATAAATATGGTTTTTTTTCCCCCAGTAATTGTTCTTTTCTTTGCATTGCAGATGTTCCCTTCTGGTGACTGGCACTGTGTATATTGCTCTTGCAAATTTTGCGGGATGGTTGGTGGGAATACATGTCAAACAGATCAAAATTGTGATATTCCTGACTCTGCATTACTTGCATGCCGTTTGTGTGAGCAAAAATGTATACACTTCAATTATCACAGTGCAGCAAATTCTTTGGATTATGCTCAATTCTGTACTTTATTTTATTACATAAGATGGCTAGTTTTGGCCTAGACAGCAATAACTTTTTCCCTTTTGTAGATCATCAACTCTGCATTCTGAGGAAGGATGCTGTACATGTTGATTCCAGTTGTACATCCTTCTGTGGGAAGAAATGTCAAGAGGTAAAAGTCGATTAAATTCTACAGCTTAAATACTTAAAACTTGTGTTGATACAATGTAGTTGCTAAATTGCAGTAGTCATTAATTTTATTCAGGTCCCTACTTCTGTTCTTTTGTTCTTCATGCCTGAACTGAAAAGTTGTGATTGTTATTAGTAAGTAGTATTTCCTGATATTTGTTTCAGCTAGAAATCTTGACAACATGCTACTACTGTGTTGTAAGGTTTTGTTTGATAGTGAACATAATTGGTTAGATGAACTTTCTATGCTCTTGTAGGAACTAATATGTGTCATTATGCATATAAGAGATTAAGGTCTTCGACTAAGTATTGCAGTAAACTAAAAGTTGAGTTGGGAGGTGCTAATACATCCAAAAGTTTTTTTTGTACACCCACCATGCAAGAGTTTATTTCATAAGGTACAAGGGTCTCAGTGGGTTTGGTGTGTTTATTTAGAAATATTACGTGTGCATTTGCAAGCTCCCCTAAAAGTTAGGTCATTAAGTTTTAGCAAGAAACATTGTCAAATTACTTGGTCCTGATTTTCGTAGTGGTAGGGCAACCTACACAACAGTTGAAAAGCCGAAAATTAAGAATAGTGGGTGATTATTGAAGACGTGGCAACACAGAATTTGATTTTAATTAAAGAAGCACTTATTTGTTTCCCAAACTACCTCTTAATTTGTCCTAGTCTCAGAGCATGAGGATATCGACACTGAGGTTTGGGGAGGCTCATCTGTCAACGCAGCCTTACTTGTTAATTTGTCCCATCTAAATTAATAAACAGAGCAAATTCATTCAAACTAAAGCTATATTTTTTGGATCCTGTAGTTTCACATCATTAATCGAAGGATCTTCTTTTTGCAGTTTGTTAGATTAATCCAGTTTGGTTGCCAGTGAATCCAACTTGATAAGTGATCTGTGAATAAGATATTACTAATAAGTATTGAATGATGCATAGCTTAGACAAATTTTATTGTAGATATTGCTGCACTTTTGAAGCATTAAACAAGCTTCCTAACCTGAGATAGAGTTCACATGACCAGCAGTTTTGACACCATATATTAACCACCTCATTCATCTGGATCTGTGACATATTTCTTTATATACTACATTTCTCTTCTATTTTCATTTGACAGTGTATTTGGCTTCTGCCAATTTAAATAAATAACAATATTTATTGTACTTTGTCTTCCGTCTTTTAGGTAGTCAATCCCCAATGATTGGATATAGATTTTATGAGTTGAGTTGTGTATCTCCAGTTTTCTATGTACTGGTTGCTGAATGGACTTAGTTCAACAGGTCTTTGAGCAACTACAGGTGCTTCTTGGGGTTAAACATCAGATGGAAGATGGATTTTCATGGACTTTTATTCAACGTTCTGATGTTAGTGAAGATTCTCTCAGTAGTGTTCCTGAAAAAGTTGAATGCAACTCCAAGTTGGCTGTTGCATTGTCTATTATGGATGAGTGTTTCTTGCCAATTGTTGACCAGAGAAGTGGGATCAATATGATTCGGAATGTTGTCTATAGCTGTGGGTAAGCACTCTTGAAATATGTTTTGCTGGAAGCACTGTATACGTGGTTGACAATGACATATGGAGCTAAAACCGTTCAAATTATTAATTATGTTGTTATTGGAATAAATCTTGCTTAATTGTGTCTCCTCTTTTAGTGTCAATTGTGCTTAGAGATTTTTTTGTTTTTAAATTTTATTCTAGAATAAATTTTTCGTGAACATTGCTCCAGCCTTGAGCATTGAAAGAATGCCTGCTCAAGTTGTTGATGAAGTTAGACTATTTTTTATTGCAACCTACATATTGCAAATATTTTGTTTTCTACCCATATCCTGTTATCCTTCCTGTGTATGCAAGTTTCCCACGAGATCAGAGTGCATCCTACAAATTGCCAATCAAAAAAAAAAAAAAAAGTGAGTGCATCCTACTAAACAATTTATGCTGTGCTCATGGATGTGCATACTTCATAGTTTTGTTTTGTTTTTTGTTTGTTTGTTTGTTTGTTTGTTCGTTTGTTTTTTTTTTTTTTTTGTGCTCTTTCAACTAATCATCTCTACCCTCTAGCCAAAAAAGTAACATTCTGATCCGTCTCTTTTGGAATGAGCACTGGTGCATGAATGCACCTTTCTAAACCCCCTGATTCATTGTAGTAAAAGATTTAAATAGTAGTTATAAGTAATAATTTTTCTTGCCAGGGTTTGTTTTGTGAGAACTTCACTTTAATATGTTTTGTAATTAAGATGATGTGATACATGAAATGGTATCTCTCATGTGAAATATTTATAAGAAAAGTTAGGTTTTTGACAAATTTGAAAAATATTTAACTTATTCTACTTTAAGTGAAGATTTGCTAGAGGATCTTCTAAATGCACACACCTTTTCCTTTGTTCCCCCACCTTTTAATTTTTTTATTACAATTTTGCCACTAAACATAATTCCCATTGCCACCCTCAACCCCTATCCGATGCTACCCACCAGGGTTCTGACTTCATTTGTCATATCTGCTCCTTATCATTTTTGCTCGACGATTCTGCAGTGCTTAAGTTTTTTGTATTAAATTGTTACCATAATCATTCTTTGGTGTTTTTTTTTGTTTTGGTTCTCTTTTTTTGGGTTGTCACTTGTTATGTTGTGGTGTTTTATATATTTTTGAGGTTTACCTTAGCTTCTGTTTATTTTTGTTAATCAGTCTGTCTTTTCCTTGTGTAGTTGTGACTAACTATTTTACATCTCTATGATTGTTGTTATTTGATAACCTAACACTGATACTATTCTTGTCTCTTTCTGAAAAATGTTCCCAGGGCAAATTTTGGTCGGCTGAACTACAGTGGGTTCTTCACTGCTATTCTAGAGAGGGGTGATGAAATTATCTCGGTGGCATCCATAAGGTTTTTTCTGTGCCTGCATTGTGATCAATTTTGTCACAGCTGTACTCTTTAAATACAAATTTCTGTTGATGGTTATGTATTAATGTAAATACTTCAATACGTATATGCATGTTTATGTCCCCAAATTGATATTTTAATGATCCAGTTTTACTTCATTCTCTTTGTATGGTCATAGTGTTGTACAAGACCTCACCCCTCTTGGCCTCTTGGAGGCCAGATCTAGTCCACTGCCATTGACCATCTTCCCCCTTTTGTTATGAGAGTAGTGTCTGCATTGAACCATTATTGTATTGTCTGTGACTCTGGTATCGGCATGGTCATCAATAATCACTACTGTCACTGCTGAGCAAAATTCAATAAACAAATGTGACCTAAACACTGTTTAGGGTTGTTTTGGGAATTGGCTTTTTTAGTGAAGTTTTGGCTTTTTATGAAAAGACGTGCAAAAAAGTAGAGAAAAGAGTTGACTATTTTGTAGTGACTTTTTGGCTTTTTGGCAAAAAGTTAGAGTTGCCAAAACAGGCCTTCATAACTGTTGTTTCTGGGATTGGGGTATTTTTGTCCAATGTGATTTGTGTAGAAAGGTTAACTTTACCTGTGTTGTGGGGATGCTGGCATTTTAGGGGCTTTTGAATAGTGAAAAAGTTGTATTAACTAGACTTTCGTAAATTTAGGGGCTTTAAAATAATTTTCACTAAATGCTCTCTCTCTCTCTCTCTCTCTCTGTGTCAACACTTTAAAAATTTTGCCCATGTCAATTTATCTATATTCTTCTTTCATCACCCAAGTGTATTGCATTAGCATGTTTTGTCATATAGTACAATAGTCAAAATGTAATATCTGTTGCTACATGTGTTTTTCTTTTGTTTGTTCATTGTACTTGGTATTTCATTTGAAAATTAAATGGTAAAAATATTTGAGAATGCAGCTTGTTTTATTAAGTTTGATCTTTCTTAATGTAATGAAATGGAAACACAAAGTACAACATTTTGATTGTTTCTGGAAAAGTAATTGAAAATGTATTAAACATTGTTACCTTGTTTTTATCTTTTCAATATAGCATAAACTTCTCTCATCCTTGCTAATTTCTAGAATTAAAAATTGAAATCTTTTGTTGCTAGTTTGATGTGAATATTTGTGCATGCTTTAAGAATTTTAATGCTAGTAATTGCTACATTTAAAACATTTCCTACCTTGTTAAATAGGATACATGGGAATCATTTAGCGGAGATGCCATTCATTGGGACTCGCCATATTTATAGGCGTCAAGGAATGTGTCGTCGGCTACTCAATGCAATTGAATCGGTATGTTGTGAATTATATTCGGGTTATTTTTACCATCATTTGTGCCTTTTTGGCAACTGAGTAAATGACTATAGTGGGTTTAATTTAATTGCTTTTTGTTAGAGGTTTTCGTCTGATTTTAAACAACAATGTTGTATTTTAACTACTAATGAATCTTTGACTATATAGGTTTTTTGTTTAATTACTTGGGAATGCATAAGATGTCAGTTTATTTCAGTGTTTTGTGTTTTTACATCTTTATTGTTTCAAGCGATTCATTCCTGTCTGGATGGTGGAGCTGCTAAACAAGTACAGAGTCTGCACTTAAGTGCCATACTATTATAGACTGTTGGATTGTAATTTTAATAGAACATAGTAAAATAAGAATAAGAATAAGATGCAAAATTTATGGGAAAGCGCTGCAACAAAAGTAATATTTATTGTGGATGCATGTTTCAAACATGGAATGCTTCTGTTCCACAACATAGAATTTAATAATGCAAATATTATCTCTTTATTCTTCAAATCATTTTCTTGTTTAATAGATTGAATTTTAAGAATAACTAGAAAAGGTAAGAGAATGGGGAGATTTGTTGGAGAAGAACATTGAAGGAAAAGGCCATAAGCACATCAAGATATGATGGACGAACTTAGTTTAATAATTCAAATCATATTAGTTATATATAATTAGTTCTTTGTAACCAAGTTTTAATACTAGTTGAATGACTATACATTGTAGTTAATATATTCATGATTGATTTGATGGTTGAAAGAAAACCAGTCATGCATTAGAACTAGTTCATCACATTCCAATTATGTGATCCATTAATCTTGTCTCCATAATACCACATTTTAGTCTATGTAGCATATCACATTCTTGTTCCCCTTTGTTGAATAATGATTGGCCTTCCATGAAAAGTGGATGGGAGCATAGTCACTTGCTAGCCTTATTTTTTGAGGGCTAGGCTTATTTTTCTCCTTATTGTTCAGCTACATGTTTCGATCTTTCTATTGAGAAGAGTTTCTCTTGAAAATGTAGGTCTTTGGATTATCACTTGCCATCTTTACCACCTTTCATCTTGTTTGTGTTGTATTGGACTCAAACATGCATTCTTTTATGTGGGTAAATATTTGTTTGTAGAGTAAATAAGCATAGTGCTATGAGTTTTCAGTTTCTTGCGTCTTTTTTTGTTCTTGTTTTTGTTTGCATATTTCTTTTCTCTGTTTTAAATCCAATATCTTTCTTTTGTTCCTTTAGTTTTACTGATTCTACCATTTCCTAACCTTTGTCAGGCTCTCTGCTCTCTTAATGTTGAGAAACTAGTTATACCTGCCATCTCTGAACTTCGGCAAACATGGACTTCTGTTTTTGGTTTCATTCCCGTTGAAGAATCAAACAAGAAAGAAATGAAATATATGAATATGATAGTGTTCCCCGGTGTGGATATGTTACAGAAACCTTTGTTAAAGCAGCAGTTTGTTGGAGAGAATCTTATTTCCACTGCAGGTATGTAACAATGCTTATAGGTATTTTTCTTCCACAAACTTTTTCTCTGAAGTGTTAACTGTTTATGTTTGTATTGAAGCTGCAAAATCCGCTGAACCCAGAACCGAGCATCAGGCTACACCTGAGGGTTCAGGTGATTCTGATGCAGTGTCTGACTCCAATATTTTGCATGAGGTTAGCTTAGATCATGCACATGGAATAAGTACTATAGTTGCTCCTGGTGAATCTGGTTTGCAGCTTCCTGATGTTCACTTGAATGATGCATCTGATATAACAAGTGGGAGGGTGGATTTTCAAGAATCTGTTACCTTCAACAATTGTCATGTTCATTCACGTGTGAACCGTGATAATCAAGACTGGGAAAGCAAAGAAATTAAGGATTACGAGGCTTCTGGCAGGGATGCTCTCAAACTTAATGGACAGCATATTATGGAGGAGATTAATAGACAAGAAAATGTTCATTCAGGCTTTACTTATGTGCCCCCTAATGAGAACTCCAAGTTGAGTCAGCTCAGTACTTCAGGGGTGGAACACAAATCATCTTCTGTTTACCAGATAGCATCTGATGCATCAAATTGTGAGAAAAAAACTCTTAATGCATCAGATGGTGAAGGTAAAGAAGGTGCTGATTGTGAGCTAAATGGACTAGTGAATGCTGTTATTGAGGGCTCTGTACACCTTTCTGCTGAAGTTATGACTCAACCTCAGAATGAAGATCTTGTACCTGGATCTGAAATTTCCAGTAAGATTTTTGTTAGTCAGGATTCAGTGGCTACAAATCTTATGCCTCCTGATGTACAATGTGAAACACAACTAAATTTCAAGTCCCATGATGTACTGGTTAATCCTGCTCCACCATCTCATTCAGGGGCACAAGACATTGAAAATGATTGTGATGCATCATTTCCTGATGATAGTAACCTTTGTTCTTGTCCGAGGGAGGTTGCTGGAAGTCATGAACCAGAAGAAATCGTGTCAGTTCACAACAATTGCCTTCCTCTTGGTGGGGCTTTCGATGATGCTTCTAAACCTAATTCTCAGACTTATGTTAGTAATGGACTTTGCCTGTCCTCTGTTTGCCGATCAGGAGTTGATATCCATGATCTGAGAGAAGAATTTGCTGCTTCTCATACTGATTCACATTCTCTTGACATCGATTCTCTTCCCAACAGGCCTCAGATGAGCGTCAAGGAATCTGAGTCTGGTTCTCGGGTTGATCACACAAGTATCTCATTGTGTCATCCTGAGCCCTTGTGCAACTCAAGCTCAAGTCCTGATCTAACTTGCCTCTGTACCTCTGACAGTTGTAACGCATCTGGTATTCCTGAGGTAATTATATAATTAAAATAGGCCTCTCTTTCTCTCTCCAATAAACAAACATCTACTGACTATGTTGTAAAGGTGAAATTGAGCGAGTTTAGCTTATTTATGTGAAATTGGGTTTTCAATTAAAATCACTTGTGTGTAATAACTCACTGGTGCAACACCTCCGTCTCCTGGGGAAGGAGGAAAAAGGGGAAAGAAAAAGTTTCTGTTTGTTTAGGTTAGGTTAAGTGCGACTTAGACAAAATATATGGAGGTAACTTCAGCAAAACTAGAAATAGGGATGAATGTATTGTAAAACTTGATGGGTTAAGAGTGATCATTTTTTATAATTAGGGTCAATTATTTATAAGATGGAGAGATTGAGGAGGACATTGCCTATAGAATTATGGCAAGACAGAAGAGATGGAGGACTATTAAAATAGGCCTCTCTTTCTCTCTCCAATAAACAAACATCTACCGACTATGTTGTAAAGGTGAAATTGAGCGAGTTTAGCTTATTTATGTGAAATTGGGTTTTCAATTAAAATTACTTGTGTGTAATAACTAACTGGTGCAACACGAAAAAGGAAAGAAAAAGTTTCTGTTTTTTTAGGTTAAGTGGGACAAAGACAAAATATATGGAGGGTAACTTCAGCAAAACTAGAAATAGGGATGAATGTATTGTAAATCTTGATGGGTTAAGAGTGATCATTTTTTATAATTAGGGTCAATTATTTATAAGATGGAGAGATTGAGGAGGACGTTGCCTATAGAATTATGGCAAGATAGATGAGATGGAGGACTGCATTTGGAGAGTAGTATGATTGTAGGATTCCTATTAAGTTGAGTGAGAATTTTATAGTACTTCCATTATACCTTTTGAGCTTGTATGGACGGTATTGAATGTTGAGAAGTTAATAAAAGGCATGTTCAGAAAATGAGTATCTGAAATGAGAATGTTGAGATGGATGAACAGTGTTATAAGAAGTGATAAATTGAGAAATGCATGCATTGCGGGAAAAAATTAGAAGTGTTGTCAATTAAAGATGAGGGAAAAACATTTGAGATGGTATGATTATGTGCATTTGAGAGTGGCAAACAAAATGGAGGAAGGAAGGTGTAGGAGAACATGTGTTGAGGTGATTAGAAAGGACATGAATTCATGTAGCAGAGTCAAAGTAATTGGGGCAAAGGCTTGTTGAGTTGAGTAGATTCTGTTAGAAATTCCATTTCTCTAAAAATTCTCTAAAAGTGATATCTTGATAACTGTTGCTGTTTTTCTCTTTCCTTTTTGTTCATCCTCATCATGTCTTTAGTCTTGGTGGTTTGTTAAATACTTCTACATTTTACTCGGTTTGATTGGTGAATTTAATTTGTTGCAGGTAGAGTCATGTAGATTGTTGAGGAATTGTAACCCATGCTAAATTTATACTAGCTTGATGCATGGAACCCCAGGGTTGAAAAGCATGTTTGCTTGTTGCTGTTTGGAGGCCATAATCAGTGGAGAATCTGTTTTTTTTTGGAGATAGAAACTTTGTAAATAATTATTTTGTTGAGTATTTTGTAGTGCAGTTCGCTGAAGAATAGCAAGAAAAGAAGGATACATTATGTTTCTACAATCTATGTAAAAGATTGTTGTGTCTTTTTGTGACAAATGTGAATATTTAAACTTGAAAGGCTAAAAAGGGAATTTCTTTTCGAGGTGTGTTTTACATTCGTTTCTCATCACCTTAATGGTCTACAGTAGCAGTTTTAACATATTTTTATGTTGCCACCTTCTCTGTCTTGCTTTTCCTGTAAGTTTCTTTTGTCAATTTTTAAGTTACTTTTTTCCTGATCTCCTTTGACTATGTACTGAATGAAGAATGGTTTCATCCTACAACCATATATTTGAAATTTACTTTCATTGATTCTAGTAATTTTGATCTTGGTTAACTGTGTTGAGTAACACAATGCCTTCCATGTAGTTTTGGTTACCTTGTGTTTATGATTTTCATGACCACATAATGGGTGACTGGTTTTTTCCACAAATCAATATAAATAATTTACATTTTAGAAGCACAAAATTCACTTGCGCAGTTAAATTTGTTGCCAGTTGTGTCGTGCTGCAAATGCAGGCTGACATTTCAGTTTCTATTTCTGCAGCCTTGGTGATTTTATTTTCCAACTTCCCTATGGGATTTTTTGTTCACTTTCATGTGCACTTATTAGTCAGTTTGCAGTATTATGATATTATCTCACTAATTTTTAGGATCTCTGTCTTTCATTTGCTAATGTTTATTTTCTTTTTCTTCCTGCAGTAGGCGGTGTCATGTTGAAAAGCAGAGGATCATTTTTGCAGTGTATGTAACCAATCCAATCTCTTGACTCGGATGCAGGTGAAGTTTTCGTTGCATCAATGTAAGGGGGGCCAAAGCTGGAGCTGGTGATAAAAATAGTTCTGTGATTTTCGTTTTCTTCATGTTGTCGACAATGTTCTAGACCTTGACTAAGTTTTTAGATATGAAGGTTGTGAAGAATTGAAACTTACAGCCAAATGGCAATCTCAACTCTGGCCAAAAAACTGCCCTGTTTAATCTTCCCTATGCTCGTGTAAAATGGTACCAACTGTTGCTTAATTATAGGTTTCCTCCCTTTAAATTATTGGGTATTTGGGAATGTTTAGAATGTTTTTTCAGGCTAAATTACATTTTATTGTTTTAGTTTTTGACACTTGTTTTTGGTATGTTTAAATACAAGGATGGGAATCTCACTTCTGAATTTAGTTCTTGAGTTTTTCTTATTTATTTATTTATTATTATTATATATAATTTATTTCAATGATACACCACTGTTTTTCCATATTGCGTTACTTATGTTAGTGTTTACTAATATGGTCTTGCCAAACCCAGGGGTGGGTGGCAACTTGGCAAGGGCTTGGGGTTTAAGCCCTTAGGTCCTGAGTTCGAATCCCCTCTGGGCCAATTTCCTGGGCGTAGCACAGTTGGTTAGGAGGTTGACCTCAAGGATGCCTTATCAGCTACTTGGTGTGGGCCTTGTGAGGTCGGGACAAGCTTCCAGGTTATAGTCTCTGGCTCGGAATGAACAACAGGACATCTTGGTGATCTCCTCGGGGCGTTGCCTTGGACCTGCGAGAGAGTGAGAGGATTTCCCTGTAACCAAAAAAAAAATAAAAATATGGTCTTGCCATCTTATGTCTAGGGTAGGGGTAAGAAAAAGCAGTGAGAAAATGATTGTTGTATTGTATTATTACCATTTCTTTCTTTATTCAATGGTGTAGTTGTATATTCATTCTTTTACATTTATATTTTTAGTTGAATTGGGGCAATTGCATAATGTAATATAGGATTTTAAACTTTCATTCAAGGGGGGTAACTTCTGTTGAATTGTTAGACTGATTAACTCAGTAACTTTTGTCCTAGTAATAACACTGTTAGTGGAGGGAAGGTTGTGAATTTATTTTTATTTTCTTTTCCAAAAAAAAAAAAATGGAAAAAAAAGAAGCAAGAGTAGTATAATTTTAAAACTATGAGGAAATTAGCATTTTTGTTTTTTTATTTTACATATATTTAAATTGTAATTTATTTTTTTACCTATCCAAGTGAAATACTATGTTTGGATTGAATGATTTGGAGAAAAAAGAAAAGAAATTGAGAGATATGTATTTCTTTTATTTGTTTAGATAACTTAAGTGGAGAGAAATGGAAAGAAATAAAAATAAAGTCATTTTTCTTATAATCCTCATTTTCAATCTTCCCAAAAGTGGAGAGATTGGGAAAGAAAAAGAAATTAATAGATTTTTATAATTTCATAATATTAATTTTGTCTCTATAAAAATAAAAGAAATAAAATGATTGAAAATATAAAAAGGTTATTTTGATAATATAATAAAAAATAATTTTTTTTCCTTTTCTCTTATGAAATCTAACCAAACAAGAAAGAGAGAAATCACAATCATTTTTTTTTTTATTTCTTACTTATCCAAACAAGAAATGAAGAAATTACAATCATTTCTTTTCTTTTCTCTTATAACTTAAATAATTATTTCTTTACTTTTCTTTCCTAAGTTCTCAAACATAGTAAGAGCAACTCCAACTATATTTTTTATTTTTTAATAGATAAAATATAAAAAGAGGTAATTTTTTATTTTGCTTAATTTCTTTTGTATCTATGTACTAACGGTACTCTTTATGTTATCTATTTATACATACAAATTATTTAAAGAGTATCTCAAGATTTTTCAAATATAACTAGTTTTGAAAATTTTGTTAAAATAGTTATTGTAATAGCTAATCTATTGAAGTGATTAAAATATAATAATGCTAGTTACTGTAGATAATAAGTCTTATTTAAAAAATTCTTTGGAGATGCTCTAATGATCCGCTTAACCTATTTATTCATGAAAATATTTGTTTCCCATATTTTTATATGAAATTTCAAATTAGACTTCTTTCTTTCATGATTAATAGTCGTTGTAATAGATTCTTTGCTTAAAGCAATAAGTTCACATCTAAACAACCTAGCTTCTATATAGATTTATTTGTATTTGTATAACATTATTTTTTATTGATTTAAGTTAATTTTATGAAAAATGATTGGTTGCTTGAATTTGAATTTGTTCGAAAGTTGGAATTTGTATTTGCCGGTCGATCGCCCGAACGATCAATGCAACACTTGTTTACCGCGGTTGTCATTCTTGTCGATCGCGGTTGTCATCTTCTTACTAGACAACTGACAAGCTAAAATTTGGGCGATTTGAACAAATTTAAATTTGAACTGCCAATCAATGTTGTAATTTTATATTGTTATATTCTTGTAGGAGAAAGTATCATTTAAATAAAAGAAATTGACATTTAATTTTACAAAAAAATATTTGTAATTTGGGTAAATTACACTGACACACTCCTTGAGATTTCTATTTAATACAAATCCCCCCTCACATTTGAAAAGTTACACTTATCCCCTTGTTAGATTAAAATGATATATTTGCCTCTTAGCCTTTATATATATAAAATAATATAGATATTTTGTTTATGTCATTTTAAAGGAAATAATAATCATCCTCTTTGGTTTAACTCATACAAAAAAATAATTTTTTTTATTTTTCGTGTTATTTTAATTTTACTGAATTTTTTTGTAATATTTTAAGCAATTTTTTATTTTTATTTTTTAGATACACTTAATCTAGATATTCTTAAGAAGTATAATATTTTGTGATTTTTTTAAAATTCACAAAATACAAAAATTCAATAGATTATCTTATTTTGTTGTATTCAATGAATTTTTTAAAAGTTCTTTGAACAAATTTTATACTTTTTAAATATATCTTGATTAAATTGATCTAATATAAATGTAATAGTAAAAATAAAAATGAAAAATTATATTCATATATAAAAATTTATACGAAAAATATCATAAAAATGTTATGATAATAATATTATTATAAATATAAATCATGTTTATATGTGTTTTGTTTTAAGGTAAAAGGTCACCGTTAAGTTATATTATTAAAAAATTTTATTTTCACACACCTATTTTTTTTCAATACACACACTTAATGAAATTTCATTTTAATGACAATAATACTTTAAAATAAATGACTATAATGGATATCAAAACCCTAACCAATTCATTCTCATCTTGCCAAAACCACACCATTCAAGCAAGCCCCAAAGAATAGTAGATTATGCAAGGAATGGTGCATCGAACGAATTCAAATCGAAGGGCAATCTTTTCATAACACAAAAATAAGTTTTGTAAACATTGTTGAACATTTTTTCTCACTTAGGTTTTCCTTTCACTTTCTTCGTCTCTTCTCTGCAACTTTTTAGGTTGCTATTACTACTGAAAAAGTGTGAATATACTAACATTGTTCATCCAAAACTGTGGTATAATCTTATACTAGAACAGTCACTGTAGTTAATTTGACCCGGTTTCATGATGATGGTGGTAAAGAAATGGAAAGCTCTTAGCTTATGATCTCAGAACCATAAATTCTAGGGTTTTGATGCTTGAAGCTCCAAAGATGAGGAAAATTAGGGCTATGGATGCTAAAATAATACAGATTAGTAGATGAAGTTGAATTGGGTGTGTGTTTGGATGAAAAGTATTGGTGTTGTATCTAAATTAAGTAATATAATTATAACATGTGGTGTGTGAAATGAGACAAATAATATCTAATCAAATTCATAAGTGTGTACATTGAGAAATTATGTGCACAGAGATAAATATGTGTGTGGAAATAGAATTTTCCTATATCATTGTGTTTGAAAATTCAATAAAAAATTTATGTTTGTATATCATCACTAAATAAGAATATATTCAGATAGAATTTAATAATGAAAATTTGTAGAATGTAGTATAAGAAGAAGGAATTGTAAGAAAAAGGGCAAGATGGTAATTTAAAAATTTTTTAAGACATGACATCAGTAATTCAGGGAATAATTTGTAACGAGATTACAAATCTTAGGGATAATAATGTAATTTTTCAAATGTAAAAATAGAATCTATATTAAACATAAACCTCAGGAGTGTCAGTGTAATTTACCATTGTAATTTTTTGCATAATGTTATATATACCAATATTAATGGGGGTTGGTCCAAGTGGAAAGGGACTTGGATCGCTTAAGCAAAGGTCTCGAGTTCGAGCCTTTTTGGATGCAGCAAACTCCCTTGGGAGAGGACCCCGTATATGTGCTCGGCAGTTTCCTCGGCGGATTAGTTCTGAATCCAAAAAAAACCTGGAAATATCGTGGGAAACCTAAAAAAAAAAAAAAAAAAAAAAGTTATATATACCAAAAAAAATGTTATATATACAAATTAGTATACTAACTAATGTACTAATAGATGATGTGACATCATTTTTGAGGTTTTAGATATTTGTAATGTGTATAATAAATATGATTAGTAACAATGTCATAAGACTAATTGGTACACTAGTTAATATATTAATTGATACATATATCACCACCGATTATATACATGAAGTAATACTAGAGATATCAAAAGTTCTGTCAAAATTTGTACCAAATATAAATATCTCACATGAATTTGGGACTCATATTATGTGAGTTCTTTGTGAATCCTACGTCCATATAAGATATTTAGTAGAATTTTTAAATCTCTAATATATATGAGAATGTTAGGGATCATGAAAAAAATATCATGAAGATGATCATGAAAGATTCTTCATATTTAGATTACCCATACAATAAAATACCACACACTAATTACACACTAATCAAGGATGAAAAATCTTCCTGATGAATTTTAGGATATATTTTTCATAATTCCTAACATTATTGTATGAGATGACACGTCAGGTGTGTTGACACGTGAAGGTGTACAGAAATTAGTAAATTTACATATTTGCCCCATTTGTTAGTATATATAATATCATTGTTCACTCCGGTATTAGGGTTATGAGGCTTTGTCTGTTCAGTCGAAGTTGCAAGCCGTCGCAGCGAGTAAAGAAAGAGCTTTCGCAGAGCCCGATCTGAAACCCTAGCCATGGTGATCCATACTGAAACTTCTTATCTTTTCAATTCAATCTCTCTATCTCTAGCCATGTATTTGATCTATTTGTGTGTGTGTGCTTGTGTTGATTTGCAGTCGCTGGTAGCGAATGAAGAGTTCCAGCACATTCTTCGAGTGCAGAACACGAACGTGGATGGGAAACAGAAGATCATGTTTGCAATGACATCCATCAAAGGTATCGGCCGTCGTTTCGCCAACATCGTCTGCAAGAAAGCCGATGTCGACATGAACAAGAGGTTATTTTTACTGTTTCATTATTCTCTGCTATATGCCATGAATTTGCTCTTATTTGTCTTGTGATGGCTATCTGTAAATGGTTGTGTGCAAGTGTCTTTTATCTTTTTGTTTGGGTCTGGTTTGCTGCAGTTATTATACATGTTTTCCTTCAAATTGTAGAGAGTGGGAGCTAGTGTAGGTTGATTAACTATTGCCCAATGGTTTGTCCATTACATGAGTGAGTGACCAATTGAGTCTTGGCCAAAATTGAAAATATTGAAATGAGTAAAATTGAGAGAATTTTGGAGGGGCAGTGCCAAAATCACTTTGTGACTTTTCTATTATAACCCAAAAAAGTATGTAATTTTCTGAGGTTTGGGGGGCTATGTACCCTGCCTGACCGGCATTGCGAGCTTACACGAGCTACTTCTAGTTGCCTTGAAATGCCACTTTAATTTATCTGCCGAATTCTTCTAGATTACTGCCAAACTTTTTCCTATTTATGTGTTTTCCCATTATTTGAGATTGCTCTTTCCTACACCATTTGAAGCAGTGTAGATGTTGAAGTTTAATTGGTGTTTTAATGTTGCCATTCTATCTTTGTAGCTGTGTAGAGCCTGGATTTTATAAGCTTAATTTGCTTTTAGAAGATGATATTAACTCTTATTTATCTGTTTTCTAGTTTGTTTTTAAATTTGCTTCTTAAATATTTTGTGCTTGTATTATGTAAGATGTTTATGAAAAGGCAGAGTTATTGGGGAATGTATGGGATCTCTTATCTGGTATTCCAATTTTCTCTAACAGGGCTGGTGAACTCTCAAATCAAGAAATTGATAACCTGATGACAATTGTTGCGAATCCTCGCCAGTTCAAAATCCCTGACTGGTTTCTAAATAGGAAGAAGGATTACAAGGATGGGAAATTTTCTCAGGTGACATCCAATGCACTGGACATGAAGCTGAGGGATGACTTGGAGCGATTGAAGAAGATCAGGTGTGCCATCATTTGTGGACTGATGCTAATACGTTTCTTGGATTGCATGAAGGAATTATTCACTCTTTTTGGTTTCATTTTTCAGAATTCATTCTTAAGAAAATTTTATGTTTTCATTTTTCGTAATTTTTTATTTTCACTGATTTTTTTTAATATTTTAAGCAAATTTTTTAATTTTTAGACACACTTAACATAAATACACTTAAAAAGTATAATATTTGTAAATTTTTTTAAAAAAATTCACTAAATACCAAAAATAAAAGTAAAAAACGAAAATTCAATATAGTTTTCGTATTTTTTGTGTATTTATTAATATTAATTTTTAAAATATTTTTCACAAATATTTTACTATTTAAATGCATCTAAGTAAGGTGCATCTAAAAAAAGTAAAAAAATTACTTAAAATTTTAAAAATATTCACTAAAAATAAAAAAAATCATGAAAAATAAAAAAATTAATTTTCAAAAAACTGAATTGAGTATACTGAAATCAAACACACTTATTATTGTTTTCTTTTACTTTACCTGTGTATTAAAAGTACAATATCAACTTCATAATGTCATTCTACTCTATGTTTTTGGTTGTTTTCATTTATACTTGCTTGAGCTCTTCGATGCTCATTATTTGTTATTTGGATAGGAATCACCGTGGTCTCCGTCACTACTGGGGTCTCAGAGTGCGTGGGCAGCATACCAAGACCACTGGCCGCAGGGGAAAGACTGTTGGTGTATCCAAGAAGCGTTAATCTCATTCTCAAGTTTTTATGGTTCTTGCAGCTAAGTTTTGTTGAAAAACTCTTCCCTACATTAGTACTCATTGAGAGTTTTATTATTGGTTGGATTGTTTGTTGGTAATTTTGGTATCATTCTCAGTTACTTATCTATATGTTTTTTCTCTACATGTTTATGACTTCTGGTTGATGTGGTTGTCTTCTAATTTAGAGTTTAATATGAATAGATTTGATTTTGGAGCTCATTGGGTTTCAGAAGCATTAATTTGTTACAACTGGTGTTATGAATGGGATAGCAGTTTTGCTAAACTACCTATTGAGTTTTGAAATGCATATTCTATTGAGTTTTAAACTACCTATTGAGTTTTGAAATGCATATTCTTCCAAACATGATTTCCATGGAATAGCTTTACAATTAGTTGCACCGAAAAGTTCTGTATTTTGCTTAAGCTTAAAAACCCAAAAGCCCAATGTGAATGTTTGTGTAACTTCTGTTCTGTCACTAATCTGCATTGAAAGCTTTTATTATCTATATTTAAGTTTCAAACTTCATTTTTGAGTAATGTGTAGTAATATATGGAGAAGTATTAATTTGGGGTAATTGCACTGTAGTGGAATTCAGAAAAAAAAAAAAAAAAAAACATATTCATGAAAAAATTTATAATTTTAATTATTAATATTTATAAAGTTTCTAATTGATTTGTAATTATTTTTTCAAAAGCCCACTTCTGCGATATTTTCCCAATTAATTTCAGTGTTCTGTATACATGTTTGTATAATTTGATGAATAAATATTCATAAAGATTTGAATGTTAATTATTTCAGTTTAGGGCATCTGTTTTATTTAGATCTTGTATTAGTGTATTCTTCTAGAATTCAATTGTAACTGAATAGTTCTTCCCTCTAACTCTATCCAAGAGTGGAACTGAAAAAATAAAAAATAAAAGATTGGGATTGGGATTGGGTGTTCTTAGGACGACCTTGGATTTGTTATAATAGGTTAGTTTTGTTTTTTCATTTTTTTTCTTTGGGGGAAAAGGTTGCCAAATCGTTTCTCACTAGTAGTTTTGTTCATTTATTGGTGTATGTGCAAAGAAGAGAACTTCATTGAATCATAGGAAGAAAGTAAAAAGAAAAACAATAATAGGGGGTCTAAACCAACTAACTGTTTAAGGGTAAATAATATTAAAAAAAATTAAAATTTCAATAAACATTATATATTTTGTCATATATTGTTTATATTTTTTAAAATATCACATTAGTCGGAGAATACCCTATTCCCTAATTGGCTGCAAGTAATGAGATTCACGGCTTTTAATTCCTACTGTTTAACAATCATCTTCTCTCTCCTTTTGTGTAAACACCATCTTAAATTCTATAGTGGCGGTGCTGAGTTTTTAGACTCTGCAAAAGATCATTAATATGGTGATTGAATATCGTTTTTGCGTTCTTAGTATTACTGTAATTTTGTCTTGATAAGAACACACACATAGGATGCGAGTTATTATTATTATTATTGGGAATAGCTGTTTTTAACTTACAACCAGACCTCCAATTCCAAATAGTGAGAAAATTATTCAATACACTTGGAGCATAACTTGTAAATGTAAAGGAGCAATGTTCCACGAGCATTGAATAATTTCCCCAAATATTGTCTGCACTCTGAAGATTTTGCCTACTTGAAATCATCGTTTTAAAAAATCTGTCCATCAGTTAGTCTATTAAACAACTAGTATTGGTAATCAAACATTTATTATAGCTGTCCATGCCTGCATGCACACTTAGGGGGTGAGATTTTGACATATCACGTGTTAATAACTCGAATTCTAAACATAATTAGAGGATAAATTGATCAGCCATCGACATAAGAATAGAAGAATTAGAAGCAAGATATATAATTATTAAAAAAATCAAAATAATGTTATTTTGAAATTTTGAAAATGCACAGAATTGTTATCAACATATTATTTTGTATGAATTTTATATATAAAAGTTATGTATGTTTAACATTGAATAATTGAAATCCATTTTGATCACAAGTAAAGTCATCATAATAGATTTGAAATTAATATTATTTTGAGATGTAACCAAACACTACAATTAATCATCATAAATCGATCAGGATAGTTTGTAACGGATAACAATTTAGATCATGACTTACTTGGAAAAAAATTAGTTTGTTTGTATTATTACCATCCTAAATTATAGAAACTTATAATTTTCCTATAAATATAGGTATAGATTGGGCTCCCAAACTCACTCTTCTCTCTGGCTTTGCTTTGCAACAAAGAGAGAACAAATGTGGAGCACAGTCAAACCTTAATCTCTGGTTCACAAAGATCAAACTACAAGCAACACCACCCCAATCATCATCATCTTCCTCTACTCACCACATTCATTACCAAACTCCGCCGCCTCATCTCTCATCAAGAATTTCAACCTCACCTTTGATTCCACCTCCAACTCCAACTCTCTCCACCACTTTGACACCAAATACACCGACAACATCTCTTCTTCCTCCTCCAACACCGAAACCGCCACTTCCGACTCCACCGCCGACTTCGCCTCCTACTGATTCTTCCTCTCTTCTCCCGACCGATCCAACTCCATCATCCACTCCCCATCTCCATCTCCGTTGTCGTTTTCGTCACTGTTCGATTAGTCGGAATCTGACAAACTCGTCGTTGGTGCTAGTAACTGGCATTGCAGTCCCGACGTACTCGTTGGACCCTTACAACGATTTCCAACAATCGATGCAAGAGATGGTGGAGGCGAGTGAGTTTATTGACATGAGATCCAATTGGGAATACTTATAGGAGCTTCTCACGTGCTATCTCGCTCTGAACCGTAAGAGCACCCACAAGTTCATCATTGGTGCTTTTGCCGATCTCGTAGTTTCTCTGATGACATCGCCGCTAGTGAATAGTGGTGGCCGGACATCTTATGGAAGTGAATTTGAATTTGTAAAATTTATTCGGAAGTTAGTATACATATGTGGATATGAGGGGTGGGGATATTCATTCATTATTTGGTCCCATTTTGTCTTCAATTTTTGCCCACCTCTTTTTGGTCCTTTTGTTAACAACCCAACTATTTAAAAACTTGTATTCTTGAGGGTGTGAATTTTTATTGATTAAAATAATTATTAAATTTATCATTTTTACAAAATTACTATGAAT
This sequence comes from Camellia lanceoleosa, assembly GCA_025200525.1. Lineage (NCBI taxonomy): Eukaryota > Viridiplantae > Streptophyta > Magnoliopsida > Ericales > Theaceae > Camellia > Camellia lanceoleosa. The sequence continues at coordinate 18,739,304 of CM045768.1, forward strand.
AACAGAATTTCATTGATTAAAATACTTTCTAGTCTAAAATAAATAACTCGACAACAAAATCTTAGAACATAGCTTTAAAAGATTTCTTTGCTGAGGAATTATTGCCCACTACCCACCAAGCAGCTTGTTTCTCTTATTTGTTCCCCCCAAAAAATGAAAAGAAAGATAGGGACAGGTGACTACTTTTTAGGAAAATAGGAAATTTTTGTAGAAAAATAGAGATTAAGGTCATGATTACTTAGGAATTGAGGAGGTGGTTGGATTGTTAATCCAATCCTAACCATAACCGTGACTGCACAACTCTGTTTTTAGATTAAACAATATGATATTAGTGGATTAGTAAGTTAAATTACAAAGACATAACTGTAAATAAAATAATTTAGATAACAACATAATGCCCTACTTGTTGATACCCAGGGATTACAATGAACTAAATGAACATTGGAATCAATCCCTCTGTTGAAAGTTTTGGACACCTAAAGAAGGAATTAGTCATGGGCCAGGCTGCAAGTTCAAAGCGAGGTGTGCCAACCAAAAAGTAGCCATGGGTTTTCTACTGAACTCCATCTGTGATTTCATTGAAAAATTAATATTGTACATGTCAGCCCAATTCAAGGAAAAAATATATATATTTTTTAATTTACTATCATAATTTTTAATCTTAAAAAATTTTGATGTGAATCCAAATTAGGATTAAATTAGATGGAATTATAATATGAAAGACGAAAACGATGCCCAAACTTGTCACCATTAACAAAAATTTTCTTGAGTCATTACTGCAAATTGCACCTATATATTATAGGATATAAGAATTGTGAATATCATAAATTTGATTGGATGTCACTTCAGTGCCCGCTTTACTTCCCGGGAAGTGATTTGAACTACATTTTGGAAGATACTCTACGTAGTTTCTTTGAATAGGACTTCCGACAATTTTACCAAACAATATATATAATTAGGAATGACTTTGAAAAGTCCCGACAAATGATAAATACCTTTTAATATTTACTTATAGAATTGTTTTTTCTTAAAATATTAAATTTATAAAATATAGTCTAGTGCCACTATTCATTATTCAGTGGATTGATAAAGTCCAAATCTGATTTTGTTTACCTATTTGATAAATTGATGAACAAAATCCTCATCTCTAATTGATTAGAGCAGTGACTTTGATTATTTTAAATGAGCCCACCTCACAATTTCAACTGATCAAAGAAAAAAAAAGAAGAAAGTGTTCAGTCACCTAACAAAATTGTTTTTGTAGGTGGGTGATGACAATTATTTTTATGATTTGATCAAATGTGAAGATTGATGGGTAGGGATTTAACATAGTGACCTTTCTATCATCAAAAAGAAGAAAATAGAGAATAATTTTTGGCAGGGAAGATGAAAACAGACCTTTTAAAATGACTCATGTCAAAAGGGAATATAGCAGTGCAATTTCCCCCAGACTCTTGAAGGGAATATGTGCTTACCCAACTTGAAAGAAAAGCCTAAGAGAGCGGTCCAACCTCGATAGCACTTAAAAAAAAAAAAAAAAAAAAAAAAAAAAAAGTCATGAATACTAAAGCACAGAGATAAAAATTCCATGTCAAGATAAAAAGCAGAGGACACTTTCCTTGCACTTTCCTAACTTTAAAAAGGGCCCATTTCAATTTTGCCTCTTTGTGTCAACGGCGAGGAGATAAGTCGCCACCAGTGTCATGGGCGCACACACTACGTGCGTGGCGGGACAGAATAACAAATTGAAGACCCCACACTTCCCTTTCTTTCATCACTTCAAGTCCATGACTGGAAAAGATAAAACAGGAATAAAGAAGACAAAGTTGATGGACCAGACTATCCATAATTATCTGATACGTCACAATCTTCGCAAAACAAAGAATATAAAAAGACAAACCATTAAAAATTTGACGAAGGAAAAGTGGAGAAAGTTGGAGAATCAATTTGGATTTTGATACACGTTTACAATATAGTGATGGAGGCCATTTTCAAGATTGACTGGTGTTTTGAAGTAACAAGCAACCAACGATCCCACAGAAATGATTATGAAAGACAAGATAAAATTTCAGCTCTGCTTTACCCTATTCTATGCAAACTCTATCGACAATGAAGTTCAATGTGAAGTTGATTTGTGGTGTGGTTTCGAATCAACTCTTTAGTGCCAAATCTTCTTTGTGCTTTTAAAAGAAAACTATCATAACCCATTCAAACATAGCCTACAAAAAAAGAAAAAAGGAAACTCACCCTGTGGCACGCAATCATACGGGCCTTCAGTCAAGGCAGCAGTCGCAAATAAGGGCAAATTCATTTAGACAATTCGTAACGAGATAACTTGTTGAGCTTCAAGGAGTTAAATGTTACTAATTGAAGGTTTTAAGAATTATCAATTGACCATTTTTGAAGAATTTCTATGCGAGGGTGGAAGAGGAACCAGGACACATCAGTCTTAATTAAATGTTTTGGAGTAAGCAGTCACTTGATAGGACACCTTCACTTACAGATGGGTGCTAAAGATCCTTGGCACTTCGAAACAAAACCCTAGAAGCACATTCACAAGGCGTTATGATGGACTTCTCCTATTCTAGCTCTACTATTTTACAACCATGGATGAGAAATTCAGTCACTGGTATAAATCATGGGATGAGGCTGATTTGCTTCAAACGTCCTTAACAAACCGGCCTGTTTGATTAGGCCAAGACTCCCACCTAGTAAATAAGTGTGAACTTACTAATCTGAAATGGACACTAGCACCAGTCTACTATTATGCCCAGGATTAAACTATAAGCCTTTAATTCTATTCAACACACAAATTAAACTCAAGCCTATCAAAGATTCACGACAGGTCATTTAGTGCAAACAGTAAGAAATATGACTCTGATAAAAAGGCACTGAAACAGAGGAGAAAAACTAATCTTCCGCTCAAACGTAAAAGTGATCATTACCCAGCAAATAGTGACTAGTGAGGGTGCATACGGTGGGGTTTTGTGCCTGGCAGTTTCTTTCTGAAATCTTGTTTTCTCTTTGTTTCACAATCATTCCCCTTATCTGCATCTTGGTTAACAAGAACTTGTCCCAGTCTCTCTAAAATTCTGCTTCCAAATCCATTAGAAACTCATTACATAAAGAGCAACTAAACAGGACAGAAATTCAGGGAGATCCGCATCTCCATAGGAAATTCTGTACAGTAAAACATAGCTGGCAATTCAATACAAGAAACTTACAGCCAATAATGATAAGTTGAAGCACTGACATGATGTCCATGAGGAACAGTGATGACAGCCATCAAAAGACTTAGAAACAGGACCCAGTTGAAACATCATATGAGACGATAAAAAATATGGGACCTGGTAGACATCAAGAGGTTTAATAACCCTAACTGAGTTACAAAGTTGAATTCAAATCAAAATGATTTCTAATGTGCTCCTGCTTTCATCACTACTTTCATATCAGCCAAAAAATATAATGGTACAACTTAGCCATCTTATGCACAAATTATGTGCAACTAATTCAACCGACCATAAGTTTGTAGCAAATCAAATAATCATAATTTGAAATTACTGCATGTTTCAATACAAACTTTGTGCAATTTTCGTTTCTTTTCAATTTTCTACATATCATAGAACTCGTCGGAACCAAATCGAACAAGATTCAAGATTTAGAAGCACATATTATATTTATAACGAAAAGCAATTCTTCATTGAAACATTAAAATTGTTCAGAACACATTCCATTCCAAGATAAAAACTTCAAACACGACAACTTAACTTTTCTCAACCAACAGAAATTGAAAATCAAGCGAGGGTGTATATCGAATTACTGTACAAGAACAAGCCGTCCCGCTCCGATATCACCATTTCCTTCACCCCAAACTTCTTCTTCACGATCAACAACATCCAACCCATTAAAATTCGCATCTTTCGGCACCATCACCACCAGCTGTCCATCATTATACGCAGCACTAGCAAGCTCGGGCCGAGTCGACGCCGGAAGTCGAAAACGCCACATGTCAAGCTCCAATTCGTCCATGGACAAATCAAGAACGTTGGTTCCTCTGATGACGATCTTCGTAACCCCAGGGTAGATCTCAATCGTCTGTGCCCTGATGTCATCGCCAATATCGTCGGTGTTGACTACGAATCGGAAACAATCGGAGGTCTCATCGATCAAAACATCGGCGTCGGAGTGGAAAGGAAGCTCGAGGACTTTGGCGAAGATGTGAGGGAGGCGTCGGAGCTTCTTCTGTCGGCAAGCGAGAGCGTTCGCTTGGGAGAAGGTCGAAGCGATGTTGTATCGTATCGTGATGTTTCGCTTCTTCGGGGCTGGGTGAACCTTCATGGTCTCAGAGAACGGAACGAAACTGAAAGTTCCTAATTCCAAAACCCTAATTTGCAAGAGAAAAAAAAAAATTTGATTGATGAAGAACTGATTCGAAGGTGGAACAAACCCTAGCCCTAATATATAACGGAATAATATGTAGATGTAAATATTCTTAGCTTAGAGTGGGAGAGATTTGTGGGAGAATCATATCGAGCAGAAGTACAGCGTTTTCAGACTGCACAGAGAGAGAGAGAGAGAGAGAGAGAGACGGTGTCAGTGGAGGTTGGTTGGTTCGATTGGCTGCCACGAGAGAGGGAATCGGTTGCAGACTGCAGTAGATAAAATGGCTATGGCATTTCTTATTGGAAAAATATTAGAGATTTCTTAATGTTTTATTAAAATATTAGAGATTTCTTAATGTTTTATTTGAATATAAAATTCACACTAAGTGAATTTCATGTAAATTTTACATAAAATAAAGATTGGGACCCTTTTTTTCTCATCCCCTTTAAGCCCCGTTTTTTTTTTATTGATCATTTTTTTTTTTTCCCTTCAATTACCACCTGTTACATGTGTGTGAGAGTAGTAAGAATTAAATTTTAAGAAAGTCTAAATCACTGCTGTTTTACATATTTGATAAAATTTTAAAGGTATCTAGGATTAATCTTCCTTGTTGCCATCTTCTTTCCGTTGTATAAAAAATAAAATTCTTATTGCCCTCAATTTTCGGTCAAATTACTAAATTATGCTGCCATTGTTAAAAAAAATAAATAAATAAATTCATAATTTAGGACAAATTAAATAAAAAAAAATTCCAGAACTTTATATATGTTTTGTAAATTAAATTTCACCGTTTTAATTTTAACAATTTAAATTTTGAATATAAACCTCTCTACAATGTGAATGTCTGGAAAGTTATTATTTTAGTAGTTATTTTAATTTTTGAGTATTTTAAGTTAAAATTTTTGTGTTTGAAAAGATGATTAAATTTTTTTATAGTTTAATGTAATATTTATGAGAAAAAAAATAAAATATTATAAATTTAATGTGACATTTTGTCTTATTAATTATTTTAACTTATTTTATTTTTTGATAAATTTTAACCTAAATTGAGTTAAAATCCCACTTCCCAAACAGATGTAAAACCCTCAATTGATTTTCGTTTTATCTCCTTAGCAGTTTCTTCAGCTTTCAAATTCAAACCTACACCTTTGAAGTTAGGGATTTTAGGAGGCTGAGATTGGCAGCTACATCCTATTAACAAAATTACTTTAAATTGCTCAAACTATTGAAATTCTTTTAACTATTATCAAATATGAACCAGATTTTAGTTTCACTTTGGGTAAGGAAAAAAAAAAAAAAATTTATCTGCATTTCTTCACATTATTGGTGTAGATTCGAGCGCCGTCCATATTATTGATCACTTTTTTGAATTTGAGTTTCTTTGATTTATCTTTCTTCTCGCACTTATTCGATTGGCATTGGAGGCTCTTCGATGTGAACTTGAGCTCCATGATCTGGTTCATCAATTTCTTTGTGTTCCCCATATCTGATCTAGGGTTTGTAGAGATTGAAAAAATTGAAATCTACGATTTTGATAGGCTAATCACAATTTTGTTGCTGATGATCGAATTGATTTTCGATTGATCATGGACTCTCTCACTGCGGGAGGAGGGGGAAGAGAGTGGAGGAAGAGGAGGGGAAGGAGATACAAAAGGAGAAGAAAGAGTTTAAACAAATTGTTGAAAATCAACCAAAACTAACTATTACAATTTTGTAGACAAGTTTAAAGTCTGGAGTCTGAATTGTTGAAATTAAAACAGTGGGATTTAATTTGCAAAACATGTGTTTTATGTAATTTGCCCTAGTTTTTATTGCAATGAAAACAAACCAAAACAAACTATTACCCTCTCTGTCTCATTTTATTAGTTCACTTTTTTTATTTTAGTCCGTCCTAAAATATTTGTCCACTTCCTATTTTAGAATATTAAATTTTGTTAGATTTTTAAAATTATTTCTTATAAATCACTATAAACATATTTTAAAATTCAAAAAGAAGAGTAATGGTGAGAAAAATATTTTAAAATTTGAATTAAAATGTAATGATTACATATCACTTTAATAAGTTAAATTTCCTATAGTAGATAAATAAATTGGAGACATAGGGAGTACTACTGAGATTGTTTTCAGAATTAATTATTTTAGTTGATTTTTTAATTTTTTATAAAAAAAATATGTAAAACAATAAATAGAATAGTTTACTTTTTTATAATGATTTTTTAACTTTTTAACTTATTTTTTAAATAAATGATGAATCTTATATCAATTTAATATATATGAGTTTAAACAAATTCAATAACAAATAAAATTTTCTAATAAAAATAATATTCAACATGTTGGAATATTCAATTCATAATTTTTTAGATAAATTACAAACACATCTCTTGAGGTTTACTTAAATTATAAATTATCCCCTGTAATTTTAGAAATTACATTATGCCCCTAAGATATCTAATTTCATAACAAATAGGTCTTTTTATTAATAAATCATCAAGTTAATTAATAATTTTTAATAATGTTAAATTTTTATTTTAATTAATAATTCAGATAATTTTATTATTGTATAGGTGAATAGTTAGCAATTTCACTTTTTTAATTAATTTTATTAAATAAAAAATCCTAATAGGGAGGTATTTGTAATTTTCTAAATCACAAGGAACAATTAATATTTTAAACAAATCTCAATCAGTATATTTATAATTTATCCTAATTTTTTTAATACGTCAAGGTCATGTTTGTGGCAAAACTTAAACACAATACCTAATTAAACTAGTCAAAATTAATTTTCAATTCACAAATAACTGGTCTTGAATTTCATAATTTTATTTATTTTATTTATTTTATGTGGATTGCATATTACAATTTATATCATCTAATTTAACCTAAAATATTTGATCAACAAAATCTTAAATCATTGAATCTTGTCAAGCCTCATTGAACTTGACCTTTCAATCTCTTGTTTGAGAGCAATCTGTTAATGCTGGGAGAATATGGCCAACATGATCTCTTTCTCCCTATTGATTAGTTTTGAAAGTGAGATTCATCAATTTATATTGGTGCATGATGAGATAACAAGAGAAGTTAGTTTATGATTGATGAAAATTACCATATAATTTTTTCCATTGTGAAAGTGTTGAAATCTGTCAACTCACCTATAAATCATTGGCCCCGTTTGGTAGAGCTGTGGAAAAGTGATTATAACTTATAACTTATAACTATGAACATAAGCTGATTTTTGACTTATAAATTAAGTTTCTCCTCCTCCACTCAAAGAATAAGTTGATTTTTGACTTACAAAAAGTTATAAGCTGTATTGTTAAGCTGAAAATAGCTTAAGGCCTCGTTTGGGAACATGCTAATTTAGTAACTTTTTGGCTATTTGACTAAAAAGGTAAGTAAAAAAAACTTGTATGTTTGGGATAATTTTTTGGCTAATTACGAAAAAATATGCAAAAAGTAGAGAGAAAAGAGAATCTTTGACTTTTTAGTATGAGTTGTTGGCTTTTTGGCTAATTTAATAACTTTTCGGCTAATTGACTAAAAAGGTAAGCCCCCAAATGAGACCTAAGTTAAAAAGCTGAAATAAGTTAGAAATAATCCCTACCAAACAGGGCGATTATCAAATTTGAAGAATCTAGCTTAATAGTATTTTACACATAATTAAAACTGATCATGGAGAGTACCAAATTTCCCAATCTCGTTGAAATGTATTCTCAGGTATATAAAAAATAAGGGTAAATTACTTATACGTTCTTTGAAATTTAATAAAATTACAAATTTTTCTTGAGGTTTTAAAAATTACATCCCGTCTCATAGTAATTAACGCCATTAACAAATATCATAAATTGACGAAAATGCTCTTTTGACAAATAAGGGCAAATTACCTACACTCCTCTTAAAGTTTAGCAAAATTACAGATTTCACCTGAGGTTTAGTTAAATTATTATTTTTAAATAAGTTATGAAATACAAAATTAAAATGAAAAAACACTTATCATGATGGTGAAAATATCATAAAATTAACAAATAATTAAATAAGTTAAAAACACAGGAAATGACTTGTCAAAAAATTGTAAGAATATGTTTGGTTTGATCTTTAGAAATTTATTTTTAAATTTTTGTAAAAAAATTAAAAATTAATTTGGTTAAGAAATAAACAATAAAATATTATTATTATTTTTTATATAATTTTATCTTTTGAGTGGTTAGAAATAATTTACAAATTAAATATATTTTTTCATATTTATTTTTATTAAATTAGTTTTTATTTATTTTTTTAAATTCTGATTTTTTTTTCTCTAAACAACAAATCAAATATGATTTCAAAAACTTAATTTTTTTTTCCATCTAACATAATTCTTTTATAAATTTTATTGATTTATCAAAGGAATTTTAGGAGGGGCAATATTGTCCATCAATTTATATTTTGGTGATATCAGCTAACCATTCTTAACATTTAGTTAACGGTAGGGGTTAAATTGTTATACGAATATAAACCTCGGAGGGGGAAAGGAATATAATTTCTGAAACCTCAGGGAGGAATCTATAATTTGTCCAAAAAATAAACGGTAGTGCTACATGCACCAATTAGTCTACATACTAGTGTACCAATTAGTGTTATGATATTATTATTGATCACATTTATTATACAAGTTACAAATATTTAAAATCATACAATGATGTCACATTATCTATTAATACACTAGTGTGTATATTAATTAATACATATAATATTATTCAAAAATAACATATTAATTATGTATATATCACAGTAATGGCTTTGCCAAACAATCACATGTTCAATTAATTACTCCTGTTTCTTCATCATCTAAAGATATAAATATGGTAGCATTCAACATAAAGAGGAAATTAAATATCAGATTTTAATTATTGTCAAAAAAATATAATAACAATAAAATGTTGTATATGAGAGGTGAGTTATCAATGGACATGTGGCATTCAATTTGTTAATAATTTTGCCTTCAAACCTAGGAAACAGTGAAGAAAGTCAACAACTAACGACATTTTTCAGATCAAATTATAAATTGATATTAATTGAGAGGGAGATTTATAATCTGGAATTGGGCCGAGGTAACAACCGAGCAAGTTGGGAGCCAAATGTGGCATTGGGCCGAGATGATCTGCGATCCGCCCAGAATTGGGCTACTAGGACTTGGGCCGGGCAGGTGTTGGGCCAAGTATGCGCCGCCCAGTCCGGAAAGAAGTTGTTCGGTTAAGGCAACGCTCGGTTGGACCGAGCTACGTGTATGGCATAGACGAAGCCAGTCGGGTTGACTGAATGGCGCCCGGAAAGGCGTTGTCAGCCGAGGTACCTGTCTACTCGGTAGGAAGGCCGACCACAGTCAAGTTAAATGACCGGTGCCCAGAAAGGCGTAGTCAGCCGAGATACTTGTTTGCTCGGCAGGAAGGCCAACCACAGGTGAGCACGAGATGTCCTGGGCATGGCTTTGCCGAGATACTGCCTAGCCCAGTTCTCTTGAGCTTAGCCAGTGAAGTGCTTGGGCATGTCGCACAACCCGGCCATGGATAGAGCAGCTCGGCTGCCGAGCTCCAGCAAAGAAGGCTGGCAGTTGAGATTAGGTGATGTTTAACAAGGTTTACGCTGACAGATGGGATAGCAGAGCCACGTGTCAGGAGATGACTGGGAGTGGATATGGGGCACAGAGGGTATATAGGCATGTCTGCGTCCCCCATATGCAGGCAGACGAACACTTTGTAAGTAAATGCTTACACTCAAACAAACCTCTCTCTCTCTATCCTCAGGTGTGTGCTAATTTGATCGTCGGAGGGGTTTTCCGGCCATACACCGCCGGGTAGCTCACCGCCGTTGTGCTTTCAGGTGATCGGACAGAAACAGAGCTCGGAAGAAAAGAGTACGGGCTTGCCGGAATATTTGCTCCCCGTACAATTGGCGCCGTCTGTGGGAAATCTTGCAGATAAAACCTTGTCTTCCACGCTCGTCTGATCGCCGACTATGGCGAACAACGAAGAGTTCCCGTTGTCCGCCATCGATGGAGTCACGCCGGAGTCCGACAGGCGGAGAGAGGGGCATCCCGACGTCATTCCGATGTCTAACCTGGAGACATTCCCAGGAGGACAGTCGGGTGACGCGCGCGATAAGCGCGGCAGGAGTCATGGCCATTCACAAAGTCCAGACGGACATCGGCGGCGGAGAGACTCACACACCAGGCGCCTGGAGAACAAACTGAAGGACAGACGCCATCCGGACGCATGGCGAGATGGAGATGGAAGCGGCGGTATGTTAAAGGGAAGGGTGTAGCTGGAGTGGGAGACCACAGTGAGCGCACCCAACCCCGCCGTTCAGGTAGTCAGAGTCAGCGACACACTCCGTCCATCTCCATTACCAGAAGTTACAAGGTTGGCGATTCTGATGTGCACGCAGAGAAGTCCAGCGCGCAAGATAGTACTTACCAACCCTCACGTCCGGCGACGACGTCGAGGTACTCCTATTCCGCTTGCACAGAAGACTTGCGGGCAGTTTTAAAGGAGCGGGCTCGCCGGCGGGAGGCTCAAAGGATACCGGCGTTCCAGCGGTTATCCTATGGGATTCACGCCAGCGAGGAGGTCGGAATGCCTCCACCCCGCCAAGCAGCACCGCTCCTGGTGGATTCCGACTTGGCAAGGTTGAGCGCCACCCATTTTTCCTTGGAAATAGAGACAACACCTCTTCCGTCGGGCTTCCACCAGCCGAAGTTCACATTGTACGACTGGAAGACAGATCCTTACATACACGTAAGCCATTTCCGACAGGTCATGGCCGGACATAGGCGGAATGACGCTCTTATGTGCCTCATCTTTCCGTCAAGTTTGGGTGAACTGGGTTTGAAGTGGTTCGAAAGGCTGCCGGAGGAAAGTATAGAGAGGTGGGATCAGTTGGCCGAAGCCTTTATGACGCGCTTCAAAACCAACACCAAGACACCTAAGGAAGTGGATCACCTACTGAGTGTCAAGATGGAACCGAGCGACACATTGAAGGCATACAACTCCAGATATTGGGAGACCTTCAATGAGATCTTGGATTGCCCGGTCAACCTAGCAATCACTCAGTACAAGCGTGGTCTCCTGGTCGGACATAGACTGCGGGACTCGCTTACCATGCATCAGCCGACGTCCATGGGCCAGCTCATGCGGCGCATCAATGAGCACATCCGGGTTGAGGATGATGCTTCGGAATCTACCGCGAAGACAACTCCGGTAGCAACAGACAAGAAGATAGCAGGCAAGGTGCACGCAGTTGGACAGGAGTCCAGCCGCTCAAGTGACAGAGCAGAGGAATCAGACCGTGGTTCGAATCGTAAGAACCGAGGTAGAGGACGTCGGAATGACCGGGATGATTACACCAGAGATGATGTTGCGGATGCCAACAGAAGGTTGAAGGCAAGGACTGGCATCACCACAGTCTTCAAGATTCCAATCTATCGCATACTTAGTGAAATCCGAGACGAGGAGTATGTCCGGTTTCCTGCTAAGTTGGGCGATGGACAGAAGGGCTACAATCCGTGGTATCGTTGCACATTCCATCGGGAGAGAGGCCACCGGACTGAGGATTGTTTGCCTTTAAGGCAACACTTAGAAGAGCTGGTCGCGGCCGGGCACCTAGACCTTTACATTGATGGTGGCGTAAAGCCGAATCATGCTCCGGTTGATCCCAGGGGACAGGATGACCGAGACGCGCTGCCGCAAGGAGTTATTAATGTCATCCACGGCATAGTGGAACCGGAGCGTGTTTGCGAACTTCAGGGTATGATCAAGAAAGCAGAGCATATGAGGGAAGTTTTGTCGGTACAGCCCGCTATCAAGAGGGGGAAGACCGAAGAGAAAGATGTGATAAGTTTCACTTCAAGGGATCTAGAGCGTATCCAGACGCCGCACAACGATGCCCTAGTAGTGACACGTCGCGTCAAGGAATTTGATGTCAAATGGATCTTGATCGATTAGGGAAGCTCGGTCGAGATCATGTATTACGACGCGTTCAAGCAACTCAAGCTCCGAGAGACAGACTTAGCTCCGGCAACTTCACCACTTGTTGGTTTCAACTCACAGCCAGAGTGGCCCTTGGGAAAGATTATCCTGCCGGTCAAAGCGGGATCCGTCGTCAAGCAGGTGGAGTTTTGGGTGTTACAAGTGCCTTCGACTTACAACCTCATCCTTAGAAGGGGATGGCTTCACGACATGCAAGCTGTAGCATCGACCTACCACCAGGTGATGAGATTCCCCTCGGCTATGGGGGCAATCGAGGAGATCTGGGGAGATCAAGTCATGTCCAAACAGTGCTTCGCGGCGGTGAACGGAAGCCGGGCTGCCAAAGGCTTCGTACAAATGATAGAAGGACCGGAAGACCGAGGAGTTCTGGAGGATGTGGGCACCAAGGCAGAAGACAAAGCTGTGGAGGACTTGGTGGAGGTGTGAATCGACGTGGAGCAAGCGGATAAGTTCTTCCTGCTCGGTTCTAGCCTTACTGCCCAGGAGAGGACCGAGATGGTTGAGTTCTTGATGGCCAACATTGAAGTCTTTGCGTGGTCGCTCTACGACATGCCCGGCCTCGATCCAAGTTTTATCTGCCATCACCTCAACGTCTTCCCTGGAGCAAAGCCAGTCATCCAACGAACAAGGAGATCGGCGTTGCATCACGCCGAGGTAGTAGCAGAGGAAGTCAAAAACTTGCTTGAGGCACGAGCAATTCAGGAAGTGCACTACCCTCGGTGGATCTCCAACACAGTAGTGGTTCCCAAGAAGAACGGAAAGTGGCGAGTATGTGTTGATTACAAGACAGTCAACCGAGCTTGTCCCAAAGATAGCTTCCCCTTACCACGAATTGACCAGCTCGTGGACTTGACGGCTGGACATAATAGGCTTAGTTTCTTGGACGCCTATCGCGGCTACCATCAGATCGCCATGCATGGGCCTGACCGAGAGATCACCTTTTTCACGACTCCAAGGGGACTTTTCTGCTACCGAGTCATGCCTTTTGGTTTGAAGAACGCCGGGGCAACCTTTCAGAGGATGGTGACCAAAATGTTTACTCCTCTGCTTGGCCAGACAATGGAGGCTTACATCGATGATCTGGTGGTAAAAAGCTGACATGAGGCAAACCATTTGTCCGACCTAGCCGAGATGTTTGCTATCTTAAAGAAGCACAAGCTGCGCTTGAATGAGTCAAAATGTGCCTTTGGCGTGGGGTCCGGCAAATTTTTGGGATTCCTAGTCACGAACCGAGGCATCGAAGCAGACCTTAGTTAGATCAGAGCCGTGCAAGAGTTGAAGCAGCCCAGCTCAGCTAAGGACGTGCAGCATCTGGCCGGGATGGCCGCCGCGCTTAATCGATTTATAAGCCGGTCATCAGATCGCTGTCGCCCTTTCTTTCAAGCATTGAAGTCCAAGTTCTCATGGGACGAAGAGGGTGACCAAGCTTTGGCCGAGCTCAAAGAATATCTGTCTTCTCCACCACTGTTGGTTACACCTAAGCCGGGTGAGGAACTCTATCTTTACCTTGCTGTCTCACAGCACGCAGTTAGTGCGGTGCTCGTCCGAGCTGAAGGAATCAAGCACCTCCCAATCTTTTATGTCAGTAAAACCTTGCTGCCGGCAAAAACAAGGTATTTGCCGTTGGAAAAGCTTGCGTTGGCATTGATGATGGCTTCAAGGAAGTTGGCGCATTATTTTCACGCCCACACCATCATCGTACTGACTGAGTTTCCCCTTAAGGCCTTGTTTGAACGGGCGGACTTCTCTGGCCGAATCCTCAAGTAAGCGGTCGAATTGGGACAATTTGATGTGAAGTTCCAGCCGCGCACAGCTATAAGGGCCCAGACTCTGGCCGATTTCGTTGTGGAATTCTCACCAGGTACCTATCTGGTATGCCCGGTTGATATTGCCACGGCGGAAGAAGAAGAGAGTGCAAGCCTGACCGAGATACAAAAACTTGGTGGAGTTGGTGACGCGGAATTTGCGTGCCCCACCGAAGTGCCCTCAGCTTGTACAATTCCGTCAACCGGTGACGCGATGACCGAGTCGGGTGTTGTTGTCCCACCCACTCTGTCCGGTACTGCATCACCAGGGGGGAAGTAATAGAACTATTCAGCACAAAGCCCGCGGCTGGCATAATATCGCAGCCTGGTGATTCACCTACGGACTTAGGCATTCTAGACCGACTTGCGGAGTCCGGTGCCGAATCAACAAGGGGGGCTGGAGTAGAACCAGTCAACGAGGAACCTAAAAACGGATAGCTGAGCAACCGTGATCCCATCACCCTTCACAACTCTCAGGACCCATCAGACTGTTGGAAGCTTTTTGTGGGGGAAATGTGGAAGCTTTTTGTTGATGGAGCGTCCAACCGTCACGGTGCCGGGCTAGGTATCGTTCTTATCTCCCCAGATGGCCTAACCATTGAACATTCCACCACCCTTGGCTTCCCAGCATCTAACAACGAGGCTGAGTACGAGGCCCTTCTGGCCGGGCTCAAGAGCGCTATTCAGATAAAGAGCTAATGGTGTCTGATGATTCCCAGCTTGTGGTTAACCAAGTCTCTGGGATTTACGAGACAAAGGATGACAGAATGGCGAAGTACCAAGCTTTGGTCAGGGAACACATCAAGCAGTTTCAGGCAATCAGAGTCCAACAGATTGGTAGTGAAAAACAATGAGTGATGGTAGCGAGCCTCACTTCGATGGTAGATAGTACGTCTCCAAACCCCCTGTTAATTGACTTTCTTCCCCGGCTAAGCATTGAAGACGCCGGGTTGACGGATGTACTCTGCGTCGCGCTAGGTTCCTCTTGGATGGACCCCATAATCTTATTCCTCAGAGATCGGACTCTACCAACCGACAAGAAGGAAGCGCACAAAGTCCGGGTGAAGTCAGAGCGGTTTTGGCTCTCTCCATCTGGTGCGTTATATAAAAAGTCCTTCACTGGTCCTTATTTGAAGTGCGTGCACCCAAGTAGTATGGAGGCGTTCTTGTATGAAATTCACGAAGGTATCTACGGCAGTCATATAGGAGGCCGGTCATTGGCCTCTGAAAGCTATTTCGCAGGATCTTGGTGGCCGTGCATGCGGGGACGCCGCGAAATATGTCCGCAAGTCTGAAAAATGCGAATTACCATCGATCCATCACCGCCAGTGAACTTCTCCTCTCACGATCCTTGGCCCTTTGCCATGTGGGGGCTAGATATAGTGGGGCCACTGCCAACAAAGACCGTAATCGGAAATTCTTCATTGCGACCTGATTACTTCACGAAATGGGTTGAAGCCGAGCCCTTGGCAACAATCAAAGAGAAAGACGTGAAGCGGTTTGTGTGGCGAAGCGTGGTCACGCGGTTTAGCGTCCCAAAGATTTTGATCTCGATAATGGCACTCGGTTTGTGATGCGCCTATTTAGAGGATTTTGTGAAGATCTCAAGATTGAATTTTACAACTCCACTCCTACACCCACGGTCAATGGTCAAGCCGAGGCATCAAACAAGACTATTCTTGATGGGTTGAAGAAACGGCTAGAGAAGGCAAAGGGAAAATGGGCTGAGGAATTACCCAGCGTCCTTTGGGCATACCGAACAACCCCGCGGCGATCTACCGGGGAGACTCCATTTGCTTTGGCTTATGGCATGGAGGCGGTCATACCTTTGGAAGTTGGCATGCCCACCCTAAGAAGCGAGAGTTTTGAGCCAGAACTGAACGCCAAGGCAATTGCCTTGGAGCTGGACCTAGTAGAAGAGCGTCGGGAGAAGGCTCTCATCCACGTGGCCGCCTACCAACAAGAGCTCTCAAAGAAGTACAACAAGATGGTGCACCCCAGATCATTCAAAGTTGGTGATTGGGTTTTGAGGAAAGTTATGGGCAACACCCTGGTGCCAAGTGAAGGCAAACTAGGGGCAAATTGGGAAGGACCCTACAAGATCACCGGTTTGGCGGGCAAGGGGGCTTACCACTTGGAGGATCTGGAGGGAAGAGCAATACCCCGGCCATGGAATGCAGCCAACCTCAAACTGTATTATTTCTAACTTTAGCTTTCTCTTCTTGTGCAAAGAAATTTTTTGGCTTGCACTTCAGAATGTAATTCTTTTTGTCAATATATAGAAGTGATTTTGCTTTAGCACTTGGATTGTTGTCTTAATGTAAAAACCGAGATGATTTGCTCCGGTTGGTGGAGTTAATGTTTTGTTCAAATTAGATATTTCTTGCCGAGATGTTTTGCTCCGGCTGGAAGAGTTGGTGTTTTGTCCAACTTAAGATTCCAAACCGAGATGATTTGCTCCGGCTGGAAGAGTTGGTGTTTTGTCCAACTTAAGATTCCCAACAGAGATGATTTGCTCCGGTTGGTGGAGTTGATGTTTTGTTCAACTTAGATATTTCTTGCCGAGATGTGTTGCTCTAGCTGGAAGAGTTGGTGTTTTGTCCAACTTAAGATTCCAAACCGAGATTATTTGCTCCGGTTGGAAGAGTTGGTGTTTTGTCCAACTTAAGATTCCCAACCGAGATGATTTGCTTCGGTTGGTGGAGTTAATATTTTGTTCAACTTAGATATTCTTGCCGAGATGTGTTGCTCCGGCTGGAAGAGTTGGTGTTTTGTCCAACTTAAGATTCCCAACCTAGATGATTTGCTCCGGCTGGAAGAGTTGGTGTTTTGCCCAACTTAAGATTTCCAACCGAGATGATTTGCTCCGGTTAGAAGAGTTGGTGTTTTGTCCAACTTAAGCCATCGCAGCCGAGATGATTTACCCCGGTTGAAGAAATTGGCGTTTTGTTCAACTTAGTTATTCCCAACCGAGATGACTTACTCCGGTTTGGCAGACTTGGTGCTTCGTTCAACTTGTTATTACCAACCGAGATGGACATTCTGGTTTATGAAGTTGCTTAAGTACTTCAACCGAGTTATGTATTCCGGTTGACGAAGTGTTCAAATTTATGATTTATACCAAAATATTTTGCTGAAGATGGAATTGATGACAACTGTGCAAACACTTAGCAAAAATATCAAGTTTTTCATTGATAGAAAGTCAACAAAAAAGGTGGGGACAGAGCCCGGTTACATCAGAAATGCAAAAAGCAAACATACAAAAAGAAAAGAAAAGAAACCTAAGCTAGGGGGGAGAGATCAGGGAACTCCTCATCAGGCTCCAGGTTAACCGTGGCGGTTTGGTCTTGGACATCGGTCTCAGTCTAGCCGGGCTGTTCCTGTGCGGTTTGGTCCTCTCCTTCAGCATCTTCCTCACCCTCTTCTTCAAGTCCTTCCTCGGCCTCGGCTTGCAGTGCACTGAAGACGTCCTTGGCATATGGAATGAGGTATGTCGGTAAGAAGATAGCCGGTGGAGAGGCAAACACATCAATATCAGGGCCCTGACCGAGCTGTTGACAGGCAGCCTTCCATCATGCCTTGAAGTAAATGTCTTATGTGGCGAAGACTTGTTTCTTGGAATTCTCCTCAGCTTCGTTGAAGCCGGCGTTATTGGCATCCTCGCAGTCCTTTTTTCTGGACTTCTTAAGTGCATCGAGCTCGGCCTGGAGCTCGTCTTTCTTTTTTTCGGCCACATCAAGTTGGCCGAGCAGCCTGTTATTGTCAGAGTTGGCAGCTTCAAGCGAGGACTTTGCTCGGCCAAGCTCGGTCTAGAGGCTTTGCACCTGGCTAGTTGTGTCGGCCGTCTTCTGCCGTAGCCAGTGTATGTGCTCCATAACCAGGTGTTGTTTTTGAATGGCCTGCAAAAAGCTAATTTGATTAGCGAAGGAACTGGACAAACACTTAGCGAAAATTTCAGTGGCAGATTGAGACTTCCCCTGGCCATGGACTTGATGGATGACTTTACCAAACGAGTGTCAGGAACGCGGTCGCTGCCGACCACGTCGCTCGGTAGTAGCAATGCCTTGGAAAGATCAAAGGCGAGCAAGTGTTCTTTGTCACCCTTGATCGACGCCGTCGCCGGGATGTCCTTTCCTCGGTGTTTTAATTGCGGACGCCATGCCGGTACTGGGTCAGCTGTTTCAGATGGTTGCTCGGTAGTGAGCTCGGCCACCAGCTCGACAGATGGATCCGCGCGGGCTTTTTTGCTAGCCCGGCGTTGAGTTGGTTGCTTGCTGGATTACCCAGCTACTGGGGAAGAAAGAGCGATCACGGTGTCGCTTGCTTGTCCGGTGGCTGGGGAGCAGATGACCACGCTCGGTATCTCGGCTGAAGTGGCGGTGAGCAGGTTCTTGATTCTACTTCGTTTGGCCATCTCTTGCTCCTCTGTCAAGCGGATAAGGGGGACGTCTGGCAAGGTTGGGTCTGGTGGAGGTGATGGAGCGCGAAGGAAGTCTGTGACTTTACTCCGGCGGGGAGCGGAGTATCTGTATGTGGGAGTGTAGCTGAGTAGTTGGTTGCAATCTCGGTCGCGGTAGCGAAGCGCGGTCCTGATTGCCTCAACGTTGGGAAATTGATAGTTGGCTTGCAAAGCTTGGATTGTGCAAAAGAGACCAGAGAAAATGATTAAGTACAGAAACATGAAGAAAGTAAATCGACCGAGCTAATTTGTGCGGCTTACATGTGCTGCTAAAGTTTTTGCTTATCATCGGCATCGTCTGTCTGTGTAATTGCCTGACACCCAGAAGAAATTATCGTCGTGAAGATCCTTGTCTGGAGTGCCGGTCACGATTTTCTCTCTGCCCGGTCTAATCTTAAGATAATAGGCGAGACCGTCGCCGGTGTGGCCTAATGTGTATTGGCGAAGGATCTCGGCTAAACCTAGGCTTATGCCTAGTCGGTTGTTTAGTTCGTGCATACCGTTTATTATTCAGTAGGTGTTGGTGAATACTTGGGTTGGTGCTAGCCCGGTCCGGCGCAGGAACTCGGTCATCAGGGGATTGATTGGGAAGTGGAGGCCTCCTTCTACTATTGACAGCACGGTGAAGGGGCATTGGTCAAGTCTGCCCCAGGGTGTTGTCTTCTCTTCCACCAGCTCTAGATGGACGTCGGCTAGGATGCCGTACTCCTCTCTAAACGCATCCAGCGCGGCTGGAGTGTCCACTAGGAAGCGGAATTTCCCCATGTGGCCGAGCTAGTGTATCTCAGCTGAGGGGTTTGGCACTGTGTTAATTGGATGTTGCTCGGTCTTGAGAGCCTCAGATGTGGTCAAAGGTCCTCTTGGACTCTGCAGGAAAAGGATGGCAAGTGTGAGTGTGAGCGCGGTCACACAAAGTGAGCTTGACTTTAGCTCGGTCATAAAGAGTGCCAAACCACCTCGGTTGTCTAAGCTTATCAAGGAGCTCGGTCGCCCAAGCGGACCAGATATTAGCCTGGTTGAACGACCAGGTCCTTTTTGCTATCTCGGTTTTTGCTAGGTTTGTGACAAACATGTTATTTGCTCGGTAGTAATGGTTTTTTGGATCAAATGAAGACCAGGAGCCCGGTCCGCCCCAGTTCTTCAGTGTTCTTCAGGAAAAATGAAGAACACCATGAATGTTTAAAGGTTTCGGATCGTTTTGGTGCCCAAATCCTAAAAGCTATGTTTTTCTGCCCTAATGTGTGAAATATCAAAGAAAATGACAATAAAAGGGGAGTTGAAGGACTTACCAAGCTGGGGCAGTGAGTTCTTCTCCTTCGAGCTCGAGATCAGCAACGTCTAGAGATGGGCAAGAGCTCTGGAAGGCTTGGAACGGCAGAAGATCAGTAAGGAAGAAAGGAAAAGTGAGGGGGGCATGTATATAGGCATCGCGAGGCCGCCAAAAATTTGAATTTCTTACGACGGCTGGTTGGCTGCTCGAGGACCAATGAGAGGATGCCACCTGGCACCATTAATGGCAGCGTCAAAGTTGAAAAGACGGGGGGCAGGTGAGGCGTCAGCCGGGCAAAACGAAGAGACAGCAAGATCAGAATGGGGCGTTGACCGAGGAGGAGACCGGGCTAGCCAGAGGGCAGGCATGCCAACCAGCCCGGTTGACAATAGATAAGCTGAGGACCGAGGAGGTGATACCCCGGTCAGAATAGGTAATCCCAGTCACGCTTCAGCGGACGGAATTAAGGGGCAATTGAGAGGGAGATTTATGATCTGGAATTGGGCCGAGGTAACAACCGAGCAGGTTGGGAGCCAAATGTGGCATTGGGCCGAGATGATCTACGATTCGCCCAGAATTGGGCTACTAGGACTTGGGCCAGGCAGGTGTTGGGCCAAGTATGCGCTGCCCAATCCGGAAAGAAGTTGCTCGGTTAAGGCAACGCTCGGTTGGACCGAGCTACGTATATGGCATAGACGAAGCCAGTCGGGTTGACTGAACGGTGCCCGAAAAGGTGTCGTTAGCCAAGGTACCTGTCTGCTCAGCAGGAAGGCCGACCACAGTCAAGTTAAATGACCGGCGCCCAGAAATGTGTAGTCAGCTGAGATACTTGTTTGCTCGGCAGGAAGGTCGACCACAGGTAAGCACGAGATGTCCCGGGCATGGCTTTGCCAAGATGCTGCCTAGCCCGATTCTCTTGAGCTTAGCCAGTGAAGTGCTTGGGCATGTCGCACAGCCCGGCCATGGATAGAGCAGCTCGGCTGTCGAGCTCCAGCAGAGAAGGCTAGCAGTTGAGATTAGGTGATGTTCAGCAAGGTTTACGCTGACAAATGGGATAGCAGAGTCACGTGTCAGGAGATGACTGGGAGTGGATATGGGGCGCAGACGGTATATAGGCATGTCTGCGCCCCCCATACGCGGGCAGACAAACACTTTGTAAGTAAATGCTTACACTCAAACAAACCTCTCTCTCTCTTTTTCTATCCCCAGGTGTGTGCTAATTTGATCGTCGGAGGGGTTTTCCGGCCACACACCGCCGGGTAGCTCACCGCCGTTGTGCTTTCAGGTGATCGGACAGAAACGGAGCTCGGAAGAAAGGAGTATGGGCTTGCCAGAATATTTTCTCCCCGTACATTAATAAAACCATCTATAAAGACTGAGATTATATACACCCTTAACTATGAATAGGTGGGCACCAAACTGATTATAAAGAAAAACAGACTCAATGATGATATGATGATTATGGGTTATTAGTACTACATTAATAACATATAAGTGGTATTTTAGAAAATAGGTTAAAAGTCACTTTTTAACTTTTAACTCACTTCTAGGGATGTCAATGGATAACCTACCCTATGGGCTCGTTTGTTTTGAAGGATAACTCATGAGATTAGACTATTAATCCGGAGGGATTAATAGTCCGTTGTTTGGTATGGATTTTTTGGTCCAGATTAATAATCTTCCCGGACTATTAATCCTATATTCATTGGCTTATTGTATTCGCGGGGGGGAGGGGGGGCCTGGGACAGAATTCATGAGACAATGTATCCCATGGGATTAGCCAGGTTTATTACATCTTTGACCCTATCTCTTTTTTTTAGCTTTTCCCATTTTGCTTTAACTGCAGGAGCTTCATTTCATCTTTAATCTCCGATCTGTTGAGCCTTTGCATTCGATCTTCATTGAGGTTTGAAACTCATTCTATTTATTTTTTGCTGAGCTTCATTCTATTTATTTTCAGCAACTTCATTTTATTTATTTTCAGCAGATTTTTTCCAGATTTTCCGATCTTCTATTTATTCCAGATTTTTTTTCCAGATCTATAACCTTTATCTCTGTTGGTTGATTTCTTTGTTTTATTGATTTATGTATCTTTACCTTAGATCTATGGTAGATGGCAAGTATACAAAAGAGAAATCCATTCAGTTCAGATATGTAACCTTTCATCTTTTTTTGCTTTGTTTTTTGTTTATACAAAGAAAATCCATGCTCTGTTTTAAAAAATCCATGCTCTATTTTTTGCCACATTTGGGACAACATCCCTAAACAATGATTCATTAGTACTCTTGACATTTTATAGGTGGGAGTGCCTTTTTTTGTATAGTTATATTTCAAAACATTAGTTAAAATCTAAAATGATCTCCTTCACTATACTTGGACCATGATATGCAGCAGCACCAGCCATTCATTCCTACAAATTCCACATGCTAAACACAATTACTTTTTCATTTCAATCTAAAAATACCCATATTATTAATTTCCTCACACATTTGCCACTACATAACTGATTAGGCTATGCTTAGATGTTGGATTCGTCAAGTAAAAGGGAAATGTTAGAGAAATGAAATTACGTATACAATTTCAAGATCCAAACACTGCATTAGTGCACCCAAAAAAAAAAATTGAGATGATGTACAGAAGTAATGATCTCATGGTAGCAAAATACAAATATTGTTAAAAGGACATGGCAAAATGTAATCCATTCGTCCAATTACATATTTCAAATCCACTAGAAAAAGCTCATCTAAACCACAAAAAAAGAGCTAAAACATAATACCCATTTCTCATTTATAAGATACAAAAAAAAAAAAAAAAAAATTAAATAAAAATAACTTTCCTCTTAGAAAATAATTAAGCCTCTAAGTTGTGGCTTGGGGCAACAAAATCAATCTTCTATGTAGCATTTAATTATCAATAGATTCTCTGTAACCAGGCTTTAAAGGTCCATTTTTAGTGTAACAGCTATCATCCTATTATAGTGGTGGCCAAGAAGTTCATTACCTCCCCAATGTAACCACACAGGTTGCATCAAACCACGAAAAGACCAATAATCTAAAACATTAATTTTGTTTATTTTCTAATAAAATAATATATTTATTTTCAGCAGCTTCATTCTATTTATTTTCTGATCTTCTATTTACTCTCCGATCTATTTTGTAAATTGTTTACGATTTGCCGTTATGTTTTCTCCTTTACTTAATTTATTTGTAATTTTAAATATTTTCTTTTATATAGAGATGGATCAAAATATCAATGATTTTGATGATGAGAGTAACGATGAGCTTGAATTATATGTAGTGTTGCAACCAATAACTACATGCCTTTGCCTTATGCGCTGTAGCTTTTGTTGTCATTGAGGTTGTCTTGAAAAGGTATTTATCTGAGTATCGCCATGGGAGGCATATGATAGTGTACGGGAGGCATATGTTCGAGTAAAGTTATCTCCTTTTGTTATTTATGTACTATTTCATTATGTATTTTAACCTTATGTTGAAGATATTAATTGGGATTAGTTGGTCATTGTAGAGGGATAGTGATGCAAAACACCTGAGGAACAAAACTTTCCGACATTTCGATGAATGGATTCAAATGTTTGGCAAAGATCGAGCTACAGGAGAGTTTGCTGAAGGCCCTGTTGATGCAGTTGAGGCTATGAATGCTGAGGAAGATGTGTTGTTGCATGGTCTTGCAGATAATGACACTTTTCTGAACAAATGGGATTAAATAGTCAGACTGGTGAAGCAATGGACTATTCAAACTCAGCAACTCAACGGCCTTCTGATAGTTCTACCAAAAAGAAAGACAAGAAAAGACCTAGAGCCAATGATGAAGTAGTTGAAGGGCTGACCATGTTTGCTGACAAGTTGGTGGATGTCTTGGGAACAACCAATGATAAGCTAGAATTCATTAGAAAAAGAATGGGGTATTCACATGATCTTGCATCTAAATGGGCATCACTAAAAGATGAACTTACGAAGTTGCCAATTACTGTAGATGAAAGGTTAGATTCTTGTGAAATCACATCCCATGATGTCCAAAAGCTTGACATGTTCTTCAGCTTGACACATGATGATAGGCTAAGGTGGGTGATGAGGTTGCTAAGTAGGCATGCTCCATAATAAACTTGTTGCATTTCATTGGAGTATTTTCTTTTTGGCCATGATTTGATATGCATGGTAGAGAATGCTTTTTGTTAAGTCTATTATAAACTTGTTGATAGACTTAATTATTGCTTCTTTTGTGTACAAGCACCCGTATTTTGTTAACTATAATTGGGATGCTTTTTATATATTGTTTCTGTGGTTGGCTTTGTATAGTATCTTTGCTTTAGACTTCAGATCATAATAGAAATTGTGAAGTGTCCTTATTAGCTCTTTTCCTTTATGGTGTTTATATTGCCACCTGATTGAATAATTGAAATTGTATATATTGCCTTTATGGTGTTTATAATTGAATAATTGAAATTGAAATTGTATACATTTTATGTTGTTTAATTGAAATTGTATATATTACCTTTCTGTGGTTGGCTTTGTATTGTGTTTCCAGATTTCTGGTTATGACAAAGCAAAAAAATTCTGCTAATAACATGACAAAGCAATATATATCACAATTTTTTTATGTAAGGGTGTTCACAAATTATGTTTTCAGATTTTTTTGCTTTGAGGTTATCATTTGATTTTTTATGATAATAAAATTGTGATTTTTTATATCAAGGGTTGTGATATATATTCTTTTTATACAAAAATCTAGCTACACTAAAAATCTAGCTAGATGTTTAGTTGAACACTTGAAAAAATTGGCATGACAAGGTAGAATTAGGCATGAAGTCAAAAAAATTTCATATTTGGTGCATTCATGGTATTAATTATACTTAATAAAGTAAAAAAAAATAAATTTAAATCTCAATTACAAATTAAAATAAATTTATGTAATATTTATTAATATTCTATTTATTTAATATTTTAAAAGTTCTAGTAAACAAATTAAATAAAATTTATAATTCATATTTAATATTCTTATTATTTAGTAAATAATTCAAAAGGATAAAATAGTTTTTTGAACATTTATCATTCTCCATAATATTCCAACCAAACATGGGATTCAATAGAATAGTTCAATCCAGACCTCTAATCCCATGACTAAACAAACATAGGATACAAATCCAGTCCGACCAAATATTCTAAGGACAATGTATCCCGGGACAATGTATCGCAGGACTAACAGTCCGATGGATTACAGTCCCCCCTTATCCAGTCCGTCCAAACAAACGCACCTTATGAGTATCATGGAGACCCAACCAAAATACATGATTTTTTTTTCCTTTTTTCTTGTCCGTCGGGTAGGGTAAGTGATGTTCTTTAAATCTCCACTAGGGATGGAGTGGGGATGGGTACTTACTAATTTTTCCATTTATTTATTATTATTTTTTTTAGGTACCTCAAAAAATAATTTCTCCATATGTTTTCACTAGGGATGACAATGGGGGTTAATGGAGTGGATATTAATTCCCATTCTCATTTCCTTATAATTATTATTTCCCATTCATCATTCCCCATAGGTACTACACTCCCTATCTCCTAATGGGTTTGGACTTTTCCCAACCTAACTTGAACTTTTTTTTTTAGATTAACAACCAAAGCTAAATATACATTTAATCTTATTTTATTTTATTTGACTCAACAACAAAATCAAATACACATTAATTAATATTGTCACATTATTCTTGTCAAATTTCATGTATATTTAGAATTTTTTAAATTTATTTAAAAAAATTCTATTCCTGCAAAAAAATTCCATCTTCTTTTTTAATTTTATGTACCTCCTTCTCCTCTCTATTAATTGATCTTCGATAATCTGAAAGTGAGTTGTTGCTCTTATTTTCATCTTTTTTTTAAAAAAAAAATAAATTATTTTGCATTTATAAAATGAATTTTCTTATTTCGATATCTCGTGCAATTGTTTTATTGTATTTCTTTCTAATTTGATGGTAACCTTATATTGAATTTCTCAATTTTCATCTTAACTAGTGATAATCTTAATTGAAATTTTGTACTTTTTTGTTTTTAATTTTCATGTTTTGGTTATGATTAATTGCGCGTTTTTTTATTGATAGTCACAATCTTGTTGCCGCTGATTGTTGCTATCGCAAATCGTCGTTGCTATAGTGAGATGATGAGAGAGAGTGAGAATTAGAGTTCTAATTATAAATAGAGTAATGAAAACATATGGAGAAATTATTTTCCAATGTACCTAAATTGATGAATCCCGTAGAAATTAAGCTTAAATTCACCGGAAAAAAATGCCTAACATACGCTAGCTTATGCCCGTGCCTGAAGGCACGCTGTAAATAATATTAGGATTAGAATATAACTGTAATCCCAACACTATTTAAATTTATTTTTTAATTTGATAAAATCACAAATTTATTATAAAATCTTGGAGTTCTCACAAAACTCCTCACAAAAACTCGTTTTTGCTTATATAATATATAGTTAGATAAATAAATGTGCCTAGCATACATACAATTTCCACAGGCATATATACAATATTACTTTTACTTATATAATTGTATGGAAATTATATGTATGCCCATAATATCCTGGTGTATTACGGGCATATATACATTGTATGGAAATATATGTAAAATAAGTGAACAAAAAGAAGAAAAAAAAAAAAAAAAATAGAGAGAAAAATAAAAATGGGAAAAATAAAAAAAGAAAAAGAAAATAGAGAGAAAGATGGGATGATGGGGTCATGGAAGGATTGGTGAAAAAAGGAAAAAGTAAGAGAGATAAACGGGAAAATAAAAAATGTACATATATAATATTTTTTGAAAAATATATCTCAACCATTGTTTTATAATTTGAATAGATCTGAGTTGTCCAAATGTCCTAGTAGGACATAAATATGTAGGACAAATTCAAAAATCATTCTGCTTTATTACACAGATATTGAAGATTCATATAAGGTCTAAATTTATGAAGTCTATAAGGTATTTAATATATTTAAAAATAATAATTAATTGTTCAATTTTCATTTAATTTGTGGACTATAAAATTTATTAATTTAATCTCCACTACACGAAGTAAAATCTGGCTCCTAATTCTGGGATTGTAGATTTTTCCATATAATATGAATAAAAATAATTGAACAAAAAGGAGAAAATAAAAAAATAAAAAAAAAACAAATAGAGAGAAAAATAAAAATGGGAAAAAAGAAAAAAAGAAAAAAAGAAAAAAAAAGCGAGAGAAATGTGGGATCATGGGGTTATGGAAGGATAGGTGAGAAAAGGAAAAAGTAAGAAAGAGAAGCGAGAAAATAAAAAATGTACATGTAGGATATTTTTTGAAAAATATATCTCAGCTGTTGTTTTATAATTTGAATATATCTGAATCGTACAAATGTTCTAGTAGGACAAATGTGTGTAGGACAAATTCACAAATTATCCTATTTTATTTTATATATATATATATTTATGTGTGTGTGGGAAAATTTGTAGGTAATCATCTCCGGTGAAAATTTAAAAAACATCACTTACCCTACCCGACAGACAAGAAAAAATGAGAAAACCCATATATTCGGGTTGGGTCTCCATAGATACTCACAGGATAGGTTATCCATTGCCATCCTTAATTTTCACTACTCTGTTTACAATTAGAGTTCTAATTCTCATTGTCATGACTTGTTCCCCGTATCCAAGGGTTAAGCATCGTGATGGCCAGTAACTGAAGTTACCTCCGGCCAAATCTTAAACAAATAAATAAACGCGAGCGGAAAAATAGTATTTAAGTGAGGGTACTAAAATAATCATTGGAGCTTCTATTTAATTACATTGTTAGAGCTGAACTATGTCTACAAAGTGCTTTGTGCCTACCCCACACGCTGGTCTTGACATGCCACCTGAAAGTGGTAAACAACTATAAGTACATGGCAGAGTGAGAAATACTATACTAAGAGTATAAGAACATAAAATTCACCATTATTGGCTAAAAAGAGCTTGATATTAAAATACAGAATACATATCATACATAAATCATTTGACATATACTACATAAATTACGTAAATAACTATAACCACGGTACAGAATAGAACATGGGTCACAGGAGTGACAATCAGAACAGGGGTCAATGGATCCATGACAAACAGAGGACCACAAAGTGATCAGACAGGGGCCAATGGTTATTTAAGTCCCCCAAGGCATGAGACTCCCGTAATGGTACTTTCAAAACATAATTGTATATAAGGTCATAGTTAAATATTCTTTAAATATAAACAAACATATCCATGGATTTTCTTTTAAGCAAATAGGGTTTAGAAATAAAACCACGTAACTGAAATAGTAATATAACTTATAATAATTTACAAAACATAACTTGTATAAATAAATAATGGTAAGTCAAAATATAAATAAAATATATTTTAGTAACTCAAGGTATAATATAATTCATGTGAACTTTAATACCTCACTATTTCTTTCCACTATCAAAGACCTTCTTAACTTTCATTATTTTTTCTTTCCTTTTCTTCTTCTCTTCTTTCTTCTTTCTTTCCTTTTCCTTGCTTTTCTTTTTGGGCACTTCGCCCCTTATATACAAAAGCAGCCGTGGGCACCAAGCCACGACTGCCACGTGTCACATCCCCATTAGACCCATTAACTCAAACTTATCTCTAACTTAACTTAATTATTTATTTATATTTTGACTCTTAAATTTTTAATAATTATATTATTTTACAAAATAATAATATATAATAAATTATATATTTTTCTTAACTGTGATTAAATAATATTAGTATAAATTCTACAAAATAATTAAAAATCTGAATTGTTACAATTTTCCCTCCTTTTAAAATTTCGTCCTTGAAATTTGTTATATGTGCAAATTATCCGCTGCGTACTCTGATAAATATATATTAGATGATTAATCTGATAGAAAATACTACCTCGAAAAAAAAAAAAAAATTTACCAAAAATCACTCACTGTCTAGTTGTCAAAAATTAGTTTAGGCCAAAATGAGAAATAATGGGTGACTTTTAAAAACTTTTCATTCATTTTGTCTACGATAAAAATAAATAAAATGATAATACAATGACAGAATCATATGCAAGAGTTGAAAAAAATTGAGATGAACTTTTCATTGATAGTTTCAAAATTAGTATCTTTATAATTTGAAAATATCGAAATAAATTTTTTTTTTGAATACTGGACTGAAAATTATATGTATTTAATTATATTATAATTTTGGTGGGTGCTTGAGCATGACTTCCTTCGTTTCTTTTCCTTCTTTTGCTATAACAAATATAAATTATATCTATTATCCTTCACAAATTATGCACACTAAAAAATAATTTATTATATATATATATAATCATATAAAATTATAATATAATTAAATCGACTAACAAAATGTAATATTTAGGTACTAATTACCCGCTATCCTACTTCTTACATGCGCATGTGTCCTATGCTCCAATGATATATATTTTTTATTTATTTTATAAACCATTGCTCTGATACCACTTGTTACGACCCGCTCCTCGTACCCAATGGTTAAGTATCGTGATGGCCAGTAATTGAAGTTACCTCCGGCCAAATCTTAAACAAATAAATAAACGCGAGCGGAAAAATAATATATAAGTGAGAGTATTAAAATAATCATTGGAGCTTCTATTTAATTACATTGTCAGAGCTGAACTATGTCTACAAAGTGCTTTGTGCCTACCCCACACGCTGGTCCTGACATGTCACTTGAAAGTGGTAAACAACTATAAGCATATGGCAGAGTGAGAAATATTATACTAAGAACATAAGGGTATAAAATTCACTGTAGATAATTATTGGCTAAAAATAGCTTGATATTAAAATATAGAATATATATCATACAGAAATCATTTGACATATACTACATAAATTACGTAAATAATTATAACCACGGTACGGAACAGAACAGGGGTCATTGGAGTGATAATCAGAATAGGGGGTCAATGGATCTATAACAAACAGGGGACCACAAAGTGATCAGACAGGAGTCAATGGTTATTTAAGTCCCCCAAGGCATGAGACTCCCATGGTGGTACTTACAAAACATAATTGTATATAAACTCATAGTTAAATATTCTTTAAATATAAATAAATATATCCATGGATTTCCTTTTAAGCAAATAGGGTTCAAAAATAAAACCACGTAACTAAAATAGTAATATAACTTATAATAATTTATAAAACATAACTTATATAAAATAAATAATAGTAAGTCAAAATATAAGTAAAATATATTTTGGTGACTCAAGGTATAATATAACTCATCTTAACTTTAATACCTCACTATTTCTTTTCATTATCAAAGACTTTCTCTACTTTCATTATTTTTCCTTCCCTTTTCTTCCTCTCTTCTTTCTTCTTTCTTTCCTTTTCCTTACTTTTCTTTCTGGGCACTTCGCCGGCCGTGGGCACCAAGCCACGGCTGCCACGTGTCACATCGCCCCATTAGACCCATTAATTCAAGCTTATCTCTAACTTAACTTAATTATTTATTTATATTTTGACTCTTAAATTTTTAATAATTATATTATTTTACAAAATAATAATATATAATAAATTATATATTTTTTCAAGCTGTAATTAAATAATATTAGTATAAATTCTACAGAATAATTAAAAATCTAGATTGTTCCACTCACTCTCTCTCATCCTCTCACTACAGCAATGACAATTTATGATGGCGATAATTTAGCGGTGACAAGATTGTGACTATCGATCAAAAATGCCCAATTAATCATAACTAAAACATAGAAATTGAAGACAAAAATATATAAAATTTCAATTAAGGTGATCAGTAATTAAGATAAAAATTGAGAAATTCAATCTAAGGTTACCATCAAATCAGAGAGAAATTCAATAAAGCAATTGTAGGAGATATTGAAATAAGAAAATTCATTTTATAAATACAAATAAATTTTTTTTTAAAAAAAAAAAAAAGAAGAAGAAGATGGAAACAAGAGTGACAACTTACCTTCAAATTATCGAAGATCAATTAACAGAAAGGAGAAGGAGATACAAAAAATTTTAAAAAATTTAAAAAAGAAGATGGAATTTTTTTTGTAGGAATAGAATTTTTCTAAATAAATTTTAATTTTTTTAAATATACATAAAATTTAACAAGAATAATGTGACAATGTTAATTAATGTGTATTTGATTTTGTTGTTGAGCCAAATAAAATAAAATAAGATTGAATGTATATTTAGTTTTGGTTGTGAATCTTCCAAAAAAAAAAAAAAAAGGGGTTAAGTTAGGTTAGGAAAAATCCAAACCCATTAGGAGATGGGGAGTGTAGTACCCATAGAGAATGGGGAAAAAAATAATTATAAGGGAATGAGGATTGGGAATTAATATCTACCCCATTAACCCCCATTGCCATCCCTACCCACTTCCTCTCCCACAAAAAAAAAAAAAGTTAGAAAGATTAAAAAAATCAACTTTTAACTATTTTTCCAAAACACTCCATCATAACACATGTAAATAAATATGACAAATAACTATAAATATGATCATTTTAATGTTATTAAAATTGATGTCTTCTATTATTGTATATATCCAACAAAAATGTTATTTTATTAAAATTTTACATCAAAATAATGTAACGCAATCATGATTCAGAGCTCTAATGGTTGAGCTCTAATCAGAACTCCACTAGTGTGGCAGAAAGCAAAAAAAAAAAATACATGCATCAGATCATTAGTGGGTCAGACCCTTTACCAGTTCATTAGAGCTGTGATTAGAGCTCTATAATTAGAGCTCTAAAACATTTTCCAATGTAATAATACTATTTTGATAATCAAAGATAGTGAAATGATATGAGTTTTTAGCTTGTTCCTTTACTCACATATACTCATTTAAAATTTTCTAAATGAGTGATTATGTGGTAAAGATTAATTTGTATAGTGTGAGATCTATACAAGGTTTATGTGAGGGGTAATAGAAATTAACTTTTGAGTCATTTTTAAATTAATAAGGATAAATTTGTAATATTACTCTTCTTATTATTAGTAATATAGGGTTTGGAGCCTGTACAGAGGGGCTGCTGGCTGCTCTCGTCCCTTTTTGAATGGGCCACGCTCAACATCTCTCGAAAGCACGATTTAATACTGCAATGTGATTTTCTATGTATATTCCAAAGATTGTGTTTGGTAAAAAGATTTGAAAAAAATAATAATAATAATATGTGAAATTAATTGAAGTATAAATATATTTTATTTATATTTTATTTATTTATATATATATATATGTATATTTTTAAATTTCTCTCTAAATTTTTAAACCAAATACAACTTAAAAAGGTGCACATCATAAGGTGAATTATGGTTTTTTAAGTAAAAGTTGCAAATTTTTGTATAATATGTACCTTTTTATGGGGTACAAAATATGTACTTTTTTTAAACAATACGTGATAAGGTTTTTTTTAACAATAATATTACAAATTCACCCTTACTAACCCAAAATTTATTTGAAAAAATAAATAAGTGACTGATTCATTTTATATGTGTGAATCCTACATTTTATCAATTCAATCTCCACTACGCAAACACGTTCGGGATAAATTCGGAGTTCCTAACTGTGAGTTCCCAACATTTTTCTTTTCTTATGGACATTTTGATGAGTTCATTATTTTGAAATAATAGATTCACAATTTAATCAAGACATTCTACATAAATTTGATATTTTTTGTATAATTTTTATGTTTGTATAAATAATAGAAACTTGCACAGAGACAAATGGGATGGGACCATCTCTTTTGCAAGTTTCGGTGAAAGTTTTATGTGAAAAAAAGACAATGACCGATGCTTTGCTTTTTTGAGGTCTCCAATTGAAAGCTTTGCGTTTAAGTTTCATGAATAGACGAACATGGAAATTACTCTGAACTTTCCTGGTTTCTGCTATGCAAATATGCAAAACAGCCTCTAAAAATTATTTATAAAAAAAATGTTCCAATTTGTTTTTATTTTTTTCTTCTTTGTCGTCTTTTTCTATATCGATAATATTTGTGTAGCAACAAACTTATTTTGGTTTGTTGAATCACTAATTAGTCCCTTCAAGGAGTTCTCCTCCTCCTTAACTAATATAATTATAGGTTAGATTTCTTGCAAGTTCACTTTTTAATTTGAAAAAACTTAAGGAGATGGTCCCATATTGATAATGTAACCCGTTCATTTTGTAAGATTGTATTTGAATTTATATTTGTAGTGAAATTTACGAAAAGAAAAATGAAATAAAATAAAAAGATAGAAAAAATAAATCCAATATCTCTCCATAGCCGACCTAAGAGATTTGAAAAATTTTAGTTGAACGGCTGTCCAAATTTGATTTTTTATTTTTATTTTTATTTTTTGGTAAGTAAGTGAATTAAGTATATCAAAAATTAGAATTAACAATGAGACTTTATACATTTCCAAAGGGGACAAAATTGATGGCCGAGGAAACTATCAAGATAAAAGCATTCAATTCAAACCCTACTGGGCCAATTTTGGGGCACATAAGGTAGTCTCTTTGGGCCCCTACAAAATAGTTTGAAAAAAGGCCCCAAAAAACAATAGTCATTGTACTGGTTCAAAAAAATAAAAATAAATATGTCTACTTCAGTTTGAAGGGTCTAAAGTTCCTTTTAGGAAGGCCAATCCAAATTTGAAAGGCCCAAAAGTTTTATCAGCTTCTCTCAACCGTGATTCATGCCATTGAAGGTACTTTCTTTTCCTCTTTATTTTAAATTTATGTTTGATTGAATCCATTCAGCTAAGATTTTTTAAACTAATTGGAGAATTATCATATTTTTTAGATATTTTAAATTGGTTTCAAGTTACAAACTCTTTATAGGTATGGATTCATACTTTTATTTGATTAAATATTTATTTGATCGTGATTATATGATTTTTCTTTTTACAACCGTTATGCTTGCGTTATATTTTTATATATATATTTTTTGTATTTACTTTCCTTTATTATTTGATTTGTGAGGATCATATGAGGCTTGAAAGCACTATCTATCGTTGTTTTAGGTGTATTATCTACTTTTTGATCATGTTTTGGAAAAATGCTGTCTAAAATTTTATGTCACTAGCTTTAGGTTCCCATCTATACAAATTTAAAATTTCAAGTATTATTAGTAACAATAAAGATTGGCACCCCCTCCAAACACCACCCCCACAACCCCCTTTGACACATGGCAGATGGTGATTGGAGGTGCAGGAAATGTGTTAGGTGGCTTTTTTTGCACACCTCACATGTATTTTTTTGGGGAATGAGATTCCACCTCACTAACGGTGATGTGGAATAGCTGTTGCACCAAGCACTTTCTCCCTCTTAATAGATGGAATAAATCCATCCCTATGTAATCTTTTTTTTTTTTTTTTTTTTTCCTTTTTTTTTCTTGATATATGCCATTATAATCCAGAAACAACAAAGGAAGCACTCAATTATCTTAATCATAGAACTTTTTTGAAAGAACAAAAAAGAAACTACTAAATATATAATATATTGAGCACAAAATGTACTTTCAATTAAACATACACAACATGTATCACTAGTTAGTTTGATTTTCAGAATTTTTTTTAGAAAATTATTCAAAAAAATTCAAAATTAATTTTGTGAAAGAATTAAAATATATATATATATAATGAGATCCATGATAAGCTCTACATGTCTCTCAGATGAGAACACGAGAGAAATCAAACCCTTGTTTGCAATTGCATTAACATTTTCTTATTTTCCTTTTTTTCCAACATCAAATGTAGGGTCGACTAAAATTTGTTTAATATTCTCATAGTATCAATGTAATATATATTATACTTCCATCTAATAAAATTGCACAAAAGATAACAAATAGGGTAGTGTATTGAACAGATGGCTAAAAGTTAATTTTTTGACTTTTTTTTTAAAAAATGTGAGAGATGATGTGACAAAAAATAAGCTAAAAGTTGAGAAGTGACTTTTAACCCAAACATTATATAAATGTTAATTTAATAATTTGAGAGTATTACATAACTACTTAGCAGTGTTTTGAGAAGATAGTTAAAAACAGATTTTTTAAATTTTTTAAATTTTTTTTTAAAAAAATGTACAAAATATAAAAAATAATATGATGCAAAATAAATTGAAAATTAGAAGGTTACTTTCAACTTACTTCCTAAAACACGTCTTATTCTGACAACTGGGGGCAATTGAAATAGAATAATAGAGTTGTTAAAATTGTATTCAGTTCTCTTGTGATCACTTTGGACTTTCTTTGTTTTGTTGGGAAAAAAAATTTAATAGATATGGACAAATTTCTTTTCCGCTTTGTTTAGTTGATAAATTTGAAAAAAAAAATTTGAAAAAGAATTGTTAATTATATTATTTAATTTTAATGATATCTAAAATATTATTTATAAAAATTTAGATTTTTTAATTTACATATTTTTTGACACAAAATATTATCTGTTTAAAATATATATATTTGTTAAATATTATTTAAATAAAAATATTTTTGAAAACTCTACTATTCACTTTTTGAAAATTTAGGCGAATCACTATTCACTTTTTGACAAAATTAAAATTGATTAATTATATTATTTTGACAAAATTGATTGATTGGTTGTATTATCTTGACAAATGTGATATTGATGAGTTGTCTTCTTTTGACAAAAGTGATATATCCAAATGGAGTGATAGGTTATGTTTAGTTGAAAATCTCTACAAAAATTTAAAAATGGTATATATGATCAGATCTATTATAAATATTACTTAAAGAGATTTTACTATATACGCAAATATTTGATTAGAATATTATATAAAATGCATATAATATAAATAGAATACATCACGTGAGCAATTAAACTTTTTACACTACATTGATTATATCATATCACACTACACTACATTGATTATATCATATTATAATAAAATAAGAAGAAAAAGATGGAGTTATATATATATATATAATAATAATAAAACAAGATGGAACAAATCATTTGTTTGTTTGAAAGTTGTGAAC
Source organism: Camellia lanceoleosa (assembly GCA_025200525.1). Lineage (NCBI taxonomy): Eukaryota > Viridiplantae > Streptophyta > Magnoliopsida > Ericales > Theaceae > Camellia > Camellia lanceoleosa. Next base: position 18,775,264 of record CM045768.1, read on the forward strand.
TTTGTATTAAATTGTCTACAAAAATAGTGGCTCCATGTTTGAAAAAACAAAAAAGGAAAAGAAAAAATTAGTCTTAATTTTATCTTTTTAATTATTAACATTTGCTAACTATTTAAAATCAAGGAGCGTGCTTATATAAGCCATGATGTTAGCAAGGAGTGTCCTACTTTCAACGGGTATATTTTTTGGTATAAATAGAAGTGTTGTGTGTGGCAAAAAATCAAGAACTTGAAGAGAAAAATTTATGTTTGCTCTAAAATTCTAAGTATATTATATTTGCTCTTTCATTTTCAGATCTAAGTATAACATTTGTTCTTACACTTTCATATCTACTCTTTGTGAGAGAATTATTGTAAAATAAGGTTTAAGTACCACTTATTTTTTCATTATTTTTGTGAGAGATTTTGTAAGGGTAAGGCATTTATTGTTGAATATGGCTCAATAGATAAGAGTAAATCCTGTACCAAATTCACAAGCTTGATGGTGTATTTATTCAATTGATAGTAAAGAAATTCTCAAGGAGGTTCCTTAGGGAGTGGACATAGGCCTGGCGTACCAAACCACTATAAATCTCAGTGTTTGATTTTTTCTTCCTGTCTCTCTTATTTTTATATTGACAATTATTATTTTATTTTTTTTTATTTGTTAAAATTTTGAATATTGTGTTAATTTTAATATTGTAAAATTTTTAATAACTCAATTCACCCCCCTCTTGGGTTGCGTACCTGGGATAACAATTGGTATCAGAGCCTAGACTGTAGTTTGTGTGACTTAACCGTCTTAGAGTAGATCATGGCAACCTCTAGTTATTCCTTACCTGAGGGACAAGCATCCAATAGGCCACCACTGTTTAGCGGCACAAATTTTAGCTATTGAAAAATTAGGATAATCATACATATTCAATCTAATGATTATAAATACTGAAAAAATATTTGCAATAGTCCAAAAAATTTTACAAAAATCATAGATGGACTTAGGGTACGAAAATCTGAAGATGAGTGGAATGAATCAGATACTAAAATGACTCAAATTAATGTTAAAGCCATAAACATGTTGTCTTGCGCCTTAGATGCCAACGAGTTCAACAGAATTTCTACATGTAAAATCGCAAAAGAAATTTGGGACGAGCTTATAGTGACTCGTGAGGAAACCGAACAAATTAAAGAATCTAAAGTCAGTCTTTTAGTCTATAATTATGAACTCTTTAAAATGAAGCTTGATGAGACTATTTTTCAAATGTTTACTCGCTTTACTGATATTATTAATGGTTTAATTTCTCTTAGAAAAATATATATTAATACTGAAATTGTAATAAAAGTGCTTAGGTCATTGCCAAAAAGTTGGGAGACAAAAGTTATTGCCATTACTGAAGTCAATGATTTATCAAAGCTAAGTTTAGATAAGTTAATGGGATCTCTCTTAACCTATAAGCTCATAATGCAAGAAAGAAAGGAAGAGGAGGACAACAAGAAGAAGAAAGGAATAACCTTCAAATCCACCTCCAAACATCAAGAGGAAGATGATACAGATGATGATGAGGAAATGGCATTCATCACTAGAAAGTTCAAAAGGTTTGTGAAAAAGAAATAAGGCGTGCGAAATTTTTTTAGAAAAGATTTCAATAATAAGAATTTTCAAAAGGGAGAAAATCACAAAAAAATTTGAAGTTACCTGCTACGAATGCAACAAACCTGGACACTACAAATTAGAATGCCCAGAACTTAAGAAACAATTTAAAAAGGACAAGAAGAAAGCCATGATTGCAGCATAGGGAGAAGATAGCGATAAAAGCGACTCAAAAACCAAAGTTTAAAAAAATGAGGTTGCTTAATGGCACTTGGAAACGAAGATAAGGTAAATGACGGATCTTTTACGTTTGATGAATTACAATTAGCTTTTGACGAATTACATACTGAATTTATGAAACTTAGGTTGAAAAGTAACTATAAAAAAAAAAAAAAAAGTAATTTCAAGTTTATCAAAAGAAAATGAATCCTTAACTTCCAAAAGTAAATGATTTAGAAAATGAAACCATAAAAGTGGAAAAAGAAAATGATATTTTAACTCGAAAAGAGTCTTTAATTTCTGAGAAAACATTAGTTATATTACAAGAAGAAAATGAGTCTTTAAAAAAGGAGCAAATTGTTTTGAAAGAAAATATCGAAGACATGAAAAATACTTTTTCCAAATTCACTCAAGGTAAAGAGACTTTAAATAAAATTCTTAAAAATCAAAATCGTACTTTTGGTAGAGTCGAAATTGGATATAAATCTTTTTCAAAAGTAAAAACTGTCAAAAATGGTTTTGTGCATGCATCTTCTAATCACTCTCATCTTACTTGTCATTTTTGTGATACAAAATGTCATATTTCACCTTTATGTCCTGTTAAAGAAATCATTTTCCTAAAATAAAAAAAATGTGGGTTTCTAAGGACATTTCAAGAATATCAAATTCTAACTTTTATGGACCCAAAAAAATAGGAGTACCAATAGAAAAATCAAATTTTTGTAGGTATGTTTCAAAACAAAATCTAATAACGATAGATGGTATCTTGACAGTGCATGTTCGAACCACATGACCGGAAATAAAGTTATGTTCGTCATACTTCAACCAAATGATGGCGGATATGTAACTTTCGGTGACAATAGCAAGGGTAAAATCATAGATGTAGGTAGTATCGGTAAAAATTCTTCTCCTATTATTAAAAATATTTTACTTGTTGAAAGTTTAAAACATAACTTACTTAGCATTAGTCAATTTTGTGATAAAGGATATAAAGTTATTTTTGAGAAAACTCATTGCACTATTGAGAACACCTTAGAAAACAAAACTTTATTTGTAAATTATAGATATAAGAATGTATATGTGTTTGATTTACATTATTCATCTTGTCATTTTAACATTAAATGTTTATCTGCTATAAATGATAATGGTTGGCTTTGACATAGAAGATTAGACATGCTCATTTTGATTTAATTTTCAAACTTTCAAAAAATAAGTTAGTCATTGGCTTACCAAAAATTATTTTTGAAAAAGACAAACTTTGTGATGCATGTCAATTTGGAAAACAAATTAGAATTTCTTTTAAATCCAAAAATATCATTTCAACTACTAAACCGCTTCAACTCTTGCATATTGATTTATTCGGACCATCTAGAACATTAAGTTTAAGAGGAAAATCATATGCTCTTGTTTGTGTTGATGATTATACTAGATATAATGGGTATTATTTTTAGCACACAAAAATGAAGTTCTTTATAATTTCTCAAGACTTTGTAAAAGAATTCAAAATGAAAAAAATCTTAATATTTGTAGTATTATAAGTGATCATGGTAAAAAATTTGAAAATAATGATTTTATTATGTTTTGTGATGAGTTTGGAATTAATCATAACCCCTAGAACTCCTCAACAAATGGTGTAATTGAAAGAAAAAATAGAACTCTTGAAGAAATGGCTCGTATTATGCTTTGTGAAAATAATTTGCCTAAATATTTTTAGGCAGAAGCCGTTAACACTGCATGCTATGTTATAAAACTGTGCCATAATTAGACCTATTCTTAAGAAAACTCCTTATAAACTTTGGAAAGGTAGAAAACCTAATATTAGTCACTTGCGTGCTTTTGGTTGTAAATGTTTTGTATTGAATAACAATAAAAATAACTTAAGAAAATTTGATGCTAAATCGGATGAAATTATATTTCTTGGTTATTCTATGTCCAGTAAAGCTTATAGAGTATTTAATAAAAGAACTCTACTTGTTGAAGAATCTGTGCATGTTGTTTTTTATGAATATAACAATATTATTTCCAATAATCTTGTAAGTAATGATATTATAGAAAATCAACCAAGCATGGAGAGTATTTACATAAAAAAAAAATGAAGAAAATCCATTACGCAAACATAAAGAAGAAATGACAATCGAGAAACTTCAAGAAATATATGTTCTTTTAGAAAACGACTCAACTCTACCAAAAGAATGGAAGTATGCTCATGGCCACCCCAAAAACCTCATCATAGGTGATGCGGCAGAAGGTATAAAAATTCGTTCCTGTGTTAGAAATGTTTGTGGTAACTTAGCGTTTGTTTTACAAATTGAACCAAAATCGTTTTTAGAAACTGAAAATGATGAAAATTAGATTATAGTAATGCAAGAAGAATTAAATCAATTTGAAAGGAATGAAGTTTGGTTTTTGACCCCTTGACCTAAGGATCATCCCGTTATTGGTACAAAATGGGTTTTTCGAAATAAAATGGATGAATTTGGAGTTGTTACTAGAAATAAAGCTAGATTGGTAACCCAAGGTTATAATCAAGAAGAAGGCATTGATTTTGATGAAACTTTTGCACCGGTTGCTAGACTTGAAGTTATTAGAATGTTACTTGTTTTTTGTATGTTTCAAAGATTTCAAATTGTATCAAATGGATGTTAAAAGTACTTTTCTGTACGGGAAAGAAATACACCTTCTCGTATAATCCTGTTGACCAAGTCTTCGTTCCTCTGTACGATGTCGTTCCACCACCTGAAAATATCAACGTGAGCTAGCCGGCGGGTGTGTGCCGGAAACCTCTCCGATGCCTAAGTCAGTAAGCAAGACAAGAAGGCAAAAGCTCAATGTATTCAGGGAGCAAAAATTGTATTACCTCCCCAAAGGTGATATTGGTGAGCTTATATAAGTTTCGCGTGGCACAGTCCTAGTAGGACTCTAACTTCTCCATGCGAAGAGTCCTCCTAAGACTAGCATTCCTCCATGTGTAGAGTCCTTCTAGGATTACCCCTCCTTGCATAGAGTCCTCCTAGAACTCATACTCTTGGAAGATAATGCTTATCCTCCAACACCCTCCTCACTGCTTAAACCAAGTGAAATGGTTCTTGTCATGGCCGAATTACCCTCAGGACCGAAGTAACTATTACTTCGGCCCTTACTTTACTCTCCCTTACCTCGGCTTTCGCACACTGAGACCGAGCTATCCATAAGGGAAGTAAAACCGAGTTATCTGCAAACTGTGGTTTACTCCGGGTCTCACATACTCCGGCAAGTAATCAACGAATCCAAACACGTAAGCTACTTCACTCAACCGAGTAGAACCAAGTTCCCGAAGACCGGACTATTCACCACGCTGCGTGACGGTCTACCTTCAAAGTTACTTCTCCAAACCGAGTAACTTACATGGCCCTCTTCGGCGAGCCCTTTTATTTTGGGTCCTAAGCCCAACACCTAGTTCGGCCCACTTGTATATAAATTCCCCTCTCAATTGCCCCTTAATTCCATCTGCAAAGCATGATTGGGATTACTTGTCCACCAACCGAGCTAGTCTTAACCTCTCCAGCCGAGCTAAAACACCCGTTTAACCTTTCCAGCCGAGCTAAGACCCTTTAGTTTATCCAACCGAGCTAAACGTGGGCCGAACTGCGCACGTCCGGTCAAACGTCTCTTCAATTGCAGAAACTGAAACGCTTGTCCTTCCCATGACACGTGGCAGGCTCTAATTGGCCTCCCACAGCTGTAGCGCCGTCCTTGTGTTTCACGCTTTTTGAATACTTCCCTCCAAAAACACCTTTTACACAAAACCAACCCCTCATTTCAGAATCACCTCTCACTCTGTTCATCTCCTCTCTCTCTGCTGCCTCCGAAGCTCGTGCCTCCTTTTGCTGCTGCTCCAATCCTCCAGTTTACCTCCTCTTCTTCCTGGTAAATGCACGAATCCATTCTTGCTTTTATATCTTTTGCCTTCATTTCAATCCATGGTAGTTTATGTTGTGTGTTTTTACAAAACACTTTGGTTTTCTTCCACCACACCTGCACTTTCTGAAGAACTCTCACAAGAACACTTCGAACGTACTAATTTAGTAGTAGAACACCTCTTTGATCTTCATACATGCCCCAACCGAACTAGGATAGTGTTTGTGCTATATGTAGATCTTATCTGTTTATAACCGAACTAGAACTTGTGCAAATCACGATAACTCCAGTAGATCAACTGATTCACACTAGCCGAAACAAGAACCCACCGAACTAGAAGCTCCTAAACCCTTGACCGAGCTAAGCTTTGGGGGGCTAAGCCAAAGATTCTCGTGTTCTAAAACCGAACTCGTAAAGCGCCCTTGTAGCCTAACCGAAGTAAAAAAAAAACCAAAAGTGCAACAACCGAGATAACGAGAACTAATCACAAACCGAAATAGAAACCAGAATAATCAGAGAGCCGAAATAACACCATTTTTTCTTACTTTGTTTTCATAGCACGGTCTGTGATCTGTGCTTAACTCCTTGTTTTCCTACTTTGCAGACTTAGGTTGCCAAGCACTCCCTCTGTGCGTCCGACCGGACTACTGAGCACGTTCTTTCAACCGACATAAATTATTTCATAACTTATAGAATAAATGGGGAAGTACAGACATTTGGTAGAAACCCCAGGCAGCCTAGCCGCTTTCCGAGAACAGTACAACATTCCAGCCGATGTAAGCCTAGAACTAGCCGAACAAGGAGTCGACCCATGGGACGAAGAGGGCTTTGTCCCGTTTACCCTCCAATCCATAGTAGAAACCGGACTCAGATTCCCAGTCCAGCCACTAATATGCGAATTCCTTAGGCAAACCAGACTTTGCCCAACTCAACTATCCACCAACACATACCGAATTATAATGGGCATAGATGCTCTAAACCAACAAACCGGTCTGAACCTTGGTCTGGCCGAAATATTACATCAGTACTCAATAGCATCCAAAAACCAAGGCTGGTGCTACTATTTGAGAGTGCGCCGAGGTAGAGAAAAGATAATAAAGCACACACCGGATAAAGACGTTAATGATGACGACTTCTTCGGGTTTCGCAATTTTGAAGACCTCGAAGCCCGTGATCCCGTGCCAAAGAATAAATTACAAAAAGGGGACCCCGGATACATACTTCGGTTTCCATTTCGCTTTTCCTTGAACTTTACTTTCTCTGCAAACCGACTAACACTTGTCTTCTTTTGTTTTGCGGACAAAGCTCATATCTTCTCCATCTACAACTATCCCAACACCGCCAGACTCGCGCAAGACCTCGGGTGAAAGAAAGAAGTTGGGCAAAACTTGACTTTGAGCCGACCTACACATACTCCGGTCGACGAAAAGCAAGAGTATGATTTTCTCCTCGAAGACCCACGAACCGGACCCAACTCTGCCCGAAATCGACCTTGTGCGACTAACCACAGAACAAGAGAAGGCGAAGAAAAATAGACTGAGGGCCATGCTCACCGAAACAAGCCCAACCGAGGTACCACAGTCCGGCCAATCAACACAGGCCGTGGTGGCTCTTCCATCGCAGCGACCTTCCGCTTCCGAAACAAGCGTGCCCGGACTGAACAAACCGGGCCACAACTTGTTGATGAAGAGGAGAGTGTTCTGCCACCAAACCCACCAAAGAAGCTACCAAATTAACTCCCACCGAGTCCTCAAACCGGTCTGAGACCCCCCAGTGGGCTCCCCCCCTAGTCTTCAACAACCCGGCTATCAACGAGGATGACCCCGTTGTCTCGGATAAGGACCACCTTCTGACCTCCACCGTGGCCAGAGGTGTGTGCCTTCCAAAAGACATGGATCACCATTCCAAGAGGGTTAACACCGAGGTCAAGTCACTTCGGCGCGGTTCGTAGTCAATGGACGGGGTAAGCAATAGGGTGCTTTATTTTTCTTTAAATTTTGCCAAGTTCCAGTCCGGTCAAGAAATAACAAAAACTTACATACTCTGTGCAGGCTCTTCAGAAAACCACGCTTGCACACCGGCAGGTGATGGAGCCAGAAATCGCGAGGCAGCCATGAAAGAGCCAGAAAGACGAAGGCTGTGAGCTACAACTAACACAGGCAAAGAACAAGGCGGCCGAACTGGAGGCCGAGGTATCACGTCTCACCGGACTGGTTACCTCGGCTGAAGGTGATAAACAAAAGGCCGTGACCGAGGTAAAAGATTATTACCTGTGGGAGATGGCCCAGATGCAGACCAAACAAAACGCCGAAATAGACCAACTGAAGGCCGAAGTAAAAAAGGCCAGAAAGGAAGGATTCAAGAAGGCTGAAAATGCATACGGCCTTCAATGTGGCGCTGCAAAAGACCTATTCTTCAAGTGCGGTTGGCGAAGTGCGGTGGAGAAGCTCGGTTGCACTCCTGACACCGATGCTTACAACGCTCCACCGTACTTTATTCCGGCTTCACTTAAGCAGTATGCGGACGATCTTCAAAAGGCATTCCTTGAAGCGTCTGGTGACGAAGAAGATGATGAAGATGATGACGACGATGAAGATGATGAGGGGGAGCCATCTCTGACTCCGGTTGCCACCGATCAACAAAACAATCAATCAGCTCGGTTGGAACCAACCGTGGATTTAACCAACGAGATACCAGCTAACTCTACCCAGCCAGTTGACACCACGGTCCAAACCGGGCTTCTCCCTCAAACCGGTCACCAGGCAGCTGCTGAAGCGGAGCTTGACGCCGAACTTGATGCGCTCCTTGGATGACTTTTTCTTGCGTATTTATTTCTTTTTCGTACTTCGGTTTTGGATGCTCAGAATCGCTATGGCCCCTCAAATGTACTTCCTTTTGTCTTCAATGAATGAAGAAATTTTGAACTTTCATTCCGGTTGTGTACTTGCCTGCTTGTATGTTTACTTTTTCATGAACTTGATTACTCAACTGTGATCTCGGTTGACTATATACCTCACTAGCCAACCACTCTTCAGCCGATGTAGCTTACTTCGGCTGAAGAGTACAAAGAGTTGGTTTAATCCAGCCAACCACTCTTCAGCCGGTATAACTTACTTCGGCTGAAGAGTACAAAGAGTTGGTTTAATCCAGCCAACCACTCTTCAGCCGATATAACTTACTTCGGCTGAAGAGTACAAAGAGTTGGTTTAATCCAGCCAACCACTCTCCAGCCGATATAACTTACTTCGGTTGAAGAGTACAAGGAGTTGGTTTAATCCAGCCAACCACTCTCCAGCCGATATAACTTACTTCGGCTGAAGAGTACAAAGAGTTGGTTTAATCCAGCCAACCACTCTTCAGCCGATATAACTTACTTCGGCTGAAGAGTACAAAGAGTTGGTTTAATCCAGCCAACCACTCTTCAGCCGATATAACTTACTTCGGCTGAAGAGTACAAAGAGTTGGTTTAATCCAGCCAACCACTCTTCAGCCATGCCCATACTTTGGCTGAAGAGTACAGAGTGTTGGTTTAATCCGGCCAACCTCTATGTAGCCATTCCCATACTTTGGCTAGGTGTTGGTTTAATCCAGCCAACCTCTAAGTTGGTTTGTCCAGCCAACTTAGAATAGAGTGTTTGGTTATTCCGACCAAACGTCCTGCGGCCTGGATCCTGATCCTGGGCCTAGGAGGGTTAATAGTTGGTTATTCCGGCCAACTATGTTTACAATGCTACTAACTTGCTAAAACTACTTTCTATGGAAAACAAATATACTGAAAAGAATTGACTTGTTTTATTGAGAAAGCAGAAAATTACACATGTTCAAAGAAGAAAAAAGGCTAAAAATAAAATAACTTGAGATTGGCCGTGTTCCAAGGCCTAGGAATTGCTTTGCCGTCCTTATCTTCCAAGTGGTATGCCCCTTTGCCCGCTAGTCCGACCACTTTGTAAGGACCTTCCCAGTTGGGACCTAACTTGCCATCTCCGGGAACCAATGTGTTTCCCATCACTTTGCGAAGTACCCAGTCGCCAATCTTGAACTGTCTTGGGTGTACTGTTTTGTTGTATTTTTTGGACAACTCTTGCTGATAGGAGGCGATGTGAACCAATGCCTTTTCTCTCCTTTCTTCTGCCAAGTCCAGTTCTAATGTGATGGCTTCCCCATTTAGGTCTGGATCAAAATTTTCGCTCCGAATTGTAGGAAGGCCTACTTCTAATGGGATGATCGCTTCCATGCCATATGCTAAGGAGAATGGTGTTTCTCCTGTTGATCGTCATGTGGTGCGGTAAGCCCATAAAACGCGGGGAGCTCTTTCGCCCATTTGCCTTTGGCCTTCTCCAAATTTTTTCTTCAATCCGTCCCAGACTACTTTGTTTGACGCCTCTGCCTGACCATTTGCTTGGGGATAAGCCGGTGTGGAGTTGTAGAACTCTATCTTATATTCTTCACAAAAGCTTCTGAAAATTCTGCCATCAAACCGAAAGTGGTTATGCAAATCGGCTTTTGGAATGCCAAAGCGAGTAATGATGTTCTGCCAAACAAACTTCTTTACATCTTTTTCCTTGATTGACGCCAAGGCTTCTGCTTCCACCCACTTTGTAAAGTAGTCTGTTGCCGCAAGAAAGAACTTCCTGTTGCCTGGTGCCGTTGGGAGTGGTCCCACTATGTCCAAGCCCCACATTGCGAAAGGCCATGGACTAGTGAGAGGTAGGAGTTCTCTTGCAGGTTGGTGAATTTGATGCGCAAACTTCTGACACTTTTCGCACTTTTTGACATATTTCTCTGAATCCGCTTGCATGTAGGGCCACCAATATCCTTGTGAAATAGCTCGGTATGCCAATGACCTTCCTCCTTGATGGCTGCCGCATACACCCTCATGTATTTCGAACAAGAATGCTTCCACCTTGCTGGGGTGCACACACTTTAAGTAAGGTCCTGAAAACGACTTCTTGTATAAAGCTAAGGACGGAGAGAGCCAAAATCGTTGCGACTTGGCTCTGATTTTGTTGGCTTCTTTCCTATCTTCTGGTAGAGTGTCTTTTTCGAGAAGATGATGGGGTCCATCCAAGAAGGACCTAACTCCGCACAACATACCTCTTCGGCTTCGGGGTCTTCAATACTTGGTCTGGGCAGATAGTCGATCAATAGAGGATGTGGGATGGAGGTATCTGCCATGGAGGCGAAGCCTGCTAGTTCGTCTGCTCTACTATTCTCCTCCCGGCCAATTCGTTCTATTCTGACGACTTCAAACTTCTTGATCTCTGTCCTGACTAAGTCTTGGTACTTAGCCATTCGGTCGTCCTTTGCTTCATAGTCGCCAGAAATTTGATTCACCACCAACTGCGAGTCACTGTAGACCATGAGTTCGGTGGCCTTCATGTAGGCCGCTGACTTGAGTCCTGCAAGAAGCGCCAGACTGCTTCATTGTTTGATCTTTGGGAAGCCAAGGTTGATCGCTTGTTCCACCACTAGACCTTCTCGGAGATGAGGACTATACCGAGTCCTGCTCCTTGTCGCTTCGATGCCCCATCCACAATGAGCATCCACTTCTCCCTACAAACAACTTCCAGCATGTGGAGGGATCAGAGGATGCCTTGGGGTCTTCCAGGTTGCTAATGTCTTCTTCAGAGTCCATAGTTGCAGTCTGCCCCTTGTCTTCTGATGGTCTCAAGTCCTCAGTTGTTGGCGAGTTTTGACTTGGTGCAGTAAGGTCAGCCTCCTCCTGGCCTTCTCTAGTTTGGTCTGCCTCGGGCTCGACCGAGTAACTTGTACTAGGGGTTGTGCTATTCGGCCAACCTCTATCCCTAGTTTGGTCAGGTCAGTCGATTAAGGCGAACTTGGTGGCTTCCAGGTGAATTTCTGACGAAGTCCGCCAAAGATTGGGCCTTTATCGGTTCTGGGTTGGAACTTCACATCATATTGTCCCAACTCCACTGCCCACTTCAAAATCCGCCCAGAAAAGTTCGCCCTCTCAAATAAAGCTTTTAGTGGAAAGGCTGTGAGGACGACAATGGGGTGGGCGTGAAAGTAGTGTGCCAACTTCCTGGAGGCCATCATTAAGGCCAGTGCTAACTTCTCTAGAGGCAAGTACCTTGTTTCGGCTCCCAGCAATGTCTTGCTGACATAGAAGATAGGCAGGTGTTGGATTCCTTCTGCTCGAACCAACACTGCGCTTACTGCGTGCTGAGAGACTGCCAAATAGAGGAAGAGTTCTTCCCCAGGTATGGGGGTAACGAGTAATGGTGGAGAAGACATGTACTCCTTTAGACTGGCCAGAGCTTTGTCGCATTCTTCGTCCCACTCAAACTTAGCTTTTAATGACTGAAAGAATGGGCGCAATCTGTCTGAAGACCGGCTGATGAATCGGTTAAGTGCTGCCGCCATGCCGGTGAGATGCTGCACTTCTTTCACTGAGTTAGGTCTCTCTAGCTCTTGAATTGCTTTGATCTGAGAAGGATCTGCCTCTATACCTCGATTGGTCACCAAGAAGCCTAAGAATTTGCCTGATCCCACTCCGAAAGCACACTTCGACGCGTTAAGGCGTAACTTATGCTTTTTCAGGATCTCGAACATCTCGCTTAGGTCCTTGAGGTGGTCACTCTCACTCTTGCTCTTGACCACCATATCATCGATGTAAGCTTCCATTGTTCTGCCCAACAATGGTTCAAACATCTTGGTAACCATTCTCTGAAACGTCGCCCCTGCGTTCTTTAGGCCAAAGGGCATGACCTTGTAACAATATAGTCCTCTTGGAGTGGTGAAGGATGTTACTTCCTGATCTGGTTCGTGCATGGCTATCTGATGGTAGCCTCTGTATGCGTCAAGGAAGCTAAGCCTGCTGTGTCCTGCTGTTAGGTCCACTAATTGATCTATCCTTGGCAGGGGGAAACTGTCCTTTGGACATGCTTTGTTGACAGTTTTGTAATCAACGCAAACGCGCCACTTTCCATTCTTTTTTGGCACTACTACTGTGTTAGAGATCCACCTGGGGTAGTGCACCTCTCTGATCGCCCCTGCTTCTAACAAGTTACCCACCTCTTCTGCCACTATCTCGGCGTGGTGGAGTGCCGACCGGGGGGTGCGTTGGATGACTGGTCTAGCAGAAGGGTGGACATTGAGTTGATGGCAAATGAAGTTGGGGTCAATGCCTGGCATGTCGTATGGGGTCCAGGCGAACACTTCGATGTTGGAGGTCAGAAATTCCAAGACCTCCAATCTCTCAGTGCTGGACAACGACGATCCAAGAAGGAAGAACTTTTCCGGGTTCTTCTCATCTATTCTGACTTCTACCAGGTCATCCACTGCTTTTTGATCAGCCGCTTTGCCAATATCCGCGAATAGTTCATTACTCTCCGGTTCTTCAACCGAATGAACATATCCTTTGGCAGCGCGGCTACCATTCGTTGCGACGAAGCACTGCTTGGACATAATCTGGTCCCCATATACTTCTTCAATTACTCGGTGTCATTGGGAACCTCATCACTTGGTGGTAGGAGGAAGCCACCGAGCGCATGGCGCGTCAGACCATGTTCGCCTAAGATGATGTTGTAGGTGGAGGGACCTTCAAGACCCTGAACTCTACTTGCTTGGCCACACTTCGCCTCGACCGAAGGATGATTTTGCCGATCGCCACTCCTAAGCATAGAGTTGAACCCAATCAAAGGGGATACTGGTGGGCCAAGTCTTTATCTTGCTTGAGTTGCTTGAAGGTTTCATAATACATGATTTCGCACGAGCTACCTTGGTCGATCGAATCCGCTGACGCGTCAAAATCCTTGACTCGAGAGTGACGACCAAGGCATCGCTAGTGGGCAATATATTCTGCCCAAGTCTTTATCCGAAAAGGACATGACGTTTGTAAACGCTTCGCCTCCCCTTTTGACGACCGGCTGGGCACTTAGCACCTCTCTCAAGTGCTCTGCCTTTTTGATGGAACCTCTCACCTCGCATAGTCGCTCTCCTTCAAAGACTTCATGGGTTACGTTGATGGTGCCTTGTGGCGGGCGTCGGCATTCCATTGGGGAGGTTAGGTCTTGGGAGCCGCGCCTCCTTCTATGTATTTATCCAGGTGGCCTGCCGCCACCAATTCTTCCAGATGTTGCCTCAACGGCGTGCAGTTTTCAGTTCGGTGCCCCTTTTCTTTGTGGAAGGTGCATCTGGATCTGTCATCATAATCCTTCTGGGCCTCGCCTAACTTGGCAGGCCACTTGACGAAAGGCTCGTCTCGAATCTCACTGAGTATACGGTAGATCGGTTTTTTGAACACCGTGGTTATGGCAGTTCGGACTCTCAACCATCTCTTGTCCTGGTCTTCATCATTGTCACGCTCGCCTGCTGCTTTTGGTTTGGCGACCTCAGTATTGACCTTTGCCGAGGTCTTCTTCTCGTGTTGCGGTCGTGCAGTTTTTGCCTTAGCACGAGCGCCATCCTCTTCCACCCTGATGTGCTGATGCACTCTCTCCATCAGGGCCTCCATGGTAAGTGGCGGAGTCATGGTGATAGAGTCCCTCAGTCTGTTCCCGACTGGAAGGCCTCTTTTGTATTGCGCAATGGCGAGGTTGGTTGGGCAGTCCCCAATCTGGTTGAATGTCTCCCAGTAGCGACTGTTGTATGACCTCAGAGTCTCCTTGTCTCCCATGTCGATGGAGAGCAACTGGTCGATCTCCACCGGAGTCTTTGTGTTCGTTCTGAACCGCGTTACAAACGCCTCTGCCAATTGCGCCCAGGAGGCAATGCTGCCCTCTGGAAGCTTCTCAAACCAAGTCAAGCCTAGGTCGCCGAGGCTTGAGGGGAATAAGATACACATCAACGCCTCATTCCGCCGATACACGGCCATAACCTGGCGAAAGTGGCTCAAGTGGGTGTAAGGGTCTGTCTTTCCTTCATACGTCGTGAACTTGGGTTGTAGGAAGCCTGACGGAAGGGGCGCGTTCTCAATCTCTGGGACGAATGGTGAGGTCTGCAGCCTCGCCAATGCCTTATCCGCTGTTCAGATGCCAAGTCGCGCCTTGGCATTCCAACCTCGACGCTTCCATGCGTCCGAGGAGCCAATCGCTGCAAGGCAGGAACCCTGTGGGGATCGCGCGTCCTGGCGTCCTCCTTCCATCGTGCCTTTTCTTCCAACATAGACCTTAGGTCGGACGACCTAGGTAATTCCGTCTGTCTGGATCTCGTATGATGCGTATGTGAGGGCCAATAGGTACTCCCCTCGGTGTATGACCTCTCAGGCCTTGTCCTCTCGGACCTGGAGTGACGAGTCCTGGAAGATACGGATCGCGTGTCGCCTGTCCTGAGGCTTCTGTCCTCTGGTTGAGAGGGTGTAGAATTCCTACCACGACCCTCTGAGTGGCGAGGGGGTGTCTTTTTACCACGCCCCTCTCCTGTCGCCACTTCTTTTCCTTTCATCAGGCGCTTCAGAGACTCCATGTCCGCCGCCATCTTACGGATCAGTTCGTCTTGCTTGCTGACGCGATCCTCCAGAATTTGAGGATCAACTCTGCGCCTTTGTCTTTCTGGGCTTTGCGAACGAGAGGGATGAGGGCTGCCATTCCTCCTTCGTCCCCTCGCATCCCTCCTGGAATTTTGCCTTTGTGGTTCCAGGCTCGCCATGGGGGGGACCAAGGGTAGGCCTTCACGCCTTGCCCCCCCTTCTGGAGTTAGTCCGTCAACGGCGGACTGAGGTAGTTCTTCGTTGTTTGCCATTGATATTCAAGAGAAAGCTTGATCAAGAGGTTGTTCTTGTCTGTTCTTCCCACAGACGGCGCCAATTGTACGGGAAAGAAATACACCTTCTCGTATAATCCTGTTGACCAAGTCTTCGTTCCTCTGTACGATGTCGTTCCACCACCTGAAAATATCAACGTGAGCTAGCCGGCGGGTGTGTGCCGGAAACCTCTCCGATGCCTAAGTCAGTAAGCAAGACAAGAAGGCAAAAGCTCAATGTATTCAGGGAGCAAAAATTGTATTACCTCCCCAAAGGTGATATTGGTGAGCTTATATAAGTTTCGCGTGGCACAGTCCTAGTAGGACTCTAACTTCTCCATGCGAAGAGTCCTCCTAAGACTAGCATTCCTCCATGTGTAGAGTCCTTCTAGGATTACCCCTCCTTGCATAGAGTCCTCCTAGAACTCATACTCTTGGAAGATAATGCTTATCCTCCAACACCCTCCTCACTGCTTAAACCAAGTGAAATGGTTCTTGTCATGGCCGAATTACCCTCAGGACCGAAGTAACTATTACTTCGGCCCTTACTTTACTCTCCTTACCTCGGCTTTACACCGAGACCGAAGCTATCCATAAGGGAAGTAAAACCGAAGTTATCTGCAGAACCGTGGTTTACTCCTCTCTCACATACTCCGACCAAGTAATCAACGAATCCAAACATCAGTAGCTACTTCACTCAACCGGAGTAGAACCAAGTTCCCCGAAGACCGGACTATTCACTACGGCTGCGTGACCGGTCTACCTTCAAAGTTACTTCTCCAAACCGGAGTAACTTACATGGCCCTCTTCGTGCGAGCCCTTTTATTTCGGTCCTAAGCCCAACACCTAGTTCGGCCCACTTGTATATAAATTCCCCTCTCAACTAAATGGGTATATTTCAGAGAAAGTTTATGTTGAACAAACTCTTGGTTTTGAAAGTTATAAATACCCGGATCATATTTTCAAACTCTCAAAAGCTTTATATGGCCTGAAATAAGTTCCTAGAGTATGGTATGAAAGATTGAGTAATTTTTTACTTGACAAAGGTTTTTTTAGAGAAAAAATTGATACAACACTCTTTATAAAAATCAAAAAGAAAGATATGCTAATTGTTCAAATTTATGTTGATGATATTATTTTTGGTGCTACTAATGAAAATTTATATAAAGAGCTTGCTAAAATATGCAGGGTAAATTTGAAATGAGTATGATAGGAGAATTAAATTACTTCCTTGGTCTACAAATTAAACAAACTAATGATGAAATCCATTTAAATCAAACAAAATATATCAAGGATCTACTCAAAAGGTTTGAAATAGAATCATCAAAGCCTGCAGCAACTCCAATGAGCACATCAATAAAAATTGACAAAGATGAGCAAGGTAAACCTGTAGATAAAAAGAAATATCGAAGTATGATTGGTTCCCCACTCTATCTTACTGCAAGTAGACCCGATATAATGTTTAGTGTTTATATGTGTGCACGCTTTCAATCCACACTGAAAGAGTCACACATCACTACAGTTAAACGAATTTTTAGATATCTTGTTGGAACTCCAAATTTGGGATTATGGTATTCTAAGGGAACCACCTTTGAACTTTTTGGTTACTTAGATGCTAACTTTGCAGGATATAGACTTGACCGAAAAAGCACTAGTGGCATTTGTCATTTTCTTAGACACTCACTCACTTCTTGGTTTTGCAAAAAATAAAACTCGGTGGTTCTGTCAACTGCTGAATCAGAATATATTGCCGCCGCTGGGTGTTGTGCACAATTGCTTTGGATGAAACAACAACTTCAAAATTTTGGACTTCACTATGATCATATTCCTATAAAATGTGACAACACAAGTGTCATTAACCTTTCAAAAAATCCTATTCAGCACTCACGCATTAAACACATTGAAATAAGGCATCATTTTCTAAGAGATCATGTACTCAAAGGTGTTATTAAACTCGAATTTGTGCCTACAAATCGTCAATTAGCTGACATATTTATCAAGCCTCTAAATGAAGAATAATTTTGTTATATTAAAACAGAACTTGGTATGATGAATACTCCAATATAATGTTTATATTAAAAATATTTTTTTTATAAATAAATAATTAAATAAAATATTTCCAATAATAATAATAAATAATAATAAAAATAAATTATATACATATATATTCTCTCTCTCTCTCTCTCTCATCCGCTCCGTTTCTTTCGCACCCGCTCTCTCTCTCTCACTCTCTGTTTTCTCTTTCTCTCACTCTGTCACTCTCCCTTTTTTCCTCTCATTCTCAGCCGACTCCATCTTCATCCTTACCATTGTCTACAACCAACGCCATCATCCACAACATCATTTATCATCCACCCAAATCCCTCACCAATTTACCGAGCTCCATCACTTCTCTACCCAAAATCTGCATCACCGTTTTTACCAATTCATCAAGTTTCATCACCGATCCATCAAGTTCCGTGACTGATCCATCAAGATCCATGACTGATCCATCAAGATCCATTGTCGATCTACAAAAAATTCATCACCGATTTACACAATCTTCTCTATTTCCTCCAATCATCAAGGCCATCACCGATTAACATGTTAAAATTCTTTTTGCACTGTTTTATATTTTATTACTTGTTGTATGTGCTCCAAACTCTCTCGAATTTAATAATGGTTGCTTCTACCTTGTCTGAAGAAATTGTTTTTATTTTTATTTTCTCCTTTTATGCTAGTGCATTTGGTGTAGTTGTTTATGACCGGATTTTAATGGCCCTTGGTATTATAGATTGGTAATTTATTTCTTCAAATTTATGTAATTTTTAGTGTATTAATTTAGGGGAAGATTCATATATTTTGAGATTCACAATTATTATAAAATAATAATAATAATAAATAAATAAATAAATAAAAGGGGGCGTGTGTATATTCTGTGCATAATTTTAGGGGGAGTATATACATATTTTTTTTTGCACTACTTCTTATCTACACCACCAAAAAAATTTTGAAGGCAGAATGTATATAAATAAAAAAAAAAGGGAGGAGAAGTGCTTGCAATTTTATTTCAGAAGAAGAAAATTTTACTCGATTACATGTAAGTTTTCAGAAGGCTTTATAGATTTTTTCCATTTCACTTCTCTCAACAATTTTTCATGAGCCTCTTTTACATGCTTCTCTTTATTTTCGACTTCTGTGAGTCTCATCATTATAACCGATGCATAATATTGTACCGCATTCTCCAACTGTGCATTTTTCCTTTTTAGCTCTTCTTCTCCTTACACATATTAACCAGTTATTGTTTTAACAAGCACACCTCTATTGCTGATTTTCTTGTACTCTTACTTGTAATCGTTGCGCCATATTGGAAACTGTAGTCATTGTTTGTGTACTAAGAGCCATAGTGTTGTGTGTGGAGAAAAATGAAGAACTTGAAAAGTAAAATTTCTGTGTGCTCCAAAATTCTGAGTATCTTATATTCTGCTCTTTCACTTTCAGATCTAAGTGTAACTTTTGTTCTTCTACTTTCATATCTATTCTTTGTGAGAAAATTATTATAAAAGAGAGTTTAAGTACCACTTATTTTTTCATTATTTTGTGAGAGATTTTGTAAGGGTAAGGCATTTATTGTTGAGTGAGGCTCAATAGATAAGAGTAAGTCCTGTGCCAAATTCGCAAGCTTGGTGGTGTATTTATTCAATTGATAGTAAAGAAATTCTCAAGGAGGTTCCTTGGGGGTGCCAAACCACTATAAATCTCAGTGTTTGATTTTCTCTCTCTATCTCTCTTACTTTTATATTGACAATTATTATTATTTTTTATTATTTGTTAAGATTTTGAATATTGTGTTAATTTTAATATTATAAAATTTTTAGTAATCCAATTCACCCCTCTCTTGGGTTGGGTACCTAGGATAACAAGAAAGAAACAGTATGTGAAGCTATATGAAATATATATATATATTTTATTCATATTTTACTTATATTTTCTATTTTTCTTTTCAAATCTCTTCTTAAATTCTCAAACTAAACATAGCGTTAAAGAAATTATTTGAAAGGAGGGCAATTATTTTCCTAAAAAATTGAATTGGTTGGCTAGTATTAGAAATGTTTCTTGGAAAATCAGAAAATATTGGCCTGAAAAAGACTTGAACTTTGGATTTATTCCCTTTGATTTTATTTTATTTTTTTTAACAAGAAAAAATGATACTCTGAAGTATCATTACTCTGAGGTATCATTACGGTATTTGTGGGCCCAAATTCTGGAATAATTAATTGTCAACTTGATTTAACTCAATTCATAAAAAGAGATCTACCATTAAAGCACTAACAAAGTTCAACCACACGTTACAAACGAACTCAAAATTTGATCAAAATATAAAGCAAAATCTCCACAAAAAACTATTAAAATTATCTAACATTTCACTCCTAAAAATCGAACTTCAGTCACGTCTATAAGGAAAAATGCCTTGTTCATTAAGCCACCACCTCCGGTGGTGAATTTATTCCCTTTGAGAAAGTCAGTTTTTAGATCAAAAGACTCATATTCATGCTTGAAATGATTACTCAACCAAGATAAGACAAGTAGGGTATGAGACTTGGGCATTAACGACAACACACTATGACACCCACATCATTGATAAACAACATGATGAGTAGCACGATATCTAAACGAAGATAATGGTAAAGTTTCAATCATACATCCTTATCAAAAAAATAAAATAAAAATAATTAACACTTACCTGAAGAATGGTTTATAAATTACTTTTTATTTACATGAACAATGAGACCATATCATAGGCCCATTTTTTTTAATAAGTAGGAAATAATTTATAAAAGAAATCATTAATGGTCTATTTGAACTATAAAATAAAAAAAATATAAAAAATTGTGATTTCTTATTCAGACTCAAGAATTTCATAAAATAAATTATAAATTTAAATTTTAAACTTTTAAGGTAATTACTCTAAATTCTATTATTTTTATATTAAATTTAAAGATATTTACACACAAATTCTAATTTATAAATTTATATTTCATTAAATCATAATTAAGATTTTTTAAACCTTTAAATCCCATTAAATTTTTAATAATCAAAATTACCTTTCAAATAATAATTGTTCATCATGTATAATTATCTATTAAAAAAAAATAATAATTTGATAGTTATTTTGATTTTCAAAACTTTAAAATATCAATTTTAAAATTGAAAAAAAAAACTATAAAATTATGTTGGAAAAAATAAAAAAAATAATGTTTCTTTTGCAAAAATTGAAAAAACTAAATTATTTTTTATGCAAAACTAAAAATTTTATCTTTATAAAGGACATGATGAAATATTGATGTTCAAAATTAAAATAAAATAAAATAAAATAAAACTTTAAAAAAAAATAATAATGTTCTCAGTTATAAAACTGAAAAAAAAAACTGATAATATTCTCGATTTTATTGGATAATTGAATCAAACCAATAAGTAAAATAATAAAAGCGTTTAATCTCATACTCCATTTTTCTTTTTTATCAGTTAATGAAATAATTATCTTAAAAACTACTATACAAAATTGATAATATTTTTAGTCTTTAAAATTAGAAAAAATTGATAATATTATTAATTTTACTAAATAGAATTTATTGGTTTAAAAAATCTTAAACAAGATCTGAGCTATCATAACATTTGTAAATAAAACTTTTAACTAATTAACTCTTAAATTTACTTATCATGACTATCACTGCATTAGTGTAATAGATCCTAATGTGAATTATTATCACACCATTTTGAAAATAAATTAAATATAAAACTTAATCATCTTATTATTGTTATTATTAGAAAAAAAGAAAAAGAAAAAGAAATTAAAGATCGGTAGAACAACAAGAACAGAAGCGAGAATGAAGAACAAGAACAGGAACAGAGTCCTATAACAAGGCATCATCACCAGCCGATTCCGAAGGACTCTCTACTCCATCAAAAAGCATTTCTTGGCACCTGCATTCGCTGCTGCAGAAGGCCTTTTCACCTCTGCAAACGTTCAAAACACTTTTCAAAATTTTCCGAAACTGTTTTTCTATAAAAATATTTACAATATATTATGATCCCAAAAATCACACTAAAGACTCAGTGAATTCAATCCAAAACAACTAACCTGTATATGTAAATGTCCTTCCCCTGTTCAAGACTCTTCTTGCAAGTGTAACAGAGGCTGAGGAAGTGGTCCGGCGGCGGTGAGTGCAACTTTTCCGGCGAAGAATTCAACTCGGACACTTTAACAACGCCACAATAGCTCTCCACAACGATGTTGCCATATATATGGGTTGTTCTTGGATTAGGCCCATGAGAGATCACACATGTATAGTCCTCAGATAGCTCCATTTCACTCACAGAGAGACACCCATTCAAATCCCTTGCCTGGGTTCCAGAATTCACAGATTCAAATGGAGATAGAGAAGCTATGAATTGGGAATTGCGAGGGGTTTTGGTTCCGAAATCTGCCGGAGATTTGGGTGATTCGGAGGGAGAAAAGGGAGAAGGTGGAATTGGGGGAATTTGAATTTTGAGTTTTGATCCAAACAAGACCTTTCTGGTATTGGGTTGGGACAAAATGGAATCGGTTTTTTCATCGTTGAGGGAGCCAACAAGAGCTAGGCCGATGCCTTTTGGGTCTGATTTTTCCCAGGAGTGTTTGTTTCCTGAGAAATTGTGGGGAGAGAATGGGTTGCTGCCGAGAATTGAAGTAGGACTGATTGTTTCGGTTTCGGAGGGAGGTTTGGGGAGAAACCCATTGAAAAACCTTGGAGAAGAAAAGAAAGATGAAATGGGTTTGGAGTGATTTTGGGAGGGAGATGATAGAGAGCTGTGTTCTGCCATTAGAGCTTGCTTGTTGCTTGTCACTGCTCTTGATCCATTCCTCAGCATAACTATAATATTTGATAATTCCACTGCAACAAGAAGAACATAAACTCAGTTATAAGAGAGAATCAGAAAAGAGAAATCATGAGTTAGTACAGTGATCAACTGACTGACCTCAATGATCAGAAAATTTTCCCAGAAAGCGCTGCAAGTGATTAGTTTCCCAAGAAAAAACCCATGAATCAAAACTCAATGACACAGAATATAAAAGTTAAAAAAATAAAAAAATAAAATAAATGGAAAGGTCTCCTAAATTTCTGTAGCCTCCATGCCTGAGTACAAAAAGAAAGAAAAAGACAAATAAATTTTGAAAAACTTTTTCCTTTATTTTTTTATTTTTTGGTTTTCTCTGTCTGTTTGTTTCTTGGTCTTGTTTGTTCAGCAAGAACAAGAATCAATTGATTAAATTCTCATCATAAACCGCATGCAAAC
Organism: Camellia lanceoleosa; assembly: GCA_025200525.1. Lineage (NCBI taxonomy): Eukaryota > Viridiplantae > Streptophyta > Magnoliopsida > Ericales > Theaceae > Camellia > Camellia lanceoleosa. The sequence goes on from CM045768.1 coordinate 18,797,965, forward strand.
CATCAACAGAAGTTAATGCAACTGATTTTTAGTGTGTGTGTGTGTGTGTGAATTTCTGCTAGTGGGTTTTCAATGTTGTTAACAATTAAATTCGCTGAATTCCTCACTTTTTCTCACTTTCACTATGCAAAATCGACACGAAAGAACAAATTGTCTAAGGAAAGAGAAGGAGAAAGAGAAAGCCAGTGCGTGAGAGCAAAAGGCCTTTCGGGTTGGTGGCATTTTAAAGAAGAAGAGCTCGTGGCTTGTGGTGGGAATCAGCCAAGTGTTTTTTGACTGGAAAATCATTAGTCAGTAATATTTCTTCAAAGCAAATAGTAAGAGATGCAAATTAATACTTATTTTTATTTAAATAATAGGTCAATTATTATATTTTTAAGTAATATTGTCTTAATTTTTAATTTTTTAATTTGTACAGTTTATTTCTGAAATTACAAGTCACAATAATAAATATCTTAATAATATAAAAATATTAAAAAAGTATATGATTTTATAAAGAAAAATAATATATAAATCTATATTTTAGACTCACTTTTTAAATTTAATAATGTATAAATGAAATTATTAGTTGATAATTAGAACGAAGATAAGAAAAAGAGATGTAATATATTGAATTTCGTACACAAATTGAATTTTTGGCCCATATGCCGCAGGAAAATTATTTTTGAGGACTCTTATTAACACCTATCTAATTTTTTTAGACCCACTAATTCTTTTTTTTTATTATTACAATTATATTCAAAAATAAAATTACATTAAAAGACACTCTTTAATAGAACATCCACCTATCAAATAAAGACAGTTCTACAATATTGTACACCCACCTCTCCCACCTAAACCTAACGGATTTCTCTTCATCAACGTTTCTCTTCATCATCATCCTTGAACTCAATGTTCCTCTTCATCACCATCTTAAACCCAACGTATTCCTCTTTATTGTCATCCTAAACTCTAAACGTATTTCATCACAATCCTAAATCTTGAACTAGATATCAATGATTGAATTGAAATGAATATCTGTTATTTCGTTTGTTATATTGGAATAGAAAAAAAGTGAATTGAAGGTTAAGTTACACAATACTGAACAAATGTCGTTTGGTAGCACAGTGCTGAATTTTTTTTTTTATGTTCAGAATATAGTATTAAACAAATGTTGTTTGGCAATACAGTGCTGAACAAATCATTTTTTGTTTAGCAATACAGTGTTGACAAAATTGTTTATGTTCTGCAACACAGTGCTAAATTAATCCTTTGACAGTCGACCGGATGACCGGGTGGTCTACTAGTTGTGTGGTTTTGGCTTAGTTCTACAATAATGATGCAATGGTTTTGATAGAATAGACACCATTGATTTTGAATAAATTAAATAAAGGGATCGCCGTCATCGTCGTCGTTATTCAATAAGAGAAGAAAGGAGATGGACTGTCTTCAACCATGATAGAGAGAGTGTGCAAAATTAGGTGGGTGTGATGATATTATGAATAAGAATAAATTTGATATTAAGTGGGGTGTTAAAAAAAATCTTATTTTGAAATTTAGAATTTAGGATAAGAGTTCAAGAAAATGGAAAATCCAAAAAACTAAGGTCGTTATTAGTAGTCTTTTTATTTTTTGCTCCTAGAACAAATCTATGTAATGTTTGGGGTGTCCTAAATAAGTGTACTTTTTTGTCTTTTTAGACTAAAAAATTGAGGTTGAAAATATGGATGTTTGGATTAACTTTTTGACTTTTTATGAAAAAATGTGTAATAAAAAATTGTAAAAATTGATTTATAGGGAACAATTCGAATTGGGAGTTGTGCAGCCGTAATTGTTAACTTTTGACTTTTTGGCTTTTTTACAAGTTCCCAAACTTGGCCTTAGTAGGTGTTTGGGTAAACTAAAAATGTGCACTTTTTTTACTTATATACACTTATTTGGATCACATCAATCAACTTTTTCCCTTTACCTTTCTAACCACTTTATCTACTTTTCTACGCATCTTTTTTTTATAAAGTCAAAAAGTGTACTTATTTAGAACATCCTAAATTACCCCTTAATATATTTAAACTGATTTTAGGAAGCTAAGCCCTCGTTTAGTTTTTATTTTGGGGTTAAAAAAGTACAAAAGTCCAAAATAGCCTACATAAACCAATAAGATAAAATGTTACATTCAAACCATAATTATTATATTTTTTCTCTGATAAAAATCAAAAAAGCCAAAAAAATCCAAACCAAACGAGACCCCAACACAAAAAAATTAATTATACTAGCCAATGCCAAACGGACATTAAAAGTCATTTTTGGACTTTTAATTTTTTTTAAATCCCATCATCTCTAATTTTTATTACACATTTAAAAAAAAAGAAAAGTTTAAAAAAACAGCTTTTAATTGCTCTTTGTTAAACTTTTGAAAATAACTTGACATATAGTGATGAATATATGGAACATTTATACATGAGTAATGTTAAAAATTTTAAACAAATAACTCATATAGTTGTGAGAGTTACATAAAATTTACTTAATATGAATCTTGTATCTATATAAGACATTTAGTTTTAATTTGACATCTCTAAAAAAAATTTTAAAAATTATTAAAAAAGGTTAAAAAGTTATTACTATTCACAAATTAAAAATATAAAAAAATTAATTTATTACATATTTTAATACAAAGACGTGACTCGTACTGAGAATGGATGGAAAGGCTATTAGGGGGGGAATTAGGTATATATATTTGTTAAATTGGAGGGTAATGTTGGGTCAGTAAGGGTCCATCACGGGTCCTGTTTTGATAATTCAAACCGTTTAATGTGTAGAACTCGTCGAGTACTATATGCTTCTATAAAATCACATTAATCGGATATGGATAGCTATATGATTAAATCAGTTTTGTATAAATAATAGATGGTGTTATAGTTAACGATTAACAAAAAAACTAACACGATCAGATAGTTATCGATATCCGATCAACATAATTTTTTACAAGCATATAGTACTCGACGAGTTCTACATGTTGTTCTGATTAGAAAAAGTGACTCGTGGTGGGCCCACATGAGCTGAACAATACCATCCAATTCAAACCCGAAAAGGAGGCAATTATTTTCCATCTCCTAACAGCTAACTACACTGTCTAGGTACTGTATAGACTACTCAATCACTGCTCTTATACACTTATTTATATAATTTTTTAATACATATTTTTTTAAAAAAATTCAAAAAGTTAACTCAAATATTCATATTTTTTTTTCTCAACTTTTTAGTCTAAAAAGATAAAAAGTACACTTATTTAGTAAAATATTTGATAAAATATTTAAAATCCTAACATTTTTCTTTACAACAATATTTGGTGGCTCAAATTTTCATGACCCGAATGGCTCAAATGTCTCAAAATGACATCATTTTGATACATTCGAATCATTCGAACCCCACAAATTCGAGCTACCAAACATTTTGGGCTTATTTGGTTTATATCTCAAGATACAATTTTTAAGAAAAATCTTCAAAATTTTGTTTGATTCAATTTTTTTGAAAAAAAATTTCTAAAATCACTTTCTCCTACACATTAATTAATCATTTTTCTCTCTCCTTCTCATTCACTTTTTTCACACACACATCTATTTAATTATAACAAAATATTAAATCATTCCAAACTCTTAAATTCCACAATTATTTTAAAAATATACAACCAAATAAATTAAAAAAATTTCTAAACTTTTTCTCTAAATTTTGTTAAAAATTTATCTCAAAATACAAACTAAATTAGGGGACCCACTTTACTCAAAGTCTAATTTACGTGTAGAGTTGCAAAGCATCTAATGAGCCCAAAAGTGGGCCCCATATCATCCTGGAGGCGTGCCTTTGTCAGAAGAGTGATTTGACATAAAATCATCTGGGCACTCCCACAAAAGGTGTCCTAACTGAGACCTGCCCATTTTGGACTCATTTCTTTGAGCGGTCATTTAAGAGTACTCGCTCACACCACTAGATATTTGTTACTGATTAAATTTTCTGTTATCAGCATTTGATTAAATTATCTGTTATTAGCATAATAAAAAATATTAATCTTATAATTTTAACTAATCAAATTAAATTGGGTACCGCGCAGACCACTATAGAATTTTTTTCATTTCTTTTTGGTGCATTGTCAAAACGTGTGTGACAATAGTACCCACTTGCCAGGCTTATAACTCCTAAAACTATCATCAGAGAAAACTGTTTTTACTTGCATTAAAAAGGCCAGGTCTTATCCAAATAACCATTAAGAGTATATTTTTTTTTTAAAAAAAATTTATGATAGCCAAAATAATTATTCTACTATAAAAAAATGAGGTATTTTTTTATAAATTTATTTTTATCTATTTGTGTTTCATTTAGTTTGTATTATTTTCTTATATTCCATTAAATGATATTTTGGGAAGATGGTAAAAATTAACTTTTTTGCTTTTAACCAAACTTTTTTAGAGTGATTTGAAAAGTTGATAAAAAGCTGCTTTTTTGTTTGAATTAATATTTATTTATAGTGTCACATCACACCAAAATGACTAAAATACCCTCACCCAACTAAAAAAATTACATTTTATTCAAACCAACTTTGAGGGTATTTTCGTAATTTTCCAACCAACTTTGACCACTCCCCAAATGACCAAAAAAAAAGCAACTTGTGTTTTTCCCCAAACGCCAAAAATTTGATTTTTACATTGTTCTCAAAAGAGCCCTAAGTCTTATGAGTAACATAATTATCAAAATATCCTTAATAATATTCACATTTACAATGTAAATGTTCCATAATGTGAATATTCACATCGTCAATGTGAATGTTAATATGTCAATGTGAATGTTCACACACATCAATGTGAATATTCATATTGTAAACTATGAATGTTCATATCACTAAATTACCAACCGTTCAAAAAATATTTATAAGGGTAGAAATGTCCATAAAATACTTTAAATATGAGAATTAGGATTTGGTAGATCAAATGTTCAAATAATAGGACTTATTAAAATACAAAAATATCTTATGAACTAATTAGGATACAAACACTTAAATTTTAAAAAAAAAATAAATCTCCCTAAAAAAATCACATTATTATTTGTAGAATTTTAATTATTTATCAATAAAAAATTTAGAGAGAAGGACACCAAGTTGTAAATGAACGAAATAATAAATTATTTTAATTTAATGGGTTTAATAAGTTTAAATTTAATTTGTTTAGCTTTTGAACCAAATTCGTATAATTTATTATATAAATTAAAAATATTTAATAAAATTATATTAAAATTTTAAAACTTACTGTAATTTTAATATGCGTAATTATTTTAAAAGGGATCGGTTTCTCTCTAGTTGAACTTGAAGGATACTGTTGCGTCTGTGGAAGTCTGTCACGAGTTCCTTTTCGATAATATAAACAGTCAATGTGTAGAACTCATCGAGTAATATAAGCTTATAAAATATCACGTTGATCAGATATTGATAGTTATGTGATCAAATTAGTCTTGTAAAAAAAATAGACGATAAAAAAATAAATTATTGACAAAAATTTAATGTAATGAGATAACTATCGATATCCGATTAATCTAATTTTTTACAAATATATATTACTTAATAAATTTTATATATTGAATAATTTAAATTATTAAAACGAGATCCGTAATAAATCCTCACAAGTCCAATACTATACCGACTAGAGGGAAGCCAGCCATTCTAAAAATATTTTTTAGTTATTAATTTCAGATGTGAATGGAAAACGGGCCCATTGATAAGCCGAGTAAAGAAGAGTCCAGATCCTCTGCCATACTTTCCTGCCATACTTTCCTGCCATGCCCCAAAACGACGTCGTTTTGGGGCTTCTTTTTTTTTTTCCCTTTCTTCTTCGTCTGTTGCTGTTCACCCTCTTTCTCACTTCATCACTTTCACTTCACAATGAGAAGACCAAAACCAGTCACTCACTGTAACCTTAACCCAAAAAAATAAAAAAACTTTGGGGGACTTGATTAATGGAGTACAGAAACGAGCCTAAGAAAGAGAAGACTTGTCGGAGGCCGATCTCTTCACGGCGATGCCGATCGGAACAGATCTGAGACCATTGGAGCAGATCGGAGGAAGTTCGAACATCCTGAACAACTTCGAAACAACCGTGGAGGAAGAGAGAGAGGTTTTGATTTGTATGCACCATGTATATCACATATATATATATACATACACGATCTCAAATCTAAGGTCCAGAGAGTTCTTCTTCTTCTTTTGTGTCCAGATATGTGTCCATCGTGCATCACATTTATATATATATATATATATATACGTACACGATCTCAAATATATACATACACGATTTGAGAGAGGTTTTTCATTTTTGTGTCCAGAGAGTTCTTCTTCATCTCCTTGCCTGGTTCTGTTTTGTTTTTGGTTTTTTTTTTTTTTTTTTTGAAATTTTGCCCCAAAACGACGTCGTTTTGGGGCATGGCAGGAAAGTATGGCAGGGGATCCGGACTCAGTAAAGAAACGGGTGATCTGACATCTAGGGGCCTCTGACATCTAGGGGCCCCATCCCACTCACTGCTAGTGTTAACTTCTGTCTCATCTTTAATTTTTGCAAAAATTACAATTTTTATTTTTTTTTTGTATTTTTAGGCTAAGTTTGAGAAATCTCAAAAAAGTTAAAAAGTTAAAAAATTACTCAAAAAGTTAAAAAGTTATTACTATTCACCAAAAATCAATAATTACGGATGCACAATTCTCGATCTTAATTTTTCCCTACAAACTAATTTATACAATTTTTTAATACACATTTTTTCATAAAAAGTAAAAAAATTAACCCAAACATCTATATTTTCAACCTCAATTTTTTAGTCCAAAAAGATAAAAAGTACACTTATTTAGGACACCCCAAACAACTTTTTAGTAAATATTTTAATTTTTTTTTATTTTTTTAGATATATCTTACTTATATATATATCTAAAAGTAAAATATTTGTGAAAAAAATATTTAAAAAAATTAATAAATATACAAAAATATGAAAAATATACCGAATTTTAGATTTTTTTTCTATATTTTTGGTATTTAGTGAATTTTTTTAGTGTATTTATGTTAGGTGTGTTTAAAATTTTTAAAAATTACTTAAAATATTAAAAAAAATTATGTAAATTTTCTTTTTCTTAAAAGTGAATTAGGAAAATAAAAATCAAATTGAATGAATAGGCATCGAGGAGTGTGATATGAGTAAAAACATTATTATGAGTTGTTATTAATCTGTTTGGTTTCAATTTTTATAATTTTTTTTGGCAATTTTCTATTTTTTAGTGAATTTTTTTAATATTTTAAGTAATCTTTCTTTTTTTTTTCAGGCACACCTAACATAAATTCACTTTAAAAGTATAATATTTGTGAAAAAAAAACTTTAAAAAATTTACTAAATACCAAAAATTTTAAAAAAATGAAAATTTATTATATTTTTTAATATTTTTTTTGTATTTATTAATTTTTTAAAATATTTTTCGTAAACATTTTACTATTTAGATACATTTAAGTAAGGCGTATCTAAAAAAGAAAAAAATTGCTTAAAATTTTAAAAATAGTCATTAAAAATTGAAAAAAAACACAAAAAATAAAAACTCAATTGTTAGAAATTAAATTCAAAAAACTTAAATCAAACACAACGTATATTATTTTTTTATTTTTTTTAAATTTAAAATATTAATTAAAATAGTCAATATTTAAACAAGATCATAATAAGATGGGTTCTGCATTTGAACTTAGCTCTCGTTGGTTTAGTGAATTAAGAAATATGTGATTATAATTACAGTGTGACTGAGTGAGCAGATTATTAATATTAGACTAGAAATATAAGATAAAATGTGTTTGTTTATACACTTCTAATATAATGGTATTAATTAGTTAAGATTAAATTTATAAAATTACATTACAGTACTCATTGTATAGAAATTAATTTTGTTATTTTTGTAATGTGGGGAACACATTCAATCCCTCCCATAGTATTAGATTAACAATCCCCCCTATCTCATGGAAAAGCTTGGGTTCATAGTTCCATGAAACTATTAATCCCATTATATTTTTGTCATCTAAATATAGCTAATCATGTGGTTTTATTGATTTGAATTTGTTTATTTTGTAAGAACTTTTATATATATTATTTATTAAATAATTAAATTAAATTGATAATCATAATTTTTTTTATTTTATTGTATTTGTTTAAAAAATAGATGATAAATGCATATATACTTGTTTATTTTTTTAAGATAAATATGGTAAAATAAAAAAATTATGATTATTGGATAAATCAATTTCTTTTTTTATATAGATAATACGAGTTTTACAGAATGAATTATTTGAATTATCAAAACGAAATTTGTGGTAAATGTTACAGGACCCTCCAAATTCAATTGGATTGAATTTCAACCTTTTATAAAGATTATTTTGACAGCTAACTATTTTAGTTAACTTTTTACAAAAGATATGTAAAAAAATATAAAAAAATAATTAATTTTTTATAGTATAATAATCTAAAAATTTAAGTTGTTCTTTAAATTTTATATTAATATGATTTAATTATAAATGAGAAAGACCTTAAATGTTTAATCAAATATTCCGTAAGAATAAAATAAAATATTGAATGATATGACTGTATGTGATAAAATAAAATTTAATTATGAATTATATATTATAAAAAAATAATATATAATTAGTTTAAGAATTGAGCTAAATTAAAATTAAATAAAAAAAATAAAATAAGATAAAAAGAACAAACAAGCCTAGGATGACAATTAGACATGCATAGGCGTAGACTTGTGAGTCATTGTTGGATAAGCTTGGATTGAGAGAGGAGCATTTGGAGGAGCCACGTGTGGTGGGGCTCACGAGTTGCCTCCTTATAAATAGGAAGGACGCGTGGAGTTGTGTTTAAAACAAAAAAAAAAAAAAAAAAAAAAAAAAAAACACAACACAACGAAGAAAGAATAAGGTATTAAAATTTAAGATGAGTTATATTATAATTTGATTTATCATTATATGTTTTACGTATATTTTGAGTTATCATAATTTATTTTATATAAATTATGTTTTATAAATTATATTAGTATTTTTAATTTATGAAATTTATTTTATATAATAAGAAAAACCTATGAATATAACTGTTTATTAAAATGTGTTTTGAGTAATTATTTTATAAATACCACCACGGAGGTCCCATGCCTTGAAGGACTTAAATAACTATTGGCTCTCTAATTAGTCACTTTGTGACCCTCTGTCTGTTATGGATCCACTAACACTTTGATTTTTGGTGTGAAACAAAGTGTTGTATGGAGTTAAGTACTACACTATTGTGGGAACCACTTCTTGAGTCCATACATCTGTTCTGTTTTGTGTCGTGGTTATGGTTTCTGGTGTGGAGCAAAGTGTTGTACGGAGCTAAGTACTACATTATGGTAGGAGCCACCTCTAGAGTTTGTACGAGTCACCTCTTGAATCTATATGTCTGTTCTGTTTCGTTCTGTACCATGGTTATGATTATTTTATTTATATGATTTCTATATTATATGTTAAATGATCTTTGTATTATATACTCTGTATTTTAATATTAAGGTTTGTTTAGCCAATAATTATCCATAGTGAATTTTATGCTTTTATGCTTTCAGTATAATATTTCTCACTCTGCCATGTGCTTATACTTGTTTACCAATTTTCAAGGAACAATGCAATTCAGAAATAACTTTTGGAGAATCTTAGACGTGGGGCTGCGGAATAGATACACATAACCAGTGGCGGAGCCACATAGGGCTAGGGGGGTCAAGTGCCCCCCCTGAGTTTTGGCAATTGTTTTTTAAACATAAAGAAAATATTTTAAATAAAAAAATTTATAAAAATATTATTTAAAGTGAAATGTCAATGATATTTTTAAAATTATGAGAATAATAATAGTTATTTTAATTGAAAATAAAGACACTATGATAAGTCATATTATTATCTATGAAAATTTCAATATAATGGTGATATCTATCATTATTGACATGCAAATATAATTAATTTTAATGAAGATATAAAATTTATTGGATTGTTAGTTACATTTGACATGTGGAGTTTATCCTTCATGTGTTTTTTTCCATTCATAACTAAAATGACCACTATATAATTTATAATCAAGCAACACATTTTCAATTATAAAAAAAAATAAAATAAATTATAATAGGTCATAATTAATATCATAATGAGTCATAACTAACTATTACTTGATATATAGTCATAACTAAAATAACAACCATAATAAGTTATAACTAAAGACCACGAAAATCATAATTACGACGTATGATAGACACTTTTTTGGTGGTATGTTTGATAGAATTTCTTTACTAAAACATATCATTTCTGTTTTAACGTATCTTCTTTTTTAATTTTCCAATCCACCTATAAAATAGTTACTCCTCAATATTTGTATAAAATTTAATCTTAAATCGTTTAATTTAAAATTCACATTTATCCAAATGAACTCTTAACATTTAAGTTTAGTAATATTTCATTGTTATTTATTATGAAAAAAAAATAATTTAATATTGTCATTAATTTGTGCCCCCTTTTTACTGAATTCCTGTTACGCCACTGCACACAACACTTTTCTAGTATTTATAATTCTATTATTCATATGTAAATATCAGTCTTTTGGTTAATAAATTTTGTTATAAAAATAAAAGTTTGTAGAGGGTTAGAAATTAAACCCTAAACGAAGTATGAGCCTAAGTATTGAGGTCACCCTAAAAAGGCGACTGAGAATAAAAAAGGAGCATGGGCCAAAGCCCAAGGGAAGTGGGCCGAAGCAAGTTCGACCCATCAGGGCTCCAAATGGACTCCATGAAGAAAAATGCCCAAGTCAAGTTGTAAAGGCAACACCTGCAGCAGTGAAGTTGCAGAGGAAACATATGCAGCGAGAAAGTTGCTGGGGTACTTTGCCTCAGTACCACCATTCCTAATATCTTCAGTTCTGCCGCCATCTGAAGTTGCCGAGAGAAAAAGAAAGCCGACGCAACTAAGTTGCAGAGGCAACATTTGCGACGGCCAAGTTGTGGAGGCACTTTGTCTCAACGTAGCCATTCCAAGTATCTTTGGTGCCATCGCCATTCTAAGTAATGTCAGTACTACAACTATCTGGAGTTGTTGAGGAAAGGAGAAAACCGAAGTAACTAAGTTGCAGAGACAACACTTGCAGTGCTCAAGTTGCGGAGGCATTTGTCGGTGCCGCCACCTCTAATATCTTCTGTCCTGCCGCTTGAATTTGTCGCGAGAAATGACTATCGAAGTAACTACTACCTTAGCAATTAAGTTTCAGAGGGGATACCCTGCCAAGGTGATAGCAGCCTTTGAGAGAGGCTTCCCTCTGCAACTAGAGGCTAATGCTTGGCGCTGACAGCAGGCCCCAAGACATTACTAAACCAGGGCTGATAGCAGGCCCCCACTCTCTCTAAATTCATTTAACTTGGCGTTGATAGCAATCTCCAAGACTTACTAGTTGGAGCTGCTAATAGGCCCAGAAATACTAGTTTACCGCAGCAATCCCGCGAAGATGGGAGCAGGGTAGCCTGAACATAAGGGACTCCCTTTCCATTACCTAGGTCATAGACCTGCCTTAATCGCACATGCATGACTAAGGAAGCTCTCTTGGGCTTGGTACTAAGGCACAGCATGGCTGATAACAAGCCTGGCTGTGGCCTTCACCCTGTGAAGTTGGGAAATTTGTGGTTAGGTGGCTAAGGGTGGAAGTTTCACTGAGGTGAGCACGAACATAGACGATAGTAGACTAATAGAGTCCTGAGAATGCATGTACTGACCAACTAGAACTAAAAAGGCAAGTGCAGCGGTAAGGTTCACCGTTACAAGTGCACTTGCTGAGATTCAAGCTAAAAAGGCAAGTGTAGAGACAAACACTCCCGTTGCAACTGCACTTGCTAAGCCTCAAAAAGGTAGTTGTGAAGGCAAACAGATAGTACACAGTATATGCAAAGGAATACGTGGCACCTTCAGTCTGGTGGCTCAAGGCAGAATATTCCATGCGATCCTCTAGGACACATGTCTTCTCTTTATTTGGCCACTTGGTGTTCTCTTGGCACCAAGGAAAAGCCTATAAATAGGACCCATTTCCCAAGATTCAACAAGAAGAATTTTGGGAATTTGGGGGAGATGCTGCCCATTTTGGCACTGCCATTGTCTTCTTATTGAGCCACTTACTTCACCCTTACCCAACTACACACTCTCCAACACCCAGATAGTTGTTGCCACTCATTCTCCAACCACTTCCACCATCATTGGACCATTAATATAGTTTTGCCTCTTTAATTACCTATCTAATTTTGAACCCCCCTATAAAGTTCTAATGATTATTTTGGTACCCTTACTTAAATATTTTTTCCCTTTCCCTTTCGCGTTTAGTAATTTATTTAAGAATTGGCCGGAGGTAATTTCAGTTACTGGCCATTACGATACTTAACCTTTAAGTATGGGGAGCGGGTCGTGACATATAGTGACTTTTTAACTATTTTAAATGATAAATATGATGGAATGTGTTATTTATATTTTGAGCTAATTACCTGAAAGTTCTATTTACAAATGTTATGGTAACTCAAGTCCTATCTAAGTTTTTTTGAACCAATAAGTTCTATTTAAAACTAAAAATATTATCGGTTTTTCCCAAATTTTAAAACTAAAAATATTATTAATTTTGTATAGTAATGTTTCAGACAATCGTTTCACTAACTGATGAAAAAACAGAGCATGAGATTAAATTTTTTTTACCTTTCTACTTATTAGTTTGATTCAACTATCTAATAAAATCGAGAATATTATAAGTTTTTTTTTAATTTAAAAATTGGAAATATTATCATTTTTTTCATTTAAATTTTTTTTTTTCTTCTTCTAGTTTTACACATCAATATTCCATTATCATGCTTCTTTATATACACAAAATTTTTAATTTTGCAAAAAAAAATAAAAAAAAATCAATATTTAAAAAAAAAAAAAAAGTATGCTTAGTTTAAGTTTTCTGAATTTAGTTTGCTGAAATTTGAGTTTTTTTTTTTTTTTTTTATAAAAAAATTTCATATTTTTTTGTTTTTAGCAAATAATTTTAAAATTTTGAGTAATTTTTTTAAAAAACTTTTTAAGATGCATTTTAGCTAGATGTATCTACATACTCCAATATTTGTGGAAAATATTTTAAAAAATAATAAATACACACAAAAAAAAAATCGTACTAAATTTTCATTTTTTTTTTGTATTTTTGGTATTTAGTGAATTTTTTAAAGATTTTTTTCACAAATATTATACTTTTTAAGTGTATTTATGTTATGTGTGTCTAAAAATTTTTAAAATTGCTTAAAACTTTTTAAAAAATCATTGAAAACAAAAAGATACGGAAATTAAAAAGTAAATTTTTTTAAAAAGTATTTTTTGGAAACCAAAACCAAACAGGCTGACTAGTGTTTTTTTTTTTTTTTTTTGTTGCATGTAATTTTTTTTTAAAATTTTTCAATTTGAAAGTTTATGTTTTAAAATTTTGAAAATAAAAATAAATGTCAAATTATTATATTCCTTTATAAATGATGAATAATCATTATTTGAAAGATAATATAAATATTAAAAATTTAATGAGACTTTAAGGTCTAAAAAATCATATATAAGACTTAATGGAATATAAGTTTATAAATTAGAACTTATGTGTAAATGTCCTCCCCTTTTTCTTTTTTTTTTAAACTCTGGCAATGTGTTATTCAACAATGTTAAAAACTTATATTTTGCACTCACAAATACATTTACAATGATATGACAAAAGCGATGAATTCCATATAATTAAGTATATAATCAATTAAAAATTGACACTTATCAAATTATATTTTTATAAGCCTCCGTTTGGGAAATGGGTTGGCTTTTTGACTTTTTTGGCTATTTTAGCTTGGGCTAAAAAGCTTAGTTTGGGAAGGGCTTTTTGGGTTTTTGACTTTTTTGACTTTTTTTATGAGAAAAAAATGTAATGATTATGGGTTAGATGTGATGTTTTGTTTGTTATGACTAAAATAATCTATTTTAATTTTTGCGGTTATTTTAGCCCCAAAATCACTTGCCAAACACTATTAACTTATAAAAAAAAATTTGAGACACAAATTTCCTCATGTTATTTTGAAATATGAATTTGCTCACACAACCGGCACAACACCAAAAAAAAAAATAAAAATAAAAATAAAAATATAAAATAAAATAAAATAAAATAAAAATCCTTTAATGATGCGAAGACATCATCATCAGGAATCACAAACATTATTATATCTTAGTAGTCGTTTAGGGGTGTTTTGGGAAGTTGGTAAAAAGCTGGCTTTTAGCTTTTTACCAAGCTTTTTGGCTTTTTTTAAAGTGATTTGGGAAGTTGGTAAAAAGTTAGCTTTTTTACTTTTTGGTTTAATATTTTTTTAAAGTGTCACATCACTCCAAAATGACTAAAATATCCTTACTTTTTGATTTTTAAATTAATTAATCAAAATTTTCTAGAGGGTAATTTGGTAAATTTAGGGGTGGCGTTTTTGGTCTTCCCAAATGGGAATTTGGGGCGTTTTTGGCAACTTGAGTTTTTAGCAACACACCAAAAACGTTGGCTTTTTGCCAACTTCCCAAAATGGCACGTATGCACTAAAATAACACATATTATTTTATTATTTTATTTGATTTATAATCATTTTATTTGAGTCATATCATTTTTTATTTAAGTCACATTATTTCTCTATTACATTATTTTAAATTTAACTCATATTTCATATTTTTTTATAAAAAGTTAAAAAAATATACTAATTTAATATTTCCTAAACAACCCCTAAATGCAATATAAATATATCCATTAAAAAAAAAAAAAAAAAAAGGAATTACAAACACGTTGCGGCGGGGTTACCACTTGTCAATAGTGTCACGGTGCAACATCAAAGAAAGGACATGTCCGAGTTCACAAAACAAATAAAAAAGAAAAGGAAAGGACATGTCGAAGAGTTTTGTTTTCGTTTTTATTTTTATTTTTTTTTAAATTGAACATAAATTATTTTAATATATTATTTATTTTATAAAAAAAATATAAAAATTAGTTCAAAAATTATAATTTTCTTGAAAAAAAATATTACTTATTTTCAAAATAAATGTTCATTATTTCTTTTCACTGTTATCCACCATCACACCACTACTGCAATGGCTACCTTCAACAACTCCCACAACCTGTTATTATATCCGTCCATCGTTCATCAGTTTTAATAACTCACCTACCATATATATATATATATATATTATAATATTTATACGAGTACGAAATAATCTTTTCGTATAATCCTATTGATCAAGTTTGTACTCCTTAAAAAATCGTCGCTTTACTTCCTAAAAATACAAACGTGAGCTAATTGGCGGGTGTGTGCGGGATACCTCTCCGATGCCTAAGTCAGCAAAATAGACAATAAACAATAAGCTCTGTGTATTTTACAATAAGAATTGGGATACCTGTACATAAGTCTTGCTATGAGCTTTCATAGTGAGATGGTTTGTACAATCCTAGTAGGACTCTACTCTCCTTAGCAGAGTCCTCCTAAGAATTACATTCCTAAAGATAATGCACATTCTGATAACTCCTTACTCACTGTTTTTCTAAGTGAGATAGTTGCAACTCTTACTCTGGCTAACACAAGACATAATCGTGTTTACACAACTCGATGCTAATTAAGTCAATTTACTCAACCTAGTCTTTGGAATAACCTCTTGTCGAGCTATCTCTTAGCTCGGTTCGATTCCCACAGACCACTAGACCAGGCCACTGATAGCCCACTTTTGACCGAACCAATGCGACCAAGAACCAACGCTACCGAGATAATTACCTCAGTCCGTGGCTCAGCCCAAGACTATATCTATCTCAGTCCATTCCAACGGATTTACTCAGCTCGGCTCAATTTATGCATAAATTACCTTTTTAATTGCTTCTTAATTCCATTTACGTAGCATGATTGAGATTATTTTCCTCCAGCTGAGCTAAGCACGCCTGATTCTGCCGAGCTAGAAAACTTGTTCGGTTTCAATAAGTCTTGTCAGTTGCTCAACATGTCTTTCTACTAATCTGGCACGACGTCATTCCTAGGATATGTGACGTGCCCCCATTATCCTCGTTCTCCTGTTACAGCCGTCATGTCAAAAATTTGAATAGTCTCGTCTTTTTGCCTTCAACGTATATAACCTTCGAGTTTTGCAATCGTTTGGCGAGTCGTTCTTTCTGTGTAACCGGGCTATATGTCCCACATTTTGCAATCATCTTTCAATTAATGAAAATTTTTGATCTCTTGGCGCGGTTACTGTGTTTCTTTTTCAATGTTTTGTATCATTCCCACTGCATGTCTAGCCAAACTAATTAACTTGGCCTTACTTGATCTTACTGCCCTTCTTTAGCCGAGATACGCATCTTGACTGAAGAATTAAAAAAACTTGTTGGTCAAACTTGCCAACCCGCTTTGGCCAAGGTAACTGTCATCTCGGCTAAAGAGTGCAAAAAATTTGGTTGATCAAATCTGCCAACTTGCTTCGACCGAGGTAATTGCCATCCTGGTCAAAGAGTTCAAAAATTTTGTTGGTCAAACTTGTCAACCTGCTTTGGCCGAGGTAACTGCTATCCCGATCAAAGAATTCAAAAAAGTTTTGCTGGTCAAACTTGCCAATCGCCTTTACCCCCTAGTTATGCAAGGAGTCTAAAAAATTTTGTTGATCAAACTTGCCAACCGCCTTTGCCCCCCAATTGTGCAAGGAATCTAGAAAGTTTTGTTGGTCAAACCTGCCAACAGCCTTTGCCCCCCAATTGTGCAAGGATTCAAGAAAGTTTTGTTGGTCAAACCTGTCAATCGCCTTTGCCCCCCAGTTGGGCAAAGATTTTTGCGTGGTCAGTCCTTCTTGTCGACCGTGTTAACTTTTACCGAAGGTGTTTCGTCCGACCTCGCTATTGTGTCGGACTTCGTCTTGGTGCGCATCCCATCTTCGTCTACCAAGATGTGTTGGTGCACTCTCTCCATCAGGGCTTCCATAGTGAGAGGTGGCGTCATTGTTATTGAATCCCTTAATTTATTGCCAGCCGATAAACCTTGTTTGTACTGTGCGATAACTAGGTTTGTGAAGCAATCTCCAATCTGATTAAAAGTCTCCCAATAGCGGTTATTGTAAGACCTCAATGCTTCCTTCTCGCCCATGTCTATGGAGAGAAGCTGGTTAATCTCCACTGGCGTCTTAGTGTTTGTTTTGAATCTGGTCACAAATGCCTTCTCTAGTTGCGCCCATGAAGCTATGCTACTTTTTGGCAATCTTTCAAACCATCTTAAACCCATGTCGCCGAGGCTAGAAGGAAACATGATACACATCAAAGCCTCGTTTTACCAATACACGGCCATAACTTGGCGAAAGTGGCTCAAGTGCATGTAGAGGTCTGACTTCCCCTCATAAGTAGTGAATTTGGGTTGGTGGAAGCTTGAGGATAATGATGCGTTCTTAATTGCCGAAACGAACGGCGAGCTTTGTAACCTTGCTAAAACTTTATCCGTTGGTTCATAAGCTAGGCACCGTATTGGCATCTCTACCTCGACACTCCCATGCGTCTAGGAGCCAATCGTTGTAATGCGGAGACTCTGTGGGAGTCGTGAGCCTGAGTGGCTTTTCTCCTTCGAGCCCTTTCTTCAAGCATTGTCCGCAAGTCCGCCAACCTAGGCAACTTCGTGTGCCTAGATGTCGTTTGGTGTGAATGTGTGGGCCGATAGCTGCTTCCTTCTGTGTAAGACCTTTCAGTCCTCATTTACCCAAACCTGGAGTAATGAATCCTGGAAGTCCTCGATTATATATCGCTTGACCTGAGGTTTCTATTTTTAGCTTGTGATGGTGTGACTTGTTTGTCACGATCTTCTGAGTAGCGAGGGTGCTCCCTACTCTTGCCCACCTTTTCTTCCGCCGCCTCTTTGCCCTTTATTTGGCGTTTCATAGTCTCCATGTCTGCCGCCATCCTTTGTATCAATTCGTCTTGCTCCCTTACACGATCTTCTAGAACTTGAGGATCCAACTTTCGGCTCTGCCTTTCAGGGCTTTAGGAGTGACGAGGACTGGAGCCCCATCTTTTACGGGTATCTCTCCGCAGGTTCCGTCACTGGGGATCTAACTTTGCCATGGCAGGATAAAAAGTAAGCCTTCGCGCCTTTTGCTCTCCTCCGGGGTTTGCCCACCAATGGAAGAGTGTGACAAGTCTTCATTGTGCGCCATTGAAATCAGTTGAAAGAAAACTTAATCAGGAGGTTCATTCTTTGTGATTGCAATTCCCACAAACGGCGCCAATGGTACGAGCACGAAATAATCTTTTCGTATAATCCTGTTAATCAAGTTTGCACTCCTTCAAACATCGTCGCTTTACTTCTTGAAAACACAAACGTGAGCTAGCCGGCGGGTGTGTGCCGGATGCCTTTCCGATGCCTAAGTCAGCAAAATAGACAATAGACAATAAGCTCTATGTATTCTAGAGTAAGAATTGGGATACCTGTACATAAGTCCTGCTATGAGTTTTTATGGATTTTGCCTAGTCCAATCCTAGTAGGATTCCAACTCTCCTTATAAGAGTTCTCTTAAGAATCACACACCCTACTCACTACCAACCAAGTGAGATGGTTTGCACAATCTTAGTAGGACTCTACTCTCCTTAGCAGAGTCCTCCTAAGAATTACATTCCCAAGGATAATGCATATTTTGATAACTCCTTACTCACTGCTTGTCTAAGTGAGATAGTTGCAACTCTTACTCTGGCTAGCACAAGACATAATTGTGCTTACATAGCTCGGTGCCAATTAAGTCAATTTAGTCAACCTAGTCTTTGGAATGACCTCCTGCCGAGCTATCTCTTAGCTCAGTCCGATTTTCACAGATACCTCGGTCTACGACCGCTAGACCAGGTCACTGATAACCCACCTTTGACCGAACTAATACAACCAAGGACCAAGGCTACCGAGATAATTACCTCGGTCCGTGGCTCGGCTCAAGACTATATCTATCTCGGTTCATTCCAACGAACTTACTCAGCTCGGCCCAATTTATGCATAAATTACCCTCTCAATATTTTAATACAACAAACTTATTTTTTAGTTAATAGAAAATAAGAAACATGGCCCTTTAAGAATCAATGAATATTAACACTACAAATTCAAAATTTTAATTTATAACTCAGATTCATTCACATTTAAACCAAACATAATAGCAATTTAATCTCCATTATATAAATACATTATCAAATTTTCTGGGTAATCAATCACATAATCATAATACTCCAAAGCACTGTTGTTATTATCAGTTTGTTTTTTCCGTCTGGGAGAGTCCATCAGTGACTTCTAGAACTGGAATGGCTCTTTTTGCCAAAGTCAAAAAACTCAAAAGTATTTATTAATAACTTATATGATACAGTTTTGTTTGGGTAAAAGTAAATTATTGCTTACCTTTAATCAAAATAAATATTATACAATTAAATTCAAAACATGTAGTATAAAAAAGATGATTAAATTTAGAGATTGTTTGGCATACACTATTTTAGTCTATCTTTTTATCTTTTTTGGGTCAGATCAATCAATATCTCATCTCTACTTTTTTACACATCTTTTTATAAAAAGTCAAAAAATACACTTATTTAAAACATTCCAAACCACCCTTAGATTTTTTTGAAAAGACAGTTTCTCTAAGAAATTTATGCAAGACAGAGTTGCCCATAGAGTCAAAGTAAATTATAAATTTAGCAATTTGTATTACATATTATATTAATAAATGATATTATTTTTTAACAACAAATTTTAAAAAAATAATTAGATTCTCAATCATTTTGATTGAATTTTTCTACTTACCCTTTTTTTTGTCCTCTAGTGAATGCCTTGATATTTCAGTTGTTACTTACACGTAAGATAAAATAGACCCATTAATGTGTGGAATATCGATCGAGTAAAGAAAAATCCAACAACTCTTTTGTTTGTGCATGTTACCTAAGCCAATATCTTTTACCTACCCCTCTAAAATTACATTTTAATTTGATCACATGACATACTAGGTTTTAACTTCTAATTTGTTAACCCAAGGGTTGTGGCGTGGTAAGACCTTGGGGTTTAAGTTCCAAGGTCACAAGTTCAATTTCTTCTTTGGGCCAATCCCTTGGGCGAAGCACTCTTGGTTAAGGTTGGACCTCAAGTTGTCTAGTCAGCACTTGGTGTGGGTTCAATGCTCCTCCGCTATGCGAGTCCTGACTTAAGCAGAGCTTGTCTTGGGAGGTCGGGACAAGTTCCCAGGTTATAGTCTCTCGCCGAATCAGCTAATGTGATATCTTGGTGATGATCTTCGCAAGTGCCGCCGACCATGGAGGGTATGGAGGATTTTCCTGTAACAAAAAAAAAAAACCTTCTAATTTGTCATAAATTTAATCCAATTGTCTTGTTTTGTGAGATTCAAATTGTGAACATCTGTTATTATTATTATATCACAATTATTCATAATAAACACAAATAACAAACGAAACTAAAAAGTCTTATAATTTTACTCACCATAGAATCTCATAATAAAAAAACCACATTGTTTTGACAATAAAATTAACAAAATAAATAATAAATAAATAAAACCGTATTATTTGATCATTGAAAAGATTGGTATAAATAAATAAATCAGAGAGGAGATGATGTTTGAGAGAAAAAAAAGAAAAGAAAAGAAAAGAAGCCAAAGTAGACAAAGACTTTTTGATTGGAGATACGGACCCTATTGTTTATTAATATAGTGAGGGGCCGACTGCGACATTAACATAATGGAGGTGATGATGATCTGAAACTATGCGCTATTTTGAAAAGTGGATAAGAAGTTAGTTTTTTTGATTTTTTAATTTTTTTAAATTATATTATTTTTTAATTTATAATTTAAAAAAATTTAAAAAGTCAAGAAAAATTTAAAAAATAATTTTTTATTAACTTTTCAAAATACCTATATATATATATTATCTTTATATACGTTTGTAGTGTAGAGTAATAATTGGGGCTAACAATGCGATATCCACAATTATCATTGGTTGTTTTGCATAATTTTGGTATTTACTGTTTAGAATTGTCTTGGAAATTAATTTTTTTTTATACTTTTTAAATTTTTTTATGGGAAGACATGTAAATAAATAAAGAGAAAAATTGATTTTTTTTTTTTAGTAATTTTTTGACTAAAATTTCATGTTGTCAAAATAGATTTTAGTAATTTTGACAAGAAATTCTTAAATTGGGGTGCTACTAAATATATTAGAAAAATACAAGGGTTTGGGTCAATTGAAGAGATAATGAGTGATATATTTAAAGTTTTAAGTTCGACTTTTTTCGGAGTCAGTTATTCAAAGTGATACAACCAAGGTTTCATATTTTATTTTTTTTTGAAATTTATCATTCGAGCGACATCATATAAGATTAATAAGACGAGCCTTCCAAATTTAAATAAACTATATCTAATGTTAAGAATGTTTATTTGAATCTCCAACAATATATAAATCCGGCACTTACCGCTAAGATTCTCCAGTAAGAGCATTTTAAAGCTCTTAGTTAATTATCATTCCAACAAAAAAAAAAGGGCTCTTTGTTAATTACAGAAAAAAACATGAGACCTTACGATTATGCATTAGTCAAACACCCAAATTTGATTCTATTTAATGGGAAGGGCCCATATTTTTAAAGTATTGCATACCGAAACCTCATCAATTGCTTAAATGGACCGCAACTTATTTTTACAAACGGATTTGATTGGGAGCTCGAAAGGGGGGAGCCCGAATCCCCCGAATTTCCTTTTCAAGTTAAAAAAAAAAAAAAAAAGAAAACAGAAAAAAAAAAAAAATAATTTGTCAAAAATAGAAATTAGGGGGAGTTTTTTTAAGAGAATTTTTCATTTTCCTATAACAAATTTGCAACACTAATTGTCCTTTCACATCATCATTTAAGATAAACTTTTTTTTTTTGAGCTTTCATTTAAGAGAAACCCGCATAAGAAAGAAGAATGCAACTTTGAATTTTACAACTTTGACTAGAAAATGCATCAATACATAGCCCGGTACTACTATATAAACAAAATTTTATTTGTATATAAGCAATTCATACAGAATTATCTCATCTAAAAAATCCATACTCTAATTTATAATTATATCATTTTTATTTTAAAATTTATAAGAAAATTATATATGCCTATAATTTTCCTAAAGAGATGGTTTTGAAAAAAAGAAGAGTAAGCAATAATTGATATTAGAGGAGTATCAAATAAGTGTGAAATTTAATTTAATTTAATTTTTATGAATTAATAAAATGCAAATACAGAATGCTCCAGAGTACATAACAACACAGCGAAATGCTGAATATAGCACACTACACAGTTGCTACCAAAATTACAAGAGGAAGAAAAGCTTTTACCAATGTTTTAAAAAAAAAAAAAAAAAAAATCTTTGCTACTTTATAATTTTTCTATCATTTCTGCCCCTCTTTCTGAACTCTCGCTTATCCGCAGAATATTGCTTTTTAATCAATGTATTACGCATTGTTGTTTTCACAGTTTCCGCAGCTGCTGAGATCACTGCCTTCTCAATGGACGCGCTTCCCTGCAACTTTTCAAGCAGTTGCATTCCATGTGGAATATCATTATCTTCCAACACAATTGGATCAAGCTCACCAGAATCAGGGTTCGTTTTGTCAAAACCAGATACAACCTTCACACGGGCTAAAGAAGTGAAATCAGAACCTTGTAAGTTGGAGATACCGGTGACCATCCACAATAACTTTGTAGAGGAGCTAGTTCCTAAGCTTGTTGGAATGAAGGCCTCTTCCATGATGGAAATCACCTGCAATAAACAGTTGGGGAAAATTAAAGTGGGAAAAGAAAAAGAAAAAGAAAAAGAAAAAAGAAAGAAAGAAAAGGAAGAGTGACACGTGGAATGGTGGTGTATTCTCGACTGTTTTTAAATTCTTCTGATGCATCATCTATTTACAGACTAGATTTATCCTTTCACAAATTGCTCAACTTTTAATGATTTATAAGGTATTTACCTTGGCAATGGAAAGAGTTTTGTCAGAAAGGTTGCAGCGCAAAAACACTATTCCTGAGAGGCTGCAAAGGCGTGGAAAACCCATGTCAGAAAAGTTTAAGACAATACAGGCTCTTCAAAGTGGCAAAGAAGTTAGATTAAGGAATGCCCAGAGACTTGCCTCTGAATGGCCACTGCAACTAATGAACTGTTAGGAATGGCACAGAGATTGGTAATGGCAGTGCAGCATTCCTCTTCTTTTCCATTAGACTCTAGAAATGCTGCCTTCAGGAAGCAAGGGTTAGCCAAAACAGAAGTAACAAACAATGAAACAAGTGGGCCTTCATCAAAAGCTAACTAGTGACCTTGTGGGAAAATAATAATTCAAAAAGTAAAGGAATTCAAAACTCTTAAGCTTGTTGGAGTGGGAAAGGGAATCCATCCCTTGAATTCACTTGAAATATCACTGACCTCACTCTGATTATGATTTCAACACTACTTTCACTAAAAAAAAATTGACCACCTTGATACCACAAAAAGGACCATCCTCCACCTGCGGTCTGAATTTTGTTCTAATTTTACAATGAGTAAAAAAGGCATCCAGACAGAGGAAGTATATTATATATCAGAAACAAAGGCGAGGTCAGATCAACAACAGAGCTACCTCTGCTCCAATTTCACAGGTATCAAGAAGAGATCCAGAAGTTATATCCCACAATCGAACCTGAAAGCGCAGTCAGATTTGTGTCATACTTTTAACTTCAAAGAAATTACAGGTAAGATGCAAGCCATGTAAACTATCCAATTTATGATTACTCACTGTAGAATCACCACTTCCAGAGAGAAGAAATCCCTCAGGATAATCTGAAGCACAAACGAAGGCAAGGCAGGACACAAACCTGCAAAGAGAGACACATGGACATGGAAATTAGCATCCACCACACACGTCGAAAACCTCAGTGCAAAGAGTTTTATAGGAAAAAAATCAATTAATAACTTGGACAACATGAACAATGGAATAAAATTCAAGAATTATGTATGTTTGGTGCTTCATATATATACCAAAATTGCTATCATGGACCTGTCTTCAAAAGTGCCATTTAAGATGGATTTTGGCTCTCAAACACATTATTTTTAGGGCCACATATATCTAGTATTGAAAGCATATGTGCTATGTAATTGGACTTTCCTTACAGGCAAGTACACAACAACATTATTTTTTTTTGGACACACACACCTATATACTAAGAAGCATGGACATGGTCTCACGACACGACACGGATATGACACAGAAACGCTGACATGCTAATTTTCAAAAAATACAAGACACGACACATAAGGGGCACACATGAAATCTATAATTTTATATATTTATTATATCTTATATATATATAAATATTATAATAAAAAATCCAATATGACACATTCTTATAAATTTATATGATTTTTGTTTTATTATTGTATCTTAAATTGTTTTGTTCAAACTTATAATTAGTTTCATCTGTGTCTCATTAATAGACACGTGTGATTAAGTAATAGATATGTGTGTCCTCAAAGTGTCCAAAGAGTGTCCAGGTTTTTAAAAAAAAATTAAAAAATAAGACATGTTTTGAAGAGTGTCGGACAAGTGTCAGGGAAGTGCCCAAAGAGTGTTGGTGTCTGACACGGACACGATACGGATACATCACCTTCTTAGAGGTATCCGTGCTTCTTAGCCTATATATGTACATACCAAGAGAGGCAGAAAGAGAAAGAGCTTCAATCACATAGGCAACAATGAATGAAGTTCAAAACTTTATAATTGACAAGCATTGAGTTAAGTTAACTAAACAACATCAGCAAGAAAACATCCGTCTGTTATAACAAAATGTATTAAGTTAATCTGGACCATTATGTCAGATAGATGCTACAATTGGATTCTCAATGTCACTATGTTAATAAATTTTCCAAAAAAAAAAATCTTTATTTTTAGCTCAAGCAGCAAAATTCTCAGAGACTTAAGCCAAAACCCCAATTCCTGTCTGCTGTCAACTTCGTTTTCTCCTACCACTGATGTAATATAAACATGTGATAACAAAAAAAATCACTCACTTGGTATGCCCAAGGCAAAAACTCTTTATCTCATGAGCTCCATCCAAAGGCTTCTTGGGAAACACAGTAACCTGTCATAAGATTAACATTATTGGATAAAGAAATAAAATGGAATTGACTAAATAATTATTTATTTCAATGGGGAGGAAAATGAGTTACACGAATTTTAAAATCCCGATCAGCACTAACAATGAATCGTCCATCTGGAGAGTATTCCTGTAAGAAGATACAACTGTTTAGAATAATCCATCCCATTTTTTTTCTGTTATTAATGGGAAATCAGCAGAAATGACCACTGATTCACCCAAAAAAAAAAAAAAAACTTAGAATGGTAGAAATGTCTATGATAATATACTGAAACAAATTACCCGTAATTGCTAAGCATAAATCGGCATTGCCAAGTCTTAGATGTATTATTAATGTTATGATCTGTTTTTTGATGTAATTATGATGGAAATAGGTAGGCATTAACAAATGCCCATATATATAACAGAGCAATGAAGAAGAGAAACGATATAAACATAACAAATGACAAACCAGGCTAGTAATGATGCTACAGTAGTGGGCAAGAATTGGCACTGCCTTCTTCTTACTGGGTGAAGTTTGATTTTCAAGTAATCCATCCAAATCCACAACCCAAACAACCCCAAATTTGTCAGCAAAACAAACAAACAGACCATCATTGCTTATGGCAACAGCACTTACTCTCTTCTCTGATGACCTGTTACATTTACAACAATCACGCAATTTGAATTCCAAGTTAAACCCAT
The DNA here is from genome assembly GCA_025200525.1 of Camellia lanceoleosa. Classification (NCBI taxonomy): domain Eukaryota; kingdom Viridiplantae; phylum Streptophyta; class Magnoliopsida; order Ericales; family Theaceae; genus Camellia; species Camellia lanceoleosa. The sequence continues at coordinate 18,823,893 of CM045768.1, forward strand.
CAGTCTAGAATATCTTAACAATGCCATTAAAAAAATTTGGATCTTACCCAATGAAACAAGTGCTAAAACCCAATTCAAAACAATGGAAGACTTACACAGTACATATACAGCGCCAAGAATCGGTGTTCCAAATCTTAACTAGTTTGTCATCACCAGCCGATACGAAAAGGTTGCCCTTTTTTGCACCATAATGGATTGCTCTAATTGAATCCTTATGAAGAGGCTCACTAGTATCATCCACCAATGAAACTGGACAACCACTCCTGAAAACAAAACACCGTGTGCAGAATATTGTGTTCAAAATTCATAATTGAAGATGGAGATAGATATTATTAAGTAATCAAAATAATGACTTCAACTTCTAGGATGAGTTAAGTAAAAATTTTCCTTTTATTTTCCAGAATTTCCTCAGAAACAATCAGAGACTAGTCGGAGCGACCTAATTGGAAGTTGAAACTTGATCATATGCTCAGAAGAAGAAGAAGAAGTTACTGGAGATCGAAGACGCGGAGGTCCGAGCCAACGGCGACTGCAACGGAATATTGGGAAGGGTGAACTGCAATTAGGGCTGGAGAGACCTCCAGGTCTCTGTTGTAGTCTCCTTCTTCCATAGTCGTCTCCTCCATTTCTTGCCTTCCACTCGGAATTCGTTTCTAGGGTTTTTGAGCGTTTCAGGGTTTTCTTTTTCTTCTTTTTGTTTTGTTATTGTTTGGGCTTTTCTTAAGCCCAATTTATATTTATTAATGGAAAATTTTATTCCTATATAAAATTGACATAAATTCATCTTTTAATAATATTTTATTTTAAAATAAAATATTTATGTATTAATCTTTTTATATATATTATTACTGGACAAAACTCAAGTAATTAAAAAAATTATATGCTTACTTTTTAAATATTTTAAGAAATTATAATTGCGTGACAACTTTACCACTAAATGAAAATAATCCTCTCCAACCACTATTTTCATATTTTTGCGCCTTTCATATTGGGAGCCCTACTCTAGGCCCATCAAAAATAAAAGAATGAACACCACAAACAAATTGATATGTATTTTATTTTATTTTATTTTATTTCATTTCAATTACCCTCTAAATAAAATAAATAAAAGGAAGTAAGTTTGACTTGTTATGCTATCATGTTCCCAAAAAACTCCACCATTAGAACACAAGGCCAGAGGCTAAGGGGTTTACAAACAAAACAAGGTAGCCGGTGAAAACCTAACCAAAGTTACAAAGAAGAGCACAATTCTCACAACAGAGCAACAAAATCCACCGTCAAAACAAGCAAAAAAGACCTTAAATTCTCAGCTGTGTACAACCCATGATAGTTCCATGGCACCTTGTCATAGGAGCCACCTGGCGCCAAACGGGTCTTTCACTCCCAATAGTCAAAACATTGACATCAGATAGCTTCTTGATGTCCAAATTCAATCGTTCTGGCCCTATCACCCCTCCAATCACATAAATATCGTCGCCCAACCCAACCATTGCAAACCCAATTCTCCTCCGGAACTCAGATGCTGAAACCACTACCTTGCTTGCTTCTGTTTCCTGCTTGAAAATAAGGCCATGACTCATCACATAGAGTTCTCCCCGGATGACTGCCATTGGACCCTGAAGCCAACCATAATCTTGAACAGTCCAACCGAGCTTCACGCCATCCAATACCTGCACGGTTGACAAACCTTTGTGCAAGACATGTACCTTACCCCTGATAACTACTCCTGAACATGCTGTCTTGTGAGTGTGGTGGAGATCAGGTATTGAAACCCATACATCCTTCTTGGGATCATAAATTTCTGCTTTAGATATTGAATTCCGGCAGCTAGTGAAACCACCAGCAACAACAATCTTTCCGTCCAACACACAACATGCAAACATGGACCGAGGCACAAGCATGGAAGCTCGTGGGGACCACTGCCGGGTAAGAGGGTCATATGACCAGACCTCATTAGTTGCAAAACTACCATCATGGTCACCAGTCGATGGGTCAACAGCGTCACTGCCACCACCGAGCACAAACAGCTTTCCATCAGTGGAGACAACACCAAAGTGGGCAAGGTGTCTGCTTTTCGAGGGGAGAATGGGGAGAGTAATCCAAAGGTCTCGGAGAGGATCATAAAGCTGCCACGTATTTCCAGGGTAAAATGCACACACACATAAAAAGTCCTCCGATGAATGGACTTCTTGTCGGGCTTTGAATAGCTCGGGGCTGCGGACCGCAGCTTGCCAGGAACGAGATACGAGCTCCAACTTGGGATGAAGGTAGAGGGGGACCCGTGCAAGGCACCTAAGGGCAACTGCGTCAGGGAGACCTTCAATCAGCTCAGACATAATGGTTACTGGTGGATTTGTTTAGATTATTTCTCCATTAAGAAGTGATAGAATAGAAATATCTGAAATATCAAAAGGAGGAAAAAAATACCATCAGCACATGAAGTCAAGCTAATGTATGATGTATGAGTACATTAATAATGTTGAATTTCAAATTGAATAATAGAAATGACTAATTGGGACATCCACAAGTTCATGACAATGAAACATCCAATATTTTATCAATAAATTCAGACTTTTTAATAAAACAAATCTGATCTAGACTTGATCATTCAAGACATCATTAGGGAATTTTTTTCTTGTAAAGCTTCAGGCCAAAGGATTATTATTCTAATTTGCAGCTAAGCACTGCACAGAAGACATTAGTGATGAATGTTACATCCATTTCCCTCTCTATTTTTTTTTTTCATAGATGAACACACCACATTAACATGCGAAACAAGGCACAACTCTTGTTCATACTGCCATGATCAGAAATAGAAGTTCCTCCCGTAACCATTTACGATACCTGATACAAAATTCGTTAACTTTTATTATCTTCGAGTTGGACTTGGATTTAAAATTTGTTTTGTAATTAAGAATTGTTTATGTCTGATCTACAATATGTCACAACTCACAAGCTAGGATACAACACCCATTTAGGAAGAGCGCCAAAACAATTCTGAAAATATCATAATTTTGAGAGTGCCTCTAGAGTGTGCTGTGCTTATCTAGGAAAAAGCTATATCTCAGTGTACATGCAATTTATTTTTTCTTTTCCCTAGTGGCAACAATTTATGATCAATTATATATATACATATATATATATATATGTTTTTTTAAGCAAAAGAATCCCAGAACTGATGGTTACCTTAGCTCACCGAAAAAAAAATTCAAGAAATCCACTATCATAGTCATATTTGCAAACTTAAAAGTCAAATCAACTGAAATTTACAAATTCTAGCTTGAAAAATCATATCCATGGCAAAAGGGAAATCTGCTTCACTGTCCGCAGATTATGTATCAAAGTCACAAGTCTCATTTTTTTTTTCTTCTAAAAAGGAACCGACCATTATAATGCCAAACATTAATGGTTTATGATTAAATTCTAATCTCCACAGTTCAGATGATGAAACAATAGTATGATAACATTTAAGGCTACAAGGATTGGGAATGATCATGGACTCCAAAGGCACCATTTTATTTCATTCATAGAGTACACATTACTCATCACTAAAAAAAGGCTTTTTAAGGGGTCCATAATAATCAACAATGAATGATGAAACAAAAAAAGATGATGAATTGTTCCCAAAAATCACTCATTCATGATCACAGAAAAAACAAAGATAGAATCCTAACCTATATGTCCAAATGCCACTGATCAAATAGAATGCAAATTCAACAATAATGAGCAACTTCGATGCATCTCGAAAAGGTGAAAATCTAAGGAGATCATCACCGACAATAGTCAGCAAGTCCTAACAAGCATATACCTGTACAGTTCATACCTTTGTTACTTCTTAAATGGGAAAAACAAATAAAAGGGCAAAAACCTAAAATGAAAAAAAGCTTTACAGTTCCAGCACTTCAAGTAGCTAGGGGGATCAATCTCCTTCACAAATCCAATTATTCAAGACATCTGAAAGTCCATGTCTACATAAAACTTCCAAGAACTAGGAAGTAGAACATTAAAAAATGAAGAAGAATTAGGCTGTTACATATGCTACCAGTGTATATTTACAGGTTGAAAGCCCAATGAATAAGTGAAATCCAAAGAGTTTTTTTTTTCACTTAAAAAGCTAACACAGAAAATATGTTTATTATTATTGAGAGAGAGAGAGAGAGAGAGAACAGATTCATGTCAAACATAGGGCCAGGTAAAAGAAAATTTAGCCAACGAAGGTATCACACTCTGGTTAAATAAGAAAAACAAAAAGTGAACACAACTGGGCTGAATTGAACAACAAACAAGATGTTGGTAATAAAATTATTTCTAAGACTAAATTTAATTCAAGGATAACTGCTATGGGAAGAATTGCTAGAACTCCAAACAAATCATAACAAAACTTAGCCAGGATGCAAAACTCTCGAGCATCCACATGCATTCAAAGTTCCATTATTCAAATTGCAATTTGATGCCAGATATTTGTTAATTTCTCGCAACAGTAAGGCCCAAAAGAATTGGCTGCGATGTCATATATATATATATATATTTTTGATCGGCAAAAGTCAGTTGTTAGTAGTTAGATTAGCACTTAAGGGAGTTAGCCTCTCCACCCTTGCAAAGTACAAAGTGTTTGCCTCCTAATTCAACTCCCTCTTCGGCAGAGTTGAACCCATGACCTCCCCCTTGGGACTAAGCCCTTAGAAGAGTCAACAGTAAGCCCCAAAAGAATTGGCTGCAGTGTGATATGACATAAGAAACATCACAAACAGGCAAACCGAAGAGAAGTATATATCAAACAGGTGATGAGAGAGATACTAATATGACAGATTTTCATTGTTTTGAATTGACATAGAGCAGGAAATCAAAACCACCATTGTACATTAGCCGTCACCACAGTCTACGCACAATCCACGCTTGGCATAACCAAATTGCCATCAGAGCTCAAACTCTCAATTAAATTGAAATGCATGTCAAATTTAGAATACCCAAATCAAGAAAAATTCACAGGCAATACACAAGCAAAACTTTATATGGATGTACCAAATACCAAATACCAAATCCATTGAAATTAACAACTAGAGCCAAACACCCTCACATATAAACAAACAGATTATCAATTCATGCACAAATAACTGCAAGAAATAGGTACCAAATCGAAATTCAAACCCAAAATGTAACAGAAATCGCAACTACATCACAATTTCAACAGTTTTGGTCAAAACCCACAATGAATTCAACACAATGGAAGTTGGGTTCAGAGTAATTCGAAAATTATTTAGATAAAAAAGTCATTTTTCCACCGATTACAAGCAAAAGACAAGTATGATTGTTGTATAAGCTGAGAGAGATTGTAACCTTAAAGCCGAGATTCCGAGGCCTATGAAGATTGCAAAGATTTGCGCCCTGTCCTGAAAGATTTCTCGAGAGAGAGAGAGAGAGAGGGAGGGAGAGAGGAGAAAGGGGCAAAGGAGCAGAAGTAGCGTTGGATTGCCCAAGTAAGACGCAAGTGGAGAGTCTTTAATTTCGATGTACAAAAATAAATGAATTATAGGAAACCCTATTCCCCATCTTTTTTTAATGTTTTTTTTATTAGACATATGGTCCACTGGAATTAGTAAAATATATATAAAGGGTCAAAATCAATTTTTATATTAAATTATTTGAAATTAAAGTAATGTGTGAGTTTACTAAAAGTATCTTCCTTCATTGATATTTTTGTTATCTCTTTATTATAAATAAATGGGTTATCTTATGTGGAGACGTGTATAATTTTTTTATATGATTATTATGTACATTTATTTTATGTAAAAATCAATGAGTGATATAAATAATATCTTTATGTGTTTAGAATTATAAATAACTAAATTGAATTAAATAATAAATTATTTAAAGTTAGTTTTAAAATTAAAAGATATGATTAAAAACTTAATTTGTTTATTTTCAAATCAATTTAAAATGAATATATTATGAAATTTTTATAATTATACAAGTTAGTCTTTTAATTTAGTTAAAAAAATTTATTGAATTTTAAAATATATTTAAATTTTTACTCAAGTTTTTAACAAACACACTTAGGTTGAGCTCTGGTAACTTATTTTTAATGTTATATAAATGAGTTGAACCTGCAATTATTTTATACTCAAAATTGTTATTGTGATATTTTTCATCTAATGGCGTTTTTAAGATAAATTACACAAGACTCTGTTAAGTTTTGTTGAAATTAAGGTTTCCCATCCCATGATGATTTGAAATCAATAATTAATTTTTAAGTTAATTAATAGTTTTATTAATTTGAACAAAAATATATTTCAAAATAATAATTTTGACATTGTTTGTCATTTGTCTCTTCTCACAACATCTATTAAAACACTTGACAAAGCATATTCGAAGCATCCACAACTCCACATGTATGTATCAAAGTATTTTCCACAAACAAATACAACATAAACATCATTGTGTTTTTACATTTAAAATAATAATAATTATGACTGTTTAAAAAATGTATGGAATAATTGGATTGGGTGTCAAACCAAACTCAACTGATGGGCCGGGTTTGCATTCAGTTGGGCCTGCTATAAAGTCCAATGAGATTATTTGTGGACTATTGTTGTTTTTCATTAAATGACTCAAAAAATATATGATACAATCAAACTCTCACAACCAATTTCATTTCACTTCAAATGACAACAAAGAAGGAAAACAAAAGAAACTGAATGTAACTATGATTAAAATCACTCTAGTACAAGTTGGAAATGAGCATAAGAATGAAAACTATAACACAATTTTCATTAAATGACTCAAAAACTTATGATACAAATTACAATCAAAACTGTCACAACCAATTTCATTTCACTTCAGTGACAACAAAGAAAAGAAAAGAAAATGTAACAATGATTAAAATCATTCTTGTACAAGTTGAAAAAGAGCATAAGAATGAAAACTATAACACAATTGCTTTTTAACACTATGAAGAGCCCAACTGGTGGCGGTCAAAGCACATGAGATGATGAAGAGAAGGAACACTGCAAGTCTGCAATTTGAAGGGGTGAAGATGACTTGATACTGCTTCCACCGGACAAGGCACCAGTTGTCGAAGGAGCTGTTTTAGAATCTACTCCTGCATTGGTTTAATTTATTTAATTATGCATTAGCATGAAATTAATTTTGTGTGTCCAATATATGTATAAATACAAGATTAAATCCACTTAGTTTAATATAGTTCAACATCTCATATATACATCGATATATTATACTTGCTGATGGAGTATTTGACTGAGATGGTGTAATTGGAGTTTGAGGAGTTCCATTGGAAGAATCAGCTGGGGGGGTTAGAATCCACTGGAGCAGGTGCTGGAGAACCCATTGGTGCACTCACTGGACCAGGTACTGAAGCTGTGGGTCCACTTGCAGTTTTTTTTTTTTTGGTCCGTAACATATTCAAAGTTAATTTGGATACAGTAAGTATAGGATTGCATAAAATTTTCTTGAAATCACACAGAATAATTGAGTATTGGACAAGGCTCACACTCAAGGTTTTAAAAAGCGGCATAACCGTGCTACGTGAACGCCGTTTTAGCGGTACCGCCAATCGTTACGGCCGCTTTTAGCGGTGTGATTGAGATTCACAGTGTGTCGGTAGCGAGCTGCTGCGGCAATGTCGAACGTGTCAGAATGTACCATAACGGCTCACATTGAACGGTTCCAAACTGTTTCTTTCGAAAAAACACAAAAAAAAGCTGAAAATGGGAGAAGAGGGATAAAGAGAAAAGGGAAGATAAAGAGAAAATAGAGGAACAAGAGATAAAGAGAGAGAAAAGAGGGAAGATGAACATGTTATTGATTTGTTGAAACTATAAGACCTATGCTATTCTATTCAGCTGCTATTACTAAACCATTTTGTTTGTATGTGTCTATCTATATATTGTTTGGAAATAAAATTATCTATTTGGCTTGGTTAAAATATGTATATATATATATATATATTTAGGCTCTTATTTATTCTCTTACTTTTGTCATTATTTATCTTATATATAATAGTTAGTGATTAATTTTTTGTAAAATATAAAGTCATTAATTATTAAAATAAAATGTAAAAAACTCAGTTTATAATGATTTAAAAATATGAAATATATTGGATCATACTTAAAAATTGATCAATATTTATTTTTAATCTAATAAATATGATCATGGAGAAAAAATATGCGTATCGGTGAGTTTTTTTCAAATTGTGCGAAAAATAAAAAAATTCACGGTTCCGGTTACCGCAACCGTTACACTACGACCTTTACACCCCGCAACCGCAACCGCGTCACCGCCACCGTTACGGCGACCGCAACCGCTTTTCAGAACCTTGCTCACACTCCACCACGGAGTGTTGCCACACTGTTTGTGGGCAGTTTTCTCTAGTATAACTGATTTGGGTATATTAGATTTTGAGGGCTGGTTTGGTAAACCAAAGAGAACATATGTTTTCGAAGCTGATAAGGATAAGCAGCAAAGCTAGTAATTGAGAGCTTACCATTACACTGGCTAATTGTTGGAGTCTGCACATTACAAGCAGCAGGGAGTGTTAGAGCTAGGGTTTGATTTATAGCAATGCTGAGGGAAGCACCACCACTAAGCAATGAGCAAAGGCAAGGACGAAATTAGGAGAAGATTATAGGGGTCATGCCCCTTGTTTTTGTGAAAAGTACTATTTGTCATATCATTTTAAAAATATATATATATATCCTATTTTATACATAAGATGACCCTTAGTATTTTTGATCAGCAAAAAAAAACCTTTATTGATGAACAAAGAATCATTACATCAAAAAAGGAAAAGAGATGGGTGCAAAAAGCATCATAGCGAACATACCAATCCCAACTAGGTTGACACCAATATGACCGCCTAATCCCTTGCAAGCACGCTATCAGAAGTTGGTGAGCTACCAACCAAAACCAAGACAAAAACAACAAACAACAAACAAAGCGTCACACAACAGCCCAGCAACATAATAAAACATCTTCATCCACCAAAATCCCCTGCATGCAAAGCCTCCATTACTCATCTTCTATCATAGGCACCTGAGCATCACCTTGAAGCCAAAAACAAACAAAGACATAATTCAACTGACAAGACAAAGAACAAACAAAGACCAATAATAACAACACTAGCGAGAGCATCAACTAAAGATACAGAGTCGGCGGCAGCGATACTAATCTGCAAAAAAAAAAAAAAAATCATCAATACTGCAATAGAACCAAGTTGACTGCCAACAGCAAGAAACCAGATAAACTGCCCCCTGTTGCCATATGCACTCTATCAGATGAGGAACACAATAAAAAATGCCCCTTCCATACCCTTCCAGCCAATACACCAGCAGCTGCCAAAATTTACACTTAGTAACAAATCTGCCATAAGTTTGAAATAATATCATGCACAGAGAAATGAAAATTCTTCATAATAGACTTTGCCCATAATGCCACTCTGACTTTCACCAAATCTTCCAGATTCATAAAATCAGGTTGAGCATTATTAAACAAGCATTCATTTCTTAATTTCCAAGCTGACTATTACACAACCAGAGGAACAATTTTCCAAATCTTCATCACCTTCTTTCTGGCCTTAAAACCAGCCCACCAATTCAGCAAGGACTGCACAGACCCAAGGATAGCCCAACACAAAGCCCACTAGCCCACAATCCCATACCACACTTTTCAAATACAACTACAATGCAATAATAAATGATTCTGTGTCTCCACCTCAGACTTACAAAATACACAGAGAATGTTTGCATTAGGCTTCAGCACCCCAATCCTTTGCATAAAGACATCAGACCTCATCCTACCTCTCCATGCTAACCATGTTATGAATTGAACCTTTGGGGGAGCAATATTATTCCAAATGTTCTTGACAAATCTGAGATTAGACCCTTTACTTGAATCCATCCAACTCCATAATGAAGCTACAAAAAAGACTCCAGATGGATGAGCCAACCATGTGCAATAGTCCACAGCTTGATTTCTTAAACTGGGTGCCACCTAAAGATACACAGTCAAATTATATAGTTCCTCATTTTCCCAAGCAAAAAGCTGCTTTCTGAACATGAAATTCCAGTCATCACCCCCATCTTTCATTTGATAAAAATCAAACACTGAACCATCCTTATCAACTGATAGTGAAAAAAGTCTAGGAAAAGCAAGGGGATAGACTTTGATTATTACACCACACATCCAACCAAAATTTTGTCCTAATACCATTCCCAATTACAATCTTAAAATTAGATAAGAAGAACCCCCTCAGGGATGGATTACTTGAAGCTAAGGACAGAATATCCTTCCACAAGATAGATCCCCCCCCTAACTCCACTGTCAATGGACTCCACTTGCTACCAATCTGACCATACTTGCTACACACCACTTGTTTCCATAATGCTTTATCTCCCATACTTCCACCACCATTTAATTAACAAGCACCCATTAACCTCACTGAGCTTCCTCACACCAAGCCCACTTTGGCTTTTATTTTTGCACACCTCCTCCCACTTTACAAGGTGCACTTTTCTCTTTACCTCATCACCACCCCAAAGGAAGGTAGATTGAATTCTATCTAGCAGCTTAACAATACCCACTAGCATCTTAAATATAGACAGAAAATACACTGGCAGTCCTGATAATACAGACTTAATCAAAGTTAATCTACCTGCAAATGATAAGCATTTCCTCTTCTATAAAGCTAGTTTCTTCTTAAACTTATCAACAACTGGCTGCCACGTTCTCCTACTTCTTGGATTTGCACCTAAAGGCATACCCAGATAATTCAAAGGTAGTTTCTGAGTTAAGCAATTCAATTTTTTGGCAAATGCCTTCACCAGATCATCCTGTACACCAATTCCACAAACTTTGCTTTTATGAAAATTAATCTTTAACCCAGACATTATTTCAAAACATCTCAAAATTTTCTTTATTGCAATGATTTTCTCCCAATTTGCTTCACAGAAAAAAAGAGTGTCATCAGCAAACTGAAGATGAGACAACTTTAGTTCCCTATAACCCACAACAGCTCCTTTGATCAGCCCTACTTCTTTTGCTCTTTCCATTAGAATATTCAGTCCCTTTGCCACCACGTTGAAAAGGAAAGGTGATAGAGGATCCCATGCCTCAGCCCTTTATGAGAAGAGAACTCTGAAGTTGGGGACCCGTTAACTAACAGAGATTCTTGTTAATGATATGCATGTCTTTATCCATCCCACCCACTCTCAGTATATATATATATATATATATGTTATTCTTTTCCCGTCTTGCATTCTCTTTCTATTTTGTACAAAAAAAACTTTTTTATCCTATTAGAGATTACTTCTACGATATATAATTTTTTAAAAATTTTTATTATGTATATATGAAATTTATATATCATATTGTACATACATGTGTTTGTGTATGTGATGAAAAAAATTAGGCCCTGTTTGGTTTAAATTTCAAATCATAATTCCACCATTATATTTGAATGGTTTGTTTGATTTAAGAGCATCTCCAACGGTGAATCAAAGTTAGCATCAGATTCAAATTTTGATGAAAAAGGCACTTTTTTATGCTCCAACCGTTGCACCAAAGTGATATCAAAATGAGAATGTAGCAAAAAAAGTATCAAACTGAAAACAAGACACCGATTTTACCAAATCACTGTTACTGACCGTTGAAAGAGGTACACCGGTCAACCGGTTCATCATATTATGCGACGGGTTTGAACTGCGACGGGTTTGAATTGATTTGTTTCAACTGGTCCGTGGCCTGATGATATGAAGGTGAACCGGTCAACCAGCCGGTTGACCGGCTGGTTGACCATCCGGTCGCCCGGTCTGAGCATGGGAATGGAAGGTTTGAACTCGTTTTGTTTGGTTTGAACAGGTTTATTTTCAGATATGTTTATTTTCAGATTGGACTTGGAATAATTTAAATTGTTATTTAATTTAATGATATAATTCATATACATATTTTAAAAGTAGCCGTTTTAATAAATTTACCGTTGTTCACGTAATATTTTGAAAATTTACCGTTGATAATGTGCTCTATAAAATATATCAGACAGAGTATTTTATTTTGAGAATAGCATTGTATGTTGTGAATTTTGTTTCTTCTCTGATTTTTTTCCTTTGAAACTTTAATTTATATTATCTGATTAAATTATCTGATTCTGAGGTTGAGTGTATTATCTGATTCTGAGGTTGAGTGTTGAGTGTATAGCATTCTAATATTTTTCAGTAATTTAGATATTGTATGTACTGTATTTTTTTCAAACTATGGAAGATTTTGACACGTTTGAGGAATCACAAATGTTTCACCACAACACTGATATTAATTTTATGTCGGAAACTTCGCGGGAACAGAACACGCAAAGCAGTGATAATCATTTTATTTCAGAAACTTCTCGTGTTTCTCGTGGTAAAGCATTTACAATTATAGAAGATGAAACTTTATGTAGATCTTGGTTAGCAGTCTCTCAAGATCCCATTACTGGTAATAGTCAGACTATGGCTATATTTTGGGAACGAGTACTTGTTAATTTTAATTCACAATTGAGTGGTGAATCAAATCGAAATCGAATTTCTTTGTCTCACCGTTGGTTTGCCATGCAAAAGGCAATTAATAAATTCTGTGATTTTCTTGAACAAATTCAACTGAGGCAACAAAGTGGAACAACTGAGGCAGACATGGTAACATTTATTTGTGTTATTAAATATCAAATTTCTTCTGTACATGTATATTTGTTATTAAATTGTTGTAATTTTTTTTTGTAGGTCACTGAAGCAAAGCGGATGTATCATGCAATACAGAAAAAACACTTTACATTTGATACATGTTGGGATATTTTGCACCGAAGTTGTAAGTGGGATGAATTTCGAACACAATCCAAAAAGAGCACACAACATGCTTATCCATGTTCGAATCCACCAACTGGAGAATTTGATGCATTTCAATCCAACCAGAATAATGTGGTGCACGAACAACCATCTAATACATCAACACGACCAATTGGTACTAAAGCAATGAAAGAGAAGTTGAAGAATCAAACAACCCACGATAGTAGATTTGATGAAATGGCTGCCAACCAATCCAAAATTGTTGAAGTGTTATCAACTATCTCTGCTAGAACTATTGCGCGAGATGAACAAAAGGCGATCGACCGTAAAGTCGCAGCATCAAATGAAGAAGGGCCGAAGATAGGGAGGAACAACTAAAACTCCTATCTATGATGAATGAAAGAGAACAACGAAATGAAGATCATAAAATAATGTCAATGGATATGACAAATTTAAATCCCATGCAAAGGGTGTACTACGAAGATCTTCAACGACAGATTTTATTTCAAACAACTAATAGATTGCCTTGAAGGGTTCTGTATTTACTGGTTTCATCTATTGGAAAAGGAAATGGAAAAATTGTGTAAAATTATGTGCAATGTCTCGCTTGCCTTTTCCATTTCTGTAAAATTAGAAATTAATTAATTTGTTATAAGTTTTTGTTTGTTGAGTTGGTTGGGTTCTATTCTCTCCTGCTACTTTGGATACCATATTGATTGGTAAAAACAATACATGTAATTTATCATGAATGAAATTCTTCTTGATGGATATGTCAGATAAGGGGCTCATATTTGTTAAGCAATCAAGTTGAAGGGCTATATGTTCGTATTGTTATAGATGATTACATTCTCACATACAAGGCTACAAATCTCATGTCTCATTCTATCCTTGCATTGCAACCAAATGTAGGGATGTCAAATTGTTATTTGTTTGATTTTTACATGTTTTCTTATGCTACTGTTCTTCATGCTACACTGCATGCATATCTTCTTCATGCTAGGGCAACACTAATATTTACATTCTCACTTCAATTAGGTGACGCATATCTTCTTGATGCTACTGTTCTCATCAACCTCAGTTTTAACTTTCTCAAATAAGAATATGTTGTACATGTACGTACAGTGTTACAGATACATACTGAAATATAAATACATCCTTTATTCTTTTTTTTGGTTACCATTACACCTTTCCAAAAATCTCATAAAAATTGAAGTAATTTAGTTGCATTAATGACATATTAAACATTATGGCATGAGTGAAGCTCGAAAAGATGGTGCTAAAGTATTACCAAGGCAAGAGAAGTTCATATCACATAATATGAGAAAATCACTACATTCATAAACGAAATTTACAGAACAAAAGGTTGTGAAAATAATAGAAGACAAAACAATGCAAACACTATATGGCACACAGATCAATAGTCATTATCTGGTAGTGGTGGAGGAGGGAAGTAGTGATGGTATATGTCATTTATGCGATGCTCAATTCTATCAATGCGATTGTTTGTCACGTCATGACGTCTTCCAATGTCCAAATGGAACTCACCAAATTGTTCAATTAATGAGTTCTGCGCAGTGGCAAATGTCTCAAACTGAGTACCCAACGAATTGACCTGGTTAGCCATTTGATGTTCTCATTGAACGCGTTGATTATAACGGTGTTCTTCCATGGCCAAAATCTCCGTCCAATATTGAGGTGGTTCAGTTGATGGCATCATATTGGTAGGAGGCTCTTCTGGAGCATCATCTGGTGGGACTTTATCTTCTGAATCTTCTTCACCATTATCACTTCCCATTAAATTGGAGGCTGCACCAGCACGGTTCACTGTATACAGAGTAATGGGTGCACGGATTTTCATATCCATTTCATTTACAAACTGAACCTTAAAATGTTTAAAATTTTTTGTCAAGAGTGCCCCAAACAATAATGACCGGCCGGGGAATTGACCTTGATTTGCGAGCACCATTTCTTTCATAATTATGTAACACAAATCTAACTTCTGCCCAACTTCAAAACAGTATAACAAATAGGCATTAAAATATGGGACTGCATCATGATGTCCTTTTTTTGGAGTGACATTTTCTACAATCCACCGGTGGAGGATCCGAAGATAAGGTTTTAAATGTCTTGCTTGTAGACCAGTTCCAATAAATCTGTTCTGACATATAGTAGTATATACCTCAGTACCATCACCAACAATATTAACTAACTCAGCCTCAGTCTGAAAATGGATATTTTCATCACCTACTTTAACTCCAACAATGCCTGCCAAAGTAGGAACATCAAACTGTATACCCTTTCCTTTCACATATGGAAAAATAGTAAAATTTCCATCTTCTTCCTAAGTAACTGTTAGGTGAACATAAAAAAGGGATACCAGTCGTGGATATACCTTTTGGGGTAAATTAATTAAATTTAGCCATCCCATTGCTTCAAGTTTACTAACTAGTAGTGCATTATATTGAGGTGGCAGATTTACCCTCCTTCCTGTTACAATAGGTCGGCTTGAGAAGTTTGGAAAGGCTAGTGCATGACTTTCGCTCATAAAATCATCAGTAGGATATGACTGATTTTGAGGCTGTTGTTGTTCGCGTCGTCGAGGGTTAGAACTTTCACCAGCTTCTGGTCGCACTCTTTTAGTTCTAGGCATAATGTGAATATCTGTTGAATTTTAATGAAAATGTGCTACTAATGAAGTAATTAACATAAACACTGTATTTGAAAATGCTTAATGAAAACATGAACTTAGAATTAAAATGTAGACATGTATTTTTAAGGAAGCATGCCCACTGAAAATTTAAGAACATACTAATTTAGTATAAAGCATACAGACTCTCTATTCAGTACATATCAAATGAATGTGGCTCATGTTTTAATAAAACATGCACAGTGAAAATTTAGTATTGTAGTTGAGGTTTTAATAAACTACATTCATTTTAAAAACATTAAAGTAACATGAAGTCAAAATCAAAATCTTGTTCTATAGTTAAAAAACATTAAAGTAAACTATTGTTCTTTAGTTGAGCTTTTGTTCTATAGTTGAGGTTTTCAAAAATTACATGCATTTTGAAAACAATAAAGTAACATTAAGTAAAACTCAAAATTCAGTTCTGTAGTGCAGGTTTTAATAAACAAAGTTGAACAAAGTTGAAATCATGTTCTGTAGTGAAATTCAGTTCTGTAGTGAATTTCAGTTCTGTAGTGAAATCATGTTCCTGTGTTCTGTAAACAACAAAGTTGAGCTAAATTTAGTTCTGTAGTGAACACAGTTGAGCTAAATTCAATTCTGTAGTGAAATCATGTTCCTGTGTTCTGTAAACAAAGATGAACAAATATGTGGCATGCACACTGGAAGGAAAAAAAAAAAAAAAAAGAAGAAGAGAAAGGGCCGGTTGACCAACCGGTTGCCCCGTGAATGACCTTGCTCTTTTATGCTGACTTCTTGTTCTGTTTTGCTGATGCTGCCTTCTTATTTTGTTTTGATGATGCTGCCTTGTTGTTCTGTGTTGATCCTGCCTTGTTTCTTTATTCCTACTGATGCTGCCTTGGTGATGATGTGGATTCAAACTTGAAAGTTGCAGTGTTTTGATCCTGTTATTATGCACTGTTTTGATCCTGCCTTGTTCCTCCTGTTCTTACTGATGCTGCCTTGGTGATCATGTGGATTCACACTTGATTATGTGGATTCCTCCTGTTTGTTCACATTTACAAACTGAACGGATTTTCTTCTAAAAATGTAGAGTCTGTGGGTAGAGGTCTTCAGTGAAAACATGTGAATGTGGTGATGGCAATGTTGAGCTGATATAGAGGATGGTAGGTGGTTGATATAATGAATGGTAGGTGGTGTGATCTTCTTAAGGGTGGTTGAATTGAATCGTATGACACATATAGTACTATGAATGTAGGTGAAATGCTTTTTTGTGGCAGAAATGTAGGTTGAATGTTCAATGCATCAACATCAATAATTGACTGAATGGCACAAATAATGCACAAATAATGTATGGCACAAATAAGAGGTTAGAAATGAATGAATGGCACAAATAATCCATACATTTATATACATACTGAAATGCATTGAATTTAAAACAAATATACATACGAATACATTGAATATACATACTGAAATGCATACAAAATAAATTATGAATATTGAAGATAAATCCTTAAAAAAACAATTATTCGAATCATCAAAATGGAATTCATGATGAATCCCACAAGCCAGACCCTTAATTAAATGCTTGATTTGATGAAAAAATTGAATGCTCCAATCCTCACTTGTTAAAAATGGCAACCCTTAATCATCAAATCTTTTTAAAAATTCCAAACCTATTCCCAAAAGTTTGTTTCATCAAATTTGGTAAAAAGCTTATTTTTGCCTTGAGCTGAATCCAAAATTGTAAAATTTTGATTTAACACAAGTTTGATGTAGATTGGAGGTGATTTGTACCAAATTTGTCATCAAATTTTAATAGATTGAAGATTCTTAAGAAATGTGTGGTTCACTTTTTAAGGATGGAAGGGAATGAATGAGTAATGGTAGGAATATAAATACAAAACACAGAATGAGACACATATGTCTCATATGAAATGTGATCTACATGATATGAGATCCACATATAAGACTCATTTCATGTAAGACATATATGTCATATTCTAATGTATTAAGTAAAAGCTCACACCATGATCAAAACTATGCTGTAAAGGAGAGAAAAGGCATAGGCTTTTAAAAGCAATACCTCCATTGACCCCCTTTTACCTTTATTACAACCAATACAAACCAAACCATACCCACCTTCCTCAGACCCCCCTCATCATCTCAAACTCCATACTATACATCTATGAAAGGGGTCAAAAAGAGCTGTCCATATCAAGGTAAGTTGTTCTTTGTCTCTCAATGTGATTGTCATACTGAAATAATTTATTTTGATAATTCTCATAAATTGAATAGAGAACAATTATGAATATTGAAGATTGGATCACCACAATAGCACATGTAATCACATAACTTCTGCGTTACTTGGTTAATATAGTGCATGATAATGAAGATTACAAACAAAACAACCTTCCATTCCAAAACTATAAATAAAATTACAAAATATATCTATGGTGAATCTAGTTTTCACCGCGAAGATGCCACATATGTTCTATTAAATCATTACGGAGGGCATGATATGCATTTTTATCCCTAATACCTAAATGACGAGACAAAAATGATTCAAAGTCATTGGTAGGAGTAGAGGAAAGTTGCACTGGTGTGTTGGTTGATGAAATTTCATGATCAAAATCAAGGTGCTCTTCCCTCTCATCTTCAACAATCATATTGTGTAATATAATACAAGTCTTCATTATGTTGGCAAGCATTTTCGGATCCCAAAAATGTACATCACCACCTATAATTGCGAATTGAGATTGAAGGACTTCGAATGCCCGCTCTACATCTTTCCTGGCAGACTCTTGCATCATTGCAAAATGTTGTCTCTTTGCTCCTTGGGGAGAAGAAATTGTTTGAACCAATGTTGCCCATTGCGGGTATATACCATCAGCAAGGTAATAACCCATATCGTAACTATGTCCATTAACAGTGTAGTGGACAGGGGGAGCCTTACCTTGGGCGAGATCAGAAAACGAAGGTGACCGATCCAATACATTCAAGTCATTGTGTGACCCAGACATTCCAAAAAATGCATGCCAAATCCATAAGTCATAAGAAGCTACTGCCTCAAGAATAATGGCTGGCTTTTTTTGATGGCTTACGTATTAACCTTGCCATGCTTTTGGACAATTTTTTCACTCCCAATGCATGTAATCTAAACTTCCCAACATACCCAGAAACCCCCGAACCTCGCCAATAGCAAGTAATCTAGCAATGTCAGTTGGTGTCGGAGATCTCAGATATTCTACTCCAAAGATTTCAATCACTGAATTACAAAAGTGTTGTAAACTTTGAATTACAGTGCTTTCCCCAATACGTATGTAATCATCAACTGCATCTGTTGCGACACCATATGATAATATTCTTATCGCTGAAGTCATTTTTTGTAGGGCAGATAATCCAACTACATGAGCTGCATCTTGTTTTTGAAGGAAATATGAATTGTGTGCTTGAATTGCATTCAAAATTCGCAGATATAAAGGACGACACATTCGAAAACGTCTCCGAAAAATTGTAGCTGAATACACTGGATTTACAGCAAAATAATCTGCAAACAATCTATCATGGCCTTGCCTTCTATCTCTGCGTATATACTTGTGACCTACAACAGAACCCCCTATTTTCTTTGAGCTATCACTTCTTGACTTAAGAATCTGAAGCATACTACTGGTATTCTGCTCATAAACCCCTAAAAGTGTGGCCATATATTCATCATCAGACTCGTCATCATCAGAGGAGGAAGAAGAAGAAGAAGATGAAAATGAAGTAAATATCATGGATTTCAAAGTATCCATTATGCTCTGTTTTGTTTAAGCTATGATCCTTGTGTTTAAGCTATGATCCTTGTGGAGTTGTCTGGCATATAAATACTAATGTGTTTATACGAGATTTTAGAAGAAAATAATTATTACGGGTAAACCAAAACCCCATACATGTAATGGAGGGAAAAACAAATAGGAAAAGAATTAGGAACAGAAATGGAGGGAAATCAAAAAAAAAAAAAAATTAAGCTTACCAGTCGACCGGCCGGTTGACCAGCTGGTCAACCAACCGGTCGCCCTTCTACCAGTTCACATCGGTCAGTTCAAGTTGGTTGGTTCAAACAGTTCAGAAAGTTTAAAAAAAAAAAAAAAATTTTCCTCTAACCGGTCGACCAACCAGTTGTTCTGCATGAGATTTGATGAAGCTGAACCGTTGGAACATGCAGTATCAAATTGAGGAAGTGGCCATTTTTTTACTCAGATTTGGTGAAACATCAGGTGAACCGTTGGAGATGCTCTAGTTTTCAAAAATTGATTCCAATGCCACATTTGAATACACATTCCAATGCATGTTTGGCAGAGTAGAGTTTTTAAATTTTGAATTTGCGGATTAAGTCTACCTGGTCATTCGTCCGGACATCCCACTGGACGTTCGGTCAGTTGACTGGAATAATGGTTTTTTTTTTTTTTTTTTCAATGGCAACCTGTTATTTGAAAACAAAAAATTTATATTTGTTTTTGATATTTTTTAAATATAGAAATTATTTTTTTTACACTGTTTTTAAACAAAATAATTAAAAAAAATTTCCAACAAAATATACAATTAAAAGTAATTTTAAAGCACTAGCTGAATATTTTTTAACAAAAAATAATATATTTTTTAATATTTTAAATAAAAAAATATTTTTTGAAATTTTCTAATTTTTTAAATAAAAAAATTATTTTTTAATAATTATTTTTTGAATTAAATTTTAAAAAGAGTTTGGTTATGATTTTTGAATAGAATTTTTAATAGAGTTTTGAGTTGTGTTCTTGGTCATGAGTTATAAGTTTTTGAATTATAACTAAACAACTTTTCTTATTTCAAAACTCATTTAAAAAATTCAAAACTTAATTTAAAATTCAATTCAAAACTTTTTTCAAAACATATAATCAAATAAATTTTTTCTTTTCAAATCATGATTTAACAACTCACAAACTCAAAATACAACTCCATTATCAAATCATGATTCTAAAACTAAACCAAACGCTACCTTATTTGTTCTTTTGGCCCTCCGATAATAAAATCCTTATCCCCTTTTGAGCAAAGGCATCAAAGCTGCGTTTGAATGACACTGTTGAGTTAAGAGCAGCAAAAAGATGATGGAGTTCATGAATTAATAGTAATATAGTTGAGACATGGTGCCAAGCCCAAAAGCACACTTGTGCAGCCTAACTGAGCCGAAGCACCGTTCCATGGCATGACAACAAAGATCAGGGCTAGTCTCATTTCAATCCCCTTGGAAGCCATTTACAGAATTGATGTTGTTGGATGTTCATGGCTAGGCATTTAATCGGTTTGGTACGGTCGGTATTGAGGTAAAAAATTACACCGAAACGATAATGTCGGTTTTATTATTTTGAACACCGATATAGACCGCTTCTCCCATCAAACCGCACCGAACCGAACCAATTGAAATGGTTTGGTTTGATGCGGTTTAATCGGTTTAGGAATTTTCAAATTTGAGCCACTTTTAAATATAATCATTAATTTATATAAAAACATTAAATTAGTTATTTGTCTACAATTTCAAATATATCCAATCCATCTATTTAATACATACTTTTCAATTCCTAAATTAACAAAAAAAAAAAAAAAACAAAAAAAAAAGTTTAAAAATACTAAGGTTTCAAGAATAATGAGTCAGAGTTAAGATTATATATAATAAGAGTTTATAAACTTAGGTTATAAAGATGATAAGGTTAATTAAGGTTAATAATTTATTATAGTTATTAATATCATTATATTATTAGATTATATATATGATAAATAAATATAATATATGTTAAAGCGGTTGGTTTCGGTTTAGATCAGTGTACAAGGTGCTTAAACCGATACCGAACCGAAAATCGAAAAAAATCAAATTTAAAAATCGCATAGACCGATTCTTGTTAAAAACTAGACCAAATATAGCCGGTTTGGTCCAGTTCAATCAGTTTGGTCGATTTTTTCGATCTTTTTACATCCCTATTCATGGTTAAGTGAAATGTGACTTTGGGGAGAAGAGATGGGACTGTGTGTGGAAAAGAGAAAATCTCTTTTGCTGGTTGTGGGTTGGAAATTACAAATTTTGGTGAGGAAGGAAAATGGGGGTTGGTGTTCAAAATATGATGGTTTTGGTTTGAAGAGACAAAAATTGATAGGTTACTTTGGGCGGCCAACTCTCAAACCACTAGTATGTAGCGTGTTAATAACTTATTAACATCCGCCAACTCACGCTGAAGCCGCCTTCAACATAGCATCACCAGATCTGCTCAGATTTGGACCACTTCCACACGGATTTGGCCTTGTTTGGGTCTGAGGTTAAGCTTGTTTCTTGTTTTTTTTGGTTTTGATTGTTTCTTTGGAGTCCTTTGGTGCTTGATCTGTTAGAATGGTTGATAGAAATGGAAACTTGTGTATCTGTATTATATTGAATTAAATGAATGAATACAATAGGAGAAACTTGTATATATAGGCTGAAAAGAAATCTAGATAAATATAGAAGAAGATAGAGATACAAGGAGATAGAGATAGAGATACAAGATAGGGATATAGATGGA